>CM018688.1:29536147-30929691 GCA_009363875.1 Mikania micrantha
AAATGACAACCTTTACCTTCTGAAATGACAACCTTAACCTCACTAACAACCACCTATCCTATCCAGTCAAGTATGCTTATATACAGGGCATACATAGGGTCAAGCTTACCGCCAGCCCACCACATACCGAACCACAAATGATATTGTTGTTAATGATAATTAAGTGTTTCACTCCCTACCAACATCACACTAGATTCATTTGTTTCGTTGAATTCACCACTCTTTTGATTCCTTAAGCTCACACTTATGTTTTCCCATACACATGATCCCATAGCAAAAGTTGAACAAATAATTAAAATGCTTAAATAATTAAATAGATAAACATTTTATTTAAAACTAAGTCCTAATGATTGGGCTTTTGTCAACTCAAGTAGACCAGTCTAGCAATCAAAGGTTCTTAGTGGGGTAGGGGATTCTATAAATATCATCAAACATGTGACCTATAAATCAAAAGATCTAGCTAGGACTTCTTGAAATATAAGAGTTTTGTTTCGTTCTTGATTTGTCTAGATTCGTACTTAATTCGTTCACACATGTTATCTTTGATATTTCCCAGACATACCCCTGAAAATGATTTCTTTATTAGTACTAGATTCGTTGAAAAATGTGCTTGATTCTTTGAACAATGAATACATGATTCTTTGAACAATTGGACACTTGATTCATTGATCAATGAACACTAGATTCGTTGAACATTTAATACTTGATTCGTTGAAAATGACTCTTTGATTCGTCGAATATGAACAATAGATACGTTGAAAATGTTTAATTGTTTCGTTGAAAATGTTTACTTGATTCGTCGAAAATGTATGTTTGCATAATGAAGGCTGGTTGATAATATCGATGGCTGGAATCAAGTTAATATCGAAGAAACTAAATTGGAATCCTCTGATACTATAATATCGATGACTCGGTCTTGGCAGCTCCTTTTGGCCATCGATACTACTAGTATCGATGGTCCTTCATGGTTCAGCCCTTGGAGACCATCGATACTAGTAATGTCGACTAGGTTCCTTCGATTCAAAGCGCACCGATATTGCTAATGTTGATGGTAAAGCTGCTGAAACTTCTAAGTTCATCGATACTATTGATCTTGGAGCTTCATATGTTGATACCAACACTTTTCTAGGTTCCAGTTGATTCCAACCATCCTAAACCATAATCCAACATGTTCCTAGCGATCCTAAACAGGTTTTGTACAATTCCTATGGGATTTGAGGACCAAAAACCAGTTTTTACAGCAGGATTATCTGGAAATGGGAAAACCCTGAAAACGAGATTTTCATACTCATTTTTACCTCGTTTTCGTTGATCCAAAGCTCTAATTATTTGTACTTTCACTATCTATGATTTGTTGTGGTCGTTTTGACACCAAAATCACTCAATTTGGTTAAAAATTGAGTGATTTGAGTTTGAATTTTAGAGAGAAAAAATGAGGAGAGAGAGAGAACCGGATTTTAGTGTTAGAAAGTGTTGGGAAGTAAATAATTTTTGATGTTTCTCGTTGATAATTTGCTGGTTCTCGAGGTTAATATGGTGATTCTCAGGGTTAATATGGTGGTTCTTGAGTTGAGCTGTTGGTTCTCGAAATCGTTTATTGTTCTTGAGTATATTATAGTTTGTTTTGTTTGGGTTTGTTTCAGTACAATGGGCCGAGAGGCCTAGATTAATGTTTGGGTATTATATAAACCCGGCTATTTAGTCACATTAGGGTTGGTTCGTTCATTGTTATCAATTTTCTCTGTTCTTAGAGTTGATCGTTTTGTACCAGTCGGTTTGTTAGAAACCGAGTGCAATTAACATATTTGCATTGTTTTTCATCTTGTTCTTGATCATTATTGTTCTTGCACACACGTGATACCATTCCGCACTCTCACATGTGATTGGATAATCGATATCAGTTTTAGATCCTGTAGTGGGACTAACAATTAGTATCAGAGCCATAGAACCAGTTTGTGGCTCATCGTTGGTATCGATTTCCCAGGACAAAGTGGTTTTGAAAATCTTCAAGTTTGTGTTCTTTGTGTTCTTAAATTATTTTTGTTGAAAAGAAGGGGTTTAATCTGTGGTGTGGTCTTTCTCGAGTTGCAAAGGTGTTAAGGAAAATCAGGATAAACTTTTACGAGATTGATAAGATCTGCTTTTAAATTTTATATCTCCAGTATATTCGGATATGATTTCCTATTTCTTTTCTCGAAGTTTACTGTGGGATTTCGAGAATATATTAATTTGTTCAGGCCTTTATCGAATCTATATCAGCAATTGTCGAGTATATCTTATTTTGTGTTCGAATTGTGGAAATTCTTGAATATTTTCTCGACTTTGGTTCTCGACTTTGATTCTACTTTGTGTTCTCGAGAAAGTGCTATTTTCGACTTTGAGTTTATGTTCTCGAACTACTAGTCGTGTTCTCAAACTTCTAGTTGTGTTCTCGAATCGTTGCTAGTTCTCAAACGGTGCTGTTTTGCAAAAGGGTTGGTCATTATCGAGAACATTATTTGGTTCTCGAGAACATCGTTTTTTTCTTGAATCGACTAACTTATCGAACTGTTTGAATTTTTGTGTGCATTTTTACTTTGTTTCACAGATGGATTCTTCAAGTAAACTTGCTGCTGCTCTGGCTAGTAAACAAAATGAGCTGGATGCTATCATGGGCACAACTACAAGAATTCCTAGGCTTTCGTCTGCTGCTAGTTTTCCTGAATGGAAGGTTTGATTTGACAAGCATATCAGGACTAAAGAGCCAAGACTTTAGAGAGTAATTTTAAGAGGAAAGCAAAAAATTACTTATAAAGATATTGAAGGCAATGAGTTGATTAAGGATCCTGAACACTACACTAAAGAGGACTTTTAGATAATCGAGGAAGATGAACAGGCGCTTGGTTACATCACACAAGGTTTCCCTCCAAAGATCTCATAGTGTTTAGGGATATCATTGATGCAAGGGAGATTTGGAAAGCTCTTATTGACATGTATGAGGGAAACACTGAGATTTGTAGGTCCAGATCTTATCAAGACTCGAGCTTTATGGCTCCGATCAACATCAAATGACTCTAAAATGTGCGGAATCCATAGTAGAATCACAAGAAGAGATAGAAAAGTGCTTTCTTTGTAAATTTCGTGAAGTCCTCGAAAACAGTGCCTCAATACGTCTAGAGAGCACTTGTCTCGGGAATCCAACCTTAGAACAATACGAAATACGTCTATATATATACTATTCTAGGAGTACTCGAACCCTATACACAAAAATTGGTTCGAGTACTCGAAAATCTAAGTACACGAAAAAGTTAGTACACGAAAGTGGTCAAAATCAGGTCTTCAGCTCATAACGAGTTGACTTTGTTAGTCTTCGTCTTTGATTGGGCTCTACAAACTCCCCTTAGGGCTTAGACTGGTGAAGTCAACAGATTGGAAGTGTGACTGAACGAGGACTTGCACCTGCATAAAGCTTCATTTCTATTGCAAAGGCAACAACCCTGGTGAAGGGTTTTGCTTCTTCATCCTAGTAGCCATAAACTCTGATAGGTGACTCATGAAGCTTCTTCATGCCTTCTTTTCTAAACATCAAAAGGTCCATCGGATCTAGAATCATGTCAATATCATTGATGTCATCTTTATTCCTGAGGATAACAACATGAAGAGTCTTTTCATCAAAATACCAAGATAAGAAGTTCACCAGTGAATTGTCTGGAACTCTTGAGGAAATTGGCACGGCCTTCTCTGTAGCTGGTGGCGGGTATTTGTAGTAAACCCAAGACTCTTTCTTTATCGGATCCAGCATGCACGAGGAGACAACTCTTCTTCCTTTTGGCAGCTTTCATTATAGGGAAGTCCTTGTCACATTGATCCTTAAGAAATTTGGGAAAGAGCTCAGCTTGGGTATCCTTAGAAGGATTGAAGAACATGGCACTGTTGATGCTCCTGAGATCAAACTTTGGCGTTAAAAAAAAGTCTGTAGGCCTTCTGTAGTATTCTAGCTTTCCATTTATCCTCTTCACCAGATACAACTGTTTATCTTTATCATACATCCAACAGGAGACATTGTATTTATCGTTTCATGCGGCAAAAAGGTTACCAGGATCTAAAGTCCAAGGAAGATCATTTTGTTCAACAGGAGCATCACCCAACCAAGTCTGTTGCACCTTAGGAGGAGCAGGAGTCCAGTCGCTTTGTTGATCAAACCAGCTATCGATCACCTTTCCTAGCTATGCAACTTCCTGTCCTTGAGGATCCACATACTTGTGAGCATGCAAGTAGTCGACGTACGGATCCGTGGAGACATTACTGATTATGAGGTTCTCTGGTTTCTCTTCTATGGATGCTCCCGTAGAAGACTCGGCAACTTCCTTCCTCTCCTGATCGCAAACTGCATCGAAAACAGAATCCATTGTGACTTCATCATACAAATTGCCAAGACCTGCTGCACTGAGCTCATCTCCAAATCCTTCAAACGTAAAATTCTCAGGAAGGTTCTCAAATAAATCATCAAAGTCTTCTAGAGGCTTCTCTGAGGAGTGGATTCTCAGCATCATCTCCTTCTGTAACATCCTTAACAGGATCATCCTCCTGTTGTCCAGAGGAACTCACTCCCTGACCTACATCACCACCAACATTGTCATCATCATCATCGTCATCATTCTTGTCATCTTTCTTGTCAGCTTTTTCATCATCATTGTCTTCCTTTTCCTTATCTTCCTTATCATCCTCATCCTAGTCTTTGTCATCCTTTTCTTCTACTTGAACATTAGAGTTTGATCTGGTAAGCTCTTCGATCACTTTGCACAAACGAAAGTTCTCTTTCTTTAGAAAGCTGGTGTCTTGGTTTTGCTTTCTCAGATTCTCACAGATCTTGATAAATCCTTCTTGAAGATTGAGGATGAGACGGTCCTTAGTAGAAGAGTCATGTTCCAATTGTAACACTCGTTCTTGCAGCCATTCAAGATCCACAAGCACCTTCTCGGGCATATAAGGCGATTCGGATTGTAGTGGAGCCTTGCCTTTATCTTTTCGAGTCTTGGGTGGTGATGGTGATGGTTCTGAGAAATGGATGGGAATTGAGGAAGTTGGAGGTGATATGTGAGTATGTGGAGGAGATGGTGATTTGGTTTGGGTGGCTTCGGTGGTCGTGAAAGTAGGTGGTGGAATTTGAGTTTGGGTGGATGTTGTGGGTTGTGTGGGTGGTTTAGGCTTTGGTGGCAGAAGTTGTTTCGGCTGGGTGGGTTTAGGTGGAGGTAGTTTTGGCTGTATGGGTTTAGGTGGAGGTGGTTTTGGCTGTGTGGCTTTAGGTGGAGGCGGTGCCTGAGAAGACGAAGATGTGCCTGTGGTTTTCTTCTTCAATCGTGGATCTCTTGACCTTTTGGACATCATCTTCAATCTCTTCTTCTTTGGAGAAGTCTCGGTAGTTGGAACATAATCAGTATCCTGAATTTCTTCCCGTTTAGCTTTTGACAAGGGTGGAATGATCGGCTCAGTCTCTCTAATGACCACTTCTTCACCTGAGGATGATGATGACTCGGATGATGAGTCCTCAGCAGCTTGAATCACTTCAGCAGTTATGCCCGCGGGAGGATGATCGTGCTCATCAGCAACGAAGGCTGTAGTTCCTGCAGTATGAAGATAATGTTCTTCACCCACAAATGCTGCAGGAGTGCCTTGATCTTCCACTTCCTCTTTAATCTCGCAAACAACATTCCAAACTTCTCAAGAGGGCGCTCGCCGATGTATTGCTTCTTGCCTCTCTTGTTCATCATCATATATGAGAAGATATCTTCTCTTATCCTCTTGATGCCTAGTGTCCCGATAGTTTGAACAAGATTTTGATGACGTTTGTTGATCAAGATCTGAATAAATCTAGGAAACGCTAGGTTTCCTTTGATATTCGCGTGCATGTCCCTGAATATCATTCTTGAGTAATTGAACGCAAGTCCCAAAGCGATGGTCACCATGCAAGAACTAAGAGTCTGGTTAAGCACATCGTGGCCTCCTTTCCTTCTGGACAAGCACTGAGTAACCACGTGCGCCAAATATCTCCAAGAGGGGTGGAGAAGCTTCTTCTCTGTTGGAGGATAGAGACCCTCGATCCCATCCTATGAACAGTTCTTTGCACGAGCTCATGATCAAGCTCAACCGGGTCAGTAGCTTTGTCACCGAACTGTAAACATTCCCGAAGGATCTGCTCTGTAATAATGACCGGCTGCCCCTAAACCTTCCCTATTAGGCTCCTGTTTCCATTGGCATTGGTGTGCTCGATAATGGAGTTCCAGAAGTCGTGAATAAACTCAGAGATAATCTTAGGGTGTTCCATAATCGTATAGTTCACCCGAGACAACATCGATCCTTCCACCATGCTTTGAACATGGCGTGCTTCTTCGGAGGATCTCCGACATAAGCTGACGTGTTGTGATATGGTACAAAGCGTAAATCACCCATCTGAAATAAAAACAAGTTAAGTTAGTTAAAGACAAAATTAAAATTAAAGTCAAATGTCAAAAGTTAAAATTGAATTCTAAGTCTAAGTCCAAGTCAATCGAGTTAAGTCAAAATCACGAAGTAAAAGGGAGTTCACGAATTTCAGGAGTTCACGATTTTTAGGAGTTCACGAAATATCAGGAGTTCACGAAAATTAGGAGTACACGAATTTTTAGGTGTACTTGAAATTTTGTAATTGAAAATGGAGTCCACGAAAATCTGTTCACGAAAGATGGGTACACGAAATTTTGAACACGAAACATGTACTCGAAATTCAAATTTTTGAGAACTCTAAAACGTCATAACTCCTTCAATTTTACTCCTTAGAACTCCAAATTATACTCAAAATGTTCGAAAATTGGAGGCGACTAACATATAAGAAGATCGCTTTCCAATTTTGGGTATTTCATGGTGATTTGTCCAAGATTCCCTCTGTTAATGTTCGAAAGTACTCGAAAATCATTTTCGTCCCATAACGTTTTATTTTGCGGTTAAAATCCTACCAAAATCTATAGCTATGTTCGCCTAAGTCAGATCTACAAGATAGTCGGAGTAGAATCTTGAAATCGTGCACAGAAAACGAGATCGCCTAGAGAGAGAAAGTCAGGTATACGAAAATTATGGTACTCGAAATTTGTCCTTCTCGAAGTACTTATAGAGAACCTTCGAGTACACGATTTCGTGTACTCGAAATTGTGTACAAATTTCGAATACGAATTTTCGAGTACAAGTTATTTTAAAAATTTCTAACTTAAATAAATAAATAAAATAAAATAAACTCAGAAACTTTGAACGAGTTCAAAGTTGAGTCGGGTCAATTTCGTGGGATCAAATATGTAAGAGAAATTTGATCACCTTAAAATAATTTCTTACAGAAACCCAACCTTAAAAAAATATACCTCACCAATTATTTCCACTCTTTTATCCATAATTCAAAATTAAGACTCATGATCAAAAATTTTTTAAGGGTTTTCTGAAAATCCTTTTGGGAAGTTTATGAACAATCAGACAGAAAATCCAGATTATCATGCAACCTATCAATTTTGTGTACTTTTTTGTTTCAAACTTTGATTATGTTTCAACGAACTTAAAATGTTTCGACAGAGTTTAAGGTGAGAAGAGAAAAGAACAGATCTATTTGATTAGAATCAAGAACAAGAAGGGGTTCTATCATTTTTGTGCTCATTGGCATCTTTTACTTTACTGATCTGCAGACACATTGGCCTTAACATCACACTTCCAGGTCTTTGCTTACGCAAAGCAGAGGATGATTCAGTAAGTATTTCCCGCTCTTTGTGTGCACAAAACATGGAAAATACCCGAGTTTTTCAAAACAATTTCAAGTTTATCGAAACACAATCTTGTGTTGACTTAAAGACTTACGCAAAAAGTCAAATAGTTGTTGCATTCTTCCGATTATCTGATTTTCCTTACTTCTCTCTTATTTATATATTTAATATTTTTGAATGATCATGTCCAATCCTTTCATTAGGAAAACTTGTTTTAACTTCTTAGTGATTTATAGTTATCTAAGTTGTTTTTCTTTAGAAATTATGTTTGTCAAAAATCATTTCACTTCCCAATTGAACCACTTCACTTGACCATCCAAATAAAATCTTTTTGTATTTTTCTTAAAGTTTGAAAATGCAAAATCTTTTTGTTGTTTTCTTAAAATTCACTCCCCCTGAACTTGTAGATCATTTTAGACTGACTCAAAAACCAAAAATATTTTTGTTGTTTTTATAAATAGACTCAAAAAACCGAAAATCTTTTGGTTATTTTTGTAAATAGACTCAAAGATCAAAAATCTTTTTGTTTTTTTTGTAAATATTCTCCCCCTAAATTTGTGATCTAAAAATTAAAACAAAACAAAACAAAACACAAATTTTACAGTATTTACAAAAATGTCTTAATCAAAACTTATTAGTTTGAGAGAGGCAAGCAAATGGTGGAACTGAGCTGTGGACCTTGACTCATCTCAAACTTCTTCTTCATGACGGCTTCAAATTCCTTGCATAGCACCGAGCTTGTGGAACCGAAAATAATGTCATCCACATAGATTTAGACGAGAATCAAATCATCCTTATCCTTGCGAACGAACAATGTCTGATCAATGGCTCTACGGGTATATCCATTTGCAAGCAGATGATCTGTAAGTGTTGCATAGCACGCTCGCGGTGCCTGACGAAGACCATAAAGGGCTTTTTAGCTTGTAGACATGGTAGGGATACTGTGAATCCTCAAACCTCGGGAGCTGACACACATAGATCTCTTCCTTGACCTTTCCATACAAGATGGCAGTCTTCACATCCATCTGATAAACAGTGAAGTTCATGTAGGAAGTATAGGCCAAGAAGATGCGAATAGCTTCAAGTCTTGCGACTAGTGCAAAGACTTCTTCATAATCGATCCCCTCCTGTTGGTAGAAGCCCTGAACTACCAACCTAACTTTATTTCTGATGATCACTTCCGAATCATCTCTTTTGTTTCTGAAGACCCATTTGGTTCCAATTAGCATCTCCCCCTTGGGCAACGAAACCAGATTCCACGCCTTGAGCTTCTGAAACTGCATAAGTTCTTCCTGCATCGCTTCAACCTAGATTGACTCCTTAAGAGCCATCTTGACATTCTTGGGTTCGACCTGCGAAATAAAATAGGAATACAAACAAGAATTAATTGGACCTGATTGACTTCGTGTGATAGTTCCTTCAGGAAAGGTGTTTAGAGCTGTAAATGGATCTACTCCAGGTGAGAACTCCTTCTGAAAGAGGTCCAATAATGTATTCTACTGGATGATTCTTGTTGATGCGCGGCACTTCCTCCACAGCTAAATTTTCTAGCAGGTTGCTGATGTGAGTCAGCTGATCTTTACTAGAGGAAGAGATGTTGTCAGTGGGAGCGGTTTCACTTGCTTCTGCTTCATTATCCACACAATGTTCCTCAGGGATGTGGTTTGAGAACAGTGGATTGTCAAAGGTCTGGTGGGAAGAAGACGAGGTTTGATTTTTCTCCGGAGTTGGTTGAACCGACTGTGAGGTCTCTGGATCTAATGGGATGACTTCATCGATCGAGGTTGGTTGAGCTGGAGGAGCCCGATTATACATGCCTGGTGAGCCAAGTGTCAGAAGCTTGGGAATCACATGGAACGTAGTCAAACCTGTAGTCCACGTCATCACCCTTGTAGAAGCTTTCGTTAGGTTCAGATGGTCTTGCACTCTCAGATGAAGAGTTGAAGGGATTAAATATAGAATCATACTGAAATAACCAGTTTGGACGAGAACCGGCATCGATGTTGTTAATCTCTTGCCAATCAATATAGTATGACTCCTCAATCATCCGGGTCTTCTTGTTGTATACCCGGTAGGCAGCTTTCTCAGACAAATAGCCCACAAAGTAACACTCATCAGCCTTGTCATCAAACTTGTGATTCGGCTCAGTGTGGAGGAGAGTGCAAGGACAACCAAACGACTTAAAATGACCAACCTTTTGCTTCTGGTTGAAGAAAATCTCATAGGGAGTCTTCTGATGGCGTTTGTTCAATAGTGCTCGGTTTTGAACGTAGCAGGCTGTGTTAACAACTTCAGCCCAGAAGAATATTGGCAGTTTAGACTCTGGCAGCATGGTTCATGCAATCTCGATAAGCGTTCTGTTCCTTCTTTCAGCAACACCATTTTGCTGAGGTGTACAAGCTGCACTGTACTGCCGATCAATTCCGTTCTCATCACAGAAATCAATAAGTGTCTGATTCCTAAACTCAGTGTCATTGTCAGTTCTGATCATATTAACCTTTAATTTCTTCTTATTCTCGATCAGGGTGATAAACTTCTTCAGGATCTCAGGTGTCTCATCTTTCTTGGCTAGAAAGAACACCCAAGTAAATCTGGATTAATCATCTGTTACAACAAGACAGTATGACTTCTTCATGATGCTCATTACGTTAACCGGTCCAAAGAGATCCATATGAAGAAGTTGCATAATTGATGAAATTGAATTGAACAGTTTGGGATTGTGGGGTCTTTTGTGTTGCTTCCCCTTGGGCCTTGGCACATGTGATGCATTTCTCAATTGTGGAGAAGTCTTTAGAAGGTAAGCCAATAACGTGATCTCCCTTAGCAAGTCGGTTGAGATTCTTCAAGTTGACGTGACCCAGTCGACGATGCCAAAACAAACAGTCATTCTCCGATGCCTTAGAAAACAAACAGGTATTTTCAGTGAATGAAGCAGAATTCATATTGATGATATAGGCATTGTTGATTGTCGGAGTCCTCATCAAGATCCATTTCTTTGGCATGAAAAATCCAGGCTTTAAGAGAAGACACTCTTTGTTTGTGAAGTGTGTTGAAAAGCTCTTGTCACAGATCTGAGAAACACTCAATAAATTGTGGTAGAGTTCTTCAACGTAGTACACATCTTGAAAACTTAGAGTGCCATTTGTGACTGTGCCCTTCATGCTAATTTTCCCACCTTTGTCTCCAGCAAATGAGACATATCCTTCATTAAATGGTGTGACTTCATGCAACTGAGAAAAATCCCCAGTCATATGTCGGGAACAACCGCTATCCACGTACCAGACATTTTTCAACTTATTTGGTCGTTCTTGCATAACACACACATTTAATGAGAAATGGGTACCCAAACCATAACAGATTTAGGTACTTGTGAAACATTAGGCCCTTTCTTGATAATCCCTTTCGGCTTGTCTAATTTAGCCCTGACATTTAATGAACTTACACCACTGCCATGATCAATAGGTTTTAAATGAGGTTTCACATGTGGTTTATTCTTCCACTGTGGTTTGCTTTTAGTTTTGGAAACCTTTGATTTTTGTTTATGAAAACCAGATTGATTTTGTTTTGTTGGTTTGGCCTTCTTGGAAGTGGGATGATTCTGAGTTACCTTTTGAGGTTTAACCCTAGGCTTGGAGGATTGGTCAGTCCTCATTGATCTATTGGTAGGTTTAGCCTTGGGTGTGACCTTCTGACTCTTCCCATAGAAGAATTCAGTAGGTCGGTGTAGACAGTGTCTTGCAATATGGCCTGGTCTCCCACATGCATAGCAACATACCTTGTCATGAAAATCTCTTGGGTCAAATGGCTTTACATCACAATCACCTTGAGCAGAGGAAGTACTTGTGGAGGCTTGTTCCAATGACCCAGTTGGAACATAAGGTTCACAGTTAGGGTTTAACTTTGAACATGCCTCTTTGGTGATCGTGGATTGAGCCACGTTCACCTGCTTTAAAGGAGAAGAATCTGATTCTAATACATATTTATCATCATCAATTTTAACAAAAGTAGCCTTAAAACTGTTAAACATTTCATTTGGTTTGATTTTAATTGTTTCAAATTTTTCAACAAAATCAGTATTTGGAACAAATTGTGATTTACTAGATGACGTTGAACACTCTGTCCTCCTCCCAACACTTCTTTCTTCCTTCTTCTCCCTTAGACCTGTAACACTTAAACTATCTGCACACACCTCAGAATCATGAAAAACAAACATGGGTCAACTGTAAGGGAAACTGGTTCAATAGGAAACTCGAAAGCATGATCATATTGGGGAACCAAGTCATCAACTGATGTGTTGCTTCTAGGCATGCTTGATTGATTATGGTTAAAGGGAGGCTCACACTCCTTATAACCAAGACCCTTACCCCTTTTCTCCCGGACTGAATACTGTCCATGTATTCTAAAACCTTGCTTGAATAGTCATATTTTCACATCTGACTGAGGTCTTAGAAAGTTGAGTTTTAACCTGTTCTAATTCTAAAGGGAGCTCATCGATTTTGCGTCTAGCATCTAGATAATTTGACACTTTGTCACTTAAAAGTTCTTTCAATTTTGAAATTTCACGGCCCTCAGCCTCAAGTTTTCTTTTAAAAATGGCCTCATTTTTTAGAAACTCAGAGTTAAAATATTTTAGTTTGGTGACCTTTTTTGATCAGGGTCTCATTGTGAGACCGATATTTAAAGACCTTTTCAATGTAGGAGTTAGAATAGAGATTTTTAGTTACCTCATGTGACTTTTCATCCACCTCTGCCATGAATGCGTGGCTCAAGGTCATCTCCAGCTCCTGCACTTGATCACTCCAATCATAAGAGTCGGTTTCCTGAGTAACCAGTGTCTTGGATGTGCTTGCTCCTCCCCCAGCTGAAGCCTTCTCATCAGGCTTCTTCTCTGCCTCCTTCACCAACTTGGGCAGCTTACATTCCCGAGCAAAGTGACCCGGCTGTTCACAATTGTAGCACCTCAGTTTTGACTTGTTAAATCTCAGCTTCTTCCCTGGGTTGTTACCAAAGCTGTTCCTGCCATACTTTTTAATGGAATTCTTTGCACGAAAAACTTCCATGGTCATCTACCATGAGATATCCATTTCTTCCACATCAGCTGGATTAATCTGCTCCAAGTTGTCTTCAGTGATATTGGCCTGTGCCAATTCTCAAGTAATGAAAGCATTGTAACTGTTCATGAAACCTTTGAACAGCAGCAGATTCCCCTCACTTTCTGGGCTGATTTTAGGCATTGAACCAACTTGCCATAAATGAATGAAAGCAGTCTCAAAAAGAACAGACTGAGATGAAGGGGTCTGGTAATGCTGAGATCCAGAGGCTTGAAAATTTATGGTAGACAAGAGAGCAACATTCTCAGATGCAGGAGTAATGCCCATAGAACTGGCATGATTACCTGTTTTTTGTTTGTCATCCATGTCATATGAGTTGATGATGGAGATCTCACTGAAAGAAGTCTTATACATATCCTTTGTCCTCTTTATAGTAGTGTAGTTAGAGTTCTAGTTGTATGGTAATGAATTCAAGAGTTTCTTGTTGATTTCTCCCTTTGACATTTCAATCCCGGTACTAGTCATCTCTGTTATCAGATGAGTAAATCAGTTGAGTTGGGCTTCTAGGGACTCTCCTTTGACATGATTAAACATGTTGAACCGTTGCCTTAACATATCTTTGCGACTTTCTCGCATATCCTCATTCCCTTCAAATCTTTCCACTAAAGCATCCCAGAGTTGTTTGGCGGTCTGGTGCTCCTTGAAACCATGAGCCACATCAGTAGACAGCGCCATAGTAATCGAGGCTTATGCCTTGTCATCCTTTTCTTTCAATAGGATGTCCTTTTCAGTGTACATCTCCGGATCTTTGGGAATTAGCCCATTTAACTCACTTTGGTACATAGGCACATAAGGTACCTCTTCAATCGAACTCCACAACTTCGGGTCCGTATACTTGATGATAGACTGGAATCTGAATTTCCAGCCTTGGAAGTTATCCCCTGACACAAGCCTTGGAGGCTTAGTTTCGGTGCCAATCTCATTATTCAAGTTCAATAGATTTGATAAGTTGGTGAGATTTTTGGATGCCATGACGAACAGAAAATCTTCAAAGTCTAAGTTCTCGAAATCCCCAAGTGTTTGAAATCCCAAGTAGTGCACGAAGTCAAAGCTGTACTCGGAGGTCCAAGCAGTGTTCGAAATCCCAAGTATTCGAAAAACTGTTCTCGAAGGACAAGTTCTAGAAGTCCCAAGTGTACTCGAAATCCTAAGTGTACTCGAAATCTCAAGTGTACTTGAAATTCTATTCTCGAAAACCTGTTCTCGAAGTTTGTACTTGAATTCCCAAAACTCAGAAACAATTTAAGGCTGTTGAACTCAAACAGGAGTACTCGAAAACCTGAACTCAAAAAACTGTACTAGAAAATTTGAACCAGAAAATACTTGAAAATTTTCCCCAGAAAAATTTCTCAAGATTCAGAGTCCCAAATTTTAATAGCAGCTAGATGATGAAGAGAAGATCAAGAAAGTGTCAAACTTGCATGAAAAAGCTTTTACCTTGATGTAGAAAAGAGCTCAAAGGCTCTGATACCACTTGTAGGTCCAGATCTTATCATGACTCGAGCTTTTTGGCTCTGATCAACATCAAATGACTCTAAAATGTGCGGAATCCATAGTAGAATCACAAGAAGAGATAGAAAAACACTTTCTTTGTATATTTCGTGAAGTTCTCGAAATTAGTGCCTCAATACGCCTAGAGAGAACTTGTCTCGGGAATCCAACCTTATTACAATACAAAATATGTCTATATATACTATTCTAGGAGTACTCGAAACCTATACACGAAAATTGGTTCGAGTACTCGAAAATCTAAGTACACGAAAAAGTCAGTACATGAAAGTGGTCAAAATCAGGCCTTCAGCTCTTCACAGGTTGACTTTGTCAGTCTTCGTCTTTGATTGAGCTCT
The DNA here is from genome assembly GCA_009363875.1 of Mikania micrantha. NCBI lineage: Eukaryota > Viridiplantae > Streptophyta > Magnoliopsida > Asterales > Asteraceae > Mikania > Mikania micrantha. The sequence continues at coordinate 29,550,863 of CM018688.1, forward strand.
ACAAGGTGAAAGAGTCACGCAAAGAGATGTTGAACAACAAGTTTAGCACCTTCGATTGTGTACTTGGTGAAAGCTTAGATGATCGGATCCAGAGATTTGTGACTTTGATTACTAAAATGCGTACTGCCAAAACTGACAATCAAGCGGGTGTGATTAACAAGAAGTTGTTAAATGCTCTGCCTAGGAATTGGGATATGAATGTTGGAATTATCAAATCAACCAAAAACCTGGTTAATTTGTCATTGACAAAGATGGTGTCTGTTATCAAATCCTATGAAATGATTTATCAGCAGAGTGCTATGAATCACACTAACAGTTAGAATGCTGCAGGCATCAGTAGTGTTAATAGTGCATTCATTTCTCAGCCTTCATCTACTAATCCTGTTCATAAATTTTTGTTGCCCTCTGTTTCATCTGGTAACTCTATTTTGGCGTCTGCTGTAACATCAGTGCCGGAACCGTAACCGGAACAGTGATCTACACAGTAACTCAGGTACACATTGCATGTAATGTACACATATTATTATCATTTGATGCTTGACACTAAACTATTATGCATTCTTTTCAGAAACATAATGCAAAACCATGGTTCAACACTCAGAAATTCATCTAACAACACAGAACCATCACGTGATTGTTAGTTAGGACATTATTACGTATAAACGTATGTGAGGTTTAACAGAACTAAATAACAACGGATGTCGTTACATGAATGCTAAACAGACAGATTATTCGTATAGGTGACGATCTGTACGAATACATATGAAAGTTTAACGTTCTGAATGATTTTCAATAATTAGAAAACCATATTGAAGAGTGTATTTATCGTCGTATTCATATGGGTGATGATCCAAACGAATACGCGCGACGACTGTACGATTCGATTTAAACAGGTAAATTTGATATTTTAAGAAATTTTAAATAAATGGAAGATATTTAGTTAATTTACTAGGAATTACCACCTAAATGAAATTTATAAACTCTACTTTTAAAACCGTAACGAATCGTCACGAAAACGAAAGGAAACCGAGGTTTCTACGCGAAACCGAACGAGACCGAACACACCGGGTGTTTGAAAGACTTTAATGAGGCATTAAATGCCCATTATTCCCTCACATACCAGCTCCAACATCACCATTTTAGTTCACTCTCTCTACTTTCTCTCTCTAGAACCAAACCCTAGATCTCTCATTTCTTCATCAAATCGACCCATTTTGGTGTCCAAACGACCACAACCACACGTAGATCTTGAAAGTACAAACGACCTGAGCCAAGAACCATCAAAATCCAGGTAGAATCAACTTCCAAATCTCGATTTTAGGGTTTTCTAGACCCTTTGTTCGAACCCCTCAAAAACCGGCTCTATGCCATCTAAACCATACGGAAAATACATGAAATCACTTTAGGATGAGATAGGAACATGTGGTACAACATGAGTTAGTTATTTGATACAAAAAAGGGTGGTGCACATGCCGGGTGTTCGAGCAGCCGAATGAGGCACCCTCGGCCTGGCTGAATGGCCACAGGCCGCATGAGCCAACCCAAGGCCGAGGGAAACCCTGGTTCGCATGGTAGCCCATCTTCGGTCAAAGCCTCATTCGCACGAGCTAGAGCCATTCTCACTTGCCCTCATTCGGCCAAGCTGCTCCCATTCGCAAGCAATGCTTATTCGGCCAAAGTTCCCTTCGGTCGACCATTCCTTTGTAGGAACCTTTATTCGGCCATCCTCTTTCACTCGCATGCCTAGTTTCATTCGGCCAACCTTTCGCTCGCATGCCTAGTCTCATACGGTCAACCCTCCATTCGAACAAGCTGATCCCCTAATCGGTTGGATACACAGAATTGGGTATATGATTGCATGCATGGGTGAGAGTACATGATTGCATGCATGGGCTATGGGTACATGGATTTCAACATGAGAAAACCATTAGGGTTTCACTAGTGTAATAACCGGTTTTATTAACCATTCATATTAAGGTTTATCACTAAAGTTTTCCTAAATTACAGTGATGTGTAAACATGGGTCGTTGGATATAAGTTGGGTTTAAGACACATGGGTTCATTTAATGAAATCATGAGTAGGGTTTTAAAGACCAAGGTTTTTCTTAAATCATTTTGACATATAAACATGGATTTTGGACATCATTGGAGTCTAACACATTCTGGAATTCACTAAACTAAAGCGTGAATAATATGGTGAGAATTCATTAAGGATCAAGACGATAGTCTAAGTATATAGGTGTTGATTTCACTATTAATACCTAACACTTAGAAATTTCATGCAAACATATAAGTAAATTAGATTGTTCACTTGAACTTTCTAGGATGGGTTATACACATGAGCGATCAAAGAAACATGGGAAATAAAGACCTAACAACGGACTTAGAGTTAGAGTTAATCGAATGGGATTACCTAAGTCTAATCATGTTAACTTATATTTTCTTAAAATGATTATGTCTTAATAAAAGAAAATGGTTTATAAGATTTTTATTTAAAATGTTTTTGAGATAAATGAAAGGATTTCTAACTTAAGGATTTAACTTAAAAATGAATTTATTTAAGATGTTTTACTTAAAAGACTTTGAATGTAATTAATAGTCATTATCTACGGGACAAGGGCTTATGAGAGGGTAATACACTTGGAATAGTTAGAGAAAATCATAACTACACATTAGTAACATCTAGGACACATAGTTGCACACCGAGACCAAAACCCTAGATACGACCACTATAAATACTTATAGTATTCGAATTCTTTTAAAACAACTTAGGTACTGAAGTTACTTAAGCTACAAGTAACGAGCGCACATATTTGTTGTAAATCATTACATTGCAACACAGGCGAGTTCATTGCCCTTTTTCTCAATAGTTTTCTTTTACAAACGCGGGGCTGAGAAGCATGCGTAAATTATTTTCTTAAAATATGTTTTACGTAAATGCTTTTACTTCTTGTATGTTTTATATACATAAATGTACCCTAGACTCTGTCTAGGTAAACTATATACAAGTTATTTAACGAATTAATTAATTACTCTTTATGAGTAAGACATAAATTCTAAAACAAACAACTATTCTATCAAAGCACTAATTCAAGAAATCTAAATTCAGTGTGTATCCAAGAAAACTAAAAATCAAATCTAACGAGTCTAAACTCAGTGTCGTGAATCAAGAAAACTAAGGATCGAATTCAAGGAATCTAAACTCAGTGTTGTAGCCATGGAAGTCTAAGGATCAAAATCAAAGAAATCATATCCATGTGTGAATCAAAGAACTCATAAAGTCAATAACGAACAGTTAAAGGTGGATGTCAGTTGTATGCAGATCAAGACATGTGTTAACACACGGAAAGTCCCTTCATAAATAGTAGACTTTTATAGTCACGCTATATGGGCATAAATCAAACAATCAAACTAATTCTAGAAAACAGGGTGAACACCGATCAAAGCATATCCTAAAGTCCCGACATGTACAGTAGACCTGAAGGTCAAGCTGATATGGGCACATCATGAAAGTCCCGACACATACAGGTAGACTCATTTGGGTCACGCCTGATATTAGCCATGTGTGAGACGATACAAGCTGAACACCACCAGCAACTAAGACTAAATGATTGAGTCAAATAAGGCCCAATCATCATGTCTTAGTTGTATTTAAATGTTTATTTATTTATTTAATTAAGCATTTAATATCAAGTTTCTACAAATACTGTGGTTAATCATGGGATTACGATGAACTCAGGAAATCGGTAGAATTTCATTTTGTGTGACTCAAAATCTAGTATGTAGATGGGTGGAATGAAACGCTTAATTATCATTAACAACAATATACTATGTGGTTCGGTATGTGGTGGGATGTCGGCTGGGGCTTGTTCCCCTACGTATGCCCTATATATAAGCATATTTGACCGGATAGTATAGGTGGTTGTTAGTGAGGTTAATGTTATAATTTCGGGTGATCAATGTTAACAAATTTTCAGGTTATTCAAACGTGGTGAATCAAAAGTATCGGATGAAACGCTTAGATATCATTAACACAATATACTATGTGGTTCGGTATGTGGTAGGATGTCGCCTAGGGCTTGTTCCGTTACGTATGCCTTATATATAAGCATCTTTGACTGGATAGTATAGGTGGTTCTTGGTGAGGTTAAGGTTGTCATTCGGATTATTCAAATTCATTTTTTAAATAAAACAATATGAACTCACCAACCATGTGTTGACTTGATCTTTTTGCGTGACTTCTCAGGTGACGAACATGTCTAGCTAGGAAGTTTATGCTTTTGGGACTAGGATGCCAGATAAAGGACCTAGTAGTTTGGACTTACCTATTTTTGAACATCATTATCCAAATTATTTTGTATATCTTGCGCAGATACAAGATAGATGAATTATGATGTTGATAGTAGATTTACATTGTTAAATTATAAACCAAACTGATGTAATTTAACTTTGTAATTTTATTTTATTTAGCATTTCTCATTATATATCATGTGCAATATAAACAATCTGATCATCACGATTATCATTCCCGATATCGCACCCCGGGACCTTTCCGCCGGACGGGACACACGATCCGGCCCACCAGCTCGGGGTATGACAGATTGGTATCAGAGCCATGGTTATAGAGAAATATAGGTCATTTATTTAAACGGTTTGGCCTAGACTATAACCAAGAGACCCTTCATGTAGAGAAACTAAGGTTAGGAAATTATGTTCATATGTCTTTTGCATTCAATCGCTATTACTAACCGATGCCTTTCGGTTGTAAACAGAATGCCGCCAAAAAGACAACTATTGCCTCCATCTCCTTCTCATGAGGTGGACCTGGCAACTGCTGCACTCGCTACTTTCATTAGTGACCAGTTAGTTGCCGTTACTTCCTGCCCCATCATTCAGGTCATGGACAGTGATGAGAATGCCAGACGCTACCCGAAGACAGACACGAGAACTGAAGGACTGGTGCAAGGAGGAACGAGCAAGAAGCGTAAGCGATGTCGTGCTAAAAAACCAAGGGACCCTTTAATCTACACAGAGGCCATCCCACTTCGCCAAATGGCCGTTATTTCGAAGCCAGAGGTTCATGAGCACTATGCTAGAGAAACTCCTCTTTGCACTAACTGCCAATATCATCACTGTGCTGAAATTCCATGCAGAAAATGCACCCGTTGCAGTAAGATGGACCATTGGGCTCATCAATGTAGATCTCCGATGGAATTAATATGTAAACAGTATATTGGCAAGTTTCCCTTATGTGCCACGTGCGGTTTTCATCATGCCAAGAATAAGCTGTGCAAACACTGCCTGAACTGTGGGAGGAAGGGACACCGGAGTCGTGATTGTCGAAATCCCCCAACTCATAATCAGAACCCTGGTACCACTACATATCCTCTTCCTCGACACAACAAGGACTGCTATGTGTGCAGAGTATCTGAACACTTTGCATGGAACTGCCCCGTGAGGGTATCTTCATCAGATCTTGCACCCCTTGAGAAACAGTTTACTTCTCCAACTTCTGATGCACGTTTGGAGTGGGATGACTCCATAGGTAAGCATATTTCATCTTGTTGCGTTAAACTATTCGTTGGTGTGTTAGTTAAAATTATATATCCTGTTGTGGTTTTAGGAACAATAAATTCAAGGTAATCGTAAACAAACACGGTGCCAATTAGATAATAGGAATAATAAGTTAAGAAAATTTCGGCCGATTAAGGGCCAGTAGCAAAGGAATATCCAGAAGTATTTCCTGAAGATCTACTAGTTTGCCACCCGCGCGACCGGTAGTGTTCCGTATCGACTTAGTTCCTGGATGAACTCCTGTTGCTAAGTCTCCTTATAGGTTAGCGCCTTTAGAGATGCATGAATTGTCAAACCAACTACAGGAGTTACTTGACGAAGGTTTCATTTGACCGAGCTACTCACCATGGGGAGCTCCGGTTCTGTTCGTGAAAAAGAAGGACGGATCCTTTCGGATGTGTATAGATTACACGGAGCTGAACAAATTAACTATCAAGAATCGGTACCCATTGTTGAGGATCGATGATTTGTTTGATCAACTACAAGGAGCACATTATTTTTCGAAGATCGACTTACGCTCTGGATATCATCAACTCAGAGTTCAAGACGAAGACATATCGAAGACGGCGTTCCGAACCAGTTACGGGCATTACGAGTTTATGGTGATGCCTTTCGGATTGACAAATGCACCTATAGTGTTCATGGACCTCATGAATAGAGTGTGCAAGCCGTATCTGGATCAGTTTGTCATTGTCTTTATTGATGACATACTGATTTATTCCAAGACCAGGACAGAACATGAACAACATCTCAGGAAGATCTTGGAGCTGATAAAGAAAGAGCAACTCTATGCTAAATTCTCTAAGTGTGAATTTTGGCTAAGGGAAGTTCAGTTTTTGGGTCACGTAGTCAACAATGAAGGAATACATGTAGACCCTGCCAAGATCGAGGCGATTAAGGACTGGGATACTCTGAAGACACCGACGGAGATACGGCCATTTCTGGGACTGGCAGGTTATTATAGAAGGTTTATCTCAAACTTTTCTAAGATAGCCTTGCCTCTCACCAAGTTAACTCAGAAAAGCGAGCCGTTTGTTTGGGAGCAGAAACAAGAAGATGCTTTGTAGACATTGAAGCAGAAATTATGTGATGCTCCAATCTCATCTTTCCAAGAAGGCTATGATGACTTTGTAGTATACTGTGATGCCTCCTATCAGGGACTTGGTTGTGTATTAATGCAGCGAGACAAGGTTATCGCGTATGCATCAAGACAGTTAAGGATTCATGAGAAGAATTACACTACTCATGATCTAGAACTAGGAGCAGTGGTATTCGCGTTGAAGATCTGGAGACATTACTTATATGGCACTAAGTGTACCATATTTACTTATCACAAAAGCCTACAGCATATCATTGATCAGAAGGAACTCAATATGCGACAACGTCGTTGGACTGAACTTCTGAATGATTACGACTGCGCGATCAAGTACCATCCGGGTAAGGCAAATGTTGTAGCGGATGCCTTGAGCCGGAAGGAACGGGTCAAACTCTTGCGCGTCCGAGCAATGGGAATGACTGTGCAGACAAGTCTACGTGACAAGATTATTCAGGCACAACAAGAGTCAGTTGAACGAGGAAATCTGAAGAAGGAACTTGATTGTGGAGCAGAACGACAATTTGAAACGAAACCAGATGGAGTTGTCTACTATCAGGATCGCGTGTGGATTCCTGCAATAGATGAACTTAGGAAGGTTATTCTTAATGAAGTGCACAAGACCAAGTATTATGTGCATCCAGGCGCCGATAAAATGTACCAAGACTTACGGGAATTTTATTGGTGGCCGGGAATGAAGAAAGACATAGCCGAGTACGTCGGTCGATGCCTTACGTGTGCGAAAGTAAAGGCTAAACACCAGAAGCCGTCAGGGTTACTGGAACAGCCTGAGATTCCTCTCTGGAAGTGGGAACAAATAGTTATGGATTTCATTACCAAGCTACCCCGCACTTCTAGTGGTCATGATACAATTTGGGTTATCATCGATCGATTAACCAGATCTGCTCACTTCTTGCCAATGCGTGAAAACTTCACGATGGATAAACTAGCAAGATTGTACATCAACGAGATAGTGTACGTCACGGTGTACCATTGTATATCATTTCAGATCGAGACAACAGATTCACATCAAGGTTCTGGCAATCATTACAGAAATCTCTAGGGACGCACTTAAATCTGAGTACAGCTTACCATCCACAAATGGACGGTCAAAGCGAACGTACGATACAGACCCTAGAGGACATGTTGAGAACATGTGTATTGGATTTCGGTGGAAATTGGGACTCTTATTTGCCACTGATCGAATTCTCCTATAATAAGAGTTACCATAGTAGCATCGGATGCGCACCATTTGAGGCTCTTTATGGTCGAAAATGTCGGTCACTGATTTGTTGGACCAAAGTAGGAGATAATCGAATAACTGGACCAGAGCTTATTCAGGAAACTACTGATAAGATTGCTCAAATTCAACAAAGATTACAAGCAACCAGAAGCAGACAAAAGAACTATGCCGACAAACAGCGCAAGCCTTTGGAATTTCAAGTGGGAGACCGGGTCATGTTAAAGGTATCCCCATGGAAAGGCGTAGTTCGTTTCAGAAAGAAAGGCAAATTAGCACCACGATACGTGGGACCGTTCGAAATCATTGAACGGATTGGTCCTGTTGCGTATAGACTGAGATTACCGGATGAACTCAGTGGTGTGCATGACGTGTTTCACATTTCAAACTTAAAGAAATGCCTTGCAGACGAATCACTTGTCATCCCAACCGAGGAAATTCAAGTGGACGAACAATTACATTTTATCGAGGAACCTTTAGGGATTATGGATCGCGAAGTTAAACAACTAAAGCGAAGCCGTATTCCAATTGTTAAGGATCGATGGAATTCAAAGCGTTAACCCGAGTTTACTTGGGAACGCGAGGATCACATGAAGTCTAAGTATCCCCATCTGTTTACAGAGGAAGCCGTACTTGATAACGATTCTTAAATTTCGGGACGAAATTTCTCTAACAAGGGGAGACTGTAACATCAGTGCCAGAACCGTAACTGGAATAGTGATTTACACAGTTGTCAGGTACATATTGCATGTAATGTACACATATTATTATCATTTGATGCTTGACACTAAACTATTATGCATTCGTTTCAGAAACATAACGCAAAACCATGGTTCAACAGTCAGAAATTCATCTGACAACACAGAACCATCACGTGATTGTTAGTTAGGACATTATTACGTATAAATGTATGTGAGGTTTAACAGAACAAAATAACAACGGATGTCATTACATGAATGCTAAACTGATAGATTATTCGTATAGGCGACGATCTGTACGAATACATCTGAAGTTTAACGTTCTGAATGATGTCTAATAATTAGAAAACCATATTGAAGAGTGTAGTTATCGTCGTATTCGTACGGGTGACGATCCGAACAAATACGCGCGACGACTGTACGATTCGATTTAAACAGGTAAATTTGATATTTTCAGAAATTTTAAATAAATGGAAGATATTTAGTTAATTTATTAGGAATTACCACCTAAATGAAATTTATAAACTCTACTTTTAAAACCGTAACGAATCGTCAGGAAAACGAAAGGAAACCGACGTTTCTACGCGAAACCGAGCGAAATCGAACGAGACGGAACACACTGGGTGTTTGAAAGACTTTAATGAGGCATTAAATGCCCATTATTCCCTCACCTACCAGCTCCAACACCACCATTTTCATTCACTCACTCTCTCTACTTTCTCTCTCTAGAACCAAACCCTAGATCTCTCATTTCTTCATCAAATCGACCCATTTTGGTGTCCAAACGACCACAGCCACACGTAGATCTTAAAAGTACAAACGATCTGAGCCAAGAACAATCAAAATTCAGGTAGAATCAACGTCCAATTCTCGGTTTTAGGGTTTTCTAGACCCTTTGTTTGAACCCCTCAAAAACTGGCTGTATGCCATCTAAACCATAAGGAAAATACACGAAACCACTTTAGGATGAGATAGGAACATGTGGTTCAGCATGGGTTAGTCACAAATTAGGAATTTAATCACAAGTTGGGAACTCAATAAAACGCATCGCACTTAGTCACAAATTAGGAATTTAATCAAATATAAAACTTAACCACATATTGGAATTCAATTAAATATACACAAATCAAATCACTGATTAGAAATTTAACCAAACACATAACTCAATTATAATTTGGGAAATTGATAGCATGTGCAAATAATAAAAAAAAATAAGAAGATAACTGAAGCAATTGAAGGAACAAACAACCTTTTAGCTCTCTTGGGATCAATCAGAAGAGATAATGAAATCAATATGTTAGTAAGAAAAGACTCGCATAAATTCACGGTATGTGAGGGACAAGAACAGGTTGCGGTGGCAATAGAAAGGAAATCATGAATTGGAGAAATGTTTTCCGAATTTCATCGACTGGTTAGGGTTGACATTACCTATGATTTTTGAAAACATAATCTTCAATGATTTGAATTTTCCAAATAAAGAAGACGTGAGAAGTAGAAAGATTGATTCATTTTTTTCAAATCTTCATTTGCCAAAGGTGAATCAAGAAACTAATTGCGATTTACGCATTATCCTGTTGGGCGGGAAAACCCTAGAAATGATGGGTTTAGCGAATGAAGAATACGAGTATAATAACAAACAGAATCATAAACTCACCCTGAATAATTTTCGCAGACGATGATCGGTGGTAGATTGGATAAAGCAATGATAATCAAAAAATGTAGCTTGGATATGGAGCGAGAGAGAAACCGGGAATGTAGCAAGGATGAATAAAGCATCACTTAGGGTCTTCAGTCACAATGAAAATGGGTTGTAAAAACGGATCACAAGACGCGCGTCTTTTTTTAAATGGATACAGGAATTTGGGCATGAAAAAAATATTGAGGTGAAATGTCGTGGTGCCAAGTTGCACATCAGTGCTAGTCAACTATGTATGTTTGATATAGTATATTATTTCCCGATCAAACGAAACATAAGTTCCTGTTTGTAGGATTTGGTTCAAATAAGAACCAACCATTTTTGTGGTAACCTATTAACCCATTTGAGCCAATCAGATTCATACACATCATAGATTCCTTTTTGATTTTATGAGGGTATTATGGACATTTTATTAACCCATTTAAGCCAATCAGATTCATCCACATCATAAATATAATATCTATTTTCCTTTTTTTAAATCAAAGTTTCCCCCTTGATTTTTATACACTTATAACTTTTTTATACTATGTCATTTTTTTTATAAAAATTACATCATTAAACTCGTTATATTTTTCTCGTTAATTCCATAATAGTCATGCCAATTTTTTTTTGAATTTTTTTCGAGCTTTTGTAATTACACCAACATAACGAACAATAAATATAATAATTTTCTCTCGTTTTTTCAAAATCTTTCCATCTTTAAAATGTTTTCGAGCGTTCGTAATTTTCTCTCATTTTTTCGTTTAACATGTTTTTTCGAGTGTTCGTAATTTTATCTCATTTTTTCGTTTAAAATGTTTCAAAATCTCGTTTAACATGTTTAACATCTTTAAAATGTTTTCGAGCGTTCGTAATTTTCTCTCATTTTTTCGTTTAACATGTTTTTTCGAGCGTTCGTAATTTTATCTCATTTTTTCGTTTAAAATGTTTCAAAATCTCGTTTAACATGTTTTTATGAGCGTTCGTAATTTTCTCTCTTTTTTTCGAGCGTTTGCAATTACACCAACGTAAAATCTTTTCATCTTGTTACAAATTATTTTTACTACAAAAATTAGTTCATTAATATTTTAAAAAATTAAGAACACTTTGAAAAAATCCAGATCCTTACATCAGTGTAATTACGAAAACTTTGTAAAAATTCAGCTCGTTACATCATTGTGATTACATCAGTGCAAAAAAATGCATTTCGTTACGTCAGTGCAAAATGTCGTTGCATCAGTGTAAAACGTCGTTGCATCAGTGTAAAACGTTGTTACATCAGTGTAAATTACGAAAATTTTAAAAAAAATTGACAAAATTATACTTGAATTAAAGATAAAAAAGTGACAAATTTAATGGTGAATTTTTTATAAAAAAATAATAATATATATAAAAGTTATGAGTGTTTAAAAAATTGTGGGGTAAACTTTTTTTTAAAAAAAAATCAAGTACACCCACCAAATGTCAAATCAGTGTAAAAAATGCATTTCGTTACATCAGTGTAAAACATCGTTTCAGTGTAAAATGTCGCTGCATCAGTGCAAATTACGAAAATTTTAAAAAAATTTGAAAAAATTATACTTGAATTAAAGATAAAAAAGTGACAAATTTAATGGTGAAATTTTTATAAAAAAATAATAATGTATATAAAAGTTATGAGTGTTTAAAAAATTTGGGGGTAAACTTTTTTTAAAAAAGGAATCAAGTACACCCTCACCAAATGTCAAAAATGCCCTTAAACAAATCTCATCCACATGTTTTTTTGACTTTTTTCAGATTGAATATGGACCACTCATTTCAAAAAGCTTTATTTTAACAACCAATGAAAATGAGTTAATAGGTTTACACACTTGGAGTGGGTTACCATTTGAACCTTGCCCCCTGTTTGTAAATCAAATGCATGTCAATAACCAATACTCTTGTTTTATGTGTCTATTTGACACAATTGTCACACGAGATTTAACGCGTCCTCACTTGTGTTAAGTTTGATTAACCGAATACTTTTGTTTATATATGTTACTTTCAGTTAATAAGGTCTATCATTTAATGCTCGATTATTTATTTGATTGAATGTAATTATAGTTGGTATGCTTGAGCATCAACTTATATAATCAGAATTATCATGACTTGCTATTTGTTATATCATTAGATATTAGCTTTATCAAATATTCCGTTTGTATTTATAGATGGTAGATATTTAAATACACTTCAAATCCTATATATAATATTTACAAACAAGATGTTCATTTTAATCTAAGATGTCATTATTATGTTTACATCTTTGTTGATAACCAATATACACGTTTACGTCCATATTTATTAATTGTCGTATTCACCATGTAAAAATAAATATGGCTACTATCTTGTAATTATTAGTTGTAACGAACACATATGTAATTATAGTTGTTTGTCGAATTTATAAAAAATTGTTTAACTCAATAGAGATATATATAAACCTTCACTTGCTTAACTTAATCAAAACAAGTATGTATAAGTGGGTATGTAACAAGATTGTGTGATTTGATAAGAATGAATCCATATAAGTATATATATATATATATATATTGTTTGTTTGTTTAATATTATTTCAATAAGTATATGAAACTAGATATATTTATGTACTTGTATATTCGCATTTGTAACATTTAGTTATAATATTATTTTTATAGTCCTAGCTAGACATCTACGTATACTTTAAATTTATGTGTATTATAAGGTCATGATATTCATTTTATAAAATTGTCCAAATGTCTCATATTATACAAATAATGTCATATCAGATTGTGTGTTTATGGGTGCATCCAAACTTTCTCGATGTTAGCACGTACTCCTTTTGTGAAGACAAATTGTCTTTTAAATCGAATTATTTTTATCGTTTCACAATTATTATAATAGTTTATGCGATATTGTTTGTCTTTCTTTTAATATAACCATGAATATACACTCTTAACACTCAAGATACGATAATATGTTTTAGGGTAGTGTGCAGGTATACCTCCCGAATCGGTTTGTGTACGCGAACTCATTTTGAGAACTGGAGACCTAATCTGCGATTCGAATGCTCACATGAACTCGGTTTTGTATTACGGAGTTTCCGAACACCGGGTCCCCGCTGTTGAACAGATATGACTGGTTCGACCCTTGTGACCAGCTTCGACCATCTTAACTAGATGGTGATTGCGACCTGTTTCGAGTCAAAGACACCCTATCCAACAAGATTTTAACCTTAACCAAACCGACCTTTCAGATCTGTTTAAAAAATAAACAAAGAAAGAAATCGTGAAGTTTATGCTTAGATCTGAAGTCCCATGAGAAAGGGTCTAAATTACTTTCAAGCCAGACACATCTGTGAACTCATAGTCTAAACCTTAATCGCCACTTCTTTTGTGAAAACCTTATTCGTTGCCTCAATTGGCTTCTCACTCACTATTGTTAACGTAGAAGGAAGAGTTGGAGGTCACGATGTCACTGGAGGTTACCATAATCACCTCAAAAGTTTAAATCACCGTCGGTTCGTCTTAGCTAGAACCGAAACCACCATCTTTATCTGCTTATGTGGCGGTTGTTCCGGTTGCCTGCACGAAAATAAAAGAGGTTATCGGTTCATGGGAAGGTTTATACCGAGTAAGGTAGTCAGAATACCGTTGAACCGTTGTCGTGTGAGAGATGCGAGGAGGTTTCACAGTCGCAGTGGCTGCTGTTGCTGTGAAGCTGCCACCGGAGACGCAACAGTGGGTTGATCTGGTGGGGTGACTGTGGATAGTTGGAGTTCGCCGGAGACACAGCGGCGCGTTGATGGGTTGGCAGTTGGCTGAAGGGATCGCCGGAGCTGATGGTGGCTGGAGGAGGAGGATGAGCGGTGCTAGTTGCTGCTCTTATTCCTTTTCTTGTTCGGTTTCAGGAGCACACACACAGTGTGTGTTTTGTGTGGAGGAGACGGCTGTAGATCGAAGCTCCAGTTGCTGTTGGATGGTTGAAGCTTGCCGTAGTAGGGAGAAGCCACCTGCTCTTTCTTTTCTCCTCTTCCGTGGATCTCACGAGCAAAAACACACACACACACTGGTGTGTGTGTGTGACGGCTGCACAAATAGGGAGCACAAGTCTTGGTTCCTATTTATACTTATGGTTTTGAAGTGGGTGAGAATACCCTATATCAGTCTATATCGCGTGCAACTCGCTTATCCGTCGCGTAACGAATCTGTTCTGATCACATTATCATCTCTAACTATTATTTTGTGACTGGAACATGTTAACAATAACACGAAGAAAGAATCTCATAATATTAGCTCGTTGAATAATAATTAATCTGGCGAATAACGCGTTAAAAAATATTTAAGTCTAGGTAACTGTTTAATAGTTTTAACCCGCCTCGTTCGTTTCATTTCGCAAGTCCGATAATTACATTTCAGCTCGTTAAGAACATTCATTAAGTTTGAACGAGGTTATCTATATGATTGAGGTTATTAGGCCTTGTTGGGCTTAACTGGGCCTAAACACAGAAAAGAATTAAAACTAGAGGATTATGGTTGACTCAAAAACGGGATAACTTGGGCATTAGGTTAACTTTAAAATGCTCAGCTAAAAATGAAACATGATGAGCAGATTAGTCGGGTTGAAAGGTGCCCAAATGTGACAAAAACTTTTAACATTTGCCCAAATGTGACAAAAATTTTAAACTTCAAAAATCTACCTTCTTATAAAATATAGATTTTTGTCATAGAAGTTTAGGATAACTTATGCATACAATTTCAGATGCATCAACTTGAGTGCCAAAGATCTTTAACCGAACCTTACTGTCCTTTTGAATGTTCACCTAAAATTTCAGAAAGTGGGATAGTATAAAAATATAAATCACCCACATAGCAAGTACAACCAAAAAACATAGAATTTGCAATAGTGATTTATAGATATCCATCTGAAGTTGTGTAATTAGGCATACCGCCCGACTGAAACTCCATGTCATCTGGTATAAACTCAAAAAAAATTATAATGTTTAAACACATAAATTTCTAATAAGTAGATAAAGAAAAAAAAAATCTTTCATAGCAAGGATCAATAGACACCCACAATCCTGTAAACATGTTTTCTTTATATGATTACCATATCATTTTTAATTATTGATTTTAATGACTTGCGAAAAGTAAAAATTGCAGACACAGAAACGTGCACAGAAACATGATGATAAAGCTTCAATAGAGGATCACTCATATGGTTTAACGCAAGTATTTGAACAGGTCCTGTTTTAGCAAAGAAACCCATATGAATTTATTGGCAAAATTGATAATTTTGCGCTTAGTTTAAACTGTATATTCATCAAAAAGACGACCTGTATCAAGTATGCACCCTTATTAACCATTAAAACCACGACTTCTAAGATCTCTCCTTTAAAAGGCCGAAAGACAACACACTGATACTTGACTGGAAAAGTAACAAAACCCGTGCCATATCGAATCAGCCCTTTCCCTACATTCTCTATTCCTGTTATGGCCACTACAAAACCGTGTCAGTAGCTGCAAAACACAAATATGGTGTCTTTTGAAGCTTCTTTGTTAGAGCTAAGTAAACAATTCATGCGGCGGTGGTTTCAAGAGCAAAACTTCAAAAGGAGTGTGGCAAGTTTGTATGACACATCATTGATCAAACCATATCTAATAGAGTTTGATTTCTCGTTTCAGATACACCATTTAATTTTGTTTGTCACACTCCAAGCCGACGGGCAAGGTCGACATTCTATTCGGTCGGAATAGTCTCGGGGCGCGATATCGTGTGATAATCGAAATGATCAGATTGTATACATAGCACAACATTTGAGAATAACTAAAACACAATAACATTAAACTAGGATTACAAAGTTAAATTAAAATCATCGTGTCCAATAGTTTAACAATGTAAACCTATCCAAAAGAATCATGAGTCATTCTATCTTGTAATTGTACAAAATATACAAAAATGATATATATATTGGTGTCTAAAGATATGCACAACAAAAAGTCGCTAGGTTATCTAAGTTGGCACACTATCAAGTATCCTAAGCTCCTAAGCTTAAACATGTTCATCACCTGAGAAAGCATGTAAAAATTAAGTCAACACATGGTTGGTAAGTTCATATAGTTTAGTATTGAAGACCGTTGCAAAAGGTTTGTAAGTATAGTTTTTTCCAAAAAACCCATCAGAGTCTCCACCTTAAACCTCACTACCAACATTATCCCATCATGTCAAGAAAACTTATTTATAGGGCATACGTGGGTTTAGCTAGCCACCAGCCCACCACAGTCTTGACATGACATGACATGACTTTGCCTTTAACGGAAATTAAGAGTTTCACCCTGACCATTCTCCATAGTATTTTTTGTATAACCCAAAGTATTGTATGTTTAGTATTTCTATTTCAAATATAAATTATGTTGAAAGCTTTGAAAAGTATTATGGTTATCAAATTCCAATTCATTAGCTTTTGAAAACCAAGTTTGAGTTCACGACTGTGGGCGACTGAAAATCTGAAGAGGTGGCTCCTAGTGTCACACTCGATGAATAACAGTTTCCAACCCACAGAAGTAACTTGAGTGTAACATTCAACAATGATGCATAGCTAGAATACCAATCAGAAGACACATAGTCATATCCGATAGGATTCATAGTCATCCGAGGTCAGTTGTTACAAAACATAGAGAGTTGACAACATAGTTCACTAAATGACTAGATGGGGTTGACACTATGTCAACGCTCGATGGCCAATTAGGCTGCCTTATGAAGTCCTTGTGAGTATTAAGTATTGTTTCGTCCTGTACCATGTGCACATGTACTTGCTTAACAACCGGATCCCATCCGCATATACCCCATCCTGGGTATACCCACCACTTGTATGTGTATGAGTTTGTATGAGTATGTGAGTATTGTATAATCATTGTAAGTACTGTGTAAGTATTGTAAGTATTGTATGAGAAAGTATATGTATGAGTATGTATGTAAAAGCATAAGTTTGTATGTGTAAGCATAAGCATTCCCAAACTATATGAAATCATTGTGAATAAGTATAGCAACATAATAAATGATTTAAGAAACATGAAGACATTTATATAAAATATTCAACATGCTTCTAAGTCCCGCAGTTTATAAAACAAAACAGTTGAAAAGGGCCAATGAACTCACCTTTGTGTAGTTTATGTTTGAGTTGATTCAAGAATGCGCACGCTCGTTGGTTGTAATTGAATTGAGTTCAACACCTGTGTTTCATTGACTTTATGAAAAAATATATATATGATTAGAATCTTTTTAAAAGAAAGTTTGTTACTTAAATGTCATTCATAATAAGTATGCATGTTTTTATGTGTATAATGTCATAATTGTTTTATAACTCCTTTTATCATGGAAATCATCTTTCAAAATGTTTTATTGCCATCCTTTAAACTTTAAACACATGTTAATATTTGGTTTTCTTAAACAAAAGTTATGTCAAGTTAAAAAATATCAATTTTACAAACTTGAAATTTAGTTAACTCACAAGCGAGTTCAACCCCAATAATTTACCATTTAATCAACTTGGTTTTCCCTTTATTGTACCATACTCTATCCTTTGAGTGTTACAAGTATTTAGTTTGTATGGGAGTATCAATATTAAGGGTTTGATATGGTCTAAGGGTGGTGTCAATACTAGTGGTATCGACACAACCAACTTATAACCAACTTGCAACATCCCTCGGTTCTTACTTGGTTACTTGGGTTCGGATGCTACCTATATTGGACATCAGTGGATCCTATTGTGTTTAGATTTTTTGGTTGGCACATAAGATTGACAACTGAAAGGGTCGAAGGTAATTAAGGGAAGTGTCGATACTAATAGTATCGACATCCCCCTTATAATTAACTTGACATATCCTTGATGTTTCTAGTAGCGACATGATCTTGGATTCAATCTTTTGAACCCTTGGACCGATTAGTAGTGATCTAATCCCATCCCAAACTTCTTGGATTGCATGAAAGTAACAATATCAACAAGGTTCCAGGGGTTATCGATACTAGTAGTATCGATACATGTCTTAGAAATTTGAAACGGATATTGTCGAAACTATTAATATCGACCCTCACTTTGATTCAGCCCCAAAGTCATCTAACCTACTAATATCGATGGTTCTTAAGTTGAAACCCCTTGGAAGGCATCGATATTAATAATGTCGATGATACCTTGGTCTTTTGCCGGCTGTCGAACTTGCTAGGTTCGATAATAGTTGGCTGGTGAGCCAGCTCCATCGATACTAGTTTCAACCCGCATTCTCGCATCGATATTAACTTGTTCGATCTTCCCTACCTTGTCCAACCTATGTGCTTACAAACCCAGCTTATCCCAAGTTTTCTTAAGGTCATGGGGTCTCTTATTCATGGGTTCCATGGTGATGAAACCGGTTTTGGGTTGAATATACATGTATAGAGGGATACCCTTAAAAATCCAAACCTTCTCTCTAACTTGCTGATCGTTTGAGCTTGTTTTGGACCAGATCCTTTGTACTTTCATGTACTAGATGTTGAGAGGATTGTTTTGACACCAAGAACTCTGAATTTGCTTGAGAAATGACTAGGTTGAGTGTGAGTTTTGTGTAGAGAGAATTCTGGAAATTTTTAGAGAGAGAGAGAGTAAAGGAGCTAGTGGTTGAAGGTTTAAATGAGGGTATTTAGGGTTTTTATAGCCCGAGTCTTTACACGTATGTTTGGGTTCGTTCGATCTCGTTTAAACGTGTCATTTCGTTACATTTCGTTTAATGGTATAAATTTTGTAAAAGTAGTTTTATTTAAATCTTTTTAGGTGGTAATTACTAATAAATATTTTAGATATCTTTTTTTTTTAAGTTTCAAAATCGTTTATTTTAAATATTTCGTCGGATCGCATCACCTTCGCGCGTATTAGTACAGATCGTCAGCCGTACGAACATGACGACGGTTTTACTTTCCGATTTGGTTTTCAAATTATATGATATTATTCAGAACGTTAAACCCACAAATATATTTGTGTGAATCATCATCTGTGACATCCAGTACCTGATTGTCCGGCAAGTCCGTACGGTACGTGTACTTTCACTATTTACTGTGTGTAAATACAATGTGTAACAAATGTGTGATAACAGATGTCAGATAACAAGCAACAGTTGTACGTGTTTAAGTGAAAACTTAAATACCGTAAGTAGAACAACTTTCGATAAACAACAGTTGTATGTATTTAGGTGAAAACCTAAGTACAATCAATACAACAACTCAAGTGAAACAACAGTGTACAAACAAATAACAAGAACATATCGGTTGCGATCTGATATCCATAGATGACAGGATTCAGATGGCCGATAACTCAGTATGAAAACAAGATGAATTCAAGGGAAACAATGTGAAAACAAAAAGTTTAGTTGAGTCCGTCAGTGAGGAAACACAATTCAAAGTATAATTGCAACGTCGTTCCAGAATAACGAGCTGACAGTGTGTTTGTGTGGGTGACGATTCACACAAACACATCTGTGAGTTATAGTTCTGAAATGATGACTGAAAACTAGAAAACAAGAATCAGAAAATGAAACCATTGTCGTGTTCGTTTGGATGACGATTTGAACGAATACGCACGAAGGTGACGCGATCTGAGGAAACAATTAAAATAATCGTTTTCGATAAAATAAGTCAAGAAAATAGAATTTAAAAGATTTACTAGGAATAACCACTTTCCAAACATTAAAAATAAATCCTTTTTTATTTAAATACGTAAATAACGCGTGTTACGTTCTGGAAACGCGACGAAAACGAGAACCGAGCAACCGAAACGAACCCGAATACGCACGGGGTATATATACCCTAAATGAGGCATTTCTCTCATTTATTCCACCCTCTCTCTCTCTAAACCCTCAAAACCAGTTCTCTCTCTCTAAAAATCTCAACCTTCAACCCACTATATCTCCTCCAATTCTTGAAGAAATCTTGAGTTCTTGGTGTCCAAACGTAGATGCGATCATCCTCTACCTAGAAGTACAACTGATCTGAGGATTTTTCCACTAGAAATCGAGGTGTGATGCCGCAAAGATTCCGAAAATGAGGGTTTTCAACGCTTTTTGTTGCAACTTTAACCCTAACCGGGTTTGAACCTTTCTACACAAACCCTACAACCTCGAGAACTCATTATTGCATAACACTAACATGAGAACAACCCGAAAACAGCAGAGAATTAGATGATGATGATGATGATGAACCAGGGTTCGTGAAAAGACCTGTAATGGCCGAACCTTCGACTGGCCGAACCTAGGCAAAGCTGGGCACAAGGGGTGGCCAAACCTGCTGCCAGGGAACCCTTGGGCTGTGAACCCTCATCACGGAACCTGCATGGCCATGAACCCTTGAGTTGCCGAACCTCCTGCTGCGAACCACCATCACCGAACCAAGGGCTGCGAACCTCTATTCGACCGAACCCTAAGGTTCGCCGAACCTGGGCCAAGGCCGAACCCTTTTCAGCGAACCTAGCCTCCATGCGAACCATGGCCGAATCTAGGGGTTGTAACCGAACCTAGGAGTAGCATAACCTGAAGATTCGCTAGACTTAGGGTCTCGTTTCCATTTGATCGGACCGCTACATTCATTCGGCCGGCCAACTTGTTAGGCCCACAGCCATTTGACCCATGAACTGTCTCGGCCCAAGTGATTTGTTTGGCCCATGTGGCTGTTCGGCCCACTCCTTATTGGGACTAGATCCATATTCGGCCCACATGCATTAAATGGAAACAAATACCCTAAACCAAGTCATTGATGATAACATGCATGTAATTATACATTAAATATATTTTACTACAAAGGTGGCAAGTTTTGGGGTTTTAATGGGTCGCATAAGGCCTAAAACATGGTATTTTGAATATGTTAACAAGTGGTTTTAAAGGGTCAAGACAAATGGAGAAATGATGATATAAAACAATGTTACAAGATGCTGAGGGTTATTAACCTTTAACCTAAAACCTAAGTTTTATACTTAGAATCTCTTTTGTTATGACATTAATGCAAGTGAACATAAAACAACTAACAAAGTATACTAATCTTAACCTAATTGGGTTAGGTGCTATTAAAACCCATAACAAGTGCACAAGGGCCGAATGATGACCAAGACCGATAAGTGTTAGCCGACTTAGACTAACACCTACACACACTCAAGCACATACAACTTATACTTACAAGTTACAAATATCATGAAATCAACACAGGATCGTGAAAACAACAAGTACAAGAAAGTGCGCGTGCCTTTCTTGTTTATACATTGTCAACCACATCAACAACAAGGTGAGTTCATACGCCCCTTTTCTAATCTTAATTGATTTTAAACTCTCGGGGCTGAGAAACATGCTAAATCTTTTATTTATTTAAAAGTTTTAGATCAACATATTGCTTGTACTTTGATTTAGATAATATTGTTTGATTTATTATCGCTTATCATTGTATGCATGCTTGTATGATTATATCTTGACAGAGACAACTAAGATGAAACATGATAATGTAACTTCATGAATCATCAACACAATAGAATAACATAGTTGTAAGATTTTATCTTATAACATTTAATTATTCTTACAAGAACGAACAATGAGATTATCACAGATGAACACGATGATAACAACAGGAACGAACATGAACGATATGAAGATAATATATCTTCATAATATCATCACCATCAGAGTTGGCCAAGTGTAATAAGACAAGTTCTTATAACACCATGCTTACAACTCGGTGCATACTACAAGATAACACGAAACAAGTATCATCTACCACCTGAGTCGACTAAGTGTAGTAAGACTAGCTCTTACAACGCTGTAGTGAAAACAGGGTGACTACATGGAACAACAAGAATGATAATCATGGTAACGTATCTTCATGATAACAACATCATTCACACAACGACTAACAATGAATAATAAGACAAGTTCATATTTAACTTGTTAACAACAACGAGAACACACAACATTGAGAACAAACAACATTGGTGAACACAATACAATTGATTAATATTGAACTGTGTGTATTATATCATTTCAATCATGTGCCATGTATTCAAGTTTGATCATTGTAAGTTCCTTCATAAATCGCTGACCAGTTAGTTTGACGTGACTAAACCGATGATAGCATAGTGGTACCATAGGTTTGACAAACCTCCAGCTTGTAGGGCTGATATGTTGATCGTATTATCATTTGGCCGGTAACATATGACCGGTGACAGGGCGACGAACAGTCAGGGTCTGGTAAGCGACACATGGTGATATTAATCTGCAGTGATAATTGTAATTAATCCATCGTTTACTGTTGACTAGTAGACTGAGGAATTGATTTCTCTTATGTCATATCACTGGTAACAGATTCGATGAGGCCTATGAGAATACAAAGTGGTAGAGGTAAATCGAAAGCATTGTAATCTGATTACGTGAGGATTGCAATGGATTCCTTTTAGGCTCTATGCACTTCAAGTTGAGAACAAATATCAATTGGTTAACTAACACTCTTATTATATAAAGTGATTAACAGTTAACCCCACAAGAAATAGAATAATAACAAGGATCAGATTAAATTAATCTAACTTCCTTAATACATTGAGGGTGTATCAATACTTCGGTTTGATAACTAAACCCCTCTTACCATATTATTCTACATATGATACAATGGGTGATGACACAAACGGACGGGTGATTATCAAACAGAATGAACATGTGAAATAAAAATGGGGATCTATAGTTGTATTACAAGTGTTGTTGAGTTTTATTAGGTATGTGGTGGGATGTTGGCTGGGGCTTGTTCCCCTACACATGCCCTATATATAAGTATAGCTAATGGGATGAGATGCTACTTGTAAATACAACTATGGAGAGGCCATTGTGTGAACAGACGAATCAAACAATTTACAAGTATTATGTATGACATCGTGATTGTGTATGTGAAAAAATCAAGGTTTTCAATTATCAAACTTATGAACTCACCAACCTAGTGTTGACTTTGTTTAAATGCATGTTTTCTCAGGTGACGAACATGTTTAGTCACCAGACATTCAGGGACATAGCTAGTGGACTTTTAGAAGACCTAGCTACATTTTGTGTCGTGCATATTTTGAAATGACAAAACAATGAATCATCTTTTGTATATATTGTACAGTTGCAAGATAGAAACTCATTGATTCTTTTGGATAGATTTACTTGTTAAATTATGAACAAAACATTGTAATTTAACTTGTAATTCTATATCATTGTCATGTTAGCATTTTCTCATTTATATATCATGTGCTATGCAAACAATCTGATCATTTCGATTATCAAATGATATCGCGCCCCGAGAACTTTCCGCCCGACGGGAAAGTCGATCCAGCCCGCCGGATCGGGGTGTGACAGATTGGTATCAGAGCCATGGTTATAGAGAAATATAGGTCATATTGCTTAAACAGTTTGGCCTAGACTATAACCTAGGGACCCTCATGTAGAGAACATACAATATAGGACTCTATTTGCATGTGTCTTCTACGTCTGATCACTGCACTAACCGATTCTCTTTCGGTTATGACAGAATGCCGCCAAGAAGACCACCACCAGCTTTACTGCCACCACCACCACAAGATTCATCTCCTCATTCATCAACACCGACACCACCTCCACCTCCTCCTCCGCCACCACCTGTTCATGAGTTGGATCCTGTTACTATAGCACTGGCCACTCTGCTGACCATCCAACTGAGGGATGTGATCCCAGACATGATGAACAGAATCAACAGCAACAACAGTAACAACATCGCCAACTCATCTGGAGAAGGTAGCAGTAACACTCGACACCATCTGGACTATTCCTACAAGAACTTTGTAGGATGCAAGCCACGAAGTTTCAGTGTCAGTGAAGGTGCCGCCGGATTGATCCAGTGGATCGAGAAGATGGAAATGACTCTAAACATTAGTGGCTGTCCTGATCACCACAGGGTGAGGTATGCTGCTGGCTCGTTCAACAAGCGAGCATTGCCATGGTGGAACGCACAAGTTCAGACTAGGGGCAGAGATGAGGCTCTGTCTATGCCTTGGGATGATTTCAAGGCTATGCTGAGGGCAGGGTTTTGCCCGAGGAACGAACTCAAAAAGGTTGAAACTGAGCTACTCAACCTTATCATGATTGGTGCTGGGCATCTGGCCTACACCACAAGATTTCATGAGTTAGCTACATTGGCACCGGACGTGGTGCCAACACTGGAGAAAAGGATAGAGCGGTATGTCGGGGGACTACCGGCTTGTATCCAAGGGCATTTGATTTCCGCCCACCCCACTACCATGGAGATGGCTGTTACTCTGTCAGCAACTTTGACATATGTGATGGTTGCCTCTGGGGCACTAAAGAAGGAAGTTGAATCAGCAAAGGCTGGAACTTTAAGAAAGCCGGATAAAAGGCCGTCCAAGAAACAAAAAGTGGTCAAGAACTTTGCAGCGACCACTCAGACACCGATGAATAACCAACCACAAACGCTACAGAACAAACGTCATTACACTGGCACAACACTTTTGTGCACTAGCTGCCAGTATCATCATCCACCAAACATCCAGTGCAGACAATGCACTAACTGTGGGAGGTTTGGAAACTAGGCCAACCCATGCAGGAGCACGAGGACTCCGAACAGAAACAACAATGCAGCTACTACTACTGCTGCTGATCACAAATCTTGCTACAACTGTGGCGAGCCTGGACACTTTTCTCGGGATTGTCCCAAGAAGAATCAACATAAGGCTCAAGTAGCAAGAGGTAGAGCCTTTCAGATCGGAGCAGCTGCTACTCGACAAGACCCGAATGTGGTCACGGTTACGTTTCTCCTATCTGACTTTTATGCATCCATATTTTTCGATACTGGGGCGGATCATAGTTTTATCTCATCCGATTTTGCTAGCCATCTTAATCATGTTGAGGAATCTTTAGATTCCCCTCATACAATTGAGATAGCAAACGACAAACAGATAACAGTTGACACAGTACTCAGGAATTGCCCACTACCACTTGGCGATCACACATTTTCCATCGATTTGATACCGATGGATCTGGGTAGTTTCGATATCATCGTCGGAATGCATTGGCTATCTCTTAATAGAGTTGAGTTCGCCTGTTCCGATAAGCTACTGCGTATTCCAGTAGAGAACAATCAAGTTTTGGAAATTCATGGAGATCAAGCAAACCATAGTGTCAGGATAATATCCTTCATGAAGACTCGCAAGTACCTACGAAAATAGTGTATCGCATTCTTAGCTCACGTGGTAGAGAAAGACAAGAAAACAATCAAGATTCAATATGTACCAGTTGTGAAAGCCTATGTGGACGTGTTTCCGGGCGATTTACCGGGACTGCCACCCGAGAGATCGGTACAGTTCCGAATTGATTTGATTCTGGGAGCGGTTCCTATGGCTAAGTCTCCTTATAGACTTGCACCATTAGAAATGCAGGAATTCTCAAATCAATTACAAGAGCTACTCGATAAAGGATTCATTCGACCGAGTTTCTCACCGTGGGGGGCTCCGGTTCTCTTTGTCAAGAAAATGGATGGATTCTTCAGGATGTGTATCGATTACAGAGAGCTCAATAAACTCACCATCAAAAATGGGTACCCGTTACTGAGGATTGATGATTTGTTTGATGAGTTACAGGGAACTCAGTACTTTTCAAAGATAGACTTGCGATCAGGTTATCACCAGCTTCGGATTCAAGAAGAAGACATACCAAAGAAGGCCTTTCGTACCCGATATGGTCACTATGAATTCATGGTAATGCCATTTGGATTGACAAACGCACCGACAGTGTTCATGGATCTCATGAACCGGGTGTGCAAGCCATATTTAGATCAGTTCGTTATCGTCTTTATTGATGATATACTGATTTACTCAAGAAGCGAGAAGGAACATGAAAAACACCTCAAGACAATCTTGGAACTTCTAAAGAATGAACAAATCTATGCCAAATTCTCCAAGTGCGAATTTTGGTTAAGAGAAATTCAGTGCTTGGGTCACGTGACTAACTGTAATGGCATTCATGTGGATCTAGCCAAGATTGAAGCAATCAAGAACTGGGATGTGCCCACAATACCAACAGAGATCAGATCATTTCTGGGATTGGCTGGTTATTACAGGAGATTCATCTCGAATTTCTCTAAGATAGCCTTGCCTCTCACCAAACTCACACAGAAGAGTGAACCCTTCGTGTGGACACAGAAACAAGAAGACGCATTCCAAACACTGAAACAAAGATTGTGCAATGCTCCAATTCTAACATTCCTAGGGGGCAATGATGACTTTGTGGTATACTGTGATGCTTCCGATCAGGGACCCGGTTGTGTTTTAATGCAACGAGACAAAGTTATTGCTTAAGCATCAAGACAACTGAAAGTACACGAGAAGAATTACACAACACATGACTTAGAACTGGGAGTTGTTGTCTTTGCTTTAAAGATTTGGAGACATTACCTGTACGGTACCAAATGCACTATCTTCACGGATCACAAGAGTCTACAACACATATTTGATCAGAAGGAGCTTAACATGAGACAAAGACGTTGGGTTGAGCTCCTAAACGATTACGATTGTCTGATCAAATACCATCCGGGTAAAGCAAATGTTGTTGCAGATGCTTTGAGTCAGAAGGAAAGAGTCAAACCCATGCGCGTTCGAGCAATGGGAATGACCGTGCAAACAAGTCTGAGAGACCAAGTCATACAAGCACAAATGGAAACAATGGCAAGAGACAATTTGAAACATGAGCTCGACTATGGAGCCGAGAAACATTTCGAAACAAAACAAGATGGAGTGGTCTACTTTCAGGATCTAGTATGGATCCCGGCAGTAGATGAACTTTGAACACTTATACTTGACGAGGCACACAAGACACGATACTCTGTTCATCCTGGTGTCGATAAGATGTACCAAGATCTTAGGGTGTTTTATTGGTGACCGGGTATGAAGAAAGATGTTGCCACTTATGTTGGCAAATGCATCATATGTGCCAAGGTCAAAGCTGAACACCATAAACCGTCAGGTTTGCTGGAACAACCAGAGATACCACAATGGAAGTGGGAACAGATAGCTATGGATTTTATTACCAAGCTACCCCGTACTTCCAGGGGACAGGATTCGATTTGGGTTATCGTTGATCGATTGACCAAGTCCGCACACTTCTTGCCGATAAGATAAAACTACAAGATGGAAAAGCTAGCAAGACTCTATGTCGATGAAATAGTAGTACGGCATGGTGTGCCCTTGTCTATTATTTCAGACCGGGACAGTCGATTTACTTCGAAGTTCTGGCAATCATTGCAACAATCTCTAGGGACAAGTGTTAACTTGAGCATCGCTTATCATCCATAAACGAATGGACAAAGTGAGCGAACAATTCAAACCCTAGAGGATATGTTGAGAACATGAATCCTAGACTTCGGTGGAAGTTGGGATAAACGTTTACCACTCATTGAGTTATCCTACAACAACAGCTACCACAGCAGCATTGGATGTGCTTCTTTTGAAGCACTCTATGGTAGAAAATGTCGGTCTCCAATTTTTTGGACCGAAGTGGGAGACAACAGAATCACTGGGCCTGAACTTATTCAGGAGACTACTGATAAGATAGCCCAGATACAACATAGATTACAAGCAACACGTAGCCGCCAAAAGAGTTATGCAGACAAACGACGAAAGCCTTTGGAATTCCAAGTGGGTGACCGAGTCATGTTGAAAGTGTCCCCGTGGAAAGGCGTGGTTAGTTTTGGGGCTAAAGCCAATCTAGCACCAAGGTATGTCGGACCGTTTGAGATAACTCAACGTATAGGTCCTGTGGCATACAAACTCAAACTCCCTGATGAACTCAGCGGAGTACACGACGTATTTCATGTATCAAATCTCAAGAGATGTCTCGTGGATGAATCATTGATCATACCTCTGGAAGAGATACAAGTGGATGAACAATTAAATTTCATTGAAGAACCTGTAGAGATTATGGATCGTGAAGTCAAGAGACTGAAACGAAGCCGTATCCCTACTGTAAAGGTTCGTTGGAACTCCAAGCGCAGACCAGAATTTATCTGGGAGCGTGAGGACAACATGAAGACAAAGTATCCCCACCTGTTCGAGCAAGTAGTGCCGACAATGATGCTTAAATTTCGGGATGAAATTTTTTAACAAGGGGAGACTGTGACATCCAGTACCTGATCGTCTGGCAAGTCAGTAGGGTACGTGTACTTTCACTATTTACTGTGTATAAATACAATGTGTAAACAATGTGTGATAACAGATGTCAGATAACAAACAACAGTTGTACGTGTTTTAGTGAAAACTTAAATACCTTAAGTACAACAACTTTTGATAAACAACAATTGTATGTATTTAGGTGAAAACCTAAGTACAATTAATACAACAACACAAGTGAAACAACAGTGTACAAACAAATAACAAGAACATATCGGTTGCGATCTGATATCCATAGATAACAGGATTCAGATGGCCGATAACTCAGTATGAAAACAAGATGAATTCAAGGTAAACAATGTGAAAACTGGAAGTTTAGTTGAGTTCGTCAGTGAGGAAACACAATTCAAAGTATAATTGCAGGGTCGTTTCAGAATAACGAGCTGACAGTGTGTTTGCGTGGGTGACGATTCACACAAACACATCTGTGAGTTATAGTTCTGAAATGATGACTGAAACGTAGAAAATAAGAATCAGAAAGTGAAACCATTGTCGTGTTCGTTTGGTTGACGATTCGAACGAATACGCGCGAAGGTAACACGATCTGAGGAAACAATTAAAATAAGCGTTTTCGATAAAATAATTCAAGAAAATAGAATTTAAAAGATTTACTAGGAATAACCACTTTCCAAACATTAAAAATAAATCCTTTTTATTTAAATACGTAAATAAAGCGTGTTACGTTCCGGAAACGCGATGAAAACGAGAACCGAGCAACCGAAACGAACCCAAACACGCACGGGGTATATATACCCTAAAAGAGGCATTTCTCTCATTTGTTCCACCCTCTCTCTCTCTCTCTAAACCCTATATATAAGCATAGCTAATAGGATGAGATACTACTTGTAAATACAACTATGGAGAGGCCATTGTGTGAACAGACGAATCAAACAATTTACAAGTATTATGTATGACATCGTGACTGTGTATGTGAACAAATCAAGGTTTTCAATTATCAAACTTTTGAACTCACCAACCTAGTGTTGACTTTGTTTAAATGCATGTTTTCTCAGGTGACGAACAGGTTTAGTCACCAGATATTCAGGGACATAGCTAGTGGACTTTTAGAAGACCAGCTACATTTTGTGTCGTGAATATTTTGAAATGACAAAACAATGAATCATCTTTTGTATATCTTGTACAGTTGCAAGACAGAAACTCATTGATTCTTTTGGATAGATTTACTTGTTAAATTATGAACAAAACATTGTAATTTAACTTGTAATTCTATATCATTGTCATGTTAGCATTTTCTCATTTATATATCATGTGCTATGCAAACAATTTGATCATTTCGATTATCAAACGATATCGCGCCCCGAGAACTTTCCGCCCGACGGGAAAGTCGATCCATCCCACCGGCTCGGGGTGTGACATCATCCACACGAATACACTATTATTTTAATATTCACGAATGCTATCCGTTATTGTTTTGAATCAAGTTTCCTTACATACGCTTATACATAATAATAAATTAACTAACATTTGTTTTTGTTGTCATTAAACGATTCCATATCATTAATGAAACAGTATTGTGTTCATTGTAGGTAGCATTTAAGTATTTATCTTTGCTGAGTTTCCAATATTGTTTCTGAATTGTTTAGTATTGAATTCGCGGATAAAAGTTTGCAAGCAAGTTTCATACACTTATCTACTGTACATGTCCTACTGATCTAGTACTGGTTGTCATAGTAGTGTTCCAGGTGGAGTGAGTTGTGAAACAATTCCACAATTTGATAGATGTTCATCAAATCCTTGACTAAGATATTCACCTCCTCGATCCGATCGAATTATCTTGATCGTTCTACCCAACTGGTTCTGTACTTCGTTTTGGTATCGTTTTAACATTTCAAACGTTTCATGTTTATTCTTCATGAGATAAACATAACCATGTCTACTAAAATCATCAGTAAATGTAACAAAATACCTTTCTCCATTTCTAGCAGTGGTTCTAAATGGACCACATACATCTGCACGTATGATTTCAAGCAGATCCTTGGGTTTTTGACTATTCCCTTTAAAGGGCTGCTTAGTCAACTTCCCACTCAAACATGATTCGCATTCATCAAATGATTCTAAACCCATTGAATCTAATATTCCTCAGGTTTGGAGTTTCTTATTGCGATTCTTGTTAATGTGTCCAAGCCGGCAATGCCATAAGTACGTATCATTGAAATGCAATATCATATGGTTATTGGAGATATTGTATATTTTGTTATTTCTATGGACATCTATCTCATAGATTCCATTATGTGGCTTTGTATCAAAATAAAACATACCATTGAAATATGCTAAAATATAACCATTGTCATCAAAAGCATATTGAAAACCATGTTCACGCAAAGCAGAAACTGAAACAATATTTCTAGTCAAACTAGGAATGAAACAAACATTTTTCATAACAAGTTCCAAACCATTAGGAAGTAAAAGAACACATTATCCCACAACCTTGACTTGGATGCTTTGGTTGCTGGTTGGGCTGGTTCGATGGCCCTATATGAATTAGCAGTTTTTGATCCAACCATTTGTCCATTTCCCACATGGATTTCCAGGTTGCCTGTTTTTAACTTCTAAACCTTCCTTAGTCCCTGCAAATCATTACATATATATATATATATATATATATATATATATATATATATATATATATATGTGAGGCCATATCTGGTGTCAAACACGCAAGATTTGCTAGAAAAAGAAAAGATTTCCATAACGAAAATACTTGAGGTGCTTGCAGCAAAACCCTTTTTCTACTTTATCTCAGCCACGTATTTAGGGCAGCTTCTCCTCCAATGCCCAATTTCATCACAATGAAAGCATTTGGCATCCTTTAGAGTTTAGTCTTGGCAACCACCTTGCCTTTGCCTTGCCTTTCATGCGATTCTTTCCCTTACCTTTGGATTTCTCAACTTGACCCTCCTTGATCACCACTGAACCAGTTTTGTTAAAGCGTGGTATGTTCATCTCAAAAGTTTTGAGCATCATATGCAGCTCTGGGATGGTCTTGTTCCAAGCATTCATATTTTATTTTAATGTGAACCTGTAACATCAGTGGCGGAAACGTAACCAGAACAGTGATCTACACAGTAACATGAACAGTAAATCAGGTACAAATTTCAGTTGTTATTCATATATCATTATCATTTCATGTTTATCATAGAGCTATTTCACAATCATTGCAGAAACGTAACTCAGAACTATGGTTTAATAGTTAGATATTCATCCGACGACATAGAACCATCATGTGATTGTTAGTTAACCTCCTATTATGTATAAACGTGTGTGAGGATTTACAGAACAAAACAACAACGGATGTCGTTATGTGAATGCTAAATTGACGAAATGTTCGTAGAGGTAACGATCTGTACGAATATATCTGAAAGTTTAACGCTCTGAATGATGTCAAATAATTAGAGAACCAAATTGAAAAGTGTAGTTATCGTCGTATTCGTACGCGTGACGATTCGAACGAATACGCGCGACGACTGTACGATTCGATTTAAACTGCAAATTAAATATTTCTAGAAATTTAAAATAAACGGAAGATATTTAGTTAATTTACTAGGAATTACCTCCTAAAATAAATTTACAAACTTTACTTTATAAACCGTGAAGTTTCGTTACGAAAACGAAATGAAACCGACGCTTCTACGCGAAACCGAGCAAAACCGAACGAGACCGAACACGCGGGTAAGTTGAAAGCCTTTAATGAGGCATTTATGACCTCATTTTCTATCCACCTACCAGCCACCAATACTCAAAATCGTTCCTCTCTCTCTACTTTCTCTCTCTAAGATCCACAAGCCTCAAGTTCTTCATTTCTCAACCAAATCGAGTCATCGTAGTGTCAAAACGACCACTACAACTTGTAGAACTCGTAAGTACAAACGATCTGGGCTTGGAACTATCCAAATCGAGGTAAAGATGAGATTTTTAGCTTGGTTTTAGGGATTTCAAACCCTCTTGGTCGACCCACCTTCTAGCCGGTTAAATCACCCCAAAACCTTAGGGAAACTCCACAAGACACACTTAAGAAGTGTTAGGAACATGCTAGAAAGCAAGGTCTAGTCGTTTAGGTCGAAAATGGGGATTCCATTTTGATGAGCTTCGAACGGCTGAATGGATAAACCTAGTTCACCGAATGAGCCCTCTGCTCACATTCGGCCGAATGGCCTAGGGCCGAAGGGATACTCTCATTCTATCGGTCTAAGCTTCATTCCGCCATGCTGGTTCGGTCTAAGTCCATTTGCACGAGTCCTGGTTCAGACCAAGCATCGTTCGGCCATCTCTCTTTCGGCCAAGACCCCCTTCGCATGAACCTCCTTCGGTTAAGCCTCAACCGCATGAACCACATTCGGTCTAAGCCTCATTAGCATGAAACCCTTATTTGGCTAATGAAACATGGTGTGAATGCTTGGGTTTAGGGCTACGTGATCGCAAGGATGAGATTGTGGGTGCATGGTATGCATGGTTTGTGTACGTGGGTGCATGCTTGGGTGTAGCATATGGATGTCAATGTGGGGATCTTATAGGGTTAACACTAATTTTTTTCCAAGGGATAATGAAGTTTAATCACGGGTTATTTCATGTGGGTTTGGTCTAAGATGTATGAATCCATTTAAAGAAAGCGTGATTAAGGTTTTTAATAACACGAGTTTTCCTAAATCATAATGAGATCTAAACATGAATTTTGGGTTCAACACATTTGAGAAATTGTTGAGGGTCAAAACAATAGTCTAATTTTTTGAGCGTTGATTTAACTATTAACACCTAACACTTAGAGAATTTCATACGAACATACAACTACATTAGATTGTTCAATTGAACTATCTAGGATGGGTTATACGCATGAACGATCAAGAAACCATGGGAAACTAAAACGTATCAAAGGACTTAAAGTTAATCGAAAGAGATTAACCTAAGTCTAATCATGTTAAGTCATATTTTCTTAAAATAACTTATGCTTTTAATAAAAGAAATCGATTTACACACTTCTTTAAATTAAATTAAATGATTTTTAACTTAATGATTTAACTTAAATGGAATTATTTAAAATGTTTTTAATTAAAAGACGTTGGATGTAAACAACATAAACCTTACATAGCTAAGGCTTAATAACGGCTATTCATGAGATAAGGGTTATTAAATGGGTAATATGTTTAGACTAGTTAGAGAGAATCATAGAAGTTCATTAGTAACATAGGACACTTAGTTGCAAACCGAGACCAAAACCTAGATACGTTTATTATATATACTTATATTATTCGAAACCTCTTAAAACAACTCAGGTGTTAAAGATACATAATCTACACATAACAGGAGCGCATTTTTGGTAAATCAATACAGAGCAACACAGGTGAGTTCATTGCCCCTTTTTCTAAACGTTTTTGTTTTACAAACGCGGGGCTGAGAAGCATGCATAAATTATTTTCTTTAGATTATATTTACTTAAATGCTTTTACTTAATATATGTTTTATATGTATAATTTTTATCCTAGATTCTGTCTAGGTAAACTATATACAGGATTTCAAAATAAGTTATCTATTCATTATGAATAGATAACTATTTCAAATAAACGAACTATTTCCAAAGATCTACTTTCAAAGAACTAAATATCTAAAACAAAGAACTATTTTCAAAGGTCATTTCAAAGAACTAAAGATCTATTTTCAAAGAACTAATGGCCTACTCAAAGAACTATTTTCGGTGGTGTGTTGTCAAAGAACTAAAAATCTAATTTCAAAGAACTAACGACCTATTTCAAAGAACTATGTACAAAGAAATATTTACAAGGGTCTGTCTGGGAAATATCAAAGATAGCATGTGCCAATCTCAGGTTTGAAAGATGTCCTAGCTTGACTGATCGAATATGAGACGCATGTTTGATGATATGTACAGTATTCCCTAACCATTTAGAGGAACATCTGGAAAATACTCAAAGATAACATGTGCCAAAAAACTAAAGAACTATACGAGCCACGGACGATCTAAGGAACTATAAAACCCTATATATCAAAAGATGTCCTAGCTAGACTGATTGATTATAGGTCGCATGTTTGATGAGGTTTACAGATCTCCTTTAATACTAAGAACCATGATTGCTAGACTAGTCTACTCGAGTTGACCAAGGCCCAATCGTTAGGTCTTAGATTTTATTAAATGTTTACTTAATTATTTATTTAAGCATTTAAATGTAATGTTTCTACAAATTATATGGTTGATCATGACTGTGTGATGAACTTTAAGTATCAATAGAAATTCTATTTTATGGAACTCAAAGAACTAGAGTGTTTATGGTGTGGAATGAAACACTTAATTATCATTGACAACAATATAGTATATGGTTCGATATGTGGTGGGACGGTGGCTGGGGCTTGTTCCCCTACATATGCCCTATATATAAGCATATTTGACTTGATAGTATAGGTGGTTGTTAGTGAGGTTAAGGTTTTCATTTTGGGTGTTCAAAGGCTATCATTTTCAGACGATTCAAGTGTGCGCATTTTTAAACGGTTCAAGTATGTGATTCAGTGTATGGAATGAAATGCTTAATTATTATTAACAACAATATATTATGCGGTTCGATATGTGGTGGGACGGTGGCTGGGGCTTGTTCCCCTACATATGCCCTATATATAAGCATATTTGACTGGATAGTATAAGTGGTTGTTAGTGAGATTAAGGTTGTCATTCAGACAGGTTATCAAATTCATTTTCAAATAAAACTATATGAACTCACCAACCATGTGTTGACTTGATCTTTTTGCATGACTTCTCAGGTGACGAACAGGTCTAAGTAAGAAGCTATTGCTTTTGGACTAGGAAGCTAAATACAGGAACTAGTATTTTGGACCTGCATATTTTTGAACATCATTTTACAGATTATTTGGTATATCTTGTGCAGGTACAAGATAGAAGAATTATGATGTGGATAGTTGATTTACATTGTAAAATTATGAACAAAACTGATGTAATTTAACTTTGTAATTCTATTATATTTAGCATTTTCTCATTATATATCATGTGCAATGTAAACAATCTGATCATCCCAATTATCATTCCCGATATCGCGCCACGAGAACGTTCCGCCCGACGGGACACACGATCCGGCCCGCCGGCTCGGGGTGTGACAGAACCGGTCATATGACTTAGGCAATGAATTGAGGATTATATCCCCAGCTAATTCGTTTGTTAGCGGAGATTCAAGACATGCTAGATGATCAATGAAACCCTTCATCTTTAGTACATGAGTACTAACTGAAGAACCTTCTTGCGTGTGATCTAAGAAGGCTTTTGTCCTACTCTTGAAACCAACCATAATGAATATAAAGCTTACCTAGAATCATTCCGAATTGATGTTGTTTTAATTCTTGAACCATCCAATTGAAACCCTGCTCTCGATTGAATGTTTAAGCTTGTTTTAGAGAGGATTTTTGGTTTTGTCTGAGACAGAGGAATGTGAGAATGGATTGCTTGTAACATCACTGTACTTCAGGTCGTCCGTACATCCGTATGATTGTACTGTTACGACCTGATATAATAATTATTAATGACACTGAATTATTGGATGCATTATTTGATTATTATCACTGTTATTGGTATACATAAAAAAATATATATTATTATATGCGTAAACCATGGTGAGTTTAGTTGTAACCCAACTAAATAGAACCAGAGAGTTTATCGCTGATGAATTCACAGATATGGATTTTTGTTTTGGAAATGGTAAGGAGTTGAGTTGGTTGTTGTATGGTTGCTAAACATAGTCAAGGACACATGGTCATGATTTATCGAAATAGCGGTGGGACGGTGGCTGGGGCAGTTGCGACTGACCCCTAGATATGCCCTATACATATGCATATTTCGGTCTATCATGGATGTGTCAGTGATAGAGTTTAGTGGGTTTTGGATCGGGAATTGATAATATTAAAGTTAATACAATAATGGAAGAATAATTGGAATAAATACGCGATGGTGAGGTTACGAACATAACTTAAACGCGAATATTAATTCAGAAATATTAACTTAATAATGTATTCGCGTGGGTGACGATTCACACGAATATAATTATTAGGAGTAATATTCTGAAACTATATTCCATAAATCGTAATCTAATCGGAATACGATACAAGCGTTGGATTCGCAAAGGTGACGATCTTTGCGAATACGTACGTAAGTAACGCGTTTCGATGAGATAATTAAATAATATTTAACGAAGTTAAATTTATAAAAATAAGTTAAAAACGTTTAGTAGAAATCACAACCTAAAATGAATTCGAATAAATTAATTTATTAAATAATTGATTTAACGAAAACAGACGGAGACCTTTTATTCAAACGATTTTAATTGAAAACTATTTTATTGAAAATGAAACTTATTCATTTAAATGTTTTACGTTTTAAATATGTTTAACGAGTAAAACCGAGAAATTTACGGGATTTAACGCGATATAAACGAGACCGAGCACGGGGAAATGGATCGCGATATAAGGAAGAAGCATAGCTTCTTCTTCCTCGCTTCTTATTTCTTTCTTCCTGTCTCTAAACACCAAAAACGCCATAGCTTTCTCTCTCTAACTTCTCTCTAGCTTTTCGAGCTCCTTTCTTGACGGAATCGTGAGATCTCGGTGCCAAAACGACCATACGATTGACGAGAACAAGAATCTACAAAGAAATCCCACGTTCACCCATTGAATCGAGGTAAATCTGAGGTTTTAATTTCGTTTTTTTTATGATAGATAACAAACCCTTAACTCAATGATGTTAAAAACGATCTAAGCACTTGAAAAACCTTAAAAACAAGTTGATAGTAATGTGTAGTAGCCATAGATAGTCCCAAATTAGCAGGTACTTGATGATGATGATGGTGAATGACTCAAGAAAGACTACAGGTTCGTGAAGGGCTGCCTGCCGAACCTACCCCAAGCCACGAACCCTGCATGTTGGGCCGAACCTTGAGCCTCGCGAACCATGCATGGTGCAAACCTTAGGGAATCAAGCGAACCTCGTCTGGCTAACCCTACGAACCATGTATCACTGAACCATGCCTCCTAGGTGAACCCTTGTTGTACACGAACCCTAGTTGCTCGGAGCCTTCCCAGCCGAACCATGTTGGAGGAGCGAACCTATACGGGCGAGCCTATGACACCATGTGCTACGAACCCTCCCATGTAAGCTCTAACCTAGCCGAACCCTGCGTAGCTCATTACATGCAGCGAACCTTATGGGAGCCGAAGCCCTTGAAGTGGATGCCATGGATCACGAACCCTCGTGGGCCGAACCCATTGGGCCCAGCCGAACCTGGACAATTGCATGAGCCGAACCCTTGGTTCGCAGTTCATTATTTTGGGCCGAAACCTAGCAAAATAAAACCTTAATGCAGCGAACTTTAACCGAGCCTTGGACTCAAGATGTTTATTGGGCTAAGTGTTGAATAAACCTAAGGAATTGCAAGGGTTAATGGGTCATGAAACTTGGGCTTAGGGCCGGACCTAGGGCATTCGAATCAAAGCTCACAATTTAGAGTTTAGAGTTAAACTAACGAAACGTGAGTATATGCATGGATGATTATTTGATCACCACCTTTTATTACTTTAATCTAAATTCTTCTTTAAAATTATAGAATTTTATAAGGATTGTAAGTATAGTGCAAATCTTAACTTTACATGTAAACAATTTAACTACAATCCTATTAAACATCAAATGAAATTTTAATAGATTTAGATGAAGGTGGTGGAATCAGATAATTATATATGTGTGCATGATAGTGTATGAATGAAGATGATATTATATTGCATACACATATAGAGGGATACGCATACGAAGACACAAACTAGTTATCATTATGG
The DNA here is from genome assembly GCA_009363875.1 of Mikania micrantha. Lineage (NCBI taxonomy): Eukaryota > Viridiplantae > Streptophyta > Magnoliopsida > Asterales > Asteraceae > Mikania > Mikania micrantha. The sequence goes on from CM018688.1 coordinate 29,589,224, forward strand.
AACGATTAAAAACTAACAAGTTAAAGTACGATGATATGAAGAACGTCCATAGAGAATATTAGATAATACATTATAACTTAGTTTAAATAAACTAAGTTAATAAAAATACTAATGAGTTAAAAGAAAGCTTATATGGACACTAATTTTGTATGAAACGCTTATGCTTATGAATATAAAAATCACTAATTACAGATTGATTGAGTTGCTACTGGTTTTCATACGTGAGCGCGCATTCTACTAAAACACTAAACCTACGGGCTCAGGTGAGTTCTCGTAACCTCCCTTTTAAACAGTTTTGTTTTAAACTCGGAGGTGAAACATGCATATCAATTTTAATATTATTTTGGATAACACATGGATGACACTTGTTTATTGTATGAAATTCATATTTTTGGATTATCATATTCCATGAGTTGTTACTATTGACTTCGGTCATTCGTAACGACTGCATGTATTGTCACGTGGAGGTTGCCACATCCGTGTGTCGTTGTCTTTGACTTCGGCCATCTACAATGATACATGTATAGTCACTTATAATATTTGAGATGGTTGATAATTGAGATTGGTTTAATGTTTATGTGATTGACTATCTATGATTATTTATGATTAATTGAGATGTGTGGTTATGTGTTGGATTATGTGTTGGGTTATGTGCTTGGTTATTGAGATGGATTATCTCGCAGGTGCCTTGTGGATTCCTCAGGAAAACTCTAAACTCTATAATCGTTTTATAAAACTATTTTGTAAAACATTTTTAAATATAAAAGCTTATGATTACTCACCAACTACTTTGTAGTTGACACATGATTTTACTACATGTTTCAGGTAATGAAGCTAAGTAGGCTGAGGAAGAAGGACTCACTCTTTTGGACATCATCATATAGGATCTTGGACTTAGCTAATTAACTGAAATTCTGGCGACTTGAATTTAGTTAAATAGTCAATTCTCTTTTGTAATTGATGTAACTAATTCATGATGAACATGATTTTTGTGTAATTAATTTGGATGATTGAATGATATATGATGATTTGATTTAGATGCCCACGAGCTTTTGAACAATCTACACATCCCTCGTGGCATCCCGACGTTTCCGCCATCGGTCGGGGTGTTACAGATTGGTATCAGAGCATGGGTTATAGGTAATTAGGTTACTAGAAATGGTTGACCTAGTCTATAACCGTATGATACCCTAGTATGAAGTTACTTCATACACTAGTTAGTATATTCAGGATTTCATGCTTATGTGTTTATTACATGATTAACTAAACTCCTGTTATACATCTGATTATATATGCTGCTTACTTGTTTACTTGTGCCCTAATGATTCGATAAGGACATGTACGTGGTGTATCGTAAAGGTGGTGGGATGTTGGCTAGGGCAGTTGCGACTGACCCTTACATATGCCCTATATATACACCATTTACGGTACATTAGGTGGATGTCAGTATTGAAGAATGTGGGAACTACCCGTTTGGGAAATTATCTGCTTAGGAAATTAACTGCTTAGGAATTATCTGCTTTAGGAACTATTTGTTTGATCTATAAACTCCGGGCAAGGACACACCCGTGGTATACTACAAAGGTGGTGGGACGGTGGCTAGGGCAGTTGCGACTGACCCTTACATATGCCCTATACATATACCATTTGTAGTATATTGGGGGTCTGTCAGTGTCAGGAACTTAGGATATTATTAGGAATTGCTGTAAGGTTATGATCGATGGATTATTGATGATATGCTGGTTGAGAATGGCTTAGATTGACTCATGGATGATCACATTTGATAAACACTTATAAAACCATTTATGAACACACTTATTGGACACGTAGGGTGCATAGGATCAACGAACTATACGAACGATTAGTAATGAATTTTAAGACTTGGATGATGATATAGACACTTAGTAAACATATAAACGCTTAGTGATGATACTGACACTTAGTGATGGTATGAACACTTGATTAAAATAAATTATAGGGAAGATATGAACACTTAGTGACAATAAGAGCACTTAGTGATGATATGAACCCTCATTGATAATTATGGACATTTGGAATTAATATGGATTTCTAGCGAACTTAGACGTTAGGGGAACTTTAATGTCAGGTGAACTTAGACATTAGGTGAACTTAGAAATAGGCAAACCTACATGTCAGGTGAACTTAGACATTAGGCGAACCTAATTGTCCAGGGGAAACTAGAGACCACTTCACTCAAAATTATCCTACCTAGGATAAGGTTTGTGGAGTGAGACTATGGTAAAATACATGGTACACCCTAAATTCTAACAAGGGCATAATCGTGGTGCAATGAAACGGTGGTGGGACGGTGTAGGGGAGATTACGACCTGCCTCTGCATATGCCCTATATATAAGCTTGTTGCATTGCATCGGGAGGCTGTCAGTGTTGGTTTAGGGTGAAGAATGTATGAAATTTAAGAATAGTTATCTAATATTAGTTATGACCAACTAGGACACTTAGTATAATATTAGGAAATGTATAAATGTTATGAGTTTAGTGACAGATAGGAGAAAAATATAGTTCCTATATGTAATCCTAACTGTTTAAATGAACTCATTTAACCATTGTTTGTATGACTTACGTTGTAAACGGTAGTAACATGTTTCTAATTCCTCAGAAACATGCCGCCTCGCCGTCACAATGAAGATGATTCAAACAATGGGGATGCTAACAACAGTAATGCCAACTCTGGCATACAAGAGTTAGCAACACTTATCTCTGGATTGGTGAATCAACTGACACAAGCCAATCAATCTCTCGCTCAGAACAGAGGTGGTGCAAACCCACCAACTTGCACATTCAAACACTTCAACTCTTGTAATCCACAGAAGTTTACGGGTGCTGAGTCCGCCACTGGTCTGCTGCAGTGGTTCGAGAGTATGGAGAACATTTTCATCAACAGCGATTGCCACGATAATCTGAAAGTTCGTTATGCCACTAGTGTTTTCCAAAAGAGAGCACTGACATGATGGAATGGGGAGAAACGAACTAGGGGAGTTGATGCTGCCCTTGCACTGACATGGACAGAGGTCAAGAATCTGATGACCACTGAATTCTATCCGTGTAGCGAGATGAGGAAGCTTGAGACTGAGTTTTGGGAACTCAAGCAGGATAGCGGGGAGAATGTAATTTACAATACTCAGTTTCATGAGTATAGCCTGCTGGTGCCTCATCTTGTGACACCTTTGGAAAGAGCAATTGAAAAGTATATCGGCGGACTGCCGATGCAGATTCAAGATACTGTCTACGGAAGCAACCCCAAAACCCTTGAGGCTGCGATCCGTTTATCTGCTACACTTACTGACAATCATGTGAAGGCTGGAACACTCACCCGAAAGGGGACAAAGAAAACTGATGTGAAGACTGCTACAAAAGAAACCAAGACTGAAGTCAAGACTGAAGCTGCTATCTCTTCTAAAAGTAGCAACAAAAAGAGAAAGAACGGAAACTTCATGGTCACTGCTCCTGCTGCTAAGTCTGTCCAGCAATCATCAAACAACACCACTGCAAGAAATTATATTGGGAATACTCCCCAGTGTAATACTTGCCGATATCATCACCTGCCAAACGTGCCTTGTCGCATCTGCAACAACTGTGGCAAGTTTGGCCACTTTGCAAATGTTTGCCGAAGTGCCCAGCAAGGACAAAGGATGCAACTTGCTCCGCTTGCATTGCCTGCTCCGCAAGCTCAACCGATACAAGCTGCACCTGTTCGCCAGGTACCTGCCCAGGCAAGAGCCTGTTATGAGTGCGGCGAAGTAGGTCACTTCAGAAACCAATGCCCAAAGTTGACCGGAAACAATCAGAGGGTGGCAAGAGGCCGGGCGTTCCAACCGAATGCTCCAGCTGCTCAAACCAACCAGGACGTGGTCAACGGTACATTTCTGATCAACAACTCTTATGCATCTGTTTTATTTGATTCTGGTGCCGATAGGAGTTTCGTTTCATATGATTTTGAATGCATGCTTGGTAGAACACGCACATATTTAGCTAAACTGTTTAACGTGGAGGTGGCTGACGGAAACACTATCGATATTGACACTATTATTATTGGATGTACTGTGAACTTAAGTGATCACGTTTTCCCAATTGATCTTATACCTATGCATCTTGGTAGCGTTGATGTTATCATAGGCATGGATTGGTTAGCCACCCATAAAGCGGAGATAGTTTGTCATGAAAAATATATCCGTATTCCATTACCTTTGGGTGAAACTTTAAGAGTTTTTGGAGAAACTTCTAGTAAAAGTCTTAAGCTGATGTCATGAACTAAAGCACGCAAGTACCTTATGAAGAAATGTATAGCATTTTTAGCTCATATTGTGGAGAAAAAGGAGAAAGGAAAGAGAGTTGAAGATGTTCCTGTGATCAGAGATTTTCCTGAAGTATTCCTAGATGATTTACCGAGTCTTCCACCAGAACGTCAAATAGAGTTTCGAATTGACTTGGTACCTGGTGCGAACTCTGTCACCAAAGCTCCCTACAGACTTGCGCCTTCGGAGTTACAAGAACTGGCGAGCCAACTGCAAGAACTTACTGATAAAGGATTCATTCGCCCGAGCCATTCGCCATGGGGTGCACCGGTCCTGTTTGTCAAGAAGAAGGACGGGTCATTCTGAATGTGCATCGACTACCGCGAATTGAACAAACTCACAATTAAGAATCGATATCCACTGCCGCGCATCGATGATCTCTTCGATCAGCTTCAAGGCTCGGCATGGTTTTCAAAGATCGATCTTAGGTCTGGGTATCATCAACTTCGTGTTCATGATGATGATATTCCCAAGACTGCTTTCAGAACAAGATATGGCCATTATGAATTTCTGGTAATGCCTTGCGGCCTTACCAATGCACCTGCGGTTTTCATGGACCTCATGAACCGTGTTTGCAGGCCATACTTGGATAAATTTGTGATCGTATTCATTGATGATATTTTGATCTACTCAAAGACCAAGGAAGAACACGAGAAACACCTTAAATTGGTTTTGGAGATCCTAAGAGAGGATCAACTGTATGCCAAATTCTCTAAATGTGAATTTTGGCTTAAGGAAGTTCAATTCTTGGGACACATAGTCAATGAAAATGGTGTTCACGTGGATCCTGTGAAGATTGATGCGGTGAAGAATTGGGGTACACCGAAGACATCGATGGAGATTCGATCGTTGCTTGGACTTGTCGGTTACTATCGGCTGTTCATTTCGAATTTCTCCAGAATTGTTGTCCCTCTCACTGCTTTGACTCAAAAGAATAAACCATATGAGTGGGGACCGAAGCATGAAGAGGCATTTCAGACTTTAAAGCAGAAACTTTGTGATGCTCCTGTCTTGACATTACCTGATGGAAATGATGATTTTGTGGTTTACTGTGATGCATCCAACCTAGGGCTCGGTTGTGTTCTCATGCAACGGGGAAAGGTTGTGGCATATGCATCAAGGCAGCTGAAGATTCACGAAAAGAACTACACTACCCACGACTTGGAACTTGGTGCAGTCGTATTTGCTTTGAAGATATGGAGACATTATCTTTATGGCACAAAGTGTGTAGTCTTTACTGACCATAAAAGTTGCAACATATTCTCAATCAGAAAGAACTTAACATGAGACAACGGAGATGGGTTGAACTGTTGAATGATTATAACTGTGAAATTCGCTACTATCCTGGTAAAGCGAATGTAGTAGCAGATGCGCTTAGTCGCAAAAGTCAAGTTCGGATTCATAGTGTCCGAGTGCACACTAATCTCCGTAACGATGTTCTCACGGCCCAACAACACTCATTGGCTCAGGATAACTTGAAAAATGAGATGTCTTGCGGGGCTGAGATATTATTGGAAACTAAGGATGATGGTTTGATGTATTATTTGAATCGGTTGTGGATACCAAACATGTGTGATCTTAGGATGGTGATTATGGATGAAGCTCATAAGTCTCGTTATTCAATTCATCCGGGTTCTGACAAGATGTATCAAGACCTTAGGGACTTGTACTGGTGGCCTGGGATGAAGAAGGATATTGCTGAATATGTGTCCAAGTGCCTTAACTGTGCTAAAGTCAAGGCCGAACACCAGCGACCTTCGGGATTGTTGTTACAACCAGAAATACCCATTTGGAAGTGGGAGAATATCTCTATGGATTTCATTACTAAGCTCCCACGAACCGCAAATGGTAAAGATAGTATTTGGGTAATAGTTGATAGATTGACCAAGTCGGCTCATTTCTTACCGATACGCGAAACGTACCCTGTGCGGAAGTTAGCTCGTATCTATATTGATGAGATCATTAGCCGACATGGTATTCCCTTAAGCATAATATCGGACCATGATGCTCGTTTCACGACACAATTTTGGGAATCACTTCATGAAGCCTTTGGAAAAAGACTGGATCTTAGCACTGCCTATCTTCCTCAAACGGATGGACAGACGGAGCGAACGATTCAGAAATTGGAAGACATGTTAAGAGCTTGTGTCATCGATTTCGGTGGCAATTGGGATAGTCATTTACCATTGGTTGAGTTCTCGTATAACAACAGTTATCACGCGAGCATTGGTATGGCGCCGTTTGAAGCTCTGTATGGCAGGAAATGTCGGTCACCTATTTTTTGGATCGAGGTCGGCGATTTGCAGATTACTGGTCCCGAGATTATTCAAGAGACGACTGAAAAGATCTGCCAGATTCGTGACAATCTGTTAGCTGCACGTAGTCGACAGAAAAGCTACGCGGATAAAAGAAGGAAACCTTTAGAGTTTGACGTTGACGACATGGTATTACTCATAGTATCGCCTTGGAAGGGCGTTGTTCGATTCGGGAAGAAGGGTAAGCTTGCTCCACAATATGTTGGCCCTTTTAAGATCCTTGAACGGATCGGGAAGGTTGGCTACAAGTTGGAACTTCCTCCGGAACTTAGTAACGTGCACCCAACGTTTCACGTGTCCAATTTAAGAAAGTGCTTAGCTGATCAGGATCTTCAGGTACCACTCCATGGCATTCGAGTTGATGATACCATGCATTTTGTTGAAAAACCAGTCGAGATAATGGATCGTGAGGTTAAGAAACTCAAACGCAGTAGAATTCCAATTGTCAAAGTACGTTGGGAATCGAAGCGGGGTCCAGAATTCACCTGGGAGCGGGAAGATCAGATGAAGCTTAAGTACCCACATTTATTTACTACGGTCACTCCAAGTTGAATTTCGGGACGAAATTCCCTTAACTAGGGGAGACTGTAACATCACTGTACTTAAGGTCGTCCGCACATCTGTACGATTGTACTGTTACGACCTGATATAATAATTATTAATGACACTTAATTATTGAATGCATTATTTGATGATTATCACTGTTATTGGTATACATAAAAAAATATATATATTATTATATGCGTAAACCATGGTGAGTTTAGTTGTAACCCAACTAAATAGAACCAGAGAGTTTATCGCTGATGAATTCGCATATATGGATTATTGTTTTGGAAATGGTAAGGAGTTGAGTTGGTTGTTGTATGGTTGCTAAACATAGTCAAGAATACGTGGTCATGATTTATCGAAATAGCGGTGGGACGGTGGCTGGGGCAGTTGCGACTGACCCCTACATATGCCCTATACATATGCATATTTCGGTCTATCATGGATGTGTCAGTGATATGGTTTAGTGGGTTTTGGATTGGGAATTGATAATATTAAAGTTAATACAATAATAGAAGAATAATTGGAATAAATACGCGATGTGAGGTTACGAACATAACTTAAACGAGAATATTAATTCAGAAATATTAACTTAATAATGTATTCGCGTGGGTGACGATTCACACGAATATAATTATTAGGAGTAATATTCTGAAACTATATTCCATATATCGTAATCGAATCGGAATACGATACAAGCGTTGGATTCGCAAAGGTGACAATCTTTGCGAATACGTACGTAAGTAACGCGTTTCGACGAGATAATTAAATAATATTTAACGAAGTTAAATTCATTAAAATAAGTTAAAAACGTTTAGTAGAAATCACAACCTAAAATGAATTCGAATAAATTAATTTATTAAATAATTGATTTAACTAAAATAGACGGAGACCTTTTATTCAAACGATTTTAATTGAAAACTATTTTATTGAAAATGAAACTTATTCATTTAAATGTTTTACGTTTTAAATATGTTTAACGAGTAAAACCGAGAAATTTACGGGATTTAACGCGATATAAACGAGACTGAGCACGGGGAAATGGATCGCGATATAAGGAAGAAGCATAGCTTCTTCTTCCTCACTTCTCATTTCTTTTTTCCTCTCTCTAAACACCAAAAACGTCATAGTTTTCTCTCTCTAACTTCTCTCTAGCTTTTCGAGCTCGTTTCTTGACGGAATCGTGAGATCTCGGTGCCAAAACGACCACACGATTGAGGAGAACAAGAATCTACAAAGAAATCCAACGTTCACCCACTGAATCGAGGTAAATCTGAGGTTTTAATTTCGGTTTTTTTTATGATAGATAACAAACCCTTAACTCAATGATGTTAAAACCGATCTAAGCACTTGAAAAACCTTAAAAACAAGTTGATAGTAATGTGTAGCAGCCATAGATAGTCCCAAATTCGTAGGTACTTGATGATGATGATGATGATGAACGACTCAAGAAAGACTACAGGTTCGTGAAGGGCTGCCTGTCGCACCTACCCCAAGCCACGAACCCTGCATGTTGGGCCGAACCTTGAGCCTCGCGAACCATGCATGGTGTGAACCTTAGGGAATCAAGCGAACCTCGTCTGGCTAACCCTACGAACCATGTATCACCGAACCATGCCCGCTAGGCGAACCCTTGGTGTACACGAACCCTAGTTGCTCAGAGCCTTCCCAGCCGAACCATGTTGGAGGTGCGAACATGTGCTACGAACCCTCCCATGTAAGCTCTAACCTAGCCAAACCCTGCGTAGCTCATTACATGCAGCGAACCTTATGGGATTCGAAGCCCTTGATGTGGATGCCATGGATCACGAACCCTCATGGGCCGAACCCATTGGGCCTAGCCGAACCTGGACAATTGCACGAGCCGAACCCTTGGTTCGCAGCTCATTATTTTGGGCTGAAACCTAGCAAAATAAAACCTTAATGCAGCGAACTTTAACCGAGCCTTGGACTCAAGATGTTTATTGGGCTAAGTGTTGAATAAACCTAAGGAATTGCAAGGGTTAATGGGTCATGAAACTTGGGCTTAGGGCCTGACCTAGGGCATTCGAATCAAAGCTCACAATTTAGAGTTTAGAGTTAAACTAACGAAACGTGAGTGCATGCATGGATGATTATTTGATCACCACCTTTTATTACTTTAATCTAAATTCTTCTTTAAAATTATAGAATTTTGTAAGGATTGTAAGTATGGTGTAAATCTTAACTTTACATGTAAACAATTTAACTACAATCCTGTTAAACATCAAATGAAATTTTAATAGATTTAGATGAAGGTGGTGGAATCAGATAATTATATATGTGTGCATAACAGTGTATGAATGAAGATGATATTATATTGCATACACATCTAGAGGGATACGCATACGAAGACACAAACTAGTTATCATTATGGAACGATTAAAAACTAACAAGTTAAAGTACGATGATATGAAGAACGTCCATAAAGAATTTTAGATAATACATTATAACTTAGTTAAAATAAACTAAGTTAATAAAAATACTAATGAGTTAAAAGAAAGCTTATATGGACACTAATTTTGTATGAAACGCTTATGCTTATGAATATAAAAATCACTAATTACAGATTGATTGAGTTGCTACTGGTTTTCATACGTGAGCGCGCATTCTACTAAAAGACTAAACCTACAGGCTCAGGTGAGTTCTCATAACCTCCCTTTTAAACAGTTTTGTTTTAAACTCGGTGGTGAAACATGTATACCAATTTTAATATTATTTTGGATAACACATGGATGACACTTGTTTATTGTATGAAATTCATATTTATGGATTATCATATTCCATGAGTTGTTACTATTGACTTCGGTCATTCGTAACGACTGCATGTATTGTCACGTGGAGGTTGCCACATCCATACATCCATGTGTCGTTGTCTTTGACTTCGGTCATCTACAATGACACATGTATTGTCACGTGGAGGTTGCCACATCCGTGTGTCGTTGTCTTTGACTTCGGTCATTTACTATGATACATGTATTGTCACGTGGAGTTGCCACATCTGTGTGTCGTTGTCTTTGACTTCGGTCATTTACAATGATACATGTATAGTCACTTATAATATTTGAGATGGTTGATAATTGAGATTGGTTGAATGTTTATGTGATTGACTATCTATGATTATTTATGATTAATAGAGATGTGTGGTTATGTGTTGGATTATGTGTTGGGTTATGTGCTTGGTTATTGTGATGGATTATCTCGCAGGTGCCTTGTGGATTCCTCAGGAAAACTCTAAACTCTATAATCGTTTTATAAAACTATTTTGTAAAACATTTTTAAATATAAAAGCTTATGATTACTCACCAACTACTTTGTAGTTGACACATGATTTTACTACATGTTTCAGGTAATGAAGCTAAGTAGGTTGAGGAAGAAGGACTCACTCTTTTGGACATCATCATATAGGATCTTGGACTTAGCTAATTAACTGAAATTCTGGCAACTTGAATTTAGTTAAATAGTTAATTCTCTTTTGTAATTGATGTAACTAATTCATGATGAACATGATTTTTGTGTAATTAATTTGGATGATTGAATGATATATGATGATTTGATTTAGATGCCCACGAGCTTTTGAACAATCTACACATCCCTCGTGGCATCCCGACGTTTCCGCCATCGGTCGGGGTGTTACATTGCTGGTGGTAAATTTGATTAATATCAATGTTGTTACTCACTTATGGTTTGTTCTACATGGAATGTTTACAAGTGTGCTGATCCATGTTAATGTTAGATTATTTTTGGAATTAATCAGACTATTAGGATCAAGTGAGCGGGCTCTTTTGAAATTTCAAAATCATTTTATGGATCTTTGGAGTAGAACCAGTTGCCCGATAATTCGAACGGCTGCTGGGGCAAGGAACTGAAAAAAAGAATTCATTTCTTCACTTCCAATCCATGGATTCTATTTCTACTTATGTTTCTGTTTTAAAATTTTCTTTGCTCATATATGGGTTCCATTTATTTACGTTTTTAGTCCTTCATGTTTCTAGCTTTGATTATTTTATGCAAGAAGTTTATAAACTTTCTATAATATATTTATATAAAAGATTTTTATAAGACTTTATTGTTTATAAATATTATGTTGTAATAATAACTTTAGTTAGAATTTTATATTGTTTAAGTATACATGCACACACGCACATATAAAAACCTTTTATGGTTTATTTTATGCAACAAGTTTATAAAAAAAACTTCTTTTGTTAGGATTTTATATTTTTAATACCTTATAGTTTCTATGAAATGTTATTTTTATAAGATAATTATATTTTAAATACTCATGTGCATCCACACACACACACATATATATATATATATAGTAATTGTTATAATAATAGATTATATTATCATGTGTACATACATACATGCATGCATATACACACACATAATAAGTTCTACATGAATCTTAATATGAAATATTTTATGAACATAAAATTTATTTATTATATATTGTATTAAAACTTTGATAGCATTTATGTTTGTATACATATGTTTATAAATTCAATTCATCCAATGAAATTTTCATGAATTTTATTTACTTATAATTGAGTACCATTACAATTAAAATTTTTAACGGAAAATCTTAGGAATTGCAAATCATGCCTAGCTGGTACTTAATTGTTGTCTATGGATAAATAGCTTGTGCGAGGCAGGAAACTAGCCCACACACCTCTTCGAGCACCACTCTTCTCCTGACTTCTAAATGTCTTGATAACCCAACAAAGCCCTCATGACCGCACCACCATTAGGGTCCCACATAAACAAATTTCTCATTATAATAAAAAATTTCTATTTATATATAACTTAATAAAGAGTGATAATTCTAAACATCAAATGAAGGGAATGAACCCCTTTTTATAGCAATGTGTTGGGATGTGTGGGGGTTGCTACCACATTTCTAACAATCCACTAAGGGTCCTGGTGTGTGGTGGTGACATGTTTTGACACATGTAAGCTCATGGGCTAATTGAGTGTCTTCCTCATGGTAGACCATGTGCCAAAATGTAACCACCGACACCAAAACAAGGTACTCACTCACAAAATACATCGTAAATACAGCTGAGGATCTTCACAGTAATAATATGGTATTCATATAACGTATGAAGCCTTCATAACCATGATTAATTTTGATTAATTCAAAACCTATAATTGAATTTGAATGATAAAACTACACAACTAGAACATATACAAAGTCACAACTAGAACATTTACATTGTTCAAGTCAACTACCTAGCTAGTCTTGATTTAAACATTGTAAGATCACTTGTTTGGATTCTTGCTTTGTGCTTAAACATGACACTTGAAACTTACATATGCTTTAGATCTAGTTCTACATAGTTTAATAGTTTTGCATCTTTTATACGTATTATATTAAAATGTTTTGAATTGCTCACCAACTATACAAATAGTTGACCCTTTTAATTTACATATGTAACAGGTTAAGATAAAGACATATGACGAAGACATAGATTAGGTTTAGAGGACCTAGTTAATTAAAACATTGTTTACTATTTCATTTGTAATTTGTTTTGAATTATTGTATGTTATTGAATGTTTTGTTCGAATAATTTAATATGGATGTTTAAATAATGAAACCTTAGCATAACACCATGAGCTTTTGAGCATTCACAATCATGTGCCGACATATTTTGCCGTCGGTCGGGGTGTGACATCAAACATATGGTATGTGATAAAACAATACTACAAATGAAATATTAACGCTACATAGGGAACAAGAACCTAAAACCTCACACGACGCCTTTGAATATTGTAGGAATAGTGTAGTGACTTCTCACAATTCTCTCAGCTTCTCATCATTCAAATCCAAACTCGACAGTGAGTTCACAACCCCCTTTTTCATACTATTTTATGATTATAACTTTGGGGTGAAAAGCATGACACATAAACTATTTCATTTTTTATGCTATGTTTGTTATTGTTAAAACATAAGCTAGTTGGATGTAGATTGCATAAGACATTAACATTGTTATTGTAAGTGCCTTTTTCTTTTAGACAGAACCATTGACTCAAGGGTTTGAGCCAGTGGATATATATTGAATAGTACTTTTTGGGTTGACATCTCATTCATTTATCGAGTGGTCTTGTTAACTACAGTCACCTATATGACGTGGTCACTCACGATGAATGAATATTTTCAACATTTACATTTGAAACTCAAAAGGAGTATACTAGACTATGGATAATAAGGGGCAGTCTGTCATAGGTTTGGTTGTGCACTTATGTAGATTGCATCCTATCACACTTATGAATGACATATTTTACAAGTAGCGTAACATTATAGGGAGAAAACCCAAAGAATATTTATCGAGTCTATAAACTTGTGAATCTCACCAACTTTTTAGTTGATTGTTTTCTCATGTTTTTCAAGTCCTTAATGACAAGGACAGGCACTGATATCTTTTTGTTACATGGGAGATTTACTAGTATAGCATATCTTTGTAGGCTATAGTTTTTGGAATCTTTCAATATGTAACATTTAAATTTAGACAATATGTTCGTAAGATTGATGTTATTGACTTGGTTTTATCGATGAATGAATTTATGTCGACCATTCACTCTTGATTTCAATATCGTTACATCTCCCGTGATCCGCCATCAGCAGTGGTGTGACACAAAAGCTTATTGATTCATTATGAATTCATGTGATATATTCTCAAACTTGTTTATTGAAATTTTGTTTTGTTAGAACTCAGAAATGAGCTTCTTTTGGCCCACATTCCTGTTTTTATATGTTCTCTCTATTCATTATGACTTCATTTACACGTATCTCTTTCACATATGTTAATTATTTCACTAAAAAAATGTATGTTCATCAATAATTATTTGTTTTAAATTAAGGATTTTAAAACGACATTTTAACTAATACCTGAAAGGATTTGATGTTCATTGTACTATCAAAACTTTAAGTTTGCTCAATTCATGATACCACATGTTTATAATATTACATAGGAATTAAACCATATTAAATTAATATCCAGATTATATAGTGTAATATTACATACAAATATAAGGTGTTACAATTTCAAGATAAAAGAATAGTTTCATTAATGTTTGGCAAGTAGAAGTATTATGACTTTCAATAAAACCTATATTATAATACAATTGAGAAGCACAAAAAGTTTTTTTTACAATAATTATAAAATTTTGAAAAATTTACAATCCATTGAATATATAGTACACGTATTTACATCACAATATCATGATGCATATAATACAATGTTGTAAAAATCGGCCTAAGCGGTGCCAGACGTCCTCCAACCGTGCTGATTTGCCCTTAGCGGTGCCTAGGAGACTTATAGCTTGATTCTTTGCTCATTACATAATAGGAAGAATTGCAAGCGATAATCTTTCTATTTCTTTCTCAATGATATCCGACAAATTTTTCTTTTTGACTTTTTCGGGTAAAAGGACTCAGATCCATGATTATTCGAGACATTTCTCAACTCAAAATCCTTAATATGTCTCTAAAATATCGAATCCAACATCTTAAACATCGAATCCAGCCACTAAACATCGAAATTCACCTCTAAATTTGAACTCAGTGTTTAAGTTTGAACTTTGAAGTACTTGACTTAATATGTTTAAATTTATTTATTAAATTATTTGAAGTATTATATTTAATTATTGATATTGATGTGTGCATATAATATATTTGTAAAATTACGTATAAATATTTCAATCCGCCTAGCGCCGATTAATCCATAGGTTGCACGTCGACGCCCGACTTGCGTCTAATGACTTCTACAACTATGATATAATATATGTATTTATCTCATAACATATGTAGTTTATTTCAATACTTACATCACAGGTTTCTAGTATAGTGATCACATCTTGACTTCCCTATAAAGGTATTCGGTTCAACTCTATGCCAAGACATATTGCTAAATGCTAAGACAATGTAATGTGATTTACCGAGTTGTGAGTGTCCTCTTAGAATGGGCTCAGACATATGCCCAGAGTGTCAAATACGCCAAAGAAGAAAGACAAGATCAGATTACATACTTACCTTAGTATAGTTAATGCATAATTAAAAGTGTTCACAGGATAGTTGAGGCATATCATCCATCACTAAGTTAAATAAAACTTCTTAGATTCCTTAGTCGGATAAAACAAAGAAGCAAAATATATACACTGCCATGGGTTTATAATTAATCAATTTTAACTCCTAAGTTAAGATTTTAACAGGTTTAATAATTATCATAGATTAGCCATGACAATGAATTGTTATTGGTGCATGTGCTAGTATGTTATTCGTCGCATCTTGTGGCACCCTCTATTAGTATTTGTAATTAAAACTGAAACCAAGAGAGAGAAAAAATTATATATGATAATCATATTAAATAAAAAAATAAAAAAACCTGCCTATAAAAAGTGATTTATTTTTTTAATTAACATGAGGATTATTAGGCTATTAGCATTGTAGTTACACTCAATTTTCTTTTAATCTTTTGTTTGTACATTTGAAACCGATTATGACTGACAAACCTTGATGTTAAAGTGGTAAAAACGTGCATTGCAAGTAACTTTAATGATATAGTTAATCTCATGAGTTCAATGAAAGCGGTGATCTTGTAGTTCTTGGTATGTGAAAAACTGTGCTTACTAGTAATATAAAAACGGTTTCTTTTATTGTAGATTGATAGTTTAGTACACTTGATATTCGGTTAGAAAACAGTCTCTTTACAGAAACCTTCTCAACCGAGCAGAAGCTTCAAGTATGTGTTCTCTCTGGCTGAAAGCAGTCACCCTTATGAACCCCTCACCCCCTGGTCCAAACCCACTTCCTGGAACCGTAATGATGTGGGTTTTGTTCAAAATCTCAGAAAACACGTTCCATGATCTCGACCCTGGAAAATGTACCCATACGTATGGTGCGTTTACCCCGCCGTATACTACGAGACCTAATGATGTAAATGTGTCAACCAAGATTTTAGCGTTTTCCATGTAGTAAGCGACCAAGGACATCACCGCCTGAAACAGGTTTCATCAAAATAAATAAATAACTTTTTATCAAAATGTCTGCTCACAAATGTCACTGAAAAAATTTACATAAAAAAACTGTCACAACTTCAAATGTTTACTTGATTTGATTTCAGTTATTCATATGCTTTAAAAAAATCTAGATCACTTTGCAAGAGAAATAGATTAGTGTTTTAAAAATATCTTTTATAACATTAATTAAGACATTATTCTTTGAGTTAATAACACAAACAACCAAAGGCATTATAGCCTAGTAATATCTTGGTGGTGGGATAAGACTCAGAAACCAAATAGTCCTGGGTTCGAATCTCATAAGGGGATTTTCTCAAAGTATTGAGTTTCCTCCAGAACTAGTGACTTGATGATAGATATGATCAGGTTGTTATGCTGGTGGCACGATGATACTCCAGCGATCCGTCACTGATCCAAAAATTAGCCGTTCAAAAAAAGTTACACAAAGGGGTTCGGTTGTTGAGATTTAAAAGTAACAAGATTAGATGTTTTAAAGAAATGTATTTTAGTCATTACACTCTAGTTTAATGGGTGAGGCATAATACCCAAACTCATTATGAAATAAAAAGCACAAATCCCCAACATGTTACTTTTTTGCTTAGACCCAAATCTATTACTTTACCTAAAACCATAGGGAGTAAGTAATTAAATGTTATTTTTTTTTATATAAAATTCGATTGGATGAAAAAGACGTCTACAGGTTAGACCAACCCATGTTAGAAAATCCGTTTTGCCAGTGCCTCTTGACCTGCAACAAAAGCCCACAATTTTTGTCACCACTAACGAAAACCGAAAACATACCTTGAAGCCATCTGGGGAGAGACATGCTAGCCCACCAGCTTGGGCGATCCTTGAAGCACCATTAAAGCAAGTGCACACAATTCGGTCAAAGTCATTTATGACAGGAACCTTATTAACATAATACAGCTCATCAGGGACCACGGTCCACCCTAGACGAACACCTGTGAAGCCCGCAATCTTGGAGAAGGATGAAATTTCAATAGCACACTACACATGATACAAAGATGAGTTGGAAAACAAGGACGAATATATATATTATTTGAAAATCCGATAGTAGAGATAACTCCTAAACTATATATGCGCTCTTTATTTGGAATCATAAAAATAAATATATGGTCTATGTTAAAGCCTATTAAAATTGATTTGTTTACTCAAACTGTAATTTTTTACTAAACTTTAATGTGGACCAAAATATTTATTTTCAAGATTCCGAATGAAGGATCTAAAAAGGGTTTAAGGGTTTTCTCTATAAGATAGGTTTTTCACATGATACAATCATAAGTGATTGTATCATGTGAAAACCCGATCTTAGATAAAAACACTTAAACCTTATCTGGACCATCCATTTGAAATCTTGAAAATAAATACGTGGTTCACACCAAAGTTGATTATAAATTAGGTTTTGAAAAAACAAATCAATTTTAATGTGGTTTAATGTGCACCACATATTTATTTTCAAAATTCAAAGAGACAAAATTCAAAGGGACAGGCAGATAGCATAGGTATGATTTAAGGGTATCTCTTTAAAATCAGGTTTTCAAATGGTCTACTTTTCAACTCCACTTTTTGTAGAAACTGATTGCGACATAGAAAAGAACTTACAACTACAATACACTTCATCACCAAAAGGGATGAGAGGGACCATCTTAGGTGTTAATCTAAGAAGTAACAAGACATTAATACATTATATATCTACTAAAGATAGTGCTGACGCCACCATCATCCTTAATATATTTACAAAATGACCCTGAAAAGTTACAGGATTACCAATGGATTATGGAAAATTTACATTTAAGCCACTGAACTTTAACAAAGTTAACATTTACATCTTCGAGACATGGCACATGCACAATACCATTGTGTCTATGTTTCCATTTAAAATTTATTAATTTTGTTTTTAAACATTATTTTACCGTTGTGTCTGCATTTTTGTTTAAAATACTTAACTTATTTTTCTTATTAATGTTACTTACTTCTATGTTTACATTTAACTTTTATCAGTTTCTATCTTATTAATGTTATTTTTATTAGAGTAAATTACCTATATGGTCCCTATGGTTTGCTAGTATTTTACTCTTGGTCCCTAGATTTCATAAATTACCAATACAGCCCCAAACTTTAGACATTTGTAACACATATAGTCCTTAGGTCACCAAATAAACTCACATAATTGACCAAATTACCCTCACAAAAGGACTATATATGTTACAAATGTCTAAAGTTTGGGACCCTATGGGTTATTTCTAAAACCAAGGAACCAAAAAGTGAAATGTTAACAAACCACAAGGACCATCTCACTAATTTACTCTTTTTATTACTGCAAAAGCATTTCCAATTAAATTTTACTAAAAATTGACCCACTCTACTCTGAGCACGGGTGTAATCCACTAGTTCGTATTATTTCGAATCAAAATACCATATTGATTGAATATCATATCAAAGTTACCTCTCTTGCACCAGGAATTTCATAAATGGACCTCGGGCTATCGTCTGTAATATAAACAGAATATGCAGAATCATAAACAATAATGGATCCATTCTTCCTGGCAAATTGCACAAGCCGTGTCAACTGTTCACGAGAAGCAGCATGGCCAGTTGGATTATTTGGAGAGCAAAAAAAGATAATGTCTGTTCTTGATGTGATTGACAAGTCAGGAAAGAAGTTATTTTGGGGCCCACATGTCATGTACTCGATGTTTTTATATTTTAGTGTTTCATCTAGAAAGTCTCCTGCTTGCCCAATAATCACACTTGAATCCATATAAGCCTGCTAAGTTTAAAACATATATTTTGTCAGACACCCATATATCATAAGGAACGGTTAGGGATGTTCATTGGATCGGATAACATTTTATTCGCAACGGTTTATTCAGATTTGAAAAATTTTTAGACCTATCAGAGACCTGACCCGACCCGAATAAGAGATATCCTTATCTGATCTAAATCTATCCAAATAAGCTTGGTTCTTACACCTGAATAGCCTGCATAAACAGGTTTTATTCGGATTGAATTCGGATATCCAATCTGAATTAGAAAGATTTTGCATATCCGATATCCTATTCGAATAAGAAAGATCAATATCCGACCTGAATCAATCCAAACCGAATAAGAATTCGGATTGTTTTTCCGAGTTTTGGATACGATTCAGATTTCGGTTTTTTTTAACACTCCTAGTAACAGTTGAGTTTTTGAGAAAGTATCCACTTAGGTGCGGTTTACTAGGAAATTTTTAAATGTTTGACCCAAACACAAAAGCAGTATAAAAGTTTGAACATGCACAAAATGGAATGTTTAATGGTAAAAGTGGCAATTTCGACACAATATACTAGGATTATATTAGGAATGACTGAAACGGGTAAAATGGAAAAAGTAGTTGAGGATACAGGTCAAATAGTGCATATAGATCAAATTGTCAAAAGCCACCCAAAAAGTAATTAAGATGTATAAACCCTCCCAAAATTATATTATTAGAAATCCAACTAACTATTGTATTTTAAACATATTGATGCTAACTATTAAAAAATTTGCACAGAACGTGACGTAACACTTTTTGGCCTATAATACAAGTCATTCTCATCATATCATCCATGCTTTAATGTTGTAGAAATCGTTAGTCACTAGTCAAGTGACTGTATACCAACTAGGGATTATTTGGGATTAATATTGGAATTTTCTATGTAACTTTCCAAAATTATATATATAGGGTCCGATTCAAATATTGGAAGTCTATATGATTTATCACCCTAATTATTAATTGTTTTTGCGTGATAAATTCACAGAGACACAGAATTATCACACATAATCCATCTGTGTAATAATTCTCTATGTACATGAATGGTGATAGCTCCATATGTCTTCATGACTTTATCACGCAAGAACAATTAACATTTTCATAATAAAATCACACAGACTTCACACGTAAAACCGGCTTTGCATTATAAACTTTCACTATATATATACACACATACCAAATTTTATATATAGTTTGTACAAAATGTTTAGTTTTATATCCACACACACACAAAGGTTTTGTTGGAATTTTGCTAGATTTTCAGGGTTTTACCATAATTTGGCCAGATTTATAAGGTGTGGTCGAAAAGTCGCCGGAATCTCTTTGGCTGAATAGAGCCACCTAGGTCCACCTAGACCCAATTTTGACCAATTTTAAGGAGGTCGATTAGCCAAAATCGAAGCAGCAGACTGTTGCCTAGGCCGATTTTGGCTGAATAGAGCCACCTAGGTCCACCTAGACCCAATTTTGACCAATTTTAAGGAGGTCAATTAGCCAAAATCGAAGCACCAGACTGTTGCCTAGGCCAATTATTACAACACTACCCTCTTTAAAGGGTTAGCATTGCTTTATATTGTGAAAACAAGAACTATATTATATTCATATTATAATTGATTTCAACAGCTTAAGTCAAATACACAAATGAAAGTTAAAGCGGTTCGGTTCGAACAAGGTAGAGACAATTTGAATTCGCTTCCTGCCCAAATCAAACAACTTATTTCTCTACGGTTTATAGATCATGGTCAACAAATACATGTACATGTAATATATACATAGGGACGTGTTCTTTTCAAAACCAAGGAGGCATGTTGAAAACTGGACAAGAAACACATAAAAGTGTATTATACCAGTTCAATAAAAGGGGCAAAAGATTAAAATAATGGTTGATTTGTCTCTTTTCGCTCTCTGATTTGATTACCTCTCAATTCTTTTAAGAAAACTCTAAAAATATGCATGTATGCACATCGATATTCTAATTTTTCTCACAGTTGTCAACATACTATAGGTTCTAAAAAGAACACGCCCCTACATGTGTGTATGTATGCATGCATGTGTATCTTGTGTGTGTGTAAAAACTTCGTGAACATCATAACAATACCGGAAAATTTGGATCTTGCACAGCAACTGAAACATTTGACCCTAGAAGCAGCTGCAATGAACATAAAAAAAGAAAAAGTTCTCACTTATATATAGATCATATTAAGTAAATGTAATAATACAAAGACTTTAAATAAATGGAAGACCTACCTGAAGGCGAGATATATCACACTGTGCCCCATCTGATACAAAAACTTCTGCATCTTTTACCCCTAAACCTTTGTAAAATGATTCTGCAATTGATTTTCTTAAATCCTGCACATTAAGCATGCTCGTCATAATTCAAGCCGAAGGTAAATTATCTATTATTTCATCTTTATCAAGATTTCTAAATAGACATAAAATTTATAATTTGAAACGCTCAATACCTTATTACCTTGCTCAGCACCATAACCTTTGTATCCTTTGCGTGTTGAAAGACCCCGTGCATACTTTGGTACAAACAAATAAGTATTGCAAGATAAAAGAAATGTGGACCCATATTTTGGGAACAACAATCCCATACACTAAACAACATATTTAGAGAGAGAATTTTACATCCTGCAAGGGCTTTCTTATTTCTATTGTAAATTTTCTGTGCAGAACTAATACAAAATATTGTTTAAGGATGCAACAAGTAGAATTTGTTTTATTTTAAGTGCTTGATTTTATATTAGTGCTCAGAAATATCAACAGAATCTGAAAATAAAATAATATAGGAGAAATAGCTATAGTAAAACAAGTGAATTACATTACCTCAGCCATGTTTGAAGTTATAATATCAGGAATTGGCTCTGTGGTATCACCAATCCCAAGCCTTATGATATTTGCATCAGGGTACTTCTTCATATGTTCAAGCTCCCTTGCTTCTATCTACAATTTCCATAAAATGGAGTGTGAGTTAAACTACAATCCATGCAAGATTTTTTAAATTTCAAAATTAATATCAAGATCAAGTAACCTCAGGGAACAAATAGTTGTGGCGCAGCTTCTCCAAGTTCACATTTCGAACAACTTTAGTGCAATGAATAGTGGCTGCACGCATTTTTAGCATTTTCATAACTCATTAGTAAAAAATTGAAATTTTAGTTCTATAAGACATGGGAATATACCTAGACCCTCATCTGGCCTTTTCAAACTGCAAAACAGTAAGAAAAATACAATGTCAGGAAAAAAAATAAAGCAAGAATTTAGTATGTCAGCTATAAAAAGATTGAAGCTTTTACCTAGCTCTAGATTGCAAAAAGATTGTGTGATTCATTAAATTGCAAGTTGAAAAGATAGACATGTTGTTTTTAGAGTTTCTTGATCCAACAACTATCTTAAGAGAATGTGTGTCGTTTTGTTGGTGAACTGAATTGTGAGAATCAGGACGATCTAATGCGTTTATATACGCATCAATTGTGTAATAATATATCAAGAGGGGTTTTTTTAGAACTTTGAAAAAATAAATTGTATAAATATATAAAATATTCAATCTTGGATGTGAACAGGTGGATAACCAGCAATTGGACCATAATTCATGTCTTCATCAAGTTTCAAACTCAAGGGTCTTCCTTTTCCATGTTTTCATGGCGTGTCCGTGTTTGACCTTTTGATTTTCCAACAATAAAATTCATTAAATGCATGCAAAATTCATTCTAACACATTACACAATACTACCACCTTTTTATTCAAAGGTTTGTCTTCTAATACAAAAGGGTTTTATAATTCAGTAGAGAAAGAAATTCAACACCAACTTATATATGTAATATGCTTACAAGATGTATCAAGAGGTGTCAATTCCACCTATTTAATTACAAATGACTCAATTTGGGTTGCGTTTTTATCCAACTTACCTTGTAAAATCCCAATAATCAGTAGGGTTTATCCAAACAGATCAATTGCTTAAATAAATAAGCATAAAGGAAAACAAACAAAGGGCTTGAATGTACCCAAAAGTTTACTTTTGTGCATACAACCACCAAAATCAATATATCCAAAGAGTTATATTTTTATTGTTAATTTTATTAATACTGTTTTTTTTCCCACCCTAATAATCTAATATTTAAAAAAATTATCAAAAGTTCTTGGCGACGGGTGAGTGCTATAATTGAGATATTTCAACCTGAACTCATTTTACCCATTACCCAACCTATCCGGCCCGTCCATCGTGCCAACTATACATGAATTTATATCTTGTAATCCTGTCCTAATTTTACTAAAATCAAATTATTTAAATGAGGGCCTACCACATCTTAATTTTTTTTTCTTGACATATAAGACCGAATGGAAAATTGTGACAAATCTAAATGTGTAGAGTCTCTCTATCCCAAAAGTTGATTTCCAGTTGTAAATCACTGGTGACAAGTTAAGCACACAAAACTGGAAAAAAATGCATTTTCCATGTTTAGAAAGTGAAGTGCGAATGCGACCTTTCCAGGCATGTGTAATTACATATTTCACAATAATCTAGCAGGCTGCTAAATACCAAAAGAGGATGGAAAAACATGTTCTTGGAAGTGAAAGGCAATATAATCTATTCAGTCTTATGACATACTAAGCAGTAACCTAAAGAGTGAAGAATATTCTTCCTAAAGGAAAGGCATAAGCAATTTCCTACATATTTCCCACTAGCAATCTCTTTGTTAAAAATAACACTTGCTTTGAATGGACAAATATACCCTTGATTTTTTTAACAAAGAGAACCATAGATTACATTACTGGTTCTTGTGAATTAATTTTATTTTTTTTACTACAATCTTGTCCATTCAAAGCAAGTGTTATTTTGTCATGATAGAGTAAAGAAGATCCTGTTAGTTTTCTTCAGAGTCATATATTTATACTTATATTTTACTTCATATCCATGAGTCAAAAGAAAGAGAAAAACCATAATGTAAGGTTATGCAGCAAGTAAAGAACAAATGAGTAGTCAACATCTTCCAAAAAATGAAAATTGTGCATTAGTAACTTGACAAACGATTTCAGGGACCCACAATCACATTTCTACTTTTGATACAGTGTGAAAGAGAGCTATTAAATTAAAAACTTCAAATGGAACACATTTAAGATTTAGAATACTCAAGGGGACAAGGAAAAACAACATGCCAGTATAGAAAAAGTTTAACCAACTAACATTAGCAGTCAAATCAAAAAGTACCTTCGACTGTTGGACAAAAACATCAAACTCATGAAATCTTAAATTGTTCATGTGTTGTGGAAATAACTATTTGTAGAAAAAATTGCTACATTATCAGTATTTGATTATACCAACCAACCAAACCTCTCTAGAACTCAATTAAATATCATTGAATAAACAAAATCATAGTATCTCATATTAAATTAAAATAGCAATCTACAAAAACATTTCAATTTGCAAATAAACAATAAGTAGTCAAATTTGGTTCAAGAGTTGTAGCTTTCTTGTAACTTTTTCTTATTCAACCGACATCATACATAGTAAATTTATTGATAACTTTGGTATCACTAACCTAATATTCCACCATCATTATAGAATATATTGCAATGAAAAAACAGAGAAATTCATGTGAAACTTCTCCATTTTGATACCCATATACTAGTACTCTATATCATTCACTTTATATACATTGACAAACCAGTAATGTGACCTATGCATTGTATAAGTTATAAAAAACCATTAAATTCTTGTGAAACTTCTGCCATTAAAAATCCATATACAGATATTTCAATTCATCAATTTTATCCCTGCTAACAGATCCAGTAATGTTATCTGTGGTTCGTAAAAGATAAAAACATGTGTCCGTTGTAGTAAAAAAAGTAATCATTCATTCACAAGATTACTAAAAAATAAAAATTAAGACAAAATTCTGCTAAAATTTATATAAAAAATTAACAAATGTCATGCATATTTGTCCCAAAATATAAGCTAAGGGAACCCACATCAAATCTGATGGCATGAATGACAGTCTAAACTAGATCCTCAAAGAACTTGTAAGACCCAGCACTAATTACCTAATTAATATATTAGATTGCAAACATGGTCAAAATGCAAAGAATAAAAAAAATAAAAACACACCCAGCTGTGGAAGTTAAAGTAAAAGTCTTTTGAATAAAAAAACTGCAGTCCATTAGATAGATACTGAAAATAATATAAAACTTATTAATCCTGATGAATGTCAACCAGGAAAACATCTACTAAGTTCGAATTAAAACCAACTACATAAAAATATTTATCAAATTCAACCTCATATTCACATACAAGAATCAGTCCAAGAACATTCAACCCCATATTCAAATATAAGAATCAAACCAAGAACATATAAATAGATAAATTAATAGAGCTTTTGGTGATGGCGATCGGGTGGAATGTCAAAAAAAATAATAATAAATAAAGAAAATAAACGGATCTATATTTAGATAATATATGATATTGATACAGCTAAATTAAGTCAAAGTAAAATTAAATTTCTTAATCCATGGTCGCAAGACTTACAAATGAAAACCCTAACAACCCATTAAAGATATAATTAGTTAGCTTCGAACTGCCGACATTAATTTGCATAGGAAATGTGAAAGAGGCAATAACAAATTTAGTGTTTTGAAACGTTGTTAGGTCAAAGCATGCCCCAAGTTCAATCCAAATGTGGGTCAATTTTCGCGTGGAAAATTTGGAAGAAACGTGAAATTATAAACTTCTAGTATCTTATTGAAAAGATCGATCAACATAATTGGATTGAGACGCATGAAAATTACAGATTTTCTGCATTTGGCGGCTTTTGGATTATGATGAATTTCCCATCTGTTTCCTTTTCTTCATCATCCCCAAATTTCTGTAGGTGATGAAAATCACCGCAATTTTGAGCATATTGTAACGTTCAGCGTGCAGACTCATGGATTTCATTCGCTCAATCCCCGAATACTAATAGTCAGGACGGGAAGTTTAGTTCACTATCAGATATGTGGTCACTGTCACTATCAGTGTGTTTCAACACAATCCGCGCGTGTAGGCTCTTACGATGCAAAATTAGAGTTGCACTAATTGTAACATTATTTTACATTATTTTTGTGAAAATAACGTTAAAACCAATAGGTTGGTTGGTTAATCAGGCATCATGAGTCAGGAGTCCCATTAGAAGCAACATCTTTATTCCTACGGGTAGAGATAAGGTTGTCTACATCTTACCCTTCTCAGACCCTACCTTAACTTTGCTAATGGTAGGATATACTGAGTACGATGATGATGATGTCACTATCAGTTCAATCAACCTCTTTGTGACACGTACAATTACACGACTACTAGTATACGCTTCGTATAAATATGAGTGATGGTTAGGTTATATTTGGTGTCTCGTTTATATGACTCTTATTGTCCTATACAAGTTGTATAGGTTACATGTGTTAAATGTATTTAGGTATTTGTAGACGTTTGGATGGTTGTTTGGTAACTATGTATGACTTGTATAAACCTACGTAAAACGTGTATGGGTTATTTTTTTCTAATGAAAAGTGTTTTATTTAAATTTAATATAAACTAATAAACATGTATTATTACATAAAATAAAAACAAAGAACAGTCATTGAACATTGAATCGAATAAGCAATTAAAATCGATATTATGTTTGTCATCTCATGGATCATGATTCCTTCAATAATTTAGTGTTTCTTTAACTATATTGTTTTTAAATGGTCATGTATCATCCGACACATACTCATCTTTTTGTTGTTTTTAATGACTCGGTTGGTGTTCCTTTTCCTGTTGGTCTCCGTGATTCGATGGGTTTTTATGAAATAGGTTATCAAAAACCTAGTTAACATGTTAGCAACATACTCCTTACAGGAGCTGTCATATCAGCAGTGGTGATGTGGTGTGTTTTGTTAAAAGTTTGGTGCGTACAATGCATAGAACAAGTGAAAATGAAACACACAAACCCAAAAAAGACAAATAAAAAGTAATTATCCTGTAAAGGAAAGCATAAGAAGACCATAAAACGACAATCGAAAAACAAAATCATGCAAAAAGTAGCGGATGATAAAATGAAAAAGTCATGAGAAGACACAAAACTACCGAAAACAAACATTTGCTAAAAACTAATACAATGTCCACCATAATATGTTTAGCATATAAGTACTGCAGAGGACCGAAGTCAATTCAATCAACAGTATAAGAAATCACTGCAGAGGACCGTAGTCAACTCAATCAACAGTGCAAAGGATCACCGCGGAGGACCGAAGTCAACTCAATCAACAGTGGTTCAATGTCCATAAGAGTTTATCCTAATCACTATGGAGGACCGTAGTCAACTTAATCAACAGTGGTTCATGTTGATGCATGTAATGTCCCTAGTTCTATGTAATGATCGATTGTGATTGCACAAAGTCTATATTATAAATGAAATCAAGTATTATATATTGTTTGTGGGTGTTTAAATTGAGTATAACTTGTTTGACATCGACTTTATATAAACAGACCCATTCGTCCGAATGAGACCTACGAATGAGTCCATTCGTTCGTAATGAATGCTAGCGATTGACTGGGTCGCACGAATGAGTCACTCGCATGACTCATTCGTGTATCTAGCTCATTCGTTTGACTCATTCGCCAGTATGAGTATTTCGCACAACTCATTTGGCCGAATGATAACAGACTATATATACCCTGCCATCAGAATTGTTAATTAACTTTTTCTGACCTCAGCTCATTCCCTGTCATATCTCCTAGGTTTCAGTACGCCTCCCTGCGTCCAACTTCGATTCTTGACCCGTGGTGATGGATTTCAAGCAAAAAGTTGATTCCTTATCATCGGTTAACCACACGGTGCTTGGTTTTTCGATTGGAAAACCTCCAAATAAGATTCTGCATTATTTGAGGGGCTGTCGAGCAGAATCCGCACGGAACCGTAGAGTTTCCGGGGACCTACAAGGTGGTATCAGAGCAAAGGTTCTTGATTCTGCTCGTTTTTCAATCTAGATCATCGTATTACAGCTTGTTTTGTTTTGTTTTCTGAAAACCCTGTTTTTTCTTGTGCTTAAAGTTATTGTTTCATTGCTGAAAAGTGGATTTTCATATTTGTCTTGCCAAAACGTTCATTCCTAAAGCTTAGAAATGTTGTCTTAAGTGTGTATACCAAATTTGGTGGCCAAAATCAGTCTGAATCCAAAATTAGAAGAATTTTTCTTGCTGCTAAAACCCCAGATCGGGCGAATGGAACTTTCAGGCGAATAAGCCCTCATTCGCACCGTGCGAATAGATTCATTCGGGAGAATAGCTCAATTATTCCTTCAAAGTTTAAACCGAATAGCTCTTCATTCGGTTGATTAATCTCTCATTTGTATCAGATTGCTCATTCGGTCTGCAAGTCATTCGGTTGTTCATTCACTCGCATTGTCATTCACTTCAGTCTTCCATTCGTATCTGCTTACTCATTGTGTCCTCATTCGGTACACGTCATTCGCTCGTTACTGCTTCGTTCAGTCCAAGCATTGAAAATTTTTCTAAGTGTTAGATCAGCTTGTTTTCACTAAGATGGATGAACTTGCACTGATGGCAAATCAAACCCACAGGATTCAGAATTTGTTGCTCACTGAAACTGAGTCGGGAAATGCCAACAAAGCTCCAAAGTTATTATCATTGGATGACTATCCACATTGGAAATATAGATTCGAGATTCACATTAATGGGGTAGATACCAATCTTTGGATGATGATTGAAGGTGGATATCTGAGACCACTTAATGAGGATGGAACTCCCGTGTTGGTTGCCAGGATGACTGAGCCTCAACGAAAATTGTATGATTTTGAGAAGAAGGCCTATGCAATACTATCTCAATCTAGTGCTACTGACATATTCCACCAATTTACACAGTTTACTTCTTCCAAATTGCTATGGGATGCTTTGCAATAGAGATATGAAGGAAATGATGCACTGAAGAGCATCAAATCTAAAGCTCTAAGGAAAGAGTTCAACAGTTTCATGTATGTGGGAAACGAGTCTTTGGATGAACTTATTGCCAGATTCTATCATCTTCTCAGTGAGCTTTTCAACCATCAAGTCAAGACTACCACTCAAGAGAAAATTCAATGTCTGGTTGATGCCTTACCTCCCAAGTGGGAATCATTTCTCATGGTACTAAAGCAGAGTGAGATGCTTGCTTCCATGGATATCAATGGCTTCATTCAAAAGCTTAAGGAGCAAGAGATAGAGAACAAGTGGAAAGCCAAAAGAGTGGCACAAATTCAGTATCCCTCCATTTATTATTCTACTCCAACTGTGGAAAGATCTTCTTCACATGCTCCTTTGAAAACTGCTTTTGTATCCCAGACAAAGGAGGCTCCCAGTTCAAGTCAGGCTCATCTTAGTCAGTCGGCTACTACTTCTACTTCACATTCAGAGGATAGTCATTCTGTCATCAATTTGAAGACAAATAATTTTGACAAAGTGACAGTGGAGGTTGCTAAAGAGCACATGGGTCTTTTATCAACACTTGTGAGTTCCTATGATGGGTTATTAGCTGGATAGATTGGTAATCCATACTTGACCAATGAAGATTACTCACAGATAGATCCAAATGACATGGTAAGGATTGATATTATGTGGGCCTTGGCAAGTGCTGTCAGAAGGGCAAAGGATTTTGTGAGAAGAACTGGAAAGGATATCAATTTGAACAAAGATTCAAAGCTTGGTTTTGACATGTCCTCAGTTACATGCTATAATTGTGGTGTGAAAGGATAACAAGCCAAAGAATATGGGGAACAAGAATCCCTTTCAATATCAAAGATCTGCTACTGCAAACCCAGAAAGAAGATTAGTACCAATTGAGACTCCTTCTCATGTTGGTTCATCTAATGCAAACAAGGCCCTAATGGTTCAGGATGATGAGGGGGAGAACTGGGATTTCAGATTTAATTCTGATAAGGGAGCAGATGAGAAAGCCTGTGTTGCAGAAATCAAGGAAGTTGCTGAACTTATTGCAGAATGTGATTGAGAAGAAATAAAGACTAGGCTAGATGAATCATCTGGATCAGAATATGAAAGTAGCTCAGATTCAGAATCTCAAAGAGAGACATATACTGATTCTAAAGATCAACATCTTACACAATTTGCATTGATGGTAGATACTGTTGCTTCATCTCAGACTGGGCAGGTATATGATGAATGTTCATCACCTAATTCAATATGTTTTCATTGTGTTGACCTTGAAAGTAAGGTTTTGGCTTATCAAGAGCATAATGCAGACCTGATCAGTGATCTCAACAAATGTATAGAGGCAAATCGAGTTTTCAAATCTAATGAACAATATTTTCAAGCAAAATTGATTTATTAAACAGGCAATTACATGAGGATGAGATTGCTGTGCTTAACAAGTAAGATGCTATCAGTTCTTATCTCAGTATCATTAATGAGACAATGAAGAAGCTAGCTATAGTCGAATGTGGCTATGAAGCTTTGGGTCAAAAGCTCAAAAGCTGTGAGAGTGCTTTATATATCATTGAGCACATGATCAGTGATGGGACTGATCTGAATGGGAAGGGCAAAGAAGCAAAGTATAACCACTGTCCTCCACCGGTTCTAAATTGTTTTGTTAATTCACCTAATGACAAAGAAATCAAGGATTTTCAAGTTAAAACTCCATTGGTAATTGATCCAATTGGAGTTATCTCAAGTGAAGATTTTTCGTCTGCTGAAGATTCATTTGTGGAGGGAGTGGTTGAAGATTGGGTCTCTAATTCTGAGGATGATTCTGATTCTTCACCTAATGTGTCCATTATTGAGAATCAGACATCTTGTGTCAAAAAGGTTGACCTAATCCCATCTAAGACAATTTTGTCTTCAAAATTCCTCAAAGCGATAAGCTTTGTGAAGGCTTCACAAGAGGGTGAAACAAGTAGAAACAACAAGACTGACAATCTTGTTTATAATGGGACTAAGGGTTTGGGTTTCAAACATGATAAAACAAAATCAACCCATTTTCATAGAAACCATGTTTCTAAAGTTCCAAACAAACAGCTTCAGAATAAAGCTAAACAGTTATTTTCTAAAGATAAACGAGCTTGTTTTGAATGTGGTGCATTAGGACACTTTGCTAGATCTTGTCCTAAGTTGGTTAGACCACCATTTGCGCCATATAGGAAAACAAATCAATCTGAGGTTAATGAGGTCAAATTTGTTCATCACTTACCTCAAGTCAAACCCAAATACTCACCTCCCATCAAGTCTCAGGATAAGGGAAAAAGAGTAATAGTTGATCAAGATATACCCAAGAGTAAAAACACCATGTGGAAGGTTAAGTCTTCTGAGACTTTAGCTTCAAACATTGAAAATTTTTTAAACCTTCCAAATAAAGTAACTTTAGATGGTCAATGGATTGAAATGAAAATCCAAGGCTCATTGGGTAAACCCACAACTGTAAAGGCTTGGGTTCCCAATTTCAACTAATGATTTGTGAATGTGCAGGTTGCCCCAAATGCTGCTCTTAACAACACTTGGATTGTTGATAGTGGGGCATCAAGGCACATGACTGGAGACATATCTCTTCTAACAGATCTCAATTCAATCAAAGGAGGATATGTAACGTTTACTGGTGACAAAGGCGGTTTTATTACTGGAGAAGGAACTCTTTCAAATGGTCAAGTGTCGTTTGACAAAGTAAGTTTTGTGAAGCAGCTGGAAAACAATCTTCTCTCTGTGTCACAGATCTGTGACAAGAAGTACAAAGTTCTCTTTGATGATTCGGGCTACTACATTCTCAAGCAAGGTATCATCATTCCTGAAGACTAGATTTCGATGTCAGCTTCTAGAAAGCAGGATTTGTATGTTATCAACATGGCCACAGCTTCAACTACATCTTCTACAGCTTCATGTTTTATGTATAAGGCAACAGAAAAAGATTCAATCCTTTGGCATAAGAAGATGGGTCATTTGAGTTTGCGCAAGATGAATCATTTGGTTCACAACCATCTGGTTGAAGAAGTGAGTTTAACGAATTTCAAACTATCTGATGTTTGTGTCTCATGAAAGAAGGGGAAGCAAACCAAGCAGTCTCCTAAGCTCAAAAAGTATCACTCAATTACTGTTCCACTTGAGCTTCTTCATATGAATCTGTTCGGTCCGGTCAACCGCAAGAGCATCGCTGGAGATCAATATTGTTTAGTTATCACCGATGAATACTCCAGATACTCTTGGGTGTTCTTTATGAAGGAAAAATCAGAAACGTTCGAGTGCATTCAGATTCTTGTTACCAAGCTTGAATCACTCTATAAGCTCAAGATCCGTATGCTCAGAATATACAGTGGGATGGAATTCAAGAATCATAATATGGAGGCTTTCTGTAACGAACGTGGAACTGTCCAACAATTTAGTGCTCCATATGTCCCTCAAATGAATGGAGTTGCTGAGCACAAGAACATAACATTAATTGAGACTGTTAGGACTATGCTTGATGATTCATCCCTTCCGGTTCAGTTCTAGAATGAAGCAGTAGCAAATGCTTGTTATACTTTGAACTGTGTGTTGATTGTGAGGAGACATGGGAAGACTTGTTTTGAATTGCTCCATAACAGAAAGCCAAATCTTAAGTACCTTGAACCTTTTGGTGCTCCATGCACAATGCTTAAGAAACATGAGCAAGGCAAGTTCAATGAGAAGGTGGAATGTAACATCAGTGCCGGAAACGTTACTGGAACAATGATCTGTACAGTAACTTGCACAGTAACTCAGGTACACACTACGTAAAACTATGTATATGCTATTGACACTTGATGCTTAACACAAAACTATTATGCAACAGTTTCTGAAACCTGATTAAATCTCACGGTTTAACAGTCAGAAACACATCAGACAACACTGAACAGACACACAGATGCTTGATTTGATACTATTATGTATAAACGTATGCGAGGTTAAACAGAACAAAGCCATAACGGTTGTTGTTACAGAATGTTAAATCGATGAATTACTAGTATAGGTGACGATCTGTAAGAATAAATCTGAAAGTTTAACGTTCTGAAATGATGACTGAAAAGTAGAAAACAAAAATCAGAAAGTGAAATCAAAGTTGTGTTCGTTCGAGTGACGATTCGAATGAATACGCATGATGGTGACACGTTCTGACGAAACAAAAACGAAAACGATACGAACGATAATAAAATAAGAGAATATAATATTTTACGTTTTACAATTTTGAAACTCATCAAAAAGTAATTAAAGAAAATCTTTTGTTTAAAATACATAAGATACGCGAAATGGTGACGTGAGTTAACGAAACACTTAAAATGATTAATTTCGATAAAATAATTTAAGAAACGTTGATTTAAAAGATTTACTAGAAATAACCACCTTTAAAATAATCCAAATAAACTCTTTTTATTTAAAATACGTAAAATGCACGTAACAATCCAGAAACACGATGAAAATGAGAACCGAGCAACCGAAACGAACCCAAACACCCACAGGGGTATATAAACCCTAAATGAACCCATTTTCTCATTTATTACACCCCCTCTCTCTAAAACTCCCCAACCATTTTCTTTCTCTCTCTACAAGATTTGAAGTTCAAATCACCATAACTCCTTCAATCCTTGGTGAAATCTCGAGTTTTTGGTGTCCACACGAAGCTCTCAACATCATCTACCTTGAAGTACAACAGATTTGAGCGTTTGTTCAGCCGATTTCAAGGTAATGAAGACTGAATGTTTGAAAAACTAGGGTTTTGTACCCTTGGTCGACCACCTCGTTCACCCCCTTAAAACCGTGACCACCCCGACCCTATACCATCATTTGAACACCATGCAGATTAGAACAGGTCAGTAGGGGGGGGGGAGGGAAACAATCAGGAAAACGCAGAAGCTTGATGATGATGATGATGATGATGCAGTAGGGTTGGCACAAGAGTATCTCGGCCGAACCTCACCCCATGCAAACCTGGGTGGCGAACCTGTGAGCCACGAACCTGTCCTCGGCTGAGACTCTTCAAGGCCGAACCCACATGGGAACACTGAACCTCTGCTGCACACCACCAGCCCCGAACCTCCCTCACCGAACCTCCGCTAACCGAACCTGATGAGTGATGAATGAACCATGGGTGGCGAACCTAGTCACAGGCGAACCCTGCATGGCCGAAGCTATTACCAGCCGAACCTGATGGGTGATGAACGAACCATGGGTGGCGAACCTAGTCACATGCAAACCTCCACATGGCCGAACCTTAGCCAACTCAATTGGGAGGTTCACTGGAAACCTAATCGGCCAACCAAAGTTAACCGGCCCAAATTCCTTTCCATCCGGCCCAATTAAATTGGCCTCAAACCATTAACTCGGGCCACATGATAAATTTGTTTAGCCCACCTAGCTTAGACGGCCCAGTTACTACTCGGCCCAATTAGGATTCGGCCCACCTTTCAAATGGACAAAATCATCATTCGGCCCACGTGCGACGATTTGAACCATATAGGTTAACTTGAGATGAACACATGAAATATATTTAAATTGAAACTATGCATAGGGCATACAAAAGAAAACTACAAAAGTAGTGGGATTGATTTGACTTACATACTAAGTCACATATCAAAGCAAATAACGCACAATGTCAAAGTTGAGAATGCAATAATGATGTAAAGCTAAACATATAACATAAAGGTTTGTTATAATAACAATTTAAGAGGGTAAGTTGGAATACAATCCCTAACTAGCAAACGAGGCCGAATGATGACCAAAATCACAAGTGTTAGCCAACTTTAAGGCTAACACATACGTACACACAAATCACTATGACTTATACTTATAAGTTACAACAACATGAAATCAATACAGGATCGTGAACACAACAACAAATACTACAACGAGCGCGTGCATTCTAGTTTAAGCTAAGTCAACCACTTCAACAACAAGGTGAGTTCATTTGTCCCTTTTCAAACTATTTGTTTTTACTTCGGGACTGAGAAACATGTTTACACATTTTAGAATAAATGTTTAATGTTCTTAAACACTCTTAAACTTATTCATAATGCTAACACATTCATACTAAAGTGCTAATGCTTTATTCTAATACTTTATACTCCTAATCTAAATGCTACATGGTACTGCTACATGTTAAGTCTAGATGCTAATACTACATGCTAATGCTATACACTATATGCTACAACTAGATGCTAATACTCATGCTACCACTCTATGCTCAAACTATATGATAAGTTATATGCTAATATGAAGGTGATGAACTATATGCTCAAACTATGTACTAAGGTGAGTATTTGGGTTTGACTTGAGGTAAGTGGTTACATACTAAATGCTAATACTTGACACACTCGTTAAAAAGGCTAACATTGTATACATTTACTCTAATTTCTAATACTTCATACTTTTATTTTTAAAAGTTAATATCTTATATTTTTAACCTAAATGCTAACGCTGTTTACACTTATACTTATTTGCTTAAAACTTTGAAGCGTTTAAATGCATAAGAAAGACTAATACCAAAACTAGAAATGCCTATGAAAACTATACCTATGTAAGCTTGAAAACTTAAACTTAGAAAGACTCATATGCTCAAAATTCTATAAACATTTGAATGCATGATATACTGATTGACCGCCGCGTGTTGACCTGTGTGTCAACCCCTACTAGTCGTCAGTAAGACTCTGTGAATGCGATAAACTTGTATGCTTAAGCTATCGGACATCGTAAGACAGACTGATTGGCCGCCGCGTCTTGATATTGGTCAAGCTCTACTAGTCATCAGTGTTCTTCGTTGTCAAAATCATGTAAGACAGACTGATTGGCCGCCGCGTCTTGACAGTAGCCCTACTAGTCATTCAGTGTTCTTCTTGATTCACCTATGGGTATGACGAGTGACTAGGATGATTTTGGTTTCTTCTAGCTGACTTTGTGTCATCTTGAGGATTCCTCTATCAAAACACCGACGTCACGAGTCATTTTTAGTTCTGTTTTGGATGGATGCTGAATTCCTTAGGGTGTTCAGCTGTCCTTAATGTAACTCTCAAAACTTGATGCTCGAATGCTACTCTGTGCATGTTGAAACTCATAACTTAGGATACTTAAAACTATGATGGGATTGATGGTAGGTAAAACGCTTAATTATCATTAACAACAATGTCATATGTGGTTTAGTATGTGGTGGGACGGTGGCTCGGCGGACGGTAAGTTCGACCCTACATATGCCCTATATATAAGCATACCGAACTGGATATTGCAGGTGAAGTTAATGAGGTTAAGGTTATTATCGGAAGGGTTTGTAAATACTACTGGGTGAATGTCTTAAACTTCTAAACATGATGCTTGAAACTATGGTAGAATTTGATGATAGGTAAAATGCTTAATTATCATTAACAACAATGTCATATGTGGTTTAGTATGTGGTGGGACGGTGGTTGGGCGGGCGGTAAGTTCGACCCTACATATGCACTATATATAAGCATACCGAATTGGATATTACAGTAGATGTTAATGAGACTAAGGTTGTTACCGAAAAGGGTTTGTTAAAGCTATTTTTCAACTATTAAACCATATGAACTCACCAACCATTGTGTTGACTTTGTTTTCTTACATGCTTTCTCAGGTGACGTACAGGATTAAGCTAGGGCTCAGGAATGCGTACTAGGATGCCAAGTTAAAGGACCTAGTAAATTTTGGAAAAGCACATCTTATGATGAAAGCTGTGAATCTATTTTGATATCTTGCACTGTTACATGATAGTAAACATTGATTCTTTTGATAGGTTTACTTAGTTAAATTATCAAACATTGATCTCTCTACCTCTCAAAGTCACCACTCCTTCCCTCCCTTCGTTATCGACATTAGCTATATCCCATATCTCCCCATATTGTATTTAACTAGACCCCATCCCTCGCTTTGACTGTTCACCATATGTGTATCGTACCGACCCCATATCATACGTACAATAATTGATTCCTTCTCCCCATATCACTCATTCACATGCCATATCATTGTTCACCCGAAAAATCTTCTAGTTTAAGACAGATCGCTTCCCGCGGGAGCCTAGCTGATGTAGGCCCTCAACGGCGGGCAGACCAGTCGAAGGAGTAGTTCACTTACCTGTTTGTACAAATACTATCCTCATACCCATATTACGATACATATGTGTTCACCATATCTTGCTTTCACGGCATTGACCGGGAACCAAACCAAAAAGAGCCAATACACCAACAACCAAGGAACGAGAGTGGGTGGCCCCTATGAACGGCAGAAAGGAAGTACTGGTTCAACCATATATGAGTGACAGAACCGGTGTTGATCAAAGACATGCACCGAGTGCCAGGAATGACTATAAGCCGATAGAGTCGTTTTAACATGCCATGAACCGAGATACAGTGCCAGGTACAAGAAAGAGTGGAGTTGATTTACAGATACTAGTACCTAAATGACAAGTGACGAAAGCAAGAAAGAGTTACTAAAACCATTACGAATGACAAGTAGACACAATAATGACTCGATCGAGTCCTGAGAGACAGATAGAGCTTAACTAAAACGTCCGCCTGGTCATCCTTCCGCATCATCGGTGATGAAATCGAGGGATGATACGAGGATACCCTGATCGATTGAGGGAGATTGGTATAGGAAACAATTCGGGTGGCTTCGGAATACTTCCATAAGCCACCTGAAGGGATGAAGAACACTGTTTTAGATACAGTGATGTGAATCAAACGACTTCCTACTAGCCTAAC
Source organism: Mikania micrantha (assembly GCA_009363875.1). Lineage (NCBI taxonomy): Eukaryota > Viridiplantae > Streptophyta > Magnoliopsida > Asterales > Asteraceae > Mikania > Mikania micrantha. The sequence goes on from CM018688.1 coordinate 29,627,000, forward strand.
CACCTGTTTTGAGAACAAGTAAGCTCCAATTCATGCTTCCTTAGTCAAACTATCATGAGTTATAAGGATCATACGGTTTAAGTATGACCTTGAAACCCAAAAATCTTCCAATGTCGATCCTAATGCTACAGTTGCTATAGGTTGCTAGCCTCAAAAAAAAGATTTGTACCCTCATGGATACGGTCCTGAGGCTTCTGAATGATAGAATTAGAGGGTCCCTTTCAGAAGTGCAGATTGAGGTTGGTAGGATATAGGCGTTAGGCTCTTTCGATGGCACTGAAAGGCCTGTTATCGTACTCTTTCGTAAATAGTTGTCAAAGACACTGGAGAGAACTAGTCTCTCAGGCTAGGGACTCTCTATCTATATACTATCAACTGGATTTATAGCTTGCTTGTACTATCGCTCGCCTGCCTGACCTGCTTTCTGGCTAGCTTCTTTATGGCAAGCGCTACCGTAACCTAGCTAGCGCTACATCTTGCTAACGTCGTCTGAATTGCCTTGCAAGTGCTACATCTATATGGCAAGCCCACATCACCTTCGTCTCCCATTGTAGTCGCCTTCTTCATATGGCAAGCGCTACCCGTCGCTTGCACTACATTGACTGACGATAACCTTGCCTGACCGATTCCGCTCTGACTGAGCTGACCGTCGCACCTGACTTCTATATCCCATTATCCATAGATCTCCTTCCTTATCGTTGCCGGTCTAAGCAGAAGGTTGCTAAGTCAGATGGCTGGTGAACACATTCGTAATGAGTATGGGTCTAGTAGGTGTACTAGGAAGGAAGCGAGGTACTGAGTTTAGCGTCGACAAGTGGATCTTTATTCTCAATGATATGGGAGACAGTCAAAGCATCAGTCTCAGCATCAACAGAAGAAAAGGAATGACCGACCGCCGTTCAAGAGAGATCCCGGAGGCTCGAACTTTTTGCTAGCTTTGAAACATGGGCCGAAGGAAAGAGGAAGACCAAACAAAGTCGCTGTCAAAGCAAAGAAAAAGATGCCAAAAAAGATTCACTTTAGCTTCTAGCTCGCTTAGTGTAGGTTGCTTGCAATCCTGACATCCCGAGTTACAGTTTGGGGGATTGATTACGTGGCTAAATCTCCCGTTAAGGAGCTTTCCTACATTCCTGTCCTTGATGTCTCTCTCATTCCGAGATGAGGGTGAGGTTGCTTGCAAGACTTTCGATAGCAGGCTCGGCCGAACGGAATCACCGATCTAGATACTAGATAGAAGGGTCGTTCACTCCCTGTGAGAGTTTTCTTACGACGGTAGCATTAGCTAGGCAATCAAGGCGGGTCAAACAGAGTCAGTCCTAGGGTGAAGATCATCGGATGGAAAAATGGATTGAGCTGGCTAATCACTTGATGACCCGGTGGAGAATGGGAACAGAGAGTCGCTCCCATAAACGAATGAATGGGACTCTTGGTCCTGATCGAACCAGAGATTCCAACAACCCAGGGAATCGGCAGAAAGACATGTGTCGAATACTGGAATCTGCCCAAAAGTCCTAACTTTTTCGAGGCAGGGCTTCGATTCGTATCTGGCCAACTCCTCGAACTACTGGGTGCGACATATTCATGGACTGGCAAAACGAACTCTCAATTTGATCAGAAGAGCCTAGAGAGCTCTCTATCTTTCCCCAAATTCTGACTAGCGCGGTTCTTTTTCTCGACCAATTTGAATTTGATTTTTAAGTTAAGTAGAGTAGTAAGTAGCTAGGCGGGTTTCAGCGCATGCTGCATTTTTAGAATATCCAAATAATTAGAAGCACCTATGATTGCGTATGATTTTTCCCATTTGTGACCGACGGTTGCTTGCAAGAGGTGGCGATCGGCAGTGTTCCAAAGCGCCATAACGACTTGCGTTAGAGCGTTATGCCAAACCCAGCACCTGGGGATCGCCTTCGGCTTGTTTTAGTCGCTTGCCTGAGTTGCGTTGCTGGGATCACCTTCGTCTTGCTATACTGTTTACCTGACGCATGCTGGTTACCATAAAGACAACGAGGGATATCGCATGCGGTAGTTTCGGGGATGCTGTTTACACTACTAAAGGTAACAACTAAAAGTGCCGAAACGACTCTAGTGGTGCAAGCGAAGGTTTCAGTCTTGTCGAGCGAAGCAACCACTATTCGCCCTTATAGTGCTCCAAAAACCCTTTCGCTTGCGTGAGCAACGGCCCCTAGCGCCTAGGTCAAGCGCCTTTACTGTTCCCGACCGCCTGCCTTTCGGCCTTAGCGTTCCAAACAATCAGTAGTGTGACCGATCTGTGTTCAAAACAACACAACCGATGACACTAGTGACGACTCGTGGGGCCCCTAACGCCGAACAAAAAGGACTAGTGCTATAACGACGAGTGGTGTGGTCCTAACAACCACCTACTATGGTAACGAAAACTCGTAGTGGTCCTAACTACTAGCAACAACCACTACGGCAAGCGCCACAACGAGGATAATGCTAGACCTTAATATAGGCTTGCGAAGCAATCGCAACTCGTTGTAGGTCCTCCCCTTACATTACAGTCGAGTAGCTTTCACTCCTTCTCTTGCAACGTGCGGTTGGTTTACCTAACGCATGGCTTCCCCAACGCCAATAGTCGCATGAGTTCTCTTAGACCATAACCCATGCCTTGAAACAAACCGCATGATGTGTTCCAGAGTTGCCGTAGTTCTGTTACCGCCTTGTCGTCTTGGATTGGGAAGGATACGACATGTTCAATTCAAGGCCACTCAATTTCCGGCTTTCGAAGCTCTGACGCTTTCTATCGCATTTGTTCTATGTTTTGTTTACCTATCATTTTCACTTTCTTTAACTGTACTTAGGTAGCTCTTCATTCGTTTGGCAGAGGCGTAGAGCTATCTACTTGGTCGCGACTGGCTCTGTTACGCTAGGTTCTCCCTATGGCGCTACGCATCGTTCCCTTCGGTCGAGCAAATCCCCTTGTTCCGGTCCGAGAATCCCTATGTCTGAGGTCGAGCAGCTACGCTCTCGTTGGTCGAGGTTAGATCCTCGTATGTCGCCACTCTTGTCACTGGGCGTTCTCCTTTTTCCTTGTTATCTCAGGACACTCTGCCAGGTTGATCCTTGTTGACCGGCCTTGTGATTCTCGTGATAGAATGTAGTGCCCAACAGTTTAAAGGAACGGGTGAAGTATCGTGATCCGCTCTAGTCGAGTAAGAGATTTCCCCTGTAGAGTAGTCTCCGTATCAGTCCATGGCTAAGACGCAATTGCCTTCTTAGAGCCAGTCACTTCGTACTGAAAACTGGATAAAAAAGAGCGACAGAGGCATCTTCCATTCATCTCTATTTTGGTTTTTCTGCACCATATTTTGATCTCCCTTTTCTTCGATCCGGAATTCCCAACAAATCCTTGACTCCTCGAATACAATGGGATTTCACACCTGGCGAATCTTTCACTCTACCTCCTCTTATTAAGACTATAGAATGTTCCTGCGAATTATGACCTTTGCCCAGAATGTGAGCAAATATATCATGTCGATTGCTCAACCGTACTTTGGCTATCTTACGTGGAGCTGAATTAGGTTTTTTCGGTGTTCTCTTTGGTACACGCGGGCGTACTCCTTGCTTCTGGGGACATTGATCCGAAGCTCGAGTACGGTCCGTGCGTCGCTTTTCTTCTCTACCATGACGAATCAATTGATTTAATGTAGGCATCGCGCTCTTTACTTTTGTCCTTCCCCCCGATTTTTGCCCTATCGCTAGTGGTTACTCCCGATCCGAGGCACCCCTTTTCCATTCATAGAGAGATCCAATATTCAAAATCAATAAAAAGGCCATCATGGACCAAGATCCAAAGGGATCAATCTTGTTGGGAGGTACTGCCCGAGGAAAGGAAAAGGTGACTTCCGGATCAGGGATAATAAATAAAATAGAAACAAGATAAAATCGTATATCAAAACGACTTCTGGCATCACCGAAAGGATCGAAACCACATTCGTAGGCCGACAATTTTTCTGGATAGGTCAAACTATTGGAAGCAAATGGAAAAGGAACACCGAGTGGGATCAAAGAAACTAGCGGATTGATCACTAAATAGATACAAATAGGTGCAAATTCTGACATCACCACAGCCCACTTTGTTATTCGCTCCTAGCTCGCGGAGCGGCATACCAAAAAAAAGATAGGATTTGAATTGATGACTTAAGCCCTTGCACTATTCCCCCCTGATCGCATCGTAGATAGCAGTCAGAGTCAGTACGCTTTCTATTTAGAAAATGTTTTCTCTGATAAAGGAGGGGCCATCCCTTTTGAGACCTTGCTTCACCAGAGCCAAAAAATGAAGCTCCAATTTGTCCCGCTCGGAGACGTCCCAATGGAGCCGGTCCAGTTGGTCGCCATGCTCGGACAGAAAGTCCTGAAACGCTTCTGCGGGTTGTATGGGGCCTGGTCGGCCAAGGGAGGATTCTGCGCCAGGACTTCTTGAAAAAGGCGTAAAGCCTCATGCTTGAGTTCTCGAAGCTGGAGGTCCCTGTTCTCAAAAGAGACTAACCGGTTATACTCCCCCTGAGAGGGAGCATGATCCAGCGCCCTTTTGATCTCTGACCAGTAGGCTCCTTTTGCCTTACCTAGCAGATAGGGGTTCTTGTCCTGCTCGAGTCGTACAATGCGATTTCGCATTGACGACTCCTAGCTCGCATTGTGTTCTATGATTTCACGGGACGGGCCCGGTTCATCGCGGCCTTGATGGGACGGGCCCGCTTCCTCGCGTGCCCCCGAAGAACGAACCTCCATTTCCGTTTCGGAAAATGGCTCCATCAACACTCCTATCGAGAACGAATTTTCCGTCCTGGAGTGAGAGTATGACGGTCCCCTGGAGCCTGAATTGGAAGGGACTATTTCCCCACCCGATGGATTCACCGTATTGGCTCCGATCCCCGCAGTGACGAGCGCTCGAAAAGCACAACCAATCATGAAGGCCAGAGTGGAGGAGCAGCCCATTTTGGCCAAAAGGAAAGAGAGGGCCTTCACCCCTATGAAGCCTGTTACCTTTGAGAGAACCGAAATAAAAATGGAGATTCCTCCTATTGAAAGAGAAATCACTAATAGGAACATAATCAGAGTGATTCGTAAGAGAAACGGAATGAGCTGCTTCATGCTCTTCATTGAATACTTAGACTTATGTCCTTCCCCCCGATTTTTTCCCTATCGCTAGTGGTTACTCCCGATCCAAAGCACCCCTTTTCCATGAAACCTCCAAAACACTTTTCTCTTTTCTATGATACTATTGCTAATGCATTCTTTTCGATCTTGTACCCGCTTGCTTCTATCTATAGAAAGACTCTCCTCTCCAACTGCTGACCTATTCACTACCAAGATTGACCTGAGTATCCGCCTTCATGCTTACACGTCCCCTTCAATCCTCCTTTTCTCCTTGATTCCCTGTTCTTTTTCCTCACGCTTCTTTTCCAAGGAAATTTGGCTTCCTTATAACCTATAAAAAGTATTTAAAGAAAGTGTAAGATTGGTATAGACTCACTGAGACTAGATTCGATTTCTTGCTGGATCAACTGTGCAGGAACTTGAAATGCAATTTACTAGCAAAAAGTGTGGGTTAAGAGCTGCTGTTGAGGCTCTCTGTTGCAAATCCTTTCTATACGTTATTTTTGATCCAATCTCGCACTTGGTCTGTTCCTATTCTTTACAATTGGTTGTTGACTAAAGGATGCATGGGACTCTCTTTTCTTGTTTCTAGGCTTTCAACCAAGTGCTTTTCCATCTTAGGTGAACGAGTTACGATCTCGCAAGGCATTACTGTAGAGCTCTTTGGGCCTGCCGCTGTCTCAATCGATAAACTTTGAAGATTAGCCTACTGAACGATTCCATCTTTTATTTAACAAAATTCAAAATATAAATTTCCTACTGAACGATAGAGATTCTTATTATTTAATTTCAAGATTGATTTTCGTTGAAGAGTTCTCTTTGTCCCTCCGTCCCCCAATTAGCTAGTTGTCCCGTCCGTCGTCCAATCCCTTACTTAGTTTCTGATTGTCCATTAGTAGTCCCTACTGAGCAATCTAGCTGCAATCAAGCTAGCATTGAAATGGAAAGAGTAGAGTGAAAGACGAGGAAAGGCTTACGGTGGATACCTAGGCACCCAGATAAGAGGAAGGGCGTAGTAAGCGACGAAATGCTTTGGGGAGTTGAAAATAAGCATAGATCTGGAGATTACCGAATAGGTTAACCTTTCAAACTGCTGCTGAATCCATGGGCAGGTAAGAGACAACCTGGCAAACTAAAAGATCTTAGTAGCCAGAGGAAAAGAAAGCAAAAGCGATTCCCGTAGTAGCGGCGAGCGAAATGGGAGCAGCCTAAACCGTGAAAATGGGGTTGTGGGAGAGCAATACAAGCGTCGTGCTGCTAGGCGAAGCAGTAGAATGCTGCACCCTAGATGGCGAAAGTCCAGTAGCCGAAAGCATCACTAGCTTACGCTCTGACTCGAGTAGCATGGGGCACGTGGAATCCCGTGTGAATTAGTAAGGACCACCTTGCAAGGCTAAATACTCCTGGGTGACCAATAGCGAAGTAGTACCGTGAGGGAAGGGTCAAATCAGCCTATTTTGGGAGTGAAAAAGTACTTGAAACTGCTTGCTCTGACCTGTTGAAGAATGAGCCGGCTACTCATTGCTACTCATAGCAACTCATAGGCGGTGAAGGGAAGCCGTAGCGAAAGCGAGTCTGAATAGGGCTATTGTCACTGAAACTGGACCCAGGTGAGATCTATCCGAAAGAAGCAAGGGCAGCCTCAAGCACACCGATCTCTTCAACCAGCAAGTGAGGGATGCCCAGGAGAGGGTATCCCGATCGATAGAGTGCAGCTATAGCTATTCAACAAAGATCCTAACCTTCTTCTTGTTCTTGTTCTTGTTTTATGATGCTGTTTGGTTGAATCTACTAAGAAGCCTGAAAGAACTTAGAGAGCTCGACTGAAAGGAGCTCAACCCGTCAAGCAAAGACTGATAGATCAACAAGAGAGGGATGCTCACCACCTTAGGGTATCCCGATCGATAGTGCTTGCTATTCAAGAACAAACATCCTAGAGGAAGAATGGATTGAAGGTGAAAGGACGAGAAAAGGTCTTCGGATTGGACAAAATCAAAGGGCTAAACTCTTCTGATTACGATTCAGTAAGGTTCTTTGAGGAAAGGTCTTCACTCTTGCATACCTAAGGAGACCAGCCTTACAGGCAAAGGAGAGTCAACGAGCTTGACTTCGCAAAGTGGACAGGAGAACCTGATGTTCCTTTTCATGCTATGGATGTGAATGCTGGAACTCGCTTGTCGACGCAAACAAATGAGACTGATCTGAATGCTAGATGGTTCAGGGAATGCTAGATGATTCACGGAATGCTAGATGATGAAAGTCATGCAATATGGAAAGAGGAAGGAATGCTAGATGATGAAAGTCATGCAATATGGAAAGAGAAGTGATTCTGCAGGAGTTCCTTGATCCCGACCTACGGTATTCAGTATACGGATCCCGAAGAAGGAAAGAGACCAACCCAAGCAATCTCTTCATCTCATTCTTTGTTGTTGGGGCTCCATGATGACTAAAACCATCAATACCTTTCTGAATACCGGAGTCTCTTTCCATAAAAGAGAAAAGAAGACTTTCTTTCTGTGGTTAGCTTGAAGCAAGGGTCTGGTATAGTATGGGAGCTGTACCTAGATATATCGTAGAAGAAGATGGTTTGGATGGGAATGGCATGCTCTGGAATGCCTAGGTGCAGGAAAGAGAGAAGGAAGCATTTACCAAAACACCTTGCTCGTTGATTGGAATCAAACTTTTCACCATTGCTAACTATGTGAAGCTATTTCTCTTGTATCCTGTACATGACAGTGGAAAACCTTTGGCATGGATGGCACACTTCCTCTGGGATGAAAAAGACCAGATCCAGCTAACTACCTTCTTTCTCGTCACTTTGCGGGAAGAAAGATCAAGAAGTCAGCTTTGTGACATGTCATAAGCAGTACGATTAAAGACTGATTTCAATGAATGCGGATGGAGCCCACGTAATAGGTCTTCTTTGAATGTTCTTGATGAAAAAAGAGGGAAATCACCTAGCAGCTACAACAATGCAAACTGAGAGAAGATCTTCCCTTGCTATTCTTGTCATGGAGGTTTCTTCTTGTCAGTCGTTTGATTGGTCTTCAACGTCTCCTTCTCAGTCAACGTCTCCTTCTCAGTCTTGGCTTTCTGGTGAGTGAGATTGTTCATCTGATTGCGTATCTCTTCGATCAGACTTTTCATCTCGGATATCTTTCTATCCTTTTCATCCATCTCGAATTCCATCTTAGTGAATTTGGAACTGAGAATGGCATTCAGAGTCTCATCTTGATGAGTTAGATAGTTGATGATTCTTTTAGGATTCCCAATGTTAGACAAATCATTGATATGAAGAGGTTCTGTATCAACCCATTGATTGCTCTGGCTATAAACAGGGTTCCTCTTTGATTCCATACTAACACCAAGCAGGTAGTCAGTTTCTTTTCTGTGAATGGTTAGATTTTTCCAATTGATGCGAAAGTTAGAAGCTACAGAGACCTTTTCTTTACGAGAAGGGTCTTGATACTGTGACTGAAACCATTCTGGTGTAATCAGGTTTTTAGCAGCTCCCTTGTACTTGAGAATCTCTTTCTCATCCATCATTTTGTAACAATAGTATTTTGGGGCTAAGAAGTAACCCTCTTTGATTCTGTCTTTGAGTTTAAACATACCTAAGATGGATGATGAAATCCATTCATCAGAAAGGGGCTGTCCTAGCACTACTGAGTCAGTGTCAGTGTAGTAACAATCCTCTCTTGAGATGAAAGAGTACATATAGATCCTAGCACAGGCAGTGATAGCAGCAGCTAGTTGTACAACACCGTTCTTCGGTGGGTTCCATGATTCCTGGTCCTGGGTGCCAGAGCCTGAGTATGCATTGACATGGTAAGATACAATGAATTTCTGATCACTAAGTTGTTCCCCAAAGAGAAATGAATCCTTCCTGACCAATGTTCTGTATCGCTCATAATTGCATATCTCAGCTGACGTGCTTTCAGGGTGAATACCAAATCTACCGTATAGTGAATTCATCAGAATCTTGTACACATAGGATAATGCATCATTTCCAGCTTTCTTTGCTTCTAACCTGCTTGAAAATAGCGAACTACCAAAGTCTTTGAATGTGCTTTCCTTTCTCTTATAGAGGTAGCCAGAGATTGGGAGCACGGTGTAGCCGAGTTTTCTTGCTAACTTCAATTCTTCACTATAGTATACTCCTACAAATTTCCCAGTTGGAAAGATCAGAGTCTTATTTTTGTTCCTATAGGGTAGAAATGGTTTCTTGATTGTCTTAGGACATTCAATATATGCTTCTATAAAACCACACATGCTATCTAATTCCTTGTTCTCCATATTCCCATGCCAGACTGGTTCACCACCAGGCATTTCAAATGACTTCATTATATAAGGATAGAGAGAGTTTACGTCGTAGTAGTAGAGGTTCACACCATATGGCTTGTATGTATCAATAAGAGTTGTTGAAACTAGCATATTGGAAGATCAATCGGCCAAAATAACCATGAGCGGCTACAATATTATAAGTTTCTTCTTCTTGACCGAATCTGTAACCTTCATTAGCAGATTCATTTTCTGTGGTTTCTCTGATCAAACTAGAGGTTACCAAGGAACCATGCATAGCACTAAATAGGGAGCCGTCGAATACACCAGCTACGCCTAGCATGTGAAATGGGTGCATAAGGATATTGTGCTCAGCCTGGAATACAATCATGAAGTTGAAAGTACCAAAAATTCCTAGAGGCATACCATTAGAAAAGCTTCCTTGACCAATTGGGTAGATCAAGAAAACAGCAGTCGCAGCTGCAACAGGAGCTGAATATGCAACTGCAATCCAAGGTCGCATACCCAGACGGAAACTAAGCTCCCACTCACGACCCATGTAACAAGCTACACCATGTAAGAAGTGTAGAACAATTAGTTCATAAGGACCACCATTGTATAACCATTCATCAACAGATGCTGCTTCCCATATTGGGTAAAAATGCAAACCTATAGCTGTAGAATTAGGAATAATGGCACCTAAAATAATATTGTTTCCATAAAGTAGAGATCCAGAAACATGTTCACGAATACCATCAATATCTACTGGAGGAGCAGCAATGAAGGTGATAATAAATACAGAAGTTGTAGTCAATAAGGTAGGGATCATCAAAACGCCAAACCATCCAATGTAAAGACGGTTTTCGGTGCTGGTTATCCAGTTACAGAAGCGACCCCATAGGCTTTCGCGTCTCTCTAAAATTGTAGTCATGGTAAAATCTTGGTTTATTTAATTATCAGGGACTCCCAAGCGCACAAATTTTCAAATGGAAACCAAAGGCTTGTTATTCAACAGTATAATCTGTTCGTTCGAGAAAACATGTTGATCTCTTTCCATATCCTATCCCTGGTTGTTGCCCTATCAAGATGTGTCCTTTCCTTTGTTTGACCCCTTTTCCTATTTATTAGTGATGGCCCCCTTGCGTTCCCTCCCTTTGTGAAGAATTCATTTCCCTTATTCTCCTCTCTTCTTTCTTCCTTTCTTATTCTCCTGTTGGAAGTACCTAATCTGCTTTTTGAAATCTTTCCTTTCTTATACAATATTCTAAGGTCCTTCCCCTGTATATAAGTCTGTGTGATTTTTCCCCTGGCCGATGCTCCCCTTACTGGTATCAGTGCAAGGGCAATTAGTACGGGTTTCCATAGTTGTCTGGATGGATTGGAACGAAGGGATGAAGGAGGGCTGGCCTGCCCAACAAGTAGACCAGGATAACTAGCTTCTAGTCCAACTATCTAGAGCTCCAACCCAAGCCTCCAAATCGAAGCTTCAGAGAGCCATCTCACATGCGATGAGATGAATTCTTTCTCTCCATCCAACACCAGACCGTGGACATCTCGTTCGAATTCCTTCAATCCTAGCATGTAGGAGCGATCTGTTCAATCAACTAGTTTTATTGTAAGTAAGAGAAGAAGAGTCTGACGCCCAAAATTCCCATGTCTTTCTTGGTTGGACCAACCGGCGAAATCCGTCTTCCTGAATTGGAAGAGCAAGAACAAGTCTCTCCATTTTTTTGGGGGAGCAGAGCAGTCAAAGAATGAAACAGATCAAATGGATAACAGATGACTCATACTATACGGGAATCCAATACCTAGTGATATGGACGTTCTCCTCATGGAGACGGATTTTACCTCCTTCCCCTCTTCCTCTACATCCACTACTTCTTCAACAACGTCCAACGGGCAAAGTGCTCCACCTGACTTGGACGAATTATTTCATTTCATTTGTGATGCATACAACAGGTGTGTGCATGAAGTCGGTAGGGTATTACCCCTGGAATGGACCATGCCCGACCTGGTTCGGACAATGCTTGGGATGAAGCTATTCAGCACGGCTTTCTTAAGGATGCCTACTATGATGTGATGTTATGTGTCACTCATAGTTGGGGATGCGAGGAACTGCTGAATTTTCTTAATCTGATCAACTACGTATAACGTAGTGGGTGGGGCTTGGGAAGTTAGTGGTTGGGGAAGGCCCGGAAAGCCCTCACTCCCCCTTTTTCAAAAAGAAGCCCCGCTCAACAAGGGGCCCCTCTCTGATAAGGAAGAAAACGAAAGAATCTCAATTTTACGACAAACCGGTCCGATGGTTGTTCTCCACTAACCACAAGGATATAGGGACTCTATATTTCATCTTTGGTGCCATTGCTGGAGTGATGGGCACATGCTTCTCAGTACTGATTCGTATGGAATTAGCACGACCCGGCGATCAAATTCTTGGTGGGAATCATCAACGTTATAATGTTTTAATAACGGCTCACGCTTTTTTAATGATCTTTTTTATGGTGATGCCGGCGATGATAGGTGGATCTGGTAATTGGTTTGTTCCAATTCTGATAGGTGCGCCTGACATGGCATTTCCACGATTAAATAATATTTCTATCTGGTTGTTGCCACCAAGTCTCTTGCTCCTATTAAGCCTAGCCTTAGTAGAAGTGGGTAGTGGCACTGGGTAGACGGTCTATCCGCCCTTAAGTGGTATTACCAGCCATTCTGGAGGAGCAGTTGATTCAGCAATTTCTAGTCCTCATCTATCTAGTATTTCATCCATTTTAGGTTCTATCAATTTTATAACAACTATCTCCAATATGCGTGGACCTGGAATGACTATGCATAGATCACCCCTATTTGTGTGGTCCGTTCTAGTGACAACATTCCCACTTTTATTATCACTTCTGGTACTGGCAGGGGCAATTACCATGTTATTAACCGATCGAATCTTTGGATCCGGTATCATAAGTCATATCGTTTCTACTTTTTCGGGAAAACCGGTCTTCGGGTATCTAGGCATGGTTTATGCCATGATCTGTATAGGTGTTCCTGGATCTCTTGTTTGGGCTCATCATATGTTTACTGTGGGCTTAGACGTTGATACCCGTGCCTACTTCACCGCAGCTACCATGATCATAGCTGTCCCCACTGGAATCAAAATCTTTAGTTGGATCGCTACCATGTTGGGGGGGGGGGGGGTTCGATACAATACAAAACACCCATGTTATTTGCTATAGGGTCCATCTTTTTGTTCACCATAGGGGGGCTCACTGGAATAGTTCCGGAAAATTCTGGGCTAGACATTGCTCTACATGATACTTTTTATGTGGTTGCACATTTCCATTATGTACTTTCTATGGGAGCCGTTTTTGCTTTATTTGCAGGATTTCACTATTGGGTAGGTAAAATCTTTGGTCGAACATACCCTGAAACTTTAGGTCAAATCCATTTTTGGATCACTTTTTTCGGGGTTAATCCGACCTTCTTTCCCATGCATTTCTTAGGGTTTCGGGTATGCCACATCGCATTCCAGATTATCCAGATGCTTACGCTGGGTGGAATGCCCTTAGCAGTTCTGGCTCTTATATATATGTAGTTGGGATTTGTTGTTTCTTTATGGTCGTAACAATCACTTCAAGCAGTGGAAACAACAAAAGATGCGCTCCAAGTCCTTGGGCTGTTGAACAGAATCCAACCACACCAGAATGGATGGTACAAAGTCCTCCAGCTTTTCATACTTTTGGAGAACTTCCAGCTATCAAGGAGACGAAAAGCTCTGTGAAGTAAAAGAAAAAAAGGTCGCCGATTGGTACTAAGAACCTAACAGAACTTTTCAAAATTGAAAATGGATCAGTCGACCTGGTCTACAAATCTATTCTAACTATCAACGAATTCTTCAAATCTGAGGTGGGATGGGGATTGTAATTATTTATACTTCTCGAGGTATTATGACAGACCGGGAGGCGAGATTCGAAGGAATCGGCGGATCAATTTTGTGTTATATATGGTAATCCTTCTGATATCTGAATTAGATCCTAAATTGACTATTTGTGAAAAAAAGAGAAAGGGCGGGTTGTATAATCTCACTCCTCCCCCATTAGTTGATACTTCAAGGAGGTTTTATCCGGAATGAAAAAGAAACTGGTTCACGTAAGAATGGACGTCTTGGTTCACGCAAGAGTGCACGTAGAAAAAGGACTTATTCGTGTTCAAGCAAGCTTCAACAATACCATTGTGACTGTTACAGATGTAAGGAGTCGGGTGGTTTATTGGGCCTCTGCCGGTACTTGTGGATTCCGGGGTACAAGAAGAGGGACACCATTTGCTGCTCAAACTGCAGCAGGAAATGCTATTCGTACAGTAGTGGAGCAAGGTATGCAACGAGCGGAAGTGATGAAAAAGGGTCCTAGTCTCGGAATCCCATCTTCCAAAGTCAGGAGCCATGGAGCCAGAAGACCGTTCGACGATCCTACTTCTGATGTCATCCCCTTCTGTTCCCTCTCTGTTGAATATCCCATCTATTCTCTATCAATTCCGGGATGGATTATGAAAGATTTTGTCTTGAAATGCCGATAAGGAATAGCCAGTTATAGAAGCGGGTGGCAGGGAATGAAAGCACTCCTATGCTATCAAAGTAGAGATATTAGTTAGAGCTAGGGGCAAGCCATCTATTCTGCCTTGACTTTCTTCAAGATACAAAATGAGCAGCCGTTTTTCGTGACATCATCTCACTATTCGGCAAGTCAATCCCGCTTACCGGAGGGAATTTTGCTTATGAAACAGAATGTGTAATCCAAATGTTTCAGCTATCATAAAATCTGATTTTATAATTAATATAATTAATTAAAGGTTTAAAATGACTTTTGCTCGTTGCATACCTTGATCTACTACTGCATGAATAGCATTTGCCGCTACGGTTTGAGCAGCAAATGGCGTCCCTCTTTTTGTACCTCGAAAGCCACAAAAACCGACAGAGGACCAAGAAACCACTCGCCCTCGTACATCTGTAACAGTCACAATCTTGTAATAGAATTGATGAGCGAGAGAAATATTAGATTACATAAAGTTGATGAACGAGATGGGTTCATTAACAATTTACAGATGAAAAAATGGCAAAAAAGAAAGCATTAGGAATGCATACTAGGATGCCCAGTTAAAGGACCTAGTAGATTTTGGAAAAGCACATCTTATGATGAAATCTATGAATCTATTTTGATATCTTGCACTGTTACAAGATAGTAAACATTGATTCTTTTGATAGGTTTACTTAGTTAAATTATCAAACATTGATATTTGTAATTTAACTTTGTAATCCTAGTTTAATGCTATATTGTGCTTTAGTTATTCTCAATGTTGATGCTATGTAAACAATCTGGTCATCACGATTATCACTCATGATATCGCACCCCGAGAATCTTCCGCCTGACGGGACAGCCGATTCGTTCCCGCCGGCTCGGGGTGTGACATGGAAGAAGGCTACTTTCTTGGGTATAGCACTCCAAATAAAAGTGTATAAAACAGATCAACTCAAAATATGGAGGAGTGGTACAATGTAGATGTTCAGAGATACACTATGCCACAACCGGGAAAGGGTCCCGACTGGATGTTCAATTATTCTGACCTTTTTGACTCATTCAATATGCCTCCCATGTATTCTGATGAAGATGTTGTGGTTCAAATGATGTATGATGCACAAAATGCACCTGATGAACCTGTGAAACCTCATCAGCTCCAGTTCCAATACAGACACATGATGATAGTTCAGACTTAGATGATCATCATTCTCATCTAGATGTTCCAAAACTAGATGTTGTAAATATTGTACCTGCTCTTGAGGATCTTAATCTTAATAATCTTCATCCAGAAGTTGCTGTTCCTACTCATCCAGTGGGAAGAATTAACAACATAAATCCTCAAAAAAATATCATTGGAAATCTGAATGATGGAGTAAAGACCAGAAACCAGTTATCTTCATGTGGTCTTGCTGACATACTTGACTTTGCAGATGTAAAGTTCTGTGCCCATTCTTGTCTTATCTCCCAAGTGGAACCACGAACCATCACTAAAGCATTGAAAGAAGAATCATGGGTAGATGCTTTGCAGGAAGAACTGCTGCAGTTTAAGAAACTTGGAGTTTGGAAGCTTGTTGATAAACCTAAGGGTGCTAAAGTGATTGGCACTAGATGGGTTCTTCGCTGCAAGCACGATGATCATGGAATCGTGGTTAGAAACAAAGAACGTTTGGTAGGGCAAGCATTCTGACAGACCGTGGGACTTGACTACAATGAAGTGTTTGCACCAGTTGCTCGTCTTGAAGCAATCAGAATTTTCTTGGCTTATGCATCCTTCAAGAAATTTAAAGT
Source organism: Mikania micrantha (assembly GCA_009363875.1). Classification (NCBI taxonomy): domain Eukaryota; kingdom Viridiplantae; phylum Streptophyta; class Magnoliopsida; order Asterales; family Asteraceae; genus Mikania; species Mikania micrantha. Next base: position 29,642,752 of record CM018688.1, read on the forward strand.
TTATTAGATGGATGTCAAAAGTGCATTCCTTCATGGGGTGATTCAAGAAAATATGTATGTCAATTAACCTCCCGGGTTTGAAGATTCATTACATCGTGACCAAGTCTACAAGTTTGACAAGGCCTTATATGGATTGTACCAAGCTCCGCGAGCGTGGTATGACACTATCTACTCACATTCTGAACAACGGATTCAGAAGAGGTGTCATTGACTGCACATTATTCATTCAAGAAAAGGATGGAGAATTACTCTTGGTGCAAGTATATGTGGATAACATTATCTTCGGATCCACAAATGATGTTTTGTGCAAAGCTTTTGAGAAGGTTATGAAAGACAAGTTTGAGATGAGCTCCATAGGAGATATGAAGTTGTTTCTTGGATTGTAGGTAGATCAATCAGAGGCAGGGATTTTTATTTATCAGACCAAGTATGTTGGTGACATTCTGAGCCGGTTCAGTACGTTGGATACAAAACTTGCTGGTACCCCACTGGCTCTTAACCATGAGATTACTCCAGACGAAAAGAGGGAGTTAATTGATGCTACACTATATCGAGGAATGATCAGATCTCTCATGTACCTTACAACATCTAGGCCAGACATCATGGTTGCTACTTGCCTATGTGCACGCTACCAATCAAAACCAAGAGTGTCTCATCTCATTGCTGTAAAAAGGATTTTTTGCTATCTGAAGGGCGCTCCAGATCTGGGATTGTGGTACCCTAAGGATGATAACTTTGAGCTTACTGCCTACAGTGATTCGGACTATGGGGGTTGCAAGCGAGATTTCAAGTCAACATCTGCGGGGTGTCAATTCGGCCGAATGATAACAGACTATATATACCCTGCAATCAGAATGTTTAATTAACATTTTATGACCTCAGCTCATTCCCTATCATATCTCCTAGGTTTCAGTGCGCCTCCCTGCGTCCAACTTCGATTCTTGACCCGTCGTGATTGATTTCAAGCAAAACGTTGATTCCTTATCATCGGTTAACCACGCGGTGCTTGGTTCTTTGATTGGAAAACCTCAACATAGGATTCAACACTATTTGAGGGGCTGTCGAGCTGATCCGCACAGAACCGTCGAGTTTCCGGGGACCTGCAGTTCAGATCAATGCAAGTCTAGTGGCAATATATCTGTGACATCCAAGTTTCACAAGTGTTAATCAAAATTATTAGAGTTTAAAGTATACATGTTTCACCCCCCGAGTTTAAAAATAGAAATAGTAAAAGGGGGTTATGAGAACTCACAGATGATGTTATATGGTTTCTGTTTGTAGAAGCTCACTAGTGTAAATTCAACAATTATTCAACTACATGTAGTCCATGTGTTCTTCATTTATAAATATGTGTGTCATTCATAAGTTGTGTTAATTGAGTTTACATCATGTTTGTATCACTACTTTATTAACTGCGTGACTTGATTCAAGTTGCAGTAAGTTACTCGAATACCTTATGCATGACAATTGCCATTGTAGGGTTTAAGGTCATATTAATTATAATTTTTGATTTAAATAAAATGGTTTTGACATATAACCCTACAACTCAATTATTTAATACAAAGGTGGCAACTTTGAACATATGCATGCATGAAATCATGCATGTACGTGGTAGTTAAGTTTTATAAATTTTAAGGTTGATTGTTATTATACCAGTGCTATTATTAAGTTCAACAAGTTAATATCAATGATTTATATATAATTATGTTTAGTATTGATGACTAGTGTTGACGAGTAGTATCGGTGACTAGTGTCGACGAGTAGTATCGATGAATAAGTTCAAAGAATTAGTATCAATGGTGATTGAGTTAACCAGTATCGATGATGTATACTACTGATGTTTATTGATCCAGGTTATTAAGTTTGATGGAATCTCTGATCGAGATTAACAGTCTTGATGATTATAGTATCGACATTAGTAAGTTCGATGAAACATAAGTTCAATGAAACAATATCGTTGAGGTAGTATCGAGACTAGTAAGTTCGATGGTTGGCCATCGATACTTTTAAGTTCGATGGAACCCCCGTCGAGATTATCAAGTTCAACAGCCTCGATCACCATAATGTCAATACTATAGTATCGATGATGTTGTTCATCATCTTCCTCAAATTTGCAGGTTTGTTATAAGGTCTTAAGTCCTGTATATTTCGTTCATTCGTGAACTTCTGTATACAACATGATTTCAAAATGTGGTGAAAAGAACCGAATATTGCTCGAAGTTAAAACCCGAAATAAAACACATAGATCTACTTAGAAAACAATATTTTTAGCTCAATCAACTTGTACTTTTGTGTTCTAGGTTGATGGAGAAACGTTTTGGTGTCAACATGTACGAAAATGGTGAAGAAATGAGGGAGTTCTCTAAAGAGAGAAACCAGAGAGAGAAGAGAGACGATTTAGGGTTTTAGAGAGAGAGAGAGTGGTGAGTGAAATTATGAAGAAAAAGGAAAAGAGTTGGGGTTTTATAGCCCGGGTTTATCCCGTGTGCTCGGTTCCTTTTGTTTACGAGTTATGGTGTTGGTTTTAAATTTAAAAGATATTTTATTAACGTAAAATGTTTTTACGAAACGTTTCATTTTAATTCTTTTAAAGTGGTAATTTCTAATAAACGTTTGTAATTCCTTTTTATCATTTTTAATATCGTAAAAATATTTATTTTCATTATTCATTGGAACGCGTAACTCACGTTTATATTCGTAAAGATCATCACCTTTACGAACATAACACTCGTCTTGTATTCCAACTTGATTTATAAATCTTATGGAATATCGTTTCAGAATTATTAATCCCAATAGATGTATTCGTGTGAATTGTCACCTACTCGAACACATTATTAGGTTAACCCTCCTAAAATAACAAGTGTTTTTTTAATAATATTTGTGTGCTCACCAATGCTTTTATGTGAAAGTATATGTATGAGCTTTGTGTGTGTATTGTATGTGAAAGTATATGTATGAGAAAGTATTTGAATGAGAAAGTCTATGTATGAGTATGTATATGAAATCATAAGAATTTCCAAGCATAAGTATAGAATCATTGCAAACAAGTATATCATAATGGCAGTAACAAGTTATAAAACATGACAAACATTTATGGAAAGCATTTAACATGTTTCTCAGTCCCGTAGTTTATAAAACAAAACAATTGAAAAGGGACAATGAACTCATCTGTGTTGTTGGGAAATTGATTGACCTAAGAATACGCACGCTCGATTGTTGTGGATTGAGTGGCTTCAACACTTGATTTCATTGATTATATTTTTATATAGTAAGTACTAAATTCCTTTAGGTTTTTTGTTTAAGATTAAGTGTTTAGACTAAGAGGCCTAATTACATTTCTAGCGTGTTACTAGGTTTTTGCTATATGATTTATCATACTACCCCTTATTGCATCATTACCCGTAATCATTAATTAACTTATTTTGAAAAGGATTTGTGTTGAAGAAAATGTGGTTAAGTTATTAAAATAGACAATTTGCTACGTTTAAACTTTTACATCACCCCTTTGTATTTGATTATAAAAGAAAGTTAACTTATTTTATAAAATTCTTTATGATTTAGTGGTATCATTTTTCAAAATGTTTCTTGATTAACCTTTCTAGACACATAACAATATTTAAGTTTCCTAAGTGACACTTATAGTTATGTTATAAAATCATTAAGTCTTATCCATTGAATTGGAAGTATCCCACAAATTAACCTAATTCAATCAACCTTCATTATCTCATTTGATTCTTTCCTTGGTTATGTTAATACCCAACTCTTTGCCACTTAGAATTACTTGAACTTAATGGCTAATATTAGTGTTGAGGCTTGCGATTTAACCAAGGGTGGTGTCGATACTATCCTCTCTAGATCAACTTTGGACACCCATTCAAAGCTCCTGTCATTGACATCAAATTGGGATCTGTAGAGCCCAATATGAAGACGAAGACTGGCAAAATCAACTCGAGACAAGATGAAGACCAAGTTTTGCTGTTTTTCATGAACTATGTATTTCGTGAACTTGTAATTTTCGTGTACTTTGGTATTTCGTGTACATAGGTTCGAGTTCTCCTAGAGTAATATAAACAGACGCATTGTATACTGTTCTAGGGTTGTGAATCCCGAGGCAGACTCTTCTAGACGCATTAAGTAGTTTGTATCAAGTTCACATTTTGCAAAAGAAATTAACTTTTCTATTACATTTCTATCTTCTTTCATGGATTCCACACATATTAGAAGCATTTTGTGATGATTTATCTTATAAAATTTGGATCTTGACTGAGTTTAGGACCTACAAGTGGTATTAGAACTTGGAGGCTCTTTTCAGCACAAAGGTAACTGCTTTTTCAATCAAGTTTTCTACTTTATTGTTCATTTCCACTCCATCTAGCTTCTTTATCAATTTGAGGTTTTGGATCTTAAACAAATTGCATCCGGAATTTTTCAAGTATTTTTTGAGAACTCCATTTTGAGAACAGGGTTTCGAGTACTGGGATTCGTGAACTGATCTTCGTATACTTGTCTTTGGGTTCTTCATTTCGGCTACTGAGTTTCGAGAACTGGATCTCGAGATCTTTGATTCGTGTATTTAGTTCGGTAACTTGTTTTCGTGATCTGGGTTTTGTGTACCTATCTTCGAGTACTGGCTTCGCATACTTAGAAAGTTCGAGAACTGTGAGGACTTCGAGTACTACATTTTCGTGTATCATCCTTCGAGAACCTTGGTGAATTCGAGAACCTTCTAGACTTAGTGTACTTAAGGACTTCGAGAACATTGGGGATTTCGTGTAGTCTACTTTGTGTACCACTTTTAGAGAACTTCTGGACTTCGATAACCTATTCTTAGAATTTTCTGGTCATGGATTCCAAGAACTTGACAAATCTATCCAACCTTCTTAAACTAGACAATGAGATTGGGACAGGTACCAAGCCGTCTAGGCTTTCGGGTGACAACTTTCAGGATTGGAAGTTAAGGGTTTCCGTCCTTCATCAAGTACACAGATCCAAAGCTGTGGCATTCGATTTAGGAAGGGCCTTACGTGCCCATGTATGAGAATGAATTGAAAGGTTTGATCCTTAAGGACCCTGAGTTGTTCACCGAGAACGACATTATGCTGAGAGAGAAAGATGACAAGGCTTATGCCTCTATCACCATGGCACTATCCACTGATTTTGCTCACGAGTCCAAGGAGCACAAGGCTACCAAAGAGTTATATGATGCTTTGGTTGAGAGCTTTGAAGGAAACAAGGATATGTGTGAGAGCATAAAAACATGTTGAGACAACGGTTCAACATGTTCAACCACATCAAAGGTGAAACTCTAGAGGCTCAACTTAACCGATTCACCCACTTGATGACCGAGCTTACTAGTGCATGAATTGAGATGGCCAAGGGTGAGGTCAATAAGAAGCTGCTGAACTCTCTACCGTACAATTGGAACTCCAATTGTGCAACCATCAAGAGGACCAAGGATATGTACAAAACTACCTCGAGCGAGCTGATATCCATCATCAACACTTATGATATGGATGATAAACAGAGAGCACTGAATCATGCCAGCTCCATGGGTATTACTCCAGCTTCAGAGAACGCAGCGCTTCTCTCATACATCAACTACCAAGCATCAGAATACCAGTCAGTTCCATATAAGACCGCATTTCTCTCCTCAGGGAAAGCTCACTCAGCTCCCAAAGTTAGTACAGAGAGTGAAGAAAACCTGCTACTGTTCAAAGGGTTCATGAACAGTTACGATTCTTTCATCGCAGGTGAGTTGGCACTGACCAATTTGACACAGGATAAGCTGGAGCAGATTAATCCTGCTGATGTGGAGGAAATGGATATTACATGGCAAATGGCCGTGGCGGTCTTCAGAGCAAATAATGCAAAGGAGTGTAAGCAGCCAAAGAATGCAAAGGAGGCTGAGAAGAAAGGAGATGATTCGTCTGGAGTTGGAACATCCTAAGCTTTAGTGACTCAGGAGTTAGACGCGTATGAGTGGAGTGATCAAGTGCAGGAGTTGGAGATGACTTTGAGCCATGCATTCATAGCTGAGGTAGATGAAAAGCGTAATGAGGTAACTGAAAATATTTGCTTTACCTCTTGCATTGAAAAGGTTTTTAAGAATCGATCTCATAATGAGGCATTGGTCAAGGAGGTCACCAAATTAAAATACTTTAACTCTGAATTTCTTAAAAATGAGGAAATTTTCAAAAAGAAACTTGATGCCGAAAGGCATGACATTTCAAAGTTGAAGGAAATTTTGAGTGACAAGGAATCTAACTATCGGGACGCGAAGCGTCAGATAGCAGAGATTACCTTAAAGTTAGATGAAGTTAAAACTGAGTTGTCAAAATCTAAAATTAGAGCTGAAAAATATAAATACTCAAGTAACTTGGTGGCTAAGATGATCGATGTTGAGATTAGGGGAAGGGAACCAACGAGGCTTAGTTATAGTGAGGTGAACATCATTTTAACAACAATTATTCGATCATGCCCAAAATCAAGAAGTCTGTTGATGATCTACTTTTGAAGTCAGACTGAAGGTATGAGCTCACTACTGGTTCTAACAAACCAGTCTCTCTCACAATAGATCCTATTTTTTCTGATTTAAATCTTTCTGATAATTCTGAGGTTTGTGTAGAAGGTTTAAGTGTTTCATGTTAGAGGGAGAAGAAGGAAGAAAGAAGTGCTGGGAGTAGCACATACTTCAGTTTCATGTAACAAGTCACAATTTTCAGTTCCAAAAGTTGATTTTGTTGGAAAGTTTGAAACAATTAAAATTAAGCCGAACGAAATGATCAAGAATTAAAGGATTAACTTTGTTAAAACTAGTGATGATGTTAAAACCAAATATGTCTTAAAATAAAATGTTTCTCCTTTGACAGAAAAGGTAACCAAGGCTCATTCCACAATCACAATTGAGACAGGTTCAAAGTTAAATCCTAAATGTGAACCTTATTTTCCAACTGGGTCATTGGAAGAAGTCTCAACAAGTTCATCTCCTGGTCAAAGTGATTGTGATATAAAGCTTTTCGACCCACAAGAATTTTACCAAAAAGTATGTTGCTATGCATGTGGAAGACCAAGCCACATAGCCAGACACTGTCTGCACAGACCCACTGAATTCTTCTATGGGAAGAATCAAAAGGTCACACCTAAGGCCAAACCAGTATGTAAACCCTTGAGGACTTATCAATCCTCCAAGCCTAGGGTGAAACCTTAGAAAAGGACTCAAAATCATCACATTGCTAGAAGCAAAATGGGGTCTAAACCAAATCAAAATGGTTTTAATAAACAAAAGAAAGTAAAGATTTTTCATTCTGAAATTAAAACATAGTGGAAGGGTAAACCACTAGGAAAACCACCAGTAAAACCAAATGACCCTGGTAGTGTGAACAAGCAGATTAAAGTGAAAAGCCAGCCAATGTGAACAGGCTTAAGAACAAAGGCAAAGAAAGCACCAAAATGCCAAAAGTGCCTAAATATGTAAAGATTTGGGTACCTGTTTCTCATTAAACATGTGTTTGTTGTGCAGGGACGACCAAATAAGCTAAAAAAATGTATGGTATGTTGATAATGGTTGCTCCTGGAACATGGATGGGGATTTCTCTCAGTTGGATGAAGTCACACTGTTTAATGTAGGACTCATTTGCTAGAGACAAAGGTGGGAACATTAGCATGAAGGGATGAGACAGCAGAGATCATGAAGAAACTCATCACCTTGATAGAAAATCAGAAGAACTTGAAGGTTAAGGCGATAAGGATTGAGAATAGCACAGAGTTTAGGAATCAAACTCTTATTGATTTTTTCAATGAGGAAGGGATTGCTCGATAGTATAGTGCAGCTCGTACACCTCAGCAGAATGGAGTAGCTGAGAGACGAAACCGAACGCTTATCGAGGCTGCGTGGACCATGTTGTCTGAGTCAAAGTTGCCAACCTTCTTCTGGTCGGAAGCTGTCAATACAACTTTCTATGTTCAAAACCATGCATTACTGAACAAGCGCCACCAAAACACTCCATATGAGATTTTCTTCAATCAAAAGACAAAAGTCGGTCACTTCAAATCTTTTGGATGTCCTTGCACTCTACTCCATATTGAGCCCAATCACAGGTTTGATGACAAAGCTGATGAGTGTTACTTTGTGGGCTATTGATATGAGAAAGCTTCCTATCAGGTCTACAACAAGAAGACAAGGCATATTGTGGAGTCATACTACATCGACTGGCAAGAGTTAAATCATACAGATGCCGGTTCAGGTCCAAACTAGCTATTCTAATACACTCAACTTTTGAGCCTTTTCATACTACCTCTGAGAGTGCAGGATCCACTGAGCCTAACGATAGTTTCTATAAGAGTGAAGACATGGATTACCGGGTTGATGTGTTCCATGTGATCTCAATCTTCTTAGTGTTGACCCACGAGGTATGTACTAGCGAGCTCAACCAATCATTGAATTTATTCCATCAGATCCAAAGACTTCTCATTCAGGTCAACCGAATGAACAGACAGATCAGACTGCTTCTTCCTCCCACAAGGCATTTGATAATCCACTGTTCTCAAACCACATCCTTAAGGAAAATTGTGTGGATAATGAAGCTGAAGCAAGTGGAACATCTTCCGAGGACAACATTGCTTCCTCCAATGAAGAACAGCTCACCCACATCAGTGATCTGCTTGACAATTTGGCTGTGGAGGAAGTACCCACTTCTAGCATCAACTAGAATCATCCTGTGGAGAATATTATTGGACCACTTTCAGAAGGAGTTCTTACACAGAGAAGATCTATTCCGGCTCAGACCGCCTTATCTGAAGGAACTATCACACGTAGTCAATCAGGTCCAATTAATTCGCGTTTGTATTCTTGCTTTATTTCCCAGGTAGAACCCAAGAACATCAAGATGGATCTTAAAGAATCAAGCTGGGTTGAAGCGATGCATGAAGAGTTGATGCAGTTTCAGAAGCTCCAAGTGTGGAATCTGGTTCCATTGCCAAATGGGAAACTGCCGATTGGAACTAGATGGGTCTTTATAAACAAGAGGGATGACTCTGACGTCATCATCAGAAATAAGGAAAGGTTGGTAGTCCAGGGTTTCTACCAACAAGAGGGTATTGACTATGAGGAAGTCTTTGCATCGGTTGCAAGACTTGAGGCTATCTGCATCTTCTTGGCCTATGCTTCCTACATGAACTTCACTGTTTATCAGACGGATGTGAATATGGCTTTCTTGTATGGAAAGGTCAAGGAAGAGATATACGTATGCCAACCTCCTGGATTTGAGTATTAGCAGTATCCAGAACATGTCTAAAAGTTAGACGAAGCCCTGTACGGTCTTCATCAAGCACCACGAACATGGTATGCTACACTCACGGATCATATTCTAGCCAATGGTTATACCCGTGGAGCCATAGATGAGACACTGTTCGTTCGTAGAGAGAAGGATGATTTGATTCTAGTCCAGATCTATGTGGATGGCACCATTTTTGGTTCCATGAGCTCGGTGCTTTGTAAGGAGTTTGAAGCCGTAATGAAGAAGAAGTTTGAGATGAGTGATATGGGGGAGATGACCATCTTCCTAGGTCTCCAGGTAAAGCAAGATCAGAAGGGGGTGTTGATTCATCAGGGCAAGTACGTGAGCAATATACCTACCAAGTTCAACATTTTGGACTCAAAGCCTGCCTCCACTCCTATGGCTGCTCGTCCCGTCTTGACCTCGGATTCTGATGGTGAAGATGTTGATCAACATCTTTACAGATCGATGATTGGTTCACTGGAGTACCTCACCGCTAGCAGACACGGCATCATGTTCTCGGTATGTTAGTGTGCCAGATATCAGGCAAATCCGAAGGCTTTTCATATGATTGCTATCAAGAGGATCTTTTCATTACATCGTCGGGAAACCTCGTCTTGGTTTGTGGTATCCTAAGAGCTCTGAGTTCAAATTATTTGCTTACGCTGACAGTGATTTTGGTGGTTGCAATTTAGACGGGAAGTCAACCACAAGTGGATGTCAGTATCTGGGAGATCGCCTTGTCTCATGGCAGTGCAAGAAGCAAACCACCGTATCCACCTCCACTGCAGAAGCTGAGTATGTTGCTGCTTCTAGTTGTTGCTCTTAGGTCATCTAGATGCAACAACATCTTCTCGATTGCGATTTGAATTTTCTTGACTCTCCTATTTACTGTGATAATGAAGTAGTTCTTCTGATCATCAAGAATCCGGTATGACACTCCAAAACTAAATACATTGATATCCGAATTCATTTTATCCGGTATTGTTTTGAACATAAGCTGATCCACCTTGAAAAGGTCCACACATATGACAATCTTGCGGATCTTTTCACCAAACCGTTCGATACAGCTCGCTTCCACCATCTGCTTACCTCACTCAAACTAACAAATTTGGATTAAAACAGTGTTTTTGTAAATATGTTAAAATTTGTGTTTGTTTTATTTTCTTTTTATCACAAATTTAGGGGGAGAAAATTTACTAAAAGAACAAAAAGAATTTTGGTTTTTGAGTCTGTTTATAAGTTTAGAAAATTTACAAAAAGAACAAAAAGATTTTTGGTTTTTAAGACGGTTTATAAGTTTAGGGGGAGTGAAATTTAAGAAAAATACATAAAGATTTTGCCTTTTTCAAAAATTTAAGAAAAATACAAAAAGATTTTATTTTGACAGTCAGGTAAAGTGGTTCAATGGGAAGTGAAATGATTTATGATACTCAAAAATTCACTATCTTAGTATAATACCTTAGGAATAACAGCTTTAGTTAATTATGAATCACTAAGGAATAAAGCATGTTTTCCTATAAGAAGATTAGACATGATCATTCAAAAATATTAAAATATAAATAAGTGAGAAGTCTTGGGAAATCAGATAAACAGGACAAATGCAATAACTATTTGATTTTTTGTAGAAATCCTTAAGTTAAAGTAAGATTGTGTTTTGATAAACTTGAAATCGTTTTTGAGAAAACTCGGGTATTTTCTATATTTTGTGGAAACAAAGGGAGGAAAATACTTGCTGAAGCATCCTCTGTTTTGCGTAAGCAAAGATCTAGATGTGTGACGTTAAGACCAATGTGTCTGCAGATCAGTAAAATAAAAGAAGGCAATGTGCACAAAGATGATAGAACCCCTTCATGTTCTTGATTCTAATCTAATGGATTTGTTCTTTATTTTCTCACCTTAAAACTCTGTCAAAACGTTTTAAGTTCATTGAAACACAATCAAGTTTTGGAATAATAGATTTCGCAAAATTGATAGGTTGCATGTAGAACTGGATAATATGCGGCAAGTCTGTACGGTACATGTACTTTCACTATTTACTATGTGTAAATACACTATGCTTAACAGTCGTGTGAGAACAGGACTATAAAAAAATTAATAGTTGTATGTATTTCAATGGAAATTAAAATATAAATATACAACACATGTGAAACAATAATTCTGAGAACAAATGACAAAAACATATCGGTTGATATCTAATATACACAAATAACATAAATCAGATGGCTAACAATTCTGTGATAAAACAATGTGAGTTCGGTCATAACAATGTGGAAACGGTTCAGTTTAGTAGAGTCCGACTGTGAGGAAATACAATTCAAAATAACAACTCAGTATCATTTAAGAATAATAAACTGACAGTGTGTTTGCGTGTGTGACAATTCACACAAACATATCTGTGGGTTTAACGTTATGAACGATAACTGAAAAGTAGAAAACAAAAACCAGAAAGTGAAACCGTCGTCGTGTTCGTTCGGGTGACGATTCGAAGGAATACGAGCGAAGGTGAAACGATCTGACGAAACAAATAAAAATAAACATTTCGAAACAATAAAATTAAGAAAAGGATTACAGAACATTTACTAGTAATAAACACCTTAAAAAGGTTAAAAGAAAAACTATTTTATTTAAATTCGTAAATTTTGATTTACGTTACGAAGCGCGGCGTAAATGTAAAACCGAGCAAATGAAACGAACCCGAACTCACACAAGGTATAAAAACCATAGAAAATGTTTATTACCACATTTAATTCTTCATCTACCCTCTCCCTCTCTAAAATTTCCGGAATATCTCTCTCTAGATTTTCTTCACAAAAATCATCATAACTTTTTCATTTCTTGCTCAAATTGAGAAAACTTTGTATCAAATTGAAGCCCTTGACGAGTAGAACACGAAAGTACAGCATATTGGGATTGAAATCCACTGACTTGAAGGTAACGTGAGCTCAAACTTTCGGATTTTCAGGGTTTTTTATAAGCCAGGATGAATGAACTTGAACTTGATTTTATCTAATCAAACATTGATTTCTTCACTTTTAAATGAGTTTTTCTGCATCATTTGAGCTTAAAATTACTTAAAATATGATATTTTAAAGAAGCTGCAACCTTACGGGGGGGTCCGGGAACGGGAGGTTGAAGATGAAGGATTCGTGTACCATTTTAAACACCAAGTCGAGAACACATGTGTAGGGAAATCCACAAAGCCGAGAACCATTTCTTTTGAACCCATTAAATTCGAGAACCACATGGTGGAAACCTCTAAAAATCGAGAACACCTATAGAATTCGAGAAACCCTTTGCTTTAGACCTGAAAGTCGAGAACACCAATAGAAGCCACATAAAGTTCAGAACCACCCTTGTTGGATGATACTAGAGTCGAGAACCTCTTTCTAAAGTTGAGAACATTTTACGGTGGCACCTATCCAATTCGAGAACTCCCTAGTGGCCAAGAACACTTCTTTTTATTCTTATATTGGGTTGAGAAATCCATGAAGGGAATAAGTATCCAGCTGAATATACTTTCAAAAGTAGAGAACCTCTTTCTCTATATTTTAGATCAAGAATCCATCGGATGGGCCACATACCCACTTGTAAAATTGTTTAGTTCCAGCCAAGAACACTACACTTGGTTGTCTAAACCAAGAACACTCCAACAAGTATTAGTCGAGAACAAGGGAGTTAAGTGCAACCGGGTTAAGATGTTTTCTCTCATATTACATAAACATCGGTTAAAAATATAGGGTGATACTTACAAAATAAATTAGTCAACCTTACTACAAAGTTGATGAAACACTTTTAAGGTAACATAATATCATTTAAACTCTTTTGTAACATATTACATGATCATGTTTTCTTATAACAAGAATGATCATAAAAACCAAGAACATATTACATACTAATCTTAATCTAAATTGTTTAAGTATTAGTATGTTATACCATCAACTGAGTTCATGGGAAAAACCGAGATACAAAGACGTGTAAAAGTTAACCAACCTTAGGATTAACCTATGAATTGATAACTCATACTTATAAGTTACAAACAAAATTGAATTTAACACAGGTTTTGAATACAACATCATCACAACAACAAAGAGTGAATGCATTTCTTGATTTCTTAGTCAACCACATCTACTACAAGGTGAGTTCATATGCCCCTTTTCTAATCTTTTGATTTTAATCGCTGTGCTGAGAACATGCTAAAACCTTTTCTTAAATGTTTTAGTGTGAATCATGATAACAAGGTTTTACTCTGTATTTATATTTGTATGCCTTGTTATGTTAATGTTTATATCTATGAGAGTATACTTGCGATATCCATAAAACTATATCAGTGATAACTATGAGACTATAATTGTTTAACCATGAGACTATATGTGTTATGCTTATGAGACCATAACATAATTCCTACATATATATAAGAGACTACATATATCTGTAATATGAGAATTTGTGGCAATGAGACTAGGTGTTTATAAGACTATGTGAGTTGGAGGCTATGTGATTATGTGAATATGAAACTATGTAATGTGAGACTATATGAGACTATGTGATATGAGACTATATGAGACTATGGGACGGTGAGACTATATTATTTTTAGTCAGCCTATTCCAACTATATCAATTCTGGCACAGGTGATAATAGTATGATAGTGTCTGCTAATTATCTCACCACTTCTATCCTGTGAACTGGCAGACTGAGAGACTGACCTCACTCATGTCATAAGCTGGTGGCAGGTAGTTGTGAGGACCTGGGAAAACTAATGAATTGAAATGAATTGAGGACATTGTGACTTGCCTTTGTGGTGGCCGCAATGTGGTCAATTCAATTCTAATCATCAATTGGGATATAACTACGTGTCAGAATTACTCTCACTTCTTATCTAGATGTGAGTAACAGTAAGTTCCAATGAATGAGAAATCAGTTACAAAGGAACAAGATTAATAAAATCTATACCTTTGAAACTTAAAGAGTATACCACCATTTATAACTATGGTAATCCTTACTCTTTAAAACCTGTAATGCTATGCTAATATCATTGTGGGGTAATGACTTATCATATGGGGAATGCTAATTAAGAATAAGCCTGTGTGAGATAAAATGGGTATCTATAGCTACAATTGTAAGATTTTATGAACGGATCTGATAAGTTAACGTAACTAACCAAGTTGTGACCCATAAGAGTTACACCATGGGCAACGAACATGAAATCGACTTAATTTGATAAACTGGTAATCACGAACAATTTTATAATTTATAATTTTTATAAATTATATAAGTTTAATTATTAATTTATATATTTTATTAAACAATTAATTACTATTTTAATTAATATCTTATAAAATCAAATAAAATCGCTATCAAATCTCAATAAGATCATGATCTTGCATGTCATGATTGTGTGCTAGATACACACTCCAACTCTTGATCTCTTCTCCTTTATTTACGTATCCCTCTCTCTCTTCTCATAGGGGTACTCTCTAACTTTCAGGCCTTCTTAAAAAAATTGTAGAGTGAGATCCAGAAGAACTTGTAAAAACCTTAGTGCAATGAGAAACTAGATTGACGAATAATAATCTTCATCCTACTTTCATACTACCACCTGCTTCTGTTGTGAACCAGGAACGTGTTCGTGTTTTGTTCTAGCATCCGTTCCTTGAACCTCGGTGTCTCAAATGGTTAACTATTAACCAAAAGGGTATAATCTTTTCTCATCGGTAGATTAGATTAGTTAAAATTATCTGTGTTTGCATGTTTTGTAACCTTGATCTTGATTGGGAATTTTAACAGCGTTCAAATTTTAAACTCTAATTCCGTTGCATTTATTATATATGGGGTTAATGTACTAATTGGTCAAACTTGTTTTTACCAAAAAGTCAAACCAAATACCACTATGATACCCAACAGTGGTACCAAAGCCACGCTTACAACATGCAAATCGGATCCGGTCAGTTTAACCGGTTACAGATCACAAACTCTAAATTGTTTAATATTTTGAGTTTCTGATCCAGATATAGATCTGAAAAATTATTTGAGTAAAATTAATTATTTGGTAAAAGTTATAATTGACCAAAAGAATTTTCCCAGTTTAATTATAAAGTAATGATTAAATATATAAATCAGGCCCGACCTTGTTTTTGTTTGGTTGTTTAATTTTTCAGTTTTGGTTTATAATAGCATGGCCCATTTTGATGGCTGATAGTTGTAATAGAATAGGGTTTGTATTTTCTCGTTATATATTTCAATTTCTTGTAAATATTGTAATATCAAAAGATCTGAAGACAAAAATGAAGAATCATGATCAACTAGCACGGATCTGGAGGACAGTGGGAGCAGCTCAAGATCACAAGATGCACTAGATTCATCATTGTGGTTGATTGTGTGTTGTGATCCCGTGACCTAATTTGTTTTGCTACTTGGCTCTAACAAAATCAAACATAATTTGGCCTTATGATTTACATATTTATTTAATTTGATGTTGTGGTTGCTTTATCTTATAAATGTTATAACATACCAATCAAATACCAAAATAAAAGATTTTAAAAGGAGTTTTAAAATATAATCGCAATAAAATGTAACAAGTTCAAAAACTAATTAATTTTGCAACTTGTAAGAGTTTATAAAACAAATGGTTTGTTTTGCAAAATATAACCAATGAGTTTCTACAATCTAAAATTGTTTTAAAACTCAGAAACTTAATAGACTAACTATTAACTTTTGAATGGTTATACAAGTCACGACAAACTTAGTTTTAATAAGTTATTTAAAATTAAGTTTTCTGAGAGATGAAAGGGGAAAAAATGCCACTATTCTAAATTCAATATCGTGTAATTAGATCATTCGTTGTATTTGACCCTTATTCGGTAAACACTAAAATTGGATCCCATATATATAAAATCAATAGCTTATGCTATCCTATTACAAGGGACACTTGGAGCATAATATGAAACACCAATGTTTGGAGCCACAGCACAACACTTGGTGCATAGTTTGTCTTCCAAGGTGCAAGAGCTTCCGTTGACACATCTGGTTCTTCCACATGTACTTGCTTTAGGACGACTATGACTTTCATATCTTGTTACGTGCCACAACTATCTAGAAATTAAAGTGAGCATAGATAAGGCTAAATGTATCACTAAATAGACAAGTTGTCTTAGTGGCCTCATTCTTGAGAGTTGTGCGTTTTTCACAATTGACGAATGCTGTCAGTCTACCTAATATCACTTACTAATGTTGATGCCACAGCTGCCTTTAGAAACTAAACCTGCTAGATTCTCGATCCTTATTCTTATTACTGCTAATGGGTCATTAATTAAATAAGGAATTAAACGTCAAAATACTAATCATTTATTTTTATTAAAGGATGTCTCATGAAAACAACTCCTCCTTCGCTCTCAAGTCCATGCTTGAGAAAGATAAGCTGAATAATACCAACTTTCTCGAGTGGCATCGCAACTTGAAAATTGTTCTCAAGTTCGCGAAAAAGCACTATGTACTGGAAGGTCTAGTTCCTAATCAGCCTAAAGGTAATACAGCTGCTGCCCGTAAAGCCTGGGATAAGCATAACGAGGAGGCCATTGAGGTAGCATGCCTTATGCAAGCCACCATGTCTTCTTATCTTCAAAGGAACATGGAAGAGATAAGTGCCTTTGACATGATCCAGCAACTTACAGGCATGTTTGAGATACAAGCCCGACAGGAACACTATGACACCATGAAGGAGCGTAGTGGTTGCAAAATGCAAGAAGGCTCGTCAGTTAGTGCTCATGTGCTTACGATGAAAGGGTACATCAACCAACTGATTAAGCTTGGTTATCCCCTGTTAAATGAAATGGCAGAAGACTTCATCTTGAACTCTCTCCCAAAGTCTTACGACCAGTTCGTAATGAATTTCAATATGAATGCTTGGGAGAAGACTGCGCCTAAACTGCATGGGATGCTGAAGACGGCTGAGATGAATGTACAAAGCAAAGTCAATCAGGTATTGACAATTTGATCTGCTAGTGTTAGAAAGCCCAATCCCAAGAAACAAGATTATAACATCAAGGGCAAGAATAAAGTTATTGTTGCTGCCAAGCCTGCCACCAACAAAGCCAAGGCAATTACTAAAGCACCACCCCCTGAGGAGCGTCAATGGTTTGAATGCAACAAGATGGGGCATTGGAAGCGTAACTGCCCTGATTATCTGGCTAATCTGAGAATGAACACGGCCAATGGTGTAGGACCTTCAGGTATTTCTATTTATGTTATTGAACGCTTTACTGTTTCTAGCAACACATGGGTGTTCGACACTGGATGTGGTTACCACATCATTAATGTCTTGCAGGAACCTGAAAAGTGGAAGAAACTAAAACAAGGCGACATGGAACTCATCGTTGGTGATGGGAAAAGAGTATCGGTTCTTGCAACGGGAACATATTATATTTCATGTCCTTCTGGCCTTGTACTTATGTTGAATAATTGTTTATATGCACCTGGTTTAACCAGTAACATTATTTCAGTTTCTCTGTTGTTTGAACATGGATTTAAGTACGTTTTTAATGGTATTGCTATATTTGCCTAATTAAATGATGTCTTTTATTGTGAGGCTAAACCTTGAAATGGTATTTATGAAATAGACATTCAACCAAACAATAATGTATATAATCTTTCTAAACGTATCAAATCTGGCATTAATGATACATTTCTATGGCATTGTAGACTTGGACACATAAGCAAGTCCGGCATAAAAAGGCTCCAGTCTGAGGGGATTCTTGAATCCACTGGACATGACTCCTTTGATGATTGTGAATCTTGCTTAACTGGAAAACTCACTAAAGATCCCTTCACCCATGTTGGTGAACCAACAAAAGATATGTTAGCACTTATACATACTGATGTGTGTGGTCCTTTCAGAACTATGTCTAGAAATCATGAAAGATACTTCGTTTCATTCATTGATGATTATAGTCGATATGCATATGTTTATCTAATGAAGCATAAGCATGAAACCTTTGAAAAGTTCAAAGAATTTCAAAACAAAGTAGAAAGCCATCTCGGTAAAATGATTAAGGCACTTCGATCAGATCGAGGTGGCGAATATCATAGCTTAGAGCTTCTTAATCATCTAAAGCAACGTGGAATTGTTTCACAGCTCACTCCTCCTGGCACACCCCAACTTAATGGAGTAAGAGATAGGAGATATCACACCTTACTTTATATGGTCCGATCGATGATGTGTAAAACTAACGTTTTACTTGCCTCACTCCTTTTGGAGTTTTGCTCTTATGACCGCCGCCCGCATTGTAAATCTGGCACCGGCTGAGAAGGCATAACAAAACGCCATATGAGATATGGTTTGGCACTAAACCCAATTTGTCTTACCTTAGGGTATGGGGATGGGATGCATATGTCCCTAGGGCTTCTGATGACAAGCTTGATCCTCGAGGCAAAAAGGTTGTTTTTGTCGGATACCATAACAGAAGCTGATATTATTTCTACCATCCTAATGCAAACATGATTTCCATCAAAAGGAAGGGACACATTCTCGAGAAAGAATTTCTAGATCGAGGAACTGGAAGAAATATTGTGGATCTTGAAGAAATTCGTGAACCGCAAACGACCACTGACGAAGTCGGAACGTCTGATCAACAAGAAGTTGTTGCTAATGAATCAGACATAAACACAACCATTCATATAAGTAGCAGGAATCACGATGCTCCTGATAGATACCTTTGGCATCTTGATGGTTCTGAAGTCCTATTAGTAGTTGAGCCTGATGACGAACCTACTAACTATAAATATGCTATATCAGATCCAAAGTCTGCGAAATGGCTCGATATCATGAATTCCGAGATGCAATCCATGCGTGACAATTAAGGCTAGAACTTGGTTGAGCTACCTCCCAGTTCACGGGCAGTAGGCAAATGGATTTTCAAGAGAAAAACCGACATGCATGGAAATGTTTGTACCTACAAAGGACGGCTGGTTGCAAAGGGTTACACTTCAACTCAAGGTGTTGACTATGATGAAACCTTTTCACCCGTTGTTATGATTAAATCGATCAGGATATTACTTGCCGTTGCTACGTATTCTGACTATGAGATATGGCAAATGGATGCTAAAATCGATTTTTTTAATGGACATCTTTCTGAAGATGTTTATATGGTTCAGGCTGATGGTTTTATTGATCCAAAATATCCAAGTAAGGTATGAAAACTAAATAAGTCCATATATGGACTCAAACAGGCATCTCGCTGCTGGAATCTTCGTTTTGATCAGAAGATCAAAGAGTTTGGCTTCATCAAAACTGAAGATGAACCTTGTGTTACAGAAAGGCTAGTGGGAGAACTGTATCATTCCTTATCTTGTATGTGGATGATATATTTGTCACTGGAAACATCATCCCTATGCTTAACGAAGTTAAACACTAGTTGGGAACTTGTTTTGCAATGAAAGATCTAGGAGAAGCAGCTTATATCCTTGAAATAAAAATCCACAGAGATAGATCTAAGTGGCTTCTAGGGCTGAGTCAAAGTTCATACATAGACAAAATGATGACACGCTTCAACATGGAGAACTCTAAGAAGGGGACTATTCCCATGACTAAAGGAACCGTGTTGAACAAATCACAATCTCCTTTATCAGAAATTGAAATAAGGCGAATGCAAGTAATTCCATATGCCTTAATAGTTGGTTATATCATCTCCGCTATGTTATGTACCAGACCTAACGTCTCGTATGCTTTAATCATAACCATTTGTTTTCAACAAAGTCCTAGTATTGCCCATTGGGCCGCAGTCAAGAACATTCTGAAGTACTTAAGAAGAATTAAAGAAATGTTTGTAATATTTAGAGAAGTGGAAGAAGAGCTCACTATAAGGTGTTACACTTTCTCGCTCACAATCAGGTTTCGTATTCACTCTCAATGGAGGAGCTGTCTCCTGGAAAAGTTCCAAACATAGTGTAGTGGGGGATTCAATCATCGAATCTGAATATATTGCCGCATCAGATGCTGCAAAGAAAGCCGGTTGGATGAAGAAGTTCATAGCTGACCTCGATGTGGTTCCAAGTATTCGAAAACCTATCTAAATCTTTTCTGATAACACAGGTGCTATTGCTCAAGCCAAAGAGCCAAGGTCTTATCACAAATCCAGACACATTTTAAGAAAATTCCACTACATACGGGAAATAGTGGAACGTGGAGACATCATAATAAGCAAAGTAGACACAGAGCAAAACCTAGCGGACCAGTTCACTAAGCCCATGACTCAGGACAAGTATGATCAGCACAGGATTGCGATCAGGCTTAGACTAGCTAGCGATATGTTTTGATTTAGTATTTGGATGAACAAAAAAATAAGCAGTTATACTTTGAATTCACAGTTGATTTACAGGTTTAAGTGCAAATCTGAATTTTATGATCGTGTTTGATTTTAATACGTTTAATCCATGAATCTTATATTCTTAATTATCTGTAGTCGGTTAGACTCGTGGAAACGACTCTGAATTGAGACTATTCTGGATTTGGTCTCAAGTAGTTGACTACCAAATTTACATATACCATTATGAATGATGTTGGATGTAACTCGCTTCCCATCATCTCCATGGATCTTATTCATGAGTTGTTTTTGAAATTGGTAAACTTTTCTTGTATCCTCTGACCTGAGATGTATACTAGAACTTCCGTTTACTAAGGGACATTCTTTGATCATTGTCAACCGCTGTCGCATAACTGCCAGTCATAAAGGCTTTGATTGGGAATGGTTCTGATGTTCAGTGGGAGTTTTATATAATCAAGATTGGGATTATGTACTCTTACATATTCATGTAACAGTTAGAAATTATGGCGCCCTCGCTGATTCAAACTGGTGAGGTGTAAGGCCTTACCCAAACTGACTGTGTGTTTGATTGGACCACTCTGAATCTAAATCGAGAACAATAATAATAGAACGTGATATGAGAATGAATTATATCCATGCCTCATTGTTTCAATTGGTGTCTTTTACAGAAAGGATACATGACTACGATTATCATAAGTCTATATCATGCTAAAGTAGCATGATAATTTGGTTAATAACTTTAAAGTGTCATACCTTGTTAGGAGCAATCATGTGCAGCTAGAGCGCCGCTGACTGTTTTCGTTAGCCTTATCGAAATCCGTCCAAGTGGGAGATTGTTAGATGTTATGAACGGATCTAATAAGTTAACGTAACTAACCGAGTTGTGACCCATAAGAGTTACACCATGGGCAACGAACATTAAATCCACCTAATTTGATTAACTGGTAATCACGAACAATTTTATAATTTATAATTGTTATAAATTATATAAGTTTAATTATTTATTTATTTTATTAAACTATTAATTACTATTTTAAGTAATATCTTATAAAATCAAATAAAATCTCTATAAGATCATGATCTTGCATGTCATGATTGTGTGCTAGATACACACTCCAACTCTTGATCTCTTCTCCTTTATTTACGTATCCCTCTCTCTCTTCTCATAGGGGTACTCTCTAACTTTCAGGCCTTCTTAAAAAAATTGTAGAGTGAGATCTAGAAGAACTTGTAAAAACCTTAGTGCAATGAGAAACTAGATTGACGAATAATAATCTTCATCCTACTTTCATACTACCACCTGCTTCTGTTGTGAACCAGGAACGTGTTCGTGTTTTGTTCTAGCATCTGATCGTTGAACCTCGGTGTCTCAAACGGTCAACTATTAACCAAAAGGGTATAATCTTTTCTCATCGGTAGATTAGATTAGTTAAAATTATCTGTGTTTGTATGTTTTGTAACCTTGATCCTGATTGGGAATGTTAACAGCGTTCAAATTTGAAACTCTAATTCCACTGCGTTTATTAAATATGGAGTTAATATACTAATTGGTCAAACTTGTTTTTAGCTATAAGTCAAACCGAATACCACTATGATACCCAACAGTAGTACCAGAGCTACGCTTACAACATGCAAATCGGATCCAGTCAGTTTAACCGGTTACAGATCACAAAGTCTAAATCATTTAATATTTTGAGTTTCTGATCCAGATATAGATCAGACTAATTATTTGGGTAAACTTAATTATTTGGTCAAAGTTATTATTGACCAAAAGAATTACCCGGGGTAATTACAAAGTTATGATTAAATATGTAAATCAGGCTCGACCTTGTGTTTGTTTGGTTGTTTTATTTTTCAGTTTTGGTTTATAATAGCATGGCCCATTTTGATGGCTGAAAGTTGTAATAGAATAGGGTTTGTATTTTCTCGTTATGTATTTCAATTTCTTTTAAATATTGTAATGACAAAAGATCTGAAGACAAAACTGAAGAATCAAGATCAAGAAGCACGGATCTGGAGGTCAGTGGGAGCATCTCAGGATCTCAAGATGCACTAGATTCATCATTGTGGTTGATTGTGTGTTGTGATCCCGTGACCTGGTTTGTTTTGCTACTTCGCTCTAGCAAAATCAAACATAATTTGGCCTTATGATTTACATATTTATTTAATTTGATATTGTGGTTGCTTTATCATACAAATGCTATAACATACCAATCGAATTTGAAAATAAAAGGTTTTAAAAGGTGTTTTAAAACATAATCGCAATAAAATGTAAAAAGTTTAAAAACTAATCAATTTTGCAACTTCTAAAAATTTTATAAAACAAATGGTTTGTTTTGAAAAATATAACTAATGAGTTTCTACAACCTTAAATTGTTTTAAAACTCAGAAACTTAATAGATTAACTATTAACTTTTGAATGGTTATGCAAGTCGTGACAAACTTAGTTTTAATAGGTTATTTAAAATTAAGTGTCCTGAGATATGAAAGGGTTCATCACAAAGTCACGACATTAAATATAGTAAAACTGGTGTTTACAACGCATGTGCGATTAGATCATTAGTTGTATTTGACCCTTATTCGGTAAACACAAAAATTGGATCCCATATATATAAAATCAATAGTTTATGCTATCCTATTATAAGGTAAACTTGGAGCATAATGCGAAACACCAGTGTTTGGAGCCACGTCACTACACTTGGTGCGTAGTTTGTCCTCGAAGGCGCAAGAGTTTCCGTTGACACATCCGGCTCTTCCAGATGTACTTGTTTTAGGACGACTATTACTTTCATATCTTGTTACGTGCCACAGCTGTCTAGAAATGAAAGTGAGCATAGATTAGGCAAAATGTATCACTAAATAGACAAGTTGTCTTTGTGGCCTCATACTTGAGAGTTGTGCATTTTTCACAATTGACAAACGTTGTCAGTCTACCTAATATCACTTACTAATGTTGCGTGCCACAGCTACCTTTAGTAACAGATACTGCTAGATTCTCAATCCTTATTCTTATTACTGTTAATGGGTCATTAATTAAATAAGGAATTAAACATGAAAATACTAATTATTTATTTTTGCTTACATTAAAGGATGTCTTATGAAAACAACTTCTCCTTCACTCTTAAGTCTATACTTGAGAAAGATAAGCTGAATAATACCAACTTTCTCTAGTGGCATCGCAACTTGAAAATTGTTCTCTAGATCGCGAAAAAGCACTATGTACTCGAAGGTCCAATTCCTAATGATCCTGAAGGTAATACGGCTACTGCCCGTAAAGCCTGGGATTAGCATAACGAGGATACCATTGAGGTAGCATGCCTTATGCAAGCCACCATGTCTTCTAATCTTCAGAAGAACATGGAAGATATGATTGCCTTTGACATGATCCAGCAACATACAGGCATGTTTCAGAAACAAGCCCGTCAAGAACGCTATGACACCATGAAGCAGCTTATCGGCTGCAAAATGCAAGAAGGCTCGTCAATTAGTGCTCATGTTCTTATGATGAAAGGGTACACCGACCAATTGAGTAACCTTGGTTATCCCGTGTCAAATGAAATGGCAACAGACTTCATCTTGAACTTTCTCCAAAAGTCTTACGACCAGTTCGTAATGAATTTCAATATGAATGCCTGGGAGAAGATTGTACCTGAACTGCATGGGATGCTGAAGACGGCTGAGATGAATGTACCAAGCAAAGTCAATCAGGTATTGACAATTCGATCTGCTGGGGTTAGAAAGCCTAATCCCAAGAAACGGGGTTATAACAGCAAGGGCAAGAATAAATCTATTGTTGCTGCCAAGCCTGCCACCAACAAAGCCAAGGCAATTACTAAAGCACTACCCCTGAGGAGCGTCAATTTTTGAATGCCACAAGATGGGGCATTGGAAGGGTAACTGCCCTGATTATCTGGCTAAGGTGAGAATGAACAAGGCCAATGGTGTAGGCCCTTCATTTATTTGTATTTATGTTATTGAACTTTTTACTGTTTCCAGTAACCCATGGGTGTTTGACACTGGAAGTTGTTACCACATCATTATTGTCTAGCAGGAACCTCAAAAGTGGAAGAAACTGAAACAAGGCGACATGGAACTCATCGTTGGTGATAGGAAAAGAGTACCAGTTCTTGCCACAGGAACATATTATCTTTCATGTCCTTATGGCCTTGTACTTATTTTGAATAATTGTTTATATGCAACTGGTTTAACCAGAAACATTATTTCAGTTTCTCTGTTGTTTGAATAGGGATTTAAGTACGTTTTTAATGGTATTGCTATATCTGCCTACTTAAGTGATGTCTTTTATCACTAAACCTCGAAATGGTATTTATGAAATAGATGTTCAACCAAATAATAATGTATATTATCTTTCGAAACGTTTAAAATCTGAAATTAATGATACATTTCTATGGCATTGTAGACTTGGACACATAAGCAAATCCCGCATAAAAAGGCTCCAGTCTGAGGGGATTCTTGAATCCACTAGACATGACTCCTTTGATGATTTTGAATCTTGCTTAACTGGCAATCTCACTAAAGATCCCTTCACCCATGTTGGTGAACCAGCAAAAGATTTGTTAGCACTTATACATATTGATGTGTGTGATCCTTTTAGAACTATGTCTAGAAATCATGAAAGATACTTCGTTTCATTCATTGAAGATTATAGTCGATATGCATATGTTTATCTAATGAAGCATAAGCATGAAACCTTTAAAAAGTTCAAAGAATTTTAAAATGAAGTAGAAAATCAACTCGGTAAAACAATTAAGGCACTTCGATCAGATCGAGGTGGCGAATATCTCAGCTTAGAGTTAATCAATCATCTAAAAGAACGTGGAATTGTTTCACAGCCCACTCCTCCTAGCACACCCCAACTTAATGGCATAAGCGAGAGGAGAAATTGCACCATACTTGATATGGTCCGATCGATGATGTGAAGAACTAGCTTGCCTCACTCCTTTTGTAGTTTTGCTCTTATAACCACCGCCCGCATTGTAAATCTGGCACCGACTAAGAATGTAAACAAAACACCATATGCGATATGGTTTGACACTAAACCCAATTTGTCTTACCTTAGGGTATGGGGAAGTGATGCAATGTCACTAGGGGTTCTGATGTCAAGCTTGATCCTCGAGGAGAAAATGTTGTTTTCTTCGGATAGCATAACAGAAGCGGGCATTATTTCTACCATCCTAATGCAAACTTGATGTCCATCAAAAGGAAGGGCCACTTTCTCGAGAAAAAAATTTCTAGATCAAGGAATTGGAAGCAATATTGTGGATCTCGAATAAATTCTAGAAACGTAAACGACTGCTGATGAAGTTGGAACATCTGATCAACAAGAAGTTGTTGCTAATGAATCAGACATAAACATAAGCATTCGTAGAAGTAGCAAGGCTCGCGATGCTCCTGATAGATACCTTTGGCATCTTGTTGGTTCTGAAGTCCTGTTAGTAGATGAACCTGATGACGAACCTACTAACTACAAATCTGCTATATCAGATCCAGAATCGGCGAAATGGCTCGATGCCATGAATTCCGAGATGCAATCCATTCGTGACAATCAAGTCTGGACTTGGTTGTGCTACTCCCCGGTTCACGAGCAGTAAGGAGCAAATGGATTTTCAAGAGAAAAACCGACATGCATGGAAATGTTCATACCTACAAAGGACGGCTTGTTGCAAAGGGTTTCACTTAAACTCAAGGTGTTGACTATGATGAAACCTTTTCACCCGTTTCTGTGATTAAATCGATCAGGATATTACATGCCATAGCTGCATATTATGACTATGAGATACGACAAATGGATGTAAAACCGCTTTTCTTAACGGATATCTTTCTGAAGATGTCTATATGGTTCAGCCTGATGTTTTTATTGATCTAAAATATCCATGTAAGGTATACAAACTAAATAAGTCCATATATGGACTCAAACAGGCATCTCGCTGCTGGAATCTTCTTATTGATCAAAAGATCAAAGAGTTTGGCTTCATCAAAACTGAAGATGAACCTTGTGTTTACAGGAAGGCTAGTGGGAGAACTTTATCATTCCTCATCTTGTATGTGGATGATATACTTGTCATTGGAAACAACATCCCTATGCTTAATGAAGTTAAACACTGGTTGGGAACTTGTTTTGCAATGAAAGATCTTGGAGAAGCAGCTTATATCCTTGAAATAAAAATCCACAGAGATAGATCTAAGTGGCTTCTAGGGTTGAGTCAAAGTTCATACATAGACAAAATGATGACACGCTTCAACATGGAGAACTCTAAGAAGGGTACTATTCCCATGACTAAAGGAACTGTGTTGAACAAATTACAATCTCCTTCATTGGAAATTGAAATAAGGGGAATGCAAGCAATTCCATATGCCTCAATAATTGGTTATATCATGTACGCTATGTTATATACCAGACCTAACGTCTCGTATGCTTTAATCATAACCATTTGTTTTCAACAAAGTCCTATCATTGCCCATTGGACCGCAGTCAAGAACATTCTGAAGTACTTAAGAAGAACTAAAGAAATGTTTGTAATATTTAGAGAAGTGGAAGAAGAGCTCACTGTAAGGTGTTACACTGATGCTAGCTTCCAAACTGACCGAGATGACTCTCGCTCACAATCAGGTTTCGTATTCACTCTCAATGGAGGAGTTGTCTCCTGGAAAAGTTCCAAACATAGTGTAGTGGGGGATTCAACCATTGAATCTGAATATATTGCCGCATCAGATGCTGCAAAGAAAGCCGGTTGGATGAAGAAGTTCATAGCTGACCTCGATGTGGTTCCAAGTATTCGAAAACCTATCTAAATCTTTTCTGATAACACAGGTGCTATTGCTCAAGCCAAAGAGCCATGGTCTCATCACAAATCTAGTGTGTGTAGCATGTCACTATTGCACTTTGTTGAATTGTTTACACTGTTCACTGAACTATTTATCATTGAATTATCACAAAATGGTTAACAAATATTTTTTGTACAATCATCTGCTTTACAAACTTACTGTTCAAACCTACTGTACAGACACTGGTTGTCACAGTCTCCCCTTGTTAGAGGAATGTTGTCCCGAAATTTAAGAATCATTGTCGAGCACGACTTCCTTTGTAAACAGATGAGGATACATAGATTTCATGTGGTCCACACACACCCAAGTAAACTCTGGGCCACATTTGGAATTCCACTAAACCTTAACTATTGGAATATGGCTTTGTTTAATTTTTTTAACTTCACGATCCATAATTTCCAAAGTTTCCTCGATAAAATGTAATTATTCGTCCATCTAAATCTCTTCCATCGGTATGACCAAAGACTCGCATGCTAAGCATTTTTATGGTTTGAAACATGAAATACATCATGCACATCGCTGAGTTCATTTGGTAATCTCAATCTATACGCCATAGGACCAATTCGTTGAATCACTTCGAACAGTCCGACATATCACGGTGCTAGTTTGCCCTTTGCTCCAAAACGAACTACGCCTTTCCAAGGGGACACTTTCAACATGAATCGGTCTCCCAATTGAAATCCTAATGTCTTGCGACGTTTGTCTGCGTAGCTCTTTTGGTGGCTTCTAGCAGCTTGTAGCTTTTGTTGGATCTTTACGATCTTATATGTTGTTCCATGTATAAGCTCACGCCTACTTATTCTGTTATCTCCTACTTCGGTCCAACAAATTGGCAACTGACATTTCCTATTGTTAGTACCCTGATAGCATTAGCTTCAGAAGTTGAACTGAAGACTAAAGCAGTTGCAGATTTGAAGTGAAGACTTTGATTTTATTGTATTGTAATAGTTTACTTTGTTTTTGTTTTGTTTTGATTTGTATTTTGTTTATATTTCGTAACTTGTAATTTTGAGTAAGTGTTGGTATCATTGATACTAGTTGTATCTATGGTAGTGTCTATGTATAGATTATCTTCGATGTTATTAGTATCGATCTTGTTCAGAATTCCATTTATTCATATTGTAATTTTTTTAGTTGTACAAACTTAATTCCATGTGATTAATACAAGTGATTGAATTTCTTTTATTGATTTGTTCATTTCATCTTTACTCAAAAACTTATGTTATGGATTCTGCACTTACATTTGTGTGATACTAGATCATTTTGATCCTTAACATGGAACTATACATACCATATAATGCTTTGAATGGAGCGCATCCGATGTTGCTATGGTAACTATTATTATAAGAGAATTCAGTCAGTGATAGATGTGATTCCCAATTCCCACCAAAATCCAAGACAAACGTTCTTAGCATATCCTCTAGGGTCTGAATTGTATGTTCGCTTTCACTATCTGTTTGTGGATGGTAAGCGATACTCAAGTTTACGTTTATCCCTAGATATTTCTGCAATGATTTCCAGAACCATGATGTGAATCGGCTGTCTCGGTCGTAAATAATGGACAACGGCACACCATGACGTACCGGTATTTCGTTTATGTACAATCTCACAGCTTATCCATTCTGAAGTTGTCACGCATAGACAAGAAATGAGCAGATTTGGTCAAACGATTAATGATGACCCAAATTGTATCGTGGCCCCTGGAAGTGCGGGATAGCTTGTTAATGAAATCCATTGCTATTTTTTCCCACTTCCACTGCAGAATTTCTAGCTATTCCGGTAAGCTAGACGGCTTCTGTGTTCCGCTTTCACCTTCGCACATGAACGTACTCAGCTACATCTTTCTTCATCCCCGGCCATCAATAAAATCTCCTAAGATCTTGGTACATTTTATCGGCACTAGGAAGCACATAGTATCAGGTCTTGTGTGATTCGTCAATGATGAGTTTTCTAAGTTCATCTACCGCAGGAATCCACACGCGATCCTGGTAGCATATAACTCCATCCTGTGTAGTTTCAATCTGTCTTTCAGCTCCGCAGTCGAGCTCTTTCTCCTGGTTTCCTTATTCCACTATCTGTTGTTGAGCTTGTATGATTTTGTCACATAAGCTCTCTGTACCATCATTCCTATTGCTCTTACTTGATCACACACTCATAATCATTCAGAAGTTCAATCCAATATTGTTGTCGCATGTTGTGTTCCTTCTGATCAAATATGTGTTGTAGACTCTTGTGATCAGTAAAGATGGTACACTTAGTACCATACAAATAATGTCTCCAAATCTTCAAAGCGAAGACTACTGCTCCCAGTTCTAGATCGTGTGTCGTGTAGTTCTTCTTGTGTATCTTCAGTTGTCCTGATGTGTAGGCTATGAAATTGTCTCGTTGCATTAATAAACAACCAAGTCCCTGATGGGAAGCATCACAGTACACTAGAAACTTATCGTTGCCTTCCGGGATAGTTAATATTGGAGCATTGCACAACTTATGCTTCAATGTTTGGAAAGCATATTCTTGTTTCTGTTCCCAAACAAACGGTTCACTTTTCTGAGTTAGCTTGGTGAGAGGCAAGGCTATCTTAGAGAAGTTTGAAATAAACCTTCTATAATAACCTGCCAAACCCAGAAAGGACCGTATCTCCGTTGGCGTTGCCGGAGTATCCTAGTTCTTAATCGCCTCGATCTTGGCAGAGTCTACATGATTTCCTTCACTATTTATAACAGGACACAAGAACTGAACTTCTCGTAGCCAAAATTCATACTTTGAGAATTTAGCATAAAGTTGTTCGTTCTTTAACAATTCCAAGATCTTTTTGAGATGTTGTTCGTGTTCAGCTTCACTTCTGGAGTAAATCAGAATGTCGTCAATAAAGACAATAACAAAGTGATCTAAATACGGCTTGCATATCCGATTAATGATATCCATGAATACCGCTAGTGCATTTGTTAATCTGAAGGGCATCACCATAAACTCATAATGCCCGTATCTGGTTCGGAAAGTCGTTTTCGGAATATCTTCATCTTGAATCCTGAACTGGCGATATCCGGAACGTAGATCGATCTTCGAGAAGTATCGTGCTCCTTGTAATTGGTCAAACAAAACATCAATCCTTGGAAATGGATATTGATTCTTGATGGTCAGTTTGTTTAACTCTCTGTAATATATGCACATCCAAAAGGATCCATCCTTCTTCTTTACGAACAAAACTGGAGCTCCCCATGGCGAGTAGCTCGGTCGGATGAAACCTTTATCCAACAATTCCTGTAATTGGTTTGACAATTCATGCATCTCAGATGGTGCTAGTCTATAAGGAGACTTAGCTACAGGGGTTGCTCCAGGAATTAAATCAATACGAAACTCTATCGGACATGCTCGTGGCAATCCCGGTAGATCTTCGGGAAATACTTCCGCGTACTCCTTCATCACTGGCACATCTTGTATATTGATGTTATTCTTCTCGTTTTCCACCACATGAGAAAGGAAGGCTACGCACTGCTTCCTCAAAACTTTCGAGCTTTCATGCACGAAATTATCTTGACACTGCTTTTCGCTTGATCTCCCCATAGTTTGAGCACTTGATCATTTTTCATCAGGATACGAAGTAGCTTCTTGGAACAAACTATCTCAACACGGTTAAGGGATAACCAGTCCATTCATATAATTATGCCGAAACTACTCAATTCCATCGGTATCAAATTGATGGCGAATGATTTTTGGTTTAGTATCAATGGGCAATTTCTAAGTATAGTATGTACTATGATATGTTTACCGTAAACCACTTCTATCGTGTAAGGGGAATCTAAGAGTTCCTCAGTATGACTAAGTTTACAAGCAAAATCAGAAGAGATAAAACTCTGATCTGCACCAGTGCCAAATAAAACAGATTCATAAAATTTATGTAAAAGAAACGTACCAGTGACCATATTCGGGTCTTGACATGTAGCGGGTGCTGCTAAAGCAAAAGCCATTCCTCTAGGTGTTTGAACTACCAGTTGTATCTTCTTCGGGAAGTTCTTGGAGTAATGGCCCATTTCGCCACAGTTCAAGAATCATCAGTTGTTTTTGTTAAGATTGTTGGGATTGGGTGGTGGAGGAAGTTCCAAAGCAGCATTGTTTACTACCGGTGCCAGTGGATTACGACAATGTTGAACCCAATGGCCAATCTAGCCATAGCTTGTACACTACCTACACTATATTGTAGCAGCATGGTGAAATTGACAAGGCGCACACAAAAGGATGTATGACAGTTTAGGGTTTGCATGTAGCATTAATAGGCACTACAACAGCTTGTGCGAGAGGGGTGGCCATCGTGTAGTTCTTGACGACCTTCTGTTTTTTCTTAACGTGGTGGGCGGG
Organism: Mikania micrantha; assembly: GCA_009363875.1. NCBI lineage: Eukaryota > Viridiplantae > Streptophyta > Magnoliopsida > Asterales > Asteraceae > Mikania > Mikania micrantha. Next base: position 29,674,548 of record CM018688.1, read on the forward strand.
TTTCTTTGAGTACTTGTAGGACCTGAGAAACCCTCGGAAACAACTCGGTTCCTTGGGAGATCTGCTCGACAGCAATTGGAATAGTGCGGAATCCTATTCCAGGGTTTTCCAATCGAAAACAGCAGTGCACGTAGCAATCCGACGATGAGGAGTGAACGTTTTGATAGAAATCGAACACCACGGGGTGAGAATAGAAGTTGGACAGCAATAAACCCTAAGGGTATGGCAAAGGATTGCTCAGGGGAGAGAGGAGGCTCGGGGGTCTTTTAACATTCGGTTTGCAGCTATATATATAAAAGCTATACTTAATATGCCGAATGAGTGGTGCGAAACACTCATTCGGCGAATGACTCAGCTGAATGAGGTTAGTTGACCGAATGAGTCATACGGATGACTCATTCGTTCACCTCAATCAATCGCTAGGCGTTCATTCGCCCGAATGAACTCATTCTTAGGTATCATTTGGACGAATGGGTCTGTAACATAGTCAAAGCCAAAGTCAAACATATATAAACATGATAAACTCAATTAAACATATACTAGCAATATAGAATAACTGATTTCATTAATAATAGCCTTCCAGTCAGTGCCGGCATGAATTCCAAACACTATGCATATCCGGATAACTCTCATGAACTGTAGAGCCTGCTCCATGTCTGCAACTTCGAAGAAAATCTGGCATCGGCACAAAGATTTCACATCTTTGTGTGACAGATTGGTCAGTCACATGGGATCAAATATATGTACAGACTCCCATTTGTTGTCTTTACACAAAACAATTACCGCCTCAGCAGTTCTCCCGTCATAATACCACCATCTGAAACTGTCCAGAAAGTCTTGAGGCATCTTCCATAATGGAATCTTCTTCATGACTTTTGGAGGCAGCCACTTCAGGATAACTTTATGTCTGCGAGTATCTGCATTAATCTCTGGTTGATAGTATCTTTCTGGTTGCTGAGGTTTGAAATTTATCCATCTCTTTCGGTACTCGTACTAAATCTGTCTTGAGAACCAAGATGACATCCCTGAGTCTTCACTGTAAAGCATCTTCAGACATGCAAGTTGATTTACCTCGAATCCGGGCAACGTCTTAAAGTCATGGGGTTGTTTGAAGTACTGGATCCCTTGTTCCCTTTTGATTGCATAGCATTGCATTGAAGCAAACAAAATTTTAAAATCAAATGAAATAGATTTTCAAGTTAAAATTGAACTATTAAACAGGCCATTGCATGAGGCTGAGATCGCTGTGCTGAATAAGCAAGATGCTCTTACTTCTTATCTCAATACCATCAATGAGATAAAGAAGAAATTAGCCATAGTCGAGTGTGACTATGAAACCTTAAGTCAGAAGCTCAAGAATTATGAAAGCTCCTCTTATATCATTGAGCATATGATCAGTAGAGGGACTGATTATAAGGATAAGAGAAAAGAAACAAAATACAATCATTGCCCCCTACCAGTCTTGAATTGCTTTGTCAATTCACCAAATGACAAAGACGTTAAAGACTTTCAAGTGAAAACTCCATTAGTTATTGATCCTATTGGGATTGTTTCTGATGAGGGTTCCTCATTTTCTGAGGAATCTTTTGTGGAGGGAGTAGTTGAAGATTGGGCTTCTGATTCTGAGGATGAATCTGACGTTTCTCCTCAAGTGTCTTGTGTTAAGAATCAGCTATCTAGTGTCACAAAAGTGGACCCAATCTCATCTAAGACAACCATGTCTTCAAAGTTACCCAAAGATATATGCTTTGTGAAGTATTCACAGGATGGTGAAGTAAGTGAGTCCAACAAGGCTGACAACCTTGTTTTCAATGGGACAAAGGGTCTGGGTTTTAAGCATGAAAAAACAAAAATTCTTTTCCAAAACCCAAACATTTTTATCATCAAGATAAAAGATCTTGTTTCGAGTGTGATGCACATGGACACTTTGCTAGATTTTGTCCTAATTTGATTAGACCACAAGTTGCATCACATCAAAAACAAAATCAGAATTTTGTCAAAAAGGTCAAATCTGCTTGTCCGTCACCTCAAGTTAAACCCAAACATCCTTCACCCATCAAACCTCAAAATAAGGGTAAACGGGTTGTGATTGATCTTGATACACCCAAAATTGTTTTTGAGAAACAATCCAAGCCATCATCAGTGTATTTAAATAAATATTTTAGCAAAAGCACTGTTTGGATGGCTAATTCCTCTGAAAATCCTGTTTCAAAACCTCCTGATAAATCAAACTCAGATGGACAATGGATTGAAATGAAAATCCTGGACTCTTTGGGTCAACCCAAGACTGTAAAGGCTTGGGTTCCCAAATTCAACTAATAATTTGTATATGTGTAGGTTGCCCCAAATGCTGCTCTTAACAGCACTTGGATTGTTGATAGTGGGGCATCAAGGCACATGATTGGAGACATATCTCTTCTTTCATTTGTTCATTCTATTAAAGGAGGATATGTGGCTTTTGCTGTTGACAAAGGCAGATTTATTACTGGAGAAGGTATTCTTTCAAATGGCAAAGTTTCATTTGACAAGGTCAGATATGTGAAGCAACTGGAGAACAATCTCCTTTCAATCTCACAGATTTGTGACAATAAGTACAAAGTTCTTTTTGATGACTCCAGTTGTTACATTCTCAAGCAAGGCATTAAAATTCATGAAGATTGGATTCTGATGTCTACTCCAAGAAAGCAAGATCTGTATGTACTCAACATGGCCACATCTTCAAATACATCTTCTACAGCTTCATGTTTTATGTCCAAAGCTACAAAGAAAGATTCTATTCTTTGGCATAAGAAGATGGGTCATTTGAGTTTGAGGAAGATGAATCATCTGGTTCACAATAATCTGGTTGAGGGAGCGAGTTTGAGAAATTTCAACCTGTCTGATGTCTGTGTTTCATGCAATAAGGGAAAACAAATCAAGCAGTCTCACAAACCTAAAAAGTATCATTCAATTACTGTTCCACTTGAGCTTCTCCACATTAATCTATTTGGTCCTATCAATCGCAAGAGCATTGCTGGAGATCAATACTGCTTAGTTATTACTGATGAGTACTCCAGATACTCTTGGGTGTTTTTTTTGAAGGAGAAATCTGAAACGTTTGAATGTGTTCAAGTTCTTGTCACTAAGCTTGAATCACTGTATAAGCTCAAGGTTCTCATACTCAGAACAGATAATGGGACTCAATTCAAGAATCACAATATGGAGACTTTCTGCAATGAACGTGGTATTATTCAGTAGTTCAGTGCTCCGTATGTCCCACAAATGAATGGTGTTGCAGAGCAAAAGAACAGAATATTAATTGAGGCTGCTTGGACGATGCTTGTTGATTCTTCCCTACCGGTTCAATTCTGGAATGAAGCTGTTGCTAATGTTTGCTATACTTTGAACTAGGTATTGATTGCAAAGAGACATGGGAAGACTTGCTTTGAGTTGCTCCATAACAGAAAGCCAAATCTTAAGTATCTTGAACCATTTTGTGCTCTATGCACGATGCTCTAGAACCATGAGCAAGGCAAGTTCAATGAAAAGGTGGAAGAAGGCTATTTTCTTGGGTACAGTACTCCAAATAAGCTGGTCTACAATAGATCAACTCAAAATGTGGAGGAGTGGTACCATGTAGATGTTCAGAAATATTCTATGCCACTACCTAGGAAGGGTCTTGACTGGATATTCAACTATTCTGATTTATTTGACTCCTTCAACATGCCTCCCATGTATTTTGATGAAAATGTTGATGTTCAGATGATGTATGATGCACAAAATACACCTGATGAACCTGTGCAACCTTCTTCAGTTCAAGCTCCAGTACAGGCAAATGATGACAGCTCAGACTCAGATGATAATCACTCTCATCCAGATGTTCCTGAACCAGATGTTTATAATATTGTACCTGCTCTTAAGGATCTCAATATAAACAATCTTGATCCACAGGTTGAGGTTCCTACTCATCCTGTTGGCAGAATTAACAAAATTCATCCTCAAGACAATATTATTGGAAATCCAACTGATGGAGTGAAGACCAGAAATCAGTTATCTTCAGGTGGTCTTGCTGACATTCTTGATCTTGCTGATGTAAGCTTTTGTGCCCATTTATGTTTTATTTCCCAAGTTGAACCAAGAACCATCACTGAAGCTTTGAAAGAAGAATCTTGGGTAAAAGCCATGCAAGAAGAGTTGATGAAGTTCAAGAAACTTGGTGTTTGGCAGCTAGTTGATAGACCCAAGGGTGCAAAAGTCATGGCATTATGGTTTGCAAAAAAACACGTCTGGTGGTGCAAGGTTTTAGGCAGATTGAAGGTATTGACTACAATGAATTTTTTGCACTGGTTGCTCATCTTGAAGCAATCCGAATCTTTCTTGCTTATGCATCCTTCAAAAAATTCAAGGTTTATCAGATGGATGTTAAAAGTGCGTTTCTTCATGGTGTGATTAATGAAGTTGTGTATGTCAATCAACCTCCCGGGTTTGAATATCCATTGCATCGTGACCAAGTCTACAGGCTAGACAAGGCCTTGTATGGATTGCACCAAGCTCCGCGAGTGTGGTACGAGAGACTGTCTACTCACCTTTTGAACAACGGGTTCAGAAGAGGTGTCGTTGATCGCACTCTATTCATTAGAGAGATGGATGGAGAATTACTCTTGGTACAAGTTTATGTGGATGATATCATTTTTCACCTTTCGAACAACGGGTTCAGAAGAGGTGTCGTTGATCGCACTCTATTCATTAGAGAGATGGATGGAGAATTACTCTTGGTACAAGTTTATGTGGATGATATCATTTTTGGATCCACAAATGATGTTCTGTTCAATGATTTTGAGAAGGTTATGAAAGAAAAGTTTGAGATGAGTTCCATGGGGGAGATGAAATTTTTCTTGGGATTGCAGGTGGATAGGTCTAAGGCAGGAATCTTCATTCATCAGACCAAATATGTTGGTGACATTCTGAACCGATTCAGTATGTTGAATGCAAAATCTGCTAGTACCCCACTGGCTGTTAATCACGGGATTACTCCGAAAAGGGGGAGTAATCGATGCCACTCTGTACCGAGGAATGATCGGATCTCTTATGTATCTCACAGCTTCTCGTCCAGACATCATGTTTGCTACTTGTCTGTGTGCTCGCTATCAGTCAAAGCCAAGAGTTTCTCATCTCATTGCTGTGAAGAGGATCTTATGTTATCTGAAGGGTACTCCTGATCTGGGATTATGGTACCCTAATGATGATAACTTTAACCTAACTGCTTACAGTGATTCAGATTATGGTGGACGCAAAAATCTGCAGGGTGTCAGTTCTTTGGGAAACGCCTAGTTACCTGGCAGTGCAAGAAGCAGACGTCGGTGTCTACCTCAACATGTGAAGCCGAATACATTGCAGCTGTTAGTTGTTGCTCTCAAATCATCTGGATTCAGCAACAACTCAGGGACTATGGGTTACAGTTTTCTAACACTCCTATATTTGTTGATAACACTGCTGCCAAAGCTGTCACTAAAAATCCTATCCAGCACTCTAAAACAAAACACATCGACATTAAATATCACTTCATATGTGATTGTTTTGAAAAGAAATTAATCGATGTTGTTAAGATTCACACCGATAACCAGAAAGCTGATCTTTACACTAAAGCGTTTGACAAACCCAGATTTTTATATCTGTTATCAGCTAATGGTGTTTTTCAAAAAGATGAAGTCGTTCCTTCATCTTAATCAATCAAATGATCATTATTTTGTAAGTTAGTTTCTTTTGTTCGATTTTTAGTTTTAGTACTTCTGTTATTTTTCCTTCACTTATTTAAAAACTCAAAAAGATTTTCAGTTTTAGGTTTTTAGGGGAGAAAAACTAGTTTAATTGAAAAACCAAAAACATTTGAAAAAAAATGAATGAGAAAGTCGTATTAGAGAAAGTGATGTGTTAACCTGTCATTCTTAAATGCAAGATTGAATGCATAAACTGATAGCACATAGGATTTATGATCTGATGTACTGATAGGCCGACTTTACAAAGTTAATAGACTGTTGGTGATTGCTTAGAAAGTCTGATATGTGGGATCCAGTTTAGAAAACTAATTAAGGGATAAATAGTTTTTGACTCAAATCAGGCATACACCTGTTATCATAGGATCTTATGAGGTTTCCAATGATTCATGAATTCAAGTCTGTACACTTGCCATATTGCCGTGTAAAGACCTAGGTAAAGCCGTCCATTCAGATGAGAATGATTGAATCACAAGAAAATAAAAAGTAAATCCGATTCTGTACACGTGCCATATTGCTGGGTTGCAGCCTAGCTGAAGCCATCCATTCAGATAGGATAAGCTAAGAAAAATACAAAAATAAAATAAGTTTGATTCCATACATGTGCCATATTACTAGGTTGCAGCCTAGTTGAAGCCATCTATTTGGATAGAACAAGTTGATCTTGTCAACACAGTTCTGTATACGTGCCACATTGCTTTGTAAAGACCTAGCTGAAGCCGTCCATGAGTATGTGTTGAACTTGAGAAACAAATAAAAAAAATACAAAAAGAAAATTAATTGGAACCTTATAGAACTTATGATGCTAGGTACTAAGTTATGCTGAGATGAGTTTCAAACTGGTTTTTGATCTAGATTGGTTAACTCAATAAGAAAACATGAGTGAACATTGATTAGTTTAGAAGCAAAGTACTGTCAGGTTTAAAGTGGACAAATATATCAGTAATCATTTCTTAAATCAAATGTGTCAGAAGTATAAACTTTCTCGAATGCTGATTCGACATGATCTGGTGTATGTGTCATTTTCTTGAAAGGCAACTCACAAAAATATGTGCAAATTTGTTTATTTCTGTTTCAGTTCGTAGAGTTGTTTAATTATTAGAAAATACAAAAATATTTTCATTTGATTTTGTTTTAAATGATCATTTGTTGGTTCATATATTCAATCTCACCTTTGCCTATCAACAAAACCAGACTGAACTTCATAACAAGTTTCTTTTTATGATCAAAATGTAAAAATTTGAAAATGTGTTTTTGGGGTGCTGATTTGTTTTACCCGATGAGTATCAGTATGGCTCATACGAACGAATGAACTCGAATTGAGAATGAATCATTCGCTTGACTCCTTCATGCAAATGAGGTCGTTCGGTTCTTGAGACCGAATGAGCTCTCCTATTTAATAGACGCTCTTCGCCTGAATGAGCTCATTCACCTCATTGGATCATTCGGTCTTACTGTGTGTTCCCTTTTCGCCCGAAACAAGCTTCTATTCATCCATTTCGATTTTCATCTCAAATCTTCCATTCTTTGACTATTTTTCACATTGTGATCATATCAAGTAGTGCTGGAACAAATAACTTCAACTTTTGACCGTGGATTGAACCAGAACCGTTCAAATTTTAGGGTTTTAGGGTTCGAACAACATACAAGTCCAATAATCGATCTAAATGAACCTTAAAACACTTAAAATCAGTTGTATAACCTTAATCGGACCTCTCTATGTTGAATATCACCATTTTTAGGGTCTGATTTGCGTTTTTGGAAGATTGAGTGTTCGAAGTCCATCAGTCGCCCGAATGAGACTCATTCGCACCACAGGATCAATCAAATGAGTTCATTTGACCGAGTGAGGTCATTCGGAGCATGTGGTCATGCGAATGAGTTGGTTCAACCGAATGACTTCATTCGTGTGTCATTCAGATGACACCATTCATTCGGTCATTGTTCTCATTCGCTGGGTCTCATTCGTGTGACAGTGCTTCATTCGCACTACTTGAACACTTGGTCAAAATTTTTGATTTTGATTCAATTGCCTACTAAACTGAACTGACATGGTGTTATTTTTCTGTGTTTCAGTATGGTAGGATACAAGGCTGTTCCCAAGAACAACATCTGTGCTTATCTGGATCTTACCACGGTGAATGCTCGACATTTTACAGAGATCATCACTTTCTTGAGACGTTCCAGAATATTTCCAACCATTTCTATTGTTCATGTTCCATATCTATCACATCAGAGAGACATCTGGGGTTCTGTTGATATTGACTGTGAGGTAGAACCTCATGTCATCAGAGGAAAGGTCCGTGGACAGGATGTTGTAGTATCTGCTAAGCATCTTAGACGGGTTTGTGGTTTCCATGATGCTCCAGATCAGCCTTTTCTTCTTGATAGATACCTTGTTCGAGGAGTTTTATGCGATGCAAATATGATGGAGACTTGGAAGCCGGCGTGCTGAACCGGGCCTTTTTATGCCCGCAGTTCAAGTATTTATGCCATGTCCTCATTCACTGCTTGGGCTCAAGGCGTGGTGGTTTTGATGATCTTCGCGAGACACTCCAGGGAGCATTTGTTGCCTTATTGTTGAACATTCCGTTCAACTTCTCGGAGATGGTCTTTACCCATATGAAGGAGAATGTCTACCTCAAGGGAGACAAGTGCCAGATCTACCCAAAGCCCATGCAGATGTTCTTAGATTGGAGCACATGAATGACACAACTTTTAACAAAGTTCTAGCTTAAAGAGGAAAGGAGAGGAAGCCTCCCACTCGTGGCATGTTCGGCCATCTCCTCAACCCTGATTACGTTGCACCTGTTGGGATGAGACAGAGACATGAGGATTCAGACTCTGACTTGGAAGATATCATTGTACCGAGTGGTGATGATGGTGATGGAGGTGATACTGGTGCTGGTGTTGCTACTGATTTAGAGGTTGTAACAAAATTGATAGAGGGTTTATACAGGGCTATTACAGGGCTGTAATCAGCCCTAAACCAGCTTAGTTTGAATGATTTAGAGGCTTAAATTAAGTTGCAATTTGGGCGGGTCAATGAGGTTGTAACAAGGCAAAATCATGGCTGTTATAGAGCTATCACAGGGTTGTTATAGGGCCGGAATATAGTTGTAATCCGCCCTGAACGAGCTGTTAGTCGCAAGGAATAGAGCAAATAATAAGATGCAATTTGGATGGGTCAACAAAGTTGTAACAAGCCAAAACAAGTCTGTTACAAGGCTGTTATAGGGCTGTTAGAAGGGCTGAAATGCAGCTATAATCAGTCCTAAACAAGCTGGCAATCGCAAGGATTAGTGGTTTTCTATAAGTTTCTACTTTGACATGTTAAAAAGATAATAATGGGGCTGAATAGAGTTTAAAAACATGGCTGAAATTAGCCTAATACAGGCTGTAAATTAAGAGAAAAAGTGAACCGATTATTGTAGGGAAACCTAAGTTGGGAAGTGGTGTCGCGGTCCGAGATTAAGGCTCAACGGCTTCAGGCTGCACATCCAGCTTGTAGACTGTAGGGTTAGATGTCACACCCCGACCCGGCGGGTTGGATGGACTTTCCTGTCGGGCAGAAGGTTCTCGGGGTGTGATATCATGAGATAATCATATTGATCAGACTGGTTACATGGCACATGATATATAATGAGAAATGCTAACATGACATTATATAGAATTACAAAATTAAATTACACAGTACATGTTCATAATTTAACTAAGTTAATCTACCCAAAAAGAATCATTGAATTTCTATCTTGTATCTGCACAAGATTTACAAAAGATGATTCCATGTTATGTCATTAAAAATATGCACAACACAAAAATAAGCCAGGTCTTCTCTAAAGTCCACTAGCTTAACACTGATGCTTGGTGACTAGACTTGCTCGTCACCTGAGAAAACATTCATTTAAACAAAGTCAACACTAGGTTGGTGAGTTCATAAGTTTAGTTATAAAAAACTATTTGAGTTGTTTCCACAACCCTGTGTAATATACAAGTCATAATTATTCTCAACTGGAATTAACTCATTCCAATGTCCTCTCTATAGATACACCTACATGTAGGATATCATCTAGTTAAGCATGCTTATATATAGGGCATACATATAACGAATGAAGCCTCCGGCCCACCACACACTTAACCGAACTCAATACCACCTGTATTGTAGCTATAGATACCATTTCATCACACATAGTCTTAATCACCATTAGAAATACCCATATGATAAGTCACTTCCCCACATAGATACTAACATAGCATAATAAGTTTTAAAGAGTACAAATATCCACAGTCATAAATGGTCGATTACCACCGTCATAAATGGTGGTATTACCACATTATCAAGGGTGGTATACTCTTTAAGCTTCAAAGGTATAGATTTTATCAATCTTGCCCCTTTGTAACTGATTTCTCATCCATTGGAACTTCCTATTACTCACATCAGATTAGGAAGTGAGAGTAAGTCTGACATGTAGTTATATCCCAATTAATGAATAGAATTGACTTGACCACATTGTAGCCACCACAAAGGCAAACCACAATGTCCTGAATTCATCCCTATTCATTAGTTTTCAAAATACCTCACAACTATCTGCCACCAGCTTGTGACATGAGTGAGGTCACTCTCTCAGTCAACCGGTCCACATAATAGAAGTGGAGAGATAATTAGCAGACACTATCATACTATTATCACCCGTGTCAGAAATGATATAGTTGGAATACGCTGGCTTAAAATCAAAAGAGTTCATCATCATCCCACAGGCATCAACTCATAGTCTCATAGGCATCATCTCATATAAATCTCATATAAATAACACACATGGTCTCATAGGAATAACAGACACAATCTTTTAGAATTAACAAAAGTATTCCCACAGGAATAACATGTATACCTCAAAAAAAATTCCAGTTGTAATTACAAAGGAAAATCAGTCACAATCTCTTAGAAATCACAGATATTGCCTCAAAGGAATAATAGTTATAAACTCATAGGAATCATAGATATGGCCTAACAGGAATAACTGTTTTAATCTCACAGTTATAAACATTAGCATAACAAGTCATACAAATGTAGTAACAAAGTAAAACCTTATTATCATAAAGTGCACTAAAACATTTAAGAAAAGGTTTTAGCATGTTCTCAGCTCCGCTGTTTAAGATCAAAAGATTAGAAATAGGGGCATATGAACTCACCTGGTATTGTAGTGGTTGACTAAGTAATCACAGAATGCACACGCTCACTTTGTTGTACTGAGGTTGTATTCACGACCCTATGTTCGATTCCAAAGTTTTTTATAACTTATAAGTATAAGTTTTATTGCATATGTTAACCCTAAAGTTGGTTAACACTTATATGCCCTTTGTTGTATGTTTAGTCCTAATTCCCTTGTAGTGTAGTACACTAATACTTAACCAATTTTAGGTTAAATATTAATATACTATAACACTCTTGTGTATGTGTTTTAGACTTGGTGTATAACCTTGTTACTTTGTAAAGTTTTGAAATAAGTAATAAGTTAGTTTTTAGGTTAAAACTTAGTGTTTTATCCTTATGTTAACTTAAAATGATTTTTCATCATTCTAATGTGTTACCACAAGTAGTATGTTATAAGACTTATTCATTTGTTATGTTACAAAAAGGATATTAAAAAATTTTATGCACATCTTAGCTAGAAAATATGTTATCACCTTTGTATAAAAACCCTAATGATATTTATGAAAGACCATTGTTCATTATCATTCCTTATTATGTTATAACCCATGTTTTATGATTTAAAAATTTGTTCATATGGTTTACATATGTTTTAAGTACCCATGAGCTAGTGTCGATGGCACCAACATGATAGTATCGATGGTTATCACATTCGGCTAACATAAAGATTTCATCAAGAAGTTCCATCGACACTAGGTTATTCTCATGGCTGTTGCAACCCCAATTCTGAACCATTTTACTTGGTTCTTGTTTTGGATTACTTGGAACTCATCCCTGAACTAGTATTGATTGGTTTAGGAGACCAAGAGCAGCATTGAACTTGTTATATCGATGAACCAGGGAAAGCAGCCCTCTGTCGATACTATCAGTATCGACATGGCCTAATATCGATGGCCCTAGGTTAGTCTTGACGCCAATATTGACTGAGTTTGATCCCTTGAACCTTGGACCGATCGATATTAACAATATCAACAAAATGCTGGTCTATACTAGCTGTTTCTAATCCTGTTAATGTCGATGAACTTAGGACCAGCTAATGTTCATCGATACTAAGCCTCCAACCATTTCTTCCATCGATATTGTGGAGTTTTTGTGTCGATATTAGTTCCAAAGCTCCCAGATTCTTTCCCAAATATTATCCAAGAGTTCTAAGTTCAATTAGATGTAAATTCGAAGTGTTTTAGAGCTGCAATCCAGGTTACAAAACAGTTGGTGCTGGGGTTGAGAAAAAACTGAAAAACCAACGATTCAAGCTCACGTCTTTGTCCAAATAAGTAGGTTTTGCCCCCGATCTGCTGTAATTTCGTGTAGAGGATGTTCCTAGCTTCGATTTGATACCAAGTTTTAAGGATTTGGCCAAGAAATGAGGAAGATATGGGTGTTTTTGTGTGATGATTCTAGAGAGAGGGAGTTCTGAAAAATGGAGAGAGAGAGGGTAGAGAGAATTAAATGTGTAGGGTTTTTATACCCCACTTAAGTTCGGGTTTGTTTCGGATACTCGGTTCTCGTTTTTGTTATGTTTACGAGACATAACGCTATAAATAAATAGTTTTTCTAATACTTTTTTAAGGTGATTATTCCTAGTAAATGTTTTCTATTTATTTTCCTTATTTTATTATTTGAAAACGTTTATTTAATACCGTTTCATCAGATCGTATTACCATCGCGCGCATTCGTTTGAATCGTCACCCAAACGAACTCGACGATAGTTTTACTTTCTGATTTTGTTTTCTACTTTTCAGTTGAATTTGACATTCTCAGAGACAGACTCAACTATACTGACATATTTGCACATAGTTATAACTGTTTTTCTCATTGTTTTCACACTGAATTATCGGCCATCTGATTTCTGTTGTTATGGAAATCAGATCGCAACCGATACGTTTTTGTCCTTTGTTATCGCACTTGTTATTACACCAGATTTGTTGTATTTCTGTATTTCGATTCTCATCGAAATACAAACAACTGTCTTATGTTTTATAGTCTTGTTGCCACACAACGGTTTAACCCATTCTTATTCACACATAGCTATCCACATATAGTTATTTACATAGTTATTTACACATAGTAATTGCAAAAGTACACATACCGTACGGATTGCTGGACGATCTGGTACTGGTTGTCACGTTATAGTCCCTGCAGTATAGTTGATTTACTATTCCCACAAGTATAAGTAAATAAGTTCTAAATTATTATTTATTGCTTTTCTTGTGAATTTCTTATTATGATTGTATTTCTCTACTATGTCTCACCAGCAAATCAATCGCTGAAAGCGATTTAACTCGTATGCATGTAACTAGTGCAGGTCATTGAATGGGATTGATAAGTTGGAAGCATATTTTTGTTTAATTTTTATGATACTAGAAGTTTCATTATGGACCAGTAATCGTGTGGTAGTGTTTTGGATTTGACATCTTGAACCTAATCTGGAAGCTTGTGTCTGTTAATTGGATGGAGTAGTAGTTTAAATATTAACAATTAGATTTAAATGACTGAAAATTAGAATCTCTCTAAGATTTATAAAATACGTATGAAAGTCTTGTACAAAAGTTTAAAAATGGTAGTAAATTTTTTTTTAGTCAATTAAGAATTGTCGCCTTGAGATGCATGGGTGTTGCGTTTGTAAATATGTCACGTAATGTATTTCAGCAACAACACTAGATCAACAGGTGATGCCCGTTGAGGGGTTTCACACCATAACACTAAAATAGGATTAAAAAGTTAAATTACAATTGTGATTTTGGTAATTTAACAATGTAAACCTATCAAAAATAATCATGATTTTCACTATCTTGTAACTGTACAAGATATCAAAACGATTCACAAGTAATAATCAAAAGATATGCACATACAAAAGCTACCAAGTCATCTATTTGGGCATCCTAGTATGTATCCTGAACTCCTAGCCTTAAACATGTCTGTCAACTGAGAATACATGTAAGAAAACAAAGTCAACACTGAGTTCATAAAGTTTAGCATGAAAACCATTGTAAAAGTTTTGTAAGTGTAGCCTTTTCCAAAATCCCTAAGAGTCTCCACCTTAAACCTCACTATCGACATCATCCCATCATGCCAAGACTGCTTATTTATTGGGCATACGTAGGGTCAAGCCCAGCCGCCAGCCCACCACATGCTTGACATGACACGAATTTGCCTTTAATGGAAATTAAAAGCTTCACTCTGACCATTCACTACATTCAGTCTTATTGTTTAACCAAAGTATTGTATGTGTAGTATTTCCATTTCAAAGTATTCTGGTTATCCAAATTCCAATTCATTAGAGTTTGAAAACCAAGTTTAAGTTCACAACTGTCGGCGACTGAAATCTAAAAGGGTGGCTCCTAGAGTCACATGCGATGATTAACAGAACCAACCTACAGAAGCAAGTTATACATAACTTTCAACATCGGTGCATAGTAAGAGGATACTCATCAAATGACACATAGTAAACTGAATGGTATCATAATTATCCTAGCCACTCATTACAAAATATTAAGAGTTGACAACGAAGGTCACTAAATGGCTAGTTGAAGTTGACACCATGTCAACGCTCAGCGGCCAATCAGTCTGCCTTACGAAGTCCTTGTGAGTATTTAGTATTGAGTATTGAGATTTCCTGTACCACGTGCACATGTACCTGCTTACTAACTCAGATCCCATCCATGTATGCACTATCCTGGGCACACCAACCACTTGTATGTGTTGGTGTTTGAGTTTGCATGAGATTGTATATGTATTTATGAGTATGTATGAGTTTTGTGTGAGTATTGTATGTGAAAGTATATGTATGGGAAAGTATTTGTATGAGAAAGTCTATGTATGAGTATGTATGTAATAACATAAGTTTGTGTATGAAATCATAAGCATTTCCAAGCATAAGTATAGAATCATTGTAAACAAGTATATTATAATGGTAGTAACAAGTTATAAAACATGACAAACATTTATGGAAAATATTTAACATGTTTCTCAGTCCGGTAGTTTATAAAACAAAACAGTTGAAAAGGGACAATGAACTCACTTGTGTTGTTGGGAAATTGATTGACCTAAGAATGCGCACACTCGTTTGTTGTGCATAGAGTGGCTTCAACACCTGATTTCATTGGTTATATTTTTATATAGTAAGTACTATACTCCTTTAGGTTTTGTGTTTAAGATTAAGTGTTTAGACTAAGTGGCCTAATTACATTTATAGAATGTTACTAGGTTCTTACTATTCGATTTATCATACTACGCCTATTGCATCCTTACCCGTAATCATCAATTGTAGGACCTTCGGGAATGCCTAAGTTCCTTGCGGATTCTGCTCGGAAGGCCCTTGAAAAGTGTGGAATCCTATTCAGTGGTTTTCCAGTCGAACACCACGTGGGAATCTGACGGATGGGAATCAATGTTTTGATCAGAATCAAACACCATGGGTCTGGAATCGAAGTTGGATTGCAAGGGAGGCGCTGAAACCTAGGGATCTGACAGGAGAATGTGCAGATATGTTAAAACATTCTGTTTTTCAGGTATTTATAGGCATCAACATGTCGGGCGAATGAATGAGCCATTCATGCGAATGAATCAGATTCCTGATTCATTAGTTTGACTAGACAATCGTTGTATGTTCATTCTTACGAATGAACTCGCTTTTAGGTTCATTCATACGAATGGTCCTGTTTGATATATGAAGTCAAAGTCAGACCTGATAAACATACACCAACATAACCAAACAATAGAAAATACTTGTTTTCATTAATAATAGTCAAAATAGACAATTACATTAAACTAGGGACACCATATGCATCAACTTACTCCCCCTTGGACCTAGTTCTTCATTTGATCAGCATCTGACTTTAGTAATTTCTCTGAAAGAGCCTTCCAGTCAGCACCCGCATAAACGTCAAAAGTGAAGCAGAGTCTGATGGCCCTCATATACTGAAGTGCTTGCTCCATATCTGATAAATCAAAGAAAATCTCACACTTGTAGAGGATCTTGACATCTTCCTCTATCAAGTTGGTCAACCACATAGGGTCAAATACCCTAATTAAATACCATTTGCCCTCCTTGCAAAGAACTATCACAGCCTCTGTAGTTCTGCCATCAAAATACCACCATCAGAAGCTACTTGCAAAGCCTTGAGGCATCTTCCTGAGAGGAATAGTCTTCATAACTTTGGGAGGTAGCTACCTCAGGATAACCTTGTGCTTCCTAGATTGAGCGTCAATCTCTGGCAGGTAATACCTTTCAGGTTGTTGAGGTTGGAAGTTCACCCATCTCTTTCTATATTCAAACTTGATTTTCCTCGCAAACCAAGATGACATTCATCAGTCTTCACCCATAAAGCATGTTCAGACGTGCTAACTGATTCACCTCAAAGCCAGGCAACGTCTTGAAATCATGAGGAATTTAAAGTACTGAATTCCCCATTCTCTCTTTACTCCATAGAATCCCAGATCATTGAAGTACGCCTAACTCAGAATGCTACCGCCAGATTTGTATTCTTTGGTCTTGTAAACTTTCGTGTACTGAACTGGAGTGGGGGAATGCTATCTTTCTTGAGTTTCTGCCAATACGCAGTCCACTCCTCCTTCCTTCTTTGTAGGTCTTCTGTAGAAGCCTCCTTATCACCTTCCTTCTCATCAATTTTACGTTTGAGTTCGTCTTCTGAATGTTGACGGGAAATATTGGTGAAGGTTGGTAGCTTTTCTTCCGCAGAAGTTTACTTGACAGATTCTCTGCCATCAAGATCTTCTAAAATAACCTCATAAACATCATCAAATGACTCAGGAGTTGGGAGATCTGAAGCAGGAACGGAGGAGTCATCAACAACAACCTCGTTAGGATTTAACCTCAACAGCTCAGCAATTTGTTCCTTTGTCAGGCAGTGAATGATCTCTCCTTCTTCCTTGTCGTAGCTGACTGAGTGCTGTATAATGCCCTGAGCACCTAAAATCATAGTCAACGTGTCATCCAAATGACGTCTTAGAGGCACAGCTTCAACTTCCTCAGTCTCTTTGCCTTCCTCGGTTGGCTTGGAGGATGACTCTGGAGCTTTATCATGTTTCTTCTTCGAAGGATGACTCTCCAGGGCCAGGATCCTGTCATTGAAGCCATGAATAGTCAGGGACAGTTGATTATGCTCATCAACATACTTCAGCAGGCGATCTTCTAAATCAGCATTTCGAGCCCTTAAATCAGCCCTTTAATCAGTAGCCTGCAACAATAGAGCATCATGTTCACTAACTCTCTGTGTCAGCTGGCCAATGGTTTGATCTTATTTGTGGTTTCTTTCCATCAACCAAAGGACCAAGTTGTTCAATTTGCTGAGTTGTTTAACAAAAGAGACAGTTGGCATGGAAGAATCTAAGCGAGTAATGGAAGGACTGGTAGATGCAACTGTAAATATGGCAGTAGTGGCAGAGCAGATCTGGGAGAAAGGGACAGTAGAACGTGTATGAATTCTCCCAAGCCTGGATATTGAAGAAGCCAGTGTTGTTGCAGCAGGTACAGTAGTGGATGCTGCGACAGAAACTGACTTTGTCCGCCTCTGCAGGACAAATCTTGTCCTCTTCCTATTTGCAGTTGGAAGAGAAGATGCCTGAGTTGCTGTAGGAGTAGAAGAGTGAGGAGGAGGAGCCATGTCAAACTCTGGAGTAAATACGGGACCCTTAATCTCATCAATACTAGAGGCTTGATCCCTCGGCCTCTTCCTTATCTATATAACTTGAGATCTCACACTAGTAGTGACACACTCATTTTCAGTCTCCTTTGAGTCTGTGTCATCTGTGGCAACATCAGCTCCAACATCCATGTTCTCCCAGTCATCCATTTTTCCTCTCCCGCATCACCAGATGTAGACACACTGATCTCAACTGGAGCAGATACAGTGTCCATAGAAACACGAGTAGTTACAACACCTTGGTGAGCAACACCAGTATCACCAACAATCCCCAACATCACCACCATCATCGTCATCACTATCTCCCTGAGGAAGAATCATATCTTCAATGTTTGAGCCAGAGTCATCATGCCTCCATCTCCTCCTGGTAGGTGCAACATAATTATGATTAATGAGATGTCTAAAGAGGCGACGGTCTTGGGGTTTGTCTTCCGTTACCCTATAAGTTTTAAGTCGTATGAGTGTAGTGTCTGAAATATACTCTTGTTAATCTTGGGAAGATTAGGCAGCTGAGCATCAAAAATCAATTAAAGAAACCTGGGGTACATCAGGTGCTTCTTGTCACCTTTTGAACTAGTATTTTCCTTCATATGAGTGAATACCAAATCTGAGAAGTTGAAGGGAATATTCAGAATGAATACCACAAAAGCAGACTGAAGAGTCTTTCGAAGTTCATCAAATCCTCCACGCCTTGATCCCAGACAATGAATTAGGACATGTCAAAGATACTTAAAGGAGGAACTGAGAAAAGCTTTGTTAAGGACTCCCATAGTTAAGTCCCCATCATACTTGCCCCTTAAAAAGCAACCCCGAACTAGGTGCTTATCTAGAATCTCAGGATGACCCGGCATATCCCGAAAGCCACAAACTCTTCTAACATGTTCAGCTGACACTACGACATCTCTACCTCCCACTACTCTTCTATTAACCGTTTGCTCAACTGTGCAATCAATCTCTACATATTCCCATAAAGACTTCTGATGAGATAGATATGGTACGTGCATGTTAGAGATTGCTGAGAAGATCCGAGATCGTCTAAGAAAGGTGATAATCTCAATAAAATGTTCAGCATTCTTGGTAGATGTATTGAGGTAAGCATAAATGTTATGCTTTGAAAATGCTCTAAGGTCAGACATTCTGCAATCAAAATAAAATAAACTAGTCAGTTCATATTAGCAGACATGAAATCAGTTGAAAAGTTATTAACACTTGATTTCATTCGTGCGAATGACTCAAACACAAGGCAAATTATATACGAATGAAACCTTAAGCTAATGAGTCTAGTGCACGAATGAGATCAACACACAAATGAAGTGCCAACTCAAACTCAGCGGTATGAGTGAGTTCATTCGTTAGAATGCAATGACGAATGAGGTCGTTCTTCTGAGAGATCACAGGAATGAACTTTCATTCGTTCGGCCGAAGATTCTTAAACTATAACTTTCAAAAATCCATAATCAAATCTCAAAAATTGCAACATTGTTCTCAAAGAAATTCCGATTAAGTGATTAGGATAGATTTTAGGTCGAGTTTAACCCATTTTTGTGGTTTATTTGATTGCTACAGATCTGAAACCTAAAACCCTAAAATCTCGATCGAAAATGATTCATTGAATGGATTACAGCCAGTGAAACATGATCCAAAACATACCAGAAATAATCAATAAAGATTTTTTGATCAGAATGGGGAAGAATCACGGCTAAAATGAAAATGATGATCAAAAACTCTGAATAGGCGAATGGATACACACACACAGTTAATGAGCGAAGGTGAGAACGAATGAGCCTTTGGACGAATGTAAGGACTTAAATATAATTCTCATTTGTGCCAGAGGTTCATTCGTCTAGGTGACCCGTTAATCAGTTATTTTCATGCGGATAAGCTATCCGTCTGTGTAATTCATTCTTGCGAATGAGTAACTGTCCTTAATTCTTTTTGACATTTTGGAAAAGACAAGAACTCAAACACAATTGTTATGAGGTTTTGTCTGATTTGATGATATTAATTGTTTTGGTGAGAAATTTAGAAAAGACTGAACATCTGAACAAAAAAATGATCACTTAAAGAGAAAAATTAAAAATCTTTTTGTATTTTTAGTGATAAGAAGGAACTGTACAACTAAACTATTAAAAGCAAAACACATGTTTTTATGAGCAGTCCTTCAGGAAAGTAAAACGTATATACTAGAACATATCAATTGAGAATCCTTGAGTATTACACCTTTGACACATTTGGATTATGATGCAACTACTGATATGATTTTCCATTTTAAACCTAACCATGCTTAGCTTTTCAACAATTCAGTGATCAATTATATTTTCTGATCGAGTTACCCATTCTAGTCAACTTGTAAGGGTCAAAACTAGTTTATAACTCATCTCATCATAACTTAATACCTTGGATCATAAATGTTGAACCTCATAGGGGCTATTTGACCAGGAACAAGGACTTTAGACTCACGGTCAAAGCCTTGGTATTTGCTCCCTCTAAAGTTTCACACTTAGCCATTTTTGGTTGTTTAGATTTTGCAAGAAAGGGAGAAAACAGAATAGTAGCACAAGGAATTTTCGGGGAATGTAATTGAATTATTTATGGGAATGTTGGGGTTTAAATACCCAACATTCAATGTTACAAGAAAAAGAAATAATAAGACAAATAGCTGACACTGTTACAGACACTGAATCATCAGAAGAGTACAACTAATACAAAGTCAATAACTACGGAACCACAAGTCTTCAAAAGTTCTTCAGTCTTTAGTTCTTCAGAGGTTGAGGTAGTTGTTTATAAGTTTAGTGGTTATTCTTTCGGAAGATGTTTGTCGGAAGCTGATCAATCTGTTGTTATTACTTAATCAAAAGATGTCTTCCGAAACAGTGGTTGTCTTCCGAAAGGATCAGGTTCAGCTATTATCTTCCATAACTAAAGCGATCTGTAGTTTTTCTTTTGCGAATCTTCCGCTGTTGAGCTTCCGATACTAAAGTTCAGTAGTTTTGCTCAAAGAAGAATTAAATAAAAGGTATCCGCGGTAGGTCATTCGGCAGTTTTATTCCGTTGTTTTGCTTTAGTGGTTTTGCTCATCAGTCCTTATTTTCCAACAATCCCCCTCTGGACTGATGAAGCCAAAATATTTATTTTTGCCTAAAAGTCAAACAGTTTGATTTCTGAGAGTCCGCACATACTTCAGGACTTCGTATTTTGTGTCAGCTATTTCCAGGGTCATATGCTGCAGTTCCTTCATATCATGATTGGGGAACTTAAGAATAGCATCCCAATCTGAGAAGAAAGTCCTAGAACCATTGAATCTTTCAATGATCATAGTTTTGGTGACAGGGTCATAAAACCATCTTTTTATTCTGGCTCTAGAATTGGTGATCTGAATAGGTAGGGATTTAGGAGAAGGACCTAAGGGGAGAGGAGCTCCGGCATGCTAGTGAACAATCTCTCTCCTTTTTACTTGATCCTTGGAGTCAAGTAGTTTCTTGACTACAACATGCTGATGAGGCTCATAGTGCCTCAAAAGATCAGGGAGAATCTCCTTTTCAATTTCAACCCAAAGTCTGAAGTTGACAATAGATGGAGATTTCTCATATCCAACACCTAGACTTCCAAGAGGTGCATTAAGCAAATGGTCAAGCATGGTGCTTGGATCTGCATCCTTGAGCTTAGACACTACACTGGGAGAGGATGGTGTAGCTTCTTTCCAGAGCTCAGGATGATCACTGTTGACTCTTTTGAATTTAGACCATTCATCAAACAGTATGTTATCCTTCTATCTCATGATCGTGTTCTTTGGTCCCCACTGATTTTGAATGAGAATGCGTTTTATTCTTATTCTTTGCTCAATGGTCTTCTTCTTCTTGGTGTCTGCCTTTATTCTTTTAGAAAGGACTTCAGCTTCCTTTCTAAGACT
This sequence comes from Mikania micrantha, assembly GCA_009363875.1. NCBI lineage: Eukaryota > Viridiplantae > Streptophyta > Magnoliopsida > Asterales > Asteraceae > Mikania > Mikania micrantha. The sequence continues at coordinate 29,696,085 of CM018688.1, forward strand.
TGAGATATCCCAGTTGCTAAAGGTTTCAACTTTATACTTACCTTCATTCAGCAAGAACATGATCAGTTGCTCCCTCTCAGCCTAATAAGTTTTATCTTGTTGTTGATCCATCAGGGCTATCTGTTCCTGATAGGCTTTAACCAGCTCATCTCGTGAAAGACCAGTGGCATCTAGATCATCTAAGATCTTGTTTTCCCCTTCAGCTGTGGAGAACTGCCTTACAGTGAATGGGATTCTTTTGGAGGGGAGGTTTGAATTTTCTCAGCTTCAACATCAGTTGGCTTTATTGGAGAGGGAGCTTTGGTGGGCTTGGATTGATTAGAATCAGACTCATCATCATCAGCCAGTCTAAGCCTTCTCTTCCATGGAATTAGAAAGGCAATGGGCTGATTATCATTTGAGTCTGAACTTGGTTCTTGTATGGGAGTTAAACATTTCTTAGGTTTAGTGGTGGGGGTTTTGGATTTTCTGGCCACACTCTTCCGTCTTCTTGCGAAAGACCGAGTGATTATGGGTGCTGGTTTTTGGCTTATTTTGGATTCATTTAGGATGGTGGGAAGTGAGTTTTGTGAAGATAATTCTAGAAGGGTTTGAGAAGCAAATTTGGGAGAAAGAGTAGGTGAGTTTTCTTTATTTGTTTTTACAGGTGAGGAAGGGATGGATACAGTGAGAGAGGTTTGTTTGGGGGAGATTGGGTTATGTTCAGATTGGACAGACTCAGTTTGAACTGGTATCTCCTAAGTGGTGGAGGCTAAGGAAGAAGAGGTTGTGGTTGTGAGTTGTATTGGTTCAGTGGGAGCTGGTTTGGTGGGTTTGAGTTTGGGTTTGCAGGTCACACCAGATGCTCCTGTTTCCACTTGAGCTTCAGCTACCCTTTGTTTCTGTTTAGAACTGGCCTTAGCAGCCTCAGTTTGAAATTGTTGATCTAGTGTAGCTTTGAGAAGTGCCTCCTGATTCTTCAGTTTTATTTCATTCATTCTTCTTTGCTCAGCCTTTTCTTGAACCCTTTTGGCGGCTTGGGCTTCTGACAGGAGCCTTTAATTCTCCCTCTTTTTGGCTTCATCAGCTTGCTCCTTGAACCAGGGAGGAGGAGGAGGAGCTATTCCTGTGAGAGACTCCAGAAAGAGAGTGTGATTAGCCACCTCATCTTGTAAAGAAGAAATCTTGGAGTCTACTGAAATTTTCAGTAGATCCAGTTGAAGCTTCTGGGTGGTGTGGAAATCTTTGGTGAAATTGGTGAAGAGAGTGGTGCGATGGGTATTAAGAAGTGGGATTAACACTTCTTGAAAAGCTTGGGTTGAAAAGGTTGGGGCAGTGGAAGTAGGTGGAGTGTTTGGGAGACATTCAAGTTAAGGTGCTTGCATTGGGATGGATTGGGGTTGCAGGACTTGGTTATTCAAAGCTTTTGTAACTAGCTCAATAAGCTTGGACACATCCACCTGAATATGAGAAACAGTAGCCGTCAAATCCTTTAGTTTGAGATCTGATTCGTCCAACCTTTTACGGATATCATCTGAATCCCTGACTAGTGAGTCAGTTTTAGCATGACATAAGTCCATCTCAGGATTGTCACGTACCCCTTTTTCTTAGTTCTGGGGATTTCCAGCCTCGGTTTCAAGAACTTAAGTGGTTGTTGCCATAGCTGGAGTCTTAGTGCCTGATCCATCCAGATGAAGACCCATTGGGCTTTCATGTGAGATGGATGCTCCAGATATATGATCATGATGTCTAGATGGACTAGACACCCTGATCTCATCCTCTTCTCCATGGGTAGGAGATTAGGGCTGCTCCTCAATTGGTGAAGAGAGAGAACCAGTTGGCTTTAAACAAGACTCAATCTCTAGGAGAATTTGGGCAATAGAATCAAGGGCTTGTTGTGGTGAAGAAATCGAAGTGTCCTTGGGAGATTGGACTGCCATCTGAGCATCAAGTGACACATCAGTGGTTTGTGTGGGATCCCTTTGGATTACAACATCATCCTGTTGAGAGGATTGATGAGGAGCTAGATGGGGTTGAGCTTCAGGATCCATCTGTGAGGATGGAACAGATGGATCTACCTGTCCAGTGGGGACAGAGACTTGCTCAGGGATCTCAACTTCCTGAACAGTCTTTTTGGGCTTTTTAGGTTTGGAGGCTTTTGTGGACACTTTTCTTTTGGTAGGTACTTTGACAGGTGTGGAGGAGGAGGTGGATGTGGGCTCACTGAGGGCGGTTGTGTCCTCAGTGCCATCCATTATTTTGGCATTAGTATTAGCCTAGTGAATATCTGTTTGTCAATGCTCTTGGAGTTAGAGAAAGGAGCAATGTGACACACAATGTTAATCTCAGCAAATAAACATGCCATCTCAAAACGAGGATACAACAAGAATTTGGGATTCTTTTGGTGATGCACTAAGTGGTCAAAAATTATTTGGGGCAGATTGACTCTTTCGTTGGAAAGAATTTCATACATGACATATTGCATGTCATATGTCATTTATCCCCAACTAGTTGTCTTCTGAGAAAGACACTGCAAAATGGTATGATACAGAAACTTGTACTTAGGACTAAAATAGAATTTTTTTTAGAAGTGGGGTGTTTTTTCTTAGGGTGAGCACAAATGTTGTCAGAATTTTTTTTACACAAATGGGTCTCTCGCCACTATGAAGGGCGAGTTCTGACGCGCGTGTCAGATTATGTTTTTCTAAATTCGCCACTATGAAGGGCGAGGTCTGCGTGGATTCCACCTAGGCATTTCAAACGAAAAAAAATTTAAAAAAGTCTTGTATCGCCACTAGTAGGGGCGAGTTCTGGTACACATGTCAGCATCAACAGTATATCGCCATTGATAGCGGCGAGATCTGGTACACATGTCAGCGTGGATCCATTTCAAACGAAAAAAAAAAATAAAAAAGGGTTGTATCGCCATTGTGAGTGGCGAGTTTGGTACAAAATCAGTACAAGTCACCACTGGGAATGGCGATTTAGATTGTAATATCAAATCACAAATTAAACTCGTGAATCGTCCACTGTTATGACTATGTGAGGTTAAAAAGTCACCCATTAACTTTCTGAACCAAATTCTGTGGAGCGTTTAATATTTTTTTTTTGAAAATCCTGTTTGTTTAATTAACAATTTGTCAACTTGCTAAATAAATGATAACCGACATAAATAAACTTTCGGTAATCACGAAAAATATATATTTTTTGAATTGTTTCTTTTGAACGTTAGAATTACATATATGGTTTATCGCGCGACTGTGTTAAGAATTCATTATTTTAAAATTTACACGTTTTTTTTTTCAAATTCATAATATATAATCAAAAAATGAGATGTTGCCCTTACTAAGGGCGAGGGGTATTTTCGTCATACATTTTGAAAGTTTCTGTCTATATATTGAGATCATACGAAACATTTTTTTCTCACAATTCAGTTCAAGCTTTATTTTTTTATTTCACTCTTTAACAATGTTTTCTCCCATTTTGGTTCAACTATATTGGGGTGGTAATGTTTCATATCAAAATGGAAGTATTTCTTACGATGCTTCCACTAGAAGTACTACCGTTGTTATTCGGGAAAAAAGTTCTTATGAAGAGTTTATTGATTTAATCTATAAACACCTTCAAATTGAAAAAGAATTTTATCAATTGAAGTTGAAGTTGTATTATACATTCCAGGGGTTTTCTCATTCTTCTGAAATTTTCAATGATTCTAGCTTGGAAGTGTTGTATTATTTAGCAACAACATTTGGTAATTTTCATGCTGATGTTTATGTTAGCATTGAGCCAACAATGTCTGCGTCTGTACAACAAACCAGCTGTATGGATCTACTAGGTGGTTTTAATGTAACAGAAGCGCAGCAACAACAAATGTATTCTTATGAATGCAATACTAGCCAATTTCAATTTGATGGCGATTTGGCCACCACTGTTGACGTTAATGTTGAATCTGAATCTGAAGAATGCCTAGAAAGCACAGAAGAATCTGAGGATTATCCATCAAACAACGAATCTACAGATGGTGATAATAGTATGGAAGAACATGTAATTCCAGAACAGTATCATACAACAACTTTTGCAAACTGTTCAGAGGGATCATTGGACCATTCAATTGATCCTCAAGAGTTACGAGAATACGAAGCCGGTGATTTTGATGATGATGACGAAATGGACATATGGAACGAAGAATCAAGAGAAGTTCGTATCGGTATGTATTTCAGATCTAAAGATGAACTCATGCATGGTGTTCGATTATGGAATCTTGACCGTAATCGTGAGTTGATAGTAGACGAAAGCAAACGCAACAAATGGAGGGCAAAATGTTACACAACAAATCCAAAGTGTAACCCTAATATTCGTATTGGTCCCCCATGTAAATGGTATGTGTCAGCTTCTAAAAAGAGCAATGATCACATGTGGAGAATTGTCAGATGGGTAGAAGGACACAACTGTTACGGTACAGTGGTTCGTAACAACAATAGATGCTTGAAATCTAGAGATATTGCTACACTTATCATTCATGCTATTCGTGAAGACATCGCATATCTAGTGAAACAAATTCAAGCACACTTAAAAGATCAGCTAAACGTTGATATATCTTATAGCAAGGCGTGGAGAGGTCGAAGAGAAGCAATTGAAAGGATTCATGGTAGCTGGGTGAGCAACTTTCGAGAGATTCCTAAGTACGTTGAAGCATTAAAGGCTGCAAACCCTGGCACAGTTGTTGAATGGCTACATCATTCGACAGGATCTTCCAACTCGTATACATTTAAATACGTGTTTTGGGCCTTTCGACCAGCAATAAAAGCTTTCCAGTATTGCCAGCCAGTATTATCTGTTGATGGCACTCATTTGAAGGGTTCTTACCGTGGTAAAATGTTAATCGCTGTAACAAAAAACGCAAATAATTACATAGTGCCAATTGCCTATGCAATTGTTGATGAAGAGACTGTGGAAAGCTGGACCTGGTTCTTTCATCAATTCTGGTTACACATTGCGATGCAACGGGGGAAAAAGTTATGTGTTATCTCTGATAGACACAAAGGCATTATTAATGCAATGCAAAATATGCAAGTGTGGAAAGAAAATGCGGCTCATCGGTTTTGTCTCAGGCATGTTCGAAGTAACCTGATGCAAAAGTTTAAGGTTTCTAGCATGAAACGACTATATTGGGATATTGGTAGCACTACCCAACAAAGAAAGTATGAACACTCGGTCCAACTGTTATCAAGCTTAAATCCACAAGCATGGGAATACCTAAAAGGTATTAAAGAAAGCAAGTGGACGTTGCTTAATGACAAAAATCATCGTCGTTGGGGAAACGTTACGACAAACATTTCAGAAAGTTTTAACAATACGCTAAGGGGAGTCCGGCTTATGCCAATAAAGGCTATCATTGATTGTACGTTCAATAAAGCAGTGGAACATTTTAGGCGAAACACCGATATTATAGAAAATTGTGATACATTGTTACCACCTCGCATTTGGCGTCTGTTTAACACACGTGATCTCCGTTCACAAGAACACATGGTTACGGAGTTTGATTATAGACGAGGTAGGTACCGAGTTGTATCAAAAATACAAAGAAACGAATCCGGTGGAAACGATTATACCATTGAGTATCTCAATGGAACATGTTCCTGTGGTAAGTGGCAAATTCAAAGATTTCCATGCTCACATGCTCTTGCAGTTTGCCGTCAAAGGGGGGATTCACCTCAGAGTATTATCAATGAGTTATACACCATGGCCGCGTATAGAGCTCAATATGACAGTGAATTTTTCCCATTATCTCACCAAGCCTATTGGATGGATCCGATCCCGTATTGGAGGATTAAACCTGATTCATCAAAACTTACCACAGCACGTGGTAGAAGACAATCAAGAAGAATTCACAACGAGATGGATGTACGCCGGCACCCTGACGAACCTGTTACACGTAGGTGTGGAATGTGTAGACAAATTGGACACAGACAGAATAACTGTCCAAACTCACACCATTGATGTATTTTTTTTAGTGTTGTAATATAATGTTTAATATAAGCATAATATATAATAAAAATAACAACTATAAAATAAAGAAGACATTTATTATTAATAATGACCAATAACTTATGAAACACATTCTACCCACGTGGTATGAAACGCCAATTATAGTATTGTTCTGCCATGTATCGTCGGTATTTCATACACTTGTTTTTAAAATCATCGTCTACATTCAGATTTTTATTTTGAACAAGATGTTGCATTAGCATACAAGCCAGAACACCTGTGTCGCCGCCTAGATCACCTCCATCCTTTGGCGCATAATCGTCATTAGCATTGTGTACTTTTAGGTGTCTATCCCTTTTATCTATGTAAACTCCATCATATTTTCGCCAGTATTGAATTTCATCTAACAACTAGTCAAATTTAATTGGCAGCACGTCCATGGTAGGAAAATGAATCAGACTACGATAATCTTTTATATAGCCCTTATTTGGCCAGTATTGAACCAATTCCATAGTCTGCAAATTGATTCTTACAAGATACCAATCTCCTACATTACGTATACATAACGGAATATAAATATAATCCACCTCCCACCATGGAGGGTGCAGTTCATGTGTTCCGTTAGCATATACTGCAGCAAACTTGCTTTCTTTTAAAATTAAAATATCACGAAATTCTGGTGGTAGAATTGTCCACCGCAAACCTGATGGTCCGTTTGTCCTAAGACGTGCATCTCTAAAATGCATGATTCGTGTTACCCATCCTTCAATATGCTGGAAAATATCATTCAAAAACATGTAAAATTTTTAGTTAACATGTTAGTATAATTTTATAATGTTATATCTATACTACAAATTTTAATATAAAAATTTTCAACCATTGGCCAAAGCTGACCGTTGCACCGATATCCCAGCAAAGTTCCCCAAAAATCACCATCAAGCTTTTTATCTTTAAAAAAAATTGAATAACAGAAAGGGGCATCGCCATTGTTATAAAACTCGACTACATCTTGGGACCATTTGTTAGAGTCTTCATTTGGAATTGCCCAGTTGCGCTTTTTCAGTGGAATTTCTTCTAAATCATCAGCTATTTTTTCGGTTTTGTCTTCTGGAGGGTTTGAAGAAGAAGCATTTTCTGATGTTTCTTTTGGTTGACGTCTCCATTTTTGAAAAATCCACTTTGATGCTTTGGGTGCTGGTTGCGAATGATATTCTTCATCATCGACTACTTCTTTACCACGATTGTGAGCCATCTAGAGAGAAGAGATTGAGATACAGAGAGGGAGATATAGAGAAGATATAGAGAGAAGAGATAGTGATGCTTGAATGGCTTGTCATAGATAAGTATTTATAGACTCAAGTGTAGTATATAATTCTTGTTATTTAAGTTGATAAATTTTTATATTAGTATTGCAATGGTTAAATAACATTAATATAAAAAGTCATACATAAATAAGTAACAAATAAATATACAATACAATAAAATGTTCAACATAAAAGGAGTTATAACTAGTCGGTGCCACAACCAGGCCGTCTTATCTGACGCCTACCTCTACGAGTTGCTATATTCTCGTTATCATCATTATCATCGTTAGTGTAATCCATAGTTGTATTTAAGTCAAACTCCAAAGATAATGACCGGTCCCTTGGAGGTCTCATATCCGGCAAATGACGGAAAGCCGGTGTTGGGGGTGTATCTAATGGGGGGTAAAAAGGAGTTAGTAATGATGGACTAAAAAAATCTTGGCTAAAATCCGGTTGTTGGAACTCGTAGTTTTGTAGCGGATTATAACCAGATGGCCCCGCATCCTCATAATTTTGGGTACCAAATTGAGAAAAATGTTGTGATGAGGTACCTACTTCCCCAAAATTTTGTGAAGGACTATTGGGGTGATAACTACTTGAACTCCTGTGTGGCGAGTTTATCACAGGCTCAGCCTCAGGCTCAGCCTCAGCCTCAACATTTTGAGCCTGCGGCTGGCGCCGGTTCCTTCGTCGATCTGTTCTTCTTATACTTTGTGGTACGAAAGGAACTTGATAACCAACGGGATCTTGTGACATATGAGTTGGGTAATAACCCATGTGGTGTTGTACGTGTCCATATCCCATGGCTTGGCTAGCCATATCTCTTATAAAATCTTCCCCTGTTCTTTGATAAATTTGGCTCATAATGTCCCACTGTCATCATTAATTATATTTTAGAAAGTTTATAAAAGATACTCAAAATATTAGTGTAAATAGACGTATTGATTACCGTCATTTGCAAAGTCCCCCCATCATTAGGGAACCCATGTTGGTTTTGTTGGTGATGCCTCGGGTCTACTGTATATAAAATTGTACGAGGCAAATACCACTGCATGTATTCTGGGCTGGCAACACAAGAGTCAGTGAATTCTGTAGTTACAATGTTGTTGTGTCGCCCAACCCATGACAAAACGTATTGGTTGTGCTTTTGTAACCAATTAACATCTCGTCCACCAGTACGACTTATTTTGTGGAGCCTTCTATGTTCTTGTTCCCCAAAAAGTGTGTTCACGGGAATAGGCTGAAACATTCTGAATTGTCTCATAACCCTACTTGGTAAGTGAGGTTCAACAATTTCCCAGAATATAAGATACGTCTCAGACCTCCAACTTGCTTGACCACTCATACAAATTCCAGGTAACAGATGCAAGACATTTTCATAAGGCCTCCAGTTAAACTGTAAAAAAAATTAATATTAATAATATAATAACATTTAAAATTAATATAAACGGAATTACCTTGTCTTCTGTTAATGAATGTAATAGAGAGCGGTAAACACTCAACACATGCGATGCCGTGCGAACGTAAGTTAAAGGACTCCGCCATCTTGAAAAAAACACATAATTTATTATAACGTTATCTTAATAATATATTAAGGATTATAAAGTGTTATTTAACACATACCGTGCACCATATGGCTTTTGGAAATCGATAGCATTTACAGCTTCCGGTGCAAATCCACTAAATCTTTCCCATGCCCAAAGTTGTAACAAAAATACAGGACCACTGATATCAGTTCTTGAAATATCAGTGACCTTACATAAATGCTTATACAGGCATGCCAATACGGCACTACCCCAACTAAGTTGACCACAATTATTTAAATCTTCCAAATGACTTAAATAATTGATATGGACCCAGTTGGAAGCAGAATCTGGAAATAATGTTGCACCAATCAAAAAGAAAATAATCAATCTAGCCCGCTGGATTAATTGCAGCCTAGTTGGATTTTCAGGTAAATCTGTTTTTATTTTGGTTAAAATAAATGGAAGGTTTATTTTATAACCATTTACTGCCTCTTGAGACAGTTCCTCACCCACCAAATTTTCAAACAATGCTGTAATCTGACTATTATTTAAATTCGATTCAACACCTGACACTACATCTCCTTCAATTGGTAAACCCCACAATATATTTACATCCTGTAATGTTATTGTGGTTTCGCCAATAGGTAGGTGAAAAGTATGGGTTTCAGGACGCCATCTCTCCACAAGTGCGGAAATTAAAGCTCGGTCAAGTCTTCTATTTCCACATTGAACGATACCTCCAAATCCTGCTAATGTTATGAATTCCATAACATTCTCGGGGATGGGATGTGATTTTAAATGCTTCCAGAAATCCTGATCTCCACATCTAATTCTTAATATCCCATCATCCTTGTCTGGATTTTGAAAGTAGTAATCACCTCTATGACTACCACTTAGCCATAACAAATCATTATTCAACGGACCAGATGTAAAATGACCATCCATATCAGCAAAATTTGAACTTAGAAAATTTTTGATGTATTAAAAATAGAAGAATGAGATTTTTGAAGTTAGAAATCGTCTCTATCATATGCGATATATATAATGATGTTTTAAAAAGAAAAAGTAGTTCACGAGTTTAATGGTTGATTGGACATGTCAATGAAAATCGCCATTCATAATGGCGACCCCATTTGGAATTTTCTGAATTTATTCAATTAATGGGAGTAGTTCACGAGTTTAATGGGGTGAGTAGACATCTCAATGAAATCGCCATTCCCAGTGGCGACCCATTTGTCTTTTTCCTAAAAATCTGGCAATTTGTAGCAGTAAAGTGTACCAGATCGCCACTATCATTGGCGATATACTGTAGATATTCAGAAAAGGTACCAGATCTCGCCACTATCAATGGCGATATACTGTTGATGCTGACATGTGTACCAGAACTCGCCCCTACCAGTGGCGATACAAGCCTTTTTTAATTTTTTTTTCGTTTGAAATGCCTAGGTGGAATCCACGCAGACCTCGCCCTTCATAGTGGCGAATTTAGAAAAACATAATCTGACACGCGCGTCAGAACTCGCCCTTCATAGTGGCGAGAGACCCATTTGTGTAAAAAAAATTCTGACAACCCCATTTGTGCTCACCCTAAGAAAAACACCCCACTTCTAAAAAAAATTCACTAAAATAAGATTTGTACAAGGCTCTGTTCTTCAGGTCTCTTTGATAATCGCACTTAACAAAACCATTGTGAAGAAGTTTGAGAGGAACCGTGGTGGGGGCATCAGTATCACCCAGATTTAGGGCAACACTAATTTTAGAGGGGGTGATGGAGACTTGTTGACCGGCAACCACCGAGGTGATGCTTTCAACAGAGTCATCCTTATACACCTAAGCAGAGATCGCCCAAAACTGATTTAGAGCAGGCTCAGAATTAGGGGGGTCGAGAGTAAGAGCAGTTTGAACAAAGGAGTTTACCAGAATGTCGATGACCTCATCGTAATGGGGGTATTCATAAGACTTGGTGAGGTAAGCTCTAAGGTTGTGAAACGGCTTAAGTTTCAACGCTTTAGACGCCATGTAGGTAACAAAGGTCGAAGAACAGTTTCAAGAACAAAACACTAATACAACTTTTGCCTTAAATTCAGAAAGATAAATAAGGGAAAATATAATCATTGCAAATGTGTGTGGTTTCAATAGAGGAAACCGCCACTACTTATAACAAACTTAAAGTTTTACCTTAGGGTTTTTACCCATTGGACAATCCTATAAGCATAAGAGAGAGAGAGAGACAAAGGACAAATCAGTACGTTCATGCACACCCTGGTGTGCAGCCAATGCTTTGTTAGGAATGAAGCCTAGGCCGATGCCGTTACACACAAACATCATGAGCAACAAGCTCAGACGAAGTCAGTGTAAGTGCATCGAGCCAGGTGACATGCCTGACAAGTAGTTGTCCTTCGCCATAAGCAATATTTTGAGTTTTAAATAAGGAGAAGATAACCACTGATATAAATAAGGAGAAGAAGATCAGTGGTCACTTGAAGTAGAAAGGGTAAAATGGTAAAATAAGAAGATATTTTTGAGCCGTGAAAACAATTAATGAGTGTCAATTCTATTAATTGTAGGGAGTCAAATCTTTAGAGTAATTAGTGAAAGTCAAATCAGGCATAATTATCAAGGCTTAATAACTACGGATTAAAAAAATTTTAACCACGGAATGGTTTTAACCGCGGATAAGTTACCGTGGGGACAACCACGGATGTGGCAAAAACCACGGAGTGTCTAAAATGTAACAACGAATTGATTATAACCACTGATAGATATAAGGCAGTGGTTAGTATAACCACTGAAGTCTATCCGTAGTTTAGGATAACCATTGAGAAAAGAACCACGGCTGTTTTATCAGTGGTTTTCCCTTTGTCCGTTGTTAGGATAATTTGAGAATTATCCCTTTATATAATGATTTAAGGTTTAAGAAATGTATTCTTAACCATATTTATTAATTTATTAACTCATATTTATCATGCCTAATTTGGAGACAAACTTAGAAAAGATTGATGAGTCCAAAGGCTTGGTAAATATGTCTGCTACTTGGTCAATTGTGGACACATGTTATGGGACTATTAATCCTTTTTTTCAAAACAGTCTCTTATAAAGTGATGTCTTATTTCTATATGTTTAGTTTTAGAGTGATAGACATGATTTTTTATTATATTTTTGGCAGCTTCACTGTCTATTAAGAGGGGTGTTTTCAGTTCTGTTTTTCCAAAGTCCAACAGTTAGTATTGTAACCAAAGGATTTAGGCAGTGCAATGTGCTGCTGCAATGTACTCAACTTCAACAGTTGAATTTGGCACTGATGTTTGCTTTTTGCTTTGCCATGAGACCAAGCAATTTGCGAAGAACTGACATCCTCCTGAGGTAGACTTCCTGGTTAGTGAACATCCGGCTTAATCACTGTCTGAAAAACCAATAAGCTTGCAAGATTGATTAGCATGATACCAAATACCTAGTACAGGAGTACCTTTTAGATATCTGAATATCAGATTGGTATCTTGCACAGACACATGTTGCATACATAATGTCTGGCCTTGATGCAATGAGATACATCAAAGATCCAATCATGCACCTGTAGTGAGTTTGATCTACAGGTTCACCATTTTCGTCTGGAGTTATTCCAGGTGCGGTTGCCATGGGGGTAGAGATTATTTTGCAATCAGTTATTTCAAATTTATTCATAAGATCTTTTAGATATTTGGACAGATGAATGAAAGTTCCATTAGGGTTTCTTTGACTTGGAGTCCTATAAATGTTTTTAGTTCACTTAAAGCACTCATTTCAAACTCAGAAGACATTAATTTTGAAAATTCTTCACACAAGGAAGGTTTTGTTGATCCAAAAATGATTTCATCAACATAGATTTGGACCAGCAAAAGTTCCTTGTCTACCCTCTTGATGAACTAGGTCTTATCAATGGTTTTCCTAGAGAATTTATTTGAAAGAAGAAATTGAGAGAGAGTATCATGCCATGATCTATGTGCTTGTTTAAAACCATAAAGAACTTTGTCTAGTCTGTACACCCAGTCAGGATGATGAACATCATCATACCCTGGTGGTTGACAGACATAGACTTCCTCCTTTATAGTTCCATACAAAAATGCAATTTTTATATCCATCTGAAATACCTTTATGTTGTGGGATATAGCAAATGCAAGGAAGAGTCTTATGGCTTCAAGTCTAGCAACAGGGCCAAAGGTTTCATCATAGTCAATGCCTTCCTCTTGGGAGTACCCTTGCACTACCAATCTGGCTTTATTTTTTATTACAAAGCCCTTGTCAACAGTTTTATTCCTAAATACCCATCTAGTTCCTATTGGGTATTTTCCTTTGGGCAAGGGGCAGAGAGTCCAAACATTTTGCCTTTTGAACTGTAACAGTCCATCCTGCATAGCTTCCACCCAATTATTATCTTTGAGAGCTTCTTGATAGTTAGATGGCTCAATTTGGGACAGGAAAGTAGCATGAAGATAAAAGTTTCAATTTTCTGGCTCCTACTTTAAACACCTTTACTTAAATCACCCAAAATCTACTCTAGGGGTTATTTCTATTGAAGGGAATGATGTCCAAACAATTATTAGCAGAAGCAGCATCAGAAGAAGATGGATTTTCGATAGGACCAGGAGAGCTTTCAGATGAGGTAGCATGAGCTTGTTCAGAGGTATCTACTGGTGCATTATCAATTATTGGATATGTGGAAGTAGATACATGTTCATTTTGATGTTCAAGATTTATTGGATAAGAAGGAATGGAAGAAAAGAAGTGAGACACTGAGCACTCCTTAAGAAATGATAAATCTTCAGAAGTTTGACAAGACTCTGAAGAAGGAGACATGGAAGAGGCAGGAGAAGTGTATGTGAAACTTTGAAGATCAAAAAAATCATCAGGAGTAAAAAGAAAAGTGCACATTGATGTAGATTCATTGAATTTGACATCAATTGATTCCTCAACAATTCTGGTCCTGAGATTGAAAGCTCAGTAAGCTTTGGAAGTTTGAGAGTATCCCCCAAAGTAACCAGAGTCCACTTTTGCAGCAAACTTGGACAAGGAGTCCTTTGTGTTCGAAATGAAACATGGACACCCAAAAACTTTGAAAAAGGAAATGAGAGGCTTTATTTTATGAAGGACCTCATAGGCAGTCTTATTATGTCTTTTCACAATGTGAACTATGTTCAAAACATAACAAGCAGTGTTTAGTGCATCAGCCCAAAAAGACAAAGGTATTCCTGAGTCTGCAAGCACGATTCTTGCAGCCTCAATAAGTGTCCTATTCTTTCTTTCTACAACTCCATTTTGAGCAGGAGTTCTAAGAACACTGTATTGTCTGAGGATTCCTTTGGAAGTGCAAAACCCATCAAGAACAAGATTTTTGAATTCGATACCATTATCACTTCTAATTACCTTGACAGGTTGACCAAATTGTCTTTCAAGTTGAGTGGTAAGGGCTTTTATTTTATCAACAGTCTCATCTTTGCTGAAAAGAAAGAACGTCCAGCAAAATCTTGAGTAATCATCTACAACAACTAAACAATATCTCTTTCTGGCTAAACTAGCTACCTTCACAGGACCGAATAGATCCATATGAAGAAGATTTAGACAGTTAGTTGTTTTAGATTCCTCAATAGACTTATGTGATGATTTATGTTGCTTTCTCTTTAAGCAAGATTCACATTGTCCTTCAAAATGAAATTCTTTTGAAGGTAATCCTTTTACTAAAGAAAGGGTAGAAAGCTTATAAGAGTTTGATGATTTAGGTGGCTGAATCTTCTGTGCCATATGGCAGTTCCAGAAGATGATGCTTTGGCTATGAGACATGTAGGAATGGATGTTTCAGAATCAGTGGTCATGTCTACCACATAAACATTCCAACTTCTCTTAGCCGTCAGCAGAGTGTGTTGGTCAATTAAGACCTTTATTTTATAATTTATTTCTGGAGAAAGAATTTTACAGCTGCCTTGGTAAAAAAATGAACTATATTGTTTGTCTACTAATTGAGAAACACTCAAGAGATTAAACTAGAGGTTTTCAACTAGGCTAACATCCTTAAAGTGCAATTTTCCACTAAGGACGAAACCAGACCCAACTATCCAACCTTTTGCACTGTTTCTAAAGGAGATAGATCCTCCATTCTTTGAAATGAATTATTTAGAATAGATCTGCATCCTGTCATGAGCCTAGAGCCTCCACTAAGAAGCTATCTGCACATATATGATCAAATGCAATAGGTTAGATATGGGTCAAAGTTTATTTCAGAAGAGAAGAGAAACAATTGGAGAATTTATTTGTTTTGCTGCACATTATTCATCGACTTCTGCATCATTTGCATCATTTGCATCAGTTGTTGCAGATTTTGATGCAAAATATTGATCTGTGAGTCCACAGAAGGTGGATTCGTAGCAGCAGGAGAGTAGGAAATAGGGTTCACCATAGGGTAAGAAAGTGGTTTACCAAGGATTGATGGCCTGGTAAAGGCAGCCAAAGGAGAGGGTGAGTAGAATGATGGATGGGTGTTTGGTCTTATTGTGCTGTTAGCTTCTTGTCTACTTGCTTTCTTGGACTTCTTCATTTTATTAGGGGGATTCCCTTTAGATGAAGAAGCATGTTCAGCTTTCAACTTTTCAGCCTTCAGCTTATCTCTAATTTTCTCCAAAGGGGTATTTGTCTTGCAATTCTTAGTGGAGTGATTGTACTTAAAATATTTCAAGCAGGCAAGAGATAGGGAAGAATAGTTTGGAATGAATGGCTTATTAGCCTTCATTATTGGGTATGGAGGGTGAGGATGAGAAGGAGGAAATTTGATGTCGACCATAAGCCTTTTTCCTTTGTCAGGATTGGCCTTAGGGTCAACAGAGGTTTCCTGTTGCATTGTACCTTCAGAACTTTGAGTAGAGCTGATAGCAGGAGAAATCTCAGTTTGTTCTGAAGAGTTATTGTTATGAACATTTTCCAGGTGTGTTTCTTCTGGTTTTTCCGGGCTTGTATTACTGGGGTACACAAACTTTGGAAATTGTCCAGATTCATACACCTTTGGAGGCATGTTCTTTATTGCTGGGATTTCATCAGGAAGAAAGGTAGGGGATAGTGGTTCCGAAACATTTTCATCCACATTATTATGAAACGGGGCATAGACCTCTAGTGGACTTGTGTGGTTGTACCCGATTCCAAACTTAGCTTTACTGTGAACTTGCTTGCTTAGAAGCATCCTGAATCCTTTACAAGACTCAACCCACTTTTCACAGCTGACTTTAGTTTGTGTGGTTGTACCCGATTCCAAACTTAGCTTTGCTGTGAACTTGCTTGCTTAGAAGCATCCTGAATCCTTTACAAGACTCAACCCACTTTTCACAGCTGACTTTAGTTTGGGCCACTTCATCTCTACAAGCAGAATATTTCTCATGTTGCAGATCAAATAATGCTTGTAGGTTGGCTTTTACAGTTTTTAAAATCGAAATTTGACCGTCTTTATTTTTATTAACTTTTCTACGTCTAGATTTTTATTAGCCAATAGTTTCTCAAGCTCTTGGTTTTGTTGTTGTAGCAACATGTCACACCCCTGCGCCGCGTACGGAATCCACGGCGCAGTGACGATCGATGGTTGAATCATGCACAAGTATTGAATAAGAACAACCACAATGCATTACTAAGTTTCATAAAGTTTAGACCATTGTTTAGTTACAGAAATTCTATCTATCTACCAATAGAATGACAACTGCAGACCCAAAAATATTGTTTACAAAATAAGACTCAGATAAGACAATTAAACAATCAGGATTATGTGAGTTTTTAATCCAGCCTAGCTTGTTTCTTCATCTTGTTCTATCTTAACTATGGTCTCCTTAGTTGTCCTTATGAAGCTCTAAACCTGATTACCTGAAACACGTGAAAAGTAGCTATCAACTACAAAAGTAGTTGGTGAGAACAATAGGTTTAACATTTGTAAATATGAATCTGGATTGTAAAACATATGTATAAAACAGTGAATGAAAATAACAACGATAGTTGCAACCCAAACTAACATCAAGTAAGATTAACGTCAATCTAATGACTGTCTACTAGAAAAGCCAACATATAATCAAGTCTCAAACTACGTCTAGAGTCAGAAAAAGGAGTCAGCATACGCATTCAACACTAGCTGTACTAATGAGTTTACTCAGAAGACAAACTCCGTGTTGACGTACCCGGTCAATATGACCTATGTTGTTGAAGTTAATTAGCAGCAAATCCATATTACCGTAACGAATCCAATCTGCAGTTAGTTTTTAAAACAAATTTAAAACGATAACCGCAGCCTTGGTGTAACCATAACGTGTCCCGCTTTCCCTTGTTGTGATCACCCAGTACTAACGTTATAAGAATAAGAATGAGATTGAGTAAGTGCCTTGATGTATGTATAAGTTTGTTCACAACGATGAACACCATGCTTTTAAGTTTTTAAGATTTAATCTTGTGATTGAAAACCTTTGTTTGAATACTCATGATTGATTTCCATGACTTTGAAATCCTTTGATTTAATACCACTATGAAAACCCTTGAATGAATACCTTATTTGAAAACCTTGATTTAATCTGGTGATAGAAGACCCTTGTATGAATACAAGGTTTGAACAAAACATGTAATAAAACATTTATTTTAAAACACGGATTATAGTTTAAAAGTTTGTAAGAGTTTGTAAAACTTAATCTTTCAAAGTGTTTAACATTTATAAAACATTTTATATAAAACCGGTTGTAAAATAATTTATAAAACTCTTTTATAAAACTTTTTAGTAGAAAATGTTTAACAGTTGATAATTCATTTAAAAGTAGTTGAGAAATCCCTTAAATTTGTAAAGTGAACCTGTAATTGTTGAAAAGTAGCATGAATCCTGTATATGAGATATGATTGTATAAAGAGTGTTTAGTCACGTGTTCCACCCCAAAACAGTTGAAAAACAGTAAAAGAGGGACTAATGTTCTCCCCTGACAGCAGTAGACTCTGAACCTGAACAAGTAGCAAGTAACAAGCAACAAGACTTCTAACCGAACCCTATGATACTGTAATCATACATATAATATAAGCTTTCATTTATGATATTTAAGACTTTGATTGATTGACCAACTTGTGTTAATTGATTGACTTATGTTTCTTGTTAATGATTTCATCATTAATAACTTGTTCTCATGTTTGAGAGTGTCGTATGAACTTGAACATTATGATCGAATCATTTGAATTAACACTTGATATATGAAAAATATATCATGTTACTTTATGCGTAAAAGTTGTTATACATATATGTAACATGTGTTGGAGGTTTGATAACTCCTTGTTCAACATTTAATTTATTGAAAAATTACAGTGTTTTAAGCCCTTGTGTTTATGATATGATCTTATCATTAGATTAAGTTAAACTTAAATTAAATGAGATCAATCCATAGTTACTTTAAGTCGGATTAGGCTTAAATGATCACCCATAAGTTCTTTGTTGTTTGATTTTTTTTTGATGATCCTTAAGTTTTGAACACAAGCATGGGCTCAACAACTAATATCGACAACCCTTGTATTGGTGTGGTTGCCGACCTTATCAATATCGATCCTCTAAGGTCCAAGAAAAACCCACCGATATTAAGTTTATCCATGGTCCTTAGTTCACTCGATATTTGGTTTTCTACACGTCTAGCTCTCATGTTCTTTGTTTAAACTCTCTTGGAGCTGCTTGAATAAGATTTTATCACTAAATTAATGACTTTAGAAGGTTGCATGGCTGTTGAGGTCGATTGGATAAGAAGGAGCCCACATGAAACTAAGGTGATACTCACCAACAAAACAATATCGATAATTATCAGCTTCAAAGGGCATCCTTCATTATTTATTAATTTTGACCAATTGCCATTTTGAATTTCTCTTGCATTGTTATCAGAAGCTAGGAACGTGGGTCGGTTGATCAATATAATTGCTAAATAGGATAATGTCAACCGGTGAGGTTGGTGTTCGCATGAGAGGTTCATCAGTATTAAAATTATTGATGGCCTCAACTTTCCTATCGATACTTCTTCCTGATTCTAACAATATTGACCATCATCCATCGAAATTCATTATTTTTTCCAATATTCAGCTGATATCGGTGGTTCTGGACCCAGGTCTACACCACCGGCCAAGCTAGAATCAATGGAATCCGGCCACCACCACCCCATCGTCAACATTAGTTTTTCCCAGTTTTTGCTTCAACGATTTTGATCCTTACGACCAACCCAAGTTTAGTCCTGCTTCTAATACTTAAATCCTAACATATCCAAAGGATTTCCAAGTGATTACTAGTCTTCTTTTCGAGTTTAAAGGCTGTAAACTGGTTTCAAAGAAAAGAGATGATGAATAGAATACAAACCTTCAGCGCAGCAACTTCTCTCTAGGATTCCGGCCAGAATACTTCGAATTAGCTCCGATCCATTGTCCTTCCAGATTCCTCTCGTCGAGACGGTCGTTTTGATATATTATTTGCGCGATTTGGTGTAGAAACGAAGAAGTTATGAGCGATTTAGTGAAGTTTTCTAGTGAGAGAGAGAGAGTTGGACGGGAAAGAAGAGAGAGAGCTATGGGGCTGCACTTTTTGAAGAAAAATGGGGGAAAACAAAGGTTTTAATGTCCCGGGTGGTTTCTCGCGTGTTCAGGTTCGGTTGGGTTCGGTATCCCGTATTTTTACGCGCTCGTCGTAACGATTACGAAATCAAACATCTTGAATTGTAAATTAGATTTAGAGTAAATTACAAGATTCATCCTTTATGTATGTAAGTAATTATGGATTAGGTCGTTTATCTATGCTAATTACAAATAACATCCTTTATTTCAATAATTTGTAACAATTTCATCCTTTAACTTAACTATTGTTAATATGATGGGTTAATTAAAAGGGCAAAAAAGTAAAATACAACCCTTTAATTGTAATTAGTCGTATTTTATTGCTTTACAATTTAGGGTCTCTCCACATTTTTCCACAAAGAAGAAGAAGGTGATGTCAATGGTGTATGGCAATTTTAAGATCTGACCTTGCCCAGTTGAATATGATATAGACGAATTATATGTTATTAATTCAAAATTTTTCTTAAACGTTGTTGTTTGTTGATTATTGATTATATAGGGTAGGATAATTGATTGAGGGATGATAAAATGATAACCCAAATTGTAATGGATGATTTTTTTTTTGTCCATCTTCTTTCGTAATGGATATTTTTTTATCAAGGAATTATATTTTTTTTTGTTTTATCGAACTATCTCTTTGATGTCAAAAGTCAAACAACTTCTAGAAATTGAAGATGACAACCTCTTTTTTTTTTTTTTTACAATAGTGCCCTTGGGGCTTAATGTTTTATTTTGACTTTTACATTTTGACAATGCTTGATTTGTGGTTCCTTTTCTTTCCAATAGCTTCATTGTTTTTGAAATTTGCAAGTGATCCAAATGACTTAGGAACAAAGGTAATAATGTTTTATACTTATAACTGGTTTTGGAACTATTATGTATAGTTTTGGTTATGGATTTTGGATATGGAACTATTATGTAATGTTTTGGATTATGGATTTTGAATTTGAAACTATTATGTATGGTTATATTGATAATTTTTTGTAGTGAGAACTTACATATAAATTTCCAATAATCTATTGTGAATGAAACACGTGTTTTAAACATTGTAATGAGGTAGTTTTCATGAAAAGGAACCAATTAATCAACCCAAAGTTTGATTAATATTGGATTATGTAGTTTAATTAAAAATATTAAATAAAAATAATTAAAGGGGTGTATTTCACTTTTTTGCCATTTTAGTTAACCCATCAAATTAACAATAGTTAAGTTAAAGGATGAAATTGTTACAAATTAATGAAATAAAGGATGTTATTTGTAATTATCATAGATAAAGGACCTAATTCATAATTACTTGTATACATAAAGGATGAATTTTGTAATTTACTCTTAGATTTATTTGATTATTTTTGATAAGTTTCAAAATTGTAAAATGTAAAATACAATATTTTACTTAATTTTTACTTTTCGTTCGTAATCAGACCGTTAAACGAATACTGTTACATGTATACCCGTAATCATATACGTTTTGGTCGTTTTTGCATATTTATTGTTGTTTACTCGTAATTATAAGTTCCGACATAAATATTATTACGAATTATCACCCATAATAATACTCATTCTCACTTACGCATTACGATTTGTTTAATTAATTTGTTTGTCATAATATCCGTTTGAACACTACGCACTAACACTATCCCATTACACCGAACGCAGTATATGTATAGGCATACTCAGAGTCCAGATACCTGCCTTATCTGCCGCCAGCCCACCATTGTTTCGATATAATACAATACTGTTCTTGCCTAGCGTAATCGACTGTATGTAAATAATACATACTTGTTTCTAATTAAATAAGATCCTATAACACACAAGCACAAACATGAACACATGAGTCACATTGACAGATTGAATATAAATACACATTGTTCTATCACTGTTTACGACTACCATGACTAAATGCACAGATGTTACACAACACATTGGCTTTCTTTATTTTTGTAAACGCATCAGTGCATAGATTTTCAAGGGTAGAGGAAGATACCTGAGCATCAGGAGATTCAGCTTCAAATAGATCAAAAGGGGTGGAGTTCTCACCAACAGCCATTAGGGCAAATTATGTTGGCTCAGTACTGATGAGGGCGTAGCCTACATCATCAGGCATGCTGCTCCAGTCTACATACTCTTGTGTAAAAAGAGCTGGTTGGCTAAATGATGAAGACTGGATAGTTGGGCCTGGTGTGTTTATTTGAGGAGGAGATGGTGAAATTATCTGAAGTGGAGCAGGAGTAAGCTGGTACATGCTGCCATTAGCAGCTTGTATATATTGTACATTGGGAGAAGGAGAGTTTTGTACAATATAAGTTGTCTCCTAAGTGTTATTGTGCTTTTGAAAGTGTGAAGAAGATGAAGAGTGAGGTAATGTAGAAGAATGGGTGTTTGGAAATGTCACATAGGGTGAGGAGTTAGTGTTGGGAGCATTTCTGCATTCCCTGGCAAAGTGTCCTGTGCCACGACACCTGTAGCATTGGACCTTTGCTTTATTTAGACCAATTCTGGTTTTCCCATGGATACCAGGAAATTTTCTTCCTGTCCTCTTGTAGAACTTGTTAGTTCTCATGCTTAAGAGGGCAAGTTGATGTATGATATCCATCTCTTCCAAGTCATCACTTGGAATTTGATGGAGATCAACCATGATAAAACACAGTTGGTCAGGGATGAAAGAGTGGTCATCACAAGAAGGAGAGGAAGTGATGCCAGTGGTTATATCACTGTGTTCATCATAACCCTGATCATTAATCTCAGAGTTATGACTAAGAAGAGCAGTGTTTCCTTGAACATACTCCTCTGTTGATTTATCATAATTAATTTTCTTTTCTGGTCAATCTCTCGCTCAAAAGTGAGAAGCTTACCATGAAGTTGGGTAAGTGAGTTGCCAAATTCTGGCGAAGATCTCATAACAATAGAATATGTTTCCCATTTGTCTGGGAGAGATCTTAAGAAACGGTTCAGGACTGAGATGGTTGGGTACACTTGACCAGCAAGTTTTAGTCCACTTAAGAGTGAAGTGAACCTTTCAAATTGCTGAGTCAGCGACTCACTATTTAGTTAGGTGAAAGTCTCATATTATTGAGCCAATATCTCCCTGGTATAGGCAACAACATCATCGATTCCCTCGAACTGCTCTTTTTAGAGCATCCCACAAGTCCTTAGCAAACTCATGGTGAAGAAGTCCAGAATCAATTTCATTTAGGAGAGCCATAGCTAATTAAGCATGTGCCTTAGCATCAAGCTCCAATTTTTGGAAGTCTTCTTCTATATAGTTCCGAGGGTCCTTAGGGATAGACTTTCCAGCCTCTGTGTCCAAGACCATAGTTTTGTGTGATCTGAACATCACATACTTCCAAGCTCCAGTGTGATTGTTGGACAGAAAGTGCAACATCCTTCTCTGCCATATGTTATACTGGTGCCTTACCAGTATTGGTGGCTTAGTAGCAGAGCCGGTGTTGTGGGGGTCTAGAGTGAATTTTTCTCCCATTAGATTACAAACGATATGAGCATATCAATGAAAGATGAATTCTCAATGTAGTTTGTTTGAATGTTTTTTGAACAAAGTTCAGTTCAAAACCAAGCATCTGCAGAACATAAAAGCAAATGAAGTAGAAAGTAAACACACTTTTTAGAGAGAAAAACTGAACAACCAGATATCAATGATACCTTTTAGTTTTATACTTGATGGTTAAACCAAGACTAAAGAACAAGGCTCTGATACCAATTCTTAAACCTCGTAGGGGCTATTTAACCAGGAACAAGGACTTTAGACTCACGGTCAAAGCCTTGGTATTTGCTCCCTCTAAAGTTTAAAACTTAGTTATTTTTGGTTGTTTAGTTTTAGCTAGAAAGGGAGAAAACATAATAGTAGAACAAGGAATTTTCGGGGAATGTAATTCAATTATTTCTGGGAATTTTGGGGTTTAAATACCCAACATTCAATGTTACAAGACAAAGAAATAATAAGACAAATAGCTGACACTGTTACAAACACTGTTACAGACACTGAATCATCAACAGAGTACAACTAACACAAAGTCAACAACTATGGAACCACAAGTGTTTAGAAGTTCTTCAATCTTTAGTTCTTCCGAGGTTGAGGTAGTTGTTTAGAAGTTCAGTGGTTATTCTTTCGGAAGATGTTTGTCGGAAGCTGATCAATCAGTTGTTATTACTTAATCACAGGTTCTCTTCCGAAACAGTGGTTGTCTTCCAAAAGGATCAGGTTCAGCTATTATCTTTCGAAGCTAAGGAGATCTGTGGTTGTTCTTTTGCGAATCTTCTGCTGTTGAGCTTCCGATGCTGAAGTTTAGTAGTTTTTCTCAAAGAAGAATTAAAGAAAAGGCATCCATAGTAGGTGCGGTTTTATTCCGTTGTTAATCCTTCAGTGGTTTTGTTCATCGGTCCTTATTTTCGAACAATAAATTCTTTAAGGTATTTTTTTGCATTTTTCCTTTGATAAGTTTCTCAAATTCAATTCATTCTCATGGACGGCTTCAGCTAGGTCTTTACAAAGAAATATGGCACGTGTCAGAACTGTGTTGACTAACAATTATGTTCCATCCAAATGGATGGCTTCAACTAGGCTGCAACCTAGTATATGGCACATATATGGAATCAAACTTATTTTATTTTTGTATTTTGCTAGCTTATCCTATCTGAATGGGCGGCTTCAACTAGGCTGTAACCCCGTGTATGGCACATATACAGAATCAGACTTACTTTCATTTTTATGTGACTCAATCATTCTTATCTGAATGGACGGCTTCAGCTAGGCTGTGACCCAGCAACGTGGCATGTATATGGACTTGAACTCATGAATTATTGGAAACCTCATAAGATCCTATAATACAAGGTGTACAGATGATTTGAATTACAATCTGTTTATCCCTTAAATCAGTTTTCTAGACTAGATCCCACAAGTCAGACATTCTGAGTAATCACCAATTGTCTAGCAACTTGTAAAGCAGGCCTATGAGTACATCATACCATAACACCCATGTGCTTTCAGTTTATGCACTCAATTTTGCTTCAAAGAATATGACTGGTTAATACATCACTTCCCAAGTAACACTTTCTCATTTTTCACAATTTTTTTAATGTTTTTGGTTTTTCTATGTAATGCTTTTTCTCCCCCAAAAAACCTAAAACTGAAAATCTTTTCGGGTTTTTAAATAAGCCAAGTAAATGAAAATTAATATATATACAGAAAAAGAAGAACGAAAATTAAGGAAATGATCATTTGTTTGACTCAGTTGAAGATATGACTTCATCTTTTTTAAAGACATCATTAGCCGATAACAGAAATAGAAATATGGGTTTATCAAAAGCTTTAGTGTAAAGATCGGCTTTCTGGTGATCGGTGTAAATTTTAACCACATCGATTAGTATCTTTTCAAAACAATCACGTATGAAGTGATATTTAATGTCAATGTGTTTTGTTTTTGAGTGATGGACAGGATTTTTAGTGACAGCAATGGCAGCAGTATTATCAACAAATATAGTAGTGTTAGAAAAGGTTAACCGATAGTCCCTAATTTGTTGCTGAATCCAGATGATTTGTGAGCAGCAACTAGCAGCAGCAATGTATTCAGCTTCAAATGTGGAAATAGACACCGACGTTTGCTTCTTGCACTGCCAAGTAACCAGGCATTTTCCAAAGAGCTGACACCCCGCTGATGTTGATTTCAAATCCCGCTTGCATCCACTATAATCTGAGTCACTTTAAGTAGTAAGATCAAAGTCATCATCATTAGAATACCATAAATCTAGATCCGGAGTACCCTTCAGATAACGGAAAATTCTTTTCACAACAATGAGATGAGATACTCTTGGTTTTGATTGATAGCGAGCACACAAGCATGTAGCAAACATGATGTCTGGTCGAGAAGCTGTGAGATACATGAGAGATCCGATCATTCCCTGATACAGAGTGCATCGATTAGCTCCCCCTTTTTGTCAGGAGTAATCCCGTGGTTAAGAGCCAGTGGGGTACTAGCAGGTTTTGCATCTAACATACTAAACCAGCTCAGAATGTCACCAACATACTTGGTCTGGTGAATACAAACCCCTGCCTCAGACTGATCCATCTGCAATCCAAGAAAGAATTTCATCTCTCCCACAGAGCTCATCTCAAACTTATCCTTCATAACCTTTTCAAAATATCTACACAGAACATTATTTGTGAATCCAAAGATGATATCATCCACATATACTTGCACCAAAAGAAAATCTCCCTCCTTTTCTTGAATCAACAATGTGCAGTCAATGACACCTCTTCTGAACCCGTTGTTCAGAAGGTGAGTAGACAGTGTCTCGCACCATGCTCACGGAGCTTGGTGCAATCCATATAAGGCCTTATCTAGCTTGTAGACTTGGTCACGATGCAATAGATCTTCAAAACCGGGAGGTTGATTGACATACCCAACTTCATTAATCACACCATGAAGGAATGCACTTTTGACATCCATTTGATAAACTTTGAACTTCTTGTAGGATGCATAGGCTAAGAAAATTCAGATTGGATCAAGACGAGAAACCAGTGCAAACACTTCATTGTAGTCAATCCCTTCAATCTGTATAAAGCCTTGCACTACCAGACGTGCTTTGTTTTTAACCAAAATACCATGATCATCACGCTTGCAGCAGATAACCCATCTAGTGCTAATTACTTTAGCACCCTTTGGTTTATCAACAAGCTGCCAAACACCAAGTTTCTTAAATTGCAGCAATTCTTCCTGCATCGCGTCTATCCATGATTCTTCTTTCTATGCTTTAGTAATCGTTCTGGGTTCAACTTGAGAGATGAAACATGAATTAGCACAAAAGTTTACATCTCCAAAGTCAAGTATGTCAGCAAGACCTCCTAAATATAGTTGATTTTGAGTCTCTACTCCATCATTCAAATTTCCAATGATGTTCATTTGAGGATGCATGTTGTTTATTCTACCCACCAGATGAAAAGGAACAACACCTTGTGGATCAAGATTGTTAAGATTGAGATCCTCAAGAGCAGGTACAATATTGTTAACATCAGGTTCTGAAGCATCTGGCTGAGAGTGATGGTCATCTGAGTCTGAACTGTCATCATTTGTCTGAATATGATATGGAATAAATGAAGGTTGCACGAGTTCATCAGGTGCATTCTGTGCATCATACATCATTTGAACAACAACATCTTCATCAGAGTACATGGGAGGCATATTGAAGGAGTCAAATAGATCTGAATAATCAAACATCCAATATGGACCCTTTCCAAGTGGAGGCATAGAATATCTTTGAGCATCCACATGGTACCACTCCTCCACATTATGAGTTGATATGTTGTAAACTCTTTTATTAGGAGTGTTATGCCCAAGAAAATAGCCTTCTTAAGCATTGTGCATGGAGCACCAAACGGTTCAAGATACTTAAGATTTAGCTTTCTGTTATGAAGCAATTCAAAGAAAGTTTTCCCATGTCTCTTAACAATTAACACCCGATTCAGAGTATACCAAGCACTAGCAACTGCTTCATTCCAGAATTGAACCGGTAGAGAGGAGTCAACAAGCATAGTTCGAGCAGCCCCAATTAACGTTATGTTCTTTCGCTCAGCAACACCATTCATTTGAGGGACATATGGAGCACTAAATTGTTGAATAATTCCACGTTCATTGCAGAAAGTATCCATGTTGTGGTTTTTGAATTAAGTGACGTTGTATGTTCTGAACATACGAACCTTGAGCTTACAAAGTGATTCAATATTAGTTACCAGAACCTGAATACACTCGAACGCTTCAGATTTCTCCTTCAAGAAGAACACCCAAGAGTATCTAGAGAACTCATCGGTAATGACCAAGCAATACTGATCTCCAGCAATGCTCTTGCGGTTGATAGGACCAAAAAGATCCATGTGGAGAAGCTCAAGTGGAACAGTAATTGAATGGAACTTCTTGTGTTTCTGAGACTGCTTGGTTTGCTTTCCCTTTTTGCATGAGATACAGACATCAGGCAGTTTGAAGTTCTTTAAACTTACTCCTTCAACCAGATTTTTGTGAACCAAATGATTCATCTTGCATAGATTCAAATGACCCATCTTCTTATTCCAAAGGATATAATCGTTCTCTGTTGCCTTAGACATAAAAAATGAAGCTGTAGAAGATGTAGTTGAAGCTGTGGCCATGTTGAGAACATACAAATCCTGTTTTCTTGGAGCTAACATCAAAATCCAGTCTTTGGGAATAGAGATACCTTTCTTGAGAATGTGGCAACTTGAATCATCAAAAAGAACTCAGTATTTCTTGTCACAGATTTGTGACACGTAGAGAAAATTATTTTCCAGCTGCTTCACATACTTCACTTTGTCAAATGAAACTTGACCATTAGAAAGAATTCCTTCTCCTGTAATGAACCTCCTTTGTCTCCAGCAAAAGCTACATATCCTCTTCTAATTGGGCTGACATTGGTAAGAAGAGATGTGTCTCCAGTCATGTGCCTTGATGCCCCACCATCAATGATCCAAGTGATATTATGAGAAGCATTTGGGGCAACCTACACATTTACAAATCATTAGTTGAAATTGGGAACCCAAGCCTTTACAGTCTTGGGTTGACCCAATGAGTCTAGGATTTTTCATCTCAATCCATTGTCTATCCTAAGTCATTTTTTTAAAAGAGGTGAAGATTTTTCATTGTTTGAATTTTCAAACAATGTATGATCCATGGCTTGTGGGATGATTTTGAATTTTCAAATGTGTTTCTTGATGATATTGGAAGCATGCTACATGATTTGTTATAGTTATAATGGTTAAAATATGAGCTTATGATGAACTCACTATTATTAGTAACTTTTAAATTGCAAAATGATGAAAATGATGATGTTGGTAACGTGCATGCGTATGGATTTACTACTACGATGTATTTGGGATGATATTGATGCTTAGAATGTGATTCTAATGTTGATAATGGTCATTTTTAGCAAAATTACTATTTATATTAACTTTTATAAACCAAATATTGTTAAATGGTGATTTTGACTATTTGAGCATGATTGAATGATGACAAATGTCTTAGTATGATGATTTGTAACTTAAAAAGGGCTTAAGTATGTTTAGAGCGATTATTGGTATGTAAATTGACATAGTTACTATTTATAGTAACTTTATTTTTAGAAATATCGATCTATGAACGTTTGGTATGATTTAAACATGCTAAGTGACTTAATATGCTTTAGTATGATGATTGCATGCTAAGTTAGATGGTTTTTGATATCACACTTGCTAGAATTAGAAACTTGCCTTTTTAGGAAACTTTTGTATGTGAACGTGACATACGTGACTTATTTGATTCGCATGACAACGTGCTATATGTTAACATGATCACGTAAGACTTAACAAGCATGCTAGAACTTAAAAACGATATGTTTGTGAAACTTGCCATAAATGGAAACTTACTATAAATAGTAAGTTGTCCATGAACGCTATTTGCGCGTTTTGCACACGACGAGCACTAACACGAATGTTACACGATTCACAACCGATACACGGTTCACCAACGGGTCGTTGACTTGACACAGTCAAACATGGTCAAGCACGGTCAAACACGGTCAATGTTAACCAACATGAGCAAACACGGTCAATGTGGACCGACACGGACAAACATGAACAACCGAAGGTTGTTGAGTACAAACACGAGCACTAGCACAAACACGAGCACTAACATGAACACGAGTACGGTCGCTTACACAAACTCACGTATGGTATACGATATAGGTAGCCGGTGACCGACTACGCAAAAACGCAGGAGCTTACGCTTACATTCTCTTATTCACACTAAGGTGAGTTTACGGCCCTTCTTTAACTCTTTTACAAGCTTTTCAAATAGGGGGAGAATACTAATTGAATCGAGTCAAACATTATTACTGTACAAACATTTTTATGTGTATGCTGGTTTACTAGACAAACATTAAGTGTTGAACTCGTAACAAGCGCTCACAAAGTCTTACCGTTAATGTACGAACAAAGTGGTTGGTTTGAATGGATCCGTTCGGGTGTGACTAACCCCATGGGGCACAAATTTGACTGGAGGCCATAACCCGTGAAGCTCTGACCTAACTTTCTATGTAATTACGAGACATAGCGGAGGCAAGGACAAACAAGTCTAGTTCGGTAGTGACGCACTGACACTTGGAGCCTAGGGCTCGGTACTAACATTATGATAAACAACATGACACATGTTTTCTATTACTATGTATCTATCAAAACCTGTGAACTCACCAACCATTGTCTTGACACGTTTTCTTAAACTTGTATTCTCAGGTGACTAATAGGCTTATGGATTTAGGAAACGCACTTAAGGGCACGAGCATAGGAACTGCATTTGTTATGTCATGTCGTTTTGATCAAACATTTATAATTTACATTCTGTATTGAAACAATGTAGTGTCTGACAATTTTTTTCCACTGCAAGTACTGAACTTGTTATCTTTCCGCTGCAATATTTTATATTTTCTGCTGCAAACTATTTTGTTAACTTTTATGTCAAACGTCGTATTTAAAATGCATATAGAGGTGTTCTATATGACCTTGAGCTATGATTCTGGCCACATCACACCCACGTGGACTGACACCACGAGTGGAAATTTGGGGGTGTGACACAATTACTCTTTTACCCTTATCTTGAGACTTGATAA
This sequence comes from Mikania micrantha, assembly GCA_009363875.1. Taxonomy (NCBI): domain Eukaryota; kingdom Viridiplantae; phylum Streptophyta; class Magnoliopsida; order Asterales; family Asteraceae; genus Mikania; species Mikania micrantha. Next base: position 29,726,152 of record CM018688.1, read on the forward strand.
GAGGTTGGTGCTTGGAGAGTCCGGGACTATGAGTTGACGGAGGAGGGCCGTCAGAGATTCCGGTACATCGTAGCCCAAGTTGATGAGGAGATCGATAGCCAAGCCCGACAGGCTAGACATGACAGATTCTGGGGTTGGTACCCCATGACCATTAGAGACTGCATCAAGGGGGAAAGGGTGCCTCCACCCCGATATCCAGGTGACGCACCGAGAGATCATCGACTTCCACACTTGGAGTACCGATGGAGCGGGCATTTGCAGCCCACGTGGCTTACACCAGACGGGAGGCGAGGAGGAACCACGAGTTGTCAGACGAGGTTCGAGTTCTTCGCGAGAAGAACCAGCACCGTGAGGGGCAGGTTGACAGTCTACAGGAGTAGATGGAAACCCTGCGGACTTAGATGGCATAGCTGGTAGGCCAGCAGGGGCAGATCATGGAGATCATGCAGGAGAATGATGAGCGTATAGCTGCGACAGAAGTCGCTAATGAGGAGAACCAGGCCATGATTTAGGCCAGTGACGCCATGCTCAATGCATGGGCAGAGCAGTTCATTGTGGAACCACCGCCCGAGGAGGGACCACAGTTTGAGGTTGAGGATCCCGAAGATGGTGACTTCGACGAGGATCCCGAAGAGGATCCTGAGGAGGATGGAGATGACGTACCCGCCGAGATTGAGGACTCGCACTCCACGATAGACTCGGATTAGCTAGTTTATGTTATTTCTGTATTTCATTTTGTATGCCTAGATGAGCGGGATGTGCTCATATGAACTTAGTAGTAGTACTACATTTTGGAAAAATCATTGTACTTCAAAGCCTCTATTAATGAAATGATATTTTTCTTATTCCCTGTACATATTGGTTATAGTTGCTTGTTAACATAACATCTAACATGACTTCTGGCTAACACTCTAACATATGGTGACTAACACTCTACCCTTTCTGTACAGCAATTCACTATGGTTGGACGGGGAACACATGCGCACGCAGGCAAGAAGCCGATCGGAGCGGCAACCATCAAGATGATGGTTGATCGCAGGGTGAACAAGGCGATTGCCGAATATGAGGCAAGTCGCCAACACAGAGAAACTAGTGGGACGAACAATGCTACTAACACTCGCTTAACATGACTAACATAGTGTAGCTAACACAATTACTAACACGCGACATTGGTTTTTGACAAATAGGATCGCATGGGAGCAATAACAAAGGGTGCTCATTCAAGTCATTTCTGAACTGCCACCCCCACACGTTCAAGGGAACTAAAGGCGCTGTTGGGATGCTCCGTTGGATTGAAAAAGTTGAGTCTGTGTTCGCCATGTGCGAATGTGCTGAAGAAAACCGGGTCAAGTATGCGACCGATACTCTGGAGGGACCAGCCCTCACATGGTGGAACACTCACGTTCAAACATTGGGCTTGGACGGTGCCAACTCTATGACATGGGCTGATTTCACCAGACTGCTGCAAGAGGAATACTGTCCTCGCGATGAAATCCGGAAGCTAGAGGCGGAATTTTGGGTGCATAAGATGGTTGGATCTGAAATTGAGCAGTACTGCACTCGGTTTCACGAACTATGCAAGCTATGTCCGGCAATGGTAATGCCGGAATACAAGAAGGTCGAGCAATTCATTAGCGGACTGCCCGAACAGATACAGAGCATGGTGACTGCATCTGACCTTACCACCATTCAACCACTTATCAAACTGGCCCATAAACTGACTGACCAGGCAGTAGCTCAGGGCAAGCTACCCAAACGAGGTGAACATCTGAAGCCTGAGGAGAGCCACAAGCGAAAGTGGGAACCCAGCCACCACCAAACTCACCCATCTCATCAACACCAACAGAGATCAACACCAGCCAGAGCTTTCGCTGCTACCCAACCCGACAGAAAAGAGAAGGGTGTGTATGAGGGGAAGTACCCCCTATGTAACCGATGCTCATATCACCACTTTGGGCAATGCGTGCGGTACGGATGCCTAAAGTGCAGGCGACATGGCCACATGGCCAAAGACTGCAGAACCAAGCTACCCAACAACAACAACAACTTCAACCACAACCAGAACAACAACCAGAACACTCTCAAGGGGTGTTATGAATGTGGAAAGCCAGATCACATGAGGAGGGATTGCCCTCAATTGAAGAAGGCCGGAGGTGGAGCGGCAAAGGGTCGAGCGTTTGTGATTGGCTCGGGGGAAGCCAAGGATGACCCTAACATCGTGACCGGTACGTTCCTTTTAAATAAGGTCTATGCTAGTATATTATTCGATACCAGTGCCGATAGGAGCTTTATATCTAGTGAGTTTAGCAAATTACTATATATTACCCCAACACCACTATACTATAAGTATAGCGTAGAGTTAGCCGACAGCAAACTAATTGAAATGCAACACGTCTTTCAAAGATGCGTCAAGGTTTTGGCGGATCGCGAGCTCGAAATTGACCTGATGCCGGTGACTCTCGGGAGCTTCGATGTGGTCGTTGGAATGGACTGGCTATCCGCAAACCAAGCCGAGTTCGTATGCAATGAGAAGATCGTACAAGTAACATTACCGAGCGGAGAACATATATCGATTCAAGGAGAACGACGGGGAGGACCTCTGAACATTATGTCTTTCATGAAGGCGAACAAGTACATACAAAAGGGATACACTGCAATATTAGCCCTTATCATGGAACAACCAAAGAAGGAAAGGAAGATTGAGGAAATGTCGTAGTTCGAGACTTTCCTGAAGTATTTCCTGAGGATCTACCTGGACTACCACCGATACGACAAATCGAGTTTCAGATAGACCTCACTCCCGGAGCAGCACTGATTGCTAAAGCTCCATACCGACTAGCACCGACTGAGATGCAAGAACTGTCTAACCAGTTGCAGGAACTGTTAGACAAGGGATTTATCAAACCGAGCTTCTCACCTTGGGGAGCACCAGTCTTGTTCGTAAAGAAGAAAGACGGATCATTCCATATGTGTATTGACTACAGGGAGCTGAACAAGGTGACGATCAAGAATCGATACCCATTACCGCGAATAGACGATCTGTTTGACCAACTGCAAGGGTCAAGTTACTATTCGAAGATCGATTTAAGATCGGGTTACCATCAACTAAGGATACAGGAGGACGACATTCCTAAGACTGCCTTTAGAACAAGATACGAACACTACAAATTTCTGGTTATGCCCTTTGGACTGACCAACACACCCGTAGTATTCATGGACCTCATGAATAGAGTGTGCAAACCCTATCTTGACAAATTCGTAATAGTGTTCATTGATGATATCCTGATTTACTCGAAGAATCAGGAAGAACATGCTGAACATCTGAGGCTAGTCTTGGAGTTATTGAAGAAAGAACAGTTGTACGCAAAGTTTTCCAAAGGCGACTTTTTGATTCGCGAAGTCCAATTTCTTGGACATGTGGTTAATGAGAAGGGAATACATGTATACCCAGCCAAGATTGAAGCCATCAAGAACTGGGAAGCACCAAAGACTCCAACTGAGGTGCGACAATTCCAAGGATTGGCAGGGTACAACTGACGGTTCATTGAAGGATTTTCAAAGATCGCTCAATCATTGACATCCCTTACACACAAAGACAAGAAATTCGATTGGGGAGACAAACAGGAAGCTGCTTTCAACTTGTTGAAGAAGAAACTATGTACTGCACCAATCCTATCCTTGACAGAAGGATGTGATGATTTCGTGGTGTATTGCGATGCCTCGAAACAAGGACTCAGTTACGTGTGGATGCAACGCGAAAAGGTTATGGCATACGCTTCACAACAACTGAAGGTACATGAGAAGAACTATACAACTCATGACCTTGAGTTGGGAGCCGTAGTGTTCACCCTGAAGATCTGGTGACATTAATTATACGGCACAAAGTGTACTATCTTCACCGACCATAAGAGCCTACAACACATCTTCACCCAGAAGGAGCTAAACATGAGACAACGAAGATGGGTCGAACTAATAGGTGATTACAATTGCGCTATCAAATACCATCCAGGTAAGGCAAACGTAGTGGCCAACGTGTTAAGCCGGAAAGAGAAAACCAAACGCGTACGTGCACTACAACTTACCATTCATTCTGAGTTGCCACAGCAGATCTGAAACGCACAACAAGAGGCTCTGAATGTCGAAACCTCCCTCAGGAATCCTTGCGATGCATGGAAAAGAACAAGGAGGTAAAGACCGACGGAGCATACTACTTCATGGATCGGATCTGGATTCCACATCACGGAGGACAAAGAAATGTGGTGAAGGATGAAGCACACAAGAGCCGATACTCGGTACATCCGGGCTCTGACAAAATGTACCATGATGTGAAGACGACTTATTGGTGGCCAAACATGAAGGCTGAAATAGCAACTTACGTAGGTAAGTGTTTGACGTGCTCAAAAGTCAAGGTTGAGTACCAGAAGCCATCAGGTCTACTCCAGCAACCTGAGATACCTATGTGGAAATGGGAGAAAATTTCCATGGACTTCATAACTAAACTACCTAAGATGGCTAGTGGTTGCGATACCATCTGGGTTATCATAGACCGACTAACGAAGTCTGCACACTTTCTACCCATCAAGGAGACTGAAAAGTTAGACAAACTCACTCGGATTTATATGATGGAAGTGGTTACTCGACATGGAGTGCCAATCTCAATCATCTCTGACTGCCGCAGTCGATTTACGTCACATTTCTGGAAGTCCTTGCACAAGGCATTGGGCACGAGATTGGACATGAGTACCGCTTACCACCCATAGACTGATGGGCAGAGCGAACGAACCATACAAACACTGGAAGACATGCTTCGTGCATGTGTTATTGATTTTGGGAGTAGTTGGGAAACTTATCTACCGTTAGTTGAATTCTCGTATAACAACAGCTACCACACCAGCATACAAGCTGCACCATTCGAAGCTCTTTACGGATGTAAGTGTCGATCACCTATCTGCTGGGCGGAAGTCGGAGAAAGCCAACTGACTGGCCCAGAGCTTGTGCACGAGACGACTGAGAAAATCGTGCAGATACGCAAACGAATGGCAGCAACTCGAGACAGACAGAAAAGTTATGCCGAAAAACGCTGCAAACCATTGGAAAACGAGGTATGTTGAATCCTGGAAGGGAGTTATTCGTTTTGGCAAACGAGGTAAGTTGAATCCTCGCTACATTGGACCTTTCGAGATCACCAAACGAATAGGCACCGTGGCCTATGAGCTAAACCTGCCAAACGAGCTGAGCAGTGTACACAATGTATTTCACATCTCGAACCTCAAGAAGTGTCTATCTGATGAAACACTTGTCATCCCTCTTGAGGAGATACAGATCGACGAACAATTAAACTTCGTTGAGGAACCGGTGGAGATTATGGACCGGGAAATCATTAAGCTTAAGCTCAGCAAAATACCGATAGTAAAAGTGCGATGGAATTGGCGACGAGGACCAGAATTCACGTGGGAGTGTGAAGATCAGATGAAGCAGAAATACCCACATATGTTCGCGGAACAGACAAACACTGGCAACACGAGCTGAATTTCGGGACGAAATTCTTTTTAACAAGGGGATGATGTGACACCGTGTAAAATCTAGGTCAGCTTATATTTTATTAAATGTTTATTTAATTGATTATTTGTGCACATGGCACTAGAATTAGTTTAATTTAGTGTGACACGTGGCACGACAGTACGAACACTGGCACACAACAAGATAATTCGAGGAATTATCGAGAAAGCGCACACACGTGTCAAAACACAGTGAACGTTGGTGAACGTTTAGCACATCGTGTAACAAAACACTCGAAATCTCACGAAACGCTCAAACATTGAACTTGGAAGTTCAAACAAGGCCGAACGATAGTCCGTAAGCGAGAAAACGGCAACGAACGGATCAAACCATTGAAATTGGGCCTATTGGGCTCTTTGGGGACCCATCGCGGTACGCCATGGACTCTAGAGTAGGCCATGGCGATAAGCGAAGAATCTCGGGGAAATTTGAAACCTGAAATCCGTCGCGGTACGCAAAGAGCATCTGGGGCTCTCTCGGCGGTACGCGAATAATGTCAGACGGTAAATCTTTAGAAAACCTAGATGTAATCATTCTTAACTACCCCATAATCACCATTTCGAGTTCCAGACCTCTGCTACTCATCATAATCACCTCCTACAGTCATCTTCAACCACTGAAACTCTTTTGGAAGCCATTGAAGACCATCCTCATGCTCAAGAAATTGGAGATTGAAGCTTGATATCCACATTGAAGCTTGGAAGTCACCACCACCTTGTTATTCCTACATAAACCTTCTGTCCAGGAGCTCTAAAAGCTGGTAGATTCATCACCTCAGCCTTTGAAGAAACTAGAAGGTAGTTTCCATGAGTTATATGCACCTTCAACACACACAAACACACATGCAAGGCCTAAAACTTACATGCAAACTCCCTAGCCTTGCATGCACGAATTTTGGGATGTTTGAATCTAGGTTTGTTGTTAAAACTACTGTTATTGATGATTTAGAATGATATAATGATGAATCTTGACGATCCATGATAGTGTGTGTTGTTATGATGCATGATTTGTATATAAAAAGTTGAAAAACCCACATGCATGTATGATCCATGGCTTGTGGGATGATTTTGAATATTCAAATGTGTTTCTTGATGATATTGGACGCATGCTACATGATTTGTTATAGTTAAAATGGTTAAAATATGAGCTTATGATGAACTTACTATTATTAGTAACTTTTAAATTGCAAAATGATGAAAATGATGATGTTGGTAACATGCATGCGTATGGATTTACTACTACGATGTATTTGGGATGATATTGATGCTTAGAATGTGATTCTAATGTTGATAATGGTCATTTTTAGCAAAATTACTATTTATATTAGCTTTTATAAACCAAATATTGTTAAATGGTGATTTTGACTATTTGAGCATAATTGAATGATGACAAATGTCTTAGTATGATGATTTGTAACTTAAAAAGGGCTTAAGTATGTTTAGAGTGATTATTGGTATGTAAATTGACATAGTTACTATTTATAGTAACTTTATTTTTAGAAATATCGATCTATGAACGTTTGGTATGATTTAAACATGCTAAGTGAGTTAATATGCTTTAGTATGACTAGCAAGAAACTCGCGCGATGCGGCGGCGGCGGCTCATTTTAAATTCTTCAATTGAAATATCATGTTTTAAAAAGTTATTTTGAAACACAGAATTACGGTATCATATTTTTAAATATTTTGACATGGTTTACTTCCCTTCATAAATGTAAACTTGCTTAAATATAGAAGCAATGAAGCATGCATTCTCAAAAGACCAAACAGTTAGTTTCATAGTGCAAATCTAAAATCCATAATCATGTAAATTATCTTCATGTGCAAAGAGATTAACCACAATTACAGAGTTGATACAAAATACAAAAATAACAAATTGCTTTGGTATGAAACTTCATATACAAGCCACAAACCTATATTTTGCATAATCAACCTCAAGAAATCCTACAAGTATAGGTATCACACGGAAAGCAATAAATATTTGCAAAGTCATTGAGCTATAACCGTAAAAGCATCCACCACAATCCATCAATATGGTATGAAAAAAGCATAAAACACAACAATTTACGCAAGTTTTTTAAAATTATGCAAGTTGGCAAGACGTGAAGAAATTCAAATTGTCTGAAACCACCCACGTGTGAAACAAGATCAAATAATACGCTAGACTGCCTGCAACACGTTTTATGTGCAATGGGAATATTTGTTAACCAAAAGGCACACGTTAACCTTGTTTATTGTGACTTAATTGTGAGGTTAACACTTCGAAAATGGTTTTCATTGGTGTACAAAATAATTTAAATCTTGAAACAGACAATGATGTAATGTAACATAATTAAAGTTGCTAATATAAAGAAAAATGAAGGTGCATGTACCAAGAGTTGGAAAGATTTCACTCGCATAAGTCCAATAGTTTAGCTCTTGGAAGACTTTAAAGGTAAGCATAGTTTCCTGGATAAGAACATGCAACAGAAAGCTTGTGACATCTTACATATTTACAAATATACAACAGATTTGTTGGTAACATTCATCATGGTTTAAAAAACGGTCTGAGTCAGCGCCTCGAGGCGAAACGGAGGAAAAACGTTTTTTAGGCGGCGCCTCACAAGATCTAAAGAAACTCACGCCTCACTGGGCTAAGGCGGTCTGAGGCGGTCTGAGACGGTTTATATGGGCTCATGTTTTACGCCTCGTTTCGCCTTGAGACGTACGCCTCGTGAGGCAGAGTGAAAACGCCTCGAGGCGCGATTCTATTCTTCTAACATCAGTGTTCACTTGTGTTTGTACATTTGTTATTCTAATTTTCTTGGCATGAGTTCAATTTCAATGGGTTTATATAGGGTTGCATGTGATTGGCTTCTTCCATTACGTAACTGGATTGCTTACAACATTGCACTTGTAATGTTAACAAACAGTTTGCTCACAAGTTAATATCATTGACATTTTCATTGTTTTGTTTAATTTTAATGTAAACATATTATAATAAAAAAATAATAAATGTGGGTTAATTATGTATACTAGTTGTTTTATACTTAAATTATTTTTTTTAATTAAGCCTTCTTTAATTATGTTTGTTATCATAATGGTTTCTAGATTTGGTATAGTGGTTGCTAACAGCCTGAAAGAAAATGATTTGCTTTAATTGGTATTTGTAACATTCCTAAATGGAATCAGTTTTCACCTTTACCTAAAATTTGTATTCCTTTAGGTAGTAATTAATTGTTGTAAAGTTTATTCAATATCTCCATTTGTGAACATGTTGCATGACTTTGTTGTTAGTTAATATTCCTAAGTGTATGCATTTCCTATTTTAGTCTTTTATTTACATTAAATGTTAAAAAATACAAAATCAAATAAGTGTTGATGTGATTTGCACATGCTACTCAAGTATGGAAAAAGTAGTAATTAGAAAAAAGGTTAAAATTAAAGTTTTAATACATTAGGTTGTGTATTTCATGTTATCTTTATAAAATACAAACGTAATAGCCGATTCAACACATATTTTGTATTGTGTATTCCATGTATTCAATGCTTTAATGTGCAATTGAAAATCAGAGTTCATGTTGGTGAAGTTGTTTATTGCCTGGAGCTACATGAGGAGTTTACTGGAATTCATAACACATTCTACGTTTCTTATTTGTGAAAATGTTTGGCGGATGAATCGACTTATGTACCACCAGAAGACCTAGAAATTGGTTACAGGTTAAACTAGGTGTAAAGGGCGCTGGAAAAACTTGACTAGAAAAGTCAAGCAACTCAGAAATAAATCACAGAAATGGTTTAGTGGAAAAACAAAAAGGGTCTGATGCCACATGGGAGTCGGAGGATGAAATGAGAAAGTTTTATCATTTTTTTTTTACATTTAAGCGGTTTTGGGGATGAAAATATTGTAAGGAGAGGAGAATTTGTAACAACCAGTTTTAACGGTCATATATGTTAAATAAAATACTATGAACATGAGTGTGTTTTAAATTATGTTGTGTTAATATTGTAACACCATTTGGTAGGTTAAAGTTAACTAGTAACTAACTTGATTAGATTAGTTTCACTACTTAACTATTTAGAAGCTTAAGGGGCCAATAGTATTGTTTCCTTAAACTTGATTAATAAGAAATAAGACCAAGGGTTGGTCAAAATCACAAGCTATTTTGTCTGGATGCTTCATAAGTATGAACCAGAGGAAGAAACAAGAAGGAACACAAACCCTAGCTTCAAATCATGAGCTTTTTAGTTGTCAAGTATGAAATTTAAGAGATTAACCATCAAATTTGAGATATTTGTTAACTTGTAAGTGTTCTTTCCTTCTTTCTTGAGTTCTCACGTGAACTTTGATAAGGATATTTTGGGTTCTTGGCTTAAGAACTAAAAGAAGATTAAATTGGTTAATAACCTATGAAACTATGCTTATGGTGTTAGTAGATAATCAAATCACAAGTTGTTATGAACCTTGTGTTGAAACTCTTGTGTAGGGGATATGGGTAACTTGTTGAGTTATGTAAAAATTTCTACAAGAATGTTGGAAAGCTAGTAAGTATTGATTACATGGTTAATTTGTAGGCATGTGCATAACTTGACTAATCTTTGTAAAATTAATATGTTTTGATGATTTGAGAATCATAGCTTGTCAGGATAATGTTTTCGATGAAATTTCTGAATTAAAATTCTATAATAAAAATGATCATAGAATGGGTAATTGATAATTTGACTTCCATTTAACACATATAGTTGAAAATTGGTCCAAACAAGTCAAATAATTTGAATCAAATTAAGTATGTGTTATGTGTGTTAAAAATGGTTGTATACGTGTCAGCAACATGTCATCGCTTGGCCCTGCAGCATGTCAGCAACGTGTCACGACCTGACATGCAGCGTGGCTTGTCCCTACTGTAACATCCCGACTGATGGCAGAAACGTCGGTGTGACACGAAGTGTAGATTGTTCGTAGCACAAGGTATAAAGTTGTAAATAGTTCAAACATTAAACTCTAACATTTAATACATTGTTCAAAATGTTCAAACCCTAACTATTACATCATTTTAATTTCAATGCGTCAAAGATAAATTAAATGAAAACTAGTCCAAGCTCAATAATATAACTAACTGGCATTCTCACCTGAAACATGTTTAAAAATTAAGTGTCAACTACGAATAGTTGGTGAGTTTCATAGGTTTGAACACTCACACCAAAATGTTTATAAAATGTTATATATAATGTCTTATGTGAACTCAAAGCTCAATGAACATAGTCAAAAATCAACTAGCAAGTAAAGCAGATCAACTGATGTTAACAAATGATGTTCTGACCACGTTCTAGCATTCCTAACAATGCTGAAGTAGTAAACTATCACTGTGGGCCTTCCCCGCAAGGGATGGTCGGTTCAATAGAACTATCATAGTCACTAAGTGGGTGATCAGTGCATGTTCTTAGCTAAAGTTCACTAGCTATAAGGTCATTAAACTAAGTTCACGTGAAAATGATAATTGATAAGTTGCATGTTACAATCCCAAAAGTAAAAACAGTAAAAAAGGGGCTATGAAGACTCACCTTAATGTGTGAGGTAGTATTTTGTAATGTATGTCAAAGTATGGCTCAATGTATGTCCAAGTTCAAAATTCACCTAAATAGTTCATTTGGCATAATTTTAACATACTGTTTCTTTCTATGGATTTATCTAAGTTTTAAATGAATCAATGAGTTTTGTTTTGGATTGTTAAAACCTTAAATTCATTATGAGTTAGTATTTGAAAATAGTGATGATGTTCATAAAGTCTAATTTACTCATGATAACATCATCATCATCGTACTCAATATATCCCACCATTAGCAAAGCTAAGGTAGGGTCTGAGGAGGGTAAGATGTAGACAGCCTTGCCATTACCCCGTAAGAATAGAGAGGCTGCTTCCAATGAGACCCCCGACTCATGATGCCTGATTAACCGATCAACCCAATGGTTTTAACGTTATGTTCACAAAAATAAAGTAAAATAATGTTAAAATTAGTGCAACTTTACTTTTGCCCTTTAAGGACCGACACATATAGACATTATATGCGCGCTCCGAAAACGGGGCCCAAATTACTCGTGATAACATAAAATATTAACTAAAATGCAAAGCTAAATTATTTGTTTTTAACCAAAAATAATAACCATTTGAAAGAATTTATTAATTTAATATACAAAATAATAAGTTTTAAAACTGTAGATAAACTTATTTGAACATTATGAAATATCAAATATATTTTATAAAAAGTGTAAGAATGTTTTTATAAAGATCTAACATTTTAGTTTATCAATATTTATAAAAAGAAATATTTTATATGTAACATATTTTATTTAAAAAAAGATGAGATTATAATTTGTAAAACTTTAAATAAAGTTTTTATAAATTTATTTGGTTTTTAAAAAAATGTGAATATATATGTTTAAAAAAATGTATAAGAATGTGTTTATAAAATCTAAAATTTTTTGTTTATTAAAACAAAAGTTAAAAATAAATTCATATATCATGATTTAACATTTTCTATAATGAAAATATTTATTTTATAAAATGTATAAAATATTATATAAAATTATAAAGTATATTTTAAGTATTTAATCTACTTAAATATAAATATTAACTAATTATCTATATATGTTATATACATTATTAACTATATTTTATTAAACTGATAGTAATTTAATAAAAATGATTTTCTGTGAAAACAAAATTTAAAAATGAGTTTTAAATAAAAAGTTGTAATTAAAAACGTAAAAAAAATGGTCCAAACAGGTTCAACCCGGCTGGCGCAAAGAATCGAACCCGCTACCACGAGATTGGAATCACAAGTGCTAACCATCTGGTCTAGTACCCTGGGGATAACTATTGTGACAATTGGGTTCAAGAATTACGTCATCAATGATCGATAGCACATTTAGTCGTGCTTGAAATCCATGATCGATAGCACACAATTTGATTATTCTCGAACTTCTGCGCTCAAAAATCTTACCAGACGAATTTTAAGCTTCAAATCTGAGTTTTTGAAGGCTTCTAACCTCCTGGATCATATCAAGGAACAAGTTTTCAAGTTCTGATCGTTGTTCTGCAATCAGAAATCCGTTCGAACGGGTAATGATTCGTTTTAACCTGCTAGTTTGATAATGGTTGATTAGATCTTGTTTTTGAACGTAATGGGATAGTTAGGGTTGTTGATTATTGCCTAGATGATGGATAAGAATGATTATAAACGAAGAACTAGATATGTTAACGGGCAAATCCTTGTTTTGATCCATTGTAATGCCCAGTTTTCATGAAACTATAATAATGGTTATAATGGTTTAAACCATTTGATTGTGACAATGTATGTGATTAGTTTGATTAATCTTTGAGATGCAAGGTTAAATCCAAGCGTTTCAAACTAATCACAATCATTAACATACTCATTGGAATAATTATCTGATGTTTATGATAACAGTCAGATTAGTACGTTGAACATGATTGTTAAACCTATTCCAATGTCACATTATGATGTTTCATGATATTTGGGTAATCAATAACAAGGATTGATCATCCCTAAGCCATAAATTCATCTAGAAATTGTTTTCGCACCATAATCAACAACATTAACTATTTGGTTTGTCTGAGATTATTCTGATTAATCAAACGTGTCATCAACCTTATATTAGGAACCTAAATCAGTGTAGGTTCCTACATTATCATACATTGTATGATACGACACTAAATTAACTAGTTAAAAATCTAATATTGGTTTGATGACTTTCACTGCAATGTTTTTGACATTGAACGTTCAGAAAGATCTAATCAGTATGTTAAAACGTAAGTAACTTGTTAAACATAAACCAATGCAGAATTTAGCTACCGTTATCATTTTGCGTGTGATTTTACTACTCTTCTGATTTCATGTGAGTTTCATACAACTCCTTTTCTTTTTAATGTTTTATAAACACCGGGGTATTAATGTGGAACTTTTCTCGCTCATATATGTATCATTGTTATCTGTGTGATTTCATGTGATTTGTTGAGAACTTGTGGATTTCATTGGATTTTTCCTGTATCACAGAACTTAAAAGTCCTCATTCCTGAAATGTATCTAGTGAACCCATGTGGGGCCGAACGGGGAATAATGATATTACTATCGGCTGACAACCCATTTGCTAGGAGTTTGCAACTCCCCTTGCTGTGAATGTTTGTTATCTGATTTTAGAACTTCTTAATGTTGTGATAGACATTAAGACAATGAGGCATTAAGATGTTACCGACGGGTAGTATCTTATAGAACGAGAACGGAGTAGTCAGAAACGAACTAGATACGGGTCCCATGATTATCTTGAACTGATTATTTTGAGAACTTGTATATCATATCATATTGTTGAACTTGAACATTACGAACTCACCAGCTATGTGCTGATCTTTCAAACTTAATCATTTTTGTAGGGAGAGAGTGACCACGGTGAGGCTGCACTTCCAATCACTTGTAATTGAATAAGTTAGTTGTATAATATACTTAGTTGTAAACTATAACGTTGACTATAATGACGAACCTTGTAATGTATTTATTTTAAGTTAATCTGTGTGTTGTGATACCAGATCAAGTAAGTCACACCTCATCTCTGAGACATCACCACTATGCTTCCGCAACCTTATCAGAGTAACGAATGACATCATTTCAGGTGAAGAGAGGTGGGGGTGTGACAACTATCCTAGGTTCCAATTTCTTTAGAACCGAAAAACCTAATCCTTTCTTGATCAAATTCTAGAGTTATGGAACTCGATGGTGTTTATAACCATGGGGCTTTGGATCAAAGACGAAGAGAATGTAGTAAGAATTACCTACCTTATTTATCGTTTGAGTGGGGTTCGACTGGAGAACAATTTTCGGCGAACTCGAGAGCCTTTAGGTTCAATTCTCTGCGATTAAGAGTTCGTGATTGTTGTTTGTTCGCACAGACTCGTTCAAAATAGAGAAAACGAGTTGCGGTGGAATTGATTCAATTTTTGTACTCATTTTGGTTAAATTTGAATTCTCGTTCGAACCCTATATTTTTGGTAACGATTTGGTGTTAAATCATTGTTAATGTTATTAATTGATAATTGAAATCAATCAACGCGTTCGAATATATGCCAGATTAAGCTTGATGGGCTGTAATTTGGCTGGAATTGCGTGATTGATGAAATAGGTTAAAACTAGATCCATTGATCGATCCAGAGGAAATCCGGGTGAAGAGGAAAAGGACTTTGGGGATTTGGCAAAAATGGTCCCTCCCTTTTTCCCCTCTATTGACAATTTCGAATTGAAACTTTTTACCCTTAAACTTTTATTAACCCTTTTTAATATATATATATATATATATATATATATATATATAATCTGTATAATCAGCTTCAATTTTATAAAACTAATATAAACAAAGAGTTTATATATTTATGGATGTTTTTATCATTGTTTTAAATTTTATAAAATTAAAACATAGTTATATTATATAATTTATTTAAAAATAATACAATTAAATTATGTTTAAGTTTATTTACTTACAACTAATTTCTAAATTTTATAAAATTATTCTAAACTTACAAATTAAGTTTAAAAAATGTGTTTTTGTATATATTTTATTAACTTATAAAATTTATAATTAATTATCCATACATAATTTGAAGTATGTTTAATTTTTTTTTCGTATATTTATTTATTTATACAGTTATTCGTATTTTTAAATGATAATTTCAAATGACGTCATAAATCTTTTATTAGATATTATTGTTTAATACAATTTACAGGAATGTTGCACCTGCAGGGTGTCGGTAGCGTGTCGCCGCCTGGTGTGAAGCTTGCCATCATTGTTATCAGCAACATGTCATTTCTTGGCCCTGCAGCATGTCGCGCCCTGGCCTACAGCGTATCATCAACGTGTCGTGCGCGGCCTGTCTTGCAGCGTGCCATCAGTGTGTCGTGGCCTGGTGTGCAGCGTGTCAACAACGTGTCGTGGTCTTGGTCCATCCGCTTGTGAGTCAGCATGCCATGGTCTTGTTAGCCATCTGTGGCCTAGTAAATTGCACGGTGGTTTCGTGCGGATCATTCGTGGCCAAAATTGATGTTATGAATATAATTTGACTCAGGTTAACTTACTTAGCTCTTATGAACTAATGGGTGTTTAAATGTGATGTTTGCATGTCGACAATTAGAAATCGAATCGTCCAAACTTTAATGACAAAAGTTTCATCTTTTGTTTAATTTTTTTTGTATGTATGGGTTGTAAACTGGAGACAGGTGTTTATATGTTTGGTTAAACATTTGTTTAAAGTATTGAACTAAGTTGTTAAGTTGTTAAATAAAGGTTTAAAAACAAGAAATTTTTCGAAACCAACTCTAATAGTTTGAGGGATAAGTTAAAATGTTTTTTTTTTCATATTGAAAAAGTATGAAGAGCGGGAGGTGTGAAGTTTTTTATCATCCTGGCGTCGAGCTAGTAAATTGTCATTTTGTTCCTTGTGGTTTGGATGAATTTGGCATATTAATCCAAATTCTTTTTCCTTTTTGCCAATTTGATGTCAAGGTTTCTGTTCTTTTTGCCATTTTACTCCACCTGGTTAACCCCATCCAAAAATTTAGTTAAGCTCAAGAGTATTTTTGTCATTTATATTAAACTACATGTTGGATCGGGTTGTTTAACCTAAACAACACTTCACAAGTATTTCTCTAATACAATCTAACAGATGCGGAAGGTCTGTTAGAAGGATCTCACAAACACTCAAATGATGAACAAATAATCTTTGAATAGAAGTAAAAACACAAGAATAAATTCAAGCTAAAAGATATATTTCTCTCAAAGTATTACAAGTGTAAAACCAGACAAGCACACACTTACAGACTTTACAATGAGAGGTTATATATCCAAGGCTACAACCGTATACACTTAGGAATCCAAGTTGGGTATACTAGACAATTACATAAAGTAAAGCTTATTCTAGTATTTTGAGTGTCTTAACAGGCTAAGACACTCACTTACAATCATTACAAATATATACATTGACTTTTCAAAGACTAGCTAAATACAAAAGGCATTTAATGTTGTTGATCTTCAAGGCTTCAAATAATCTTTTGCATTTAATGCTGAGAAAGGGAAGGAAGGTGCTGTCTGACTTTCGGTATGTTCATTTTGAATTTAATCAGACCAGTATGTCTTGTGTCAGTCCCTTTTGTACTATGAAAGTAAACAGCTACAGTCTTTGTCAGATGATAAACCTCGAAAGTCATTGTCTTTATCTTTGATAAAAAAAGGAGAGTCTTCGGAAGTCTTTAATTCTTCAGAAGCTTTATCTCTTTGGAAGCTCTGAAGGTCTGAATCTTCTAAGTGCTGAGCCTTCCGAAGCAATTGTCTTGTACAACCTTCGGCAGGAGTGAGTTATCCTTCGGAAGCGGTATTGCTTTCGAAGTGTAACTTCTTCCTTCCGAAGGCTGTTAGTCTCTGTAACATCAATACTTAGACAAAATAAGAAGTTTGGTGAGCATCAACCTTTATTAGTCTTTACAGTCTCCCCCTAGGCTGATGCTACCAAAACTTCCTATGGAATTCTCCTTACAAACTTTTCTCCCCTCAAGACTTGAGCCCTTGCTTTTACCCATCTGAGAGCTTGCCTCCCTTCTTGTCCATTGTCAGGATTTTCAAGAGGGAGGTTTTCCAAATCAAAAATAAAGGGTGCAGCAATCACAAGCAGTTGTGCCAAATCCAAACACTTTATTCCTCCATTGAGCAGAAAGAGAGTAAACTCTTTGTGAACTTTATTGTAGCTCCACTTTACAATAGGAACATAGGTATGATGATGAGTTAGATCATATAGATCTTTTGGATGATCTTTGGGCATTGAAGCTGCTGGTTTGGCTTTTGGTCCTAGGGGAGGTGACTCTGGCTCAGAGTCAGAGGAGATGGCAGATGTTCTCTTTTTCCTTTTGGCCATGCTCTTTCTTCTTCTAAATCTTGGTCTGTCTTGAGCAGTAGCTTGACTCCTCTAATCTCTAGCCAACTGATCTTCCACATTTGAGCCCACTGCTGCACCTGTTGTTGCAGTGGGCTGTGGATCAGCATCCTCAGTTATTGAGGGTTCTGTTCTCCTCTCATCAGCCTGTGTTTGTCTCTCAGGATCAGGGTTTAGTGATGGTTGTTTCCTTGTAGTCTTTTTATCCTTATTGATCTTGATCACTGAAGAGATTGGCATGTTGTCCATAGAAGGACTTGATGGAGGAGATGTTTGTTCTTCTTTAGGGTTTAGGGGGAACATGTTGGGGAACATTGCCTTTGTTACTTCCCCACACATGACTTCTTCTCCCTCTCTGATTCCTGCACTAGAGAGGGGAAACTCTATTCTTGCTCCTCCCCCTAAACCTAAGCCTCTCATTAGGCTTGCCCTTTGAGCCCTTATCTGCTCAATTGAAGGCAACTCACCTCTGGCTACTTTAGCCTTTATATCTCGGATGTGCATATCCATGGTAGAGTTATTCATAGGGCCTAGCTGCCGAGTATGGAAGCCATATTCTAGTAGGAAGGCTTTCAGACTGTCTCTGTAAGCCTTATCCTTCTGTGTCTTTGTTAGCTTCTTTTGGGCTTTGGATGCAACAGCTGCCTGTTCTTGCTGCTGCACCTTGTCCAGCTCGGCAACCATCTGAGGTACCGATCAGCTCAGTACTTCATCAATATCATACCCCTTTTTCTGAAGAAGGGCAGACAATCTGATGAGTTCATCATCCATTGAAGTGTCTGGTCGACCCTTCTTGTTCTTCGAGATCCTCTCCTCTTGTTCAGCTTCCTCCTCTGGGGTGAGCTTTCTTTTTCCTTTGTCAGTTGCTGTCAGTTTTACCCCAGAGGAGATAGATCCTGTGGCCTCCCCAACTGGTTCATTGGCCAAAAGCTCCTCTGTGGAGGAATCATCAATAATGACTGGGCATTCGGAAGCAGCTGCAGCTTTGGAATTAACCTCAGCATTCACTGCATCCTCCAGTTGACCAACCATCTTGCGTGATTACTTATTAGTATCCACAGAGTGCTCAGGAGTGGAGGAGAGATCTTCAACATCCATTGTCCCAGAAGGGGACACAGGTTCCATGGGAATGGGTTGTTCTTCTTGGATGGCTTCTTCCATGGTAACCTGGGCTTCAACAGCTTCAGCAGCCTTTGTCCCAGAAGGGGACTGAGGTTTCAAAGAGACAGTTGTTGTATGTTGCTCAGTCTCTTTGGCACACTCCAAGGTATCCTCAGAAGAAGAAGAAGAGGAAGTAGTACTGGAGTCATTGAAGTATGTGCTCAAGAAGTCATCCCATTCTGTAGTCAAAGTGACTATGGATGGGTTAACCTCCTGTGCACCTTCCTCTTCTCTTACTTCTGGTCCTGACCCTGCAGTAGATACATTCTCCCCCTTTTTGGTAGCATCAGGGGAGAGGAAAGAAGTTGTAGCAGGATCAGGTTTGAAGGGTTGTAGAATTACTGGTGGACACCTCCTGAGTTCCAAAATGGTGGCATCTTTAACCTGGACTTCAAGCCGCAGGGTAGTAACCTCAGCTTCCAAATGAGCTACCCTTGCTTGGAGGGATGAAATAGTAGCCGTCAATTCCTGTGATGTGGTACCCTCATCTACCGGAGTAGAATCATGGGGCGATGGAGTCCTAAGCCTAGCTCCTGCACCTCCACCACCAGATGTGGTTTCTTGGCACCCTGATTCCCCTCATTGAGAAGGGCTTCAAAGAAGTCCTCCCTAGTGTGAGTTGCCTCAGGTGAGGTCCTAGTGCCTGTACCACTGTCCTGTAAACCTTGATTAAGATCAACAGTAGTGGCAGCCTCACCTGCATTGACCCCTTCAGAACTACTAGGGCCAACCTCTAACACAATAGACTCTGGGTCAGGGAACCTGGCTTGCAACTGTGTCACCACTCTCATAAGTGTTTGGGTAGTAGGAGAGAGTGGTTCCTCCACAGTTGCAGCTAGTGTTCCTTGAGCTTGGGTAATTGTATGGGTGGGGGGCATTTCTGGATGGTAAGAGCCTGGAGACTTGGGAGACAGTCTCTAATCTAATGGAGTTGCTTCATCAGAAGCAGACTCAATTATAGGGGCATCCCTTTGGATATTCTCAGGTATGTTTTGTGACATACTCTGAGGGTTTTCAGGCTGGTTAGGGGCAGCCACAAGTTCCAGAGGAAGAACCTGTGGATCAAGAACAAGTGTGGTTTTCACTTTAGGTGGAACTGTGCCCTTAGCCGTTCTTTTCACCTTTTTCTTAAAGGGTTCAGAAGAAGGGGCCTGAACAGCTTTAGAGAGCTGCACAGGGGTTCGTTTGCGTTTGTAGGTTATCTTTATGGGATGTGGAACAGAGGTGGAAGGTGTGGGTTCAGCATCTGTGGGTGCAACAGAGCTGTCACCTTCAGGAGGTTGAAGCTCCATAGAAGGAATAAAAGGAGTGAAGTTACCTGAAAACTTAGCACTCTTCTTCTTCAATTGTACAAAAACCTTGGAAGAAACAAAGGGAATTTTGTATGTATCTCCAGTCAGTGAGAGGACAGAACTCAACTCACAGTAAAATATATGTTGCAAAAATCTGGGGTACATACAAAACCTTTTTGGTGACGAAACATTGTCAACCAGATTATTGAAAATAAAAGCAGAAAAGTTAAACATTTGGTTTGAGATCAAGCCATGAATAGCCGAAGCTAAGTCAGATGGAACTTGATCCCAACCACCTGTCTTATTAGAAAGGCAGTGCAAAAACAAATGTATGAGGTACTTATAATTATAGGACACTCCACCCTTCAAATAAGTAGTTGAAGGGAGAGGACCTTCGTACCCCATTGACCTAAAAGTCAATGCTACCTCATCCTTAGTGAATTAAACCCTTCCCTCAGCATCACCAAGTTGAAGATGCCGACAGATGGTCTCCACTGTGATAGATATAGGATGAGCATCAATGGTGGCATGAAGAATCCGACCATTGGGAGATGAAGGGACTGAACATGAAGCCCAAAATTGTTGGTGATGAGATTCATACACCATGGGCTGAACAGTTAGAGCAAAATTATACCTGCTCCTTTGAAGAAAAGAGATGATCGGTGCGAAGTCAGCATCATGTTCTGCTGATAACTCAGCAGGTAGGTTGTGAGCAGGTTTGAAGGGAAGAAGAGCCATGATGATTGACGGTTTTTAGGTTTAGATTTGAAGAAAGAAGAAAAACAATTCGAAATGAAACGGGGAGAGAGAATGAGTGAGCGGGAGACCTTTTTATACATTCGGATGTCAGTATTTAATATAGAAGCACATTAAATTTTGAGATCCGGATGTCAGAAAAAGGTCTTCTGAATATAGCTCATTGATTATTCAAAAGTTGCTAAGTACAAAGTTCTTCCGAGAGATAATGTATCGGAAGAGGTTCATGAGACCAAGAGTTTTCTTCGGATAATACTTACTTCCGAAACATATACAAGTATATTATCGGAAGTATGTCTTCTGAAGACTTAGATAAATTCACCAGAGTAATTGTTCTTCGGAAGAAACCTTGTTCTGAATATGAGATTCAGGAGATATTGCTTCTGAAGTTATAATGTATCGGAAGTATAAAACGTTAGAAGGAGAGTTATCTTCTGAAGTGTGACATATTCCGACATAAGGAAGGAATAATGCTTCCGAAGACTTAAACTATCTTCTGAAGAGTAATCACTCATCAGAAGATAATTTAAGTTTATCTTTCGAAGAATTATATATTTCTTATTAATTCATTTATTCAAAGTTAATCATGCCAATGGCTGTTATTATGTACCTGAATCTTCCTTCATCAAATGCTTTGGTGAATAGATCAGCCAAATTGTGTTCTGTATCAACTTTGACTAGATGAATTAACTTCTTTTCTGCACAATCTCTGATGAAGTGATACCTGATATCAATGTGCTTGGTCTTGGAGTGCTTGACAGGATTATTAGTGATGGAGATTGCACTAGAATTGTCTATCTGAATGGGAGTGTTGAAGAGCTCTACTCCATAATCCTTCAACTGATTTTGAATCCAAATAACTTGTGCACAGCAACTTGAAGCAGCTATATATTCTGCCTCTGCAGTAGAGGTAGAAACACAGGATTGTTTCTTGCATTACCAAGACACAATTCTGGATCCAAGAAATTGACATCCTCCTGATGTGGATTTCTTGCTAATGTTACAACCTCCATAATCACTATCAGCATAAGCCATGAACTGAAAGTCTTCATTCCTAGGATACCATAATCCTAGACTTGGTGCTCCTTTGAGGTATCTGAAGATTCTCTTCACAGCCAGCATGTGTGAAACTTTGGGATTGGCCTAAAATCTTGCACACAATCAGTTTGCAAACATTATATCAGGCCTGCTTGCTATGAGGTACATCAAAGAACCTATCATTGCTCTGTATTGATGCTGATCAACATCCTCCCCCTCAAGATCAGGGCTAAGAAATGTTGTTTTGGACATTGGAGTACCTAGAGCCTTGCAATCAGTGAGTTTGAATCTTTCAAGAATATCCTTGACATATTTTGATTGACTAATGAATATCCCTGTAGGAGTTTGCTTCACCTGGAGTCCAAGAAAGAAGGTAAGTTCACCCATTGAATTCATTTCAAACTTGGACTTCATTAGTGATTCAAATTCCTTGCAAAGAGATTCATCAGTTGAATCAAAGATAATGTAATCAACATAGATCTGTACCAGCATGATATGTTGATTGGACTTCTTGAAAAAGAGAGTCTTATCAATTGTCCCTCTCTTGAAGTAGTTAGCTAATAGAAAAGAAGACAAGGTTTCATACCATTTTCTGGGAACTTGATGCAGCCCATATAGAGCCTTTTCAAGCTTACAAACATGATCAGGAAACCTTGGATTCTCAAATCCAGGAGGCTGACACACATATACCTCCTCATCAATACTTCCGTATAAAAAGGCACTTTTCACATCCATTTGAAAGACTTTGAAGTTCTTGGCAGCTGCAAAAGCTAAAAATATTCTGATTGCTTCAATTCTTGCAACTGGAGCAAAGACTTCATCATAATCTATGCCTTCTTCCTGGGTGTATCCTTGAACAACCAACCTTGTTTTATTCTTAATGACCACTCCCTTGTCATCCTTCTTATTTCTGAAAACCCATTTTGTTCCAATTGGATACTTACCCTTAGGTAAAGGGCAAAGTTTCCAAACGCCTTGTCTTTCAAATTGAAGAAGCTCCTCCTGCATAGCTTCTACCCAACTGTTGTCTTTCAGTGCCTCAGCAACTTTCTTAGGTTCTAATTGGGATAGAAAGCAAGAAAACAAACAAATGTTTGCTTCATGCATAGAGCTTCTTGTTCTTACTCCTTTTTCAACATTACCAACAATGTTCTCAACTGGATGAGTGTTATGAATGCGAGTTCTAGGAATTTCATCCAACTGAGCAGCTAAATCCTTATTCACCAACTCAAGGTTAGGAAGTACCACCTCAAGTTGAATTTCTGGTAGATCTTGTGGATTTTGAGTTTGGACTGTGGTGGAAGAGTTTTCTCTGAAACATGGAGTTTCCAGAGTGTTCGTTTCAGCTGAGGGAGTCACCTCTTCTCCTTGACTCAATGGAACTGAAGTAGAGTCACTCAAGGGAACTGCATGAGATGTGTTTACTATCTCAGACTGTGATACATCATTGTGTGTTGAAGTGGATTCTGCCAAGATTTGTCTTGAAGCTATTGGCAGTTCAACACGAAAGTCTTCTTCTCTAGTGGACTTGGAGGAGTCTGTGGTAGTTGCCTGTGACTCTGGAACAAACTCTTTCACGAGATTAAATGCAGATGTAAAGCAATCAAGATCAAATAACCAATCGGGACCAATTCCAGGCTTATTGATAGTATGTTCATTGAACTGAACATTTGCAGACTCTTCAATAATCCTGGAGTCTTTGATGTATACTCTATATGCTTTTGCATAAGAAGAGTACCCAACAAAGTATCCCTCAGCCGACTTCTCAGCAAACTTGGCTAGATGATCTTTGGTATTCAAAATGGTGCATTGACAACCAAATGGTTTGAGAAATCCAATGAATGGCTTTCTTTTATGCCAAATTTCATAAGGTGTCATTCCATGTGTCTTAACTACCAATACTCTATTTTGGACATAACAGGCAGTATTGACTGCTTCTGCCCAAAAAGTTATTGGAAGTTTGGCATCAGATAACATGGTCCTTGCAGCCTCAATTAGTGTCCTATTCCTTCTCTCAGCAACACCATTTTGTTGTGGAGTCCTAGGAGCACTAAATTGCCTTGTGATACCTTTAGATTCACAAAAAGAATTTAAAACATGGTTTTTGAATTCTGTTCCTTGATCTAATCTGATTATTTTTACATGGTGATCACTTTCATTCTCTACCCTAAGTATGAATGACTTCAGGATCTCAGCGGTTTCATCCTTGGTATTTAAGAAAAATACCCATGTGTAACGAGAGAAATCATCAGTGATTACCAAGCAATATGACCTTCTACCAAGACTCTTTACACTTGTGGGGCCAAACAAGTCCATATGAAGCAAATGCAAGACTGTGGTTATAGAATTTATCTCTTTGGCATGATGAGATGACTTGTGCTGCTTGCCTTTTAAGCATGCAACACATTTATCAACACATATAAATTCCTTTGTGGGTAAACCAGTTACTAAGTTATTTTTGACAAGTTTATTCATATTTTTGAGGTTTACATGACAAAGTCTTCTATGCCAAAGAGATGATTCATCAAGTGAAGCTTTTTGAGACAAAGCAGCTTATATTACTAAGAGGTGCAGCTGTGCTCATATCTAGCATATACATGTTGTTTCTTCTTGGAGCTCTGAGCAGAATTTGATCATTGGGTACAACAAATCCTGGTTTCAGGACAATGCATTCATACTCAGTAAACAACATGTTGTGCTTCTGATCACACACCTGTGATACACTCAGTAAATTATAGTTTAGTTCTTTTACAAAATGCACATTCTCAAAGCTTACCTTTCCATTTGTGATTGTGCCCCTACCTGTGATGTATCCTCCCACTAGATCACTTCCAAAAGCAACAGACCCTCCAAAGAATGGTTCATATTTGTGCAGGTGAGTCTTATTGCCTGTCATGTGCCTGGAACAGGCACTATCAACTATCCACAAGTTGCTTTTTGATTCCTGCTGTCCCTGCACATGACCAGAAGTGAATTAGTTCCTGATGGGAACCCAAGCCCATGTGGTCTTGGGTTTTCCATTAGCATCATTGTAAGTAAATTTCTTTGACATCATATTAAGTGGAACAGATGATGTGCTTGTTGTTGGTGGCATTGGTGATAGAACAGATGGTCCAGCTATTTCCTTTCTCTTCCATATTTGTTTGGTTTTTAGGATTTTCGGAAGAATTGGCTTCTTTTTATAGTCATCGGAAGCACTTTTTGCCTTTCCTTCCGATGACTTAGCTTTTGCTGACCAGTTGGGCTTTGCTTCTGAAGTTCCTCTTCTTCCGAAGGGAAAAGATTTCTTTGATTTATAGAACGTCTTCTTGATATGTGCTTCCGATGATCTTTTTCCTTCGGAAGCCTTTCTTTCCTGATCTTCCGAAACATTCTTTTCTGAAGCCTTCTTATTCTGATTATCAGAAGTGCTTGCTTCCGAAACGTTCTTTCCGAAACCCTTCTTGTTTTGTTTCTTCCGACTATCAGAAGTGCTAGCTTCTGATATCTTCTTGACTGGGCTTCTTCCTTGTTCTTCCGAAGAAGAAGAAGATGACATTCTCCAACTTTTCTTTCTTCCTCTTTCTTGTTTATCAGAAAATACTCTGCTTCTTGGATTGTAGAAACAATCAGCAGCAAAGTGATTTTTATCACCACACATCAGACATGTAGGCTGGTTGTTTAGAAAGGGTTGATGCTGATTTTGGTTGATGGAAGATGAACTTTGATTCACAGCAGTTGATGGTTTGGATGCTCCAACAGACTTGTTACCTTGATAATTTACCTGTTTTCCTGAAAAACTAGCCTTTCTTTATTTTGACCTACCCCTTTTGGACTTCTCTGATGGACAAGTAACATAATCATCTGAAGAGATATCCCCATTTTGAGTGTTTTCAGCCTTGACAAAAACTGATTGATGTTTCTTAGTTTTCTTAATTCTTTTATTACTTTTCAAGACTAATTTTTGTTTTTCTGTTTTAATTGGAATATCATCCTCATCTGAACATGTTGAGGTACTTGGGTTTAGATCAGAAAGATTTTCAGTTTGAGTCACCTTGTGTATGTCCAATTCTTCATCATACACAAGGTTAACTACTGGTTTGCATCTAACATCCATAATGGAAGTGTATGCAGATGGAGGCTCCACTTTGTTATAACCCAAACCAGCCCCATTTTTATTCACCAGTTCAGTTGTACTACTCATTCTCAAAAGCTTCTCATACTTTTCTCCTTGGCTTAAAAACTTATCTCTATAAGACTCAGCCAATACAAGTTCAGTCTTGGCAGTAGTTAATCTTTCCAAAAGATTGTTAATTTGACACTGTTTGATAGTGTCTTCATGTTTTAAGCTAGAAATAGTCTTTTCCGTTTCTTCTATCTTTTGTTTGTAATTTCTTTCACATTCAAAAAAATTTGCCTTGACTACTTGTAATGACTCAAGTTCATTACTGAGTTGAGAGTTTATTCTTTTAAAAACATTTAACTTCTCTAAACATTCAGGTGTGCACATGTCATAAGTTACCTTGAATGAAGAAGTTGAATCATTTGCCATTAATGCACTATTGGAAATGGAAGCATCCTCAGCTTGAAAGCTCCAGTCAGCAAAATCTTGTTCTGCAATATTTGCATTGTTTGTTGAACTTGATGGTCTTTGTTGTGATTGCCCAGAATTTGATGGTTGAGATCCTGTGGACTTGCACTCTCTGGCAAAGTGACCTAACTGTTGGCAGTTGAAGCATTTCAGCTTGGACTTGTCAAGACCAAACCCAGTTTTCATATTTTGCTTCTTGAATTGTCTGCCAGTTCTTTGGTAGAACTTCTTTGCTCTATAAGAGATCATGGCCATCTGATAGTTGATGTCCATTTCCTCAAGATCATCCGCAGGAATACCATCTAAGTCTTCTTGGCAAAGATGAAAGTAGTTTGTTTCCTCAGCCATGAAAGCTCCTTGCCCATATGTTAAGAGGGAAGTTGGGTTGAAAAAAGGGTTTGTGTGTGTGGTAGATGGAGTTGGTGTTGATGTTTCAGGAAAGCTAACAATTGGTGTGGGGGTAGGATGGTAACTGGGTTGATAACTCTGGTAAGAAGAGTTACTGATGGGTGCATAGAGTGCTGCTGAACCAAGATTTGCATGAGTGGATTTAGGTTCATGAGCATCTATTTCCATCTGATGTGCACTGAGTATACCAAACAGTTCATTCAGCTTTAGAGTTCTTAGATTTATAGTTCTCCGGATGGCTAAAGAGTATATGTTCCAAGCATGAGGAAGTGATCTAAGAAACTTTCTGATCACATCTTGGTTTTCCATTTTGACACCAGCTGCTACCAACTCATCAACAAGTTGAACATACCTGAGGTATTGAGAAGTCATCTTCTCATTGTTCTGTTGACAGAAGTTTTCAAACTTTTGTTTCAGCATATCCTTCTTGTTTTCTTTCACATCTTCAGAGCCTTCATACATCTGTTGTAAAGAGTTCCACAGCTCTTGAGCAGATTTGCATTTCTTGAATGCATGGATGATCGAGTTTGATATTGCCATCTGTATGAGCCACAAAGCTTTCGAATCCACTTCCATTTTCTTGTAGTCTTCATCAGAATAGAGAGCTGGATCCTTTGGCACAGGAACTCCACCAGCACCAGCAGCAGGAACAGTTGGGATGAAAGGCCCTTCAAGAACCGACTTCCAGAGTTTGAAGTCTTGATTCCTGATGAATCCCTCCATCCTGACTTTCCATGTGTCGTAGTCTTCCGGAGTGTACATTGGTGGCTTGTTGAGAGTACCATTTTCTGTATCATGTTTGTTGAGTGCATCCATTTGAACAAACAGACAGAATATGAGTTTTGAAGTAGTGAGATTTCTAGAAGAACTGGTAACTTAATGATGGTTAGTCATTTAAGTTCAAGAGCCAAGGCTCTGATACCACTTGTTGGATCGGGTTGTTTAACCTAAACAACACTTCACAAGTATTTCTCTAATACAATCTAACAGATGCGGAAGGTCTGTTAGAAGGATCTCACAAACACTCAAATGATGAACAAATAATCTTTGAATAGAAGTAAGAACACAAGAATAAATTCAAGCTAAAAGATATATTTCTCTCAAAGTATTACAAGTGTAAAACCAGACAAGCACACACTTACAGACTTTATAATGAGAGGTTATATAGCCAAGGCTACAACCGTATACACTTAGGAATCCAAGTTGGGTATACTAGACAATAACATAAAGTAAAGCTTATTCTAGTATATTGAGTGTCTTAACAGGCTAAGACACTCACTTACAATCATTACAAATATATACATTGACTTTTCAAAGACTAGCTAAATACAAAAGGCATTTAATGTTGTTGATCTTCAAGGCTTCAGATAATCTTTTGCATTTAATGCTGAGAAAGGGAAGTAAGGTGATGTCTGACTTTCGGTATGTTCTTTTTGTATTTAATCAGACCAGCATGTCTTGTGTCAGTCCCTTTTGTACTATGAAAGTAAACAGCTACAGTCTTTGTCAGATGATAAACCTCGAAATTCATTGTCTTTATCTTTTATACAAAAGGAGAGTCTTCGGAAGTCTTTAATTCTTCAGAAGCTTTATCTCTTCGGAAGCTCTGAAGGTCTGAATCTTCTAAGTGCTGAGCCTTCCGAAGCAATTGTCTTGTACAACCTTCGGCAGGAGTGAGTTATCCTTCGGAAGCGGTATTGCTTTCGAAGTGTAACTTCTTCCTTCCGAAGGCTGTTAGTCTCTGTAACATCAATACTTAGACAAAATAAGAAGTTTGGTGAGCATCAGCCTTTATTAGTCTGTACACTACATATAAAAAACTATTGCCGGGATTATTTGCAATCTTTATTGATATTGTATGTTGCAATTGTTTTTTGTTGTTGGTTGTTGAAATTTATTGTTAATTTTTTTATTTTTTCACCAAAATTATATTCTTATTTTTGTTAAGGATTTAATATAAATGACAAAAATAACCTTGAACTTCACTAACTTTTTGGATGAGGTTAGCCACGTGGTGAAAAATGGAAAAAAAACTGAAAACATAATGTCAAATTCGCAAAAAATAAGGATTGGATAATACGCCAAATTCATCAAAACCACATGGAGCAAAATGACAATTTACTTTAAAATGTAAATGTAATTGGAGGTTATAGATTCCCTATTTTCTTTTGTTTAAACAACTCATTCCCTTGTTTCTTTAGAATTATTTCTTTTAAACAATTGTCATTCTTTTCCTCAGTTGTGTCTTCTAGTTTTTCTTTATTTCAGTTCTAAAAAGAGAGACGATTGAAGTTACTTATTTTAGACAAAAATGACGAAGCTACCAATTAAATATTGTATATAAAAAGCCATTCAACTAATTATTTCCTTCCTCAATTGTTGTTAAATAACTTAGCCTTTGAAACCACTTATGCCCAAATAAAAACCGATGCTTCTTTGTATTAGTTGTTTCACTCAAATCACTGAGTTATTTTACTAACAATAATGGATGCTTCTTTTTATCGGTTGTTTCATTCAAACTACTGAGCTAGTTTACTAACAATACTGATTCACTCTATTCCTATGTTTTTTCATTAAAACAACCAATTCCTTTATTTCATAAATTGTTTTTCTCCTTTATTGAATTCTTCATCACTTCAGTTGTTTCTTCCAATTGATTTCTTCTTTTCTTTGGTTATTTCAACTAAATCAAGTGATTTATTTCTCTCATTTCTCTAATTGTTAAAGTAGAGAAACATAATAAAGCTACCAATCAAACATAAATTATTGTATATAAAGGAGTATTCAACAATTTGTATATTATAAATGTAACTTATAATTTATTACATGTAATACATACGATATGGAACTACGTGCATCAATGTACATTTTACCATTTTAGACGTTATCAAACAATTATGACCCTTCCACCTTTCTCATTTTCACCCAAGGCATTCCAAAGCACATATAATTAACTTTCTAACATTCCTTGTCAATCAAACTTCAATAACAATGAACAATATGATTGATTAAACAATGGCTTTATCAAAATTAGAGATATGAACTTGATATTGGGTCAACCAACCCAAATGCATTTTAACGTCACTATCACCGCATGTTCACACACATGTGAATCATAGTGATATTTTAATTATTTACGGTCACAGCGCATCACCTCAAACCATCATTTACTTGATTATGAAAAATTACAAAATTTTATCAATTTCAATATAAGGGGTTGTTCTTAACCATCATGTTATCATAAGGAAACATATTCAAACATTAGCTCGTCTAACTATCCACACTCTTATGGTTAATTGCTCATCGATTGTCTCATCTAGCTATGTGCACTCATGTGGTTAATTAGAACAATTACATTTATGGTGTTCTCTCTCCGATATACTTCCATCATAGACTACAATAGTCAAAGATATCCACACACTAGTGATCCAAATACAACAATTGCAACTGCGATATTCTCGATCTAGTATTTCTAACATATGTTGTAATTTAATTAAGCATAACATATCGCATTGGAACTCATTATAAACTAATTGGTATTTTCTACTCAAAACAAATCCAATGTCCAGATATGCATTTCAATAACACAATTCAAACAATAATGTAGGCTGGTTCTACTACTTATATCATTAACAAGTTAACGAGTTATAATTCTCATTTAAACACATTAACGCATCTGTAAGTTCTTTACAAACTAAAAGTCTCTTTAGCCAAGCACATCAAATAATTACATACAATTATAATCAACTTCACAGTATATATTTTAATAAAGAAATGTCCACACCCTTCAGGATCATTCCCAAGTAATACCATGTCTAATTGACATGCTCAACTACTTGCATAATTAGGCAAATTGATGGGTCTTTCCATGCTCAACATCACAAGAATTTAGGGTGAACTTGTTGGATGATGTTCTTTTCGCCCTTTTTCCTCTTGTTGGTCATTCACATCTCTCTCACACAATATCCAAATTTTTTTTGCCCAAATGAATACCCCATGTGCTATTTGACCCATTTTTAATTCAAGTATTAGGTTTTGACAATTTTAGTCCCTCATGTTTTGCTCATTACTTTACTAACTTTAACTAGTCCAACTGGCTACTCACTAGTTAAATACATGACAAGGTTATTTAACCAATATGCTACAACAACTTAAACACATTTAAATATAATTATAAACTCCATTCATTATTTTGTTAGTATTATTACACAATCTTTCAAAACGGGTCGTTACAGTTTCAGTGTTTCACATGGCGTCGGAGAGGTAATTGTAACCTTACAAGACATAGATATTTTGATGGATTTACGAAATGATGGTATTGTAGTCAATGGTACCAATCATCAATGGACCACTTAGCAAATAATTGCTAATTTTATAGTTTAACCAGCATAATGTTAATTGAAAATGTTGTTGATGGGCAAAAAATAAATATGCCCTTTATATTAAAAACAATAAAAGAAATGGAATTTCCTGAAAATTCAGCGTACTTGTAATGCATCCAACGTGCAAGAACAATAATTTTACTTTTAATCAGTGGGATATTATTTCCTGAATCTTCCAATAACTAGGTTAACGTAAAATATTTAATTCATATACAAGATTTAAGTGCTTGCAGTGAACTTGGTTGGGGAAGTGTTGTTCTTTTAATATTGTATAAAAATCTTCATGAAACTATTAATATTAATACCAAGGAGATTGGTGGTGCAACATTTACATTGAAACTATGGGCGTGGGAAAGGATCCCGAGTAGGGCTGTCCAAAAAGCTCGAACCTCGGATTCTGCTCGTAGCTCATTCGGAAAAAACTCGGATAAAGCTTGGCTCGAATAAAGCTCGTTTGTAACCGAGCCAGTGTTGTTCTTTTAATATTGTATAAAAATCTTCATGAAACTATTAATATTAATCCCAACGAGATTGGTAGTGTAACATTTATATTGAAACTACGGGCGTGGGAAAGGATCCCGAGTAGGGCTGCCTGAAAAGCTCGAACCTCGGATTTTGCTCGTAGCTCGTTCGGAAAAACTCGGATAAAGCTTGGCTCTAATAAAGCTCGTTTGTAACCGAGCCAGCTCGTTTTGTAACAAGCCAGAGCTGGTCGTAGCTCGCTTGTTGCTCGGCTTGTATGCTCGCCTCGTTTGTACAACGTGTTATACGAAAATATAAACCTATAGGGTTAATTTCACTAATAAATATACTTTGGTGTTATTTTGTAATTATGTTAAAAGATAAAAATAAAAAAGAAAATAATCGAGGACGGAAATAAGAAATGAATCTCAATTCTCACGTGCTCCACTAATTCCTAAATCATATTATTAATTCCCAGTTCCACATATTCACGCCTCTTTTCTTATATAAAAACCGAGCTAAAAACGAACCGAGCCGATTTGAGTTGAGGTGAATGCAATTCAAATATTAAATTTCTTATGTAAAAACTGAGCCAAAAACGAGTCGAGCCGAGCCAACTCTGGTAAAAACGAGCCGAGCCAACTCAGTTAAAAACAAGCCGAGTCCGAGCCAATATTTTAGGATCAGTTTACAATCCGAGCCAAGCTCGGCTTAAATCCATGCCGAGTCCGAGCTTACCCCTGGCTCGGCTCGGTTCGGCTCGCGAACACCCCTAATCCCAAGCATGGCTCCAAGATCATTCCAACAAATAGACGGGAATAAATCATATGGCTCGGGGTATTTTTGTGATATCCATATTTATATTATAATTTTGATTTTATTATTTGGTTAATATTAAAGTGAATATTTATTCAAAGATGGTTAGGTTCTTTAATCTTTTGTGACACCGCATCTCATGTGGCTAACACATATCGATCGTAGCTCAATTATTTATCAAAATTTCAACTTGTTTGGAGACCATATGGTGACATTCTTAATAAACTTCCCAATATGTGTATAAATGGTCAAAATTGTTGGCGGAGTGAGACGTGTCTCATATGTTGGCATATTGTTGAACCCCACTAATCTAGTAGAGTTTTGAGACAGTTTGATATGTTTCAATCCATCCTTATAAATACACTTTTGAGCATGGATGATATAAAAAACTCTACAAAATCAAACGTGTTGATGGGCAGACTAGCAACTCGTTAACATGAAAATTACATTTTATCAAGGATGGATCGTAACAACATGGATGTGAATGAAATTAACTCCATCTCTCCTTTTGCTAGCGTAGAGTACATGGTGTGGTATAGGTCTCGTATTGTGTTATACACAAGCAACCCAGCTCATATATAGACCTAAATCCACGTGTGTTTCCAAATGATGAAGAGTTCAAATGTTGGTATGTGAACTCCTTGAATTATTTTTAATAATATATTATTTATTTCAAGAAAATACATTTAACATTAAATTAACTACAAATGGACGATATGAGTAAGGCAAATATCAAATGAAGATCCAGTTACAGATTTGGTTGGTCAATACATGGGATATACTAATGTGAGACATCATATGAGCTATCAGCCAACATACGAGTCCCAAAGTTTATGTTTTCAAGTTCTCCCTATGACTCAATGAGTGTGTAGAAGGGGTGGTGGAGCCAACGTGCACCAAGCGAACATGACTGATCAAATGGTTTACCGACTCATTACTCCATCACATAGTACTCATGATGGGAAGCCTTCATAATTCACTATCCCAAGTGTTGATTTATTTGGTTCACTTTTTGCCTTTGACAATATGCAAATGAGAGGTTCTTCAACAAACTTTGACCCAACTCCTTAAGTTGACTTTGTAAGTCATGTCTTCCAAATGCCTTTCTACAACAACTTGGATAGCTTATCAGCACTAGATATTTATCAAGATACATATCAAAGACCCACAAGGCAACAACATTCACAACAAATAAATATTGATTTAAATCTTGTGTTTAAAGATGAGGCCGAAGGTGAAGAGTTGGTAAACACACATATGGATGAAGAAATGCGATATCAAGATGTGGGGGCTCTTCTTCTATGCTCATAGATCATCGATAACAACCACGGAAAACATGCAAGAATGTGTAGAGGTTGTGACGCTCATTAGTATGTAATAATATTTATAAAGTCAATAACATAAATTAATTATGTTGTGGTTTGTTGGTTTTTCAAAGAATATAAAGTGTCATAAAATATACAAATGTAAATAAAAAAATTCATAAAGGGAATAATTATATATGTGAAATAAATGAAATATGAAAATGTAAAATATAAAGATGGACAAAAAATTATTTTTTATCACATGCTAACAAAAAAGTTAGTCTATTAATATGTGGCTCCATTCATCACAAAATTTCACCAATCTTTCACCTCCAATCTAAATCACCAACCTTTCATAGCTTATCCATGAATATGGATAACCAACGTGACAAGCAAATTGTGACGAATATAGTTCTCAACCTCTTCAAAAAATGTCGAGTTGGATTTTTTCAATAATGGAGGCGTCTAATAAGAATTTTGGTTCATCAACACCATCAATTCATGAACAACCGCTGCTAGACCAAATGGCGTACACACATGCTAATTCATAAACTCTTGTTATGTTGTTTTAGTGTGTTTTAAACATTACTTGATGTCTAGGGTCTTCCAAGAAACCCAATTTAGGGTTCATGAGTGTGGTTGAATAAGATGATCCAATTAGAATAAAATGAAGAATTTGTTTTTTGGATAGTTGTTTAAATTTAAAAATATATGATGAATATAAACCTTGACCAAACAAGTTAATGGAATATGGCTATGATAGGTTTAACCCAAATGGGACAAATGGGTTGCATTGATCCAAATAGTTTACATTAGAATATAAATTATCCTAAAAAAGATTAAAACTTGAATATTGGGTGGAAGGTGATAAGCAAGGGAAATTATACATAAGTGTGATAAATATGTTAAACAAGTTCAAACGTGGTCGGATGAGTATAGTATGTGGAATATATATATATATATGTGTGTGTGTATTGACCCGTATAAAGTTTAACAGGATATCATTGTTTTAATCGGAAGTATAATCGAGGGAGATCATCTTCTAGTCAAGGTAAGTAGTCTAACCCGACATATGAGGATGATGTAAACATGATTTGATTTAGAATTCATGTGATGTTATGGTGGTGTTGGTAATGGTGGTTAGTCAATATTAATGTAATATTGTAGTAGAATATATGTGGATTATAAATATGGTGGTTGAATAGAGGGTAAACCTCAAACATGGTGATATATTAATATATGGTGGTAAATTAGAGGATAAACATCTAACATGGTGGTATATTAATATATGGTGGTAAAATAGAGGAAAAACCTCTAACATGGTGGTATATTAACATATGGTGGTATAATAGAGGATAAACCTCTAACATGATAGTATATTAATTATATGGTGGTTGAGTAAAGGATAAACCTATAATATGGTGGTATATTAATATATAATGGTAAAGTAGAGAATAAACCTCAAACTATGTGTTATATTGAATATATGATATGATGGTCGAATAGAGGATAAACCTTTAACATAATGATATATTAAATATATGGTTGTTGAATAGGGGATAAACCTCTAACATTGTGATGGAATTTACCTTCTTTATGATGACACAATGGAAGCTTATTACCTTACTTATGATGATAAAAATATTATCATTATGGTGGTTGTGTATAGGATAGTTTCACTCACTATATAGTAGATGGTTGATTCTGTTGTCAGTTTAAATAAAATTGTGTCCTATACAAAAAAAATGAAATTAACATGATTGTTTATTACTATTCCTTTATATAAATATGGTGGCTCGGATGACTTACTTAGCGTTTCGCTAATTCAGTTGTTGGGTGAAATTTGCCGGTAAAGTTATGATGAAAAAAGAAACGGAACAAGTCTCGGATCAGTCATCAAAATGTCGCTCGACCTGTGGTGAATTTTTTTAATGAAACGTGAACTTTACAATATGGGTTGTATTGGTTTAGTCTCTTTTGATAAATAGTTGGAAGAGTCAAAACTTTCTACAGTGGTATTGTCTAATAGTAGTATCTCTTTATTATGAGTTTGAACATGTTTGTTTAGTTAGGAAATTGAATATTTTAGCATGGGTCATGCCGAAAATTTTTAAAAATGAGGGACCGTATTTCCGTGCATATTTCATATTATAATTAATAAAGTTGGGTGTTATGTTGATGGACAACATTTTCTCTCCATACTTGAAGGTTTTTAAGTGCATTAATTATACCTTTATGTGAAACTGATATAACACACAACGTTTTCCTTTATAGGTAGCAATGTGCACCCAAAGCTCATACTAAATCCATCCAACTTGATTTCTTGATATATATTCTTGGTTCGATAATAACAAGAACATTAGCGTAAAAATTAACATCATTTGAAGCTAAATAAAACAATACTTCAAAACTAGAGTCGTTAAATATTTTGAAAGATAGAGAAGTGTTTTGAAAAGTCTAATATAACTTATAATTCTTTGTCAACTTGAAGATGAAGACATATTATTTGTGTGTTAGATGAAGATATAACACAATCCCAATACAGTTGAATAAAAATGAAATTGAACATTTTATTTGTGTGTTAATAGGATGTTATTTAAGTTAAATTTGTATATATGTATACACGTGTGTGTGTATGTGTGTGTGACATACAACCGAATGGTAGAACATGAGAATTTTCTTGAAGTGAAAATCGTCACTAGGAATGGCTTTTTAGATCCAAATCACCACTACAAGTGGAGATG
Source organism: Mikania micrantha (assembly GCA_009363875.1). NCBI lineage: Eukaryota > Viridiplantae > Streptophyta > Magnoliopsida > Asterales > Asteraceae > Mikania > Mikania micrantha. The sequence continues at coordinate 29,762,606 of CM018688.1, forward strand.
TTATTTTTTGTACAAAATCATCACAAGAACTATTTTCTAGTTGACACCATTTGTTAATGAGAAAATATTACATAAATGTAATCAAGTTTGTCAAATGTTTCAAGTAAGTCACTGATCCTTTTTTGTATTTTTTAAAGTAACTAAACTTTAACATACTGTTCTAATAATGTGTAATTACTTGGTCATCATGTTACCACTTTTTATCTAACTTTTTTATTAATGTTCACTCTTATTTTTTAGTATAAAATATAAAAAAATAAAAATATATTTTTATGAATGAAAAAGTATTTTTTGTTTGTATGTTTACACATCAAAAATATAATTTTATAATTTAAAAAATAAAAAAAATATATTTTTTATCTTAAAAATCATTATTTTATTAATTTTCGAATAAACAAGCGTTTTATAATTTTTTTAACTAGAAAATCCAAGTTATTGAAAAATCCATGTCGTTATTTATATTTTTCTACATCATATTAAAGATAACAAAATATTTAATACAACTTGATACATCATCTTGGTAACGATAATTTTTTTTTAATATCATTTGATCTCAATGTGTGAACCACTGATTTTCAGATCATGTCATCAAGTTCTAGTTATCATGACTTCTGTTGAAACGGAACCACCACCACCTAAAGGAAACCGCACTGAAAACCTTACCTCTGAAGACCCCAGTCTGGTGTTGAGAGGGATTTAAACCAAGACCTTTCATTTGTAAAACCAATTAGGCTAGGCAAAGCTCGTTGGTTCTTTCTAACGATAATTACAAGGAATGTTAATGTTCGGTCTAGTGATTGTGGATTGCGATTGTCAATACAAGGCTGTAATAGATCATCAGCGGATGATTTTCAGTTCAGTGTTGATGCCGAAATTGGAATACATTCAGGTAATTTCTTTTTCCTGATTCATAATCTCATATTCATTGTCCTATCTCAGAGCTAAATTACGGTTATACACTGTTTTAGATATATGAATTTCGATTCTGCAAACAGGGCTTGATTAGGGTTCAGATTCTAAAAGTGTGGTTCGATTAGGGTTTACAAGGTGTTATTAGCAGATAAAATATCGTGAAGTAATCCATGGGAGTCGATTACGATCATGATTAGGGTTTACAACTTGTATTTGCTTTAACTTGTTCTCTCTTCCACATCTTCTGTTAGGGTTAGAGTAGCAAGAACGACAGAAGCTAAGAATCAAAGAAGCTGCGTTAAGAACCAAATAAGTTAATTTCTGGATGGTATTCCAAATTCACAATTGCATTAAATAACTTAATTCATAAGTGCATAAGCAACCCCCATACAAATCATAAAGTTACCATGATGACCCTAGACTTCCATGCAACCCAAGGTTCATGCCAAAGACACAACAGAACACACATACGAAAATAGAATGCACACCTACTAGAAAAACACGTAACAATACTCTCCTCCTTTGTCTCAAAAAAGGAGCTTGACAAATCAGCAAAATCCGGGAAAAAAAGCCTCATTTTGTCCAAGAATTCCCACGTCTCCTCTTGTGTTGTTTGACCTACCCAGTGTAACAAAATCTTCATTGTAGATTGGTTACCTCTCTTGACCAGCTTCTTGTCCGACACTGTCCGACACTGTAATATTTCGATTAATTATGTAATTTCAAGATTTTCAATTAGAAATTCTATTTAATTATTTATCTATTTATTATTATTATTATTATTATTATTATTATTATTATTATTATTATTTTTTTACTACAAATAATATCAATAATAACAATAATAATAATAACAACAATAAAGCTTAAAAAAATTATTTTTTTAAAAATTACAAAGAAAGTATTATAAATAGGTGTATTTTTATTACAATAATAATATTATTATTAAAATATATAAATATTAAATTTAAAAAAAAAACGGTGATCTTATAAAGTTTATAAAATGAATAAAAAAATTTATAAAAATGTTTTAGGAACTTGTAGGGGTAATTATTGTAAAAGCTGAAAGGTTAAAATAAAGAAAACAAGGAGGGACCAACCTTGTCAAACCCTCAAACTATTATCTTCTTTCTCACCCATTTCTCTTATGGATATCCATAGACCCATTTCGACCCATTCAACCTACAATGCGAATTCGGGAATAGAATCAACAAATTCTTAAAATTTAGTCAACTCCGAACATAATGGGATCGATAACCGCTGCCAATTCACCGTTTAGTAGTCAAATCTATACGAAATACGTTCCTAAATAACCGTATTCGAGCGAATAGCATGAAATCTATATAAACGAGCATAAAACTCAAATTAAATCAACCAACTCGTTCATACTAAACCCACGAATCGATCTGTGCAATCTAAACACTTCCAGAAGCTCTCTAGTTCGTGAAATCGAGCCTCAAAGGTGCGGCTGAGACGTTTCTAAACCAGTGATCGGAATCCACCAAATCGTAAACCAAGGTTAGTGTTTTATACATCCCTAGACTCATTTTTAGATGCTTAATAAAAGCCCAATGGTTTCGTAGTCGATCGAGTTCGAAATCGCGTGAATTTGAGGCTAAAGAAACTAGGGCTCGTAAGGTTATAAGAGGAATTGGGGAAACTGAATAGGAACAAGTTAAGTGTAATCCGAACGAAACTGTTAACACCAATGTGGCCCGGTTCAACCGGTTAACATGTGTGTGTTTAAGAGCAATGGTCACATGTTCGAGAGTCGGCAGTGCCGAATTTTGGGCTGTTTTGGCAAATTTTTTATATCTTTTTATTTATTAACTGTTTTTTATTTCTGATTTCACCTAATTTTTTATAAATTTTAAAACTATTATTTTGAAAAAAAAATAGAGAATTTCATATTCAATTTATTATTTATTTAATTACTTATTTTTTTAATTAGGAAAAAAACGTATTATTACTATTATTGATATTATTATTATTAACATCTTATTATTAGTAGGATTTGCTATAGTCAATATTATTATTATTAGTATGATTATTTTAGTTAATATTATTATTAATAATTATTTGCTATCTTATTCTTACTATAATTAAAGGTATTAATATTACTATTACTAATATTATTAATAGTATTATTGTTATTAAGACTACAATTATTTTTATTATTATGATCATAGTCATTAACAAAATTATTATTATTATTATTATTATTATTATTAATACAAATATTATTATTATTACTGTTACAATTATTTTTGATATTATTAATAAAAGTATCATTATTAGTATTATTACTAGTATTATTATTAACATTAGTATTATTAGTATTATTATATTTATAACTATTATCAATATTAATATAATTATTACTATTGATAATATTGATAGTATTAACAATAGTATTACTATTATGAAAAATTTTCAACATTTATAAATATTTTAAACTTTAAACAATGACACGGCTTGTAAACAATTTTTATACAATCATACTTACGGATTTGATTATAAACACAACTACATTATGGAAATTACATGCAAAGTCAAAGCTATCTTAGTTATGTGTTAATGATTTATAGGTTAAGCTAGATCGTGTTGGATACTATTTCGACTACATAGTTATCATTATTCGCAATTTAGCTCATCAATCAAGGTGAGTCTTCATAGCCCCTTTTTATGTTTTTATTATTTGGGGTGAAACATGTTATCACAATTTTTAAACTATTTATGTGCAACTAGTTTATGACATTATACATGTTGAACTTTAGTTAACATTTAGCATTGATCACCCCTAGTGACTATGATAGATCTATTGACCGGCCATTCCACTGTGTTTGATTTACCCTTCGGGGGAAGCCCACAGTGATAGTTACTAGTTCAAGCATTGCGATGCTTACCATGGTCAAACATTATTCTGTTAACATTAGTTGATCTGCTTTATTTACTAATTTAATATTGTATGTTCATTATGCTTGGTTACACATATTATTTATAACAGTTATCAACATTTTATTCAACTATTTTGGTATGTGTGCTTAAACCTGTGAAGCTCACCAACTTTATAGTTGACCTTTTGTTTAAACATGTTTCAGGTGGAAACGCTACATAGACATGCTAAGAGATTGGATTTAGTTTTATTCTTATGTTTAGAATTTGACTGTTTAATTTAATATTTTCTTTTATGATATATTGGATGTTTGAAGTTATTTGAATTATGATTGAATTTATGATAATGAATGGTTTGAATTAATTTCAATAAACACCCTGTGCTTTTGAACAATCTACACTTCGTGTACGCTCCGATGATTCCGCCATTGGTCGGGATGTTACAGATTGGTATCAGAGCCTGGGTTATAGAGAATTAGGTTTATTAGAAATAAATGACCTAGACTATAACCATAGAATGTTTTATTTGAACTCTATAGTTGCCATGCTAGGCCATGAACTGTAATTTGAACCTTATAGTTGCTATGATAGGTCAAATTTGATTATGTGACTACTTGTGCTACTTGACTAGTTATTTGATAGGTCTATTCATTGAACCTAGTTTAGGATGCCTAACATGCACACACTAGACTAGGGTTCTGAACTTCTTGACCCCTTTCTTACGTCTTGCAAGAGGATCGTCATTATGAAGACTACTCTTAGACTTATAAGTCTAATTAAATCTTTGACTCTCGTCAATAGCCTTTAGGTTCACATTAATGAGTAGGAAACACATACAATCTGGAAGGGCGAATACCTGTACTTTGGGGAGTTCTGTCAAGGAATGTATTTCGTATAAATCCAAATCAACTGTAACATCAGTGCCGGAACCGCCACCAGAACAGTGATCTCTACAACATATGAACAGTAAACAGGTATGAATCATATACATTTCAGTATGTTTCATTATTCATATCATTTATCATTAACATAGTGTGTTGTCATAGAACAGTTTCAGAAACATTTAACAGAAACAAGTTCAGAAACAATGGTTCTTGAGTCAGATAATTATCTGACAATACATAGTCATCATGTGATTACTTGTTTAGGAATTATTAAGTATAAACGTATGTGAGGTTTTAAAGAACAAAACGCACGAATATCGTTATGTGAATGCTAAATCGACGGGTTATTTGTATAGGTGACGATCTGTACGAATATATCTGAAAGTTTAACGTTCTGAATGATATTCTATAATTAGAAAACAAGATTGAAAAGTATAGTTATCGCCGTGTTCGTACGGGTGACGATCCGGACGAATATGCGCGACAACCGTACATTTCGATTTAAACAGTTAATTTTGTTTTAAAAAAAAAATTGATATAAGATATTAGTTAATTTATTAGGAATCACAACCTTGTATAATTAAATGATTTCTAATTTTAAAATCGTGTCGTTTAGCCGCGAAAACTACACGAACCGGTCTTTTACGCGAAACTGAACGAAACCGAACATCCGGATATATTCTAACTCATTAAATGAAACATTTATGCCACCACCTACCACCAACACACCCATTCTTGCTCACATTTTCGTTTTTCACACTCTCTCTCTGTAAAAGGTTTCTCTCCCAACTTCTCTCTACAAGATCGTGGCCACCGCGTGTCGGATTCAAGCTTATTTGGTGTCAAAACGACCATCTCTCCACGAAGATCACGAAAGTACAAAAATTTTCGACATCCAACCACTAAATTTGAGGTAATATTTGAGTTTAGTATCGGTTTAGTGTGTGTGTTCAGGATTCACATGGGTTTTGTGGTATTAATCGAATATAGACGCTTAAATCAATTGAGTCAAGGTATTATACGTATTTAGGTATTGTTAGGAATGGATTGCAACAGGTTTTACTTCTTAGGATGAAGATGATGATGCGTAAACCACAACAGGTTCGTGGGTATACTGGACGAACCCAGTAATAATCGGCCGAACCCTTTTTGCTTTTCATTGGCCGAACCTTCATCTGCAACGAACCTGTAAGGTGCCTGATCCACGAACCCTTTCGTCTGCATCAAACCTGCACAAATCTGAGCCCCGAACCCTGGTCCATCAGTCACGAACCCTCCTCCTAGAGCCGAACTCTGGTTCATGGGCCGAACCTTTTCTGGTTTCCACTAACCGAACCTTTCCTGAGAGCCAAACCCTCACCCTGCACCGAACCCTGTAACCTTCACCGAACCTTCATTTGTCGACTGAGCCTTAGAATGATGATCCATGGGCCAACGAACCCTTCTGTTACACGAACCTGGAACCGATGACTACACAAGGGCCGAACCTTGAGGGTTCGTTGGAATTGGAAGAATTAGCCGAACCTATGGTGGCTAACTCAATAAGGTTCGCTGCCCTATACGACGTGTCAAACCTAAAAATCGTTTAATTGAGTCGATGTGGATCTAGGATCAATAGAACTAGTATGAATAACACAACAAGTGATTAGTTGATTGATAACCTAGGTATTTCACAAGGATTGAGGGGTTAAATTTCATTCATGAGTATAAGCGGATCAAATACATATATATATATACACATGCGTGTGTGCATGAGTAAGGAGGGAACCCTAATCATGCACGCATGTCTAGCACTATGTTGACCATGCAAGATAGTTTAACAACTATAGTAAATTGGTTACAAGTTCATGAGAATCAACAACACAAGTTGGTTAAGTAACTAGAAACCAAAGGCATTCAATTGGGCCAAAGTGGCCCAATGGAGTTTAACTACGCCCGTTGTACATTAGATGTGATTAAATTCAAATAATGATGTTTATAAAAGATGATGATGTTATAAAATTGTAAAAAGTTGGTCTAATAATTTCTAAAGTTTTAATTAATTTGAAATGTGAATTATATAAATGGCATTGTTATCTTTTAGTTAAATTTTGTTATAAAGGATTAATTGTAATGCTTTGGTTTAAATATTTATTGAATCGATTGAATTGGGACTTGTTATAAATAGACAATGAAAATTTGTCTGGATTTTTAAAGTAAAACAAAGGAAACTCTACCGAAATTTTCTAAAATTTAAAATTATGTATTGTAACTCAATATGGGATTGGGATCAAAAAGGGTAACTAGGATAGATTAGATCTTAGTTACACTTAGTACTAGGACACTTAGTTGCACACACACAAAGACCAAATCTTAGGCACGACGACTACTATGGGTACTTATTACATTCGAATTCTTATAAAATAACTCAGGAACTGAAGAAACCTAAGCTACAAACAAGAGCGCGCATTTGTGTTATAACATTTACATAGCAGCACATGTGAGTTCATTGCCCCTTTTCTAACATTTTGTTTTTAAAACGCGGGGCTGAGAAGCATGCGTAAACTGTTTATTAAATTCTTTACTTAAATGCTTTTAATTTTATATGTTTACATATATATAAAAATGTTATCCTAGACCATGTCTAGAAAGACTTTATGCAGGTTTACTAACTGATTTACTTATAAATCAAGTGAATAATCAGATTTAAACTAAAAGATTCCGACAGATCAAAACATTTCAAAAGAATCACATCAAACATTTTGACAAAACAAGTGTGGGAGTTCAAGGAATCAAACTAATCATTTTGACAAATCAAATGGGTGAATTCAATGAATCAAATAAGACGTTTTGGTGAAACAAGTGTGGGACTTCAACAAATCAAACAAAACAATCTTTGCAAAGACAATATTCGATGTTCTACAAATCAAGTGTTTGTTGAACTATGAATCAAGTGTACATTTGATCAATGAATCTAGTGTTCTATGATCAACGAATCAAGTACATCTTGTAACAGAATCAGACGAATCAATAAATCATTTTCAAGGGAATAACATATGCCAAAACAGACGAAACAAAAACCCTACATTTCAAGAAGTCCTAGCTAGACCGTTTGATTTGTAGGTCATATGTTTGAGGATATTTAAAGATTCCCCAAGTACTAAGTACCTAGATTGACAGACTAGTCTACTCGAGTATGACCAAAGGCCCCAATCAATAGGACTTAGATTTTATTAAATGTTTATTTATTTATATAATTAAGCATTTATAACTGTTTATACAATTACTGTAGTTAATCATAATGTGTGATGAACTTGTGAAATCAACATGGATTTCAAATGATTGTAATGACAGGGACAACAAACAGAAGAACTTATGGGATTGTGTAAGGGTAAAAATGCTTAATTGTCATTAACAGCAGTGTCATATGCATATTAGTATGTGGTGGGATGTTGTCTAGGGCTTGTCCCTTACGTATGCCCTATATATAAGCATACCGATGTGGATATTACATGTGGTGTTAATGAGGTTAGGGTCTTTACCAAAGGAGGTTTTCAAATCATTTTCAACTACTAAAACTATATGAACTCACCAACCACGTGTTGACTTGATCTTTTTGCATGACTTCTCAGGTGACGAACAGGTCAATTAGGAAGTCATTTCTTTCGGACTAGGACTTCATATAGAAGACTAGTATTTTGGACCTGCATACTTTTGAAGACATCATTATACAATTTATTTTGTATATCTTGTGTAAATACAAGATAGTCATTTTATGATGTTTACAATAGATTTACATTGTTAAATTATAAACGATACTGATGTAATTTAACTTTGTAATTCTATTTTATTTAGCATTTCTCATTTATATCATGTGCAATGTAAACAATCTGATCACTTCTGATTATCACTCCCGATATCGCGCCCCGGGAACCTTCCGCCCGACGGGGCCTCCGATCCTACCCCGCCGGCTCGGGGTGTGACAGATTGGTATCAGAGCCATGGTTATAGAGAAATATAGGTCACTTACTTAATTGGTTTGGCCTAGACTATAACCTAGGGACCCTGCATGTAGAGAACATAGGAATTAAGATGTAATTGCATGTTGTCTTCTGTATTCGGTCATTGCACTAACCGATAACTCTATTGGTTATGATCAGAATGCCGCCGCGAAGACAACCACCCTTGCTACCTCTACCACCACAAGACTTGGCTCCACACTCCTCGACACCGTCACCAAATGATTCACCATCACCACCTCCTCCACCCCCTCCTCCATTGATTACTCAAGCATCTGGTTCAGGCACAACACCAACTCTGGATCCTGCTACTATCGCTCTGGTGACATTACTGAGTAGCCAGATGACAATCAGATGAAAGAAGCAATACCGGAGATGTTCCTTCGTCTTCGTAATGAAATCCTCAACACTGGCAACACATCAGGAGAAGCCAGTGGAAATACTGGAGATTCATCTCATTACTCCTACAAGTCCTTTGTAGGATGTAAACCACCTAGTTTTAGTGGGTCTGAAAGCGCAGTTGGGTTAATCCAATGGATTGAGAAGATTGAGGCAACCTTGGATCTTTGCAGTTGCCCTGAACACCACAAGGTCCGTTACTCAGCTGGAACATTCAACAAAAGGGCTCTGACTTGGTGGAATGGTCAGATCAACGCCCGAGGATGAGAGGAAGCTATGGCAATGCCATGGGAGGACTTCAAGGTACTGCTGCGAACAGAATTTTGCCCCAAGAATGAGCTGCAGAAGTTGGAGGTTGAACTATCCAACCATGTGATGAAGGGGGCTGATCACATGGGGTACACTACTCGTTACCACGAGTTAGTTGCTTTGGTACCCGATATGGTACCAACTATGGAGAAAAGGATAGACCGTTATGTAGGTGGACTTCCCGCCTGCATTCAGGGCATGGTTGTTTCAGCCAACCCTACTACTGTTGAATCTGCAGTGAGACTGTCTGGGAAACTCACTGACCTCATGGTAGCCTCTGGAGTTCTAAAGAAGGAGGCTGAACCCAGTAAGAACAAAGCTGAGTCTTCAAAGAAACCCTCCCATCATCATAAGAAGAAACAGAAGACCATCAAGAACTACACGGTGGCCACACCTCTGCAACAAGTGGCAGCAACACCACAGAACCCCAACCGCAAACCTTACACTGGCACGTTTCCTTTGTGTGCCAAATGTCAGTATCATCACCCTGCTGACACTCCTTGCAAGCAATGCACGGGATGCGGAAGAAAGGACCATTGGGTCCAGTACTGTCGAATGACACCTAATCAAGCAGTCAACAATGCTGCTTTGGCTCTCCCTCCACCAGCTAATCAGAACCATGGTGGATGCTATAACTGTGGCGAACAGGGTCACTATGCGAAGAACTGCCCGAAGAAGGCACAACCAACAGTTCAAGCACCCCGTGGACGAGCCTTTGCTATCGGAGCACCAGCTGCACGCCAGGACCCAAATGTGGTCACTGGTACGTTTCTCTTACATGACTTTTATGCATCTGTTCTATTTGATACCGGTGCGGATCAGAGTTTTATCTCTACCGACTTTGCATGCCAACTAGATTCCATAGTGGAACAGTTAGACTCCCCTTACATTATAGAAGTAGCTAACGGGAAACAGATCACAATTAGTACAGTTTATAGGAACTGCCCATTGACATTAAATGATTATACATTTACCATCGATTTGATACCGATGGAGCTGGGTAGTTTTGATATCATTGTTGGAATGGATTGGCTTTCGTCTCATCGAGTGGAGGTCATCTGCTCTGAAAAGCTGCTTCGAATTCCATTGCCGAGTGATCGTGTATTGGAAGTGAAAGGGGATCAAGCAAAACGAAGTGTCAAAATCATCTCTTGCATAAAGGCGCGTAAGTGTCTACAAAAGGAGTGCATAGCTTTTCTGGCTCATATGGTGGAAAAAGAGAAAGACAAGAAGAAGATTCAAGATGTACCGGTAGTGAAAGAATATCCTGAAGTATTCCCTGAAGATCTGCCAGGTTTGCCTCCTGTGCGACTGGTAGAGTTTCGTATTGACTTAATGCCTGGAGCAACTCCAGTTGCTAAATCTCCCTACAGGTTAGCACCTTCAGAGATGCAGGAATTGTCTAATCAATTACAGGAGTTACTTGACAAGGGATTTATCAGGCCGAGCTACTCACCTTGGGGAGCTCCGGTTTTGTTCGTGAAAAAGAAAGACGGATCATTCAGAATGTGCATAGATTACAGAGAGCTGAACAAACTAACTATCAAGAATCGGTATCCATTGCCGAGGATTGATGATTTGTTTGACCAACTGCAAGGAGCTCAATATTTCTCAAAGATTGACTTGCGGTCTGGATATCATCAACTGAGAGTTCAAGATGAAGACATACCGAAAACGGCCTTCCGAACAAGATACGGGCATTAATAATTCATGGTGATGCCTTTCGGATTGACAAATGCACCAGCGGTTTTCATGGACCTCATGAACCGAGTGTGCAAGCCGTACTTGGATCAATTTGTCATCGTCTTTATTGATGATATACTAATTTATTCCAAGACCAAAACAGAACATGAGCAACACCTTAAAAAGATCTTGGAGCTGTTGAAGAAAGAGCAACTCTATGCTAAATTCTCTAAGTGTGAATTCTGGCTAAGAGAAGTTCAATTTCTGGGACATGTAGTCAACAGCGAGGGAATTCATGTAGATCCTGCCAAGATCGAGGCGATAAAGAATTGGGACACTCCGAAGACACCGACGGAGATACGGTCTTTTCTGGGATTGGCAGGTTATTATAGAAGGTTCATCTCGAATTTTTCTAAGATAGCTCTACCACTCACTAAGTTAACCCAGAAAAGTGAACCGTTTGTCTGGGAGCAGAAACAGCAAGATGCTTTTCAGACATTAAAACAGAAACTATGTGATGCTCCAATCCCATCTCTCCCAGAGGGCTGCGATGACTTTGTTGTGTACTGTGATGCTTCCCATCAGGGACTCGGTTGCGTGTTAATGCAACGGGACAAAGTTATAGCCTATGCATCAAGACAGTTAAAGGTTCATGAGAAGAACTACACTACTCATGATCTTGAACTGGGAGCTGTAATCTTCGCACTGAAGATTTGGATACATTATTTATACGGCACCAAGTGTACCATATTCACTGATCACAAGAGTCTGCAACACATCTTTGATCAGAAGGAGCTCAACATGCGACAACGCCGTTGGGTTGAACTTCTGAATGATTACGATTGTGTGATCAAGTACCATCCGGGAAAGGCGAACGTTGTAGCTGATGCCTTGAGCCGGAAGGAACGGGTCAAACCCCTACGTGTTAGAGCAATGGGGATAACCGTGCAGACCAGTTTAAGTGACAGGATCACTCAGGCACAACGAGAATCACTTGATCGAGGAAATTTGAAGAGGGAACTTGATTGTGGAGCGGAGAAACAGTTTGACACGAAGCCTGATGGAATCATTTACTATAAGGATCGAGTATGGATCCCGACGGTAGATGAATTGAGAAAACTTATCTTCGATGAAGCACACAAGTCAAAATACTCTGTTCATCCAGGCGCTGATAAAATGTACCAAGACTTGCGTGGATTTTATTGGTGGCCTGGAATGAAGAAAGACATAGCCGAATATGTCGGTCAATCTCTAACGTGTGCAAAGGTAAAGGCGGAACACCAGAGACCGTCTGGTTTACTGGAAGAGCCTGAAATTCCGCTCTGGAAGTGGGAACAAATAGCTATGGACTTCATTACCAAGCTACCCCGCACTTCCAGTGGTCATGATACAATTTGGGTGATCATAGATCGTTTAACAAAATCTGCTCATTTCTTGCCCATGCGTGAGACCTTCACGATGGATAAACTGGCAAGATTGTACATCAATGAGATAGTGGTACGTCACGGTGTGCCATTGTCTATTATCTCTGATAGAGATAGCAGATTTACATCCAGGTTCTGGTAATCACTACAGAAATCTCTAGGGACACAGTTAAATCTGAGTACAGCTTACCACCCACAAACGGATGATCAAAGCGAACGTACTATACAGACCCTAGAGGATATGTTAAGAACCTGTGTATTGGACTTCGGTGGGAATTGGGACTCCCATTTGCCACTAATCGAGTTCTCCTACAACAACAGTTATCACAGCAGTATCGGATGTGCACCGTTCGAGGCTCTTTATGGCCGGAAATGTCGATCACTGATCTGTTGGACTGAAATTGGAGACAACCGAATAACGGGGCCAGAACTATTTCAAGAAACCACTGACAAGATAGCTCAGATTCAAAGAAGACTACAAGCAACAAAGAGCAGACAAAAGAGCTACGCCGACAAACGGCGCAAGCCGTTGGAATTCCAAGTGGGAGATCGTGTAATGTTGAAGGTATCTCCATGGAAAGGTGTTGTACGCTTTGGAAAAAAAGGCAAATTAGCACCACGATACGTAGGACCGTTCGAGATCATCGAGCGTATTGGTCCTGTAGCTTATCGACTGAGATTACCGGATGAACTCAGTGGTGTGCATGACGTGTTTCACGTCTCAAATCTAAAGAAATGCCTTGCTGACGAGTCTCTCGTCATTCCAATCGAAGAGATTCAAGTCGATGAACAGTTGCATTTCATTGAAGAACCTTTAGAGATTATGGATCGCAAGGTTAAACAACTAAGGCGAAGCCGTATTCCTATTGTAAAGGTTCGATGGAATTCAAGACGCGGGCCCGAGTTCACTTGGGAACGTGAAGATCACATGAAGTTAAAGTATCCCCAGCTGTTTGAAGAGGAAGCTGTACCTGATAATAACTCTTAAATTTCGGGACGAAATTTCTGTAACAAGGGGATACTATAACATCAGTGCCGGAACCGCCACCGGAACAGTGATCTCTACAACATATGAACAGTAAACAGGTACGAATCATATACATTTCAGTATGTTTCATTATTCATATCATTTATCATTAACATAGTGTGTTGTCATAGAACAGTTTCAGAAACATTTAACAGAAACAAGTTCAGAAACAATGGTTCTTGAGTCAGATAATTATCTGACAATACAGAGTCATCATGTGATTACTTGTTTAGGAATTATTAAGTATAAACGTATGTGAGGTTTTAAAGAACAAAACGCACGAATATCGTTATGTGAATGCTAAATCGACGGGTTATTTGTATAGGTGACGATCTGTACGAATATATCTGAAAGTTTAACGTTCTGAATGATATTCTATAATTAGAAAACAAGATTGAAAAGTATAGTTATCGCCGTGTTCGTACGGGAGACGATCCGGACGAATATGCGCGACAACCGTACATTTCGATTTAAACAAATTTTTGTTTTAAAAAAAAATTGATATAAGATATTAGTTAATTTATTAGGAATCACAACCTTGTATAATTAAATGATTTCTAATTTTAAAATCGTGTCGTTTAGCCGCGAAAACTACACGAACCGGTCTTTTACGCGAAACTGAACGAAACCGAACATCCGGATATATTCTAACTCATTAAATGAAACATTTATGCCACCACCTACCACCAACACACCCATTCTTGCTCACATTTTCGTTTTTCACACTCTCTCTCTGTAAAAGGTTTCTCTCCCAACTTCTCTCTACAAGATCGTGGCCACCGCGTGTCGGATTCAAGCTTATTTGGTGTCAAAACGACCATCTCTCCACGAAGATCACGAAAGTACAAAAATTTTCGACATCCAACCACTAAATTTGAGGTAATATTTGAGTTTAGTTTCGGTTTAGTGTGTGTGTTCACGATTCACATGGGTTTTGTGGTATCAATCGAATATAGACGCTTAAATCAATTGGGTCAAGGTATTATACGTATTTAGGTATTGTTAGGAATGGATTGCAACAGGTTTTACTTCTTAGGATGAAGATGATGATGCGTAAACCACAACAGGTTCGTGGGTATACTGGACGAACCCAGTAATAATCGGCCGAACCCTTTTTGCTTTTCATTGGCCGAACCTTCATCTGCAACGAACCTGTAAGGTGCCTGGTCCACGAACCCTGTCGTCTGCATCAAACCTGCACAAATCTGAGCCCCGAATCCTGGTCCATCAGTCACAAACCCTCCTCCTAGAGCCGAACTCTGGTTCATGGGTCGAACCTTTTCTGGTTTCCACTAACCGAACCTTTCCTGAGAGCCAAACCCTCACCCTGCACCGAACCCTGTGACCTTCACCGAACTTTGTGATGTGCACCGAACCCTCATGAGACGAACCCTAAGGGCCGAACTTGCATGCATGGCAAACCCAAGAATCCTAACCGAACCTTCATTTGTCAACTGAGCCTTAGAATGATGATCCATGGGCCAACGAACCCTTCTGTTACACGAACCTGGAACCGATGACTACACAAGGGCCGAACCTTGAGGGTTCGATGGAATTGGAAGAATTAGCCGAACCTATGGTGGCTAACTCAATAAGGTTCTGCCCTATACGACGTGTCAAACCTAAAAATCGTTTAATTGAGTCGATGTGGATCTAGGATCAATAGAACTATTATGAATAACACAACAAGTGATTAGTTGATTGATAACCTAGGTATTTCACAAGGATTGAGGGGTTAAATTTCATTCATGTGTATAAGCGGATCAAATACATATATATATACACATGCGTGTGTGCATGAGTAAGGAGGGAACCCTAATCATGCACGCATGTCTAGCACTAAATGTTGACCATGCAAGATAGTTTAACAACTATGGTAAATTGGTTACAAGTTCATGAGAATCAACAACACAAGTTGGTTAAGTAACTAGAAACCAAAGACATTCAATTGGGCCAAAGTGGCCCAATGGGGTTTAACTACGCCCGTTGTACATTAGATGTGATTAAATTCAAATAATGATGTTTATAAAAGATGATGACGTTATAAAATTGTAAAAAGTTGGTCTAATAATTTCTAAAGTTTTAATTAATTTGAAATGTGAATTATATAAATGGCATTGTTATCTTTTAGTTAAATTTTGTTATAAAGGATTAATTGTAATGCTTTGGTTTAAATATTTATTGAATCGATTGAATTGGGACTTGTTATAAATAGACAATGAAAATTTGTCTGGATTTTTAAAGTAAAACAAAGGAAACTCTGCCGAAATTTTCTAAAATTTAAAATTATGTATTGTAACTCAATATGGGATTGGGATCAAAAAGGGTAACTAGGATAGATTAGATCTTAGTTACACTTAGTTGCACACACACAAAGACCAAATCTTAGGCACGACGACTACTATGCGTACTTATTACATTCGAATTCTTATAAAATAACTCAGGAACTGAAGAAACCTAAGCTACAAACAAGAGCGCGCATTTGTGTTATAACATTTACATAGCAGCACAGGTGAGTTCATTGCCCCTTTTCTAACATTTTGTTTTTAAAACGCGGGGCTGAGAAGCATGCGTAAACTGTTTATTAAATTCTTTACTTAAATGCTTTTAATTTTATATGTTTACATATATATAAAAATGTTATCCTAGACCATGTCTAGAAAGACTTTATGCAGGTTTACTAACTGATTTACTTATAAATCAAGTGAATAATCAGATTTAAACTAAAAGATTCCGACAGATCAAAACATTTCAAAAGAATCACATCAAACATTTTGACAAAACAAGTGTGGGAGTTCAAGGAATCAAACTAATCATTTTGACAAATCAAATGGGTGAATTCAATGAATCAAATGAGACGTTTTGGTTAAACAAGTGTGGGACTTCAACAAATCAAACAAAACAATCTTTGCAAAGACAATATTCAATGTTCTACAAATCAAGTGTTTGTTGAACTATGAATCAAGTGTACATTTGATCAATGAATCTAGTGTTCTATGATCAACGAATCAAGTACATCTTGTAACAGAATCAGACGAATCAATAAATCATTTTCAAGGGAATAACATATGCCAAAACAGACGAAACAAAAACCCTACATTTCAAGAAGTCCTAGCTAGACCGTTTGATTTGTAGGTCATATGTTTGAGGATATTTAAAGATTCCCCAAGTACTAAGTACCTAGATTGACAGACTAGTCTACTCGAGTATGACCAAAGGCCCCAATCAATAGGACTTAGATTTTTATTAAATGTTTATTTATTTATATAATTAAGCATTTATAACTGTTTATACAATTACTGTAGTTAATCATAATGTGTGATGAACTTGTGAAATCAACATGGATTTCAAATGATTGTAATGACAGGGACAACAAACAGAAGAACTTATGGGATTGTGTAAAGGGTAAAAATGCTTAATTGTCATTAACAGCAGTGTCATATGCATATTAGTATGTGGTGGGATGTTGTCTAGGGCTTGTCCCTTACGTATGCCCTATATATAAGCATACCGATGTGGATATTACATGTGGTGTTAATGAGGTTAGGGTCTTTACCAAAGGAGGTTTTCAAATCATTTTCAACTACTAAAACTATATGAACTCACCAACCACGTGTTGACTTGATCTTTTTGCATGACTTCTCAGGTGACGAACAGGTCAATTAGGAAGTCATTTCTTTCGGACTAGGACTTCATATAGAAGACTAGTATTTTGGACCTGCATACTTTTGAAGACATCATTATACAATTTATTTTGTATATCTTGTGTAAATACAAGATAGTCATTTTATGATGTTTACAATAGATTTACATTGTTAAATTATAAACGATACTGATGTAATTTAACTTTGTAATTCTATTTTATTTAGCATTTCTCATTTATATCATGTGCAATGTAAACAATCTGATCACTTCTGATTATCACTCCCGATATCGCGCCCCGGGAACCTTCCGCCCGACGGGGCCTCCGATCCTACCCCGCCGGCTCGGGGTGTGACAGATTGGTATCAGAGCCATGGTTATAGAGAAATATAGGTCACTTACTTAATTGGTTTGGCCTAGACTATAACCTAGGTACCCTGCATGTAGAGAACATAGGAATTAAGATGTAATTGCATGTTGTCTTCTGTATTCGGTCATTGCACTAACCGATAACTCTATTGGTTATGATCAGAATGCCGCCGCGAAGACAACCACCCTTGCTACCTCTACCACCACAAGACTTGGCTCCACACTCCTCGACACCGTCACCAAATGATTCACCATCACCACCTCCTCCACCCCCTCCTCCATTGATTACTCAAGCATCTGGTTCAGGCACAACACCAACTCTGGATCCTGCTACTATCGCTCTGGTGACATTACTGAGTAGCCAGATGACAATCAGATGAAAGAAGCAATACCGGAGATGTTCCTTCGTCTTCGTAATGAAATCCTCAACACTGGCAACACATCAGGAGAAGCCAGTGGAAATACTGGAGATTCATCTCATTACTCCTACAAGTCCTTTGTAGGATGTAAACCACCCAGTTTTAGTGGGTCTGAAAGCGCAGTTGGGTTAATCCAATGGATTGAGAAGATTGAGGCAACCTTGGATCTTTGCAGTTGCCCTGAACACCACAAGGTCCGTTACTCAGCTGGAACATTCAACAAAAGGGCTCTGACTTGGTGGAATGGTCAGATCAACGCCCGAGGATGAGAGGAAGCTATGGCAATGCCATGGGAGGACTTCAAGGTACTGCTGCGAACAGAATTTTGCCCCAAGAATGAGCTGCAGAAGTTGGAGGTTGAACTATCCAACCATGTGATGAAGGGGCTGATCACATGGGGTACACTACTCGTTACCACGAGTTAGTTGCTTTGGTACCCGATATGGTACCAACTATGGAGAAAAGGATAGACCGTTATGTAGGTGGACTTCCCGCCTGCATTCAGGGCATGGTTGTTTCAGCCAACCCTACTACTGTTGAATCTTCAGTGAGACTGTCTGGGAAACTCACTGACCTCATGGTAGCCTCTGGAGTTCTAAAGATGGAGGCTGAACCCAGTAAGAACAAAGCTGAGTCTTCAAAGAAACCCTCCCATCATCAGAAGAAGAAACAGAAGACCATCAAGAACTACACGGTGGCCACACCTCTGCAACAAGTGGCAGCAACACCACAGAACCCCAACCGCAAACCTTACACTGGCACGTTTCCTTTGTGTGCCAAATTTCAGTATCATCACCCTGCTGACACTCCTTGCAAGCAATGCACGGGATGCGGAAGAAAGGGCCATTGGGTCCAGTACTGTCGAATGACACCTAATCAAGCAGTCAACAATGCTGCTTTGGCTCTCCCTCCACCAGCTAATCAGAACCATGGTGGATGCTATAACTGTGGCGAACAGGGTCACTATGCGAAGAACTGCCCGAAGAAGGCACAACCAACAGTTCAAGCACCCCGTGGACGAGCCTTTGCTATCGGAGCACCAGCTGCACGCCAGGACCCAAATGTGGTCACTGGTACGTTTCTCTTACATGACTTTTATGCATCTGTTCTATTTGATACCGGTGCGGATCAGAGTTTTATCTCTACCGACTTTGCATGCCAACTAGATTCCATAGAGGAACAGTTAGACTCCCCTTACATTATAGAAGTAGCTAACGGGAAACAGCTCACAGTTAGTACAGTTTATAGGAACTGCCCATTGACATTAAATGATTATACATTTACCATCGATTTGATACCGATAGAGCTGGGTAGTTTTGATATCATTGTTGGAATGGATTGGCTTTCGTCTCATCGAGTGGAGGTCATCTGCTCTGAAAAGCTGCTTCGAATTCCATTGCCGAGTGATCGTGTATTGGAATTGAAAGGGGATCAAGCAAAACGAAGTGTCAAAATCATCTCTTGCATAAAGGCACGTAAGTGTCTACAAAAGGAGTGCATAGCTTTTCTGGCTCATATGGTGGAAAAAGAGAAAGACAAGAAGAAGATTCAAGATGTACCGGTAGTGAAAGAATATCCTGAAGTATTCCCTGAAGATCTGCCAGGTTTGCCACCTGTGCGACTGGTAGAGTTTCGTATTGACTTAATGCCTGGAGCAACTCCAGTTGCTAAATCTCCCTACAGGTTAGCACCTTCAGAGATGCAGGAATTGTCTAATCAATTACAGGAGTTACTTGACAAGGGATTTATCAGGCCGAGCTACTCACCTTGGGGAGCTCCGGTTTTGTTCGTGAAAAAGAAAGACGGATCGTTCAGAATGTGCATAGATTACAGAGAGCTGAACAAACTAACTATCAAGAATCGGTATCCATTGCCGAGGATTGATGATTTGTTTGACCAACTGCAAGGAGCTCAATATTTCTCGAAGATTGACTTGCGGTCTGGATATCATCAACTGAGAGTTCAAGATGAAGACATACCGAAAACGGCCTTCCGAACAAGATACGGGCATTAAGAATTCATGGTGATGCCTTTCGGATTGACAAATGCACCAGCGGTTTTCATGTACCTCATGAACCGAGTGTGCAAGCCGTACTTGGATCAATTTGTCATCGTCTTTATTGATGATATACTGATTTATTCCATGACCAAAACAGAACATGAGCAACACCTTAAAAAGATCTTGGAGCTGTTGAAGAAAGAGCAACTCTATGCTAAATTCTCTAAGTGTGAATTCTGGCTAAGAGAAGTTCAATTTCTGGGACATGTAGCCAACAACGAGGGAATTCATGTAGATCCTGCCAAGATCGAGGCGATAAAGAATTGGGACACTCCGAAGACACCGACGGAGATACGGTCTTTTCTGGGATTGGCAGGTTATTATAGAAGGTTCATCTCGAATTTTTCTAAGATAGCTCTACCACTCACTAAGTTAACCCAGAAAAGTGAACCGTTTGTCTGGGAGCACAAACAGGAAGATGCTTTTCAGACATTAAAACAGAAACTATGTGATGCTCCAATCCCATCTCTCCCAGAGGGCTGCGATGACTTTGTTGTGTACTGTGATGCTTCCCATCAGGGACTCGGTTGCGTGTTAATGCAACGGGACAAAGTTATAGCCTATGCATCAAGACAGTTAAAGGTTCATGAGAAGAATTACACTACTCATGATCTTCAACTGGGAGCTGTAATCTTCGCACTGAAGATTTGGAGACATTATTTATACGGCACCAAGTGTACCATATTCACTGATCACAAGAGTCTGCAACACATCTTTGATCAGAAGGAGCTCAACATGCGACAACGCCGTTGGGTTGAACTTCTGAATGATTACGATTGGGTGATCAAGTACCATCCGGGAAAGGCGAACGTTGTAGCTGATGCCTTGAGCCAGAAGGAACGGGTCAAACCCCTACGTGTTAGAGCAATGGGGATAACCGTGCAGACTAGTTTAAGTGACAGGATCATTCAGGCACAACGAGAATCACTTGATCGAGGAAATTTGAAGAGGGAACTTGATTGCAGAGCGGAGAAACAGTTTGACACGAAGCCTGATGGAATCATTTACTATAAGGATCGAGTATGGATCCCGGCGGTAGATGAATTGAGAAAACTCATCTTCGATGAAGCACACAAGACTAAATACTCTGTTCATCCAGGCGCTGATAAAATGTACCAAGACTTGCGTGGATTTTATTGGTGGCCTGGAATGAAGAAAGACATAGCCGAATATGTCGGTCAATGTCTAACGTGTGCAAAGGTAAAGGCGGAACACCAGAGACCGTCTGGTTTACTGGAACAGCCTGAAATTCCGCTCTGGAAGTGGGAACAAATAGCTATGGACTTCATTACCAAGCTACCCCGCACTTCCAGTGGTCATGATACAATTTGGGTGATCATAGATCGTTTAACAAAATCTGCTCATTTCTTGCCCATGCGTGAGACCTTCACGATGGATAAACTGGCGAGATTGTACATCAATGAGATAGTGGTACGTCACGGTGTGCCATTGTCTATTATCTCTGATAGAGATAGCAGATTTACATCCAGGTTCTGGCAATCACTACAGAAATCTCTAGGGACACAGTTAAATCTGAGTACAGCTTACCACCCACAAACGGATGGTCAAAGCGAACGTACTATACAGAACCTAGAGGATATGTTAAGAACCTGTGTATTGGACTTCGATGGGAATTGGGACTCCCATTTGCCACTAATCAAGTTCTCCTACAACAACAGTTATCACAGCAGTATCGAATGTGCGCCGTTCGAGGCTCTTTATGGCCGGAAATGTCGATCACCGATCTGTTGGACTGAAATTGGAGACAACCGAATAACGGGGCCAGAAGTAATTCAAGAAACCACTGACAAGATAGCTCAGATTCAAAGAAGACTACAAGCAACAAGGAGCAGACAAAAGAGCTACGCCGACAAACGGCGCAAGCCGTTGGAATTCCAAGTGGGAGATCGTGTAATGTTGAAGGTATCTCCATGGAAAGGCGTTGTACGCTTTGGAAAGAAAGGCAAATTAGCACCACGATACGTAGGAACGTTCGAGATCATTGAGCGTATTGGTCCTGTAGCTTATCGACTGAGATTACCGGATGAACTCAGTGGTGTGCATGATGTGTTTCACGTCTCAAATCTAAAGAAATGCCTTGCTGACGAGTCTCTCGTCATTCCAATCGAAGAGATTCAAGTCGATGAACAGTTGCATTTCATTGAAGAACCTTTAGAGATTATGGATCGCAAGGTTAAACAACTAAGGCGAAGCCGTATTACTATCGTAAAGGTTCGATGGAATTCAAGACGCGGGCCCGAGTTCACTTGGGAACATGAAGATCACATGAAGTTAAAGTATCCCCAGCTGTTTGAAGAGGAAGCTATACCTGATAATAACTCTTAAATTTCGGGACGAAATTTCTCTAACAAGGGGAGACTGTAACATCAGTGCCGGAACCGCCACCGGAACAGTGATCTCTACAACATACGAACAGTAAACAGGTACGAATCATATACATTTCAGTATGTTTCATTATTCATATCATTTATCATTAACATAGTGTGTTGTCATAGAACAGTTTCAAAAACATTTAACAGAAACAAGTTCAGAAACAAGTTCAGAAACAATGGTTCTTGAGTCAGATAATTATCTGACAATACAGAGTCATCATGTGATTACTTGTTTAGAAATTATTAAGTATAAACGTATGTGAGGTTTTAAAGAACAAAACGCACGAATATCGTTATGTGAATGCTAAATCGACGGGTTATTTGTATAGGTGACGATCTGTACGAATATATCTGAAAGTTTAACGTTCTGAATGATATTCTATAATTAGAAAACAAGATTGAAAAGTATAGTTATCGCCGTGTTCGTACGGGTGACGATCCGGACGAATATGCGCGACAACCGTACATTTCGATTTAAACAGTTAATTTAGTTTTAAAAAAAAATTGATATAAGATATTTGTTAATTTATTAGGAATCACAACCTTGTATAATTAAATGATTTCTAATTTTAAAATCGTGTCGTTTAGCCGCGAAAACTACACGAACCGGTCTTTTACGCGAAACTGAACGAAACCGAACATCCGGATATATTCTAACTCATTAAATGAAACATTTATGCCACCACCTACCACCAACACACCCATTCTTGCTCACATTTTCGTTTTTCACACTCTCTCTCTGTAAAAGGTTTCTCTCCCAACTTCTCTCTACAAGATCGTGGCCACCGCGTGTCGGATTCAAGCTTATTTGGTGTCAAAACGACCATCTCTCCACGAAGATCACGAAAGTACAAAAATTTTCGACATCCAACCACTAAATTTGAGGTAATATTTGAGTTTAGTTTCGGTTTAGTGTGTGTGTTCACGATTCACATGGGTTTTGTGGTATCAATCGAATATAGACGCTTAAATCAATTGGGTCAAGGTATTATACGTATTTTGGTATTGTTAGGAATGGATTGCAACAGGTTTTACTTCTTAGGATGAAGATGATGATGCGTAAACCACAACAGGTTCGTGGGTATACTGGACGAACCCAGTAATAATCGGCCGAACCCTTTTTGCTTTTCATTGGCCGAACCTTCATCTGCAACGAACCTGTAAGGTGCCTGGTCCACGAACCCTGTCGTCTGCATCAAACCTGCACAAATCTGAGCCCCGAACCCTGGTCCATCAGTCACAAACCCTCCTCCTAGAGCCGAACTCTGGTTCATGGGCCGAACCTTTTCTGGTTTCCACTAACCGAACCTTTCCTGAGAGCCAAACCCTCACCCTGCACCGAACCCTGTGACCTTCACCGAACCTTGTGATGTGCACCGAACCCTCATGAGACGAACCCTAAGGGCCGAACTTGCATGCATGGCAAACCCAAGAATCCTAACCGAACCTTCATTTGTCAACTGAGCCTTAGAATGATGATCCATGGGCCAACGAACCCTTCTGTTACACGAACCTGGAACCGATGACTACACAAGGGCCGAACCTTGAGGGTTCGTTGGAATTGGAAGAATTAGCCGAACCTATGGTGGCTAACTCAATAAGGTTCGCTGCCCTATACGACGTGTCAAACCTAAAAATCGTTTAATTGAGTCGATGTGGATCTAGGATCAATAGAACTAGTATGAATAACACAACAAGTGATTAGTTGATTGATAACCTAGGTATTTCACAAGGATTGAGGGGTTAAATTTCATTCATGAGTATAAGCGGATCAAATACATATATATATACACATGCGTGTGTGCATGAGTAAGGAGGGAACCCTAATCATGCACGCTTGTCTAGCACTAAATGTTGACCATGCAAGATAGTTTAACAACTATGGTAAATTGGTTACAAGTTCATGAGAATCAACAACACAAGTTGGTTAAGTAACTAGAAACCAAAGACATTCAATTGGACCAAAGTGGCCCAATGGGGTTTAACTACGCCTGTTGTACATTATATGTGATTAAATTCAAATAATGATGTTTATAAAAGATGATGACGTTATAAAATTGTAAAAAGTTGGTCTAATAATTTCTAAAGTTTTAATTAATTTGAAATGTGAATTATATAAATGGCATTGTTATCTTTTAGTTAAATTTTGTTATAAAGGATTAATTGTAATGCTTTGGTTTAAATATTTATTGAATCGATTGAATTGGGACTTGTTATAAATAGACAATGAAAATTTGTCTGGATTTTTAAAGTAAAACAAAGGAAACTCTGCCGAAATTTTCTAAAATATAAAATTATGTATTGTAACTCAATATGGGATTGGAATCAAAAAGGGTAACTAGGATAGATTAGATCTTAGTTACACTTAGTACTAGGACACTTAGTTGCACACACACAAAGACCAAATCTTAGGCACGACGACTACTATGCGTACTTATTACATTTGAATTCTTATAAAATAACTCAGGAACTGAAGAAACCTAAGCTAACAACAAGAGCGCGCATTTGTGTTATAACATTTACATAGCAGCACAGGTGAGTTCATTGCCCCTTTTCTAACATTTTGTTTATAAAACGCGGGGCTGAGAAGCATGCGTAAACTGTTTATTAAATTGTTTACTTAAATGCTTTTAATTTTATATGTTTACATATATATAAAAATGTTATCCTAGACCATGTCTAGAAAGACTTTATGCAGGTTTACTAACTGATTTACTTATAAATCAAGTGAATAATCAGATTTAAACTAAAAGATTCCGACAGATCAAAACATTACAAAAGAATCACATCAAACATTTTGACAAAACAAGTATGGGAGTTCAAGGAATCAAACTAATCATTTTGACAAATCAAATGCGTGAATTCAATGAATCAAATGAGACGTTTTGGTGAAACAAGTGTGGGACTTCAACAAATCAAACAAAACAATCTTTGCAAAGACAATATTCAATGTTCTACAAATCAAGTGTTTGTTGAACTATGAATCAAGTGTACATTTGATCAATGAATCTAGTGTTCTATGATCAACGAATCAAGTACATCTTGTAACAGAATCAGACGAATCAATAAATCATTTTCAAGGGAAAACCTGGGAAATATCAGAGATAACATATGCCAAAACAGACGAAACAAAAACCCTACATTTCAAGAAGTCCTAGCTAGACCGTTTGATTTGTAGGTCATATGTTTGAGGATATTTAAAGATTCCCCAAGTACTAAGTACCTAGATTGACAGACTAGTCTACTCGAGTATGACCAAAGGCCCCAATCAATAGGACTTAGATTTTTATTAAATGTTTATTTATTTATATAATTAAGCATTTATAACTGTTTATACAATTACTGTAGTTAATCATAATGTGTGATGAACTTGTGAAATCAACATGGATTTCAAATGATTGTAATGACAGGGACAACAAACAGAAGAACTTATGGGATTGTGTTAAGGGTAAAAATGCTTAATTGTCATTAACAGCAGTGTCATATGCGTATTAGTATGTGGTGGGATGTTGGCTAGGGCTTGTCCCTTACATATGCCCTATATATAAGCATACCGATGTGGATATTACATGTCACACCCCCAATTTTCAACTAACAGAATCATACCGTTTGGGACGTGACAAACCAGGATCTCAGATCATTAGACATAACGAAGACCTCTATATGATATTCAAACATACTTTGGTCTAAAACTGTAATATCAAAATTTCAATGTTTGCGGAAGCGTTTTTAAAAACCAATAACAAAACATAATGGTTTTAAATGTAAAATACAATTCCAATAGTATTCAACGTCTTAATTGAGCAAAGCTAAAAACACTTGAACTGAAATGTATGCATGAGACTCAATATCCTAGTTCCTGCTTGTCCTTGCTTGTGCCTTAGTGTCCTGAGAAAACATGTAAATCAAGTCAACACAAAGGTTGGTGCATACACAGGTTTAAGCATTCACAAATGTTGAAACCACAGTTTGAATATAAAGTTTACAGATAACATAATCACACGTGCATAGTCATGATAGCTAGTCATTTGTACTATTTACATAAGTGGTCGACACCGAAGCTGACGATTGCCATGCTGTAGCATGTTTTTGCCTTAACACTATTGTCTAGCACGAACAATAGTAATGTGTGTGTTTGGTCAGTCAAACACCTGCGTAGATCCCATCTCCCAAGTGAGGTTTGTCAAACCCAATAGATCTATCTTCAACTACCACGCTTTGCACTACGGCAAACTAAACGGTTCGAAATGTAAGGCTTTGTAATGCTATGTTTGCACTTAATGTAAACAGCTAACTCATGCAAGTGATATGTATTTAAAAGCTTTGTTTGCACATGTTTTCTCCCCCAAAACAGTTAAAATAAGAAAGGGGCCGTGTACGCACCTTTGATAGTGAACAGAATGATCAACACACGTGAATTCGCGTAGGAAATCCTCTACGAAGAATATGTGTTTAACAATAACGTTGTGTTATTCGGGATGTCGTTTTGTGTTTGAAATCACATACGTGTCAACATACGTATGTTAAATTGTTAGAATTGCACATACAAAAGTGTACGTGAATTAGTGATCATTTGTTTAAATCATATAAACATACACCATTATGTTTATATACACGTAACTATATACGGCCGTGATTCTTGGTCAAAATATAAATTATATTGTTTTATTTAGTTCACAGTTAAATTATGGTTCCAACGAAACTGAAACGAGTTAAAACGGAGTTCGAACGAAGGAATTATGGTTTAAAAACTAAAATTTGTTTTAAATTTCAAAAACTGCAAGAGGCAGGGTTCGAACCCCTGACCTCCTGGACCGAACACCACGCTCAAACCAATCCGACTAACTCTGATTTCGCATTAGAATCCCGTTTTAATTGTTTTTAACCACCAACACTCGGGTTCCCCTCTTTGAAACCCATGACCGAACCCAATTAGTTCCGATTACACTGCAATTCGAACTCGATTGATTCTAAAACCTTATGGGTTTTATTCTATGGATCCATTCGAACTTGTAATTGTTTTTAATTCAATTTTTGATTCGGTTTAAGTGATTTAATCACCCCGAATAGAACCGACTCAAACTCGTCAACACCGATTCAATTTGATCGAATTCGAACTTTTTAGTGCACAAAATCTTAGAGATTTTCATCCTTAGTTTAAACCGAACCTACACATGTACATTAATTGAATTTTGAAAATCATTTGTTTAGAGAACCCCAACACGTTTTTGAAATTGACACATGAAGCCGGTTAGGGTTCAATTCATTGTTTTTTATCAAAATTAACATATGGTTTAGCTTTATCGGCGTCTTATGAAACTCATGGTATCATTTAATTTGTTTTTGAAACACATTTGAGTAAAAACCCCCAAATCCGTATTCGTGATGAACCCTAATAGTCGAGTTCATACAATTCGATATTTTTTGATATAATTGGCTTAGAGTTTTCAGTTAACGCATTAGTCTGAAGATGTTTATGGGTTTTAATTTGATTTTTAAATCTGTTTTGGTCGAAAGCTCCAATTTGTTCATAATAAAGAACCCTAATAGTCGAATCCTTGCAGTTCGATGTTAGAAGTTGAAATAAACATAGGGCTTTGCTTAATCAGAAGTTTTAGAATGTGTAGAAGTTGATTATTACCCGAATTGGTCTTGGATTGTTGTTAATCGACTTGTGGCTTGACTTTTGGCCGACTTCCAATCGAGATCTTTCACCCGATGCTTTTCTGCTTGAATTGAGTTGTGTAACAAATCTACTAGATGCCGATTAGTGTTTTAGGGACTTCAATTTGAGACATTTAAGTCGAATTATATGGTTTTAGTAATTAATGGCTACGGTTTCAACATTATGGGTTATTAATGGGTTTAATTCATCATTATGATGAATTTAATCATTGAATTGATGATGATAATCATCAATGTGACCGTTGTTAGTGGTTTAATTCGGTTATAATTGACCATTAATGTGAAATTCGGATTCAATTTACCCATATAACCGAATTTTGACTTGAAAAAGTCAAAATTTATAATTATAACCATTTACAAGTTTAATCTTTGCAATTTAACACTTTGGAATTGATTTTTGTTTGATTCCAAACCTTTGGGTTTTATTTTGTTCGATTTTATACATTTTCTGTTAATTTCCGGTTAACGGGGTTAACCCGGAATGTCGAATTGTCACATTATCCCCTTGTTGAAGGAATTTTCGTCCCGAAAATTGTTAAATGTTAGAAGTAGTTAGGAAACTACTTACGAGTTTAAATCGTACGTGTTAGTGTGATTTGATCATTCCGTGTGCTTGTGTGTACTCACACACCAAATCTAATGCTTGCAACATCACAACTAAATGTGATCGTTCAATGTGACTGTTTGCGTGTACACTAGTTAGTTCACCTAACTGTGACTGTTTGTGTTTGATCATACTGTGCTGTGTAACCTCACACGTAGTGAGTGTCTATAACTGTTTGTACTATGCAACCCTGCACATAGCAAAATGTGTGTAACTAATCATGCATGTACTACCATAACATGTAACATATGAAATGTAGCACATAAAATGTATAAAATATAATGTAGCACAAATGTTTGTAACAAAACCAATTGAATAAAGTGTTTGTATACTGTACTATGTAATCTCACACATAGCAAATGTTTGAATGTAGTCGACAAAATAGAAACTTCCAAAATTCATGTGTACCTGTAAATTCACGAGTACATGGGCCCCTGTATTCGTCAATTTACCTTACACAATTATTCTGGTTCCTTCTACATGTAACTCCACCATGAAATGTAGTACATCAAATGTAATGCTTGAAATGTAGTACATTGTTTGAAATCAATCATGTATGTGCTACTATGAAATGTTTGTGTTTGCATTCTGCAAGTTGTTTATACTAAAATCAATAGTATAAGGTGTTTGTGCTTACAGGTAAAGTGTGAAATATCACATCATCCCCTTGTTGAAGGAAATTTCGTCCCGAAATTTAACGTGCATTCTTAATGTTTGTTGTTGTTCTGAATAAGTGGGGATACTTTTTCATCATTTGGTCTTCCTTTTCTCATGTGAATTCAGGACCACGTCTTGAATCTCACCGAACTTTGACTATCGAAATCTTGCTTTGTTTTAAGTTGTTTGACCTCTCGGTCCATAATTTCTGCTGGTTCTTCAATAAATCGTAACTGTTCATCCACTTGTATTTCCTCCTGTGGTACAATCAATGTCTCATCAGAAAGACATTTCTTTAAATTTAATATGTGAAAGAACGTCATGAACTCCACTGAGTTCATCCGGTAATTTGAGTTGATACGCAACCGGACTAATCCTTTTCAGGATCTCAAAAGATCCTACGTAGCTAGGGCTAAGCTTCCCGCGCTTGCCAAATCGTATCACACCTTTCTAAGGTGATACCTTTAGAAGAACTCGGTCTCCTACTTGGAATTCCAACGGTTTATGACGTTTGTCAGCATAACTCTTCTGTCGATCCCGGGCCGTTGCCATACGGTTCCGGATTTGAACTATCTTCTCTGTCGTTTCGTGTACTAGTTCAAGACCTGTTATCTGACTGTCACCGATTTCAGCCCAACAAACTGGTGAACGACATTTGCGACCATACAAAGCTTCAAACGGTGTTGTTTAAATACTTGTATGATAACTGTTGTTGTAAGAGAATTCCACTAACAGTAAGTGATTTTTCCCAACTATCACCAAAGTCAATTACACAAGCTCGTAACATATCCTCGAGCTTTTGAATCGTACGTTCGCTTTGACCGTCGGTCTGTGGATAATAGGCGGTACTCATATCCAGGCGAGTTCCCAAATGACTTATGAAGTGATTTCCAAAAGTTGGAAGTAAATCGGGCATCCCGATCTGATATGATAGATATTGGCACGCCATGCCGTGCTACCACTTCCTTGATGTAAATGCGAGTCAGTTTCTCCATCTTATCGGTTTCCTTGATTGCTAAGAAGTACGCAGACTTCGTCAATTGATCGACAATTACCCATATCGTATCACAACCACTCGGTGTACGGGGTAACTTAGTAATGAAGTCCGTCGAAATATGTTCCCATTTCCACATCGGTATTTCTGGTTGTTGCAGCAAACCAGATGGTTTCTGATATTCAACTTTGACTTTCAAACAAGTCAAACATTTGCTAACATTCCTAGCAATGTCGGTTTTCATGTGAGGCCACTAATGTAGTGTCTTCAAGTCATGATACATCTTATCTGATCCCGGATGGACTGAATATCTGGATTTGTGCGCTTCGTCCATCACGAGTTCCCTTAAACCACCATGTAAAGGTATCCACAGTCGATCAGTGAAACAACAAGTTCCATTAGACATAACATCCAATTGCTTTTCCATGTCTCGTAAGGATTCCTGTTCCAAGTTATCCTTTTCTAGAGCTTCGAGCTGAGCACTGCGTACCTTGTCGGGTAAGTCAGTATGTATCGTCATCATAAGTGCGCGAACCCGTCTTGTTCCTGTTGTGTCTTTTCTGCTTAGAGCGTCAGCTACTACGTTAGCTTTTCCTGGATGGTACTTGATTGTGCATTCATAGTCATTCAACAACTCGACCCACCGTCGATGTCTCATATTAAGTTCCTTCTGATCAAAGATACCTCCAAATTCTCAGAGCAGATACCACTGCTCCTAACTCCAAGTCACGGATAGTGTAATTCTTTTCGTGTGGTCATAGTTGCCTTGAAACGTAAGCAATCACTTTATCACGTTGCATCAACACACATCCCAAACCCTGTGCAGATGCATCACAATACACCACAAAGTCTTCCGTCCCTTCCGGTAAGGACAGAATCGGCGCACTACATAGTTTCTGTTTTAATAACTGGAATGCAGTTTCCTGTTTATCCGTCCAGTTATACTTCGTTCCCTTGTGCGTAAGAGCTGTGAATGGTTGAGCGATCTTTGAGAATCCCTCAATGAATCGTCGATACTAACCCGCCAAACCAAGGAATTGTCGTACCTCGGTAGGGGTCTTTTGGTGCTTCCCAATTCTTAATCGCTTCAATCTTTGCTGGATCAACATGTATACCCTTTTCATTGACTATGTGACCCAGGAATTGAACTTCTCGCATCCAAAAGTCACATTTTGAGAACTTAGCGTACAATTGTTCTTGTTTCATTAATTCCAACAGCAATCGAAGATGTTCAGCGTGCTCCTCCTCAATCTGAGAATGGATGAGAATGTCATCGATTAAAACAATGACAAACTTATCAAGATAAGGTTTACAAACACGATTCATGAGATCCATGAATACAGCTGGAGCGTTTGTCAACCCAAATGGCATGACCAAAAACTCATAATGGCCATAACGCGTTCTAATTGTTGTTTTAGGAATATCCTTCTCCTGGACTCTGAGTTGATGGAAACCCGATCTGAGGTCAATCTTCGAGTAGTAACTCGAACCTTGCAACTGATCAAACAGATCATCAATTCTAGGTAATAGATACAGGTTTTTGATGGTAACCTTGTTAAGTTCTCGGTAATCGATACACATACGGAAAGTCCCGTCCTTTTTCTTGACAATTAAGACTGGAGCTCCCCACGCTGGAAAACTAGGTCGTATGAAGCCCTTATCCAATAACTCTTATAGTTGTGTGGACAATCCTTGCATTTCAGACGGTGCGAGTCGATAAGGCGCCCTAGCTATCGGTGCTGCATCTGGTGTAAGGTCGATTCGGAATTCCACCTGTCTGATAGGCGGTAATCCTGGCAAGTCTTCTGGAAGTACTGCAGGGAATTCTCAAACTACTGGAATGTCTTCTATATTCTTCTCAACTACCGGCTTCTCAGTTATAGGTGCTATAACTGCCGTATGACCTTTCCACAGACATTTGTGTGCTTTCATACAAGATATGAGACGCAGTGGCGTACTGCTCTTCTCGCCTTGTACATACAACGTCTCTCCATGCGAAAGAGGTATACGAACGATCTTTTCATGGCACACTATTTCAGCCTGGTTTTTGAACAACCAGTCCATGCCAATGACTACATCAAAACTGCCTAAAGTGATAGGCATAAGGTCAATTTTCAATGTTTGACCCATCAACTCAAACATACATCTCTTAAGGATATGTTCCACTACAATTAACTTGCCATCAGCTAATTCTACAGTGTATGTACTATCTAAGGCAGTGGGACTAACATTTTAGCAACTTAAAAAGTGAACTAGATACAAAACTCCGGTCGGCGCCGGTGTCAAACAACCTAGAGGCATAGTGATTATTTAAGAGAACGTACCCGTAATGACGTTGGGATCTTCTCGTGCCTGACGTCCTCTAATCACAAAAGCTCTGTTCTAACAACATTTGTGTTGTTGTTGTTTCCTTTTGTAATCATATCATTAGCCCTTCTTTTCTTGAGTTGTGGGCACTCCTTCTTGAAATGTCCTGATAAGCCACACTCAAAACATCCTTTCTGTGTGTTGCTCTGGTTGAGTGAGCTTGCCTTCAGTTCCCCTCGACAGTCTTTTGCTACATGTCCTACCTTTCTGCATCGCTGACATCGGTATTTGTCACATTGTTTCCCAAAGTGATGGAATCCACATTTGTTGCACTTTGGGTATTTGCCATTATACCCTCCCGATGACTTTTGGTTATTGTTTGGATTATGATAAGTCTTGTTGGATTCATGCTTGCGATTCTGTTGAAATGACTGCTGAGTGAAATTCTTAGATTCAATGACATCCCATTTTCTTTTGGGGTCTCCCACTTTAGCTATTACTGTTCATTTGGGTAGTGTCCCCCGTTGCATCGTTTGATCAGTCAGTTGGTTTGCCAGTCGAACAGCTTGCTGTATGGTGGTAGGATTTGCAGATATGACCAATTTTCGAACCTGAGATACCAGTCCTCCAATGTATCTCTTGATCCACTTGCTAGGTGGGGTTGCCCTGTGAGGTAAAAGTCTTGCTAATTGCTGGAATCGAGTAGTGTATTCCTCAATATTAGAACCTTTCATCTTGAGTTGCCCATATTCATCCTCAAGTTCTAGCATTTCATTACGGGGACAATACTCTTCCTGCAACAGGATTTTAAATCCGTTCCAAGTAAGTGCATTGGCTGTATTCAAACCGAGTGTCTGTACGATAGAGTTCCACCATGTCAAGGCTGAACCCTCCAAAGTACCAATAGCGTATCTGACCTTGTTTTCTTCCGGACAATTGCACCTCTCAAACACCGATTCTAAATGTTCAATCCATCGAAGAAGTCCAATGGCTCCTTCCGATCCTTTGAAATTACGTGGTTTACAGTTCAAGAATGTCTTGAACGTGCACATTTGTAGGTTTACTAGTCCCCCCGTTGGATCATGTGGTCATGTTTGGTATGTTTGCGTATAGTTTGCGATTGTCTCGGTAATTCGAGTGTTAATAAGTGCCTCAACATCCGTTGCGGTCATGTGAATGTTTCCCCCAACCATGATCCTCCTATTTACAAATATACATAATGAGACTACACCCATCGCATAATCTTCACTCATGCACAAAGTAAATATAACACACTACCATAGCCATTAAGGTAACAATTCTTAATCATTTATGATAAACTAGTGCTTACGATTGTTTGTCAAAGAGATGCAAAACAACTAAACACGAAATCTACTTTTATGAGTACAACCCACTCATGTAAGTTTGTTAATTAGAAAGTAAATGAAATGGCTAGATTCCATCGTTTGGTTGACCAACAGTTGATGATGAATCTTCCAGTTCTGCTGGACCAGTCACTGCACCATGTTGGTAACGCATATGCCCAGTGATGAGGGTCATGGCCTCCCCAGCCAAGTCTCTCACTATATTGGCTTCAGTCATCGCTGCACCAGCTCGTGCATTGGCTTCCTCAGCCCTTGCCTCGGCTACAGCTACACGTAACTCAGTAGTTTCTAGTCGTGCAGTGAGTTCGAGGATCGTCCCTCGCATCATCCAGATCGTTTCCACCAAATTTTCCTGTTCTTCATTAGTCCTAACCAACTCCTCAGTGAGGTTATCCCACATTTGTGTCAGCCAGTTGTTATTCTCAAGCAATTCTGTGATCATCCCTGCTACTTCCCGCATGTTGCGGATTTCACGCTCCATGCGTGCAACAAAAGCAGCAAATGCCTGTTCTAGTGGGTATCCAAGAGCAGGTAACGTCCAAAGACTATTAGCAGTGTTGACAGTTGGTGGTGGTGGCACTCGTTCTTCCCGCACCCAGCTGCGTATGAGATCAGGAAACCATTTCCAATATTGGTTGTTCCCCCTTTGTCGAATGTGTGTTTCCTCTCCATAGTGGATTGTATCATCTACTGGTTCGATCCTCCTTGTCATGATGTCTGACAATGCTACAACTTGTTCCTCAGTGTGAGCAGGTGTAAATGATGATGCCATGTCTGTTACATAATGCCATATGTAAGTGCATACCAACTATCGTGTAAGCAAGTGTCTAATGTCTAACAGTTATAGTCTAAGTCTACAAATGCAAACCTAGTTCGCTATAACCAATGTCTCTGATACCAATCTGTCACACCCCCAATTTTCAACTAACGGAATCATACCGTTTGGGACGTGACAAACCAGGATCTCAGATCATTAGACATAACGAAGACCTCTATATGATACTCAAACATACTTTGGTCTAAAACTGTAATATCAAAATTTCAATGTTTGCGGAAGCGTTTTTAAAAACCAATAACAAAACATAATGGTTTTAAATGTAAAATACAATTCCAATAGTATTCAACGTCTTAATTGAGCAAAGCTAAAAACACTTGAACTGAAATGTATGCATGAGACTCAATATCCTAGTCCCTGCTTGTCCTTGCTTGTGCCTTAGTGTCCTGAGAAAACATGTAAATCAAGTCAACACAAAGGTTGGTGCATACACAGGTTTAAGTATTCACAAATGTTGAAACCACAGTTTGAATATAAAGTTTACAGATAACATAATCACACGTGCATAGTCATGATAGCTAGTCATTTGTACTATTTACATAAGTGGTCGACACCGAAGCTGACGATTGCCATGCTGTAGCATGTTTTTGCCTTAACACTATTGTCTAGCACGAACAATAGTAATGTGTGTGTTTGGTCAGTCAAACACCTGCGTAGATCCCATCTACCAAGTGAGGTTTGTCAAACCCAATAGATCTATCTTCAACTACCACGCTTTGCACTACGGCAAACTAAACGGTTCGAAATGTAAGGCTTTGTAATGCTATGTTTGCACTTAATGTAAACAGCTAACTCATGCAAGTGATATGTATCTAAAAGCTTTGTTTGCACATGTTTTCTCCCCCAAAACAGTTAAAATAAGAAAGGGGCCGTGTACGCACCTTTGATAGTGAACAGAATGATCAACACACGTGAATTCGCGTAGGAAATCCTCTACGAAGAATCTGTGTTTAACAATAACGTTGTGTTATTCGGGATGTCGTTTTGTGTTTGAAATCACATACGTGTCAACATACGTATGTTAAATTGTTAGAATTGCACATACAAAAGTGTACGTGAATTAGTGATCATTTGTTTAAATCATATAAACGTACACCATTATGTTTATATACACGTAACTATATACGGCCGTGATTCTTGGTCAAAATATAAATTATATTGTTTTATTTAGTTCACAGTTAAATTATGGTTCCAACGAAACTGAAACGAGTTAAAACGGAGTTCGAACGAAGGAATTATGGTTTAAAAACTAAAATTTGTTTTAAATTTCAAAAACTGCAAGAGGCAGGGTTCGAACCCCTGACCTCCTGGACCGAACACCACGCTCAAACCAATCCGACTAACTCTGATTTCGCATTAGAATCCCGTTTTAATTGTTTTTAACCACCAACACTCGGGTTCCCCTCTTTGAAACCCATGACCGAACCCAATTAGTTCCGATTACACTGCAATTCGAACTCGATTGATTCTAAAACCTTATGGGTTTTATTCTATGGATCCATTCGAACTTGTAATTGTTTTTAATTCAATTTTTGATTCGGTTTAAGTGATTTAATCACCCCGAATAGAACCGACTCAAACTCGTCAACACCGATTCAATTTGATCGAATTCGAACTTTTTAGTGCACAAAATCTTAGAGATTTTCATCCTAAGTTTAAACCGAACCTACACATGTACATTAATTGAATTTTGAAAACCATTTGTTTAGAGAACCCCAACACGTTTTTGAAATTGACACATGAAGCCGGTTAGGGTTCAATTCATTGTTTTTTATCAAAATTAACATATGGTTTAGCTTTATCGGCGTCTTATGAAACTCATGGTATCATTTAATTTGTTTTTGAAACACATTTGAGTAAAAACCCCCAAATCCGTATTCGTGATGAACCCTAATAGTCGAGTTCATACAATTCGATATTTTTTGATATAATTGGCTTAGAGTTTTCATTTAACGCATTAGTCTGAAGATGTTTATGGGTTTTAATTTGATTTTTAAATCTGTTTTGGTCGAAAGCTCCAATTTGTTCATAATAAAGAACCCTAATAGTCGAATCCTTGCAGTTCGATGTTAGAAGTTGAAATAAACATAGGGCTTTGCTTAATCGGAAGTTTTAGAATGTGTAGAAGTTGATTATTACCCGAATTGGTCTTGGATTGTTGTTAATCGACTTGTGGCTTGACTTTTGGCCGACTTCCAATCGAGATCTTTCACCCGATGCTTTTCTGCTTGAATTGAGTTGTGTAACAAATCTACTAGATGCCGATTAGTGTTTTAGGGACTTCAATTTGAGACATTTAAGTCGAATTATATGGTTTTAGTAATTAATGGCTACGGTTTCAACATTATGGGTTATTAATGGGTTTAATTCATCATTATGATGAATTTAATCATTGAATTGATGATGATAATCATCAATGTGACCGTTGTTAGTGGTTTAATTCGGTTATAATTGACCATTAATGTGAAATTCGGATTCAATTTACCCATATAACCAAATTTTGACTTGTAAAAGTCAAAATTTATAATTATAACCATTTACAAGTTTAATCTTTGCAATTTAACACTTTGGAATTGATTTTTGTTTGATTCCAAACCTTTGGGTTTTATTTTGTTCGATTTTATACATTTTCTGTTAATTTCCGGTTAACGGGGTTAACCCGGAATGTCGAATTGTCACATTACATGTGGTGTTAATGAGGTTAGGGTCTTTACCAAAGGAGGTTTTCAAATCATTTTCAACTACTAAAACTATATGAACTCACCAACCATGTGTTGACTTGATCTTTTTGCATGACTTCTCAGGTGACGAACAGGTCAATTAGGAAGTCATTTCTTTCGGACTAGGACTTCATATAGAAGACTAGTATTTTGGACCTGCATACTTTTGAAGACATCATTATACAATTTATTTTGTATATCTTGTGTAAATACAAGATAGTCATTTTATGATGTTTACAATATATTTACATTGTTAAATTATAAACGATACTGATGTAATTTAACTTTGTAATTCTATTTTATTTAGCATTTCTCATTTATATCATGTGCAATGTAAACAATCTGATCACTTCTGATTATCACTCCCGATATCGGGCCCCGGGAACCTTCCGCCCGACGGGGACTCCGATCCTACCCCGCCGGCTCGGGGTGTGACATCAACCGATGGACCTGTTATACTTTCCTGGGAACCCTTGGAGTGAGTATGAACCTATAGGCTAAAGTATGTCTTTCTAAAAGTTAATTTGGACTTAGACACTTTGATATGTCAAAAGTGTTCCTTTGGGAATGCAATATGTGTATTGATTTGTGCTTGAACTCTCAATTGAACTATCAAATTCTTATTTTTGAACTCCTTGAGTTATTTCTAATCCTTTTCATTTTGAACTCTTGTAGAATCATGCCTCCTCGTCGCAATGCCAACACCACTAATGCCGATCACACCAACACCAACACCAACAATGCTAATAACACCACCAACCTCAATAACCCCATCATACAAGAATTGGTTGCTGTCATTACTCAGCAAATGGCCACAGTCCTACCTGGCCTTGTGACCCAGCTTAATCAAGCCAATGGGGTTCAACAACAACAGGAATGGTGAGGGTGCAAACCAAACTTGCACCTTCAAGCATTTCAACTCTTGCCACCTTGCCGAGTTCCTTGGTTCTGAAGGGGCCACTGGACTGCTTCAATGGTTCGAAAGCATGGAGAGTACCTTCCTCCATTCTTACTTCCCTGAGAACCTTAAGGTTCGTTATGCCACCAGTGTCTTTCAAAATAGGGCACTTACTTGGTGGAATACCAAGAAATGAAATAGAGGTAATGAAACTGCAATGGCCTTAACTTGGGATGAGGTCAAACAACTGATGACAGAAGAGTTTTGCCCTCGCAACAAAATGAGGAAACTTGAGTCGGAATTCCGGGATCTTAAACAGGATAGTGGGGAAAATCTGGCTTACACGAACCGTCACCACGAACTTAGTCTATTGGTGCCACACATGGTCACCCCACTTTCTCGTGCTATTGAGAAGTATATTAGTGGCCTACCCATGCAAATCCAAGATGCCTGTTATGGGAGCAAACCGGCTACAATGGAAGATGCAATTCGATTAGCTGCCACCCTAACTGACAACCATGTTAGGGCGGGTACTCTAACTAGAAAGGGAACCAAGAAAGTGAAAGCCAAGTCCATCACTGATGAACCTTCTAAGGAGGTTAAACCCGAATCTTCTAACGCCTCAAAGTCCATTAACCGTAAGAGGAAGGTTAAAACCTTTGCGGTAGTAACCCCTGCTATCCCTACCACACCTATCAACCAACAAGCCCCACCAAACCCAAACAATAGAACCTATGTGGAAGTTCAACCTTTGTTCCCTACTTGTAGAAACCATCATGCATCAAACCAACAATGCAAGGTATGCACTGTTTGTGGGAAATACGGGCATTTTGCAAATTACTGTCGGAATGGACAAAACTTGCAGCAAGGTCAACCAGCTCCACCAGTTAACTAGCAACCAGCTGCACCGGTTCCCGCAATAACCAATGGAAGGGACTGCTATGAATGTAGCGACCCCAATTAACTTAGAAACAAATGTCCAAGGCTTGTGGGAAATGAACAAAGGGTTACACGGGCACGTACTTTCCAGCTTAATGCGCAAACAGCCCAAGCTAACCAAGATGTGGTGAACGGTACGTTCTTGATTAATGACTGCTATGCTTCTGTGTTATTTGATTCGGGTGCTGATAGGAGTTTTGTGCCTACTCAATTTGAGCCTTTAGTTGGTAGAACACGAACTAGATTAGACTAACCTTATAATGTGAAAGTGGCTGACGGTAACGCGATAGACATTGATACTATTATATTAGGATGTACGGTGAACCTTATGGGTCACGTTTTCCCTATCAATCTTATACCCATGCCTCTTGGTAGCTTTGATGTTTTAATTGTCATGGATTGGTTAGCCACTCATCGAGACGAGATTGTTTGCTTCGAGAAGTTCATACGTATTCCACTACCGTCTGGTGAAACTCTGAGAATCTTTGGAGAGACGCCTTGTAGCGGTCTTAAACTTATGACGTGCACGAAAGCTCACAAGTATTTACGAAAGAAGTATTTAGCCTTTCTAGCCCATGTTGTGGAGAAGAAAGACAAGGGCAAAAGCATTCAAGACCTCCCGATCATTCGTGACTATCCTGAAGTATTTCCCGATGATCTCCCGGGAATCCCACCCGTACGACAAGTCGAGTTTCAAATTGACTTAGTACCCAGTGCTAATCCAAATGCAAAGTCTCCCTATCTTCTTGCACCTTCTGAACTGCAAGAACTTGCTAGTCAAATCCAAGAGTTATCCGATAAAGGTTTCATTAACCCAAGTCATTCACCTTCGGGTGCACCAGTCCTTTTCGTTAAAAAGAAGGACGGGTCATTCCGAATGTGTATTGACTATCGTGAGCTCAACAAACTCACCATAAAAAACCGGTATCCAGTGCCTCGAATCGATGACTTATTTGATCAACTTCAAGGATTGGTTTGGTTTTCAAAGATCGACCTTTGCTCCGGTTATCATCAACTTCGTGTTCATGAAGATGACATCCCAAAGACTGCTTTTCGAACTAGATATGGTCACTACGAGTTTGTGGTTATGCCTTTTGGGATAACCAATGCACCTGCGGTTTTCATGGATCTTATGAACCGAGTGTGTAGACCGTATTTGGACAAATTCGTGATCGTATTTATTGATGATATCTTGATCTACTCCAAAATCAAATCTGAACATGAACAACACCTTAAATTGGTTTTGGAGCTCTTAAGAAAAGAACAACTGTATGCCAAATTCTCTAAATGCGAATTTTGGCTTAAGGAAGTTCAATTCTTAGGACACATTGTCAATGAAAAAGGTGTTCATGTAGATCCAGCGAAGATTGAAGCCGTTAAGAATTGGAGTACACCAAAGACTCCAACCGATATTCGTTCTTTTCTCGGTCTTGCCGGTTACTATCGACGTTTTATCGCCAATTTCTCAAAGATTGTTGTTCCACTCACCGCCTTGACTCATAAGGACAAGCCTTATGAATGGGGGCCAAAACAAGAAGAAGCATTCCAAACGCTAAAACAAAAGCTTTGTGATGCTCCTATCTTGACTCTTCCCGATGGAAACGATGACATCGTTGTTTATTGTGATGCATCTAATCAAGGACTCAGTTGTGTTCTCATGCAACGAGGAAAGGTTATTGCTTACGCATCGAGACAATTGAAGGTTCACGAAAAGAAGTACACCACGCACGATCTCGAACTCGGCGCTGTCGTATTTGCCTTAAAGATTTGGAGGCACTATCTCTATGGCACAAAATGTGTGGTCTTCACTAATCACAAGAGCTTTCAACATATTCTTCATCAAAAAGAACTCAATATGAGGCAACGACGTTGGGTTGAACTTTTAAACAATTATGATTGCAAGATTCGTTATCATCTCGGCAAAGCCAACGTTGTAGCTGACGCACTTAGTCGAAAGAGCCACACTCAAGTGCATAGCATTCAAATCCAATCCAATCTTCACAACCACATATATGAGGCTCAACAAATCTCT
Source organism: Mikania micrantha (assembly GCA_009363875.1). Taxonomy (NCBI): domain Eukaryota; kingdom Viridiplantae; phylum Streptophyta; class Magnoliopsida; order Asterales; family Asteraceae; genus Mikania; species Mikania micrantha. Next base: position 29,804,054 of record CM018688.1, read on the forward strand.
TTGAATCAAGGCAATTTGCATGATGAAATGTCTTGTGGTGCTGAACTTCAACTAGAAACCAAGTCTGATGGTTTACTATATTTCTTGAATCGTATTTGGATCCCAAATCGTAACGATCTTCGATTGACCATCATGAACGAGGCACATAAGTCTCGTTATTCCATTCATCCTGGAGCGGACAAGATGTATCAAGATCTTCGAGTCCTATATTGGTGGTCTGGCGTGAAGAAAGACATTGCCGAGTACGTTACTAAATGCTTGACTTGTTCTAAAGTCAAAGCCGAGCACCAACGACCTTCGGGATTGCTCGTTCAACCTGAAATTCCCATGTGGAAGTGGGAAAACATTTCTATGGACTTCAGCATGAAACTTCCAAGAACTTCTAGTGGTCATGATAGTATATGGGTGATCATTGACCGTTTGACTAAATCGGCTTATTTTTTACCGATTCGCGCTTTCCTGTGCGAAAGTTAGCTCGTATTTATGTTGATGAGATCATAAGCTGACATGGTGTACCTCTTAACATTATATCTGATCGTGATGCTCGATTCACTGCTCGTTTTTGGGAATCTCTACATGAATCGTTCGGTACTCGATTGGATCTTGGCACGGCTTATCGTCCTCAAACGGATGGTCAAACCGAGCGAACGATTCAAACTCTCGAAGACATGGTTAGAGCTTGTGCCATTGATTTTGGTGGAAATTGGGATAATCATCTACCGCTTGTTGAGTTCTCGTATAATAATAGTTATCATGCGAGTATCGGGATGGCGCCTTTCGAAGCACTCTATGGTCGTAAAGGTCAGTCGCCTATTGCTTGGAACGAGATTGGTGAGAATCATATCATTGGACCCGAACTGATTCAAGAAACGACTGACAAGATTCATCTTATTCGCGACAACTTGTTAACTACTCGTAGTCGACAAAAGAGTTATGCTGACAAACGTTGTAAACTTTTGGATTCCAAGTCGGTGATATGGTACTTCTTAAGGTTTCACCTAGGAAAGGAGTTATACGATTTGGTAAAAAGGGAAAGCTTGCTCCTCGCTATGTGGGTCCTTTTAAAGTTCTCGAAAGAATTGGGAAGGTAGCCTACAAGCTCGATCTACCACAAGAGCTTAGCAACATTTATCCAACCTTTCACGTGTCTAATTTGAAGAAGTGCTTGGCCGATGATACTCTACAAGTACCTTTCGATGACGTTCGCATTTACAAGTCTATGAACATTATTGAGAAACCGGTAGAAATCTTGGACCACCATGTCAAACAACTCAAGCGAAGCCGAATTCCGATTGTTAAAGTTCGTTGGGAATCGAAACATGGTCACGAGTTCACTTGGGAACGCGAAGACCAAATGCAGTTGAAGTACCCACATTTGTTTTCTATAGTTTCTTCTTAATTTCCGGACGAAATTCCTAAAAGTAGGGGAGACTGTAACATTTCGATTAATTATGTAATTTCAAGATTTTCAATAAGAAATTCTATTTAATTATTTATCTATTTATTATTATTATTTTTACTACAAATAATATCAATAAGAACAACAATAATAATAACAACAATAAAGCTTAAAAAAATTATTTTTTAAAAATTACAAAGAAAGTATTATAAATATATGTATTTTTATTACAATAATAATAATATTATTAAAATGTATAAATATTAAATTTAAAAAATAACGGTGATCTTATAAAGTTTATTAAATCAATAAAAAATTTTATAAAAAGGTTTTAAGAACTTGTAGGGGTTATTATTGTAAAAGCTGAAAGGTTAAAATAAAGAAAACAAGGAGGGACCAACCTTGTCAAACCCTCAAACTATTATCTTCTTTCTCAACCATTTTTCTTATGGATATCCATAGACCCATTTCGACCCATTCAACCTACAACGCGAATTCGGGAATAGAATCAACAAATTCTTAAACTTTAGTCAACTCGGAACATAATGGGATCGATAACCGCTGCCAATTCAACGTTTAATAGTCAAATGTATACGAAATCCGTTCCTAAATAACCGTATTTGAGTGAATAGCATGAAATCTATATATACGAGCATAAAAATCAAATTAAATCAACCCACTCGTTCATACTAAACCCACGAATCGATCTGTGCAATCTAAACACTTCCAGAAGCTCTCTAGTTCGTGAAATCGAGCCTCAAAGGTGCGGCTGAGACGTTTCTGAACCAGTGATCGGAATCCACCAAATCATAAACCAAGGTTAGTGTTTTATACATCCCTAGACTCGTTTTTATCTGCTTAATAAAATCCCCATGGTTTCGTAGTCGATCGAGTTCGAAATCGCGTGAATTTGAGGGCTAAAGAAACTAGGGCTCGTAAGGTTATAAGAGGAATTGGGGAAACTGAATAGGAACAAGTTAAGTGTAATCCGAACGAAACTGTTAACACCAATGTGGCCCAGTTCAACCGGTTAACATGTGTGTGTTTAAGAGCAATGGTCACATGTTCGAGAGTCGGCAGTGCCGAATTTTGGGCTGTTTTGGCAAATTTTTTTATATCTTTTTATTTATTAACTGTTTTTTTATTTCTAATTTCACCTAATTTTTTATAAATTTTAAAACTATTAATTTGAAAAAAATAGAGAATTTCATATTCAGTTTATTATTTATTTAATTACTTATTTTTTTAATTAGGAAAAAAATGTATTATTACTATTATTGATATTATTATTATTAACATCTTATTATTAGTAGGATTTGCTATAGTCAATATTATTATTATTAGTATGATTATTTTAGTTAATATTATTATTAATAATAAATTGCTATCTTATTCTTACTATAATTAAAGGTATTAATATTACTATTACTAATATTATTAATAGTATTATTGTTATTAAGACTACAATTATTTTTATTATTATGATCATAGTCATTAACAAAATTATTATTATTATTATTATTATTATTATTATTAATACAAATATTATTATTATTACTGTTACAATTATTTTTGATATTATTAATAAAACTATCATTATTAGTATTATTACTAGTATTATTATTAACATTAGTATTATTAGTATTATTATATTTATAACTATTATCATTATTAATATAATTATTACTATTGATAATATTGATAGTATTAACAATAGTATAACTATTATGAAAATTTTTCAACATTTATAAATATTTTAAACTTTAAACAATGACACAGCTTGTAAACAATTTTTATACAATCATACTTATGGATTTGATTATAAACACAACTACATTATGGAAATTACATGCAAAGTCAAAGCTATCTTAGTTATGTGTTAATGATTTATAGGTTAAGCTAGATCGTGTTGGATACTATTTGGACTACATAGTTATCATTATTCGCAATTTAGCTCATCAATCAAGGTGAGTCTTCATAGCCCCTTTTTATGTTTTTATTATTTGGGGTGAAACATGTTATCACAATTTTTAAACTATTTATGTGCAACTAGTTTATGACATTATACATGTTGAACTTTAGTTAACATTTAGCATTGATCACCCCTAGTGACTATGATAGATCTATTGACCGGCCATTCCACTGTATTTGATTTACCCTTCGGGGGAAGCCCACAGTGATAGTTACTAGTTCAAGCATTGCGATGCTTAACATGGTCAAACATTATTCTGTTAACATTAGTTGATCTGCTTTATTAACTAATTCAATATTGTATGTTCATTATGCTTGGTTACACATATTATTTATAACAGTTATCAACATTTTATTCAACTATTTTGGTGTGTGTGCTTAAACCTATGAAGCTCACCAACTTTATAGTTGACCCTTTGTTTAAACATGTTTCAGGTGGAAACACTACATAGACATGCTAAGAGATTGGATTTAGTTTTATTATTATGTTTAGAATTTGACTGTTTAATTTAATATTTTCTTTTATGATATATTGGATGTTTGAAGTTATTTGAATTATGATTGAATTTATGATAATGAATGGTTTGAATTAATTTCAATAAACACCCTGTGCTTTTGAACAATCTACACTTCGTGTACGCTCCGATGATTCCGCCATTGGTCGGGATGTTACAGATTGGTATCAGAGCCTGGGTTATAGAGAATTAGGTTTATTAGAAATAAATGACCTAGACTATAACCATAGAATGTTTTATTTGAACTCTATAGTTGCCATGCTAGGCCATGAACTATAATTTGAACCTTATAGTTGCTATGATAGGTCAAATTTGATTATGTGACTACTTGTGCTACTTGACTAGTTATTTGATAGGTCTATTCATTGAACCTAGTTTAGGATGCCTAACATGCACACACTAGACTAGGGTTCTGAACTTCTTGACCCCTTTCTTACGTCTTGCAAGAGGATCGTCATTATGAAGACTAATCTTAGACTTATAAGTCTAATTAAATCTTTGACTCTCGTCAATAGCCTTTAGGTTCACATTAATGAGTAGGAAACACATACAATCTGGAAGGGCGAATACCTGTACTTTGGGGAGTTCTGTCTAGGAATGTATTTCGTATAAATCCAAATCAACCGATGGACCTGTTATACTTTCCTAGGAACCCTTGGAGTGAGTATGAACCTATAGGCTAAAATATGTCTTTCTGAAAGTTAATTTGGACTTAGACACTTTGATATGTCAAAAGTGTTCCTTTGGGAATGCAATCTGTGTATTGATTTGTGCTTGAACTCTCAATTGAACTATCAAATTCTTATTTTTAAACTCCTTGAGTTATTTCTGATCCTTTTCATTTTGAACTCTTGTAGAATCATGCCTCCTCGTCGCAATGCCAACACCACTAATGCAGATCACACCAACACCAACACCAACAATGCTAATAACACCACCAACCTCAATAATCCCATCATACAAGAATTGGTTGCTGTCATTACTCAGCAAATGGCCACAGTCCTACCTGGCCTTGTGACCCAGCTTAATCAAGCCAATGGGGTTCAACAACAACAGGAATGGTGAGGGTGCAAACCAAACTTGCACCTTCAAGTATTTCAACTCTTGCCACCCTGCCGAGTTCCTTGGTTCTGAAGGGGCCACTGGACTGCTTCAATGGTTCGAAAGCATGGAGAGTACCTTCCTCCATTCTAACTTCCCTGAGAACCTTAAGGTTCGTTATGCCACCAGTGTCTTTCAAAATAGGGCACTCACTTGGTGGAATACCGAGAAATGAACTAGAGGTAATGAAACTGCAATGGCCTTAACTTGGGATGAGGTCAAACAACTGATGACAGAAGAGTTTTGCCCTCGCAACAAAATGAGGTAACTTGAGTCGGAATTCCGAGATCTTAAACAGGATAGTGGGGAAAATCTGGCTTACACGAACCGTCACCACGAACTTAGTCTATTGGTTCCACACATGGTCACCCCACTTACTCATGCTATTCAGAAGTATATTAGTGGCCTACCCATGCAAATCCAAGATGCCTATTATGGGAGCAAACCAGATACAATGGAAGATGCAATTCGATTAGCTGCCACCCTAACTGACAACCATGTTAGGGCGGGTACTCTAATTAGAAAGGGAGCCAAGAAAAAGCCAAGTCCATCACTGACGAATCTTCTAAGGAGGTTAAACCCGAATCTTCTAACGCCTCAAAGTCCATTAACCGTAAGAGGAAGGTTAAAACCTTTGCGGTAGTAACCCCTGCTATCCCTACCACACCTATCAACCAACAAGCCCCACCAAACCCAAACAATAGAACCTATGTGGGAGTTCAACCTTTGTGCCCTACTTGTAGATACCATCATGCATCAAACCAACAATGCAAGGTACGCACTGTTTGTGGGAAATACGGGCATTTTGCAAATTACTGTCGGAATGGACAAAACTTGCAGCAAGGTCAACCAGCTCCACCAGTTAACTAGCAACCAGCTGCACCGGTTCCCGCAATAACCAATGGAAGGGCCTGCTATGAATGTAGCGACCCCAATCAACTTAGAAACAAATGTCCAAGGCTTGTGGGAAATGAACAAAGGGTTACACGGGCACGTACTTTCCAGCTTAATGCGCAAACAGCCCAAGCTAACCAAGATGTGGTGAACGGTACGTTCTTGATTAATGACTGCTATGCTTCTGTGTTATTTGATTCGGGTGCTGATAGGAGTTTTGTGCCTACACAATTTGAGCCTTTAGTTGGTAGAACACAAACTAGATTAGACTAACCTTATAATGTGGAAGTGGCTGACGGTAATGCGATAGACATTCATGCTATTATATTAAGATGTACGGTGAACCTTATGGGTCACGTTTTCCCTATCAATCTTATACCCATGCCTCTTGGTAGCTTTGATTTTATAATTGGCATGGATTGGTTAGCCACTCATCGAGCCGAGATTGTTTGCTTCGAGAAGTTCATATGTATTCCACTACCGTCGGGTGAAACTCTGAGAATCTTTGGAGAGACGCCTTGTACCGGTCTTAAACTTATGACGTGCACGAAAGCTCACAAGTATTTACGAAAGAAGTATTTAGCCTTTCTAGCCCATGTTGTGGAGAAGAAAGACAAGGGCAAAAGCATTCAAGACCTCCCGATCATTCGTGACTATCCTGAAGTATTTCCCGATGATCTCCCGGGAATTCCACCCGTATGACAAGTCGAGTTTCGAACCGACTTAGTACCCAGTGCTAATCCAAATGCAAAGTCTCCCTATCTTCTTGCACCTTCTGAAATGCAAGAACTTGCTAGTCAAATCCAAGAGTTATCCGATAAAGGTTTCATTAACCCAAGTCATTCACCTTAGGGTGCACCAGTCCTTTTCGTTAAAAAGAAGGACGGGTCATTCCGAATGTGTATTGACTATCGTGAGCTCAACAAACTCACCATAAAGAACCGGTATCCATTGCCTCGAATCGATGACTTATTTGATCAACTTCAAGGATCGGTTTAGTTTTCAAAGATCGACCTTTGCTCCGGTTATCATCAACTTCGTGTTCATGAAGATGACATCCCAAAGACTGCTTTTCGAACTAGATATGGTCACTACGAGTTTGTGGTTATGCCTTTTGGGTTAACCAATGCATCTGCGGTTTTCATGGATCTTATGAACCGAGTGTGTAGACCGTATTTGGACAAATGCGTGATCGTATTTATTGATGATATCTTGATCTACTCCAAAATCAAATCTGAACATGAACAACACCTTAAATTGGTTTTGGAGCTCTTAAGAAAAGAACAACTGTATGCCAAATTCTCTAAATGCGAATTTTGGCTTAAGGAAGTTCAATTCTTAGGACACATTGTCAATGAAGAAGGTGTTCATGTAGATCCAGCGAAGATTGAAGCCGTTAAGAATTGGAGTACACCAAAGACTCCAACCGATATTCGTTCTTTTCTCGGTCTTGCCGGTTACTATCGACATTTTATCGCCAATTTCTCAAAGATTGTTGTTCCACTCACCGCCTTGACTCATAAGGACAAGCCTTATGAATGGGGGCCAAAACAAGAAGAAGCATTCCAAACGCTAAAACAAAAGCTTTGTGATGCTCCTATCTTGACTCTTCCCGATGGAAACGATGACTTCGTTGTTTATTGTGATGCATCTAATCAAGGACTCAGTTGTGTTCTCATGCAACGAGGAAAGGTTATTGCTTACGCATCGAGACAATTGAAGGTTCACGAAAAGAAGTACACCACGCACGATCTCGAACTCGGCGCTGTCGTATTTGCCTTAAAGATTTGGATGCACTATCTCTATGGCACAAAATGTGTGTTCTTCACTAATCACAAGAGCCTTCAACATATTCTTCATCAAAAAGAACTCAATATGAGGCAACGACGTTGGGTTGAACTTTTAAACGATTATGATTGCGAGATTCGTTATCATCTCGGCAAAGCCAACGTTGTAGCTGACGCACTTAGTCGAAAGAGCCACACTCAAGTGCATAGCATTCAAATCCAATCCAATCTTCACAACCACATATATGAGGCTCAACAAATCTCTTTGAATCAAGGCAATTTGCATGATGAAATGTCTTGTGGTGCTGAACTTCAACTAGAAACCAAGTCTGATGGTTTACTATATTTCTTGAATCGTATTTGGATCCCAAATCGTAAGGATCTTCGATTGACCATCATGAACGAGGCACATAAGTCTCGTTATTCCATTCATCCTAGAGCGGACAAGATGTATCAAGATCTTCGAGTCCTATATTGGTGGCCTGGCGTGAAGAAAGACATTGCCGAGTATGTTACTAAATGCTTGACTTGTTCTAAAGTCAAAGCCGAGCACCAACGACCTTCGGGATTGCTCGTTCAACCTGAAATTCCCATGTGGAATTGGGAAAACATTTCTATGGACTTCATCACGAAACTTCCAAGAACTTCTAGTGGTCATGATAGTATATGGGTGATCATTGACCGTTTGACTAAATCGGCTCATTTTTTACCGATTCGCGCTTTCCTGTGCGAAAGTTAGCTCGTATTTATGTTGATGAGATCATAAGCTGACATGGGGTACCTCTTAGCATTATATCTGATCGTGATGCTCGATTCACTGCTCGTTTTTGGGAATCTCTACATGAATCGTTCGGTACTCGATTGGATCTTGGCACGGCTTATCGTCCTCAAACGGATGGTCAAACAGAGCGAACGATTCAAACTCTCGAAGACATTCTTAGAGCTTGTGCCATTGATTTTGGTGGAAATTGGGATAATCATCTACCGCTTGTTGAGTTCTCGTATAATAATAGTTATCATGCGAGTATCGGGATGGCGCCTTTCGAAGCACTCTATGGTCGTAAAGGTCAGTCGCCTATTGCTTGGAACGAGATTGGTGAGAATCATATCATTGGACCCGAATTGATTCAAGAAACGACTGACAAGATTCATCTTATTCGCGACAACTTGTTAACTACTCGAAGTCGACAAAAGAGTTATGCTGACAAACGTTGTAAACCTTTGGATTCCAAGTCGGTGATATGGTACTTCTTAAGGTTTCACCTAGGAAAGGAGTTATACGATTTGGTAAAAAGGGAAAGCTTGCTCCTTGCTATGTGGGTCCTTTTAAAGTTCTCGAAAGAATTGAGAAGGTAGCCTACAAGCTCGATCTACCACAAGAGCTTAGCAACATTTATCCAACCTTTCACGTGTCTAATTTGAAGAAGTGCTTGGCCGATGATACTCTACAAGTACCTTTCGATGACGTTCGCATTTACAAGTCTATGAACATTATTGAGAAACCGGTAGAAATCTTGGACCACCATGTCAAACAACTCAAGCGAAGCCGAATTCCGATTGTTAAAGTTCGTTGGGAATCGAAACATGGTCAAGAGTTCACTTGGGAACGCGAAGACCAAATGCAGTTGAAGTACCCACATTTGTTTTCTATAGTTTCTTCTTAATTTCCGGACGAAATTCCTAAAAGTAGGGGAGACTGTAACATTTCGATTAATTATGTAATTTCAAGATTTTCAATAAGAAATTCTATTTAATTATTTATCTATTTATTATTATTATTTTTACTACAAATAATATCAATAACAACAACAATAATAATAACAACAATAAAGCTTAAAAAAATTATTTTTTAAAAATTACAAAGAAAGTATTATAAATATATGTATTTTTATTACAACGATAATAATATTATTAAAATGTATAAATATTAAATTTAAAAAATAACGGTGATCTTATAAAGTTTATAAAATCAATAAAAATTTTATAAAAAGGTTTTAAGAACTTGTAGGGGTTATTATTGTAAAAGCTGAAAGGTTAAAATAAAGAAAACAAGGAGGGACCAACCTTGTCAAACCCTCAAACTATTATCTTCTTTCTCAACCATTTCTCTTATGGATATCCATAGACCCATTTCGACCCATTCAACCTACAACGCGAATTCGGGAATAGAATCAACAAATTCTTAAACTTTAGTCAACTCCGAACATAATGGGATCGATAACCGCTGCCAATTCAACGTTTAATAGTCAAATGTATACGAAATCCATTCCTAAATAACCGTATTCGAGCGAATAGCATGAAATCTATATATACGAGCATAAAAATCAAATTAAATCAACCCACTCATTCATACTAAACCCACGAATCGATCTGTGCAATCTAAACACTTCCAGAAGCTCTCTAGTTCGTGAAATCGAGCCTCAAAGGTGCGACTGAGACGTTTCTGAACCAGTGATCGGAATCCACCAAATCGTAAACCAAGGTTAGTGTTTTATACATCCCTAGACTCGTTTTTAGATGCTTAATAAAATCCCCATGGTTTCGTAGTCGATCGAGTTCGAAATCGCGTGAATTTGAGGGCTAAAGAAACTAGGGCTCGTAAGGTTACAAGAGGAATTGGGGAAACTGAATAGGAACAAGTTAAGCGTAATCCGAACGAAACTATTAACACCAATGTGGCCCAGTTCAACCGGTTAACATGTGTGTGTTTAAGAGCAACGGTCACATGTTCGAGAGTCGGCAGTGCCGAATTTTGGGCTGTTTTGGCAAATTTTTTATATCTTTTTATTTATTAACTGTTTTTTATTTCTGATTTCACCTAATTTTTTATAAATTTTAAAACTATTAATTTGAAAAAAAATAGAGAATTTCATATTCAGTTTATTATTTGTTTAATTACTTATTTTTTTAATTAGGAAAAAAAAATGTATTATTACTATTATTGATATTATTATTATTAACATCTTATCATTAGTAGGATTTGCTATAGTCAATATTATTATTATTAGTATGATTAGCTTAGTTAATATTATTATTAATAATAAATTACTATCTTATTATTACTACAATTAAAGGTATTAATATTACTATTACTAATATTATTAATAGTATTATTGTTATTAAGACTATAATTATTTTTATTATTATGATCATGGTCATTAACAAAATTATTATTATTATTATTATTATTATTATTATTATTATTATAATTATTATTATAATTAATACAAATATTATTATTATTATTACTATTACAATTATATTTGATATTATTAATAAAAGTATCAGTATTAGTATTATTAGTATTATTATATTTATAACTATTATCATTATTAATATAATTATTATTATTGATAATATTGATAGTATTAACAATAGTATTACTATTATGAAAATTTTTCAACATTTATAAATACTTTAAACTTTAAACAATGACACGGCTTGTAAACAATTTTTATAATTATACTTACGGATTTGATTATAAACACAAGTACATTATGGAAATTACATGCAAAGTCAAAGCTATCTTAGTTATGTGTGAATGATTTATAGGTTAAGCTAGATCGTGTTGGATACTATTTGGACTACATAGTTATCATTATTCGCAATTTAGCTCATCAATCAAGGTGAGTCTTCATAGCCCCTTTTTATGTTTTTATTATTTGGGGTGAAACACGTTATCACAATTTTTAAACTATTTATGTGCAACTAGTTTATGACATTATAGATGTTGAACTTTAGTTAACATTTAGCATTGATCACCCGTAGTGACTATGATAGATCTATTGACCGGCCATTCCACTGTGTTTGATTTACCCTTCGGGGGAAGCCCACAGTGATAGTTACTAGTTCAAGCATTGCGATGCTTACCATGGTCAAACATTATTCTGTTAACATTAGTTGATCTGCTTTATTTACTAATTCAATATTGTATGTTCATTATGCTTGGTTACACATATTATTTATAAAATTTTATCAACATTTTATTCAACTATTTTGGTGTGTGTGCTTAAACCTGTGAAGCTCACCAACTTTATATTTGACCTTTTGTTTAAACATGTTTCAGGTGGAAACGCTACATAGACATGCTAAGAGATTGGATTTAGTTTTATTATTATGTTTAGAATTTGACTGTTTAATTTAATATTTTCTTTTATGATATATTGGATGTTTGAAGTTATTTGAATTATGATTGAATTTATGATAATGAATGGTTTGAATTAATTTCAATAAACACCCTGTGCTTTTGAACAATCTACACTTCGTGTACGCTCCGATGATTCCGCCATTGGTCGGGGTGTTACAAACACCGCAAGCAATGTCAAGCAAAAACGTGCATCAGTCAGAATCACTAACGGTTTCAAGCAAAAACGTGCATTAGTTGGAAACATCACCACTTTATCTCGCGATCCCCCAACATGTTTTGGCAATGAAACATGGAAGACAGGATGGCTAGTGATTCATTCAGTATGTCCAACCGGTAAGCCACCTTATGTCACACCCCGAGCCGGCGGGGTTGGATCGAAGTCCCCGTCGGGCGGAAGGTTTTCGGAGCGCGATATCGTGAATGATAATCGTGATGATCAGATTGTTTATATAGCATCAATGTTAAGAATAATTAAGCACAATAAAACATTAACTAGGATTACAAAGTTAAATTACAAATATCAAGGTTTGATAATTTAACTAAGTAAACCTATCCAAAAGAATCAAATATATCTATCTTGTATTTGTACAAGATATCAAAAAGAGATTCGTATTGATCTCAAAAGATGTGCTTCTTCAAAAGTCAACTAGGATCTATGTCTGGTCATCCTAGTATGCAATCCTGAATCTTAGCTTAATCCTGTACGTCACCTGAGAAAGCATGTAATAATAAGAAAGTCAACACAATGGTTGGTGAGTTCATGTAGATTTTATGTAAAAATAGTTTGAAAACCCTTTGAATGACAACCTTAACCTCACCATTAACCACCTATACCATCTGTTTCAGTATGCTTATATACAGGGCATATGTAGGGGACAATCTCCAGCCACAGTCCCACCACATACTAAACCACATGATATATTGTTCCTGATGATAATTAAGCGTTTCATCCTACATGTTTGATTTCATAACGTTTGTTTCCAAATGTTTGATTCTTTAAATTAGATTACCCTGTAATTGTTTACCTTGATTCCCTGAATGACAACCTTAACCTCATTAACAACCACCTATGCTATCCAACCAAGTATGCTTATATATAGGGCATATGTAGGGGACAAGCCCCAGCCACCGTCCCACCACATACCGGGCTGCTTAACATATTGTTGTTAATGATAATTAAGCGTTTCACTCCACTACCTTGATTCCATAGCATTTGATTCCACGACATATGATTCTTAGCATTTGTTTTCCCTGCCAATGTTTACCTTGTTTCCCCCGAAATGAGAACCTTAACCTCACTAACAACCACCTATGCTATCCAACCAAGTATGCTTATATATAGGGCATATGTAGGGGACAAGCCCCAGCCACCGTCCCACCACATACCGAGCTGCTTAACAAATTGTTATTAATGACAATTAAGCGTTTCACTCCACACTATTGATTTCCCCCAACGTATAAGTATTAAGTTTAATAGGCACCATTATGGACAGCTGAAAACCCTAAGAAGTTCAGCATCCATCCATAATGATCCTATTTATGACTCGTGACATGTTTTGATAGAGAAACCTTCAAGTTAACACAAAGTCAACTAGAAGATTTCAATCATTCTAGTCACTTGTCATAACCATGGATGAATCAAGAAGAACACTGAATGACTAGTAGGGGTTGACACACAGGTCAACACGCGGCGGCCAATCAGTCTGTCTTACATGACTCTGACAAAGAAGAACATTGATGACTAGTAGGGGTTGACACACAGGTCAACACGCGGCGGCCAACAGTCTGTCTTACAATGTCCAAAAGTTTAAGCATACAAGTCTAAAGCATTCACATAGTTTCACTGATGACTAGTAGGGGTTGACACACAGGTCAACACGCGGCGGTCAATCAGTCTTTTGTTTAAGCATCCCATGTTTCAATCATTCAAGTGTTCAAGCATCCAAATGTTCACATGTTTCTAAGCATAGCAAGTATTCCAAGTGTTCATGTATCCCAAGTATATCATGCATTCAAGTATCTCAAATATCCCAAATGTATCAAGCATTCACGTGTTTTCAAGTATCTCAAAGTATATCAAGTATTCACGTGCTTTCAAGTATTTCAAGTATAATAAACATCCAAGTGTTTCAAGCATCTCACGTATATAAGTATTGCTAAGCATATAGGTTTCAAGTTAAGTTTAAGCAAATCATTGTAAGTGTAAATAAAATTTAATACTTTACTAAAGGTGTAGAACATTAACATTCTGAAATAATTGTATAAAGCATTAGTGTTTAGTTTAAGTATTTTCCAAAGCCTTAAGATTTAGTATATAGTTAAACATAGAGTTTAAAAGTTAAACCTCAATTGTATAGTTTAAGCACATGGCTTATAACCTAAGTATTTAGCTCAAAGTTTAGGTATTAAGTTTATATCATAAGTGTTTAACATAAGGTTTAGGCTTCAAATTTATATCGTAAGCCTCAAGTATATAGTTTAAACTTCTTGTTTGTAGTATAAGTATCAAATTTATTGCTTCTCAAAGTATACTACTTTCCAGTTTGAGCACACAGTGTTTGTTTAATGTAAATAAATGTAAGGTAAATGGCATTTGCTATTTACACTATAGCCTTAGTCTTTGGTTTCCCACCCAAGCATTTCAAATTCAAGCATTAGTATAAGCATTGTAATTATGTGTAAAAGCATTAAATAAACATTTCAATAATTGTTTAACATGCTTCTCAGTCCCGAAGTAAAACAAAAGGTTTGAAAATGGACAAATGAACTCACATGGTATTTGAAGTGGTTGACTATATAAATACAATGATGCACGCGCTCGTTGTAGTATTTGCTGTTGTATTCACGATCCTGTATTGATTTTATGTTGTTTGCATCTTATAAGTATAAGTTGAAATGATTCATGTGTGTGTAGGTGTTAGTGTTAGCCCTAAAGTTGGCTAACATCATAAGTCTCGGTCTTTATTCGGCCCCGTTTTCCTATTATTGAATTTAATAATACTTAACCAAACTGAAATAAGGTTAGTACCCTTGTCATGATATGTGTTCTTGAAACTAGTATGGCCCATGAGTACTACACTTAAATTTTAGTTTAGAAAGGTATAATTTCTTAGCTCCTTGTGAGAAGCCAACTTGGTTGTTACATGCTTAACGATTTTCTATAAAACTATCCTTTTGAATCTTTAATAGTTTAGGTGTTACGAATGCATTGGGTCCAAGAATTTTACCACCTTTGTAGTAATACCCCAAGATCACCATGCATGTTATAATACCTCGAATCGATTCAACATGTAACTTTGGATTTCCATCAAGTGGGCCGAATGAGTTAAGTAGACTAATAATTGTTTATGGGCCGAACTAAGAAATCCTTGGTCGTTTAAGACTCTGTGTGGGCCGAAACAAGGAATGTCATGGCCCGAGTTATTCATGGACCTGATGAATGTTGGGCCGAAATAGGGAGTGGGTTGGCACATCTGTTTGGGCCCATTTATTTGATTGGAATTATGTGTGTTATGGGCCTAATAGGTGGACTAGGAACTTGCTGTTTGGACCGAATTAAAGGGGCCGAATGTTTATAATTCAAACAAAGAAGGGTGAGCAGGTGGGTCTTATTCAATCGGTATGGGTTGTTCACTTTCAGGGTATTATGACCAGCGAAACTATTGGTTCACGCAGCTAAGGTTCGGCCCAGCTATGGTACTAACGAACCCTATGGTTCGTTCATGATGTGAGGAGTTCGGCTAAGCTTCCCAGCTACAATAGGTTCGTGGGGTGTGGAAGCAGTAAGGTTCGGCTGAAGTTTCATGTTGTAGGTTCGGCTAGTGTGAGTGGAACACAAGGTTCGGCTAATGCTCTTGGGTTCGTGACATCACTATGGTTCGCCTAGAGTCATGTGTTCGTGGCTTTTGCATGAGGTTCGGCCAATTGCATGGAAGGTTCGCTACCAGGGGTTCGGCACCTAGGATAGGGTTCGGCCATGTCACAGGGTTCGCGCATGCATTCAAAAGGGTTCGGTGGTAGTTGGAACCCAACAAGGTTCGGCCAATGGGAAGGCATCTCGCAGGTTCGTTCCCCACGAACCTGTATGGTTCGTTTTCATCAGCTTCACCCCATCTCATCTATCCTAGGGTGCGTTATGAACGAGTGTTAAGCGATCCAAGAATGCTCAATGTTGTCGGGTTCGTGTATGTATATGTACATATAGCCGGGTAGAAGGTTTGTGAAGAAATCCAAGAATGAAACCCTATTTTTCAGCAAGTTCTAAGCTTCATACCTGAAATTTGGCCGGGTAAAACTTCAGATCGGTTGTACTTTCATGTAGAAGGAGTCAAGAGCTTCGCGTGGACACCAAAAACGTCAATTTTCGTTGAGAAACGAGTGAGATCTTGAAGGTTGAAGATGATAATTCTTGAGAGAGAGATGGAAACGGGAGAGAGGATTTAGAGAGAGAGAGAAACTTGGAAAAATGAAAGAATGCCATCTTTTGGGGTTTAAATACCCGAGGGTATTTGGGCTCGTTTCGATTGTTCGGTTTTCGTCTCCGTTGCGTTTCCGGATCGTAACGCTCATATTTTTCGCAATTTAAATAAAAGGCTTTGTTTTAAACGTTTGGAAAGTATTTATTTTCAGTAATTATTTTAAATATCGTTTTCTTGAATTATCTATCGTAATTTATTTAAAACGCGCGTTTCGTTAATTGCTCGCGTATTATGCTTCACGCGCTTTAATTAAAATAGTTTCCTCTTTAATCTATTTCTGATGAGTTTCAAAATTGTAAAACAGGAAATATTATATTTCCTTATATTTATTATCGTTCGAATCGTCTTCGTTTTCGTTTCGTCAGAACACGTCACTTACGCGCGTTTTCGTACAGAGCGCTAACTGTACGAACACGATCGTACGTTTCACTTTCTGATTTTGTTTTCTCCTTTTCAGTCATCGTTTCATAACTTTAAACTTTCAGATCTATTCGTACAGATCGTCACCTATACGAACAGTTCGTCGGTTTAGCATTCTGTAACAACAACTGTTATGGTTTTATTCTGTTTATCCTCACATACTTTTAAACCTAATAATACAAAATCAAGCATGTATGCATTTGTTCATGATTGTCTGATGTGTTTCTGACTGTTTAAACCATAAGGTTTAAATCAGAATTTCAGAAACATCGTGTAATAGTTTATGTTCATCATCGAATGTTAATAGCTTCTATGTAATTCTCTAGTTTGTCTCTGGGTTACTATACAAGTTACTGTACGGATTAATGTTCCGGTAACGATTCCGGCACAGATGTTACAGTCTCTCCTTGATAAAGAAATTTCGTCCCGAAATTTAAAAGTTATTATCGAGTACAACTTTCTTTGTAACAAGTGGAAAGACTTTTGTTTGAAGTGATGTCCCTACGTCCCCAAATAAACTCTGGGTCGCGTTTGGGATTCTTATGTATGTCCTCAGAGTTCTGCTAATCTTATTGTTCATAGTTGTACTACTGTTACGACTCACTAAATCTTTGCATGGTTCTAACACCTTATTGTTCAAACTAAACTGATGCTACGAGCATCAATTGTTGCACAACCTTAGTGTTAGTGGTGGTTTCCTATGTATGTTTTATGCATTAATTAAGGATTCTTTCATTGTTTCTAAGCAATGAAAGAGTTCCTAAGTTCTCATGGAGTACTCATGTGATTATACTAAATAGGAATAAGATAAATTTCTTATTCATACCAGTATTAAAGTAAAATGAAGTCTTATGAGTTAAAGGGTGTCACATACCAGTACCCGTTTCTGGGTCTTGGCGTGCAGCAGGAGCTCCTATCATGAAGGCTCTTCCCCTTGGTACTTGATCTCCTGGTTGTGCCCTCTTTGGGCAGTTCCTGGAGAAATGACCTAGTTCTCCACAGTTAAAGCATCCCTGATTGTTGTTGTTGTAGTTGCCAAGGTTTTGTGGTGGTGGTTTTACCATAGTAGCATTGTTCACAGCCGGTGTCGGTGAAGTTCGACAGTGTTGAGCCATATGGCCTTTTCGGCCACAGTTGGTACACTGCCTACACGGCATAGTGGCAGCATGATGAAACTGACATTGTGCACATTGAGGATGTACACCAGTGTAAGGTTTGCGTGCAGCTTTAGTAGATACTGCAGCAACTTGATTGAGTGGTGTGGGCATCGCGTATTGTTGGATGGCCTTTTGTTTCTTCTTTGGTTGTTTCTCCTTAGTCTTGTCCGAATAATCTTTCAATTCTCCGGACTTCACCATCACATCAGTAAGTTTAGCTGACAAGGAGATAGCAGATTCTAAAGTTGCAAGGTTTGCAGCAAGTACAATGCCCTGAATGCAGTATGGTAATCCTCCTACATATCGGTCAATTCGCTTTTCCAGTGTTGGCACCATCTCAAGCACCAAGGATACCAATTCATGATAGCGAGTAGTGTATGTCATGTGATCAGTTCCTTTCATCACATGATTTGAGAGTTCAACTTCCAAGTTCTGTAGTTCGTGCTTAGGACAGAATTCATTCCTCAGGAGGGCTTGAATTCTGCCCAAGGCATGGCTAGTGCTTCATTCCTACCTCGAGCATTTATCTGGGAGTTCCACCAAGTTAGGGCATGCTTACTGAAAGATCCCGCAGCATAGCGAACCTTATGTCTTTCCGGACAACTGCTTAGGTCCAATGTATTTTCCATCTTCTCTAGCCATTGGATCAGTCCAACGGCTCCTTCAACACCGCTAAAGCTTGGCGGTTTGCATCCTACGAATGATTTGTACGAACAGTCTGATTTAGCGCCGGTGTTTCCACTGGTTTCCCCCGTAGTACGCCCGGAGTCGTTACCGTGGTCTCGAATCCTGTTGATCATCTCCGGAATAATATCCTTCATCTGGTTAGTCAACTGGCTACTCAGTAATGTTACCAAGGCAACAGCAGCAGGGTCCAGAACTAAAGTTGCATTCGGATTCAGAGGAGGACTATGTGGAGGAGGAGGCGGCGGTGGTGAATCTGGCGATGATGGTGTCGATGAGTGAGGTGCAGAAGTCTGTGGTGTAGGTACCGGGGTCGGTTGTCTTCTAGGCGGCATTCTGATCATAACCAAAGATATTGGTTAGAGCAGTGATCGAATGCAGAAGACACAATGCAAACTTAAGTCTAATGTTCTCTACATTAGGGTCCTTAAGTTATAGTCTAGGTCAAACCGTTTAAGTATGTGACCTATTATTCTCTATAACCTTGAGTTCTGATACCAATCTGTCACACCCCGAGCCGACGGGGTTGGATCGAAGTCCCCGTCGGGCGGAAGGTTCTCGGAGCGCGATATCGTGAATGATAATCGTGATGATCAGATTGTTTACATAGCATCAACGTTAAGAATAATTAAGCACAATAAAACATTAACTAGGATAACAAAGTTAAATTACAAATATCAAGGTTTGATAATTTAACTAAGTAAACCTATCCAAAAGAATCAAATATATCTATCTTGTATTTGTACAAGATATCAAAAAGAGATTCGTATTGATCTCAAAAGATGTGCTTCTTCAAAAGTCAACTAGGATCTATGTCTGGTCATCCTAGTATGCAATCCTGAATCTTAGCTTAATCTTGTGCGTCACCTGAGAAAGCATGTAATAATAACAAAGTCAACACGATGGTTGGTGAGTTCATGTAGTTTTTATGTAAAAATAGTTTGAAATCCCTTTGAATGACAACCTTAACCTCACCATTAACCACCTATACCATATGTTTTAGTATGCTTATATATAGGGCATATGTAGGGGACAATCCCTAGCCACCGTCCCACCACATACTAAACCACATGATATATTGTTCCTGATGATAATTAAGCGTTTCATCCTAAATGTTTGATTTCATAACGTTTGATTCCAATGTTTGATTCTTTAAATTAGATTACCCTATAATTGTTTACCTTGATTCCCTGAATGACAACCTTAACCTCACTAACAACCACCTATGCTATCCAACCAAGTATGCTTATATATAGGGCATATGTAGGGGATAAGCCCAAGCCACCGTCCCACCACATACCGGGCTTCTTAACATATTGTTGTTAATGATAATTAAGCGTTTCACTCCACTACCTTGATTCCATAGCATTTGATTCCGCGACATATGATTCTTAGCATTTGTTTTCCCTGCCAATGTTTACCTTGTTTCCCCCGAAATGACAACCTTAACCTCACTAACAACCACCTATGCTATCCAACCAAGTATGCTTATATATAGGGCATATGTAGGGGAGAAGCCCCAGCCACCGTCCCACCACATACAGGGCTGCTTAACGTATTGTTATTAATGACAATTAAGCGTTTCAGTACACACTATTGATTTCCCCCAACGTATAAGTATTAAGTTTAATAGGCACCATTATGGACAGCTGAAAACCCTAAGAAGTTCAGCATCCATCCATAATGATCCTATTTATGACTCGTGATATGTTTTGATAGAGAAACCTTCCAGTTAACACAAAGTCAACTAGAAGAACTCAATCATTCTAGTCACTTGTCATAACCATGGATGAATCAAGAAGAACACTGAATGACTAGTAGGGGTTGACACACAGGTCAACACGCGGCGGCCAATCAGTCTGTCTTACATGACTCTGACAAAGAAGAACATTGATGACTAGTAGGGGTTGACACACAGGTCAACACGCGGTGGCCAACAGTCTGTCTTACAATGTCCAAAAGTTTAAGCATACAAGTCTAAAGCATTCACATAGTTTCACTGATGACTAGTAGGGGTTGACACACAGGTCAACACGCGGCGGCCAATCCGTCTTTTGTTTAAGCATCCCATGTTTCAATCATTCAAGTGTTCAAGCATCCAAATGTTCACATGTTCCAAGCATAGCAAGTATTCCAAGTGTTCATGTATCCCAAGTATATCATGCATTCAAGTATCTCAAATATCCCAAATGTATCAAGCATTCACGTGTTTTCAAGTATCTCAAAGTATATCAAGTATTCACGTGCTTTCAAGTATTTCAAGTATAATAAACATCCAAGTGTTTCAAGCATCTCACGTATATAAGTATTGCTAAGCATATAGGTTTCAAGTTAAGTTTAAGCAAATCATTGTAAGTGTAAATAAAATTTAATACTTTACTAAAGGTGTAGAACATTAACATTCTGAAATAATTGTATAAAGCATTAGTGTTTAGTTTAAGTATTTTCCAAAGCCTTAAGATTTAGTATATAGTTAAACATAGAGTTTAAAAGTTAAACCTCAATTGTACAGTTTAAGCACATGGCTTATAACCTAAGTATTTAGCTCAAAGTTTAGGTATTAAGTTTATATCATAAGTGTTTAACATAAGGTTTAGGCTTCAAATTTATATCGTAAGCCTCAAGTATATAGTTTAAACTTCTTGTTTGTAGTATAAGTATCAAATTTATAGCTTCTCAAAGTATACTAGGTTTCAGTTTGAGCACACAGTGTTTGTTTAATGTAAATAAATGTATGGTAAATAGCATTTGCTATTTACACTATAGCCTTAGTCTTTGGTTTCCCACCCAAGCATTTCAAATTCAAGCATTAGTATAAGCATTGTAATTATGTGTAAAAGCATTAAATAAACATTTCAATAATTGTTTAACATGCTTCTCAGTCCCGAAGTAAAACAAAAGGTTTGAAAAGGGACAAATGAACTCACATGGTATTTGAAGTGGTTGACTATATAAATACAATGATGCACGCGCTCGTTGTAGTATTTGATGTTGTATTCATGATCCTGTATTGATTTTATGTTGTTTGCATCTTATAAGTATAAGTTGAAATGATTCATGTGTGTGTAGGTGTTAGTGTTAGCCCTAAAGTTGGCTAACATCTTAAGTCTCGGTCTTTATTCGGCCCCGTTTATTCCTATTATTGAATTTAATAATACTTAACCAAACTGAAATAAGGTTAGTACCCTTGTCATGATATGTGTTCTTGAAACTAGTATGGCCCATGAGTACTACACTTAAATTTTAGTTTAGAAAGGTATAATTTCTTAGCACCTTGGGAGAAGCCAACTAGGTTGTTAGATGCTTAATGATTTTCTATAAAACTATCCTTTTGAATCTTTAATGGTTTAGGTGTTAAGAATGCATTGGGTCCAAGAATTTTACCACCTTTGTAGTAATACCCCAAGATCACCATGCATGTTATAATACCTCGAATCGATTCAACATGTAAGTTTGGATTTCCATCAAGTGGGCCGAATGAGTTAAGTAGAATAATAATTGTTTACGGGCCGAACTAAGAAATCCTTTGGGCCGAAACAAGGAATGTCATGGCCTGAGTTATTCATGGGCCTGATGAATGTTGGGCAGAAATAGGGAGTGGGTTGGCACATCTGTTTGGGCCCATTTATTTGATTTGAATTATGTGTGTTATGGGCCTAATAGGTGGACTAGGAACTTGCTGTTTGGACCGAATTAAAGGGGCCGAATGTTTATAATTCAAACAAAGAAGGGTGAGCAGGTGGGTCTTATTCAATCGGTATGGGTTGTTCACTTTCAGGGTATTATGACGAGCGAACCTATTGGTTCGTGCAGCTAAGGTTCGGCCCAGCTATGGTACTAACGAACCCTATGGTTCGTTCATGATGTGAGGGGTTCGGCTAAGCTTCCCAGCTACAATAGGTTCGTGGGGTGTGGAAGCAGTAAGGTTCGCGTGGACACCAAAAACGCCAATTTTCGTTGAGAAACGAGTGAGATCTTGAAGGTTGAAGATGATAATTCTTGAGAGAGAGATGGAAACCGGAGAGAGGGTTTAGAGAGAGAGAGAAACTTGGAAAAATGAAAGAATGCCATCTTTTGGGGTTTAAATACCCCGAGGGTATTCGGGCTCGTTTCGATTGTTCGGTTTTCGTCTCCGTTGCGTTTCCGGATCGTAACGCGCATATTTTTCGCAACTGTACGAACACGATCGTACGTTTCACTTTCTGATTTTGTTTTCTACTTTTCAGTCATCGTTTCATAACTTTAAACTTTCAAATCTATTCGTACAGATCGTCACCTATACGAACAGTTCGTCGGTTTAGCATTCTGTAACAACAACTGTTATGGTTTTATTCTGTTTATCCTCACATACGTTTAAACCTAATAATACAAAATCAAGCATGTATGCATTTGTTCATGATTGTCTGATGTGTTTCTGACTGTTTAAACAATAAGGTTTAAATCAGAATTTCAGAAACATCGTGTAATAGTTTATGTCCATCATCGAATGTTAATAGCTTCTATGTAATTCTCTAGTTTGTATCTGGGTTACTGTACAAGTTACTGTACAGATTACTGTTCCGGTAACGATTCCGGCACAGATGTTACACCTTACCCACTCTCTCGGTGATTAGAAATGAGCCAAAATACTTGGGCTTTAACTTCAAGTGCTTAATACTGCTTATGTACCCTTATGGAATGTTGCATATATAGTTGCAAATTGAGATTAAACCCACATACATGTTTCATATTATCTCTTGTTCCGATGTTTATCCACTTGTTGTTTCATTTGATTATGAGCCTTATAAGGTGATTGTTTCAACTACTTAATTGATGCCTCTTGATCATGCATATGCTATTTAGCTCATCAACATCCTTTTCAGTGGCATCCTTAAGATTGTATGGCATGTGTATTGGTAGAGGAAAACCATATAAAGCATTGTATGGGGGTCTTGCATATCTACGAGTGAAAAGTGGTGTTATACCACCATTCGAGCTAGTAAAACCCACTTGATCCCATGTGAGGCCTCTTCATGTCCATGCATGTCAAGTAACCCTCATCAGATAACCACTTCCATTTAACCGTTCATATGTGGATGGTAGGTGGTTGATTATTTAGCCGCCGCCCTTGTAACTCCAAAAACTTCGTCCAAAAGAAGCTCATATTATCAATGACGGACACCCATGTAATTGTAATCTTAAATCCTTATCAATAAAAGAAATCCTAGTTGCAACACATGGGCGTATGTTGCATCGGCCGAACCATGTTACATTTCGTGTCTAAATTTTCTTTGCATTTATGTGTGTATGCGTTAATCTGTTTATGTTTGTCACTTGATTCCTAATAAGTGACATCAGACTTTTGGCTCATTGAAGATTAATACATAAACCTATGGAAGACAACTGCTAAATAAAAAAAGGAGGCTCTTGATACGAAGCCACTCAAAGTGTAACAAACAAACAAACTTACTAAGTATATTCCCACTATTTAGTAGGGTCTGGGGGAAAGGATGGACACAAACCTTACCCCTATCTCAGTTGGATAGAGTGACTACTTCGAAGGAGTCCCCAGCTCACAGTTATCGTTTAAAGTTGATTATCCCAACGCTTTTAACGTTATATTCTCAAAATTAGTAAAATAACGTTAAAATAGTCCAGTTTTACTTTTGCCCCTTGAGGACCACACATATGTACATTATATTGCATCACAAATGGGGCGTATGCCACTCAAAGTGTATACATGTAAAAAAGAAAAGGAATGGGTCGGTGGATTTGGGCACTGAATTGGATCAATTTGAGTCTATTTTTGCATCATGGATAAACCCACTGGTCAGGAAAGTGGTGGAAATATGGAATGGTAGGGAGCAACTTTTACGCACAAGTAACAGGAGCAGTTAATTTTAGTGACATGTAATATTAGCAAGTTTTGTTTTTCATTTGTGTGATTCATGTTTTGATTATTACGTTCTTGTAATTTGGAGACTTTACCGATATCGAATCGGGCCGTGCATTTTTCAATTCAATTAAGTTGCCTATTTTGATGTTACATTCTATCAATTGGTTCCATTGATGGGAATTTCGACATTGTGAATACTCGGGGTCAATGTTGTAGAAATCGCTAGTTGGTCGGTTGGGTGGGGACTAGGGATTAATTGGGATGATTTGGGATTAATCGGCCAACTAATCGGCCTAATCGGATAGTCGGGCCTAGTCGGTCTTAAATGACTAACGATTAATCGGCCTAGTCGGGGATTTTTACAACCATGCTCGGGGTAATCTAGGCGACTACACGGAAACATCATTTGATCCAATCGCTATGTAGACACAAAATTGAAAACAATTGACTCTCTAAAGGCGAACATAGCAACCCTAAAGGCGCAAAAGTTTGATGAGGGGGAATGTTCATGGAAATTGCATCCGCATCCACATTACAGGCCCTATAACTAAATCGACTTCCCTACATTTGGTGGTGGAGATCCTAGGGGTTGGGTATTGAAAGCCGAGAAGTACTTGTGATACTACAACATTCCTGACAATGAGAAAGTGGAGATCGCTTTCATGTATTTGGATGGCGATGCTTTGGATCTTTATTCCTAGCTTTTTGCTGACCAAATAATTACTTTTTGGGAAGATTTAGTGCAAATCTTTACCAAAAACTTTGGTCCTACAGAATTCTAAAACCCTGATGAATTTTTGTGCAGTATTAAACAAACGGGAAGAATTCAAGAATACAAACAAAAATTTGCCAAACGATCATCTCGGGTGTCCAATTGGCTGGATCGTTGCATGTTGGGGGTATTTTTGAATGTTCTCAAGAAGGATCTAAAAACTAATATACATGGATAATAGTTTAAGATATAGTTCAATAGCTAGCTTGAGTCGGGGACTCCTTCGGAGCAGCCTCTCTATCCCAACTGGAATAGAGGTAAGGTTTGTGTCTATCATTTCCCCTAGACCCTACTGAAAAGTGGGAATATACTGGGTAAGTTTGTTTGCTTGTTTGATAATGTAGCAAAGGTTTAACCTAATTGTAATCTATAAATACTCTCTCATTTGTACTTGACTACTTGTAATCTTTGTCACAAAGTTATAAAAGAAGAAAACATGGTTTCTTTATATTATGTGTTTGTGTGTGTGTTTGCTACTGCTGTCACCAGAAAAGGACCAAACAGCAGGTGGCCCTAGCATTCTAACGGCCGACTGCTATTGTTTGGTTATTGCTGCCCAAGAAAACAAGAACAGTAGGTGTTTCCCTGTTGTTGTTCACGCCAAGAAGACCAAAGCACCTGCTGGTGCAGTTTGGTGATTGCCGACCAAAAGAAAGAAGGCAGCCAACTGCTGCCATCCTTTTAACCACCGCCGCACACCACCAGGCATCCGCCTTGTAGTGCCGCTCTGGGCAGTCCCTGTTACTTCGATCATGTTCTATTTTACAATTTTGGGTATTTTATTGGGTTTGATAATTAAATCAGTTCGTTTATTTCCGCTACGTTTATTTTCTTGTATTGCTTCGTTTTAGTAATTAAATAGATCACCCATCAAGTTCATAGGGCCCGATCCGTAGGTGTGTTTTAATTACTGCAACCCTAACCGAATCCTCGAGTCCACCACGTAAACGTAATACCTAACACCCACAACAATGATGGCATGCGAATAGTTAAAAGAAGGTGATTTTGGCAAAATTAGACCAAGAAACGGTGAAACTCTTAATGTGACTGGCATGAGAGATTTTGGATCTTGTCACCACTTTAGATACTATTTGGACTTTGTGTAATGTCAATTTATTATTCTAAGGCTTGAAACGAAGTTGATCTCCATTGGCAATTGGATGACCAATATTTTGACGTTAAGTTTGGTGATGGAAAGTGGAAGATTGTGAAGAAAAATCTCATGATTGCAAGGGGTTTCAAAAACAAGAGTCGTTAAATTTGATGTTCCGTCTAGTGAAGTGACCAAACATGCTTAAAACGAATGCCAAAGTTAGGCTCGTAGATTCAAGAGTTATACGACTCCATTTTACAACAAATGACTCTTGGACTCCAAGCGGGATTTTTGTGACAATGGGAGCATAGATATTGAATAACATATAACTATAACTCTTTTGAACAAATAAAACAATGGAATGTTTTCATGAGAAATATAATATCACTCAATCAAAACCTGAACCCTACGACTTCATGTTAAACTAAGAACTCTTTTAAACCATAGCAAACTCAATCATTGAATTATTTATGTTGATTGTGTGCGTGTTTGGTTGGACCTTACTTTAACAAGACAACCTTCGGCCCGCAGAAGAACCTAATCCTATATTAGTGGCCACGACGGATTGTTGGGGTTATCTCACACACACTAATACACACACACACACAAGAGAAAACGATAAATGACACGAGAGGTTTAACGTGGTTCGGTCGGAGTGACCTACAACCATGGGCTGCAACTAGGTATTTTATTATTATGCTCAGTACGAAGCAACAAGGGTATATATAGAGATACAAATTAGGTTAAACAAATAAACGGGCCGAACATAGGGTGAGACTAGGGCCGACTGCCCTAATCTCCCTAAAGGCCTTCGTAAACCTAACAATCTCCCACTCGGAGGCCTTGCGGTAGAATCAAGCCCGCCATCCAAATCACACAGCAACCCCGTCATCCGGTAACTTCATAATCTTCATAACATACAAGAACAAAAGTCTTCAGGTATAGTTCCCAAGAACAAACCAAACTTCAAACCATGTATCTTCAATCAACAATCACCCTAGTTGCAGCGGCCAATCTCATTAGTTACCTTTACCTGAAGGGCCCGTTGAGGCCTCAGAAGGCCCCAACCCAGTCATAACAGGCCATGCCTTGTCATCCTCAATCCCAACTGATTCCCATTGACTCGAACCATCAGATACAGGGATTCTCAGAGGAACACTCCCCACTAACAGCAACTTTCCAGGAGAGATTTCATTCGGTTTCCTGGTCTTCTGAACCCAACGTCGACTTCCTGACTGTGTCCAAATACTCTCTATGCTCCCACTGTTACGAAAATCTCGTCTATGCTTAGACCCCCGAATATGCTCAAACTGATTACCTGGAGTCCCCGAGTTCTTCGCTGTAAACTGAACTCTTTTAACTCTCGAATCTGTGAGCCCGACTTTGGCATTCGTCTTAACATGGTTACTCACTTCCCCAGACAGAACAGGCACCAAATACAACGACCCAGTCTTGAAACCTTTGACAATCACAAGATTCTTCTTCACGACCTTCTACCTTCCACTATCAAACTTAACGTCCAAACCTTGTTCATCCAACTGCCCAATGGAGATCAACTTTGCTTCAAGCCTCGGAATAACTTTGACGTTACACAAAGTCCAAGCAGTACCCAAAGTGGTGACAAGGTCCAAATCACCCGTTCTAGTCACATCAAGAACTTCGCCATTTCCAAGCCTAACTTTACCAAAATCACCTTCTTTGATATTCCACATGCCATCATTGCTATGGGTAGTATGAAATTATGCACTGGAATCCATGACCCGGGACTCCACACTGCTCTCACTACAAAGTATCAAAGCATCATCATTAGAATAACTTGCTTCAGCAGCGTTCAATCCACCATAATTCTTTGAACCTCCACCAGAATTCTTATTCGGACATTTACCCCTATAATGTCCCTTTTCGTTGCAATCCTAACAACGCACACGCTTTAGACGAGCTCCTGCCTCGACCCTTGCTGCTCCCACTATTTGTTAGGTTTCGGAGACCTTTGGGAGGCAATTAGGGCAGCCGACCCTAAGCCCGGCCCGGTTTTGTTTTTTGTAACCTAATTAGTTCTCTATATATATATTCATGTCTTGTAATTGTAATCTTTGAGCACCTAAGTAATAAAAGATAAATCCTAGTTGCAGCCCGTGGACATAGGTCACATCGACCGAACCACATTAAATCTTCTTGTTGTTTATTTTCTGTTTTCTTTTTTTTCTTAGCAATCGTGTACGTGTGTTGTTTAATCTGGTTCCGCTGCGCCGCTTGATTCCTAACACTTTCTTGGCTATTCTCCCTTCCCCTGCCAACATAAAACATATCAGAAGAAGATCCTGCTTTAGCACCCCTTCGACGAACATCTTCACCTAGCACCAAATCCCGGATTTTCTAAAATGTCAACCCGTCAGTTCCCACCGAGTTGGCAACAGCAGTCACCACCGCAGACCAACTATCTGACAGTGAAGATAGAAATAGTACAGTCTTAGTCTCATCATCGAATTTCATTCCCACAGATGATTATCTGGACAGAATGGAATTCAGATTATTAATGTGCTCGGTAACTGAACTTCCAACTCTCGTCCTCATCGTAAACAACTCTCTCATCAGGAACACTTTGTTAGCTGCAGACAGCTTTCCATACATATTTGACAACGCTATCGTCATACCATGAGCAGTGGTCTCTCAGACATGATGTTAAACGCAATGTTTCTCGTCAATGACAATGTAACAATGCCGTTCGCATTCTTGTCCATTGCATCCCACAGAGCTTCAGCAGCTTTCTCCATTTTCTTTGGTTTCTCGTCTAGTACCATATCCAAGTCTTTTTGATAAAGCAGTGCATCCATCTGCATTTTCCACCAACTAAAATCATATCCGTCAACTTTTCGATCGAGAACTTTTCGTCTTCAGCCATAACGACAAACAGAATCCGATCAAAGCAACCCGGCTCCAAAGCTGATGATACGTCAGTCAAACGAAACAGACTTTAACCCGGTACCCAAACAACACCTTTCACCCGCGAAATCAAAACCCCGATAACACCCAATCTGAACCTGATCGATCAAACCCGAACACACCTGACCCGAATAATAGCGAAAGCGGTCGAAAAAACCCAGAACAGTGCAATCAGAACGATTCAGGTCGGAATCGGACTATTCTGGACAAATCAGGTTCGCCGGAACCCTAATCAACGGCTGATCTGAACAAGACAACCTTCGGCCCGTAGAAAAACCTTATCCTATATTAGTGGCCACGACGGATTATTGGGGTTATCTCACACACACTAATACACACACAAGAGAAAGCGATAAATGACACGAGAGATTTAACGTGGTTCGGTCGGAGTGACCTACATCCATGGGCTGCAACTAGGTATTTTATTATTATGCTCGGTACGAAGATTACAATTACATGACAAGGGTGTATATAGTGATACAAATTAGGTTAAACAAATAAACGGGCCGAACGTAGGGCCAGACTTGGGCCGGCTGCCCTAATCTACCTAAAGGCCTTCGTAAATCTAACACGGATGACGACACTAGGTTTGAAGCAGAAACCATAACCCTAGGACGGTAGCGACATGGATTTTGTAACCCTAATCTCGATTTCATTTCAGTTCTGGTACAACAGAGCCTCCGAACAAATCAATTGGAATCCGGTACAAGCTGGTTACAAGTGATCTGCTTACCATCTGCTCTATTATCATGAATGGTGAGATATCACTTATGCATCAATAAAATTATTCATGGAGCCGAAATCGATTAGAATTTGTAGTAGTTAGCGTGCTCGCATCGATCATTGAACATGAATTGCATAGTTAGATGGTCATTGTGTCAACGCGTATATTTAATTGAAGTGTTCTTTTTCCTCTTCCTCTACTGGCTCTTCCTCCACCCTTTCGTCCTCGTCCTCCACCTCAAGGAGAAGCAACCGTCTGTGATTACATTTACGGCCTGGCACAAATTTTTTGGTGTATCAGAAACATTCCCCCTTGGACCTCTTGAGTTTTAGTTCCTTGGTTATGAGACGTTAGGGATTATTAGCGACAATTTTGGCTGGAACCCTACGGTGCTGGCAAAATAGGTAATTTAGTAGTATTGGTTGGAGGTGCGTTCGGCAAAATCATTGTATGGTTTGGAATATCCTAAGCCCTTTAACCGACTTAAATTTGGCACCTTCATGCAACGCAAGGCTCACACCACATACATAACAAAATACACACTTACGATAACACCTAACATCCTTCTGGTTTGTCGCATCTTTCTTCAATTTCTTCATCTCCTAGAAAACATGACGTTCCTCTGGATTGTAACATCTTTGATGCTATATGTGAATCAGGCATGGCATATTACATAATAGCGTAACAAAGATCGTCGATGGATAGAATTTATGCGCGAATCTAAAAACTTTAGGTATGTGGTAATATATGTTAGGCAAATTGGATTTTAATAATCCAAAGTTTTAGGAGGTGGCCTCTAACGGTCCCAACTTTGAAAACTGCCAATAACGGTCCTTACTTTTACACTATTTTCTTCTGGTGGGCATCCATTAAAAGAACTTAATATCGTTAACTTATTTTCGAACTTCAAATGGATCTTTTAGGGCTTTTGATCAAAATGAGAATACTAGTCGAATGATGTATAACTTACCTCAAAACGTTGCTCCAAATGATGAAATGGTTCTTCAATCGGGTGTTTAAACTTTCAATTGATCAAGGGAATCAGCATTTGAAGCAACATTTCGAGGTAAGTAATACATCATTTGACTCGTATTTTCATTCAAATCAAAAGCCCTAAAATATCTGTTTGAAATTCGAAAAAAAGTCAACGACGTTACCTTTTTTCTAACGAAGGTCCACCATAAAAAAGTAGTGTGAAAGTAGGAACCGTTATTGGCGATTCTCAATGTTGGGACCGGTTGAGGCTAATTCACCTTCCATTATCTTTTTGTTCACATGCTCTCGAATCAAGAACACCTTATTAACTACCGATGGCTTTTCTCACATGTTTGACAGAGTCTTCATCATACCACTAGCTGTGGTCTCTTTCATGATGTTAAAAGCAACGCTTTTTGTCAAAGCCGATGTAATAACCGCTCGGGCTTTCTTGTCGCTTGTTCCATTTTCTCCAGTTTATCCTCTAATACCACATCCAATTCCTTTTGACACAATAATGCTTCTACTCAACCAAAATCAGAACCGTTGAACTTCTTAATCACAAATTTTCCGTCTTCAGCCATAACAAACAGGAAAACAAATCGAGACAAGGACATACACAACAATGGCACGGGCCTGAACTTGACGGTTGCTTTATTAAACGCTGTCAAATAATCCGATTCGTTCCTACAATAACCGATAAATCAGAAACTGTAAATAAACTGTAAACAGTTACCTGATTGATCTCTAAATCTGAACTCGAATGTTGATATTCACAAAACACGATTCCTCAAACTGATTCATCGTAGATAGTCGAAACAGAAACCCTAAATCTGGTTTAAAAAACAATTGCTGCTATTCCTTGGTCATCAAAGGTGACCACAAGAAGGGAAAAAATATTAATCTTTCTTTCTTGATTGAAGTGAACAGGAAGCACCAACAAAAATTCGTGACAGACTCTTGAAATAGATAACTTGGTTATAGAAACCAATTACGATAGATAAAGGCCTATTCGGGCAGGCAAAACTCCTAAATTGATTAACATCAAAAAAATACTCGACAACCCAAAACTCAAAAGAAAAGGTATTAATACTAAGTAAACAGTTACCAAAGTCCCCTCACTAACCACTAACAATGAGTCCACTCCCTAATTTCCTATTATTTTTCTCTCCACTCCTTTGACCACGTATGTAACACCTGCACATTTATTTTATTATAAAATATATTGTTCAATATTATAATTTTAAATATCTAGTTATTATATACAATTGTGACACTTACATACTAGTAAGTAAAGAGTAAAATGATTATTAAAAATTTTTGACATACTTATTCGGTTAGTTGATATTATATGGGACCACCTAAAATTAATAAAATATATTATAATCAAACTTTCTCCGTTTTAAACGAAACTTAGGTCGAAACGTAGAGAAAAATGAGCCGGTCCTAGCGGTATTTTTAGAATTTTATAAAACATTATAGTTTAAAAGTTATAAGTGAAAAACAAAATTTGATCTAAATTATTTATAATAAAATAAAATATCTTCCAAATCTCAAATTGAAGAAAAATTGCACAGATTTTACGTGGACCAATTTTGAAAGAACTCAAATGACTCATTCGATCAAGTGAAAAACACGTAGCTACGAGTTCCTTCACCGTCACATTTTTAATCGTCTATAAATACTTAAAATTTTACTTTCATTTGAAAGCATACGTACAAAAATATATACACACAAATTTGAGAACAAATTAGAAGATTTGGAGGCTAGGAGGTGCTGATTAGTATAAAAGGGTCAAGATTAAGGAGTCGGTTTGTTTAGGTATACTATCTAATTTATTAGTTAAACTTATAAATTTAAGAATTTAATATAATATTAACTTATAAGGTTAGAGCTAAGCTCCGACCCTATGTATATATTATAAATTTTAGTTTACATAAAATAATAATAATAATCGTTCAAAAAAAATAAAAATAATATAATAAAAAATAATAATAATAATAATAATAATAATAATATTATAATAATCGTAGTAAAAATAATAATAATAAATAAATAAATAAATAAATAAATCTTTCTTGCAGAATAATTTTAAGAATAATTTAAACAGAAACGCTGCCCAAATTTATATCGAGAAGTTTAAGCTGTCACTCACTCGATCAAAAATTCAGGTGAATACATCTAACTTGTTTTTAAATTTATAAATGAATTTTTATGAGCATGGTATGTTTAAACTTTGACGCATAAAGGGATACTATTAGACCAGCATTTAGGCCATTAGTATACGTACGATTTGCAAATTGTATCCGCTATGGGTGAAATTCTCATACGTGGCTGGTAACGTGGGCTGGAAGGTTATACGTAAGACACACTTTGCAGGCAACCTAACCAGTGACGGGCTGTGGGCTGGAGGGAACAATTGTAAGACGCACTCCGCTGTTGTTCCTAACCAGTGACAGTACAAGCCAGGGTATGCAGTGGTTGTACCGATCAGTGAAATAACCTGCTAAATGTGTAGTATTGCCACTATTAATTATGGTTAAAGGACCGAATATTCTATGCTTACATATCGAGTCTGTTATTTGTGTTCACTAACATTATGTTGACGTTTTATTTTCAAAAACTTTTCAGGTGATAACGAAATGTAAAAGAGAAGCAAGATTATAGATTCTTGGCATATGATGCCTTGAATATAATCTTGTAGCAAGACCATGGAGCTATTGGAGCTATTCCTCCAAGTCTTGTATAAACCAGATATTATAAAATGATGTATAATATGTGTTTGTGAAAAGCTGGTTTATTATAATATGAAATGATGATATTCATACTTATACGTATGAATTTTTGTGAAATCCTGAAAAGTTATTTATGAAAGGTTATATTATAAAAAGTGACAGTGAAGTTTTCATAAATATGCGTATGAACCTTATATAAATCATGAAAAACAGTTTTCACATCCATGCATGTGAATTATTTATAAAATTATAAATTTATGAAACAACGCTTCCGCTGAAACATATTAAAATGAATAATAAACTCTGACCGAGACTTTATTTGTCAATGAAACCAATCGGGTCGCAACGCCCGGGTCGCCGTGAGCCCGGGGTGTGACAGGTTGGTATCAGAGCTCCTGGTTTTAGCGAAATAGGTACTAATAATTGTATCTAAGCTTTAACCAAACTGAGATAAGTGCCTATCAAATGAATAGGTAGAGTAGAATACTGGAAATAGTAAGAATGATTAAAATGATGAATACTGATGATAGCTTATAAGTTAAATTACGATGAATTATTTTAAGACCTTGTCAAATGATATTTTATAGACAATGTCTTGTAACCAAAATTCTGGTGGACCGTCTGCAAACACTCATGGGCGAAAGAGAACGCACACGGATGCTAATGAACCCGTGATTCGAAAAGCTGAACTTCAGGAAATAATAGCAAAAGAAATTAAAGACGCAATACCTACGATTATTGCGGCTATGAAAGATAATGAAAATTCGAATCCAGAAAATACAGTGACAAAAGCAAAAGAGGTGTCTGGTTCGAACAATGAGAATATCGAAGCTTCTAGTGCAAAACGATTTAGAACTGAAGGATGTTCATACAAAACGTTCCAATCTTGTAAACCTCCTGAGTTCGCTGGAACGGAAGGAGCTGTGGTAGCGTTAAGATGGCTTAAAAAGATCGAGGCGGGGCTTGCAATCAGCAAATGTGCTGAAGAAGATATGGTTATGTATGCTTCAAATTCTTTTAAAGACAGAGCATTGGAGTGGTGGAACTCTATTATTCAAGCCAAAGGCAAAACCAAGGCGTATGCTATGACTTGGGAGAGTTTTTGGGATCTCGTAACTTGAAAGTTTTGTCCAATGAATGAGAAGGAACAAATCGAGCGAAAATTCTTGACTCACCGCATGGTCGGTGCTGGGCATCATGAGTACACTTCGAAGTACTTTGAGTATGCTCGATTGGTGCCACACCTTGTAACACCAGAATCCAACCTGATCAGTCGTTATATATGGGGACTGGTAAGCAAAATTCGTGACATGGTTAAGGCTGCTATGCCTCATACTATTGATTCAGCTGTCGAACTGGCAGGGTTGCTTACAGATGGAATGGTAAGAACCCAAGAGGAAAAGAAAAGCCAAGAAGCAATTCAAAAGGTTGATCAAAGTTCAAAGAAGCCTGGAGGAAAATTTATAAAGAAAGAAGGAGGCAGTGGTACGTTCCCACAATGTAAAACATGTGGCAAAAAGCATTTGGGAAAGTGTAATAGGGCAAAGTATTGTAGCCACTGTACAATGATGGGTCATCCTCTGGAAGAATGCAGAAGGAAAGTGATGGTGACGTGCTTTAACTGCAACGAACCGGGACACTACCGAAATGAGTGTCCTAAATTGAATAAAGTGAGCGGGACTAGCGGGGCTGGTGGTTCAGGATCAAAAGCTGAACCAAATGCAAGGAAGACAACTCGAGCTTTTGTTCTTAATGCCAAGGAAGCTGCAAACATGCCGGATGTCATTACCGGTACGTTTCTTATCAATAATGTTTATGCTAAGGTTTTGTTTGATTCGGGAGCAAATCAAAGCTTTATTGATTATGAATTTTGTAAGCTTCTAAATGAACCACTAGTGAAACTAGATAAGCCTTATCTAGTAGAAACCGCTAATGGTGATCTAGTCAGAATAAATGAAGCGTTAGTAAACGATAAGATCACACTCTTTAAGCACAACCTACCTGTGAAATTCTTACCAATGAAGATGGTCGGCTTTGATGCGGTAATCGGAATGGATTGGTTAGCTACAAATCAAGCTTGTATTTTATGCGACACCAAATCCATTGAATTTCGTGTTCCAACGGGAGGAAAATTGATCATCAAAGGTGATAAGCCAACAAACCATGTTGGAATCATTTCTGTGATCAAAGCTACCAAGTATCTAAACAAAGGTTGTTTAGCTTACCTAATCTCAGTCACAACTGAAGATCAAGAAAAGAAGAAACCGAAAGACGTACCTGTGGTAGCCGATTTTCCCGACGTGTTTCCAGATGAATTGCCTGGTTTACCACCAGAAAGTGAAGTAGAATTCAATATCAATCTGGTACCAAGTACTGCTGCAATTGCTAAATCTCCTTATAGATTGGCACCGACGAAGATGAAAGAGCTCAAGAAACAATTAGACGAGCTATTGGAAAAAGGTTTTATTCGTCCTAGCTCATCACCTTGGGGAGCTCCAATTCTTTTTGTCAAAAAGAAAGATGGGACAATGCGGATGTGCATTGATTATAGGGAACTAAATAAGGTGACTATTAAGAACAAGTATCTACTTCCACGAATTGACGATTTATTCGATCAACTTCAAGGAGCTTGTCATTTTTCTAAAATTGATCTTCGATCAGGATATCATCAACTGAAAGTACAAGATGAAGATATTCCTAAAATTGCTTTCCGTACAAGATATGGGCATTATGAGTTCACTGTTATGCCATTTGGACTTACTAATGCTCCAGCTGCCTTTATGGACATGATGAACCGGATATGCAAACCTTATCTGGACAAATTCAACATTGTGTTCATTGATGATATTCTTATTTACTCAAAAACACCGGAGGATCATGCTAAACATCTTAGAACCCTACTTGAACTACTAAGACATGAGAAATTGTATGCTAAATTCTCAAAATGTGAGTTCTGGCTCACTGAAGTACAATTTCTGGGTCATGTTATTAATGCTCAAGGTATTCAAGTAGATCCATCAAAAATAGAGGCTATAACCAAATGGGAGAATCCCAAGTCACAAACGGAAGTACGGAGCTTCTTAGGCTTGGCGGGTTATTATCGTCGATTTGTTCAGCATTTCTCCCGAATAGCCGTTCCTCTCACCTCTTTGACTCAAAAATCTGTAAAATTTGAATGGGGTCCCAAGCAAATTGAGACCTTTCAAATTCTTAAAGATAAGTTGACTCATGCTCCGATCTTAGCATTACCTAAAGGCGTCGAAGACTTTGTTGTCTACTATGATGCTTCTCACACAGGATTAGGATGTGTATTGATGCAAAGAAACAAGGTGATTGCTTATGCATCACGTCAACTGAAGACACATGAAAAGAATTATGCAACTCATGATCTGGAATTGGGTGCCATTGTCTTTGCATTGAAGTTGTGGAGACATTACCTTGACGGAGTTCATTTCACAGTTTACACGGACCCTAAGAGTTTAAAATTATATCTTTGGCCAGAAAGAATTAAATATGCGACAACGAAGATGGATGGAGACATTAAATGATTATGACTGTGAAATTCTCTATCATGAAGGAAAAGCAAATGTGGTTGCCGATGCCTTAAGCCGAAAGGAGGTAGAGAAACCGAGAAGAGTGCGTGCTTTACGGCTAGAACTTCAAGTCGATTTGTTAAATCAAATTAAAGAAGCACAGAAAGAATCCCAAAAAGATGAAAATAAGGAACAAGAAGGAATGAAGGGCATGACTGAACAACTGGTCAAAGGAGACGATGAAATTCTTCCTATGAGTACAAGAATCTAAGTGCCAGTCACTGGCGGCTTAAGAGAGAGAGTATTGGAAGAAGCTCATAAATCTAAATACATGATGCACCCAGGAGGCGATAAAATGTACAAGAATCTGAAAGAGAACTATTGGTGGATTGGCATGAAGAAAGATATTGCCACATATGTGGCAAAATGTTTCTTTTTCACAAGTTAAAGCTGAGCACCAGAAACCTTCTGGCATGTTGCAACAGCTGGAACTGCCTGTTTGGAAATAGGAAATGATAACTATGGATTTTATAACCAAACTTCCTCGAACAAGTCGTGGAAATGATACCATTTGGGTTATCCTTGATAGACTGACCAAGTCTGCTCATTTCCTATCAATGAAAGAAACTTACTCTATGGATAGGTTGGCACAGTTGTACGTAAATGAGATTGTATCTTTACATGGTGTGCCATTATCCATTGTATCATATAAGGACAGTCGGTTTACGTCTCGATTCTGGCAAAGTTTTCAAAAAGCTCTTGGAACACGTTTAAATTTCAGCACTGCTTATCATCCACAAACTGATGGGCAGAGCGAAAGAACAATCCAAACATTGGAAGACATGCTCCGAGCTTGTGTGATAGACTTTGGAGGAAGCTGGGATAACCATTTACCTCTAATGGAATTCTCCTATAATAATAGTTATCACTCAAGTATTCAGACTGCACCGTTTGAAGCTCTCTACGGTAGAAAATGTTGAACACCAGTCTGTTGGTCTGAAATTGGTGAAAATCAGTTGTCTGGTCCAGAAATAGTACAAGAAACCACTGATAAAGTCTTTCAAATTAGAGAAAGATTAAAAACGACCAGAGATCGACAAAAGAGCTATGCAGATCGAAGATGAAAGCCATTAGAATTCAATGTTGATGATAAAGTGATGCTCAAAGTTTCTCCATGGAAAGGAGTGGTACGATTCGGGAAAAAGGGAAAGTTAAGTCCACGTTATGTCGGACCTTTTAAAATTCTCAAAAGAATCGGACCGGTTGCTTATCAACTCGAACTACCGGTAGAAATGGCCGGTGTACATGATGTGTTTCACGTATCTAACATTCGGAAATGTTTGGCCGATGAATCATTATTAATGCCACTTCAAGATGTTGAAGTAAATGAAAAATTAAAATTCATCGAACAACCACTTCAAATTGAAGACCGTCGTGAAAAAAGACTCAAGCGTAAGAAGTTAGTATTAGTTAAGGTTAAATGGAACTCCAGGCGTGCTTCTGAATACACATGGGAATTGGAATCTGAAATGAGAAAGAAATATCTACACTTATTCCAATAATCTCGAGGACGAGATTAAAACAAAGGTGGGGAGGATGTAACACCTGCACATTTATTTTATAATAAAATATATTGTTCAATATTATAATTTTAAATATATAGTTATTATATACACTTGTGACACTTACATACTAGTAAGTAAAGAGTAAAATGATTATTAAAATTTTTTGACATACTTATTCGGTTAGTTGATATTATAGGAGACCACCTAAAATTAATAAAATATATTATAATTAAACTTTCTCCGTTTTAAACAAAACTTAGGTCGAAACGTAGAGAAAAATGAGCCGGTCCTAGCGGTATTTTCAGAATTTTATAAAACATTATAGTTTAAAAGTTATAAGTGAAAAACAAAATTTGATCTAAATTAATTATAATAATAAAAAAAAATATATCTTCCAAATCTCAAATTGAAGAAAAATTGCACAGATTTTACGTGGACCAATTTTGAAAGAACTCAAATGACTCATTCGATCAACTGAAAAACACGTAGCTACGAGTTCCTTCACCGTTACATTTTTAATCGTCTATAAATACTTAAAATTTTACTTTCGTTTGAAAGCATACGTACAAAAATTTATACACACAAATTTGAGAACAAATTAGAAGATTTGGAGGCTAGGAGGTGCTGATCAGTATAAAAGGGTCAAGATTAAGGAGTCAGTTCGTTTAGGTATACTATCTAATTTATTAGTTAAACTTATAAATTTAAGAATTTAATATAATATTAACTTATAGGGTTAGGCCTAAGCTCCGACCCTATGTATATATTATAAATTTTAGTTTACTTAAAATAATAATAATAATCGTTCAAAAAAAATAAAAATAATATAATAATAAAATAATAATAATAATATTATAATAATCGTAGTAAAAATAATAATAATAAATAAATAAATAAATCTTTCTTGCAGAATAATTTTAAGAATAATTTAAGCAGAAACGCTGCCCAAATTTATATCGAGAAGTTTAAGCTGTCACTCACTCGATCAAAAATTCAGGTGAATACATCTAACTTGTTTTTAAATTTATAAATGAATTTTTATGAGCATGGTATGTTTAAACTTTGACGCATAAAGGGATACTATTAGACCAGCATTTAGACCATTAGTATACGTACGATTTGCAAATTGTATCTGCTATGGGTAAAATTCTCATACGTGGCTGGTAACGTGGGCTGGAAGGTTATACGTAAGACACACTTCGCAGGCAACCTAACCAGTGACGGGCTGTGGGCTGGAGAGAACAATTGTAAGACGCACTCTGCTGTTGTTCCTAACCTGTGACAGTACAAGCCAGGGTATGCAGTGGTTGTACCGATCAGTGAAATAACCTGCTAAATGTGTAGTATTGCCACTATTAATTATGGTTAAGGACCGAATATGCTATGCTTACATATCGAGTCTGTTATTTGTGTTCACTAACATTATGTTGACGTTTTATTTTCAAAAACTTTTCAGGTGATAACGAAATGTAAAAGAGAAGCAAGATTAGAGATTCTTGGCATATGATGCCTTGAATATAATCTTGTGGTAAGACCATGGAGCTATTGGAGCTATGCCTCCAAGTCTTGTTGTAGGTCCTCAAACTGATCAAGATCCAAACTTTATCTCTGTAAACATCATCAATGATCTCTAACGAGTGCGGAATCCAAGTTAGAAACACGAAAGCAAGTAGAAAAATGCAAACTTTATAAATATTGCAAAACTTCGAGTACAAGTGCCTCAATACGTCTAGAGAGCGTATGCCTCGGGATTCCAACCTAAACCTGTACAAAATACATCTATTTATACTAGGCCTAGGTGTACACGAAATCTAGATACAAAAGGTTCGAGTACACGATAACTTCGTGTACTCGAAAAGCTGTACACGAAATTATCCAAAAACTTTGACTCTTCCGGGTTGACTTTGTCAGTCTTCATCGTTTGGCGGGCTCTACAAACTCCCCCTAGACTGGCGAAGTCATCCGATAGGAAGAGTAACACTGTGTGGCCCTGCTCCAGCATACAGCTTCAGCTTCATGGCATAAGCAACAACTCGTGTAAATGGCTTAGCCAGCTCATCATTTCCGGAATATACTCGTATAGGAGAGTTGTGCAGCTTCATCATGTCATCCTTACCATACTTCAGAAGATCCATAGGGTCAAGAATCATGTCGATGTCATCAATATCGTCCATATTCCTAAGAATGACTGCAGCAAGGTTCAGATCATCAAAATACCAAGATAGAAATTTAGCCAAAGAGTTATCAGGAACTCTTGGCGAGACGGGGACTGCTTGCTCTACATGAGGAGGAGGGTACTTATAGTACACCCAAGGCTTCTTTGTCTTTGGATCTATGATTCACGAAGAGACAAAACGTCGTCCCTTTGCCGTGCGCATCACAGGGAAATTCTTCTCACACTGATCTTTGATAAACTTTGCGAACAAATCAGCCTGTGAGTCCTTAGACGGGTTGAAGAACATAGCCTTGTCAATGCTTCTGATGTCTACTTTGGGCAACGAACAAAAATCTCTTGGCTTCTTGTAGAACTCGACCTTTCCACTCATCCGTTTCACCAAGTAGATATCTCTTTGTTTGTCGTACATCCAGCAGCATACATTTGATCTATCATTGTGAACTGCAAATAGGTTTCTGTCATCGGAAATGAAGGTATGCTCTGGATGCTGGTCGCCCATCTCTTTGAACCAAGCTGCTTTATCTACTGGAGGAGCAGGCGTCCAGTCCTTCTTTCGGTCAAACCAGCTATCTATCACTTCATTCAAAGAAGTGATCTCATTTCCCAATGCATCAATGTATTTGTGGGCATACAAATAATCGATATAAGGATCTGATGACACATTGCCAAGAATTATATTTTCTGGTTCTTCTTCTACAGATGCCCCTGCAGAAGACTTGGCTTGATCATTCTTCAGATGGCTTGGTGACCCAAAATCAAAATCATCTGGAAGATCATCAAATATACTGTCAAGTCCGGCTCCTGTAGTCTCGTCTGGCTGTACACAATCACCAAAAAGGATGTCATCTGGAATGTCTCCAAATAGATCATCATACAGACCAGAAGGCCTTTCTAAAAATGATGGATTCCCAGAGTCTCCACCTTGATCTTTGTCATCAGGAGGACCTTGGTCTTTATCTTTGTCATCTCCATCTTTATCATCTTTGTCGCCTTGATCATCTTTATCATCCTTGTCCTTCTTTTCATCTTTTTCTTTCTTTTGATCTTGTTCATCATTTCCATCATAATCACTGTCGTCACTGTCATCACTGACATCCATGACTTCATCTTCAGACTCGGAGACTTCTTCTCCTTTGAGTCGTTTGATATCCCTCTGCATCTTTTGGTTCTCTAATAAAAGAATTCTGATGAATTTTTCATGAGCCTTGACCTTTCCTCTGCACTTGTTCAGATGAGAACATATCTTGATCTTCCCTTCACGCAGGTTCATGATCATTTTGTCTTTTATCTCCGCATCTTTCTCTAACTGATAGACTCGCTCCTGAAGTCCAATGAGATCCACAGGCACCTGCACAGGCTCGTATGGTGAGTCGGAATGCAAAGGAGATTTTCCTTTGCTGCTTCCGGACTGAGGTGGAGGTGATTTGGTCTTGGTTTTGGTTTTGGTTTTGGTTTGAGGCGGAATGGTCACGGATGGGCGTGTGGAGGGAACTCGGATGATGAGTTTGGTTTTCGAAGGTTTGGGTGTAGGTTTGTGTTGTTGTGGCTTAATGGGTTGAGAGGGTTGAGGTGATGGAGGTGGTTGAGTGACAGGTGAGGGCGATGGTGGTTTTGTGACAGGTGGTGGTGAGGGTGGTAGTGTGACATGTGGTGGTGATGGTGGTAATGTGACATGAGGTGTTGATGGTGGTTTGGTGATGTGAGGTGGTGAGGGTGGTTTGGTGACAAGAGTGGGTTTAACAGATGCCTGGGTCATGACAGCAGTAGCAGAGGAGAAGGACAAGCTTGAGAGAATAGACTGAAGTCTTGGGTCTTTTGCCTTTCGGGCCATCGTCTTTTGCCTTTTCTTCTTTGGCGAGGACTCGGGAGTGGGAGTATAATCAACATCTTGAACGTCTTCCCTTTCTTGCCTTGTGAGAGGTGGCCCCTCTGGGATGAAATCTTCACTTGATGAAGAAGAGGAAACATCAGATGCAACTTTTGTAGCTTTACTTGCTTTAGCTTTGGAACTTGTAGCCTGAATGTCATGCTCCTCAGCCACAAAGGCAACTGGAGTGCCTTGATCCTCCACAACGTTCTCATCCCCTACAAAACGTCCAAACTTTATCAGAGGCCTTTGACCAACATATTGCTTCTTCCCACGTTTATTCATCTTCATGTATCCGAAAATATCATCGCGCATTCTCTTGATCTCCAAAGTACCAAGAGTAGGAGTCAAAGATGGATACTTCTTGTTGATGATGATCTGCACAAATCGAGGGAATGCCAAGAAACGTTCCTTTCTTCGTCCCTTGATATTTGCGTACATGTCGTTGAAGATCATATTGGAGTAGTTGAAATCCATTCCAAGTGCTAAGGTCACCAGACAGGAACTAAGAGTCTGGTTCAGCATATCGTATCCACCCTTCCGTCCAGAGAGACACTGTGTCACTACGTGAGCCAGATATCTCCAATATGGATGCAGTAGCTTCTTCTCAGTGGGTGGATATGCGCCTTCATGTCCCATTTGAAAGACAGTTCGGTTCACCAACGCTTGATCAAGCTCAACTGGGTCAGAATCTTTGTCTCCGAACTGCAGACATTCTCTGATAATCTGCTCCGAAATGATGATGGGGTGACCCTGGATCTTTCCAACGATAGTGATGTTTCCATCTGCATCGACACTTTCTTCCACGGTACTCCAGAAGCTCCTAACAAAGTCGGTCATAATGGGCGGATACTCCATAATGGCATAGTTGATGGGTGACAAAATCAGTCCATCCACCATACTCTTGAACTCTGAGTGTTTGGCTGGAGGTTCCCCAAGAAATGCTGTCATGTTGTGATCATGCACGAACCGTAAGTTTGCCATCTGAAACTAAAACTGATTAAGTTAGTTTAACTTCAAGAAAAATTTTCTAAGTCTCGATGTACACGAAGACCATGGTGTACACGAACTCTTATTTGTTAAAAGTTTCTAAGTTTCGAGTACACGAAAATAAAGATGTACACGAAATACTTGATGTACACGAAATGTGATGTGTACACGAAGTATAACCTGTACACGAAATTCAGGTTGTACACGAAATCCAGACTGTACACGAAATCCTGTACTCGAAAGTTTTTATTTTCGTGTACTCAATATTCTTTGAAAAGTTTAACATTTTGGCTCCTTAGAATTTCTAACCAGGTTCAATATACTCGGAATTGAGAGGCGAATAACATATTTACAGATTGCCTTCCAATTTCAAGTATTTCTTGGTCAATTTGACCAAAAGCTTCCTGTATTCGAAAGTTGCGTATTCGAAACTCAATTTTAACCATAACTTTCGAATGCACGGTCAAAATTTGATAAAATTCTATACCTAGGGTCGCCTAATGATGATCTATAAGATGGCCGGAGTAGAAGTTTGAAATCGGGTCTAGAAATCGAAATCGCCTCAGAGCAAGAAATCTGTACTCGAAATGGAGAAGTCTGTACACGAAACAAATGATACTCGAAATTAAATGTTGTTGGACTATTTATAGGGACATTTCGAGTATGCAATTTTCGTGTACTAGATTTCGATTACACACACTTATTTTCTTATTTCGATTTAA
The DNA here is from genome assembly GCA_009363875.1 of Mikania micrantha. Classification (NCBI taxonomy): domain Eukaryota; kingdom Viridiplantae; phylum Streptophyta; class Magnoliopsida; order Asterales; family Asteraceae; genus Mikania; species Mikania micrantha. The sequence continues at coordinate 29,848,577 of CM018688.1, forward strand.
AATTCTAACTTTTCTAAAATAAAATAAAATAAAATAAAATATGACAAGTTTAAGTTTAGTCGGGTCAAATTTGTGGGATCAAATCTGTTATCAAAATTTTAACTATCTTAGTTAATTTCTTAGCAAAGCACAACCTTTAAATAGCTATTTCCTACCAATGATTTCCACTCGTTAATCCATCTCTTAAAAAATCAGTTATATGATCAAGTTTTTCTGAAAATATCTTATGGGAAATTTGTGATCAATTAGATTGTAATACTAGATTAATATGCAACCTATCAGTCTTGTTAAATCCTTTGTTTTAAACTTTGATTGTGTTTCAACGAACTTAAAATCATTTTGACAGAGTTTTAAGATGAGAAAAGAAAAGAACAGATCCATTAGATTGGAATCAAGAACAAGAAGGGGTTCTATCATCTTGTGCTCATTGGCATCTTTTATTTATTGATCTGCAGACACATTGGTCTTAACGTCGCACATTCAGGTCTTTGCTTACGCAAAACATAGAATGCTTCAGTAGGTATTTCCCGCTCTTTGTTTGCACAAAACATAGGAAATACCCGAGTTTTTCAAACACAATTTCAAGTTTATAGAAACACAATCTCGTTTTGATTAAAGGATTTAAGCTAGAAGTCAAATAGTTGTCACATATTTCTAGTTATCTAATGATCATGATTTCACACTTATTTATCTATTTATATGTATTTTAAGTTTGATCAAGTCTGATTGTTTAAGTTTTGAAAAACTTATTTCAACTTCTTAGCATAGAATAGATATTCAAGGTTGTGATTCCTTTTGAAATCATAATAAGATAGTGAAATTCTGATTCTTAGAGATTATTTCACTTCCCTATTTGATCGATTCACTTTGCTCGTCCAAATAAAATCTTTTTGTATTTTCTTAAGTTTTTTGTAAAGTTACGTCCAAATAAAATCTTTTTGTATTTTCTTAAGTTTTTTTTGTAAAGTTAAAAGTTAAAAATATTTTTTTTTATTTTTTTTTTTTGAAATTTTCTTTGAATTACATGAAGCAGAATCTCCTTTTCTTAGGATTTCAAAAACCTAACTCCCCCTAAACTTATAGATTATTTTAGACTGACTCAAAGACCGAAAATCTTTTTGTTGTTTTGTAAATTTTGACTCAAAGACTGAAAAAGACTGAAAAATCTTTTTGTTGTTTTATAAATTTTCTCCCCCTAAATTTGTGAACTGAATAAAACACAAATTTTAATGTAATTACAAAAATGCTTTTAATTAAAACTTATTAATTTGAGAGAGGCAAGCAAGTGATGGAAGCGTGCTGTATCGAACGGTTTTGTGAAAAGGTCCGCTAGATTGTCATCAGTGTGGACTTTTTCAAGATGAATCAGTTTACGTTCGAAACAGTCACGGATGAAGTGAATCCGGATGTCAATATGTTTAGTTTTGGAATGTTGTACCGGATTCTTGACGATTTGTAGGGCTGCTTCATTGTCACAATAAATAGGAGAGTCAAGAAAGTTCAAACCGTAATCGAGGAGTTGTTGTTGCATCCAGATAACCTGAGAGCAGCAACTGGAAGCAGCAACATATTCGGCTTCTGCAGTGGATGTGGATATGGTTGTTTGCTTCTTGCATTGCCATGAAACAAGGCGATCTCCCAGGTACTGACACCCACCGGTGGTTGACTTCCTATCCAGGTTACATCCACCAAAGTCACTGTCTGAGTATGCAAATAATTGAAACTCAGAGTTCTTTGGATACCAAAGACCAAGCTTAGGTTTCCCGACCAGGTACCGAAAGATTCTCTTGACAGCTATAAGGTGAGATGCCTACGGATTCGCCTGATATTTGGCACACTGACAGACTGAGAACATGATGTCTGGACGACTAGCAGTCAGATACATCAGAGAACCAATCATCGAGCGATAGAGGTGCTGATCAACGTCTTCACCTTCCGAATCCGAAGTCAGGATAGGACGAGTAGCCATGGGAGTGGATGCTGGCTTGGACTCCATCATTTTGAACTTGTTCAAAATGTCTGTGACGTATTTTCCTTGGTGAATCAGCACACCCTTACAGTCCTGTTTTACCTGTAGACCCAGAAAGAAGGTCATTTCTCCCATCGCGCTCATCTCAAATTTCTTCTTCATTACCCCTTCAAATTCCTTGCACAACGCTGAGCTGGTGGAGCCAAATATGATGTCATCCACATAGATTTGAACGAGAATTAAATCATTCTTATCTTTGCGGACGAACAAGGTCTGATCAATAGCTCCACGAGTATATCCATTTGCGAGTAGGTGATCAGTAAGCGTAGCATACCATGCTCGCGGTGCTTGATGAAGGCCGTAAAGAGTTTTGTCTAACTTGTAGACATGCTCTGGATACTGAGAATCTTCAAAGCCAGGGGGTTGGCACACATATATTTCTTCCTTTACCTTTCCGTATAAGAAAGCTGTTTTCACATCCATCTGATATACCGTAAAGTTCATATAGGAGGCGTAAGCCAAGAAAATTCGAATGGCTTCAAGTCGTGCTACTGGCGCAAAGACTTCCTCATAATCTATCCCCTCTTGTTGATAAAAGCCTTGAACCACCAACCTTGCTTTGTTTCGGATAATGACTCCAGAGTCATCTCTTTTGTTTCTGAAAACCCATCTGGTTCCTATAGGCAGTTTTCCTTTGGGCAGGGGAACCAGATTCCATACTTTAAGTTTCTGAAACTGCATCAGTTCTTCCTGCATTGCTTCAACCCAGCTGGACTCTTTGAGAGCCATTTTAACATTCTTGGGCTCAACCTGCGAGATAAAACAAGAGTATAAACATGAATTAATTGGACCTGATTGACTTCTGGTAGTCGTCTCTTCAGGCAAGAGGTTCTGAGCTGTAATGGTTCTGCTTCGAGTGAGAACACCTTCCGAGAGAGGTCCAATAATATTTTCAACTGGATGATTCTTGTTTATACTGAGTGTTGGCACTTCTTCCACAGCTAGATTGTCTAGCAAGTTGCTGAGATTATTCACTTGATCTATACTTGAGGAAGAAATGTTGTCGGTATGAGCATTTTCACTTGACACAGTTACTTGATCCACACAATGTTCCTCAGGAATGTTATCTGAGAACAATGGATTATCAAAGGTCTGGTGAGAGGAAGATGAGACTTGATCTGCTTCTGGAAGTGGTTGAACAGACTGAGAAGTGTCTGGTTCTGATGGGAGAACTTCTTGTACAGGGGTCGGTTGAGCTGGAGGGTCACGATTGTACATGCCAGGAGGATCAATTGTCAAAGGATTAGGATCATATGGAACATAGTCAACTCTATAGTCCACATCATCACCTTTGTAGAAATCATCGGCTTGCTCAGATGCTCCTGCATTCTCAGATGGAGTGCTGAAGGGCTTAAAAGTGGAGTCATACACAAACAGCCAGTTTGGACCAGAACCAGCATCAGTAGAGTTCATTTCTTGCCAATCTATGTAGTATGATTCCACAATCATCCGAGTTTTCTTGTTATAAACTCTGTATGCTGCCCTTTCAGACGAGTAGCCCACGAAGTAACACTCATCTGCCTTATCATCAAACTTATGATTAGGCTCTGTATGAAAAAGAGTGCAAGGACATCCGAATGACTTGAAGTGTCCAACTTTGGGCTTCTGATTGAATAGAATCTCGTAGGGAGTCTTCTGATGACGCTTGTTCAGAAGTGCTCTATTTTGAACATAGCACGCAGTGTTAACTGCTTCAGCCCAGTAAAAGATTGGTAGCTTTGATTCTGACAACATCGTTCGTGCAGCTTCTATAAGCGTTCTGTTTCTCCTTTCAGCAACTCCATTTTGCTGAGGCGTTCTAGCTGCACTGTATTGCCTAGCTATCCCTTTTTCATCAAAGAAATCTATAAGAGTCTGATTTCTAAATTCAATTCCATTATCAGTTCTAATCACCTTGACCTTTAGATTCTTCTGATTTTCAATCAAGGTAATGAACTTCTTCAAAATCTCTGGAGCTTCATCTTTCTTGGCTAGAAAGAACACCCAAGTGAATCTGGAATAATCATCTGTCACAACGAGACAATATGACTTTTTCCCGATACTCATTACGTTAACCGGTCCGAAGAGATCCATATGAAGAAGTTGAAGAACTGAAGAGATGGAATTGAACAATTTAGGCTTGTGAGGTCTCTTGTGTTGTTTCCCTTTAGCACAAGCGATACATTTCTCAATAGTGGAGAAATCTTTAGAAGGTAGACCAATGACGTGATCTCCCTTGGCGAGTCTGTTCAGATTCTTTAGGTTTACATGACCCAGTCGCCGATGCCATAACAGACAATCATGCTCCGATGCCTTTGAGAACAAACACGTGTTCTCTGTAAATGAATCTGAGTTCATATTAATAATATATGCATTGTTTATCCTTGGAGTTCTCATCAGAATCCACTTCTCAGGCACTACAAAGCCAGGCTTCAGAATAAGACATTCTTTGTTTGTGAAGTGTGTGGAAAAACTCTTATCACAGATTTGAGAAACACTCAGAAGACTGTGATTGAGCTCTTCAACATAGTACACATCTTCAAAACTAAGAGTTCCATTAGTGACCGTGCCCTTCATGCTTATCCTTCCTCCCTTGTCTCCAGCAAATGATACATAACCTCCATTGAATGGTGTAACTTCATGCAACTGAGAGAAATCCCCAGTCATATGCCGGGAACAGCCACTATCTACATACCAAACATGTTTAAGCTTGCTTGGCTTTCCCTGCATAGTATACATTCAATTAATGAGAAACAGGTACCCAAATCATAACAGATTTAGGTGTTTTGGTAATAGAAGAAACTCTATCCTTGGGTTTGGGTTTGGGTCTTTCTGAATTGAGCTTAATATGTTTTGTCATGCTTCCACTGCCCTGGTCAACTGGTTTTATCTTAGTTTTGAAAATTCTTTGATTTTGCTTACGAAAACCATATTGTGTTTTGTTTGATTTCTTATGTCTTTTTGCAGTGGAAGGAGTCTGAGTCTGAGTCCCCTTTTGAGAGGTTGCCTTAGGCTTGGAGGATGGTACAGTCCTCACATGTTTGTTAACTAGTTTAGCCTTAGGTATGATCTTCTGATTCTTCCCATAGAAGAATTCAGTAGGTCGGTGCAGACAGTGTCTAGCAATATGGCCTGGTTTCCCACATGCATAGCAGCAGACCTTTTGGTGAAATTCAATTGGATCAAAGGGCTTAACATCACATTTACTTTGACCAGAGGATAAGTTTGAGAAAATTTGTTCCAAGGACCCAGTTGGAACATAAGGTTCACAGTTGGGATTCAACTGTGGAACCCCCTCTTTAGTAACTGTGGAATGAGCCTTGACTGCCTGCTTGGTCAAAGGAGAGGAAGTTGATTGTGAGACAAGATTTATAGCAAATGTTTTCTGAAAACTTTTTAACATATCATTAGGCTTAATATTAATTTCATCAAATTTTCCAACAAAATCAGTTTTTGGAACAAAAGATGATTGTCTTGTAGATGTTGAACAATCTGTGCTCCTCCTAGCACTTCTTTCTACCTCCTTCTCCTCTGAACCTGAAACACTTAGTTTTTCTGCACAAACCTCAGAATCATTAGTCATAATAGGGTCAACTGCAAGAACAACAGGATTTGTGGGAAAATCATAAGTACAATCAGAGTCTGATTGCAAGTCATCAACAAATGTGTTGATCCTTGGCATGCTTGAGTAGTTATGATTAAAAGGTGGTTCACACTCAGTATAACCAACACCCTTACCCTTCTTTACCCGGTATTGTATGTTTACCATGTTTTCTAAAACTTTGCTTGAGTAATCAAACTTTTCGCATTTTACTGAAGTTTTAGAAAGCTGAGTTTTAACTTGGTCCAACTCTAAAGTGAGTTCATCGATTTTGCGTCGAGCATCTCGATAGTTGGACTCTTTGTCACTTAAAAGTTCCTTTAGCCTTGCCACATCCCGACCCTCGGCCTCAAGTTTTCTTATGAAAATACCCTCATTTTTAAGAAATTCTGAGTTAAAGTATTTAAGTTTAGTTACTTCTTTGATTAATGATTCATTATGTGATCTGTACTTAAATACTTTATCAATGCATGAGGTAGAGCAAAGATTTTCAGTTACCTCCTTCTGTTTGTCGTCCACCTCGGCCATGAATGCATGACTTAAAGTCAGCTCTAATTCCTGCACCTGATCACTCCAGTCATAGGAGTCAGTCTCCTAAGTCACCAACGCTTTAGATGTGCTAGAGCTTCCTCCCGCAGCTGCCGTCCCGGATTTCTCTTCAGGTTTCTTCTCTCCTTCTTTATCCACCTTTGGCTGCTTACATTCTCTGGCAAAGTGACCCGGTTGGTCACAGTTGTAACATCGCAGCTTTGACTTATCAAAACCGAGCTTCTTTCCTGGATTGTTTCCAAAGTTGTTTCTTCCATAACGCTTGATGAACTTCTTTGCTCTGAAAACTGCCATTGCCATCTGCCACGAGATATCCATTTCTTCAACATCGGCTGGATTGATATGCTCTAGGTTGTCTTGAGTGAGATTGGATGGTGCCAATTCTCCTGCTATGAAAGCATTGTAGCTGTTCATGAATCCTTTAAACAACAGCAGATTCTCTTCACTTTCTAGATTGACTTTAGGTACTGATCCGGTTTGTCCAGATGATAAGAATGTAGTCTCAAAAGGAATTACATGAGATGAAGAGGGCTGATAGTGCTGCATTCCTGATGATTGATGATTGATTGCTGACAGAAGGGCAGAGTTTTCAGAGACAGGAGCAATGCCCATTGAGCTGGCATGATTCAGTGCTCTCTGCTTATCATCCATATCATAGGAGTTGATTATTGAGATCAGCTCACTCAAAGAAGTCTTGTACATATCTTTGGTCCTTTTGATTGTTGTACAATTTGAATTCCAAGTGTAAGGTAATGAGTTTAGCAGCTTCTTGTTTACTTCTCCCTTTGTCATCTCAATTACAGAACTAGTCATCTCAGTCATCAGATGTGTAAATCTGTTAAGTTGTGCTTCAAGAGACTCTCCCTTGATGTGATTAAACATGTTAAATCTCTGCCTGAGCATATCCTTCCGACTTTCTCGCATGTCCTCATTTCCTTCAAATCTTTCAACCAAGGCATTCCAGAGTTCCTTAGCAGTCTTGTGCTCCTTAAATCCATGAGCAACATCAGTCGATAAGGCCATTGTAATCGAAGCATATGCCTTTTCATCCTTTTCCATCATGAGTATGTCATTGTCGGTGTACAATTCCGGATCCTTGGGAACAAGAGGACCATTGATCTCACTCTGGCATGAGGGTACATAGGGACCCTCCTCAATCGATCTCCAAAGCTTTGGATCGGTATACTTGATGAATGACTGAAATCTGAACTTCCAATCTTGGAAGTTATCTCCTGACACGAGCCTTGGTGGCTTTGTTCCGGTGCCGATCTCATTGTCCAGATTGAGTAAGTTGGACAAATTTGTCAGATTCTTTGAAGCCATGATGAATCAGAAAATTTTCTAAGTCCAGTACACGAATTCCCTGTAGCTCCCTGTAGATAATGCTCAAAGTTAAACAGACAAATCTGTACTCGAAACTCCTTGTAATCGAAAATATCCCTGTACTCGAAAATATTCTTGTACTCGAAAATATTCTTGTACTCGAAAAATTCTCTTGTACTCGAAATCCTGTGTGTATTCGAATCTGACACTGTATTCGAAATTATGTAGTCGAACTCCTCTTGTACTCGAAAAATATTTATACTTCGAACACTCTAGCTGTACTCGAAATAGCTGAACTCGAAAATTCTGAACTCGAAAATACTTAAGAAAAATTTTATAAAAATATTTCTTAAGATTTGGAGTCCCAAATTTACACAGCAGCTAGATGAAGTAGAGAAGAATGATAAAGTATAAAACTTGCTTCAGAAAGTTGTTACCTTGATGATGAAAAGAGCACTCAAGCTCTGATACCACTTGTAGGTCCTCAAACTGATCAAGATCCAAACTTTATCTCTGTAAACATCATCAATGATCTCTAACGAGTGCGGAATCCAAGTTAGAAACACAAAAGCAAGTAGAAAAATGCAAACTTTATAAATATTGCAAAACTTCGAGTACAAGCGCCTCAATACGTCTAGAGAGCGTATGCCTCGGGATTCCAACCTAAACCTGTACAAAATACGTCTATTTATACTAGGCCTAGGTGTACACGAAATCTAGATACAAAAGGTTCGAGTACACGATAACTTCGTGTACTCGAAAAGCTGTACACGAAATTATCCAAAAACTTTGACTCTTCCGGGTTGACTTTGTCAGTCTTCATCGTTTGGCGGGCTCTACACTTGTATAAACCAGATATTATAAAATGATGTATAATATGTGTTTGTGAAAAGTTGGTTTATTATAATATGAAATGATGATATTCATACTTATACGTATGAATTTTTGTGAAATCCTGAAAAGTTATTTATGAAAAGTTATATTATAAAAAGTGACAGTGAAGTTTTCATAAATATGCGTATGAACCTTATATAAATCATGAAAAACAGTTTTCACATCCATGCATGTGAATTATTTATAAAATTATAAATTTATGAAACAACACTTCCGCTGAATTATATTAAAATGAATAATAAACTCTGACCGAGACAGTATTTGTCAATGAAACCAATCAGGTCAGCGCCCGGGTCGCCGTGAGCCGGGGTGTGGCAATGTATGGGATCCATATCAATACATCCCCCTTGGACTAAGGACTTGTCCTCAAGTCGGGTATAAATGAGCTGAACAGCTGGTTCATTGATATGCAACTTGAATGGTTCAATAGTAAAATGGCTAAAAGTGGCTGGCTACTATAGATCAGGTGGTAATCCTTCTAGCTTATATTCCTTACCATTGATGGTAAACTTCAAAAACATTTCCTTCCAATTTGCTTGAACCGTGTCAAGTGTTGCCAAGCATTGTATACCGAGCACTACATCAGCTCCCCCTAATGCAAACGGATAAAAATCTTGAGATATCTTTAAGTCGAGCAACTGCAGTGAAACATTCTTGCAAATCTGATTGCATCGGAGAATATCACCATTCCCTATTTGAACGCCAAATGGAGAAATAAAGTGGGAAACAAGTTTCATATCACGAACCAATTTATCCGAAATAAAATTGTGTAGACTTGCTATCAATCAGGATTAACACTTCAGCCATACCTAGAATGCCTTGAAGTTTCATGGTAGTAAGAACAGATTTGCCAAATAGCTCATGGAAGCTAATTTTAGCTAATCCATATGTACAATCCTGCTCATTTCTTGTCAACTCTTTTCTTCATCTTCCAATTTAAGAAGCTTTAAAGTCCCTGTTTTACAACGGTGTCTGGGCCCGTATTTAACCCCACACCAGAAGCATTCCCCTCGAAGATAACGACCCTGTTTTTCAGCATTAGAAAGACGAATTTCTGCTGGTTTCGGAACTGCATTAATAGGCAACAAAGTATTGGAATTGGTTGAAGTCACCTCTTTAGTAACCGAAGAAGACAAACTAAAATTATTTTCAGATTTCATGTGAGTAACTTTGGATTCAAACTCCAAAGCAATACTCATTGCTTTGTAAACTGTTCTTGGTTTGTGAATGCGAACATAAGTTTTGAGATCAACCCTGAGACCGTTCAAGAATACCCCCAAAAGACAGCGCCCCAGCCAATTAGTCACACGAGACGATCTTTTTGCAAATTCCTGACGATATTCTTGCACCGATCCGGTCTGCTTAATACCGCATAGATGCTCGTCGGGATTCTGGAATTCTGCAGGCCCAAAGTTCTTTTGAGGGGCTCGAACCAACTCCTCCCAAAACTCAATAGCTTGATCGGCAGTGACCCAGGAGTAGAAATCTAGAGCATCCCACTCTAAATGCATTGTTGCAATATCTACTTTCTCGCTTTCAGGGATGTTGTAGTACAATCCTTTTTCGCTTTAAGAACCCATCCTCGAGGATCGCCATCAGTAAACATGGGCAAATTAATTTTGTTGTAAGGCCGGAAATGACGATGGTTACTTCTGGATGAACCCTCATCTTCAAATCGTTGGAAACCTCTGCTTGATTTCTTCTTCTGTTTTGCCTGTTGTGTTTTGATTGTTGTGACCTCTTCCTGAGTAACCCATTGGGAAATCCCTTGAATATAACCCTAAAAGATGGTTTGGACTCCAAGGTTTGAGATGGCTAAATAGGAAGTGGGTTAATCCATGAGAACTAAATAGGAAGTGGGTTAATCCATGAGAAGTCGACGATGATCCCTCAATTTTGTCAGCTTCCCTCATTTTATTAGTCTTTATTGTGAATGCCGGGTTAGTGTTCACTTGAACACTCACGCTACTGTAATAGGCTTGCTCTCAATCAATTGCATTGATTGGCTTCCTTTAGTTTGGCATGATAGTTCTTTGTACCAACCTTGCTACGTAAGAGAGACCGACATGCAAGCGATTACAGCTAGCCTCCATATCAGCTTTACCAGTTTATCAACATTACCAGTAGAGCTAGGGAGGATTGACTTTCACAGAGATATCCTAACTAAATAAGGTTTTCTTTTAGGAAAGGGCGTGTACCCGGGTAGGGAGACGTACCCTCGGAGAGTCAAACTGTTAGCAAGAGAGGGGTTGGGTACCCCGATCGATTCAACAAAAGAGGGATGCCCTGGAGAGGGATCCCGATAGATTCAACAAGAGAGGGGTGCCTCAAGCACTCCGATCGATTCAATAATCAAGGCAAGGTACCAAATGAGAAGGAGCACTTCCACTGCAAGGACTCTTCACATAAGACGGTCGGGCTGACCCAAGGGATCAAGAAATGGGGGAATGGAACTGAAAAAAGACTGCTAGAGAATATAGGTCTACTTTTTCTGCTGGCTTGGTTGAACTGGCTAACCCTGCAAAAAAAGGAATGCTTTACCATTTTACTTCCCTCTCAACTTGCCATAGGACTTGATAAGACCGATTTCTAATTTTCTATCATATCAAATTCCCACATCCGATTCGTAAACAGACAGGTTTTTCCTGACCCCTACATGTTCCTATAATAAGATAGTCGTAATAGTCTAGGCCTAAAAAGAAAATGAGCAAAATCTTCCTCCTTCAGGTGTGGCTTAGCATTAGGAAGTTCTTATAGAATGCGTTGTGAGAGAGAAGACAGAAGCAACTGACATAGTTAATACCAACTGACATAGTTAATGTCCAAGGAGACAATAAGTGCCTCACTTTACAGTAAAAGAAGACGAATCCGCGAAAGGAAAGGTAACTGAATGCGTATCCGCTTTGGGACTTGAAGGGTTTTATGTTCTGACCTTCCTGAGCACGAGAGGCGTAACGATCTGGGCATTGAGAGGCTCGGTGAAATAGACATGTCTATGAAGATGCGGACTACCTCCATCTGGACAGAAAGACCGATTGAAGCTTCATTGTTCCCTGGGATTGGCTTTGGGCTTGCTTTCCACTGAATGCTCGAGCTTTTGTTCTTAACTACTTGCCTTCGGACAACTGCCAGTTAGTTATCTTATTATTTCGTACAATGAAGTTTTTCCTCTTGAGCTAAGATCTTCGTCCTAACAAGGGGCTTCGGTTTAGTCGATAGCAATTCAGCAAAGATACAAATGTGAAGTGAAGCCGTTGTTTCTTCCTGTCAATGGTCGAAAGCAATTCAACATAAAAGGACAGTCAAAGAGGCTAACTCATTTCCAATACCTGTCCGCCCTTGCTTTAGAGCTGACAACACACGAAATAATGATTTATGATAAGGAATAACTGAAGAACGGATAGAGTTGTACCGACTAACTATACAATTTCGTTCAAGTTTCGCTTGTCCATCGAAGCCTTCCCCCCAACCTGCTTCTACGTCTGTCCTCAGGTATGTTGAATAGGCCTTGTGGCTACAGGCCGGAGTGCCCTCGAAGCTTATTTATCAATATCTTCCTTATGTGATGGCTCTCGACATCTGTCTTAGGTACCTAACTTTGGACGGATTCTATTATGTACCCATCTATGGAACCATCTTGGCTGACTTCCTCGCAGCACATCCTATCCCGATGATTCACCTCTGGCAACAGACTTACCAGACGAAGAAGTTATGCAGATCGAGATAAAAAAGGGCTAGAAAATGTACTTTGATTGAGCTTCAAAGAGTCCCGACAGCAAAAAAAGGAAATCATTTTTCTTTTTTCGATTTTGAGTTCTTTTTAGAAGAGGGAGAGAGTAGAAACAAAGGGTACACTCTCTAGAATATTTGCTCAGAGTTGTTCACTTTCACTCGGTCGACTGGTATCTTGAAACCTCTTCGCTTGCGGGGGCAGGAGTGGAAACATCTGGGAGAGCGCTTCGCGAAAGAATCGTGTGGCACGGTGAAGGGTTCCCGTTGGGGTTTCCGGCTCTCTCGATCTCCACCTACTTGTGGAAGAGGTGGGTGAGTTGATATTAAGGCGTCAAGGCGCTCGAAGAAGGCCACAAGTGGAAGCAAATGATGCTTTGGTCTTTCATTTGACTCCTTGCTGCCAGTCTGTGCTTGTTGTCATGCTGGCAAAAGCGGGGCTTTCGGTCGGTTTTACCTACTATTGGATTTGAACCAATCACTCTCGCTGTATGAAAGCGATACTCTAACCGCCAAGTCAAGTAGGTCAAGTTGAGACAAGTCAGAGAAAGTAGACCCCTATAAGTATAAGAGAAAGCCACGCAACCAAAGTTCCCCTTACTATACAAGAGGGGGCGGAGCACTAAGAAAGAGAAAGCGTTATCACTATACGAAATGAAGCAGCGGCTAGCACGCTAAGCTAAGGTCAACCACTTGGAGAACGCGGAGCCTTTCTTTCTCGGTCGTCTGTCTTAATAACTTAAGCGGATTCCGATTCATGTGGTCGTTCTCTGTTGCATTGGTGTTTTCACTCCCCACTCTCCACCACAACAAATGTTTCCACTATATCTCAGGAGTAGTCAAAGGAAGTATGGCAGGTCCAAATCTAAAATCTGAACGAAGGCCTGACTCGAATAGATCACAGGCTCTTGAGCTCCAAAGGAATCAGACCTTGACTTGAATAGTGAAAGAAAGAAGTATAGCACAATGGATTAGACATGTACCTACTTGAAAACTCCCACTGCATGAGCAATATCGGGCCTAGTGCATACCATAGCATACATAAGACTGCCCACTGCTTATGCATAAGGAACCTTTTCCATATCGGCCTTGTCTCTATCGGTTCTTGGAGACTGATTTTTAGAAAGCTTAAAGTGACTACCCAATGGCGTATTTTTGGTGGTGGTCTTCTCATTAGTCATATTGAACTTCTTCAAAATATTTCTAATGTATTTCTCTTGAGACAAGATTAGAGAACTGTCCTTGTTCCTGGTGATGCTCATGCCAAGTATTTGCTTGGCTGGACGGCTGGACCCAAATCTTTCATTTCAAATTCTTCAGACATTTGTTTCTTTAACTTGTTGATCTCTGACATGTCTGCACAGGCAATCAACATATCATCCACATAAAGGAGAAGAATGATATAGAAATTATTGAATTTATTGAGATAGCAGTGATCCATCTCACATCTCCTATACCCATTTCTGCCCACAAAGTCATCAGACTTTATATACCACTGTCGAAAGGCTTGCTTGAAACCATATAAACTCTACTTCAGCTTGCATACCATGTTTTCTTTCCCCTTAGTCTGAAAACCCTCTGGCTGCACCATATAGATCTCCTCCTCAAGATCACCATGTAGAAAAGCGGTTATCAGATCTAGCTGCTCTAAATGTAAATTTTCTGCAGCCACAATACTAAGCACAAATCTGATAGTAGTCATTTTCACCACAAGTGAAAATATTTAATTGTAATCATTTCCATGTTTTTGCTAGAATCCTTAAACTACTAATCGTGCTTTGTATCGTTTAGTACCATCATTCTCATCTTTGATCATGTAGACCAATTTTTTTGATCCTGTAGACCCATTTTTTCTTTAGAGCTTTCTTCCCGGCTGGAAGCTTTGTAAGAACCCAAGTTCCGTTCTTTTCAAGTGAACTCATTTACTCTTTCATTGCACGCTCCCACTGAGACGAGTCTTTTAAGCCCATGTAGAGCCCACTAAACGATGAAGACTGACAAAGTCAACCCGGAAGAGTCAACACTCAGTTTCTGATAATTTTCGTGTACAGCATTTCGAGTAAACCACTTGTTCGTGTACTCGAACTTTTGTTTTGGATTTCGAGTACACCTAGGCCTAGTATAAATAGACGTATTTTGTACAGGTTTAGGTTAGAATCCCGAGGCATTTGCTCTCTAGACGTATTGAGGCACTTGTACTCGAACTTTTTCAGAATTTATAAAAGTTTGCATTTTTCTTATTGCTTTCTTGATTCTAACCTGGATTCCGCACTCGTTAGACATCACTGATGATGATTATGAAGATAAAGTTTGGATCTTGATCAGTTTAAGGACCTACAAGTGGTATTAGAGCTTGAGTGCTCTTTTCATCATCAAGGTAACAACTTTCTGAAGCAAGTTTTATACTTTATCATTCTTCTCTACTCCATCTAGCTACTGTGTAAATTTGGGACTCCAAATCTTAAGAAATATTTTTATAAAATTTTTCTTAAGTATTTTAGAGTTCAAATTTTTCGAGTTCAACTATTTCGAGTATAGTTAGAGTGTTCGAAGTATAAATACTTTTTCGAGTACAAGAGGAGTTCGACTACAGGATTTCGAATACAGAGTCAGCTTCGAGTACACACAGGATTTCGAGTACAAGGGAATTTTCGAGTACAAGGGAATCTTCGAGTACAAGAAGAGTTTCGAGTACAGGGGTATTTTCGATTACAAGGAGTTTCGAGTACAGATTTGTGTGTTTAACTTTGAGCAGTATCTACAGGGAGCTACAGGGAATTCGTGTACTGGACTTAGAAAATTTTCTGATTCATCATGGCTTCAAAGAATCTGACAAATTTGTCCAACTTACTCAATCTGGACAATGAGATCGGCACCGGAACAAAGCAGCCATGGCTCGTGTCAGGAGATAACTTCCAAGATTGGAAGTTCAGATTTCAGTCATTCATCAAGTATACCGATCCAAAGCTTTGGAGATCGATTGAGGAGGGTCCCTATGTACCCTCATACCAGAGTGAGATTAATGGTCCTCTTGTTCCTAAGCATCCTGAATTGTATACTGACAATGACATACTATTGATGGAAAAGGATGAAAAGGCCTATGCGTCAATCACTATGGCACTATCGACTGATGTTGCTCATGGATTTAAGGAACACAAAACAGCGAAGGAACTCTTGAATGCCTTGGTTGAAAGATTTGAAGGAAATGAGGACATGCGAGAGAGTCGAAAGGATATGCTCAGGCAGAGGTTTAACATGTTTAACCACATCAAGGGAGAGTCTCTTGAAACACAACTTAACAGATTTACACATCTGATGACTGAGATGACTAGTTCTGGAATTGAGATGACCAAGGGAGAAGTGAACAAGAAGCTGCTAAACTCATTACCTTACACTTGGAATTCAAATTGTACAACGACTAAAAGAACCAAGGATACGTACAAGACTTCCTTGAGTGAGCTGATCTCAATCATCAACTCTTATGATATGGACGATAAGCAGAGAGCACTGAATCATGCCAGCTTAATGGGCATTGCTCCTGTATCTGAAAACTCTGCACTTCTGTCAGCAATCAATCTTCAGTCATCAGGAATGCAGCACTATCAGCCTTCTTCATCTCATGCAATTCCTTTTGAGACTGCATTCCTGTCATCTGGACAAGCCGGATCAGTGCCTAAAGTCAATCCAGAAAGTGAAGAGAATATGTTGCTATTTAAAGGATTCATGAATAGCTACAATGCTTTCATAGCAGGAGAATTGGCACCTTCCAATCTCACTCAAGACAATCTAGAGCAGATCAATCTAGCTGATGTTGAAGAAATGGACATCTCATGGCAGATGGCGATGGCAGTGTTTAGAGCAAAGAATTTCATCAAGCAATATGGAAGAAATAGCTTTGGAAACAATCCTGGATAGAAGCTTGGTTTTGACAAGTCAAAGCTGCGATGTTATAACTGTGACCAACCGGGTCACTTTGCCAGAGAATGTAAGCAGCCAAAGGTGGCTAAAGAAGGAGAGAAGAAACCTTAAGAGAAATCTGGGAATGCTGCTGCGGGAGGAAGCGCTAGCACGTCTAAAGCATTGGTGACTCAGGAGACTGACTCCTACGATTGGAGTGATCAGGTGCAGGAACTGGAGCTGACTTTAAGTCATGCATTCATGGCAGAGGTGGACGACAAGCAAAAGGAGGTAACTGAAAATCTTTGCTCTACCTCATGCATAAATAAAGTATTTAAGTACAGGTCACACAATGAATCATTAATCAAAGAATTAAACAAACTTAAATATTTTAACTCAGAATTTCTTAAAAATGAAGGAATTTTTAAAAGGAAACTTGATGCCGAGGGTCGGGATGTGGCAAGGCTAAAAGAACTTTTAAGTGATAAAGAGTCCAACTATCGTGATGCTAGACGCAAGATCGATGAACTCACTTTGGAGCTAGATCAAGCTAAAACTCAACTTTCTAAAATTTCAGTAAAATGTGAACAATTTGATTATTCAAGCAAAGTTTTAGAAAACATGGTAAGCATACAATTCAAGAGGGATAATAAGGGTCTTGGTTTTAAGGAGTGTGCACCACCCTTTAACCATAATTACTCATGCATGCCAAGGATCAACACATCTGTTGAAGACTTGGAATTTGATTCTAGTCGTGCTTTTGATTTTCCCACCAAACCAGTTATGCTCACAGTTGACCCTGTTATGACTAATGATTCTAAGGTTTGTGCAGAAAAACTAAGTGTTGCAGGTTTAGAGTAGAAGAAGGTAGAAAGAAGTGCTGGGAGGAGCACAGATTGTTCAATATCTACAAGACAATCATCTTTTGTTCCAAAAACTGATTTTGTTGGAAAATTCGATGAAATTGACATTAATCTTAATGATATGTTGAAACATTTTCAAAAAACGTTTGCTATAAAATCAACTTTCTCTCCTTTGACAGCACAAACTGCACCGGCTCATTCCACAGTTACTAAAGAGGAAAGTTCACAGTTGAACCCTAACTGTGAACCTTATATTCCAACTGGGTCATTGGAACAAATTTCTTCAAACTCATCCTCTAGTCAAAGTAACTGTGATGTAAAGCCCTTTGACCTAATTGAATTTCACCAAAAGGTCTGCTGTTATGCATGTGGGAAACCAGGCCACATTGCTAGACACTGTCTGCACCGACCTACTGAATTCTTCTATGGGAAGAATCAGAAGGTCATCCCTAAGGCTAAACCGGTTAACAAACATGCGAGGAACGTACCATCCTCCAAGCCTAAGTCAACCTCACAAAAGGAGACTCAGAATCAGACTCCTTCCACTGCAAAAAGACATAAGAAATCAAACAAAGCTCAATCTGATTTTCATAAGCAAACACCAAGGATTTTCAAAACTAAGACAAAGTCAGTTAACCAGGGCAGTGGAAGCGTGACAAAACATATTGAACACAATTCAGACAGACCCAAGAACAGACCCAAACCCAAACCCAATGACAGAGTCTATTCTATTTACAAAGTGCCTAAATCTGTTATGGTTTGGGTACCGGTTTCTCATTAGTTGTATGTGTACTATGCAGGGACAGCCAAGCAAGCTTAAACATTTTTGGTATGTAGACAGTGGCTGTTCCCGGCATATGACTGGGGATTTCTCTCAGTTACATGAAGTTACACCATTCAATGGAGGCTATGTGTCATTTTCTGGAGACAAGGGAGGAAGGATAAGCATGAAGGGCACGGTCACAAATGGAACTCTTAGTTTTGAAGATGTGTACTATGTTGAAGAGCTCAATCACAGTCTTCTGAGTGTTTCTCAAATCTGTGACAAGAGTTTTTCCACACACTTCACAAACAAAGAATGTCTTATTCTGAAGCCTGGCTTTGTAGTGCCTGAGAAGCGGATTCTGATGAGAACTCCAAGGATAAACAATGCCTATATTATTAATATGAACTCAGATTCATTTACAGAGAACACTTGTTTGTTCTCAAAGGCATCGGAGCATGATTGTCTGTTATGGCATCGGCGACTGGGTCATGTAAATCTTAAGAATCTGAACAGACTCGCCAAGGGGGATCACGACATCGGTCTACCTTCTAAAGATTTCTCCACTATTGAGAAATGTATCGCTTGTGCCAAAGGGAAACAACACAAGAGACCCCACAAACCTAAATTGTTCAATATTATCTCTTCAGTTCTTCAACTTCTTCATATGGATCTCTTCAGACCGGTTAACGTAATGAGTATTGGGAAAACGTCATATTGTCTTGTTGTGACAGATGATTATTCCAGATTCACTTGGGTGTTCTTTCTGGCCAAGAAAGATGAAACTCTAGAAATTCTGAAGAAGTTCATTACCTTGATTGAAAATCAGAAGAATATAAAGGTCAAGATGATTAGAACTGATAATGGAACTGAATTTAGAAATCAGACTCTTATAGATTTCTGTGATGAAAAAGGGATAGCTAGGCAGTACAGTGCAGCCAGAACACCTCAGCAAAATGGAGTTGCTAAAAGGAGGAACAGAACACTTATAGAAGCTGCACAAACAATGCTGTCAGAATCTAAGCTGCCAATCTTTTTCTGGGCCGAAGCTGTTAACACTACATGCTATGTACAGAATCGGGCACTTTTAAACAAGCGACATCAGAAGACTCCTTATGAAATTCTCTTCAATCAGAAACCCAAAGTTGGCCACTTCAAGTCATTTGGATGTCCATGCACTCTTCTTCATACAGAGCCCAATCACAAGTTTGATGATAAGGCAGATGAGTGTTACTTTGTGGGTTACTCATCCGAGAAAGCAGCTTACAGAGTTTACAACAAGAAGACTTGGATGATCGTGGAATCATACTACATAGATTGGCAAGAAATGAACTCTACAAATGCTGGTTCTGGTCCAAACTGGTTATTTGAGTATGATTCTACTTTCAGGCCTTTTAACAATACATCCGAGAATCCTGAAACATCCAAGCAGACCGATGATTTCTACAAAGATGATAATGTGGACTATAGAGTTGACTATGTTCCATGTGATCCTAATCTTTTGACAGTTGATCCTCCTGGTATGTACAATCGTGACCCTCCAGCTCAGCCGACCCCAGTACAAGAAGTTCTTCCATCAGAACCAGACACTTCTCAGTCAACCACCTCCAGAAGCTGATCAAATCTCATCTTCCTCCCACCAGACCTTTGATAATCCATTGTTCTCAGATAGCATTCCTGAGGAACATTGCGTGGATCAAGGAATCGAGTCAAGTGAAAATGCTCATATCGACAACATGTCTTCTTCAAGTATAGATCAAGTGAATAATCTCAGCAACTTGCTAGACAATCTAGCTGTGGAAGAAGTGCCAACACTCAGTGTAAACAAGAATCATCCAGTTGAAAATATTATTGGACCTCTCTCGGAAGGTGTTCTCACTCGAAGCAGAACCATTACAGCTCAGAACCTCTTGCCTGAAGAGACGACTACCAGAAGTCAATCAGGTCCAATTAATTCATGTTTATATTCTTGTTTTATCTCGCAGGTTGAGCCCAAGAATGTTAAAATGGCTCTCAAAGAATCCAGCTGGGTTAAAGCAATGCAGGAAGAGCTGATGCAGTTTCAGAAACTTAAAGTATGGAATCTGGTTCCCCTGCCCAAAGGAAAACTGCCTATAGGAACCAGATGGGATTTCAGAAATAAAAGAGATGACTCTGGAGTCATTATCAGAAACAAAGCAAGGTTGGTGGTTCAAGGCTTTTATCAACAGGAGGGAATAGATTATGAGGAAGTCTTTGCGCCAGTTGCACGACTTGAAGCCATTCGAATTTTCTTGGCTTACGCCTCCTATATGAACTTCACGGTATATCAGATGGATGTGAAGACAGCTTTAAGAAATCTATGTGTGCCAACCCCCTGGTTTTGAAGATTCTCAGTATCCAGAGCATGTCTACAAGTTAGACAAAGCTCTTTACGGCCTTCATCAACCACCGCGAGCATGGTATGCTACGCTTACTGACCACCTGCTTGCAAATGGATATACCCGTGGAGCTATCGATCAGACTTTATTTGTTCGCAAAGATAAGGATGATTTAATTCTCATCCAAATCTATGTGGATGACATTATCTTTGGCTCCACAAGCTCAGCATTGTACAAGGAATTTGAAGGGGTGATGAAGAAGAAGTTTGAAATGAGCGCAATGGGAGAAATGACTTTCTTTCTAGGTTTGCAAGTGAAGCAAGATTCAAAGGGTGTGCTGATTCACCAAGGAAAATATGTCACGGATATTTTGACCAAGTTCAAAATGATGGAATCAAAACCAGCATCCACTCCCATGGCTGCTCGTCATGTATTAACTTCGGATATAGATGGTGAAGACGTTGATCAATACCTCTATCGCTCAATGATTGATTCCCTGATGTATCTGACTGCAAGTCGTCCAGACATCATGTTTTCAGTCTGTCAGTGTGCTAGATATCAGGCAAATCCGAAGGCATCTCACCTCATAGCTGTCAAGAGAATCTTTCGGTACCTAGTCGGGAAGCCTAAACTTGGTCTTTGGTACCCAAAGAACTGTGAGTTTCGATTATTTGCATACTCAGACAGTGACTTTGGTGGATGTAACCTAGATAGGAAGTCAACCACTGGTGGGTGTCAGTAGCTGGGAGATCGCCTTGTCTCATGGCAATGCAAGAAGCAAACGACCGTATCCACATCCACTACAGAAGCCGAATATGTTGCTGCTTCCAGTTGCTGTTCTCAGGTTATCTGGAAGCAACAACAACTCCTCGACTACGGTTTGAATTTTCTTGACTCTCCTATTTATTGTGACAATGAAGCCGCCTTACAAATCGTCAAAAATCCGGTACAACACTCCAAAACTAAACATATTGACATCCGGATTCACTTCATCCGTGACTGTTTCGAACGGAAACTAATTCATCTTGAAAAGGTCCACACAGATGACAATCTAGCGGACCTTTTCACAAAACCGTTCGACACAGCACGCTTTCATCACTTGCTTGCCTCTCTCAAACTAATAAGCTTTAATTAAAAGCATTTTTGTAAATACATTAAAATTTGTGTCTTAATCTGTTCACAAATTTAGGGGGAGAAAATTTACAAAACAACAAAAAGATTTTTCATTCTTTGAGTCAAAAATTTGCAAACAACAAAAAGATTTTTCGTTCTTTAAGTCAAAATTTACAAAAACAACAAAAAGATTTTCAGTCTTTGAGTCAAGTCTAAAATGATCTATAAGATAAGGGGGAGTTGAGTTTTGAAACCTTTAGAAAAGGAGATTCTGCTTCTTGTTATTATTACAAATTTATTTTTAACTTTTCAAAACTTATAAAAATACAAAAAGAGTTTATTTGAACAAGCAAAGTGAATCGATCAAATTGGGAAGTGAAACAATCTCTAAGAATCAAAATTTCACTATCTTAATATGATTTCAAAAGGAATAACAACCTTGAATATCAATTCTATGCTAAGAAGTAGAAACAAGTTTTTCAAAAACTTAAATAATCAGACTTGATCAAAATTAAAATACATATAAATAGATAAATCAGTGTGAAATTGTGATCATTAGATAACTAGAAATGTGTGACAACTATTTGACTTCTAGATTAAATCCTTGAATCAAAACGAGATTGTGTTTCTATAAACTTAAAATTGTGTTTGAAAAACTCGGGTATTTTCTATGTTTTGTGCAAACAAAGAGCGGGAAATACCTACTGAAGCATTCTATGTTTTGCGTAAGCAAAGACCTGAATGTGTGACGTTAAGGCCAATGTGTCTGCAGATTGGTAAATAAAAGATGCCAATGAGCACAAGATGATAGAACCCCTTCTTGTTCTTGATTCTAATCTAATAGATCTGTTCTTCTCTTTTCTCACCTTAAAACTCTATCAAAATGATTTTAAGTTCGTTGAAACACAATCAAAGTTTGAAACAAAGGATTTAACAAGACTGATAGGTTGCATATTAATCTAGTCTTACAATCTAAATGTTCACAAAATTTCCCATAAGATATTTTTAGAAAAACTTGATCATATAACTGATTTTTTAAGAGATGGAATAACAAATGGAAATCATTGGTGGGAAATAGATATTTAAAGGTTGTGCTTCGTTAAGAAATTAACTAAGATGGTTAAATTTTGATAACAGATTTGATCCCACAAATTTGACCCGACTAAACTTAAACTTAAACTTGTCAATATTTTATTTTATTTTATTTTATTTTATTTTATTTTATCAAAATAAAAATAAAACAAGTGTGCGTACTCGAAAGTGTGTACACGAAAAGCGTATTCGAAATAGCCCTATAAATAGTCCAACTGCAATAAAATTCGAATACCACTTTTTCGTGTACACGGTTTTACACTTCGAGTACAGATCCTGATTCTCTGAGGCGATTTCTATTTCTAGAGCCATTTTCGAAATTCTACTCCGACCATCTTCTAGATCATCATTAGGCGACCTTAGGTATAGAGTTTTATCAAATTTTGACCGCGGATTCGAAAGTTATAGTCAAAATTGATTTTCGAATACGCAAAATTCGTGTACAAAATGTTTTTGGTCAAATTGACCATGAAATACTTAAAATTGAAAAGCAACTTGTAGATATGTTGGTCGCCTCTCAATTCCGAGTATACTGAACCTGATTCGAAAATCTAAGGAGCCAAAAATGATGGATTTTTCAAGCAATTTTTGAGTACACGAAATAAAAACTTTCGAGTACACGATTTCGTGTACAGCCTGGATTTCGTGTACAGGTAATACTTCGTGTACACATCACATTTCGTGTACATCAAGTATTTCATGTACATCTAGGTCTTCGTGTACGCAAGACTTAGAAATTTTTTAACAAATCTGATTTTCGTGAAAATTCTAGTGTTCGTGTACACTCAGACTTAGAAAATTTTCAGCAAATCTAGTCTTTCTTGAACCTGAACTAACTTAGTCAGTTTCCTTTCAGATGGCTGATCTACGATTTGTGCACGACCACAACATGTCGGCATATCTTGGGGATCCACCGGAAAAGCATTCCGAGTTCAGGAGTATGGTTGAGGGTTTGATCTTATCACCAGTCAACTACGCCATCATGGAGCATCCTTTGATTGTGACCTCTTTTATTCAAGATTTCTGGAGCACGGTGGAAGAAAGTACTGATGCAGATGGGAATGTCAGTATCGTCGGAAGAATTCAAGGTCATCCTATCGCCATCACCGAACAGATTATATGGGAATGTCTGCAATTTGGAGACAAGGAAACTGATCCAGTCGAACTTGATCAAGATTTGGTGAACAGAACTGTATATCAGATGGGTCATGAAGGTGCCTATCCTCCGACTGAGAAGAAGCTGCTGCATCCGTACTGGAGATATTTGGCACATGTAGTCACTCAGTGTCTCTCAGGAAGAAAAGGGGGATACGACGTTCTGAACCAGACCCTCAGTTCTTGTCTAGTGGCACTAGCTCTCGGAGTTGATTTCAATTTCTCCAGGATGATTTTTCTTGACATGCACGCCAATATCAAAGGAAAGAGGAAAGAAAGATTTTTAGCCTTTCCCCGCTTTGTACAGATTATTATCGACAAAAGGCATCCGAACTTGGATCGTACATTCGGATCGCTGGAGATCAAGAGAATGCGTGATGTCATTTTCGGATATATGAAGATGAATAAGCGCGGGAAAAAGCAGTATATCGGTCAGAGGCCCCTAATAAAGTTTGGGCGTTTTGTGGGAGAGGAAAATGTTGTGGAAGATCAAGGCACTCCTGTTGCCTTTGGGGCTGAAGATCATGACGTCCAAGCTACAGGTTCAATAGTTGATAAAGCTTCAGATGATATTGCTCATGAGACTTCTTCTTCATCAAGTGAAGACTTTGTTCCTGAGAAGCCACCTCCCACCAGGCAAGAAAGAGAAGAGGCACAGGATGCAGATTACACTCCAACTCCTGAGTCATCACCGAAAAAGAAGAGGCAAAAGACAATGGCAAAGAACATCAAGCCTATCTTTCTCATCTGCAGCTTCCATTATATCACAGGCACCCACACAACCACCTCCACCTACTCAACCACCTCCACCTACTCAACCACCTCCACCTTCTCAACCCACACAACCTAAACCTCCCACAAAACCCAAGCCATCTAAACCTGCAGCAAAACCATTACAGGCACCCACACAACCTCCTCCACATACAAAACCACAACCACCTCCACCAACTCAAACGCAATCCACTCAGCAAGCCAAACCAAACTTAGTCATCAAACTACCAGCCAGATCCATAACTCCATCCTTTACTACATCCATCCCTCACACCAAAACTCCACCATCTCCTACTCGCTCGAGCAGTGACAAAGGAAAATCTCCTTTGCACGCTGATTCACCATATGAGCTGGGATATGTGCCTGTCGATCTCGTTGGTTTAAAGGAACAAGTTTTCAGACTTGAAAAGGATTCTGAGCGCAAGGACATTCTTATCAGAAATCTGCAAGAAGGCATGATCAAGATATGAAGCAAGTTGACCAAGTATCATGGACAAATCAGAACACACCGAAAGTATATCAGATTTCTTTCATTAGAGAACCATGAGATGAAAAAGGAGATCAAAAGACTTAAAGGAAAAGAAGTTGCTGAATCAGACAATGATGTCAATGATGATGATGTTGAAAGTGATGACAGTGATGATAGTGACAATGATGATGGTGATAACAAGAGTGAAAAAGATCAGAAGGATAAAAAGGATGAGAAGGATGAGAAAGATAAAGATAAGGATGGAGGAGAAAAGGGAAAGGATCAAGATCAGGGACCCCCAGATGACAAAGATCAGGGAGGCGACACTGGAAATCCATCCTCGTCAGGGAAGTCTCCTGGCCTTTATGATGATCTTTTTGGAGATATTCCTGACGATATCTTGTTTGGCGACTGTGTTCAGCCTGATGAAACATCAGGCGCTGGTCTTGATAGATGGTTTGATGACTTACCAGAAAATTTCGACTTTGAGGAGCCTTGTGAAGAAGCAGAGAAAGGAGCCAAATCTTCTGCAGGGGCATCTGTAAAAGAACCAGAGAATATTGTGCTCGGCAATGTGTCATCTGATCCTTATATTGATTATTTGTATGCCCACAAATACATTGATGCTTTGGGACAGGAGGTTACTTCTCTTCTTGAAGTGATCAACAGCTGGTTCGACAAAAAGAAGGATTGGACGCCTTCTCCTACTGTGGATAAATCTGCATGGTTTAAGGAAATGGGTGACGAACATCCAGAGCATACTTTTATCTCAGACGACAGAAATCTGTTTGCAGTTCGTAACGATAGGTCGAACGTATGCTGCTGGATGTATGACAAAATCAGAGACATTTACTTGGTCAAGAGGATGAATGGAAAGGTCGAATTCTATAAGAAGCCGAGAGATTTCTGCACATTGCCAAAGGTTGATATTCGAAGCATAAACAAAGCAATGTTCTTCAATCTGTCTAAAGACTCTCAGGCTGATCTGTTTGCCAAGTTTATTAAGGACCAATGTGAGAAGGATTTTCCAGTCATGCGCACGGCCAAGGGAAGACGATTTGTTTCAACCTGCATTATTGATCCAAAGACAAAGAAACCGTGGATATACTATAAGTATCCTCCACCTCATGTTGAGATAGCAGTTCCAGTATCTCCCAGAGTTCCAGACAATTCATTGGCTAAATTCTTGTCTTGGTACTATGACGATCTCAATCTAGCCGCGGTCATTATCAAAGATAAAGACAATGTTGACGACATCGACATCATTCTTGACCCTATGGATCTCCTGAAGTACGGAAAAGAAGACATGATGAAGTTACATGATTCTCCAATACGAGTGTATTCTGGAAATGATAAGGAGGCTAAGCCATTCACTCGTACCGTCGCTTATGCTATCGAGTTGAAACTCTATGCTGGAGCTGGGCCACATAACGTCACTCTTCCGATCGGATGACTTCGCCAGTCTAGGGGGAGTTTGTAGAGCCCACTAAACGATGAAGACTGACAAAGTCAACCCGGAAGAGTCAACACTCAGTTTCTGATAATTTTCGTGTACAGCATTTCGAGTACACCACTTGTTCGTGTACTCAAACTTTTGTTTTGGATTTCGAGTACACCTAGGCCTAGTATAAATAGACGTATTTTGTACAGGTTTAGGTTAGAATCCCGAGGCATTTGCTCTCTAGACGTATTGAGGCACTTGTACTCGAACTTTTTCAGAATTTATAAAGGTTTGCATTTTTCTTATTGCTTTCTTGATTCTAATCTGGATTCCGCACTCGTTAGACATCACTGATGATGATTATGAAGATAAAGTTTGGATCTTGATCAGTTTAAGGACCTACAGCCCATAGCTTCAGAGTAACACTGTGGTTCACCATTTTCAGTAAGAAGAAGATAATTCATTGATGGAGAAAATTTCTGAGGTGGTTGTGTTTCTTTGGTCGACCTCTTTACCCAATGCTGGGGAGTACTGGGTTCCACATCTGATTCTGAATTTGGTAGGGACTATTCAGTAACAGGATCTGAACTCCCACCATCAAAGATATCCTCATTTTCTTCCAAATCGTCCTGATCTTTATTGTCTGTACCTTGACCTTCTTCTTCTTCTTGACTTTATGTTTCTTTCTGGCTTTCTTCTTCAAACTCTGCATGTTTTTTCTGAATTTCTGGTACGGTTATATCCTTGTCTTTATAGAGTTTTGCTTCATTAAAGAGAGGATCTCGGCTTCTACGTATTTTCTTGCTTTGAGCATCCCAAAGTCTATAGCCCATGTTTTCAGCCCCATAACCTATGAAGGTACACCTCTTTGCCTTAGGGTCAATTTTGTCCCTCTCAAAGTCTTTTATACCAACATAAGCATCACAACCGAATACCTTTAGATGTTTGATAGTAACCTCCCGACCAAGCCACTCCTCTTTTGGTATTTTGAAACCAAGAGGAACCGAGGCAACTCACTTAATTAAGTATGCAAGAGTGTTGACTGCATCGGCCCATAAAGTCTTCGGGAGCCTAGCATTAAGTCTCATGCTTCTGGCTTTCTCATTAATCGTCATGTTCATCCTTTCAGCTATACCATTTTGCTGGGGAATTCTTGGAACCGTTTTGATCATCTCGATTCCCCTATCAGCACAAAAGTTTGCAAACTCAGTGCTAGTATATTCCCTACCATTATCTGACTTCAAACACTTCACCTTTTAGGTTTGTTTCTATCACAACAGCTGCTTTCCATTTCTTGAAAACATCAAACACTTCAACTTGTTTTGGAGAAAATAGACCCAAAATTTCCGAGTTGCATCATCAATTAAGGTGACATAGTAGTTTGAACCACCTAAAGATGAAACATGTGTTGGTCCAGTGTGGACAAGCTCAAGTCTCTCAGCGTTTGGTATCTGTCCCACCTTCACAAAAGTAACACGTTTCTTCTTGCCAAGTAAACAAGGTTCACAGAAACTGTCATCTAGCTCTACTGTCTTCAAATATGGGAACTTACCTTTATCTGCTAAGATCTTTAAGCCTTTCTCGCTCATGTGACCGAGTCGTTGATGCCAAAAACTAGACAGACTCGGTTCACCGGTTACTGCATTCACATCCGCTGCTAAATCCTCAACCATTTATAAGCTACCTCTTTTCTTTCCTCGAGAGATTACCAAGTTACCTTTGACGACTATCCACTGTCCACCACCAAAGTGAACGTCAAGTCCTTCATCATCTAACTTTCCAATCAAGATAAGCATCTTCCTTAAATCAGGAATCACCCTAACATCAGTTAAGGTCCAAATATTTCCCAACAAAGTCCTGAGATCAATATCTCCTTTCCCAGTGATGTCAAGAGTCTGATTGTTGGCCAAATGAACTTTACCAAAGTATCCTGTTTTGAGGTTCTTCATTCTTTTCGTGCTAAAAGTAGCATGAAAGGAAGCACCTGAATCCATAATCCAAGACTCAGTTGTGTTCTCAACACAACAGATAAGGGCTTCATCTTCTGAGCATCCAGTAGCTGCATTTACTTGTTTCTTTTCTTTGGTTGATATAGGTTTAGGGCATTGACTTTTGAAATGCCCATTCTCCTTGCAGTTCTAGCAGGTTATGTCTTTCCTTGGTTTAGATTGTCCTTTTTTCCTTGATTTGGATCTGCTTATGCTATGTATTCTTCTTCCGGTGCTTTTAGTACTTAGCCAGGAACTAGAAGATTCATCTGAGCTCCTTCTTCTAATATCCTCACATAAAATCAAGTCGCGGTTGCTTTCAAAAGTTAGCTTAGTAGTTCCAGAAGAACTTGATGTCAACAGACAATAATCGAGATATGATAGTGTTGAAATTATTTATGTGAGCAGTAACAGATCCTCCTCTCATCTTTGTGTTTACTAGCTCTCTGATCAGAAACGTCTTATTGGCAGCAAATGGCTTTTCATACATGTTTGTCAGGGCTTGCATGATACCATGTGCTGTGGTTTCCTTCAGAATATTAAAAGCAACATTCTTGGACAAAGAGAGTCGGATGACAGCCATTGCTTTCCTATCCAATGCAGCCAGTTTGCCACGGATGTTTTCTCCGGTTTCGTACCAATAAGCGTCTAATCGAGATTCTTCCGACATAGAAGTCTTCAATTTGCATCTTCTACCATCCGAAATCAGTTCCATCGGATTTCTCGATTTTCGTTTTACCCTCATCAACCATAATATCGTGGATCAAAGGATGAGAGTCGAAACTAGCTCTGATACCACTTGTTAGGTATTACGTGTACGTGGATGACCTGAGGACTCGGTTAGGGTTGCAGTAATTAAAACACACCTACAACTCGGGCCTTAAGAACTTGATGTGTGATCTATTTAATTACTAAAACAAAACAATACGAGAAAATAAATGCAGCGGAAATAAACGAACTGATTTAAATTAACAAACCCAATAAAATACCCAAAACTGTAAAATAGGACATGATCGAAGTAACGGTGACTGTCCAGGGCCTGCGACACTACCACGAGGCTGGCTGGCGGTCTGCAGCGGCGGCTGGAATAATGGCAGTAGTCGGCGGCCTTCTTTCTTCTGGTCAGCAATCACCAAACTGCACCAGCAGGTGCTTTGGTCTTCTGAGCAGCAGTAAACAACCAGTAACAGCAGTAGGCAGTTAGAAGATTAGGGTCGGCTGCTGTTTAGGTCCTTCTAGGGTGATGACAGCAGTAGGAAACCTGCTGTTTGGTTCTTCTTGGGTGGCGGCAACAACACAAACACAATATATAATGAAAGCAGTAATAAGGACAAGTGATATAACGTGGTTCGGTCAAGATCACAGGCACTAACCAGGTTTTCTTTTTTTATTGTTTTGTGACAAAGATTACACGTACAAATGAGAGAGTAATTATAGATTACAATTAGGTTAAACCTTTGCTACATTACCATAAATAATAAATGTAACAGCTAGTCTGGATTAGGGTTAGGGCCGGTCGGCCACTAACCCCCTTCATTCTTCTAATTGTAAAAATAACAGCCATGTTTGAACCGAACTTGTCAAAGCCTACAACCCATAACATTGTTGTACTGCTTGGGTGCAGGGTTGTGGGGAGCTGGGGGCCAATGAAACAGGGCAGATGCTGGTGTAGCTTGGCTAGGACACATGCGCAGCCCATGGCTGGCATGGTGGTGGCACATGTCTGGCCCAGGCTGGTCACTGTCTTTGGCATGGCTGTGATAAAGGAATGGCACATGGCCGACACTGGTTTAGGCATGGCCGTAATACTGGAATGGCTCAGGTCTGGCACCACGTCTGGCATGGATGTGACACTGGCAAAAAATATGACTGGGAAACCGCAAAAGTCAAATATGGCTCTCGTGTGTAATGTTTAACCACAAAAGGTTACATCATAGGTTTTCTAATTGGGATTTTGAGCTATATTTTGGTTTTGATGTGCTGGTGTCTTTTCTTTTGCAACAGGTGTTGTTCATTGCTCTGAATTTATTATCGTCTGTAGCACACGCTTTCTCGCTTGCAAGTAAGTGCTAAGTTTTGGGTAATTGTTTTCAATTTCCAATAGTTTATTAGGGTTTTTTTCCTAATGATTCTATAGCAACAAAATTAAATTGAAGGTTTTGGTTAGTGTTGTTTTGAATGTACACTTCCTTTGGATTTGTTTGACAATGTTAATATGATTATATTTGGGTTTTATTGCTTCCATTATCTTCAATTTTATAGTTGTAACATAATTGTTTTCTACAAATTTGGGTGCTTTGGTTTCATATATTATAGTTTTTTTCTTGTGTATATATATTAGACTAAGTTTAATATTATGTTATATTAGAGGGATTAGAATGAATATTACTCTTTATATATACCCATGTAACATACATTAAGATTACAATCAATAATACAATTTTGATCTACCAAGTTTAACTTGGTATCAGAGCCTCAACCTCGTCAACCCTAAATCTGCTGACTGGCGACATCGTCTTTTCTGTCAACCTCGTCAGCACCAATTTCGTCATCAACTCGTTGCCATTATTTCCGTCAACCCTAATCTGCTACAATTGTTCCAATCATTGGGTGGATTCCAGCCGACTACAATTCTTTCAATGACTAAATTGATTGCTTTCTCCCAATCCGAAAAAACCATACACAATTCACACAAGTTTGGATTCACTCTTTCTCCAACCAATTATGGATATTGGAGAACTATGATCAAACCATTCTTGGTAACCAATAATTTGTTTGGTTACATTGATAGAACAACTCCCATCCCCTCTCTTACTATCTCTATTTCATCTTCTGCGAAAGACCGAAGATGCTATTAGACAACACTTCCAACTGAATCCACAGCATGCAATCTGGGTCTCCAATGATGCCCATATCCGTATGCTTATGTTATCCACAATATCTAAAAGTTCTTTCCAAAATGTTCAGGGATCCACATCTTAGGATCTTTGACTGTCTCTGGAACGTGCTTATGCTCCTCATACGGCTTCAAGAGAATACACATTGAAGACTCAACTCTTGCGAATTGAGATGAAACCAATGAATCATCTTCTGCCTATCTGACTCGTGCTCAAGTATATGCAAATGCCCTTGCAAATATAGGCGAACCAATGAACGAAAAAGATATTGTGATGCTGGCGATTTCTGGTCTTCGTGAAGAATAGAATGGACTGAAGATAACAGCCCTTACCAGACACCTACAGTTCAACGAACTACATGCTTTATTTGCTGATCATGAGTATGTGCTCAGTGAGAAGACTCACTCAAGTTGTCAGAACACTATACAGCATCAAGGAACCTTGAATGTTACGAATCATACAGTCGAGAGACTGAAAACGAAGCCGTAATCTATCATAAGGGTTCGTTAAAACTCCAAATGCAACACCGAGCCACTCGGGAGCGTAAGGAACACATGAGATCAAAACAGCTCCACCTTTATATGGAAAAAGTAGTACCCGACAATAATGCTTAAATTTCGGGACGAAATTTCTTTAACAAGGGGAGACTGTGAAATCTAGTACCTTATCGTCCGGCAAGTCCGTACGGTATGTGTAGTTTCACTATTTACTGTGTGTAAATACAATGTATGAACAGTGTATGTAACAACAAAACTCAGAAAACAAGAAACAGTTGTACGTGTTTAAGTGAAAACTTAAATACCGTAAGTACAACAACTCACGATAAACAATAGTTGTATGTATTTAGGTGAAAACCTAAGTACAAATTGATACAACGAATCAAAAGAAACAACAGTGTACAAGTAAACAACAAGAACATGTCGGTTGCGATCTGATATCCATAGATGACAGGAATCAAATGGCCGATAATTCAGTATTTAAAACAATGTGAATTCAAGGAAAACAATGAGAAAACAGGAAGTTTAGTTGAGTCCGCCAGTGAGGAAACACAATTCAAAACACAATTGCAGTGTTATTTCAGAATAACGAACTGACAGTGTGCTTGCGTGGGTGACGATTCACACAAACATATATGTGAGTTTAAAGTTCTGAAATAATGACTGGAAAGTAAAAAACAAAAGTCAGAAAGCAAAACCATTGTCGTGTTCGTTCGGGTGACGATTCGAACGAATACGCGCGAAGGTGACGCGATCTGACGGAACGTTAAAATAAACGAATTCGATGAAATAATTTAAGAGAAACAAATTTAGATGATTTACTAGGAATAACCACTTTCCAAATATTAAAATAAATCCTTTTATTCAATTGCGTAAAATCGCGCGTTACGTTCCGGAAACGCAACGAAAACACGAACCAAGCAACCGAAACGAACCCGAACACCCTCGGGGTATATAAAGCCTTAAATGAGGCTTTCTTCCTCATTTCTTCCATCCACTCTCTCTCTCTCTACACTCAAATCCGGCTCTCTCTATAGAAATCCTAACCTTCAAAATCTTGTAACTCACTCATTTCTTAACGAAATCGAGTGATTCTTGAGCCTAAACGAAGCTCTCGACCTCCTCTACACGAAAGTACAACCAATCTGAAACAACAACCCATTGAAACGAGGTCATCTGTGATGAATTGTAGCGAGAATTAGGGTTTTCTAACCCTTAGTTGACCCATCGACCATAGCCGGTCCTACACTCCTTTATCTTCAACAAAACACCATGGAAACTGACCCTAACACATACGAACCTAGCAAACCATCAAGAACTCGACTAGGTTCGAATCTGAGCACTCAAGTGCGGCTGGCAACAGACCAGGCCGAATGAGGACGGGCGAATAGATTTGGGCCGAAAGGAAGGACTGGTTTGGCCGAAAGGCCAACCTCCGAATGAGTTATCTCCTTCGCTGGCACCCTTATTCGGTCGGTGGACATTCGCAGGCCAAGTGATTTTGCCGCACATGCAGTCATTCGACCCAGACCATCCTCATTCGACCAGAAGTGCAACATTCGACCATGCTACCATTCGGCCAAGCAACGCCAACTCATTTGGCCATCACCATGCGACCACATTCATTCGGTGGGCCATGGGACTGCCTGGCCAAGTCAAGCGGCCCAACATTTCCATATGGCTCACTGATTCGGCCCAAGGTCCACACATAGTTTGGGCCAACAACATTTATTCCGGCCCAACTCCATTTCGTTTGGCCCATGATGATTAAACTAACCCAACAGCTTGGCCCACATCTCAAGACCATTTATTCGGCCCACATAAACTTATTTGGCCCACACAACCCATACGACCCAAGTCCAGTCACTCGACCCATGACATTTCATGTGGCCCATGGCCTTGGTTCGGCCCACCATGATTGATTAGGCCCATACAACTTATTCGGCCCATGTGATAAGTATGCAAACATATTTTAACCAAAAGCTAAGGGATAACAATGCATGGGTCTTGGTTAATTATTACGACAAAGGTGATGATTAATGCATTTCACAAAAATATAAAATCATTAAGTTTTACAAGGGTAGTTTCATAGTTATTTACTAATTATGTAACTACCTAATCAAGTTTACAAGGACAGCACATGAGACTTCAAATCACGAAACTAGACTTCGTACTTAGAAAATAACAATGTGTTTCAGGTTTACACAACGGGATAAAGTCAAAACAATGTTAAACATGGAATAATTAACGAGGTATACTAAGCTTAACCTAAATTGATCAAGTGTTAGCAACATCTCTCACAAGCGAATCAGGGCCGAATAAGGACCGAGACTCTCAATTGTTAGCCAACTTTAGGGCTAACAAGCACATACACTCACACAAATCATCAACAACTTATACTTATAAGTTACAAACAACGTGAAATCAATACATGATCGTGAATACAACAACAGATACAACAAAGAGCGCGTGCATTCTTGTTTAGGCTAAGTCAACCACAACTACTACTAGGTGAGTTCATACACCCCTTTTCTAATCTTAATTGATTTTAAACTCTCGGGGCTGAGAAACATGCTAGATCTTTTATTTAATTAAAAGCTTTAGTACAACATATTGCTTATACTATGATTTAGATAATATTGTTTATCTTTATTATCGCTTATTATTCTATGTGTGTTTGTGTGAGAATAACATATCTTAAATTTTTAAGATGTTTTACGATAATATAGCATCATGAGTTCATCAATACAAGGGAGTAATATAATTATAAGATTAAAACTTATAATACTTTGTTATTCATACAATGAGAAATCAGGAGATGACTTAAGACAATTACAAATAACCACAAAAATGATAATCATGATAACATGATTTCATGATGATGATATCATTCGCCACATTTACTAACATTGTGTCATAAGACGAGTTCGTATAACACGTTGTTACAATCACAGAGGGAGACATAACACCGATACAACATATGAGATTGTTAATTGTGATATAAAGGATAACATCATGATAACCTAGGTTCAAGATGTCATCCCCCATATATACTAACATTGCATTTTAAGACATGATCTTATAGGAAAATGTTGAATCCTAGAGTTCCTAGTATTATGTTCATTTCATGATTAGAACATACCTAGGATGATATTATAACAATGTAAGTTCCTGATATCATCTAATTGTTGAGTAATATAAGTGTATTAAGAATTGATCTTATAACACTATGTTTACAATATGAAACTATGTGATTGTGTGACTACATGAATAGGGAGTATACTTATATGAGCCTATGTGATGAGACTATATGAGACTATATAAGACTATATGAGACTTATATGAGGCTATATGAGACTATGTGGTGAGACTATATGAGACTGTATGAGACTGTATAAGACTATATGAGACTACATGAGACTACATGAGACTATATGAGACTAGGTGATGAGACTACATGAGACTAGGTGATGAGACTACATGAGACTATGTGAGACTATGTGATGAAACTATATGAGACTATATGATGAGACTAGGTGGAACTATGCGAGAATTGGAGGGGTTTCCATAGTTGTATTTCAAGTAGAGTTAAATTCTATTGAGCATGTGGTGGGATGGCGTCTGGGCGGGTTGTAGGCTCGACCCTTTCGTATGCCCTATATATAATCATGCTTGATAGGGCGAAACAGTGTTTGTAGTATAACTATGAAGAGGCCATCGTGAAAGACATACCAAAGAGTTATCAACAAGACTTGGGTGAAACATTTCGATTGTGACTAACACACTGGGGAAGGAACAAAACCTTACGGGTGAATCAAACATTAACAATACACTTGTATGACATTGTGTGTGTAAATGTTAACAAGCCAATGGTTTTCAATTACTAAATTTATGAACTCACTAACCTAGTGTTGACTTTGTTTAAATGCATGTTTTTTCAGGTGACTAACATGTTTAGTCAACAGTATTCAAGAACATAGCTAGTGGACTTTTAGAAAACCTAGCTACATTTTGTGTTGTGCATACTTTTGGAATGACAAAACAATGAATCATCTTTTGTAGATCTTGTACAGTTACAAGATAGAAACACCTTGATTCTTTTGAATAAATTTACTTAGTTAAATTATGAACAAAACAATGTAATTTAACTTTGTAATTCTATATCATTGTCATGTTAGCAATTCTCATTTATATATCATGTGCTATGCAAACAATCTGATCATATTGATTATCAAACGATATCGCGCCCCGAGAACCTTCCGCCCGACGGGAAAGTCGATCCAGCCCGCCGGCTCGGGGTGTGACAGATTGGTATCAGAGCCATGGCTATAGAGAAATATACGTCATATTACTTAAACGGTTTGGCCTAGATTATAACCTAGGGACCCTCATGTAGAAACATACAACATAGGACTATATGTGCATGTGTCTTCTGCGTCTGATCACTGCACTAACCGATTTTCTTTCGGTTATTATCAGAATGCCGCCAAGAAGACTACCACCAGCTTTACTGCCACCACCACCGCTGCAAGATTCAGCACCACACTCATCAACACCATCACTATCTGACTCTCCTCTACCTCACCTCCTCCCCCACATGTTCCACCTCAGCAACCACTGCCCAATCATGAACTGGATCCTGCTACTATTGCACTGGCCACTCTGCTGACCAGTCAACTAAGGGACGTGATTCCAAACATGATGAACAGGATCAACACCAACAACAGCAACAACATTGCCAACTCATCTGGAGAGGGCAGTGGAAACACCAGGAACCAACAGGATTACTCCTACAAGAACTTTGTAGGATGCAAGCCACCTACTTTTAGTGGCAACGAGGGGGTCGTTGGCTTGATCCAATGGATCAAAAATATGGAGATGACCCTCGACATCAGTGGTTGTTCTGGTCAACACAAAGTGAGGTATGCTACAAGCTCATTTGACAAACGAGCGCTGACCTGGTGGAATGCTCAGGTACAGACCAGGGGCGAGATGAGGCATTGTCTATGCCTTGGGAAGAATTCAAGGTCTTGCTGAGGGGCGAGTTTTGACCCAGGAACGAATTGAAGAAGGTTGAGACAGAGTTGCTCAATCATGTTATGGTGGGAGCTAGACATCTGGTCTATACCACCAGATTTCACGAGTTGGCGACATTGGCACCGAACATAGTGCCAACACTGGAGAAACGAATTGAGCGGTACGTTGGTGGACTACCAGCTTGCCTTCAAGGGCATGTGATTGCGGCCCACCCCACTACCCTAGAGATGGCTATTACACTATCAGCGATATTAACTGATGTAATGGTTGCCTCGGGGGCACTGAAGGAGGAAGCTGAAGTAGTGAAGACTGAAACATCAGGAAAGCCAGACGGACATCCGGCTAAGAAACAGAAAGTGGTCAAAAACTATGCTCGGACCACACCAGCCCTGAGAGCACCACAACCACCACCACTACAAGTCAAGAAGCCGTATGCTGGCGCGGCTCCTCAATGCAACAACTGTTATTTTCACCATCATCTTGGGACCCCGTGCAAACATTGCACTGGCGCGGGAGATTGGGGCATTGGGTTGACCACTGCAGGAACCCAACTCCCCAGAACAGGAACAACAATGCAGCAATGATGGCTGCTGTTACTGATAGCAGGTCCTGCTACACATGTGGCAAACCTGGACACCTCTCAAGGGACTGCCCCAAGAGAATTCCACCAAGGGCACCGGTAGCTAGAGGACGGCCCTTTCAAATTGGAGCAGCTACTGCACAACAAGACCCTAATGCGGTCACTGGTATGTCTCTTTTACATGACTTTCATACGTCTATATTATTTGGCACAGGTACGGATCAGAGTTTATCTCATCTGACCTTGCACATAAAACTTGGATGTATAGCTGAAATCATTATACTCCCCTGACACAGTGGGATAACAAAACAACTAAGGTCTTGGACTAGATCGAGTGAAACATATACCGGTGTGTGAATAGAAATGAGCAACAACAGGCGAGATAACATTTGCAAGGGGATAACATAAACCAAATAACAATTGAATAGATAAGGTTGACCATGCATTATATTCGGGGAAGTGCATGGGTTTACCTTATGGGTAAATCTTCATCCTAACCACAAAAAAACTACCTCATTCTTAAGTAGTTCCTCAAACAATTAAGACACACATGGAGGCTTTGGAAACATACCTATTGGGAACGTATAGGATATAGTGTCATACGGGCCCGACTCGGGACAGACTATATGTGACCCAAAGGTCGAGATCAACGATCGAAGCCAAGGAATGATCTACCACTATCCGAGGAGGGATAGTCAAGATAACTGAGAAACATAAATTCTAAGTGATGTGAAATTGGAATCTAAACCATTATTTCATACCCATAATACTCTAACTATCCTAAGAGTATTCACATTATGACAGCCATGCTTATAAGAGAACACAGGAATTTCTAAAGTTGTTGGAACAACCCAAGATATCAAATTGGAAGTGTACACGAACAGCTATGGATTTGAAATGCCAAGCTACCTCGCACTTCCAGCAGATCAGATGTTTATGGGGTCACCATAGACCGTTAGATCAGATCTGCTCGCTTCTTATACATACATAAAGTCTATGCTCAGTGAGAAGACTCAAGTTGTCAGAACATTATACAATATCAAGGAACCTTCAGTGCTACGAATCGTACAGTCGAAAGACTGAAAACGAAGCCGTAATCTATCATAAGGGTTCGTTAAAACTCCAAACGAAACACCGAGCCACTCGGGAGCGTAAGGAACACATGAGATCAAAACAGCTCCACCTTTATATGGAAAAAGTAGTACCCGACAATAATGCTTAAATTTCGGGACGAAATTTCTTTAACAAGGGGAGACTGTGAAAACCAGTACCTGATCGTCCGGCAAGTCCGTATGGTATGTGTACTTTCACTATTTACTGTGTGTAAATACAATGTATGAACAGTGTATGTAACAACAAAACTCAGAAAACAAGAAACAGTTGTACGCGTTTAAGTGAAAACTTAAATACCGTAAGTACAACAACTCACGATAAACAATAGTTGTATGTATTTAGGAGAAAACCTAAGTACAAATTGATACAACGAATCAAAAGAAACAACAGTGTCCAAGTAAACAACAAGAACATGTCAGTTGCGAACTGATATCTATAGATGACAGGAATCAGATGGCCGATAATTCAGTATTGAAAACAATGTGAATTCAAGGAAAACAATGAGAAAACAGGAAGTTTAATTGAGTACGCCAGTGAGGAAACATAATTCAAAACACAATTGCAGTGTTATTTCAGAATAACGAACTGACAGTGTGCTTGCGTGGGTGACGATTCACACAAACATATATGTGAGTTTAAAGTTCTGAAATAATGACTGGAAAGTAAAAAACAAAAGTTAGAAAGCAAAACCATCGTTGTGTTCGTTCGGGTGACGATTCGAACGAATACGCGCGAAGGTGACGCGATCTGATGGAACGTTAAAATAAACGAATTCGATGAAATAATTTAAGTGAAAAAATTTAGAGGATTTACTAGGAATAACCACTTTCCAAATATTAAAAATAAATCCTTTTATTTAATTGCGTAAAATCGCGCGTTACGTTCCGGGAAACGCAACGAAAACACGAACCAAGCAACCGAAACAAACCCGAACACCCTCGGGGTATATAAAGCCTTAAATGAGGCTTTCTTCCTCATTTCTTCCATCCACTCTCTCTCTCTACACTCAAATCCGGCTCTCTCTCTAGAAATCATAACCTTCAAAACCTTGTAACTCACTCATTTCTTAACGAAATCGAGTGATTCTTGAGCCTAAACGAAGCTCTCGACCTCCTCTACACAAAAGTACAACCGATCTGAAACAACAACCCACTGAAACGAGGTCATCTATGATGAATTGTAGCGAGAATTAGGGTTTTCTAACCCTTAGTCGACCCATCGACCATAGCCGGTCCTAGACTCCTTTATCTTCAACAAAACACCATGGAAACTGACCCTAACACACACGAACCTAGCAAACCATCAAGAACTCGACTAGGTTCGAATCTGAGCACTCAAGTGCGGCTGGAAACAGACCAGGCCGAATGAGGATGGGCGAATAGATTTGGGCCGAAAGGAAGGACTCGTTCGGCCGAAGGGCCAACCTCCAAATGAGTTATCTCCTTCGCTGGCACCCTTATTCGGTCGGTGTACATTCGCAGGCCAAGTGATTTTTCCGCACATGCAGTCATTCAACCCAGACCATCCTCATTCGACCAGAAGTGCTACATTCGACCATGCTACCATTCAGCCAAGCAACACCAACTCATTCGGCCATCACCATGCGACCACATTCATTCGGTGTGCCATGGGACTGCCTGGCCAAGTCAAGCGGCCCAACATTTCCATATGGCTCACTGATTCGGCCCAAGGTCCACACATAGTTCGGCCCAACAACATTTATTCCAGCCCAAATCCATTTGGTTCGGCCCATGATGATTAAACTAGCCCAACAGCTTGGCCCACATCTCATGACCATCTATTCGGCCCACATAAACTTATTTGGCCCACACAACCCATACGGCCCAAGCCCAATCACTCGCCCATGACATTTCATGTGTCCCATGGCCTTGGTTCGGCCCACCATGATTGATTAGGCCCATACAACTCATTCGGCCCATGTGATAAGTATGCAAACATATTTTAACCAAAAGCTAAGGGATAACAGTGCATGGGTCTTGGTTAATTGTTACTACAAAGGTGATGGATTTGGTTAATGCATTTCACAAAAATATAAAAACATTAAGTTTTACAAGGGTAGTTTCATAGTTATCTACTAATTATGTAACTACCTAATCAAGTTTACAAGGACAACACATGAGACTTCAAACCACGAAACTAGACTTCATACTTAGAAAATAACAATGGATTTCAGGTTTACACAACGGGATAAAGTCAAAACTAAGTTAAACATGGAATAAGTAACGAGATATACTAAGTTTAACCTAAATTGATTAAGTGTTAGCAACATCTCTCACAAGCGAATCAGGGCCGAATAAGGACCGAGACTCTCGAATGTTAGCCAACTTTAGTGCTAACAAGCACACACACTCACACAAATCATCTACAACTTATACTTATAAGTTACAAAAAACGTGAAATCAATACAGGATCGTGAATACAACAACATATACAACAAAGACTGTGTGCATTCTTGTTTAGGCTAAGTCAACCTCAACTACTACAAGGTGAGTTCATACACCCCTTTTCTAATCTTAATTGATTTTAAACTCTAGGGGTTGAGAAACATGCTAGATCTTTTATTTAATTAAAAGCTTTAGTACAACATATTGCTTATACTATGATTTAGATAATATTGTTTATCTTTATTATTCTATGTGTGTTTGTGTGAGAATAAGATATCTTAAATGTTTAAGATGTTTTATGATAATATAGCATCATGAGTTCATCAATACAAGGGAATAATATAATTATAAGATTAAAACTTATAATACTTTGTTATTCATACAAAGAGTAATCAGGAGATGACTTAAGACAATTGCAAATAACCACAAAAATTATAATCATGATAACATGCTTTTCATGATGATGATATCATTGCCACATTTACTAACACTGTCATAAGACGAGTTCGTATAACACGTTGTTACAATCACAGAGGGACACATAACACCGATAAAACATATGAGACTATTAATTGTGATATAAA
This sequence comes from Mikania micrantha, assembly GCA_009363875.1. Taxonomy (NCBI): domain Eukaryota; kingdom Viridiplantae; phylum Streptophyta; class Magnoliopsida; order Asterales; family Asteraceae; genus Mikania; species Mikania micrantha. The sequence goes on from CM018688.1 coordinate 29,889,706, forward strand.
GGATAACATCATGATAACCTAGATTCAAGATGTCATCCCCCATACATACTAACATTGCATTATAAGACATGATCTTATAAGAAAATGTTGAATCCTAGAGTTCCTAGTATTGTGTTCATTTCAAGATTAGAACATACCTATGATGATATTATAACAACGTAAGTTCCTGATATCATCTGATTGTTGAGTAATATAAGTGTTTTAAGAATTTATCTTATAACACTATGTTTACAATATGAAACTATGTGATTTTGTGACTATGCGAATTGGGAGTATACTTATATGAGCCTTTGTGATGAGACTATATGAGACTATGTGATGAGACTATATGAGACTATATGAGAATACATGAGACTACATGAGAATGTATGAGACTAGGTGATGAGACTACAAGAGACTACATGAGACTAGGTGATGAGACTACATGAGACTATATGAGACTATGTGATGAAACTATATGAGACTATATGAGACTATGTGATGAGACTATATGAGACTATATGAGACAATGGGATGAGCCTATATGAGACTATATGAGACTATATGATGAGACTAGGTGGAACTATACGAGAATTGGAGGGGTTTCCATAGTTGTATTTCAAGTAGTGTTAAATTCTATTGAGCATGTGGTGGGATGGCGTCTGGGCGGATTGTAGGCTCGACACTTTTGTATGCCCTATATATAAGCATGCTTGATATGGCAAAACACTGTTTGTAGTATAACTATGGAGAGGCCATCGTGAAAGACAAACCAGAGAGTTATCAACAAGACTTGGGTGAAACATTTCGATTGTGACTAACACACTGGGGAAGGAACAAAACCTTACGGGTGAATCAAACATTAACAATACACTTGTATGACATTGTGTGTGTAAATGTTAACATGCCAATGGTTTTCAATTACTAAACTTATGAACTCACCAACCTAGTGTTGACTTTGTTTAAATGCATGTTTTCTCAGGTGACGAACATGTTTAGTCAACAGTATTCAAGAACATAGCTAGTGGACTTTTAGAAGACCTACCTACATTTTGTGTTGTACATACTTTAGGAATGACAAAACAATGAATCATCTTTTGTAGATCTTGTACAGTTACAAGATAGAAACACCTTAATTCTTTTGAATAGATTTACTTAGTTAAATTATGAACTAAACAATGTAATTTAACTTTGTAATTCTATATCATTGTCATGTTAACAATTCTTATTTATATATCATGTGCTATGCAAAAAATCTGATCATATTGATTATCAAACGATATCGCGCCCCGAGAACCTTCCGCCCGACGGGAAAGTCGATCCAGCCCGCCGGCTCAGGGTGTGACACCCGGGAATCTGTTGTTCAAGCAACTCCAGGAATGTCTACTTTAGAGTATCACCATCTGATGCAGTTAAAGATGTTCAACGACTGGCTGCTCAACTTAGGTTACACCTTCAGTTACCTTCTCCTGCGTTTCCACAAGCCAACTTTACACACCGAAAACAAAATCGTAATCAAAACAGTAGGCAATTGAACAGTCGTGGACGTGGAAACCCTGACAATTTTAACAACCGTAGCAACATAAGAGGTGCTCGAAATCAATTTAGCTGGGCGTCCAATCAAAATACTATGTATGGTATGTGAAACAGGTGTGGTATTGGTCATATACCATCTCAATGCCCCAATAGAGTTCCTTCAACTTTGCGCTCAGCCCAGCAACCCTGTGCCAATCATACAACCTTTAACACTTGGCTCTCAGACATTGGTTCTTGCCATCATGTGGCACCGCATCTCTCCACTCTTGATAATTCTGAAGCATATTATGGCTGTGACAATCTTCATGTTGGTGATGGTAAAGGTCTTCCCATTTTACATATTGGTTCCACTCGTTTTTCCTGACCCTCAAAAACATTTAATCTTACAAATATACTTCATGTCCCACAAACCAAACAAAATCTTCTTTTCGTTCAACATTTTTGTCTTGATAATAATGTTTATTTTGAATTTCATGCTCATTATTTTGCTGTGAAGGACAAATCTACACACACTATTCTTCTCATGGGCCCAAGTAATGGTGGTTTCTACACTCTCAAGCTCCCGCAATTCGCACCGGTTCCTAAAGTTTCCTTTTCTGCAATTCATGCTTCTGCATTAACTTGGCATCAAAGGTTGGGTCATCCTCATCCACAACTTTTGAATTCAATGTTATCTCATTTTCATTTACCTTTACAAAACAATGTTTCTAGTACTGTTTGTGATTCCTGGTTTCAACACCTGCCTGCTGCCCTTTACAGGCTTGGTTTTCGAGGATCCAAGACTGATTCTTCCCTCTTTATTTGCTCGTCGGGGGACACAATTTTGTATCTACTTGTCTACATTGATGACATTATTGTGACAGGTAACAATCCAGAAGCAATTAATCAAGTGGTCTCCAATCTTGGCAGGTCCTTTGCGGTCCAGGATATCGGCCGCCTTTCTTACTTTCTAGGCATTGAGATCATATACAAAAACCATGATATCCTTCTGTCACAACAAAAATACATTTTTGATCTTCTACAACGTGTGCTGGCTTGTCCAATGCAAACCCAGTTGATTCCACTATTACCACATCTGCCAACTTGGCTCTGGGTGATAGTTCATAGTGTGCAGATCCAGCTAAATATAGACAAGTTGTTGGTTCAATACGCTACTCTTTCTTTCCCGGATATTACCTTTGCAGTAAACAAGGTGTGTCGATTCATGCACTCTCCTAATAAAAATTATTGGGCTGCAGTTAAGTGTATTTTGCGATACTTGAAGGGTACTGCCACACATGGTCTTCTCCTTAAACATGTGTGATCTTCAGTTCTTCATGCCTATACTGATTCCTTGTTACCAACTTTGATGGCCTTCTCTAACGCTGATTGGGCTGGGTGCCCGGATGACCGTAGATCCATCGGGGGATATGCTATATATCTTGGGTCCAATCTTGTGTCTTGGTCTGTGCGTAAACAAAAGACTGTCTTGAGGTCATATACCGAATTCGAGTATAAAGCGCTAGCAGATACTGTTGAATTAACATGGTTACAAACACTTATGACTGAGTTGCGTGCTCCGGTTTCAGTTCCCAAGTTGTGGTGTGATAACCTTGGTGCAACTTACTTGTCCACGAATCTTGTTTTCCATGCACGCACAAAGCATGTTGAAGTGGATTTTCATTTTGTTCGAGAACAGGTTGCTCAAGGAAAGCTGTCAGTAAAGTTCGTTTCTACAGAAGATCAGATTGCGGATGTCTTCACAAAGGTTCTACCAACTCAAAGATTTATGTTCTTACGTTCCAAACTAATGGTCGCTCCCCGGCCTTAGCTTGCGGGGGAATATTAGACTAAGTTTAATATTATGTTATATTAGAGGGATTAGAATGTAATATTACTCTTTATATATACCCATGTAACATACATTAAGATTACAATCAATAATACGATTACGATCTACCAAGTTTAACTATATAAGTTAGAAGATGTTTGTAGATGCATTATATGTCCCAAGTTCAATTTTGTATTAACCATCATGTAAAGTTCAAGTTATATTAATGGAAGTTGTCTTTATATGCTTGATCTTAATGTTTAATGTTGATTGTTGATTATATGTATGTTTGATTTGATTCAGTAATGTTTAAAGTTTATGTATGTGTTCTGACCATTCGGGCGAATGATTCTAACGAATGAAGTCATTCGCCGAACGAACGCCCTAGAGAATGACATAGGCAATCGAAAGAGTCAATCGGCCGAATGACTCATTCGTCTGATATGTCCATTCGGCCAAGTCATTTGCCGAATGAGCTGCTTCGGCCATTCATTCAGCCGAATGATGACAGCTTATAAATACAAGTTCAAATCATTTCAAACCTAACTTTTTCGAGTCCTCATTCTTCCCAGTGCTCTCCAGTGTCAAACCTTTGAAGTTTTGAGCGATTCTTCCGGTCCAACTTCGATTCTCAACCCGTGGTGATCGATTCTCACTCGCACGTTGATTCTACTCACTCGATTCACCACGGTTGATGTTGATTTCGATTGGAAAACCCTGGAATAGGATTCCGCACTATTCCAGAGGCTGTCAAGCAGATTTTCCTTGGAACTGGGTTGTTTCCGAGCTCCAGCGAGGTCCTACAAAGTGGTATCAGAGCTTTGGCTCTTGATTCTGCATGATTTCCACTCAAAATCATCAGATCTCAGTCTGTATTTTCGAAACCCACAAAACCCTGATTGCCTTGGTCAAAAAGTTACTGTTATATTCCAAATCCGTGGATTTTTGTGGTGTTTTTGTCCAAAATTCAATTCCAATTTGTTCATAATCATATCATGATGTTCTGTACCAAATTTGGTACTTAGATCTGGTCTAAATCAAAAGTTATTGCGATTTTAGTTGCTAAAACCCTCAGATCGACCGAATGAGAATGGCGGCCGAATAGGTAAACTCGAATCAGTCGTCATTCACCGAAAGAGTTCATTCGGCTAGTCATTCGGCGAATAGCTCTCATTCTGATCTGTCATTCTCCGAATAGCCTCATACTCAACCCATATTCGGCGAATAGCTTCATACTCAACTCTCATTCGGCGAATAGCTTCATTCGCCCCTTTGTCATACTCAGTGTTTCATTCGCCAGTATTTCCTTCATTCGGCCCCCGACATTCGCCCCATATAGCTTTATTCGGCCATTAGTCTGAAAATTTTTCTAAGTGTTGAATCTTGTTGTTCCTGATTAAATGGAGGATTTAGCATTGATGGCTAATTAGAATCATCGCATTCAGACTCTACTGTAGACTGAAACTGAGACAGGAAATTCCAACAAAGCTCCCAAGTTTCTATCCTTAGATGATTATCCTCATTGGAAGTACAGATTTGAGATTCACATAAATAGAGTGGATACCAATTTATGGATGATGATTGAAGGAGGTTATCTGAGGCCTCTGAATGAAGATGGAACTCCTATGCTAGTCACACGGATGACTAAGCCACAGAGGACGTTATATGATTATGAGAAGAAAGCTTATGCTATTCTATCTCAATCCATTGCTACTGACATCTTCCATCAGTTCAGACAGTTTACTTCTTCTAAGTATTTGTGGGATGCTTTGCAACAGCGTTATGAGGGCAATGATGCTTTGAAGAACATCAAGTCAAAGGCTTTGAGAAAGGAGTTTAACAGTTTTATGTATGTTGGAAATGAATCTTTGGATGAGTTGATTGCCAGATTCTATCATCTTTTAAGTGAGTTGTTCAATCATGAAGTCAAGACTACTACTCAGGAGAAAATTCAGTGTTTTGCTCTACCTCCAAAGTGGGAGTCATTCTTGATGGTACTTAAGCAGAATGAGATGATGGCACATATGGATATCAATGATTTCATTCAGAAGCTGAAGGAGCAAGAGATAGAGAACAAGTGGAAAGCAAAGAGAGTTGCTCAAGTCCAAGATCCATCACTGTATTACTCTACTCCTACAGTTGAGAAAGCATCTTCTCAAGCTCCATTGAAGACTGCTTTCCTTTCTCAGACTACTGAAGCTCCATCTTCTGCTCAGATTCATTTTAGTCAGTCATCCTCCTCATCCAGCTCACAAAAGGAACATCATCAACCCGTTACAAGTCTGAAGACTAAAATTTTGATAAAGTTACTGTAGAGATTGCCAAAGAACATATGGGTCTTTTGTCTACTTTGGTTAGTTCTTATGATGGACTGGTAGCAGGACAGATAGGCAATCCTTATCTGACAAATGATGACTATTCTCAGATAGATCCAGATGACATGGAAAGGATTGACATCATGTGGGCTTTGGCAAGTGCTGTAATGAGAGCTAAGGAGTTTGTCAAAAGGACTGGTAAAGATATCAACTTGAACAAGGAATCTAATTTTGGATTTGACATGGCCTCTGTCACTTGTTACAATTGTGGGGAGAAAGGTCACTTTGCTAGACAGTGTAAACAGCCAAAGAAAGCAGGAAATAAAAATCCTTTTCATCATCAAAAGTCATCTTATTCAAATCCAGAAAGAAGGCTTGTTCCCATTGATTCTCCTGTTCAAGCTGGTTCATCTAACTCAGGAAAAGCATTGATGGTTCAACAAGATGAAGGTGAAAACTGGGACTTCAGATTTAATCATGATCAAAATGAACAGGATAAAGCATGTGTTGCTGAGATCAAGAAGTTGAATGATCAACATGAAGATAGTACTTCAGGAGAAGCAAAGATCAGTGGAGAAGAGACATCAGGTTCAGAGTCAGAAAGCTTATCAGACTCAGATACTCTAGCAGATTCTGATGCTGATGTTGAAGAATCTCCTACTCAGTTTGCTTTGATGGTAAACTCATCTGCTACTCCTGCTGCAACTTCACAATCTGATCAGGTATGTGATGATTATTCATCTTCTTGTTCTAGTTGTTTTAATTGTGTTGACCTTAAAAGCAAGGTCCTTTCCTATCAAAATCACAATGTTGCTTTGATCAGTGATCTCAACCAGTGTATTGATGCTAACAAAGTTTTAAAAGCTAATGAAAATGATTTTCAAGCTAAAATTGAACTTTTAAACAGACAACTTCATGAGGCTGAGATTGCTGTTCTTATCAAGCAAGATGCTATAACTTCTTATCTCAATACCATTAATGAGGTAAAGATGAAGTTAGCAATAGTTGAGTGTGATTATGAGACCCTAGGACAAAAGCTCAAGAGCTATGAGAGTGCATCTTATATCATTGAGCACATGATCAGCAAAGAAGCTGATCATATGGGTAAGGGAACAGTGAGTTATCAAAGATGTCCTCTACCAATCTTAAACAGCTTTGTCAATTCACCAAATGACAAAGATGTTAAAGATTTTCAAGTTATAACTCCATTGGTAATTGATCCAATTGGGATGATTATTGATGAGGGTTCCTCTTTGTCAAAGGAATCTTCGGTGGATGGAATTGTGGAGGATTGGGTCTCCGATTCTGAGGATGAATCTGATGATTCATCTGATTGTGTTACTGCTCAGAATCCACTCCCTGTTATCAAGAAAGATGACCCAATCTCATCCTCAAAAATTTATCAAGCCTTAGGTTTTATGAAAGCTTCAAAAGAAAAAGAAGCTTATGTGTTGAACAAGTTTGATAATCTTGTTCCAAATGGGAAAAAGGGTTTGGGTTTTAATCAGAACATGCCTAAAACAAATGTTTTCAAACCAAAAAGGCAATCTTTTTCTGAATTAAAACATTTTCACAAAAAAGGAGAACCAGTTTGCTTTGAGTGTGGTGAACCAGGGCATTTTGTTAGATCTTGGCCACAGTTGATCAGATCAAAGGTAGCACCACCCAGAAAACAAACTCAGAATTTTATCAAAGCTGTCAAATCTGAATTTAAGTCATCTCAAGCAAAACCCAAACAACCAAATTAGGTTAAATCTTTGGACAAGGGTAAAGGGAAACTGGTAAACTTGAATGTTCCCAAGATGGTAAATGCTTATCAAGTTAAATCATCATCCATTTATCTGAAAAATTCTTTCAGTAAAAATGCAGTCTGGAAAGTAAAGTCTGAGACTTCAGTTCCACCCACCTCAGACAAGACTGTTTCAGATGGTAAATGGATCGATGTTTTGATCCGAGACTCATTGGGTCAACCCAAGACTGTAAAGGCTTGGGTTCCCAAATTGAACTAATTGTTTTATCTTTATGCAGAATGCCCCGACAGCTGCTCTCAACAGCTCTTGGATTGTCGATAGTGGGGCTTCAAGGCATATGACTGGCAATATTTCTCTGCTTTCAAACATTCAATCTGTTCATGGTAGATATGTCGCTTTTGCCAGTGACAAAGGTGGTTTTATCACGGGAGAGGGAATTTTATCAAATGGGCAAGTTTCATTTGACAAAGTCAGATATGTCAAGCAATTGGAGAATAATCTTCTTTATGTATCACAGATTTGTGATAAAAACTACAAGGTTCTTTTTGATGACTCCAAATGCTACATTCTAAAGCAAGGTGTTGTTATCCCTGAAGATTGGATCTTGATGTCTGCCCCCAGGAAGCAAGACTTGTATGTACTCAATATGGCCATAGCTTCAACTACATCCTCCACAGCTTCATGTTTTATGTCAAAGGCAACGGAGAAAGATTCAATTCTTTGGCATAAGAGGATGGGTCATTTGAGTTTGCGCAAGATGAATCACCTGGTACACAACAATCTAGTTGAAGGGGTTAGTGTGAAGAATTTCAAGCTGTCTGATGTCTGTGTATCCTGCAAAAAGGGCAAGCAAGTCAACCAGTCTCACAAACCAAAGAAGTATCACTCAATCACTGTTCCACTTGTGCTACTCCAAATGGATCTTTTTGGTCCTGTTAACCGCAAGAGTATAGCTGGGGATCAATACTGTCTTGTCATCACTGATGAATATTCCAGATACTCTTGGGTTTTCTTTCTAAAGGAGAAATCTGAAACATTTGACTGCATTCAAGTGTTGGTTACCAAACTTGAATCTCTCTATAAGCTCAAGATTCGCATACTCAGAACCGACAATGGGACAGAGTTCAAAAATCATAATATGGGGAATTTTTGTAATGAACGAGGTATTGTTCAACAATTTAGTGCTCCATATGTTCCCCAAATGAATGGTGTTGCTGAGCGAAAGAACAAGACTTTGATTGAGGCTGCTAGGACTATGCTTACAGATTCGTCTCTTCCAGTTCAATTCTGGAATGAAGCTGTAGCAAATGCTTGTTACACTCTGAATCGGGTGTTGATAGTGAAGAGACATGGGAAGACTTGCTTCGAATTGTCCATAACAGAAAACCAAATCTTAAGTATCTTGAACCATTTGGTGCACCATGCACTATGCTTAAGAAACATGAGCAAGGCAAGTTTAATGAAAAGGTGGAAGAAGGGTATTTTCTTGGGTACAGCACTCCAAATAAAAGAGTTTATAACAGATCAACTCAAAATGTGGAAGAGTGGTACTATGTTGATGTTCAGAAATATTCTATGCCCCCACCTGGGAAGGGTCCTGATTGGATGCTCAATTATACTGATCTATTTGACTCTTTCAATATGTCTCCCATGTATACTGATGAAGATGTTGCTGTTCAAATGATGTATGATGCACAAAATGCACCTGATGAATCAGTGCAACCTTCATTCACTTCAATTCCTACAGGACAGACACATGATGACAGCTCAGACACAGACGACAACTCAGTTCCTCCAGCTGCCCCTGAACCAACTGTTGACAATCTTGTGCCAGGACTTGAGGATCTGAATCTGAATAATCTTGATCCACAGGTTGAAGTTCCCGCTCATCCTATTGGAAGAATTAATCGGATTCATCCTCAAGAAAACATTATTGGAAGTCCATTAGATGGGGTTAAGACAAGAAACCAACTTTCTTCAGGGGGACTTGCAGACATATTGATTTTGCATATGTAAGCTTTTGTGCCCATTCATGTTTTATCTCCCAAGTTGAGCCATGTACTGTCACTAAAGCTCTCAAGGAAGAATCTTGGGTAGATGCAATGCAAGAAGAACTCCTACAATTCAAGAAGTTAGGTGTCTGGCAACTTGTTGACAGACCAAAAGGTGTGAAAGTCATAGGCACCAGATGGGTTCTTCATTGCAAAAAGGATGATCATGGGATCATTGTGCGAAACAAGGCACATCTGGTTGTTCAAGGATTCAGACAAGTTGAAGGTTTGGACTATAATGAAGTATTTGAACCAGTTGCTCGACTTGAAGCCATTCGTATTTTCTTGGCTTATGCATCCTTCAAGAAGTTTAAAGGTTATCAAATGGACGTCAAGAGTGCATTTCTTCATGGTGTGATAAGTGAAACAGTGTATGTCAGTCAACCTCCCGGGTTTGAGGATCCATTGCATCGAGACCAAATCTACAAGTTAGACAAGGCCTTTTATGGATTGCATCAAGCGCCGCGAGCATGGTATGAGACACTGTCCACTCACCTTCTGAACAACGGGTTCAGAAGTGGTGTCATTGACTGTACACTGTTTATTCGAGAAAAGGATGGTGATCTACTCTTGGTACAAGTTTATGTGGACGATATCATTTTCTGTTCAACAAATGATGGTCTGTGCAAAGAGTTTGAGAAGGTTATGAAAGAGAAGTTCGAGATGAGCTCAATGGGAGAGATGAAATTTTTTCTGGGATTACAAGTGGATCAGTCTGAGGCAGGAATATTTATTCAACAGACTAAATATGTTGGTGATATACTGAGCCGGTTCAGTATGTCAGATGCAAAACCTGCTGGTACCCCACTGGCTGTCAATCACGGGATTACACCAGATGAAAAGGGGGAGTTAATTATTGCCACTCTGTACCGAGGAATGATTGGTTCTCTTATGTATCTTACTGCTTCTCGGCCAGACATCATGTTTGCCACATGTTTGTGTGCACGTTATCAATCAAAACCAAGAGTGTCTCATCTGATTGCTGTGAAAAGGATTATGCGTTATCTGAAGGGTACACTGGATCTTGGTTTATGGTACCCTAATGATGATAATTTTGAACTTACTGCATACAGTGACTCAGATTATGGTGGCTGCAAGAGAGATTTCAAGTCAACATCTGCGGGATGTCAGTTCTTTGGAACCCGATTAGTTACCTGGCAGTGCAAGAAGCAGACGTCGGTGTCTACTTCAACCTGTGAAGTTGAATACATTGCTATTGCTAGTTGTTATTCTCAGATCATCTGGATCCAACAGCAACTCAGGGACTATGGGTTACACTTTTCTAACACTCCTATATATGTTGATAACACTGCTGCCATAGCTGTTACTAAAAATCCTGTTCAGCACTCGAAAACAAAACACATCGACATTAAATATCACTTCATACGTGATTGTTTTGAAAAGAAATTAATCGATGTTGTTAAAATTCACACTGATCACCAGAAAGCCGATCTTTTCACAAAAGCTTTTGATAAATCCAGATTTTTATATCTGTTATCGGCTAATGGTGTTTTCCAAAAGGATGAAGTGCTACCTTCATCTGAATCTAACAAATGATCATTGTTTTTCTTAGTTATTTCTGTTATTTTTTTAATTCAGTATTCCTGTTAGTTCATTATTCTAAACCAAAATACAAAAAGATTTTCTGTTTTAGGTTTTTAGGGGGAGAAAAAGTATGCAATTTGAAAAACCAAAAACATTAAAAATTTGAAAAACTCAAAAACATTAAAAAAAATTATGAAAAATGAGAAAGTCTTCTTTAAGAAAGTAATACATTAATCTATCATGTCATAGAAGCTAAAGTAAATGTGATAGCTGAAAACACATGAGAATTATAATGTGATGTACTGATAGGCCGATTTTACAAAATGAATAGACAATTTGTGATGACTTTGAAAGTTTGATTTGTGGGAGCTGTTTTAGAAAACCAGTTGAGTGAGAAATAGTTTTTGACTTAAATCAAGCATACACCGGTCATCAAAAAATCAAATGAGGTTTCAAACATAAACAAGCTGGTATTAAGCTTGAAGAAAAATAAGAACAAGCCGATATTAAGCTTGAAGAGAAACAAAAACAAGCTGGTATTAAGCTTGAAGAAAAATTAAAGCAAGCTGGTATTAAGCTTGAGAAATACTTAAACAAAATAAGTTCGATTCCATATACGTGACACATTGCTGGGACGAACCTAGCTGAAGCCGTCCATTTGGATAGAACAAGAAAAATACAAAAAGATAATAAAATTGGAATCTTATAGAATTTATGATGACTGGTATTAAGATATGCTAAAATGAGTCATAAACTGATTTTGATCTTTAAATGGTAAAATGAAATGGGTAACGCAATCAGAAAACATGAGTGATCATAAATCTTGTTAAGAAGTTATGTAAAGTCAGGCTTAAGATTGGACAAATATATCAGTAATCATGATTATAGGACAAGTGTGTTTGAAGTGAAACATTCAGTGATGCTGATATAATATGATTAGGTGTGTGTGTTAATTTCTCAATAGACTTCTCACAAAAACATGTGTTTCTTTGTATTTAGTTGCTAGTTGTACAGTCGTATTTTGTTTCAGAAAATTACAAAAAGATTTTACATGATTCAACTTCAGTTTAGGTGATCATTTGTAGATTCAGATGTCTGTCTTATCTGAATCCAGAACCAAACCAGACTTATCTTCATAAATGGCATAAGTTTTGATGATCAAAATGAAAAGTTCTTTGCAAGTGTTTTGTGCTTTGTGGTGAAAAACCCCATTTGTCCGAATGGTGGTCAGAATCTTTCATTCGACCGAATGATTTCATTCGACGAATGAGTCTTTCGGCCGAATCACTCATGACAGAAGGAACCTCATTCGGCGAATGACTATGTGTCGAATGACTCATTCGTTGGTGTCTTTCGGCGAATGACTTGAATTTCATTCGGCGAATGAGTTTAAAGCGTATGGCTCATTCGCTAGTCTCATTTGGCGAATGAACCACCCTATATAAACAGTAATTCGGGCGAACTACCTCATTCGACAAAAATCACTTTCGCCCTTTACTGTGTGTTCACATTCGCCCGAAACAACTTCTCTCTTCGGTCGATCTTTTTCTCGTGATTTCTACTCACCCAGCCACTGATAATCTTGTTTATTGTTATCTCAGGTGCATTGGGATCAAATATCATCAAATCTTGTCCGTGAAATCATCGAAAACAGTTTGAAATTTCTGATTTTAGGGTTTTCATAATCGCCTTGTCAATAGATGGTCTAAATGAACTTAAAATCATAAAAGTCCTGTTTTAAAATCTTAATCGGTCCTTTCTGAGTACAGATATATAATTTTTGTGGACTGATGTGAGCATCTAGAAAAAGGGGTTTTGAAGTTCATCAGACAGCCGAATGTCATCATTCGGCGAATGAAGCTCATTCGGCGAATGAAGCTCATTCGGCAAATGAAGGTCATTCGACGAATGACTAAGTCAGCTTATGACTCATTCAGCGAATGTGGTCTATTCGGCGAATGAAGCTCATTCGGAGAATGTCTCATTCGACCAAAAAGTTCATTCGCTCAAATCAAGTTCATTCGGCCGTTTTATTTCTAATGTGTTTTTGATCTTATTTCTGTACTTTGTTGCAACTGACTGAGTCTAACCAGTTTTTATCTGATTTTTAGAATGGCTGGATACAAGTCAGTGACGAAGAACAACATCTGTGCACATTTGGATCTCACCACTCCGAACGCCAAACACTAAACTGAGATTATTACTTTTCTCAGGCGTTCGAGGATCTTTACGGCCATTTCTACTATACATGTGCCATATCACTCTCACCAGCAGGATTTCTGGGCTTCTGCAGATATTGATTGTGAAGCTGAACCGCCCGTTATTAGAGGCAAGGTGCTGGGACATGATGTTATTGTGTCAGCTGAGCACATCAGGAGGGTTTGTGGTTTCCAGGATACACCTGATCAGCCATATCTGCTAGAGCGTGACTTAGTTCGTGGATGCTTTATGAGATGCAAATACGAGAGTGATCTTGGAGCAGGGATCCTCAACAAAGCGTTCATGTCTCCGCAGTTCAATTACCTTGCTCATGTAATGATTCACTGTCTTGGATCCAGGAGAGGAGGTTTTGATGATATGCGAGAGATGATACAGTGTGCTTTCGTCACCCTAGTGCTGAATAGACCATTCAACTTCTCTGAGATGGTCTTCTCTCATATCAAGGAGAATGTGTATTTGAAGGGAGACAAGAAATTCTTGATGTATCCAAGATTCCTACAGCAGTTGATAGATGCACAGCTACCTGATTTGCCCAAGATCAATGCAGACATCATCAGGCTGGAGCACATGAATGACATCACTCTCAATAGAGTGATGTCATACAGAGGCAAGGACAGGAAGCCTGCAACTCGATCCTTGTTGAGTCATCTTTCTAGGCCAGATTACATAGCTCCTGTTGGTCGTAGATGGAGACACGATGATTCTGATTCGGATGTGGAAGATATAGTTGTGCCTGATGATGGTGGAGATGATGAAGCTGGTGCAGGTGGTGATGGTGCAAGTGCTAGCATTATTGTGAGTACTGTAGCTGGTGATGTTATTACCACTGCTGATGTTAGCCTAGTTGAGGCTGTTGGTGTTTCTGCTGGTGCTGGTGTGAGTACCTCTATGGATGCTGATGAGGATGTAGATGTTGATTCACTATTGGAGCTGGATTTCATGACTACTACTACCTCCATAGTGAATACTACTACCTCCATAGTGACTACTCCTCTTGATACGACAGGCACCACACCTGCTGTTGATGAAGATGAGTCAGAGGACTCAAGTGATGATGAGGGTGAAGCTGGTGATGATGAAGCTCATGGTTCTGATTCAGAGGATACACCAGATGAGGAGTATGAGAGTGTTTGGCTTGGTGGGAGGTTAGTGAAGAGAAAGAGGAAGAGGAATGAAGCTAAGACGGAGGAGATTACTGATCCCTCATTTATTCCCGAGTTTGATATTTCTCCTCCTCCTCGTTCCTCTGCCCCTATCACTGCAGTTGTGTCTGTTGCAGTTGTTCAGTCTACATCTTCTCCAGCTGGCAGGAGGAAGAGATCGAGGTTCCTCTTTCAGAGGAGGTCTGAACTGACAACAGCTGCTACAACTACTGTTACATCAGTAGCAGCTGTCTCAGTTTCTACACTGACCAGGTCAAGGGCTATTCCGATTCGTACTACTGTGGCCCCTCTGACCACCTCTATAGCCCAGGCTCCCATTTTCACTTCTGCTTCTACTGGTCCCTCCACTTCACGAGCTGACACGTTTATACCTACTGTTTCAGTTGTTGATCAGCTGAGCACACTGAACAATATGGTACTTAGATTGATGGAGAGGAGCATGGAACAAGAAAAGAAGAATAAAGAGTAGGAACTGATTATTGCCTAACTCACACAGCGGGTAGAGGAGCAGGATACCTTGCTTCTTCAAGCTGCCGATCAGAGAGCTGATCTACGGGCTCGTTCTGCTCAGCAAGAGGAGCAGTTGCTGAAGTATATTGATGAGCATCATCAGTTGGCATTGATTGTCACTGATTTCAGTGACCGGATCCTATCCTTAGAGACTAAGAATGCTAGGCTAGCTGATCAGGTTGATAGTCTCAAGGATAGCACTCTCAGGATCGAAGGCACTATTGCTCACTCCGATGATTCAGATTCTGAGAAAGAAAAGGAAGAGGAAGAAGAGGAAGAAGAAGAATCTGATGAGGAGAAAGTTGACTATGAAGATTCTGATAAAGATGATGATCAGGACGGATCAGGAAGTGGGTCTTTTGGTTCATCAAGTTCTGATGATGATGGTGATGATGATCAAGCCCCTTCTACATCTGAGATCCGATCCAAGAGTGCCAATGACAAGAAGAAGAAACAGGCTCCTCCTCCATCTCCTCCCACACAGACTGTTGAACCAGATGCTACTGAGGAAGTAGATGTTGTGCCTGTGAGACGTCAACTGGACGAGACTCTTACTATGATTCTTGACGCTCAAGGAATTATACAGCACTCAGTGAGCTACGACAAGGAGGATGGAGAGATTATACATTGCTTATCAAAGGAGCAAATTGCTGAGTTATTCAGGTTAAATCCTGATGAGGTTATCACTGAGGATGCCTCTGTTCCTGTTACTGATGAGCCTACCCCAAAAGCATTTGATGATGTTGATGAAGTCATCCTAGAGGATATTACGGATGAAGAATGCCCAAAGTATACATCAGCTGAGGACGAGCTGCCAACTTTCACTGATCAGTTTGATCAAGCCACTGAAGAACTACTGATCCGATACTTAGAAGAACAAGTTGAGGTTAGCAAAGCCGAAGCAGATGATCAAAAGAAAAGAAAAGAGGAATGGATGGCCTACTGGGAGGTCCTGAAGAGGGAAAGCACAATGAAGATGCCAGCTACGCACAAGAAAGTATACAGGACCAAAGGCTACAAGGCTGGAGGTCAAATCTTAAGCTGGGCATACTTTCATGATCTTGGGTGCTATGCTGTGAAGAGAGAAAGAGGCATTGACTATTTCAAGCATCCTCACGATTTTAAGACGTTGCCAGGATTTGAAGTCAATCAGTTAGCTCGTCTAAAGATGCTATATTCTGAAGATTCTGGAATGTCAGCCTGGTTCTCTCGACAAATTCAGTATGAATACAGGAAGAAATGGGTGAACTTCCAACCACAACAGCCTGAAAGATACTATCTGCCTGAGATTGATGGTCAGTCAAAGAAGCACAAAGTTCACCTGAAGTGGCTACCTCCGAGAATCTTGAAGAAGATTCCATTAAGGAAGATGCGACAAGACTTTATGGAGGGCTTCCGATGGTGGTATTATGATGGACGGACAGGAGAGGCAGTGATTGTTCTATGCAAGGATAAGAAGTGGGAGACAGTACGGATCTTTGAGCCTATGTGGTTGACTAACTTGTCCCACAAAGATGTCCTAGCACTTTATCGTCATCAGATTTTCTTCGATGTATTGGACATGGTACAGGCGCTACAGTTCATGAGGGTGATTCGTCTCTGCAGTATACTCAAGATTCATGCTGGAGCTGACTGGAAAGCCATTTCTGAAAAATATTTCAAGAAAGACACTTCCAAGGAGTGAACTAGGTCCAAGGGGAGTTTGTAGATGCATTATATGTCCCTAGTTCAATTTTGTATTAACCATCATGTAAAGTTCAAGTTATATTAATGGAAGTTGTCTTTATATGCTTGATCTTAATGTTTAATGTTGATTGTTGATTATATGTATGTTTGATTTGATTCAGTAATGTTTAAAGTTTATGTATGTGTTCTGACCATTCGGGCGAATGACTCTAACGAATGAAGTCATTCACCGAATGAACGCCCTAGCGAATGACATAGGCAATCGAATGAGTCATTCGGCTGAATGACTCATTCATCTGATATGTCCATTCAGCCAAGTCATTTGCCGAATGAGCTGCTTCGGCCACTCATTCGGCCGAATGATGACAGCTTATAAATAGAAGTTCAAATAATTTCAAACCTAACTTTTCCGAGTCCTCATTCTTCCCAGTGCTCTCCAGCGTCAAACCTTTGAAGTTTTGAGCGATTCTTCCGGTCCAACTTCGATTCTCAACCCGTGGTGATCGATTCTCACTCGCACGTTGATTCTACTCACTCGATTCACCACAGTTGCTGTTGATTTCAATTGGAAAACCCTGGAATAGGATTCCGCACTATTCTAGAGGCTATCAAGCAGATTTTCCTTGGAACCGGGTGGTTTTCGAGCTCCAGCGAGGTCCTACAATGTTTTGTGTTTCACACTTTGATTTGTGTTATGGATTAAATCTATACTTTTTTCCGTCATAAAATCTTGAGGTTTAAAGTTATTTTGTTTCATTATACATGTTAAAGATTTTCCTTTTAGGTTTAATTGAAAGAAACATATTACTTTTGCTCTAATGAGATAAATAAAGAATCTGGTAAATTTTTTGTACTTCCATTTGGTTTCATGCTCTCTCAGGTTTAGTTGAAATTGTAAACTTTATGGCGCTTTAAGTTTGTTTCATACTTTTTTTGTTTCATGTTCTTTAATATCAAAATGTGAAATAGCCAAATGGGGTGTTTGGACGTGTGATTAAAATTGAATTCACAATCACCAGTCTTAAACTCGATTTTTCTTTTTTTCTTTTAAACCAAATACACACACACATATATACAATATATAATTCATATAAGAGAGTGTCAAAATGTATTAAAATTAAGAGACGTACAGCCTTTAAAGCTTAAGGTACAACTCATAATCAATTAATTTTGAAATCCAGCCCAATCTACTTCTTCTCAAGTTGTCACCATAAGCATTTTTGAATCCAGGTTCTCTCACCTTAGTTTTAAGTTTGCATTTTCAGATCTGACCACGCAAACACATTACGAACCAATTGCTCAGGCGATGTTACTTAGGATAGACAATTTTAGTCCCATTGATATGGAGTTTCAGGTTTTAAAATAGCAAGAAACAAAGATGGTGGTGTCAATCGTCGCCTCACTTGGTGCAGACTTGGAATGGTTATCGGCACTCTGGCTTGTTCTTCCCCTTTTGATTTTCCTTAGGGGTTTTCCATTTTTTTTGATTTGATTATCTACTTGGAATGGTTCTCAGCTCTTGGTACGTTCCTCCCCTCGGCTAAAAAATGAGTAGCATTTGGGCTATCCTGAGTTCTTTATGCACATTGGGATTGTTTTGTTAATGGTTTTGTTTGAAACCTTCACGTCTTTATCTCTTGCATAGGAAAAACCTATTTTTGTGAGTTTTTTTATTACATTTTTTAATTATTGTTTCAACAAGATGTTCTGGTAACTCTTGATGTTTGAATTTTCATGTTTACATTAATGGTACCAGAAAAGAGGTTTAGTGTGAATGGTATGCTATTCTTCATTCTTAATTAATCTAATTAAACTTGATTATAAAATTGTTAATGTTAATAATCTGATCTTAGCTTTTAGGGTGTTAGGAATGATGAAATAGATATGAAGTGATATAGTTGGCAAGGTACCTAGTATGAAGACCAAAGCAGCTGATTATAAAGTTAAGTTCTAGTCTCAAATTTAAAGTATATGTTTTATATGCAAGTTTTCATTCTTCTTTGAACTTAAATATTTGCCTAAGTACAATTTTTTGCTTATTATCAGACGGTGACATGTGATATATGATGTATAAAAACGCGGAGATCTCATCACCCTCTAGTGACCATTTAGCTCTTGCTTTCTGTCTTGCGTCTTCCTTTTTTATTAACTCTAACGATTGCCATTCTTTCTTTGCCCATGTAGTTATTTCTTGATCCGTTAATGCTCTTACCTCAGCTTCAGCTTCAAAATTTTTAATCACCTTTGCCGGTTTATCCGAATTCTCATTATTCAATTTTCTTTGATGAGCTATCCAAGGTTTGATTGCTTCTTAAACTGCTTCAAACTTTTTAGCTATTACTTTATCCGGTCTATCCCGTGTGTTTACTGAACCAAGAGCATTGATCACAACTTGTTCAATACCTGCAAAATTGAACCAAGAAGAAAAGAATCTAAATGGTGTGGCACCAAAATCAATATTTGTAGTGACCAGAATAATAGGACAGTGGTCCGAATATTTCCTCTCTAGAACTTTACATACTGCATTTGGCCACTTGTTAATGAAAATGTCATTGACAAGAAACCGATCCAACTTGCTAAATTTTTCACCAAGCCCCTTCATGCATGTAAATCTTGCACCTTCCATATTGTATTCCATCAGTTGGTTGCTAAAGATAAAATTGTTGAAGTTGCTAGCCCCTTGAAAATTAAATTCTGAATTAAGCCTTTCGAACGCATTCCTAACCTCATTGAAATCACCTAGCAATATCCATACCCCGCTTCTATAATTCATTAAATCACCCAGTTTATCCCATAGCATTTGTTTTCCATTAAGATCTTGAGGTGCATAAACGTTTATTACATGATCAACTTCTGAATGTCCTAACACACAACCACTCACCATAAGAAAATTTTGGTTAGTTACCACCTCTTGTTTCTTGAAAATTATGGGATCCCATATGCTTAAGATCCCCCCGATCTTCCTTGGGCGTTAATCCCTATTGCATCAAATTGAGTTTTCCCCCAAAAACATTTTGTATTTTTTTTGAGCAATCAACGAATTGGTTTCCTGAATGCTTATGAAGTTAATATGATGTTTAGACTTTAGAGACCTAACCCAAGAAACCTTGTTAGAGTCTCCCACCCCCCTTAAATTAATTGAAAGGAAATTCATTGGATAGGAGTGAAAACACCTTCCCCCAATAGTTCTTCCTGTACCTCATTTTCAAGACCTAAAAGATGGATTCCTACGCATTCTGCTATTCTGACAGTGTTTTCGACCTCTTCACCTATTTCTACATCATTTAGCCCAATTAATCGTTGATTATCCGGAGGGTTGTTCTCACCATGATACTCAACGATTTCCCCTTCTCCCAATTGTTGGATTGAATTCGGAGCCATATTTACTTCTCAGCGGTTTGTTTCGTTTGAGTCGTTCACTCCTAAGTGGGGGGGCAAAGTCTGATTGGGACGAGGAGCACGTGAACGTATCCCTAACAACAGGGTTATCGTGAGGGAGATAGTTTAGATCCAAGTGAAGCCCAAACTCAGTGTCGACATATTTTCTCGGCCTTTTCCTAGGCCGAGACCCAAAACTATCCAAAGGCCCATAGATAATTCAGCATTAAAGGATCCGTGTCCCACCATTTTCTCTTTATTAACTTTTTGAATTTTTTGGCTTTTAGTTGAGTATTAGTTCCCGATGAAAAACAGTAAACACCCTTATGATTAGATTCTTTATGGGTGCTGTTATTCTTACACCCACTTTTTTTAAAAATACACCCCTTAGACGGCCCGTACTGCCCAGTACGGCATGTCTCAGTACTTGGTCAAACATTCCATTTGACAAGTATGTGCCAATGATTGGGAGCAAGACGGGCCGTACTGGCCAGGACGGCCCGTCTCATTCATCGTACAGACATTGCCTGCAACATGGTATAATGATTTGACAACAAGACGGCCCATACTGGTCAGTACGGCTCGTCTTGCTTTTTCAATTCTGACAAAAGGACACTGATTTGACCCAGTACGGGCCGTATTGAACATCTTCAAATTTGTATATAAGCTTGAATCGTTTCAAACGAACGTGTAACTTTCGAATTCAAATATATTTCAAGATAATTCATATCTGTAACGATGTCGTTCTGGGATGGAAGTTTTTTCAACTATTTCGTGCCAGATTTGAACGAAGAGCCTCCTATTGAGTATTCATACGGCACGATAGATCTGAATGTTGAACCTAACGCTGATGTCGGATTTGACAGTCAAGCATCGTATGGGTTCGTGTATGACGATAGTAAACAAAGTAACCCGGAAGAGGGTTATGAAGAAAATCCGACGGCTTCAAACGTTAACTGAGAAACCAAAGAGGTAACTTAAATGAAACATAAATGTTAATGATTGTATATTATCGCTATCCATTTACGGTATTTATTTTTTTTATATGTCAGGAGTTTATGTCTGAGGAAGCGCTGGTAGGGTGGTTGAAAAGTAGAGCACTAGACAATGGTTACATTGTAATCAAAAGAAGAATGAATAAATCAAAGGCAACAGGCAGTGTAATCAAAGTCTGGCTCATGTGTGACCGTTGTGGCGAGCACAGTAGCATCGCAATCCTTAGACGGTCAGGCAGCAAGAAAATCGGTTGCCCGTTTCAACTGATAGGGTTATACAACGAAGTTCGTGAATCCTGGAAATTACAAGTGATTAAAGACAATCACAATCACGAACCTGTTCAGAATCTAGAGGGTCATCCATATGTTAGAAGATTCACTCAGGAGGAAGAAGATCTGGTTGAGAATCTGACCGAGCGACACATGGATCCTCGTAACATACTTTCGAGCATAAAGAAACATAACCCTGCAAATGTATCCGTCCCTAGGGATGTATACAATTTACAGCAGAAGATAAAAAACAAGAAGAAATTCAGTGATACTCCGATGCAGGTCTTGAAAAACGTGCTTCACAGTAGCGATACGTTTACTATACCCGGGAGGATCCTGAAACAATTGTCGTGGAAGACATTTTCTTCTGTCATCCAAAATCGTATTGCTGGTGGCGTGCATTTTTTCACGTACTGATGATGGATGTGACGTACAAAACGAACCTGTACAGGCTTCCATTTATTCAAATTGTTGGCGTGCCTTCCACACACCAGACGTTTAGTATTGCTCACACGTTCATAAGCAAAGAGCGTGAGGAAAACTACGTTTGGGTCTTGGAAATGGCTAAGAGTATGTTGAATAAATGTATGGATCCACGTGTGATCATAACAGATCGAGACCTTGCTGTTATGAGTGAGTGCCGTAAGGTGTTTCCAGAAGCTGCAAAATATCTCTACAGATAGCACATAGACGAAAATATTGCCAAACACTGCAAGGCAAGCTTTTCGAATGCAGACTGGAAGAAATTCAAAGGTCGATGGGCGAATTTGTGTAACTCTCCGACAACAGAGTTATACGACTACAACTACAACCATATGTACGAAAGACTTATCAAAGACAACAAAAAAAGTAAGCATCATATACCATCATTATTATCATCATATCATCATTGGTTTTTGTTTCATTTCAGGGGATCTGGAGTATCTGACGCACACCTGGTTAAACAGTTACAGAGATATGTTTGTAACAGCATGGACCAATAGAACGCGCAACTTTGGTCAACTTACAACAAACCGGGTGGAAAGTCAGCACTCGAACCTAAAACGATTCCTCAGAACAACAAACAGCACGCTAGCCTCGTTTGTCGGTTTCGTAAATGAAATCGTGCAAGCACATGAGGTAAAAATGAAACATGATTTTGAAACAAGCTTGATTAAAACTATGGGTCATCATAAACTACCAATATTTGATAACCTTCGAGGAAATGTGTCTCATAAAGCTCTTGATTTGTAGGTTGAGGAAAAAGACAAAATAAGTGTCATGCGCAACGAAAATATGACGTGTGGCCACCAGCTTTAGACGAGTTGTGGGTTGCCGTGCGCTTGTAATATATCAAAATATTACAACACAGGTTAGTAATATTAAATGTAAATCTTAGATGTTTCGCACGTAGTTACTGTTATATTAATTCTAATTATAAATTATGCAGATAAAAAGATACTGCTCTCAGATATAGATATTTTTTGGACAAAACTTAACGCAGCTAACACAACACTCTTAAAAGAAGAAGAAATAGATGTTATAGGACAAATGGGTTTGGTTATAAAAGAAATAAATTCCAAACCTCTTGAAATAAAAAAAGAGTCTAATAAAGAAGGTCTTGGCGCAGGTATTTCCAAATAAAAGCGACAAAAAGGCGCCTTCAGTTCAAAAAGATACACGTGTTCGTCCAACTTTAAAGGCACAGAAACAAAAAGAGCAAGACGTTGTTAAAGATAATTTAGCGTTCCAAGAAAGTACTTTTGCCATCGATTTGATACCGATGGAGTTGGGTAGTTTCGACATCATTGTTGGAATGGATTGGCTTTCCTCTAACCGGGTGGAAGTCATCTGTTCTGAGAAGCTGCTTCGAATTCCATTGCCGAGTGATCGTGTATTGGAAGTTAGAGGGGATCAAGCAAGGCGAAGTGTCAAAATCATTTCTTGCATAAAGGCGCGTAAGTGTCTACAGAAGCAGTGCATAGCTTTTCTGGCTCATGTGGTGGAAAAAGAGAAAGACAAGAAGAAGATTCAAGAGGTACCGGTAGTGAAAGAATATCCTGAAGTATTCCCCGAAGACCTACCTGGTTTGCCACCTGCGCGACCGGTAGAGTTTCGTATTGACTTAATTCCTGGAGCAACTCCTGTTGCTAAATCTCCTTACAGGTTAGCACCTTCAGAAATGCAGGAATTGTCTAATCAATTGCAGGAGTTACTTGACAAGGGTTTCATCAGACCGAGCTACTCACCTTGGGGAGCTCCGGTCTTGTTCGTGAAAAAGAAAGACGGATCGTTCAGAATGTGCATAGATTACAGAGAGCTGAACAAATTAACCATCAAGAATCGGTATCCTCTGCCGAGGATTGATGATTTGTTTGACCAACTGCAAGGAGCTCAATACTTCTCAAAGATTGACTTGCGGTCTGGATATCATCAGCTGAGAGTTCAAGATGAAGACATACCGAAAACGGCCTTCCGAACAAGGTATGGGCATTATGAATTTATGGTGATGCCCTTCGGATTGACAAATGCACCAGCGGTTTTCATGGATCTCATGAACCGAGTGTGTAAGCCGTACTTGGATCAGTTTGTCATTGTCTTTATTGATGACATACTGATTTATTCCAAGACCAAAACAAAACATGAGCAACACCTTAGAAAGATCTTGGAGCTGTTGAAAGAAGAGAAACTCTATGCCAAATTCTCCAAATGTGAGTTTTGGCTAAGAGAAGTTCAATTTCTGGGTCATGTGGTCAACAGCGAGGGAATTCATGTAGACCCTGCCAAGATCGAGGCGATAAAGAATTGGGACACTCCAAAGACACCGACGGAGATACGGTCTTTTCTGGGATTGGCGGGTTATTATAGAAGGTTTATCTCAAACTTTTCTAAAATAGCTTTGCCTCTCACTAAGCTAACTCAGAAGAGTGAACCGTTTGTCTGGGAGCAGAAACAAGAAAATGCTTTTCAGACCTTGAAACAGAAATTATGTGATGCTCCAATTCTATCTCTCCCAGAAGGCTGTGATGATTTTGTTGTATACTGTGATGCTTCCCATCAGGGACTTGGTTGTGTGTTAATGCAACGGGACAAAGTCATAGCCTATGCATCAAGACAGTTAAAGATTCATGAGAAGAATTACACTATTCATGATCTTGAACTGGGAGCTGTAATCTTCGCGTTGAAGATTTGGAGACATTACTTATATGGCACCAAGTGTACCATATTCACTGATCACAAAAGTCTGCAGCACATATTTGATCAGAAGGATCTCAACATGCGACAACGCCGTTGGGTTGAACTTCTGAATGATTATGATTGTGTGATCAAATACCATCCGGGAAAGGCGAACGTTGTAGCTGATGCCTTGAGCCGGAAGGAACGGGTCAAACCCCTACGTGTTAGAGCAATGGGGATAACCGTGCAGACCAGTTTAAGTGACAAGATTATTCAAGCACAACAAGAAGCACTTAACTGAGGTAATCTGAAGAGGGAACTTGATTGCGGAGCAGAGAAACAGTTCGACACGAAGCCTGATGGAATGATCTACTATCGGGAACGTATATGGATCCCGGCGATAGATGAATTGAGAAACTTATATTGTTTAAATTATTTAAATTAACGTAAACAAACTAATTATAAAATGTAATATTTAGTTAAAACGATTTCGTAAATAATCAATACCGTTAAAAATGATAACGTAACAACATTATGACATTTAATTAACATAATAGCCGCATATCGTTCAAATAATTCACGTACTAAACATATATCGTTAAAAATTATTTAAATACTTAAATTAAGTTTAAATAAAATTAAAAACTTGAAGACGGCCCGTACTGCCCAGTACGGGCCGTATCAAATTACTAAACTGCTTGACACCCAAAATGGCTTGGAAAAATAAGTCAAGACGGGCCGTACTGCCCAGTATGGCCCGTCCAACAGAATGTTTCATTCATTTCAAGGAATTCCCTGGAATGTTTGTCTGTACTCAATACGGGCCGTACTGCCCAGTACGGCCCGTCTTGACCGGCAGGGTGTTAAAATAAAAAAGAGGGGTGTCCAAATAAAAGAGCCCTTCTTTATTCAAGATAGTGGCTTCCCCATGCAACTCCTCGATATTAATGATTTTTTGAACGTTTTGGTGACCTTCAGCCTTCCATGCCGGAGAGGGTCCAATTTCGGCCACACCTGCAGTTTCATCTCCTACCCTTCTTGGCAAGTTAACAAAATCCGGTTTCCAATACCGATGATCTTCAGAGACCCAACATTTGAATGACATGTGCTTCCATTTGATTGTGATTTCCTCGTCTATGATTTTTCCCAATGCGACTAAAACCGCAATGCTATCATGGGAGAGATTTTTATCAAGAAACGATGCTTCCAAACTGTGCAGAATTTTCCCAGAATTTTAATCCATGCAATTCTTTCATAAGGAATTGATATACCATTCCAAACATCAAGTTTAAGAAACAAATCATCCCATAGGACTTTGTTGTTTAAAAAACTCACTGCGTCTTCTCTATTTGAGATTGATAGTAGAACATCAAGGCCACTCACATATCTAAGGGTAATAGACTCTTCATTCCTAATAAGACCTTCCAGACTAATTAGCGACCGCAGGTCCTTGGTTTATCCTATGAGCGAATTTGCTCCCCAATTGAGTGAAGTCTTGGATATGAATGAGTCTTGAACAAAACCTTCTTTAGAACTAACATAGTGCTTGTTCAGAACTGCATCATAGTGTTTCGGGTAAAAATTAACAAACTTAACTTTTAGCAAAACCGAATTAGAAAAGTGGGGTATTGTGTTTTACAAGCAAATATATTGAGTATAATGAATATATGTTCAGGATATCCCTGAATATCCCTGGGGATATTTGAATATATCAAACTGAAAAATAGCAAGACACACGAGATTTATACGAGGAAAAGCCCTTAATCCCTTAGGATTGCCGGCATAAAAACCTCGGGAGGTGACAATCGTCACTCTGCCTAGTTTTATTAATAATCAAAATAAGTAAATACAAACAAAGAGCGCAATATGATCGATTCTATGATGATAGATTAGCTTCAATGAGTGTTGAGTGTGTTCTCTAAGTAAGTCGTGTCCTATATCGATCAATCACCTCGATATTTATACAAAGAATCTAAAAAAGGACGTTTTACAACGTTCATAAGGTAGTTCCGAATATCTCGGCACTTTCCAATCGTGGACGACTCTTTCAAATCACCCGCATAGATTTCTCTTGGATTCCTCGTTTAAATTGAAGTAGTTGATGCATGTTTCCGTGATATCAGGACCAGCTATGAGACAACCTGTTAATTCCTGAAATCTCGCAATAAAGGTTAAGCAATAGAGATAATTGTTAGAAACATTCATATCCTTAAAATATCCCTGATCCCGAAATATCCCGAGTGGGAATATTTTGCGCATAACACATAGTATGATTTCCGGTGGTCCCCATAATTGTTTGTGTAACATCAGTGCCGGAACCGTTACCGGAACAGTGATCTCTACAGTACATGAACAGTAAAACAGGTACGAATCATATACATTTCAGTACGTTTCAGATTCATATCATTTATCATTGTCATTTTGGGTTATCATAGAACAAATTCAGAAACAATTAGCAGAAACACAGTTCATAACAATGGTTCTTGAGTCAGATAATAATCCGGCAATACAGAACCATCATGTGATTATTTGTTTAGGATTTATTATGTATAAACGTATGTGAGGCCTTACGGAACAAAACACACGAATATTGTTATGTGAATGCTAAACCGACAGGTTATTCGTATAGGTGACGATCTGTACGAATAAACCTGAAATTTTAACGTTCTGAATGATATTCTATAATTGGAAAACAAGATTGAAAAGTATAGTTATCGTCGTGTTCGTACGAGTGACGATTCGAACGAATACGCGCGACGACCGTACATTTCGATTTAAACAGTTAATTATGTTTTTAAATATTAAATAAATAAGAAGATATTAGTTAATTTATTAGGAATCACAACCTAGAATAGTTAAAAGATTTCTAATTTTATAACCGTGTCGTTTCGTCGCGAAAACTACACGATCCGACATTTTACGCGAAACCGATCGAGACCGAACATCGGGTAGCGGTGATACATTAAATGAGAACATTTAATGCACCACCAACCAACACCAACTCACTTTCTTGACCCAATCTCGTCACTTTCTCTCTCTAGCTCTCTCTCTCACTAAAAAGTTAACCTTCTCTCTAAGATTGGAAGCTTGTTTCAAGTGGGATTCGATCAAATTTGGTGTCATCTTGATCCTCTCATCTCGTAGATCACGGGAGTACAACTTATTTGAGCTTTCATCCACGAAATTTGAGGTAATGTTCAAGTTCAAACTCGGTTTTAGAGGGTTTTCACGAGTTCATTGGTTTTTGCTATTATAATCAATGTTAGACACTTAAAACACATAGATGAAGGTATTATACATGTTTAGGTATTGTTAGGAATGAGTTGTGACAGGTTTAAGGTCTCGAGAAGGCGGATGGAAGCCATGGAAACTTGCAGGTTCGTGATGAACCCTTGGCTGCGCCACACAGCCCTTAGCCGAACCTTTAAGGTCACCGAACCTTAGGGTTTTGCAAACGAACCCTTGGAAGGGAATGGGCGAACCTTAGGCAGATGGCACTAGGCAAACCATCCCTTGGAGCGAACCTTAGGATCACTGAACTATCTCCTGGACGCCGAACCCTAGAACCCCGAACCTTGCATGGCCGAACCATGTCCATGCAACTCCCGAACCAAAGATGACAAACCCTGCATGGACCGAACCCTTGCACACCACAACTAGCAGCGAACCTAGGTGTTATATCGTGAACTAGTCGAGCCTTAGTAGGAACGAACCTAGATCCATTAGGGAGCTAGCCGAACCTTATCTTTTTCTAAGTTCAGCCGAACCTAATGGTTAGGGCAATAGGTTCGCTGCCCTAACCAGTATCCGAACCCTATGCTTGCTTAGTTTGGCTAAAATGGGGTTTATCATTCTCATAACTAGTGTGAAGGACATAAGAAACGATTAGTTAGTTATTAACCTAAACTCTTATGATGATTAAATCGTAAAAGTTGCATGCATGGGGTTAAGATTCCATGTGGGATTGTATGGGAATAACATAGAATGTGGATAAATGATGTTGGAATCTTGTGAATCTAAATGACTTATGTGGGACAATCAAGGACTATCAATGGACTTAAGTGGATCAAATGGGTTGTAATTAAGTCCATCACATGTTCAACATTATAGAATTCAAGTAATGAGATTTCATTAAAAGAAGTTGTTAAATCAATTAGAAATCAAGTATTGTCAATTGGGCTTAAATGGGCCCAATAGGACTTGAGTAAGTCCATCAAATGTTAAACGATTGATCAAAATTAAAATGATGATGTTTTTAATATAGAATTGGGAGTTTGTGAATGTTTTTCAATTAAAGTTAATAATTTTTTCAAAAATCTTGTTTCATTGGAAATGTAAACAATAAATGTCATTAATTTCGTTTAAGTTTATTTAGTTATAAAAGTTAATTGTAATGTTTGGTTTAAAGACTTATTATGATTTAAATTGTTGGGATTTGATTATAAAGAGACAATATAATTGTCTGGATTTTAACTGAAAACAAAGGAGACTCTGCCGAAATTTCTAAAATGATAGGTATTATGATAAACTATGGGATTGAGGATCAAAAAGGGTAACTAGGATAAATTAGACCTTAGTTACACTTAGTACTAAGACACTTAGTTGCACACACCCAAAGATCAAGTCTTAGGCACGACGACTACTATGCGTACTTATTATATTCGAATTTTTATAAAATAACTCAGGAACTGAAGAAACTTAGCTTACATACAGGAGCGCGCATTTTGTGTTAGATCAAATTACATAGCAGCACAGGTGAGTTCATTGCCCCTTTTCAAACATTTTTGTTTTAAAACGCGGGGCTGAGAAGCATGCGTAAACTGTTATTTAAATTGTTTACTTAAATGCTTTTAAATTTATATGTTTTACATATATATAAATGTTATCCTAGACCATGTCTAGGAAGATTTTATGCAGGTTTACTAACTGATTTACTTATAAACTAAGTGAATAATCAGATTTAAACTAAAAGATTTCAACGGATCAAAACATTTCAAAAGAATCACATCAAACATTTTGGCAAAACAAGTGTGGGAGTTCAAGGAAATCAAACCAAACATTTTGACAAATCAAGTGGGTGAGTTCAAGGAAATCAAACCAAACATTTTGACAAATCAAGTGGGTGAATTCAAGGAAATCAAACCAAACATTTTGACAAACAAGTGTGGGACTTCAAGAAATCAAACAAAACAATCTTTGCAAAGACAACATTCAATGTTCTACAAACCAAGTGTTTGTTGAATAACGAATCAAGTGTACAATCGATCAATGAATCTAGTATTCTATGATCAACGCATCAAGTACATCTTGTGACAGAATCAGACGAATCAATAAATCATTTTCAAGGGAAAGCCTGGGAAATATCAGAGATAGCATACGCCAAAAACATTGACGAAACATAAAATCCTGCATTTCAAGAAGTCCTAGCTAGACCGTTTGACTTGTAGGTCGTATGTTTGAGGATATTTACAGTTTCCCTAACTACTAAGTACCTAGATTGACAGACTAGTCTACTCGAGTATGACCAAAGGCCCCAATCATAAGGACTTAGATTTTATTAAATGTTTACTTACTTGTTTAATTAAGCATTTATAACTGTTTATACAATTGTGTGGTTGATCATATTGTGTGATGAACTTGTGAAATCAACATGGATTTCAAATGATTGTAATGACAGGGACAACAAACAGAAGAACTTATGGGATTGTGTTAAGGGTAAAAATGCTTAATTGTCATTAACAGCAGTGTCATATGCATATTAGTATGTGGTGGGATGTTGGCTAGGGCTTGTCCCTTACATATGCCCTATATATAAGCATACCGATGTGAATATTACATGTGGTGTTAATGAGGTTAGGGTCTTTACCAAAGGAGGTTTTCAAATCATTTTCAACTACTAAAACTATATGAACTCACCAACCATGTGTTGACTTGATCTTTTTGCATGACTTCTCAGGTGACGAACAGGTCAATTAGGAAGTCATTTCGTTCGGACTAGGACTTCATATAGAAGACTAGTATTTTGGACCTGCATACTTTTGAAGACATCATTATACAATTTATTTTGTATATCTTGTGTAAATACAAGATAGTCATTTTATGATGTTTACAATAGATTTACATTGTTAAATTATAAACGATACTGATGTAATTTAACTTTGTAATTCTATTTTATTTAGCATTTCTCATTTATATCATGTGCAATGTAAACAATCTGATCACTTCTGATTATCACTCCCGATATCGCGCCCCGGGAACCTTCCGCTTGACGGGGACTCCGATCCTACCCCGCCGGCTCGGGGTGTGACAGTTTGAAACCTTGTGTTGCTTGTCCCAATAATTACTTGTGTCCTTTTGTTGCTGATGAAAAAATTGTCATCTTCCAGCATGCTCTCTTTTGTTTTCAACACTTGTTGGGTTTCCATCCTTGTCAAACTTAGCTACATTTACAACTAACTTTAAATTCCCCATCTTAATGGAATTTATGTTTAACTCCAATGATCTTGTATCCGTTATTGGTTCAAATCTTACAAAACCAAATGTGTTGCCTGCTTTATCTTTCTTTCTTGCAACGTACGAATCCAAAACAACCCCGAACTTTTGGAATTCCTTGGTCATCTCCTGTGCCGCACATCCATCAGGGAGATTTGCAACATTTGGTACCGTGAATGTTTTCCGGTATTTGTTTTGCTGTGCTGGTCTTCTCCCTGTCTTCTTTCTTCTCACTTCCTTCCACCCTTTGTCGCCCATGTCATCTGTGTAAAAATACAAATTTAGCGGATTTTTAGCGGCGTATGAGTAGTTGTTTACATGCAAGGGAAAAATCTCCAAATGTGCTTAAGGATACAGATACATAATTTGTTGCTCACATTTTGCGAAACTGAAAATGAATCACCAATTTTGTAAAGAATTATGAATCAAACTTTAAAAAAACTTTTTTGTTAATATTTTAAATTGTTTGAAGCAAGTTTATTGTGGTTAAGATGCAGAGAAGATGGCAAGCATGTGGGAGACGGTTGCAAACGAAACAAACGGATATACAAAAAGCTTCTAGGTGAAACTGGTTTTGAAACAATATTATGGGTTGATTTTACTTATAATATTAGATTTATGTACACCAACTTAAGATACTTATCTTTAAAAATGAATATGACTAGGTTTACATTTCGTAAGGAAATTACGATTTTAGGTTGAGTCATGCCAAATTTTAATAAAACTCTAAGACCATAATTTCACGTGTTTTAAATAAATTTTTAAAACAGGGTGTTACAACTTGTATATGGAAATGGGTTGCCATCTTCGCATCACGCGGGTTTTCTTTTTTACAAGATCATTGTGTATATAACTATTTTTTTTATTTGTGTATATTAATTTAGGGGAGTTTTGTAAAACTCATGGTATAGATAATCCACACAGAACTGCATACATAAAAGAAAACTATCGAAAACATTATCAATATCACGAAAACAGTGATAATTTGCAAAATACGAACATCGCTTTGTATGTTGTCGTTGCCGCCGCATCGCGCGGGTTTCCGACTAATATATATATATATATATATATATAACCAAATTTTCTGCATAATTTTTATAAAAATGTTCAGCTATATAACAAACAACCAAACCCTGTATATTCCTACTTTTCTGTAGGGTCTGGAGGGGAAGGATAGACACAAACCTTACCCCTATCCCAGTTGGGATAGAGAGGCTGCTTCGAAGGAGTCCCCGGCTCAAAGTTATCGTTTGAAGTTGATCATCTCAACATTTGTAACGTTATTTTCACAAAATAGGTTAAATAACGTTAAAATTAATGTCATTTTACTTTGGCCCCATAAGGGCCACACACATATACATTCTATGCGTCCACCGCAAATGGGGCGTTTGTCCAGTTATATATAAACTACCAAATTTTAAGAAAACTAAGAAAACTCTTTTTAACCAATGAGATAATTTCTTTAATATTCAATTAATTTAAATAAAAAGGTTATTTTAGTACAATTACATATAATTATTTTTAGAATGTATATTTTATTAATTATCTATCCCATATTTTTAGAATGTATGGTGCACCATCCAAACCTCTTCCAGATTCACGTTTAGTGTGCACTGATCGTTGACTGCCATTCACCGATAGGAGATCGCCGTCACCCTCAGTCGCCACCGTCCACCGTTATCTCCGACGGAGCACCGATCGTTGACTTCTTTTGTGAACACCACCATAACAGTTTTTGACGCCAACCATCACAACCACAACCCTCGACGTACAGTGTAGATTTCACGTTCGCGGTGGTGCGCTCACACGACACGACTAGGGCTTCGCCGATTACAGTTTGAAGACGCCGTGTTCGTTTGCTCCGGTGAATAGAGGCAGCTACCTTCTGCAGAATCCATTCCGGCTTATTCTACAACGGGTTTTGACAGGTTATTAACCCTTGCTTCCATTATGAAATTGTGATGGTTGTCTTCTAATTCTCAATTGAGCCATGGATGGAGTGATTCACGCTCAAATTACTCACACTATCCTATTCAAATCTTCCGCCCACCAACTGTTTGATGAAATGTCTCAGTGACATTCTACAACATATATGTAACCATATTTACATGTATGTAACTTGATCGAATGTAAACAAGTTCATAGTCATTGTAATCATGGCTGAATCGTATATGTTCTTGAATGCTTACATACATGTAATCATGTTTGCTTATGTAAATAGTTGGGTTGAATACATATATGTAATCGGATAGTTTTCTTATTTTTTTTGAATGCTTACATACATGTAATCATGTTTACATTATGTAACTTGATCGAACTAATACATTTATATGATTACATATATGTAATCATGTTAAATATGTAAAGTGGGGTTGATTACATACATGTAATCAGATGGTTCATTGAAAAAATTCGGATATATATTTACATATATGTAATCAGATATATATGAAACCAAGTATATGATTACATATATGTAATAAGATTTTTTTTATATACATGTAAACATGTTTACTTGAATGATTACACATATGTAAGCAAGTTTATTTATACGATGAATATGTTTTCCTCAAATATATATATATATATATATATATAGGGGAAAGATCAAATAAAAAGTTTATTTTGCCTAAGAAGGCTAAAAAGGAATTTCAAAACCTTGAAAACCGACCCAAACGAACTCCGATTGAACTCATTTCGATGGCATTGGAACCGTCTCATCGAACCCTACAATATTAGCTTTTAAATTTTAGATTTAACAATTAGTTTAAGAATTTAGATTTTAGGGCTTGATTTTTAACTTTTAACTTTTATCTTTAGGTTTAGAGTTTGCATTTAAAGTTTTGGTTTTAGTATTAGGGTTTATTTTTTATAATTTAGGGTTCGGGTTTTAGGATTCGACAAGACGGTTCCAATGATGCAAAAATGAATTTAATCGGAGTTTGTTTGGGTCGGTTTTTGAGTTTTTAGAAATCCTTCTTAGCCTTCTTAGGCAAAATAGACTTTTTAGGGGAACCCTCCCCTATATATATATATATATATATATATATATATATATATTGAATTCTTTTTTTCTTATTGATTAATGATGATTTGTTCTAAACATGTTAAGTTCGGTTCTTTTGTTTAGATGCAGCATGTGAAGAAATAAAACATGAGATTTTGTGAATAACATGAAAGTCAAATTCAGTTACCTGCAATAATGGCTTTCCAAATTTAATTAAGTTGTTTTTGACAACAATGCCCTTTTATTATTTATTTAAGGCATTTATTTAAAAACTATTTACCAAAATGCCATTGATCAATTCTAACCATTGATCATTTAAATCAATAGTGAGATCCAAGTTTTCTTGGTTTTCTTTTAAAAGAGGGTTTTCTTAGGAGTCGTCCCCTATATATATATATATATAACTTGTTAGGGATTTTAGAATTTCGCCAAAAGTTAAATAATTGTGGGTATTGCAAAGCTAATCGGAATTTTCACTGGAATCCAACGGCGCTGATTCGGCCGGCTAGGCCCAATTTTTTATTTTGGCCTATTTGCCAAATTTGAAGCGGCGGAAGGCCGTTTAGGCCGATTCTTACAACATTAGTCTAGATAAAAAAAAAAATTTAAGTTGTTACTATAAATATAAATAAACATGTTTTGGATAACAAGTTTACTTACATAAAATTTCTTACCTATTTGTTTCATGCTAATAATTAAATATGTAGTTGAATTGTCATTTCAGAAGCATCCAAAAAGAAAATTTGGTATGATGATTCTTTATTTAGGGTATTGTTTAAAAATAGATCTCATTCTCGATCCTTAGTTTCAAAATTTAACTTGACCCGAGCCAATTGTTTCAAATTGAGCCTAGCTCTCTACATTACATTCGAGATCAAGAACGATATTGGCTGGGATCGAGCTCATTTGAGCACATTTCAAGTTTTATCGATATGAAGATTGGTAGCTCACTAGTTGCTTGGTACTTTAACCCCCTACTTCTTCCTATGCAAGGGCATACAATTAATACGGAAACTTTAAAAGAAAACACTTTCCTTTATTCCTCGCATATTTACAACGTTGTTACTTGTTGATGCACATCCAAGACTTAGTCTGTTGTATCTTGAAAGATTTAAAATTAGCTTAGGTAACATGATTTGTTATATCCTTTATTCTCAAATATTACTGGCAGATTTTTAACATCAATTCGTCACCGAAGAACTTTCTTATCTAACATTCCTGGTATTAGAGTCTAGTTGCATTCTAGATTCGTTATTTATTCATGTTTTATGTATATTTCAGTGTTTATGTTTGTTTGATTTACCTACTTATTGGAGGAGATGGCATCAATTCATTATCTCCTGCATAAATTGACTGTTTTTTAACTTTTTTATCTGAAGGTTGAATTTCTGAATAAGAGGCATAAAATTTTGAAAACCTAAGGAAATTACAATGAGAAACCAACAAGCAATGCAGAATACCGTTAGGCAAATATCTCATGTGCAGGTAGAATGTTGCATGCTGGCCGCTAATTCAAGGAATATATACATGGGGAACATGAGCAATCTTCCACCAGTCTACACCATTCTTAGGCCAACAACGTTGCTTGAGAACCGGACAGTGATGAATAGATAGATGCTGGAGAGCAGTAAGGCGCCGAAGACCCACTGGCAAACTAGTAACATTCTGGCAATCTGAGATTGTCAGTGATCTCAGACACACAAAGTTATCAAACCACTCTGCCAAACCACCCAGCTTAGAACAGCTATGGAGTTGTAAACTCTGCAGTTTGGTGGCAAATTTTAGACTCTCGGGTAGAAGTTGCAGCTCAGGGCAGTTTATTAGAGTCAACCGCTTGAGTGAAAGAAGATGCTGGAACCCATCAGGCAAAAAGGCCAGATTTGAGCAGTACATAATGGTCAAGTGCTCCAGGGAACTGAGATGCTGCAGGCCCGGTGAAATGAGGCCCAAGTTGCTGCAATTCTCAACAGACAAGGTTTTCAGAGATTTCAAACCTCCAATCTCCTCACCCAAACTGGTAATGCTGTGGCATTCTGTGATCTCCAGTGACTTCAAAGCAGTAAGTTTCTGGAAACCTTTTGGCAAAGAAGATAAACGCTGACACCATCGAATGGTTAATGTTTGAAGACAATCTAGGCTTTGGAATTCCAAAGGCAGGGATTGAAGATTTGGGCAGGATATGATATCAAGGGAAGCAAGTAAAGAATTATTTTCAAGCAATTCTCCTGGTAAAGAAATTAAGTCCACAAAATCGTGTATTACAAGTGTTAAGAGTGAAGTTAATTTGCTGGTGGGCTCTAGTATTCTTGAGCTGCAACTTTGCAACGACAAGTGCTGAAGTGACAAGAATATGGGCGCCTCAATCAAGTTGGGACAATTCTTTATAGTTAATTTTCTCAATAATGGAAATATGATCTTGTCTTCCATACCACACCAGCTTTCCAGAGCCGGAAATTCTTTGATGTGAAGCTCTTGTAATGATGGAAATGCCACACCGGTATCTTTATCTTTACCATACAACTCTTGGCCAATTTTTTCAACCTTGTTCATGCCCTCAATTTTAAGTGTTTTCAAACCAAGAAGATGTCCCAAGGTAGGCAGACACAAGATTTCTCGACAGTTTATTAACTCAACAGTAGATAGCTTTGGAAGTAACCATTTAGAAAAGGTACTAGGAAATGCAAATCCTGGGTACCCTAACACATGCAGACCTTTCACATTCTTGTGTGGTCTGAGGCAGGAAAGAGCCTCTTCAGCTAGCTTACCATCCATCGCCATGGAGTTTGTTGTCGAGGTTGGTTCTGAAGGTTCAGGTTCAGCATCCTTTTTCCCCATTAGTAACCAAGAGAGACTACCTTTTGAAGTAGGATTCATAATGAGATTACTGTCATCACAACCCCAACACAAACCTAATGATGTGAGATGCCCTTTCTTCCATATATTGGCTTCCTTCGCTTCTTCCGTCTTGTGAACGTTCTCCAAATGTTTGATTTTTAGTTCTCCTCTAAGGTTTAGAGGTCCTAATACATCCAGGCTACTTACACGTGACACGATGTACAATGGCAAAGTCTGAAGTTGAAGTAACCCCTCAATTCCACTAGGCATATGAGTCAGTCTATCACATCCTGCTATATTTAGGTGCCTCAGATTTTGCATAATTTGCAAATCAGGCAACTGGTAGAGATAGGAGCAACTCGATAGGTTGATAGTCAGTAACGAACGCAGGAGGTTTACTCGAATGGGTAAACTCTTGATACTTGAATGAGACTGGTCAAGATGCTTTAAACACCGAAGATCACCAAGAGATTCAGGCAGTTGTGTGTTGCAATAACTCACATCCAGCACGCGTAAATAGGTAAAGCTGGCTAACATCTTTGGGTGGACTGGTGCATCATATCCTCCACAAGACAGTAGTAGCAGAGTCCTCATGTGTCCTGCTTGATGGAATGTTTCAAGCAGTTGAAAAGAACCAGAAGACTCGATTGACAAATGACGAATATGTGAAGCATTACTAGGTGAAATACCAGTACCAGACTCTAGTGTAATGGTGTCATTCCTGGTTAAGGAGCGGGCAAGATCATAGAAAAGATCATGCAATTTGTACATCTTCATTTGATTTTCTTCAATCTCCTCAAAGAAAGACATCCATAACAGCTCTTTGAAGTAGTCATCTCCAGTGTCTTCTGGCTGAGTTCCTTCTTGTGATTGAATTAACCCTTCTGCCATCCATATGAGAATCAGTTTCTTTCTTTCGATCAAATAATGTTTTGGGAATACAGAACAAAATGTGAAGCAGTACTTAAGATGAGATGGCAAGTGTAAATAACTCAACATCAGTGCTGCTATGATTCCACCTTGGTTGCATGCATCCAAATGCCACACATCGCTATTCTGCACTGCCAACCACTCTTCTTCCTTTCTCTTGAAACGCATTAAACTTCCAAGAGTTTTTACTGCTAATGGCACACCCCTACATTTCCCCAATATTTGTTTTCCAATCTCCAAAAGATTCGGGTGCTTGTCTAGATCTCCTTGACGAAAAGCACGTCTTTCAAATAAATTCCAACAGTCATCATCAGCCAAACCCTTGAGGTGATAAGAGGAAGCATGGTTAGGATCAATAATCATGGCTACTTTCTCACTACGGGTGGTTACAAGAATCTTGCTTCCACTAGCACCACCATGGAACAACGGCCTTAGTTTATCCCACTTTTCTTCATCCTCGTTCCAAACATCATCAAACACAATGAGAAACCTCTTTTTGTGTATGATATGCCAAAACTTGGATTGAATTACATCCATCTCTGATAAATTGCACACCTCGCCAGTTGCAGACTCGATAACTCGCCTCAGGATCTTCTCCACATCAAAAGTTTGGGAAACAAAAAGCCACAATCTCAAATCAAAGTGTTTAACCACCAGATCATCAAAATATACCAACTGGGCAAGAGTTGTCTTCCCCATGCCTCCAATGCCAACTATAAAAACTGCTGGAAGGTTTCCTTCCGTACCAACACCTAACAACAACTCTGTAATCCTTTTCCTATCCTTATCCCTTCCAAAAACTTGAGATTCAATAACAAAAGATCCAGTAGCACGTTCATCTGAAACCACATTATTAGCACCATAAACAGCTTCTTTCAGGTGGTGGTTTTGCAAGCCTTCAGCTGCAGCCGCCTCTAAAACTTGAAGAATATTTCTCACTTTCTCTGTGCTTGTGGATACAGACCTGAGTGACAACCACTTTTTAGGCATGTCATATTTTTCTTCCAGTAGCAGGTAGGGGTATGCTTTGTTTGTGAAGTCTTCAAGAAAGTCAACTGCCTGGTCAACTGTATCTTTGAGCTGAGAGATCCAAATTCTAACAACCGTGTCAGTAATTTGACGCTGTTCAGCAGTTTCAACAACAGCTTGGATCATGGGGAGGATCTGTTGTATCCTCTTGAAGTTTTCCTCGAGGCCACACTTGTTGCCTAGTGTCTGGAGGAGGGGTGAAGCTAGTTTTTCGAAGATGACCTGTAGAAGTGGGGGTAAAACTATTTCTGCCATATTTTTCTTTCTTCTTTTTGCTGTAATTATATACTCTTAAAATGGATTTGCAGAATTTTCTTCTCCCAAGTCAAAGTCTTTATAATTGTTTTATTTGCTGAGTGGCCCTTCTCATATCTTGTTTCACAGACATCTGAAGTTGGATAGATTTTTAATTGTTGATTTTGTCAGAAATGAAAGCATGTGACTTTCCACCAAGTTAGATATTTTTTATGATCACTTTTTTTTTTCTTCCTTATTTATGTAGCAAAGACATTATAAATTAATGCAAATTGTTTAACAAATTTGTACTTATACAGCCCAATATATTTTGATTTCATAGGTACATGTGTGTATAGGGTTTGCATCATGTGAAAAACCGATCTTATAGAGAATTTTTAAATCCAATCTGGAGAGTTCATTTGAAATCTTGAAAATAAAAATATGGTCCATATTAAATTGGAAAAAAAAGGGGTTTGAATAAATAAATCAATTTTAATGCCGAAAGATCTCTCTGGTTTGCATGTATATTATATACACATTAGTAACTTTACATAATTGCAAAGTGGTTCATTGTTTTCCTTCCCTAAGCACATTTACATATACGTCAGCAAGTTTATATGTATTTTTACAATGTAGTAAGCAAGTTTACAAAATCACAATATTTACTATTTTCTTTGTGCCAAGCTTCTGATTACATGTAAAATGATTATACTGATCATGTTTGATTTTGATTAATGGTTATTGATTA
Organism: Mikania micrantha; assembly: GCA_009363875.1. NCBI lineage: Eukaryota > Viridiplantae > Streptophyta > Magnoliopsida > Asterales > Asteraceae > Mikania > Mikania micrantha. The sequence continues at coordinate 29,929,349 of CM018688.1, forward strand.
TAGGGGAAAGATCAAATAAAAAGTCTTTTTTGCCTAAGAAGGCTAAAAAGGATTTTTAAAACCTTCAAAACCGACCCAAACGAACTCCGATTGAACTCATTTCAATGACATTGGAATCGTCTCATCAAACCCTACAATATTAGCTTTTAGGTTTTAGCTTTAACAAGTAGTTTTATAATTTAGATTTTATGGCTTGATTTTTAGCTTTTATGTTTTCTCTTTATGTTTAAGGTTTGTTTTTAAAGTTTTGATTTTAGTATTTGGGTTTATTGTTTATGATTTAAGGTTTGGGTTTTAGGGTTCGATAAAACGGTTCCAATGGCGCAAAAATGAATTCAATCGGAGTGTGTTTGGTTCGGTTTTCGTGTTTTTAAAAATCCTTCTTAGCCTTCTTAGGCAAAATAGACTTTTTAGAGGAACCTTCCCCATTGATTATATATTCCAAATTACATACCACTTAATCATATGTAATTAGTAATCAAATGATATGTATAAACATGGTGATAAACATGTCTAGTTTTAGATTTGGGTATAGATGTTTTGTTGTTACATATATCTAACTAATAGTGTTGCATATACATAAGCAGATGATATGCAATAATAAACGAGTTTTGTTTTAGATTTTGGTTTATATTGTTAACTATATTCATTGTAATCTTCAATTCAATTTCTTTCTTGATATGTAACAAGCATTGTTATATAAATGTAACTACGAAAGTTACATACATACATACATACATACATACATACATACATACATACATACATACATACATACATACATACATACATACATACATACATACATACATACATACATACATACATACATACATACATACATACATACATACATACATACATACATACATACATACATACATACATACATACATACATACATACATACATACATACATACATACATACATACATACATACATACATACATACATACATACATACATACATACATACATACATACATACATACATACATACATACATACATACATACATACATACATACATACATACATACATACATACATACATACATACATACATACATACATACATACATACATACATACATACATACATACATACATACATACATACATACATACATACATACATACATACATACATACATACATACATACATACATACATACATACATACATACATACATACATACATACATACATACATACATACATACATACATACATACATACATACATACATACATACATACATACATACATACATACATACATACATACATACATACATACATACATACATACATACATACATACATACATACATACATACATACATACATACATACATACATACATACATACATACATACATACATACATACATACATACATACATACATACATACATACATACATACATACATACATACATACATACATACATACATACATACATATATTGAGGAAGTACAATAAACATTGCAATTATGTAAATATGTTTACGTATATGTAAGTGTACATGAAAACTAGCTTACTGTATGTAAGCATACATATAAACGAGAAGAATGGAGGAAAAAAAAAGAACAATAAAGAATATTATAGTTACGTAAACATACTTACATATATATATACATACAATAAACTAAAAAAAAAAGTTAAACTTCATTGTTAAACTATATTGTAACATGTTATTTTAGAAAATTACATATCTAAAATTTTTATTAAGGCATAATAGTGTATTCTATCTACTTTACAGTTTCCATAACCGAACCATTGCGACTTCTTATGTTTTTTTAATCGTATCCCCCACATCATGAGACCTGAGTTTTAATCGTACCGTCATGTCACAACGCGCTAGTAAGTTTTGCTTGTTCTATTGAATCTCAAACAAGTTGATTTATTATCCAACCCTAATTAAGCTTCAAACTTGTCTGCTTGGACAACTGGTGTAAGCATTTTTACTTTTATGGATACTAGTCATTACTTAATAACTCAAATAATGACGTTTATCAACATTATATATGCAGAAATAATACTCTTTTAATAGCATAATTAACTAGATATACAGTACATGATTACATAATAGTGACAAGATTAAAAATTCATCACATATATATATTATACACCTGTCATAGTTTTTTCAACAATTTATAAAAAGTTAAGTTATTTGCAACCAGGCCTTTAACCAAGTTTTGGCGGCTGATGGCCGTACAAGGTTGGCTCACTAAGGGGTAAAAAAAACCTTATATTAGGGCCTACAAAATTAAAAAGCCACGAAATTTTGGGCTAAATTGATTTTTTATTTGTAATGCATTTTGATTGGGTAAAAGTTTTTGGTTTGATATTATAATTAGAAATGTTAAAAAAAAAATCTGAATCCAAAATATTCGAATTATCGGATCATCCGAAAATTCGGATACGAATAGTGTTTCTGAAAAAATTTGGATATTTCGGACATCTGATATCCGAAATCCAAAAATATTTTTTTAATTAAATAATTGCCCTGACTAGTTTTAAACTTCTAATCGACTAATAACCCAGTAGGCAGCCCAGCAAAATTTCAAAATTCCCGTTCCAACTTCCAAATTTCCAAGATCTTATAATTCTCTAAATAATTCTTCCAAAGTTCCAACTTCCTCTCGTTCTCCTTCCAAATTCCAATCTTCAACGCGTGAGTTGTGAATACCATCGTGACTACCAGTCCACCGTAACAAGTCCGCAAACAAGTCACCATTCCAACACTGTTGCGACTAGCCGACTACCATCGCCGAGCTCTACAACCAGTCCACTCACTCGGTTCATTCGGTACTACTTTGTAAATTATTGATTTGGAACCCTATGCTATTCTTTGATAATATTTGATTTTTGTTTTGCAAGTTCTTACTTAGAAATTTGTTGGCTAAGTCATTAATTTGAAACATGATTGTTTTACAGATTTATTTTTTTCAATGGAAATTTCTGATGAAAACAAAGAGGGTGAACTAGTATTTAAGATTTAGCAATATTTTTAATGAAAAGTCATGTTTTCGGATATCTTGTTTTGAACACCCCTATTCATAATTCATGTAGTTTCCATCTTTATGATAATCTATATTTTTGTATCTCAAACTTGAGAATTTTTATTTACAGTCACAAAAGGGCCTTGGTATTTATCCCTACTTTGGGCCACCAAAAAGCGTAAGACGGCTATGCGGCCGTAACTGGTTGATTGAGCAGACCTCTTCCGGGCCAGTCTAAGGGCTTATAACCCTTTGTGCATTTCCACCTAAACCAGTTGGACCTCCAACCTGGACGAGTAAACAAGAACCAAAAGCACTGACAGAAGCTGGGTCATTTATGCATATCCTAATTGGCAAATCATTATACTGCAAATTTACCCGAGTTGACGAGCTGTGGCTCTAAAAAGTGAGCAAAATAATAATCATAATAACGATAAAATGATTGGTTACAATATGATGTTTTCTCTCAACATATCAGGGTCAATGGATGGTGTTTAACTCATTGACTTCCAACAAACAGGAACCAGAGTCAGGCGCACCTATACCACCATGTTCAGGGCATTACAAACTAGTCAGTAGTCAGTAATTTACAAATATGTTGGTGATAAATAAAAACTTTCAACTTGAATGGTAACAAAAAGATTACCGCTAGTCTGCATTTGCCTCGAACATGCCCAATATCAACCAGTTGTACCCTGCAATGACATTGAAACACTAGCCCAACTTCCCGATTTCCATCTTCTTCCTTAGAGCCTTGTGACCATGATAAATGAATGAATCTACAATCCCTGCAACTGTGAAGATGCCTGAAATACGAACACCCATCAAACAAACTACAAAAACAACCAACACCATACACAGTAAATCCCATTTATAGCAAAGATATTAGTAGAATTTGAGGAGGGTTGGATGCAAGCAAACGTTAATCTATCCAATTTAGAGGTGTTCGCAGTCCGGTTTACGGTTTGGGCTTTTAGTTCAGTAAAAAACAAAACTGAATCAAAGTGAATCTTTATAGTTCAAGACAAACTAATTACACCAAGTCCAAATGTATTTTTTTTCTAAATGGGAATAAATCATGAGCTTAATTTATACACACACGTCTAGACATACTCACATGTCTAGACATCTGTGTGTCTATATATATGTGTACATATGCATATATGTGTATATATAGATATATCTGTGTATATATGTACATCTATATTTATATATACGCACACGCACACATACGGTCCGGTCCGGTTTTTTGCAACCGGTTTATGATGAAACCGTAAACCGAACCATTTATTATGGTTTTTGAACTTTTGTAACCGACTAACAAATTTTTGAAAAAAAATCAACCGTGAAACCAAACCGACGACCTGTTTGGGCAGTTTCGCGGTTAGGAACCGGACCATGAACACCCCTACTATCCATGAGAAAGAGAGGTTGTTTCCAAAGATACCCCCAGCTCCAAAAACAAACAAACAAACACTGGATAAACAAACAACCAACAAGCATCTATTTTTAAGCATACAGATATAGAAAGTTACAATTACAATAGGAATGGTGGCAGGATAGATAGGTATCATAATATCATAAAATTACACATAAACATATAATATTAGTATGACATAAAACAAACTATAAAAACAAGAATGCTAAACAAAAAAAGCGTCATCAAGAAACATATTACTTACCTCCAACAATGGCACAAACATTAGTTAGGAAGTGTAAGAACGAGGTATGTTTTTCCATGAATGTTACCTGCAAAAGCCACCAATAATACAATGCATTTGGTAATGTAAAATTGTGTTCATTTCAGCCAAAGTGTTTCAACACTGAATTCAAAGTCTACCTTGATTGGAGAAAGGTCATAGAAGAAGAAGACACCAGGGAGAGATCGTCTGCCAAATTCTGGTCTCTTATAGTGTTCTGTCACAGAGAACTGTACAATGCAAATTGCAAAAGTTTAAATACAAAAATGATGAAACTGATTATGAAACATTTTTACTTTGAAGTTGACCATATACCTGATTTGACTTAATACTGTGGCCTCTAATATTAGTGTATATGGTTGGTACCACCTGCAATTTAGCAACAAAATGAACATACGAGAACTTTTTATACACCTTAAAAAGTTTGATGAAAGGAATAAGCTAGTATTGAACAAGGTTAATAACCTTAATAAAGTACTCATACATTCCGTTTGGAGTTTCTTGAAACCAATGCACCCTGAACCAAAATTTGAAGGCACATTAAAAAAAAAAAAACAAGGGCTCTATGCCAAAGGGGGCATTCCCCCTAAAACATGCACGGTTCCTAAAACACACTTTAGGAACCCAAAAAATAGAAGGGATAAATTTCCCTGTCACACCCCACCTATACAAAAACGGGTGGATACCTCTAATGTTAACGCCCTTACAATAATACAAAATAACAATTCTAACAATATACAACACATGGAAGAACAACCTAACCAAACACAAAAGACTAGGATGCACAATGTTCCTAGTAACATGAAGGGAGTAAGTAGGAACATTATACATCACCTCCAAAGTGTAGGTTAACACAAAAATCCTAATGTAGATCCACAAGTCCCTAGCAGTAGATTGGTAGTTGTGCCAAATATCCATTTTCCCAACCCCAATACTGTGAGCCCATCTAATCCTTCCAAACTTCAAATCAAAAGTAGCAAACTCCATCAGTAGTTATATGTAACAAACAAAACCAACCCAATTCCCGCTTGAACCTCACAGAAGTTCGTAACAAAATAGCCAGCTGGGCCACCGCCAACAGACAACTCAGAGTTAGGCGCAGCCCCTACCAACCAGAAACAGGGCCCCCTCACACCAGCCACAGGACCACCAGCACGATGCAGCCCTCCACCCTTGTGCAGCCACACCAAATAATCCATCCACGCAGCCCCTGAAATAGTCATAGGAGCAGCAGACAGCCCACATTTATCCTCCCCTCTAAAGCACATGAAGGCACTTAGCAAAGGACCCCCAGCGCATGAGAATTACAGCCCCACAACCACACATGATGCTTCAGCCGTGTATAAAGCCAGGCGCAGGCCCATAAAGCCTTTGTACAAATCCCGAAACCACCGCCCAGACCAGGAAGCAGGCCCCCCAATCTAGACGCAACCCCATTGGTTATACCAACCTGGTCTAGAAGCAGCCATATAATATCACACCAGCCAACTAAACATGTCCTTAGCATACAATCATAAGGGATCCCCAGACCCATTACCTTCGGCATAAGCCTTATCAACCAAGGGGTATTCCATAACCAGTCAAAGCAAAAATTATACAGATCCTCCCTACATTGATCCCCGTTTAAGAATCCAAACCAGCAGCCCCTAACCCACCAGAGGTTCTGGGCATTCCCCATCAACAAATCAGCAACATAGCAATCCACAACCCATTTGTTGACTCTATAATGAGCCCCCGCCAGCCCTATCATCCCCCTATAAGCAGCTATGTATAAAGTTAGTTATCACACATAAATGTCTTCCAGACTATCATAATTACAATTACGTATATAACTAGTCTAATACAAATTGCTTGAGGTGGCAGATGGGTTTGTTGTGTTACGAGTCAAAGTGGGTTCACGTTGAAACATGGAATGGGCAAAAATGTGTTGCATGAGTCATGACATAGACCCAAGAACACATTTGAAAAAAAATCATATATAACTAAACGAGGATCGGCTTTGGAGTAACTAATAAAGTTGTGCAATTTTGCGGTCATGGGTTCAAGCCATGGGAAACAACCTCTTGAACAAATATGTAGGTTAAGGTTGTGTACGTTAGATCGCAATACGATCTAGCCCTTTCCTGCCCCTATACAAAGCACGACTAAGTGAAGAACTATTTATGCCCCTTTTAGAATGTGTTAGGTATAATTACAAGAATAATATTATTATAGTACAAGACTAGATCTTAGGATAAAGGTTTGGGTCTTTGGGATGTATGCCTTAAAGTGGACTTTGCATGACTTTCTACCTATTCCTGTCTCTACAAACTTAAAGTTTATTGTCGGCAAACGCTCTCTCTCTCTCTCTCTAGCATACGTTTAACGCTCTCTCTCTAGCAAACGGTAAAGTTCACCACCACCGCCGCCGGCCGGGACAGCAACCACCGCATGCTCTCCCCTCCCCTCCCCGCCGGCCGGTCGCTCATCACCACCAGGTATAGCACTCTCTCTCGTTCTCTTCCTCTCTCTCCTTCTCTCTCTCTCTCTCTTTCTCACCCTCTACCCACCGCTCCCCCAGCCCTCTAAACCTTGACCGGCAGGGCGGAAAACCCCACGCACCTAAACCCAAAGTCGGAAAATACCACTCACCCAATCGGAACACCTACATTAGTCGGAAACACTAAAAACCTAAAAACCTAACTACCTACCGGAACCGCCGGAACCCTAGTAGCACCAAGACTGGTAGCCGGCCGAAACCCTACCTGCACTGACCAGCCGGAACCCTACAAGCACTCGATCGACCACAGTAACAACTACGAAACCAACCCTACCCCACCTGCACCACCGCAGCCTCTACCTGCATTACCGCAGCTCCTCCCTGCACCACCATCACTAGGGGCCGGTCAGAACCTTACCTGGAACCGTAGCTCCGACCCTCGCAGCTTCATACTTGCACCACAGGCAGTGTTGCTATTTGTTGTTTGCAGGTACATCAGAAAGGAAGCTTACTGATAAAGTTTAGGAAAACTCACCTGACGACTCTTAACAGAAATCTGATTACAAGAACACAAGCACACGCGTTGCGGTAAACTAGGAACACCCTAACTTGGGTGTCACGGTGAGATTGTTTAATCGCCTATTTGCTTGTATTAACTATCTGAGTGCTCGGTTTAGCATTACTGTTTGTGTGTCTACCTATATTGTGGATACTCGGTATTGATTGGGGTTGTACATTACTGTGATTACTGTGTGTTTGGTTGTATTACTGTCTGAGGTAAATTTATGCTTAGTTGATTCCTATGCTCTGTATATCATTGTCTGATTGACTGATCGTATTGTGTATTTGGTGTATTGCTGTGTATTTTTATATAGGTCTTTGGAATATTTGTTTAGTCCATTATTGATTGCTGTGTGTTGGTTGGTGTTAGTCCATTATTGATTGTTGTGTGTTGGTTTAGTCTTACTGCCTGTTGTAGCTATACGCTGACTAGATTACTCTGCTCTATTGTTCATTGTATGTGTGCCTGACAGTATTGCGTATCTTGTGTATTTTTGTGCCTTTTCGGCTTTCTGTGGACTGTTGGGGTCTGACTATACAGTATAGACGGGAGGGTACATTATGCTGCCTTGAGATCATGTCCAGTGAGGGGAGGTGCTGGTAGGAGGGGAAAAAGGGGGTGTGTTTTACGCATAGGGACGTGGAACATCGGAAAACTTACTGGAAACCTACTAGAGTTAGTGGACGCACTCAGAAGACGTAGAATACAAATAGCATGCCTTCAAGAAACAAGGTGGAAGGGGAAAAGAGGTGCGGAGTATAACGGATACAAGTTGTGGCATTCAGGGTCAGACGGGGCAAAAAATGGAGTGGGTTTTCTAGTCGCAAGAGAACTTCAGGACAAGGTGGTGGAGGTAAGAAGGTGCAATGATCGGATGATGCTGCTGAGGATGGTGTTAGGGGAGGAACCAGTAGCGATCATCAGTGCATATGCACCACACGCTGGTTTAGGGGAGGACGAGAAGCAAGGGTTTTGGGATGCTATGGATGAAGTCCTAAGAACCATCCCAAGAGATGAGAAGATATGTATAGGCGGAGATTTCAATGGCCACATTGGGAAGGACAATGAGGGTTATACATCGATACATGGAGGCTGAGGTTTCGGGAATAGAAACGAAGGTGGCAACCACCTACTGGATTTTGCGATTGCTCATGACTTAGGAATCTTGAACTCCTTCTTTAAGAAGAGAGATTCGCACTTGATCACGTTCAGTAGTGGAGGACGCGACACACAGATTGACTATGTATTGATGCGACGAGGAGAGCGTAGCAGATGGTTGGACTGCAATGTTGTGCCGGGGGAGGTAGAGGGGTCGCAACATAGACTTTTGGTGGCTGATATTGCAATGCGAAAGAAGTTGGTGGCGGAAAGGAAACATACACCAAGGATTAGATGGGGCTGTCTAAAGGGAGAAAAGATAGCGGAGTTCAGAGACAAGGTACTTGAAGGCAGGGATAGCGGAGTGTATGGGGACACAAACAGTATGTGGGAAGCGATGTCAGAAAGGGTGACAAGAGTAGCACATGAGACATTAGGGATGACGACAGGAAGGATAAGCGGACAGAGAGAAGCGTGGTGGTGGAATGACGAGGTGCGACACAAAGTACGAACAAAGCAGGAGAGGTTTAGGGAGTTGGTTAAGTGTAAAGAGGAAGCAGAAATAGCAAGATTGAAGAATAGCTACAAAGAAGCAAAACGAGAGGCAAAAAAGACTGTTGCAGAGGCTAAAGAGAAGGCATACAGAGAGATGTATAAACGCCTAGAAACCAAGGAAGGGGAGCATGAAATGTTCAAGATCGCCAAGGCCAGGGAGAGGAAGAGACAGGATATAGGATTAGTGAGATTCATAAAGGGAGAGGATGGACGAGTCCTGGTAAAGGAGCATGCATACTTCAAGGAATTATTCAACAACAGGGGCAACATGGAAGGTAGTGAGGACCCCACCAATAGAGAACGCAACGGAACAATTGCTATTGTAGACGCATTACCAAAGAGGAGGTGCAGAGAGCGCTTAGGAAAATGGGGAAGGCGAAAGCGGTGGGACCAGACAATATCCCTATCGAAGTATGGATATGTTTACAAGATGAAGGAGTTAGCTGGCTGACAACTTTGTTCAACAACATAATCCGGACAGGCAAGATGCCGGATCAGTGGAGAAGTAGTGTCTTAGTACCCTTATATAAGAACAAGGGAGACGCACAATGTTGTGCTAACTATAGGGGAATTAAACTACTAAGCCATACGATGAAACTATGGGAAAGAGTGCTCGAGACAAGATTGAGGAGAGAAACCCAGGTGACCGAGAATCAATTCGGTTTATGCCAGGGAGGTCGACCACAGAGGCGATACACATTCTGAGGAGGCTGATGGAGAGATATAGGGAGAAGAAGAGAGATTTACATATGGTGTTCATTGACTTGGAGAAGGCATATGATAGTGTGCCACGTCAGGTGATTTGGGATAGCCTGGAGAGAAGAAGTATCCCTTGGAGATATATAGAGTTGATAAGAGATACGTATGCAGGTGCTAAGACTAGTGTCAGAGCACCGGTCGGAGAGACGGATTCTTTCCCGGTGGAGGTGGGACTACACCAAGGTTCGGCACTTAGTCCATTCCTTTTTGCAGTTATTCTAGATGAGCTGTCAAAGTCTATTCAGGAAGAAGTTCCATGGTGCATGCTTTTTGCAGATGACATAGTGCTAGTGGCAGAAAACGAAGAGGACTTAAATGCGAGACTAGAGGAGTGGCGACTGGTCTTAGATAGCAAAGGCTTGCGCATCAGCAGGTCAAAGACCGAGTATCTATACTGTAACTTTAGCGGTAGCATCGAGGAGGAGAACCATGTGTCTATTGGTGAACAGGAGGTGCCAAAGACAACGAAGTTTAAATATCTGGGGTTGTTCGTTCAGAGTGACGGGGACATTGATAGTGACGTAGCCCACCGGGTCCAAGCAGGTTGGAAGAAGTGGAAAGCAGCTACAACCATCCTATGCGACAAGAGATTCCCAGAAAAACTAAAAGGCAAGTTCTATAGGGTCGCAGTCAGACCTGCCATGATGTATGGGAGTGATTGTTGGCCAATCAAAAAGACACAGGCGAGAAAGTTAGAGTCAGCAGAGATGAGGATGCTAAGATGGATGTGTGGGCACACAAGGCTCGATCGAATAAGAAACGAAGTCATCAGGGAAAGATTAAAGATAGCGTGCATCTCAGACAAAGTAAGGGAAGGAAGATTGAGATGGTTCGGACATGTGAGGAGAAGAAACCTGTTGGCACCTGTTCGAAGAGTAGAGAGCCTTATTGTGGAGGGAAAAAGGAGTAGAGGACGACCGAGGTTGACATGGGAGGAGCAGATTCGCCACGATTTGTCGGAGTTGCATCTCTCGGAGGACATGATCAGTGATAGGAGTTCATGGAGGCGTAGGATAAAGGCGAGAGATTTCTAGTTTGTGTAGGACGTAAGTTGGTAGGAGCTTAGTTTCATAGAATGCATGTGTCATAGGTGGTTGTGGTCGTCGTCTGCATGCTAGCGGTGTGTTTAAGTTTGATGGCTCGTTTGGTGTACTTGCTTTTCGTGTTTATGGTTGGATGGTTTCCTGCTTCGTTGTCTCTGTTTATGATATGCACGGGTGTGCCCGATTGGTTCTTTATGCGTGTATATTTTTGTGGTTTGTGGTATGTATCTGTTCTTCTATCGCTCCGTGGCCTTCGAAAAAATTGTAATAATAATAATAATATATATATATATATATATAATAATAATAATACTCAAAAAAAAAAAAGGGAACGGTTTTTTTTCGAGCCGAGGGTCTCTTTAGAAGCAGCCTCTCTACCACATCTGGGGTAGGGGAAAGGTTTGTTTTCGTCTCACCCTCCCCAGACCCCACACAGTGGGAATATACTGGGTTTGTTTGTTTGTTTGTTTGTTTGTTTGTTTCCTGTTGTGATTAAATTTCTTAATTCTGTCCGTATGAGATTTAATACAACCTAAATGATACGAACTCGGTTATGGAATCGGGTCAGATCATGGGTCGGATTAGCTTGGAGCTGTATATTAGATTAGGGAGCAAAACGGCGAGATGGATGGCGGGATTATTCGAAGTTTCAAAAGCTGGGAAGGGGGTCATCCACGAACTGAGAGAGTGAGAGTAGTGGGGGGGACATGAGTAACTGCTTTATAACCTATATATATGTTTACTTAGTATATTTTTTTGGTGTGTTTTTATTTAATTAGACTTTTGTCTTTGTATTGGGAGATTTGCCCTTCTCGAATCGGGCCGATTATCGTGTTATTTTGTATTTGTGGTTTAATCGAATTTCGGGTTCTATCAATGGTTCCATTGCCGGGAAACATCGAAGAGAGGATGGATCGGAACACTCGGGAAATCAATAAGATGATGCCTAACCAGACTAACATGTCTAGCAACAACAGCGGGGGCAATCAATCAAATCTGGTCGTGCAGTTGGCAGCAATTGCAGCAAAGGTGGACTCTTTGATAGCTTTAAAGGAGGATGTTGCTGTGATCAAGGCATGGATGGATGATAAGGAGCCACAGGATGAACTTCAACACCTACCAACAGATTTGGTCAAGGAGGAAGCTTCCAGTGACAGTTCTAGTGATGACCATATTGGACTTGAGCATGTTCTGGGTGTTGTGCAGTTAACACACAGACCTAATCCAAAATCTCAGCATCCAAAAGTTTGAGAATTCAACCGGTTGTGAATGTATTAGCACCGGGGCCTAAGCCAGAATCTCATAATCAAAAGATTTTGCGCATTCAACCGGTTGGGAATGTATCGGCACCAGGGCTCAATCTGGAATCTCAAGATCAAAAAGTTTTTATCATTCCACCTATTGAGAAGGTATTGCCTTTGAACACAAAAATCACAAGTCTAGGTCAAATCCTAGCATTCTTCGGCAATTGCTTGAGGAACATCATAAAAGTCCGTACCTTTAGTCCTCACATCAAACGTCCAATAGCTCGGGGACAACCACACAGCAAGACAATTGGATATGAAAAATTCGGAAAACAACCTAGGCCTCCGGAACGAATTCAAAGGATTGATGATGCACTACATGAAAACCAAAATTCTGCAACTTTTCATCACCTTGCCATCGAACCTTATAAGGAACAATTCATTGGATGGGTAGCTCCCTTTTCACATACCCGACTTGAGGGCAAGTCGTTTTTCCGGGTGCATAGTATTGATACGAACTCGGTTATGGAATCGGGTCAGATCATGGGTCGGATTAGCTTGGAGCTGTATATTAGATTAGGGAGCAGAACGGCGAGATGGATGGCGGGATTATTTGAAGTTTCAAAAGCTGGGAAGGGGGTCATCCACGAACTGAGAGAGTGAGAGTAGTGGGGGGACATGAGTAACTGCTTTATAACCTATATATATGTTTACTTAGTATATTTTTTTGGTGTGTTTTTATTTAATTAGACTTTTGTCTTTGTATTGGGAGATTTGCCCTTCTCGAATCGGGCCGATTATCGTGTTATTTTGTATTTGTGGTTTAATCGAATTTCGGGTTCTATCACTAAATCAACTCATTCATGAGTACATGTGTCGAAACTGCCACCACTACAAAATACTCATAGAATAAACAAAAGAAAAATTACCCATCAAGAGGATTTACGATCCCCGGATAATAATCTCCAAAAGCTAGCTTATTTATCTTGTGACTTATCTGTATAATGCATCATATTATTAGAGAGAAGATACAGAATTTTGGATAGATAAACGGAGAACTAAAAGGTAGGATTAAATTTTAAAGTCATGAAACCAAAGCTAGAACTCTAATAATCTGAAATAAGTAGCAGAAATGGTAGCCTACATTATAGCTATCCTCATTAAAAGTCAGCAAATCAAGGATATGAATACTTGACTGATGAAAGCTTTTGATGAAATGAAAACTTCCTGCCACTTTGTTAACCTCCAAAGACCCATAAATATTGCATCCTTCACCTTCTTCGTCTTTGATCCTCTGAGCAAAACCTTCTCGTTTGCACTGAGAAAGACATAATTATCAATTTATCACCCAATACAGATAACATCATAATATCATAATGGGACTAGGAAACATCATAATATAATAAGATCCAATATTAATTGCAAATTTAAAGTAGCCCGATTATTCCAAATTATCCATTTATGCTAAATAATATGACAGGCTACTCTAAATTTTATATGTTTGACAGAAGTGATCAAGACTGTTCCTTTTAGATACTATAAAGTTCTTCTACACAACCCAAACAGATATGTAATACATGCCTTTGCCAACCTGGTCAATCAAATCAGGATTAGCCATACCCCAGCCTTTTCTTCGATACGCTTCACGAACTTCTTCACATGAATTACAGCATTCGTCATCCGACTGCAGACAGCAAAGACAAATAAACATTCAAAGAAAACATTTGGGTGTCACTTCCTCACTGGCAGCTTTGGTCCATCTACTAATGGATCAAATGGAAAGAACAGAGTCCCCCATTGTAAGATAGATATTATAACATTTTCAGCAATAAAAATGAGGCATATAGGCATTCTAGCTCAAGGACTGGGCCTCAATCAAACAAAATAGAGCTATTAATGTGGGAGCCAAATTAAAATAAAGTGTAAGTTAATATCCTCTAAAACTTGATGCTTTCTCTAAAACCAAGATGAGTTTCCACACAAAACTCGACGGGATAAGGAACGAAGTTTTTAGGGAAAAATGAGGGGTGACATGCATCTCACATAAAGTAAAGGAGGGAAAATTGAGATGGTTCGGCCATGAATGGAGAAGACATTTACAACACGAGTATGGACAGTAGAGACTCTCATGGTGGAGGGGAAGAGGAGCAGAGGAAGACCGAGGTTGACATGGAAGAGCAAATTCAAAAGGATTTGTTAAATTTGAACATACATGATCAATGATATGAGCTCTTTGAGAAGTAGGTTAAAGGCTAGAGACTATTAGATTTTCTAGACTCTAGACTTTTGAGGGATATAGATTAGACAATATTAGCTTTGAATATTAGCTTAGTATTCAATATCTTAGTTTAAATGTGTTGCTTATAGGATATGTTCTCTTTATGCTTTCTATTTGCTATGTGTGATACAAATCATGAGCGGGCTAATACATCACCAAAACCTCCTATATTAAATGTATATTCTAGAAGGGGTAGAATGGGGAAGAATACCAAAAGTTTGTTAGGGGGAAAGGTTGTAAAGTAGATTTTATTACGTAATAATGGGTGTGATTAAGTTTATTATTGAGGTGGGCTCTTCTGTTGGGGAGAGAGAGAATTGAGAGTTGGTTCATCTTTTGTAATCATCTTTGAATTATTAATAGAATTTTAATCTGATTTCCTAAATTGTGTGTGCTGTGTGTGTTGAATTTCTATCAGTGTGTGACATTGATTGTTGGTTACATTGTTTGTTTACATAGATATAGACCGCATGTATGTTTATGCTTTGCTTATGCTCCAACCTTTGATAAAAGAAATTGCAAGTTTGCAACATTCTTGAGTTTGGGATCCCTTTAGATGCAGTATCTCTATCCCAGTGGGTTGGGGGTAAGTTTGGTCCGACCTGCCGCTGTCCTGTCGTGATTTATCTTCGGTCTTCTTTCTTCCATGGAAACGCGCAATCAAAATTCGTGGTTGGACGTTCATGAGCAGCAAATCAAGCAACTCCAATCGGATGTGTTAGAAATCAAGCAATTGATGACTGATGATAGCACTGTATCCACGGAATTTCGAAAAATGATGATCGCTTGGATGAAGCAGTTCGAGAAGCGGCCTGAGGATTCGTCGGGATCTGGCTCTGGTCCGTATGTTCATGATCATTTCCCTCCTCCTTTGAATAATTCATCTACTCATCTTCCTTGGGCGGTGAAGAAGGTAAAATTACCGGAGTTTTCGGGCTTCGATCCTCAAGGTTGGATTAAAAAGCCAACCTCTATTTTGATATTAATGGAACACCGGATGTTTTACGCCTCAAATTGGCACAACTTAGCATGCAGGGAGTGGCACAACACTGGTTCACGGTGGTCACTCAAGTCCATGAGTCCCTGACTTGGACTGAATTCCAATCGGAATTACTGCAACGTTTCAGTGGGTTGGAGATTAATAACCCATATGAACAACTTGCTACCATTCAGCAATCTGATTATGTACTTGATTACATTGATGATTTCGAATATCTATTGTCTTTGGTTCCCCGATTGCCTGAGTCTCAGACGATTGGATATTTCGTAGCGGGGTTAAAGGATGATGTTAAGCGTTGGGTGCGTCTCCATCGACCCCAAACACGTCTCGACGCCATTTATTTGGCCAAGGATGTGGAGGCTATGTTACGACCGATGTCGACTATGGGTCCATTAGCACGTTTTCGCTACGAGGATTCGATGGGGGCTTTGGGGAATTCTTTGGCTGGAGTGGGAAATACAGTGGGTCGTGGGGAACCTAAATCACAGGGGGTGGGCATGCGTTCGAATCAGGTGTTGACTCCTGTCAAATTTGATTCGCATTCCAAATCTACTTCTTTTGGGAATAGTTCAGTGGGCAATACCATGTCTCGTGATCACAATATTAGGTCTCTCTCTCGAACTGAATGGGAAGAGAGACGAAAAAAGGGCCTTTGTTTTAAGTGCGGTCAATTATACGGGCCTACTCATCGTTGTCCAGAAGGGAAATTAAGGATTTTATTATTGGAGGAGGACGAAGAGGTTGGTGAAAAAGGGAAGCAATTGTTTTTGGAAGCTTTGTCTGAAAATGTTAACTCTGATTTGTCCAATGGTACTTGTCTTGCTTTAGAAATGGCTGGTCTGTGGGCTCATCAAGGGGCGGTTCAAACGTTTAAATTGGAAGGGGCAATACAGGGCGTTCCTATTAGTCTATTAGTTGATAGTGGGGCAACTCATAATTTTGTTTCGAGCAAATTGGTTTTTGCCCTAGCACTTCCATTCGAAAAGATTACAGGGATTAACATCAAGTTGGGGGATGGTCATGTGGTTTTCATCCAGAAACAATGTGTGGGCTTATCGGTTCAAATTGGGCCTTGTGTTTTTCATTTAAATGCCCTAGTTTTTGATACAGGCGACTTAGATCTCATCTTGGGAATGGAGTGGCTTCAATCATTGGGAGAAGTCACCCATGATTGGAAGCATGCGTGGATGAAGTATATGTATTTAAACAGTACAGTGACCTTGCAAGGCAGTCTCCCTATTCAGCCCCAAGCTGCGGCTCTTCAACAATGGTTATCATTGGATGAGGACAACCACACCCTAGTGGGACTTCGAGCAATCCAAGGATCTGCTACCTTACCAGAGACGAACTATGATCATTTGTTCCCAACACAACAGAAGCAATTGCACTCACTTCTCTTAACATACACAGACTTGTTCCATATACCTTTGGGGTTGCCTCCCCAAAGAGCCCATGATCATCACATCCCTTTAACCACTGATATCCCTGTGGCAGTGCGACCTTATAGTTATCCCCATGTACAAAAAAATGAGATAGAAAAACAGGTACAAGAGCTGTTGACTTTGGGTATGATCCGGGCCAGTAATAGTGCTTATTCAAGTCCTGTAATCTTGGTTCGAAAGAAAGACAATTCTTGGCGGATGTGTGTGGATTATCGCGCTTTGAACAAGGTCACCATTCCGGATAAATTCCCTATTCCGGTGGTTGAAGAATTATTAGACGAATTGCATGGGGCTTATTTTTTCTCTAAATTGGATTTAAAATCCGGCTACAATCAGATTCGTATGAAGGAAGAAAGCATCAAAAAAACTACTTTCCGTACTCACGAAGGGCACTATGAGTATTTAGTTATGCCCTTTGGCCTTATGAATGCCCCGGCTACCTTCTAAGCCGTCATGAATGATATATTTCGCCCTTTACTTCGTCAATCTGTGGTAATTTTTTTTGATGATATCTTAGTTTACAGCCCTACATGGGAAAATCATTTAATTGATCTGAAAAAAGTTTTTCAACTCCTTCGTAATAATTTTTTGGTTCTTAACTCACAAAAATGTTCGTTTGGGCAATCAAAAGTGGAGTATTTGGGGCACATTATTAGCGGTCATGGGGTTTCTATGGACCCTTCTAAGATACAAGCAGTGAAGGATTGGCCGCTTCCGACTTCCATAAAAGGGTTACGTGGGTTTTTGGGCCTTACGGGGTATTATCGCAAGTTCATTCAACATTATGGGAGTATAGCTAGACCTCTTACTGATCTCACTAAGAAGAATGCTTTCCTTTGGTCTGATCAGGCCCAAGCTGCCTTTGATCAGTTCAAACAAGCCTTGATCACATCCCCTGTTCTTACTCTACCAGATTTCACACAACCTTTTGTAATTGAATGCGATGCATCGGGGCAGGGAATTGGCGCTGTTCTAATGCAGCAACACAAACCAATCGCGTTTTTTAGTAAAGGATTAAGTGACCGCAACCTATCAAAATCAGCTTACGATCGAGAAATGATGGCTTTGGTATTGGCAGTCCTGGTATCTTTGATTACTTTGGTGCTTACTTTTATGAACCAATGAAATACCTATGATTCAACATTGGCGGCAATACCTATTGGGAACTAGATTTGTGGTTTACACCGATCAAAAAAGTCTTTAAGTTTCTGCTCCAACAGCGAGTGACCACCCCTGATCAGCAAAATTGGGGTGCAAAATTATTGGGCTATGATTTTGAAATACTTTACAAACCTGGGTGCAGCAATAGGGCTGCTGATGCTCTATCAAGACAGGTGGAAGCAGGTCAACTTGCCATGTTCGAATCGGGTCCAGTATGGATCCAGGGTGCGAAGTGTTAATTGATAAACTCCCTTGAGGGATTCTCATTGATATCAATCGTATAAATACACAATACAAACCCATAAACTAAGAAAGTAAATCTCCTAAATAAAAGCTAAGATCTATACAATAAATACAAAGATACTAAGCTATCTACATAAGAATTATATCCTCTAATACGCCCCTGCAGTCGTAGCATTGGAAGGATGAATGCACAGACTAGACCGAAACCTTTCGAACAACTGTCGAGGCAGTCCTTTGGTGAATATATCAGCGTATTGGTAATCAGCTGGCACATGTAGAACACGGATAGAACCCATCCGAACCTTTTCTCGTACAAAGTGTATATCTATCTCAATATGTTTAGTATGCTGATGTTGAACTGGATTGAGAGATAGGTAGACAGCAGAAATATTGTCGCAGTAGACAACTGTAGCTTGATTAATTGGAGTATGCAGCTCAAGGAGGAGGTTTCGAAGCCACGTGGATTCTGCCACTGCATTTGCAACCCCACGGTACTCTGCTTCAGCACTCGATCTGGAGATGGTAGGCTGCCTTTTGGAGGACCAAGATACAATATTGTCACCCAAAAATACACAGTAGCCAGAAGTTGAGCGTCTCGAGTCAGGACATACCCCCCAATCAGCATCTGAATAGGCTGTTAAAGTAGCTCTCTTGGATGGGGAAATGGTTAAGCCATGATTTAGTGTGCCTTTGATGTATCGAAGCAGCCTTTTCATGAAATTAAGGTGAGGTTCTCTGGGAGAATGCATGAAGAGGCATAGCTGTTGTACAGCATAGGAGATGTCCGGCCTTGTGAATGTTAAGTATTGCAATGCTCCTGCAAGGCTACGGTAATGAGACCCATCAGGCAGTAACTTACCCCTGGATTCACTAAGTTTGGAGGCGGTGTCTGTTGGAGTAGCACACGGCTTGCAATTTTCCATTTTTGCACGGGCCAGAATGTCTTTTGCATACTGCGTTTGGGACAGAAAAAGTGAGCCTCTGTTTCTGGTGACTTTAATGCCGAGGAAATGGTGCAGTGGACCTAGGTCAGACATTGCAAATTCCTAGGAGAGCTTGGCAATGATGTGATGCAGCAGTTTCTGAGTAGAAGCAGTTAGGATGATGTCATCAACATAGAGGAGTAGGTAAGCCAGTTGGTCATCCTTTTTATAGACAAACAGGGAGGTGTCGCTGATGGTGGATTTGAATCCACATTGTTGAATGAAAGTGGCAAACCGATGGTACCAGGCCCGGGGGGCTTGCTTTAGGCAGTAGAGTGCCTTTTTCAGTTTGCACAC
Source organism: Mikania micrantha (assembly GCA_009363875.1). Taxonomy (NCBI): domain Eukaryota; kingdom Viridiplantae; phylum Streptophyta; class Magnoliopsida; order Asterales; family Asteraceae; genus Mikania; species Mikania micrantha. The sequence goes on from CM018688.1 coordinate 29,949,204, forward strand.
ATGTTTAGGGTGCTGAGAATCAGTGAATCCAGGAGGCTGAAACATGTATACTGTTTCATTTAGGTCCCCGTGCAAAAACGCATTCTTTACATCTAATTGGTGGATGGGCCAAGACCGCGATGTGGCAAGACTCAGAACAGTGCGTATAGTGGCTGGTTTAACCACAGGGCTGAAGGTTTCATCGCAATCTAATCCAACCTGTTGAGATTTCCCATTGACCACCAAACGCGCCTTGTATCGCTGGAGAGTGCCATTAGCATGAAATTTGTGTCTGAATAACCACATGCACCTAATAACATTCGAATCTGCAGGTCTGGGGACTAGTTCCCATGTGTTATTTGCAATTAAAGCTCGGTATTCATCAGTCATGGCAGAGTGCCAATTAGGGTCCTTGAGGGCCAGTAGATGTGATTTGGGGAGTGGGGAGATGGTGGTGGTATTGAGGTTGTAAAGTGGGGGAGGCAGTGTTCCAGTCTTGGATCGTGTAAGCATGGGGTGGGATGGAGTGGTGGTGGGCTGTGTGGAGGATGATGGACCATTGGGCTGAGAAGTGGAGGGGATATTTGGGTTGGTTGGGTGGCGATTGCGGCGGCTATAGGTAATAATTGGTGGAGCGGTGGTACTGGTGGCAGTGGCTGGCTGAGGGGTGGCAGCAGGTGTGGTGACATGTGGCTGAATAGGTTTAGTGATAGTGGGTGAAGGGTGAAAGTGGAATAGTGGTGATGGGTCCGGCTCTAGGAAGGTGTAGGTGTTTGGAGTGGGGTTGTAGGTTTTGGAGTATGGGAAGGTGGATTCATCGAAGGTGACATGTCTTGACAAAAAAACTTTTCCAGTTGCAACCTCAAGACACCTATAACCACGGAAGTTGGGTGGGTAGCCAAGGAAAATGCACAAGGTAGACCTTGGTGCTAGTTTGTGAGGTCGAGTGGCATTTTGATTGGGGTAGCAAGCGCAGCCAAAGGTCCGAAGGTGGCTGTAGGATGGTTGTTTGTGGTATAGGAAGGTAGTGGGGGTGTTGAAGTTTAGAAGTTTGGAAGGGAGAATGTTGTGGAGGTAAGCCGCAGTGTGTAAAGCTTCTACCCAATATGATGGGGGAAGAGAAGCATGTGTGAGAAGGGACATCATAAGGTCATTAAGGCGGCGGATCATTCGCTCAGATTTCCCATTCTGTTGGGATGTTTGTGGACAGGAAAAGCGAAATTGGAGACCAGTGTTGGTAGCCAATGATTTAAAATTGGTGTTATCAAATTCTCCCCCCATGTCACATTGGAAACATTTAATGGATTTGTTGAATTGAGTCTGAATATATTTATGAAACTGTTGGAATTTTGAATAGGTTTCAGATTTAAATTTAAGAGGGAAAATCCATGTGAAATGAGTGTAATCATCAAGCAAGACCATGTAATACTTATATCCTGTTTTACTGAGTAATGGGGATGTCCACAAATCACAATGAAGTAAATCAAAGGGCTGTAAAGTAATAGAATTAGAATCCTCAAAAGGTAATCGTTTGTGTTTAGCAATCTGACAAGAATGACAAAAGAAAGACTGTTTTGCTTTATTACAAGAAATGAAATTGCGAGAAACTAAAAAATCAAAAATATGAGATCCAGGATGTCCAAGCCGGTAATGCCACGTGTCTGACTTGGATGTAGAGAGGAATGCGGAAGCTGAAGTAGGAGAAGTTGAGGTGAGCGAGTACAGCGGACCTGTGCTATTGTGCCGGCTCAAAAGTGTCCCAGTCTTGTAATCCTTCACAGAAAAACCAAAACTGTCAAAGGTTACTGAAACAGAATTGTCAGATGTGAATTTTCTGACTGAAACTAGGTTTTTAAGTATGTGAGGTGTGTGAAGGATGTTGTTTAGAAGGAGAGGTTTAGAGGAAGATGGGAGTGTGGAATTACCAGAGCCAAGGACTGGCACTCGATTACCATTTCCAACATATACCGAGTTAATTGAAGTAGCACAGGGAGTAGTGAATTTACCTGCATCAGAAGAAAGATGTGAAGTAGCCCCTGAATCCATGTACCAGTTCTCATCTGGGACGTCCATAGTCATGGTTTGAAAGGCCGCAACAATGTCTGTTGGTTCGAGGGGATTGTAATAAGTTAGATGGGCATGGGGTTCTTCAGAAGCAGTGTGAGTGGATCTGGGTGGAGGTGGAGGACGTTGAGAAGGTGTCCAAGGAGTGGGTGGCCAGCCAGGGGTAGTGGGATACGGGCAAGGGGGTGCTGATGTCCACCAAGGGGGCCAGTATGGCTGAGGGGGAGGCCAGAAATTCTGTCGTGTAGGGTTATGAGGGCGGTTGGACACCTGTTTGTTGCGCTGGCCGCTTCTGAAATTGGAAGAAGAGGGTTGGGAGTGAGAAGATTAATTAGGTCAGCGAAGCTGATGGCGACCAGGTTTGTGTTGTTCTCGGCGATAGCCAAGTGATGCTTCAGGGGATGGTTGTGGGGAGGCTGGAGGAGGGAGTTGCGCAATAGCAGCAACAGCGGGTGATGAAGGGTTTGTGAGAGAATCCCTGGTTGATTGGCGTTGAACCTCTAGTTGAAGCATGCTACAGGTAGTATCCCAACTGGGAAGAGTTTGATGTATGTATGCGCCCACTACATCGAATTCGGTAGGCAAACCACAAACAAGTTGTAAGACAAGCCTTTGTTCAGTTCCCGGGCCGTCAACATCGGCCAATTGTTCGCTGATGTCCTTGAGTTTCTGACAGTAAGCATCAAGGTTTGGCATGCTTTGAAGGTTAAGGGTGGCAAACTCTTGCTCCAGGGCAGCGGCTCGTGAGCCTTTGTTGTTGAGGAACAAGTTCTTGAGGCGGGTCCAGGCCTCGAAGGCAGTAGACTCGGTTTGAAGAACTCGGAGCAGCCAATCATCCGACAGGGTTCCGTAGATCCACTGTAGGACAATCGTATCAATTTTGATCCAGGAGTCGTAGTTGGGAGAGTCAGGATCCGGAGGAGGAGTGCCATCGATATGGTGCATGACATCATACCCTCGGGCATGGAGTTTGAAAAGCTTCACCCAGGCGGAGTAGGAAACTTTAATGCCATCAAGAATTCTGACTTTATTTTGGATATTTGTAACCGAGTAGACTGGATGAAGGGAAGGATGATCGGATTTCTTCTGGTTTTCAGGTTTTTCAGCCATGGCTGACGAGCAGGGAAGAATCGGGATAGGGTTTTTGCCGAAGGAATTAGACTCGTGATACCATGTTAATTGATAAACTCCCTTGAGGGATTCTCATTGATATCAATCGTATAAATACACAAAACAAACCCATAAACTAAGAAAGTAAATCTCCTAAATAAAAGCTAAGATCTATACAATAAATACAAAGATACTAAGCTATCTACATAAGAATTATATCCTCTAATACGAAGTTGGTGGCTGAAGCTCAAGCGGATCCAAACATTCAACAGTTCATGCAAAAATATTCTGCTGATCCGAGCAAGTACAAGGGGTACTCAATTAAGCAGGGAGTTCTTTTCTTTAAAAAATCGATTGGTCATTGCAACTAATTCTAAGTATATACCAGCTCTTTTACATGAGTTTCATACTACGGCTACAGGGGGTCATTCGGGTTACTATCGCACATATCGAAGATTAGCCGCAAATCTTTTTTGGCCAGGCATGACCTCAATAGTAAAACAATTTGTTAAAGCTTGTGAGATTTGTCAAACATGTAAAGCTAGCACAGTACAACCAGGGGGCTTATTACAACCTTTGGATATTCCCGAAGCCATTTGGGAGGATCTATCAATGGATTTCATTAGGGGGTTACCGCTTTCAAAAGGTTTTAATGTTATTCTAGTGGTGGTTGATCGGTTGTCCAAATATGCTCATTTTATTGGTCTGAAGCATCCTTACACAGCTAAAGGAGTGGCGGAGCTGTTTGTAAAGGAAGTTATCCGACATCATGGTATCCCTAAGACTATAATCAGTGATCGTGCCCCGCTCTTCATCAGTTACTTTTGGCAGGAGATCTTCAAGTTACAAGGCACCACGTTGCAAATGAGTTCAGCCTATCATCCCGAGACGGATGGCCAAACCGAAGTGGTAAATCGATGTTTAGAAGCCTATTTACGTTGTTTTGCAGTGGATAAACCCAAGTCTTGGGCTCAATGGTTGCCATGGGCCGAATTTTGGTATAATTCCACGTTTCATGTTTCTACGGGTCTTTCTCCTTTTGAGGTGGTCTATGGTCGGAAACCTCCCACAGTTTTTCAGTTTACACAGGGGGAAATTCGGGTGGAAGTGGTTGCTCAAGAGTTGCGAAATAGGGATATGACATTGCAAATGTTAAAACGACATTTGGCAAATGCGCAATCTTCTATGAAAAGTAATGCTGATAAGCATAGAAAGGAAGTCTCATTTGGAGTAGGGGATTGGGTATATGTGAAACTGAAACCTTACAGACAAATGTCTGTTTCAAATCGGCATAATCAAAAGTTAGCACCTCGTTTTTTTGGTCCATTCCAAGTTATTGCAACTGTAGGCCCTGTTGCTTATAAGTTGCTGCTGCCGCCTACTTCAAGAATCCATCCCGTGTTTCATGTGTCCATGTTGAAGAAAGCTATCAAAGGGACCGCTGCTCTGTTCTTTCCTGCTGAATTGGAGACAGAGAATCGAGATGTTTTATCTCCTTTGGCTATCTTGGAAACTCGTTCGGTATCGGAGGGGTCAAAAGTTGTGGAGCAATGGTTAGTTCAATGGTAGTCTCAAACTCCTGAAGAAGCAACCTAGGAAGACAGCGAATGGATACAGCAACAATTTCCTTCTTTAAGTCTTGAGGTCAAGACTTTAAAAGAAGGCGAGGGTAATGATACAAATCATGAGCGGGCTAATACATCACCAAAACCTCCTATATTAAATGTATATTCTAGAAGGGGTAGAATGGGGAAGAATACCAAAAGTTTGTTAGGGGGAAAGGTTGTAAAGTAGATTTTATTACGTAATAATGGGTGTGATTAAGTTTATTATTGAGGTGGGCTCTTCTGTTGGGGAGAGAGAGAATAGAGAGTTGGTTCATCTTTTGTAATCATCTTTGAATTATTAATAGAATTTTAATCTGATTTCCTAAATTGTGTGTGCTGTGTGTTGAATTTCTATCTGTGTGTGACATTGATTGTTGGTTACATTGTTTGTTTACATAGATATAGACCATATGTATGTTTATGCTTTGCTTATGCTCCAACCTTTGATAAAAGAAATTGCAAGTTTGCAACATTCTTGAGTTTGGGATCCCTTTAGATGTAGTATCTCTATCCCAGTGGGTTGGGGGTAAGTTTCCTTCGTCTTACCCCCTCCCCCCAAGACCCTACTAACTAGTGAGATTTGGATGGGTAAGTTTGTTTGCTTTGTTTGTTCGTTATATGAAACCATTCAATATATTGCTATATTCAACATTTAGTTAAAATTAGTACACATGCAAGTAACAATGTATACAAAATTAGAAAGATCAATTTAAGCATCTATTATTCAACCATATAAAAATTTAATCACTAGATTATTCATCAGAAAAGAAAACAAAAGTGAAAAAATGTTCTTTCAGGTCAGGATAGAAAGCGAAAAAAAGATTGTACCATTTCTGCACCAAAACATGAACCGCAATATGTTTCATTATGCTCGAGCCTACCACCATGTCTTTGCAAAGGCTTCTCGATCTAGAAAGGGTCACATGACATTTTAATTACATAATTATATAGAATGGCCTAAAAATTAACACGTCACATAGATTTGACTAAGATATATAATCATACAAAACGATAAAAAACCAAAATTATGTATCAGACACGTTAATATTTAGAATAGATTTGATAAATCTTGTAAAGAATAGGGATGTCAATGTAATTAATGTAATTGTATATGCGCTATTTATACCCATTAATAATGAGGATACATACGACGGTTTTGATAAATATTATCTCTATCATGGTATCATTCTCCCAATGCACTAGTCGGCCCTAAACCTACAATCACCTTTGATCAGCTTCTCCAATCAACAATCTGCACCATTCCTCCATTATTTTTTTTCCACCCACCAATCACCTTCAAATTCCAATGGCCCACCTGTCACCGTCACAAACATCCACAATTTCATCCCCATTGCCTTGGAGATGGAAAACGCACAGTATACCTCTTGGTCTGAGCTTTTTCCGCCCTCCTCCCAAAGCTGCCGCAGACAAGGTGATAGATTCTAAATGCAAATAGAGGATTCAATTTCACTAGCCTGATTCGAGATAGGCAAATCTCCAACAACTTGCAAAGTTGATAAATTCAAATACGTAAAAACAGACAAAACATCAAAAATGAAAAGAAATAAACTTAAACTACTGATTGCAGTTGCTTCCCTAATCTTCGCACCCCACTATCCCATGCTGAACATCCCTGCCTCTCGTAATGGGTGGAATGGGTCAAACCCAACTCCATATAGCAATTCAAGCTGCTCCAGCACCTTTAATTCGGATGACCCATGATCCAACTTGTGATAACGTTTCCTTTTGTAAACTTTTAAAGGTGGAGTTGTATCAATACTTCCCTCCCCGTAAAAAGACTTGTCCTCAAGTCTAAAATGAGGAAATTGGGTAACAAACAAATCATAATCCTCCCAAGTAGCTTCTTCCTCTGGACGAGATTCCCATAAAATAAGCAGTTCTAGAGAAGAAGACTGAGAACCTTGGCGCCAACGATGAGCTAATACTTTGGCTGGTTGAAGGACTAATTCCCAATACTTCCTCTGGTTGAAGATGATGTCACAGTCAGACACAATGGAACGAGGGTACCCATGCAAACGGACAATCTCTTTACAAAAAAGAGCTGCGACTGCCTTGGCTGTAAAAGGGTGAGACATGGGTAAAAAATGAGAATATTTACTCAACCGATCCACTGCCACAAAAATGGTATCAAATCGATTTGATTTGGGCAAGCCGACAATAAAATCGATTGATATATCCTCCCAAACTCGATTTGGAATCGGTAAGGGTTGTAACAACCCCGCAGGGGACAGTGTTTCATACTTTTGCTGTTGGCACACAAGACAATTTTGGACATAGGAGCGCACATCTTGTTTGAGGTGAGACATCTTGTTTGAGGTGAGGCCAGAAAAATTTAACTAAAATCCGCTTGTAAGTTTTGAGGAACCCCCCATGACCTGCTGTTGGAGTGTCGTGAGCATCATGTAAAACCTGTTGCCGAAGGTTTTGGTTAGCAGGAATAAAAATCTTACCCTTGAGTAACAACACCTGGTCTATTAATTGATAGTGGGGAACTGAAGCTGGATCCTGCAGTAACTTTTGGATGATGGGTTGGATGGAAGGATCACTCTTTAATTCAGAAATGATATCTTCAATCGCCAAGCTTTTGGGGAGGACCAGTGCACATAATTGCACTGTGGAGGGGCGTCGTGATAAAGCATCGGCTCCGCGATTTAGCTTGCCTGCCCTATGAACAATAGAAAAATCATAAGGCATTAATTTGAGAAGAAGCCTTTGCTGTTCTACCGTGGTGACCCGTTGCTCAAGCAGGAACTTTAATGTATAATGATCCGTCTTAATGAAGAAATGCCTTCCCATTAAATAGTGATTCCATTTTTGAACTGCGAGAACCAAAGCCAATAACTCGAGGTCGTAAGCTGATTTAAGCCGATTAAGAGGGGAGAAACCTTTACTAAAATAAGCTAGGGGATGATCCCCTTGAATAAGAATAGCTCCCACACCCTCCCCGGAAGCATCACACTCTACCACAAAGGGTTGAGAGAAATCCGGCAATCTTAGTACTGGAGCCGAAATTAAGGCCTGTTTCAGCTTGTTGAAGGCGAAAGCAGCTTCCTCATTCCATTTAAACCCATCTTTTTTGGTCAAAGCTGTGAGTGGACGAGCAATAATCCCATAATTTCTTACAAACCTTCGGTAGTAACAAGTTAACCCAAGGAACCCTCGTACTTCCTTAACATTGGAAGATATAGGCCAAGAAGTAATGGCTTGTACCTTATCCTGATCCACATGTCCCAGAAACAAGACCAACTGCTGGCCAAAACAACATTTGGATTCTTTGGCAAAGAATTTATGATGAAAAGGAGGTCCAAAACAATTTTCAAATGAGACTCATGGTCAGTTCTAGACCTGCTGTAGATGAGGATGTCATCAAAAAAAACCAAAACAAATCGTCGTAGGTAAGGCCGGAACAAGTCATTCATAGCAGCTTGGAAAGTTGATGGCGCATTTGTGAGGCCAAATGGCATAATTTTAAATTCATAGTGACCCGAGTGGGTTCTAAAAGCGGTCTTCTCTATATCCTTGGGGTTCACCCGAATCTGATAGTACCCAGATCTCAAATCAACCTTGGAGAAAACTGTTGATCCATGTAATTCAGCCAAAAGCTCATCTATGTTAGGGATGGGATATTTATCAGCCACAGTGATTTTATTGAGGGACCTGTAATCAATGCACATCCTCCAAGTTGCATCCTTCTTTTTCACCAGTAAAACGGGACTTGAGAACGGGCTAGTACTTGGTTGAATGAAATCACTAGCCAAAAGGAGCTCCACCTGCCGTTCGATTTCGGTTTTCTGGGCATGAGGGTATCTGTAAGGGCGAATATTCGGTGGAGAGGAATTGGGTATAAGGGGTATGGAATGGTAGTGTGAACGAAAAGGGGGTAGTGTCTTGGGTTCTTGGAATACTGGGTGAAAGGAATTAATTAAGGGCTGCAAATAAGTGGGGGTTGGTGTTGAAGAATCGGACTCTATTGACAGGTGTTGATAGGTGGCTGATTTTTGGGGGCCGGAGGAGACTCCTTGTAACTTATATTTCTTTCCATCTACTGAAAAAATGAGGAACATCTCGTTCCAATTGGCTTGAACTGTGTTCAAAGAAGATAACCATTGAATACCAAGTACAGCATCAGCACCTCCAATGGAAAAAGGGTAGAAATATTGCTGAATTTTGAGATCAGCTACCTGTAAAGAGACATCTTTGCAAACCTTACTGCAACAAATGATGTCTCCATTCCCAATTTGCACCCCAAAAGGGTTAACCACTTGAGTAATTAAACTCAGCTCATGAACCAGAATATCAGAGATGAAGTTGTGGGTTGACCCACTGTCAATTAGGATAAGGACTTCATTGGAATTTAAGGTGCCATGTACTTTCATAGTGGTAGTATGTGACTTGCCAAAAATAGCATGGAGGCTAATCTCAGCCATATCTTCGGCTGGATCAGCAGCTTCATCCTCCTCAGGTATAACCACGTTCTCCTCTTCGGTCTCCACTTCTAATAACTTGAAAGTACCGGTTTTACAACGGTGACCGGGACCATACTTATCCCCACAACGAAAGCATTCTCCTCGAAGGAACCTTGCTTGTTTTTCTGGATCAGTGATACGGGAGGTTGTTTTGGGGTCAGATTTAGTGGTGTTTGGGTGTTGTTGGGATGATGGGGTAAAAGGTTTGGCTTCGGGTTTCAAATGGCTGGGGGATGGCTTAGTGGGTTTGAGGTTGTTTAACTTGGATTCGAATTCCAAGGCTAAGCTCATAGCCTTGTAAACAGTCCTAGGTTTGTGAATACGCACATCTGATTTCAGCTCTTCCTTGAGGCCGTGGATGAACACCCCAAGTAAACAGTGGTCCGGCCAATTGGACACTCTAGCCGTGCGTTTGGCGAATTCTTGGTGGTACTCTTGTACCGTTCCTGTTTGCCTCACACTCACCAAATACTCGTCTGGATTCTGGAATTCGGGAGGCCCATAGTGTTTTTGGAAGGCTTGAGTTAATTCCTCCCAATAGACTATCCACTGTTCAGAAGATAGCCACGAATACAGATCCAAGGCATCGTCTTCCAAATCCATCGCCGCAATATCCACCTTTTCTTCTTCAGGGGTGTTGTAATATCGAAAGTATTTTTCAGCTTTCAATATCCAACCTCTCGGATCGCCACCATTAAAGGTAGGAAAGTCAATTTTGTGGAAGGGTCGACGGTTGGAGTTGTAAAAACTGGAATCACCATCCTCGAACCTATTACCTCTGGTGCCGGTTTTTTCTTTGTGAGCCATTTGCCGCTTCAAAGTATTGAGATCTTCCTTCCACGACTCCATTGTATCCAGCTTACTCATGATCGCCGCCAATTGTGTCACAACCTACCCCACCGTCGGTTCTGTTGAGCCGCCGCCTTCACTCCGGGTTGCTACCATCGTATCTCTTCGTTTCCCGGCAATGGAACCAAATTGATGGATACTAAATGCAAATAGAGGATTTAATTTCACTAGCCTGATTCGAGATAGGCAAATCTCCAACAACTTGCAAAGTTGATAAATTCAAATACGTAAAAACAGACAAAACATCAAAAATGAAAAGAAATAAACTTAAACTACTGATTGCAGTTGCTTCCCTAATCTTCGCACCCCACTATCCCATGCTGAACATCCCTGCCTCTCGTAATGGGTGGAATGGGTCAAACCCAACTCCATATAGCAATTCAAGCTGCTCCAGCACCTTTAATTCGGATGACCCATGATCCAACTTGTGATAACGTTTCCTTTTGTAAACTTTTAAAGGTGGAGTCGTATCACAAGGCTGCGACTCCTCTGATCCAGCCATTTGGTCAAAACTTGATGCAATCATATGGCAGTGGATTTATGGAACGATTTCCGATGACTTGCACACAATTTTAAAACCACAGTCTACTGCAACCCAAGCTTGGAAAGCTCTAGCCAACATCTTTCAGGATAAAAAGAGTTCTCGGGCACTTCATCTTCAAAGCCAGTTTCTCTACCATCAAACTTGAATCTTTTTCATCTGCCTCCGCATACTGCTAACTAAAGGTACTCTGATCAACTAGCAAACGTGGATGCCCCTGATCAGCAACTTCTTCTTCAACTCATTAACGGACTCACCAGATGGGGTTGGTATGATGCTGCAACAAACAGCCCCATTACATGATTTTTACTCCGCTCGTTCACGGTTAATCTTGGAAGAGACCCAAAAGGCTCAACAGAACCCATCGAACACCGCCTTACATGCCACCACCACCCCACTTACATCAGCCACACCTAACCCTACTGATCACACCTTACAGCCAAAGTCACCACTCCTTCCACTGTTGCTGCTCTAAACAAACTTCAAAACCGTTCTACTCCTTGTGTTTTCCTCGCCTACCCCTCACAGGGGGTACAAATAATATTAAAACTCGCAAAATTATCATTTCTCGACATGTTGTGTTCAAAGAGACGATCTTTCCATTCTCAAAACAACATTCAACTCCACCCACCTATGATTTCCTTCACTCATCCGACCCTCATCCCTCAATTTGGGTCCCCTTGTCTGGTCAATCGGCACACACTTCTCCTCAGCCTAGCCCAACCTCTTCCACCTACGACGTACCGGCCCAAACCTCCTCTCCACAACCCACAGCCCAGCCCCCACCTGTTGTTGCTACAGCCCAGCCACCTTCCCTCAAAGTTTACGCTCGTTGTCCCAAAACTACAACAGCCCCACCCACCACTCCCCCACCACCACCACTACCACATTGCGCCATGGCCCCTCGCAATATGTCGAGTGCCTTACACTCCAACACCCCACTAAATTTTATAACACCACAGCCCTCGTTGAGCCCATACCATGTAACCGAGCTGATGCACTTACCACACCCGTTTGGTTCCATGCCATGACAAATGAATTTAATGCTCATATTGAAAATAATACATAGGAGTTGGTACCTCGTCTACCATATATGATTAGGCGTATGTGGATATTTAAGCACAAGACAAAATCAGATGGCTCTCTGAACGTTACAAGGTCAGGTTGGTATGTGATGGGCGGTCACAACAGGTGGGAGTGGACTGTCATGAAACCTTTAATCTCGTGGTTAAGCCCGCTACCATTCGGACCGTTTTGAGTATTGCTTTACTTCAAGGGTGGGACATCAGTCAGCTTGATGTTAAAAACGTGTTTCTTCATGGGAACTTAAAGGAAACCGTTTATATGCACCAACAAATGGAGTTTAGACATCCGTCATACCCTCATTATGCCTGTCGTCTGAGCAAGTCACTCTATGGATTAAAACAAGCACCTAGGGTAGTAGGGCTTGGTACCAGATTCATCGACTATGCTACTACTTTGTGTTTTCGACAAAATTCTTGCGATCACTCACTTTTTATATACAGACAAGGTCCTGATACTGCTTACATAGTTACATGTTATACGTGATCAGGGTTTAAAAGAACGGAAACGAGCCTTGAGGCGCCTTATGTTAAACTCACGAGACGAGACATAAGCCTCAAAGGCAGACCGAGGCGCAAGCCTCAAAACATAATTAAAAAATAATTAAAATAATGATACATCTCATAAATATCACAATTTAGTATAAAACAAACGTCATAAGTATCACAATATAAGCAAAAATATTCTATAACCTCATTTAATAATGTTATGAGATTTAAGTATTATAAAACTCGTTTTCTTCTGCGATCATTCTCAATGTTTTTATTAACCAAATTTAGTTCCTCATCGTCATCTTCATCAACCAAATGAACTTCAATGCTTTTTCTTTTCCTAGATAATGAACTCTAACTTCTTCCATATTTGACCCGCCAACTCAACTAATATCATCTTCATCAAAACTTGGGTTGACTATCCACTTATCATCCGACAAAACCTTCTCGCGAACTATCAGATCCTCATTATCTTTCAGATTACTCTTCCTTGTAAACCTTTTTTTTCAATAGTGTATGTAATTTACACCAATGTATTCATCTTATTTAATATGAAATCCAAGAGAATGGAAGCTTTCGATGTCTTGTAAAATGGAAGGGTGAAGTGTGCGTTCGAAGTCTAGGGGGATAATGGATGAAGTGTGCGTCTGAAGTCTGAGAGAAAAATTGTGTTCTAATTTAATTTGAGTTTGGGTGGCTAACGTGTTTTCTATCAAATGGGTCAAAAAGGGTTCAAAATAGGTCAAAATATATTACATTATCACAAGGAAAAAATAAGGCTTGTTTAGTGAGACTTGCCTCAAAGCCTCGCCTCACAGCCTCAGACTGCCTCACCGCCTCGGGCTGCCTCAAGCAGACCGAGGCGTAGGTTATAGCTAGCCCCCATGAGGCTAAGCCTCTTAAGCTTTTTTCCAACGCCTCAGCCGCCTCAGAAAGTTTTTTTAACCATGTTGTTGATGACATCATCCTCACTACATCTTCCGTATTGGAACTAATCTTGTCCAGAATTTCTGCCTTCTATAAAAAAGGAGTGAAATCTGCAAGATTTTGTGACAGTTTTTATTTTCCTAATTAATGCTTGTTATTGCTTTGATTTGTTTACTTATTTAAGTCTAGAATTAGTAGTATAAATAAAGGTGGTCTGTAAGCTTGAGTTGTATCAGTTGCAGTCCATTTCACTTTGTATTTCTTGAGTTTTGAAGTAATAGAAGCGGGCCGACTTCTTTCAGCTACTTGTTCTTGTCTTATTTCTTTGTTCTATCGATCCAATTGACTACAATTGGTATCAGAGCTTGGTTAAGGGATTACCACTGCTCAGTTCGACAAACAAGTAGCTGATCCATCTTCGAAGGACAGAAGAAGGAGGGAGACGAATGGCAGTACCAGCAAACCAGGTTGGAACAGCAAGGGAGCACACAACCCTGTCACTGCAGTGCCCGATCTTAACTGGCTCAAATTATACAATCTGGGCAGTAAAGATCAAGGCCATATTCAAGGTACACGGTGTTTGGGAAGCAATTGATCCAGGAGTTGACATCGACCAGAAGAAAAACAGCCTCGCGATTGCTTATTTGTACCAAGCAATACCCGAGGAACTTGTGTTACAAGTAGCTCATTTCGATCAAGCAAAACAGGTCTGGGATGCATTGAAGGCTCGATTTGTGGGGGCAGATCAAGTCCAACAGGCTCGTCTGGGTCTGTTACAGACCGAATTTGAGGGCCTGAAAATGAAAGAAGGAGAGACTGTCGAAGAGTTCGCTGGTCGGATAGGTGAAATTGTCTCTAAAACAAACAGCCTTGGAGGAGAGATTGAAGAAAAGAAACTTGTCCGAAAGTTTCTTGGTGCAGTTCCAGAACGTTTCCTTCCAATTGTAGCCTCAATAGAACAGTTTGCTGACCTGGATACTATGCTGTTCCAAGAGGTCATCGGTCGATTACGAGCCTATGAAGAAAGAATCAAGCCATCCTTGAATAATCAGGGATCAAAAAACGACCAGCAGCTACTCCTTTCGTATGAGGAATGGCAAGCAAAGAAAAGAGACCAAAAGGGATCTGGTCGAGGACGTGGAAGGAGTGCTGGCAGAGGTCGAGGCAGAGGACGGGGAAGTTCAAACAGCAGAGGAAGAGGGCATGATCAAGATCAGAACCAGAGTAGAGGGAAGGACAGATCTCAAGTAAAATGTTTCAAGTGTGACAAACTTGGACATTTTGCTTTGAACTGCCCTACAAGACATGAAGCAGCCAATCTAGTTCAAGATGAAGGTCCAGCGCTGCTAATGACTATACATTCAGAATCCAAAAGGGAGGTGGTATTTCTGAATGAAGAGAAGGTGATTCCTCAAAACTACAACTTGAACCCGGATGAAGATCAGACTTGGTTTCTAGACAATGGAGCAAGTAACCATATGACAGGTAATCGTAATTTATTTTCAAAACTTGATTATAATACGATTGGAAGGGTTCGGTTTGGAGATGGCTCACGTGTAGACATAGAAGGAAAGGGACTAATTGTTGTGTCCTGTAAAAATGGTGAACAAAGAGTCATAGAAGATGTGTATTATATACCATCTCTAAGAAGCAATATCCTTAGTCTCGGTCAGTTCACCGAGCTTGGATATTCCATCTTGATGAAAGATGAATACTTATGGATGCATGAAAAAGATGGTAGATTACTCATGAAAGTTCACAGATCCATGAATAGGCTGTATAAAATTGAGCTGAAAATTGCAAACCCAATATGCTTGCTGTCAAACATTAGTGATGAAGCTTGGCTATGGCACGCACGACTTGGACATTTGAATTTTGATTCAATAAAGTCGCTAGCAGCCAAAGAAATGGCATTGGGAGTCCCTAACTTTCAGCACCCAAAACAGGTCTGTGATTCATGTTTGCTTGGAAAACAAGCACGTTTACCTTTCCCAACTGTAACTAATTTTCGAGCCAAGAAACTTCTTGAGCTAATTTATGCAGATGTTTGTGGTCCTGTTAGTCCCACAACACAAGGAGGAAATAGATACATGCTCTTATTTGTTGATGACTACAGTAGATTCATGTGGGCCTACTTGATAAAATCAAAAGATGAAGTTCTGGGATGTTTCAAGAACTTCAAAAGTCAAATAGAGCTGGAAGTTGGGTCAAGGATAAAAGGGTTGAGGACTGACAACGGTGGGGAGTTCACATCTCATGCATTTAAGGATTTTTGTGCACAGCAGGGAATCAAGCATCAGTTTTCAGCCCCATACACTCCTCAGCAAAATGGAGTGGTAGAAAGACGAAACAGGTCGGTGTTAGACATGACTCGAAGCATACTAAAAGCCATGGATCTCCCACAAGATCTGTGGGGAGAAGGCATAAGACATTCCATATATGTCTTGAATCGGGTATCTACCAAAGCTCTCAAAGACAAAACACCTTATGAAGTTTTAAAGGGCCGTAAGCCAAATCTAAGTCATTTAAAAATTTTTGGGTGTGTATGTCATGCAAAAATAACCTCTACTTATTTAAAAAAACTTGACGATAGGAGTAAGAAACTTATACATCTTATGATCCAAATGAGAAAAGGATCATAGTAAGTAGAGATGTTATTTTTGAAGAAAATTTGAAATGGGATTGGAATATAGAAGAAACTGATGCTTCTAATCCTAGTCAAGCTGAATTTGTTGTGCAGGTTGAAAAACAGCCTGAAGGCAACCCAACATGGGCAGCTCAAACCTCCTCAGTTGAAGAACAAGCAGATGATGGCAGCCCATTAAGTGAAACTGGTGAGAGTTCACAGAGTTCACAAAATCAGTCAACTCCAAGCGAAGGAGGAGACCAAAATAATTATGTAACAGGGCGTGGACCTATTTTGCCAAGATTACCCACTGATTTTGAAAATCAGTATGATCCATCAGCTGCATATGAGGAGACTTTTGATGACACCCCGATTCGTGGCCAAAGATCTATTGAAGAGATTTATGATGATGACATAAATCTCCTTCTAATGGAAGAGGAACCAAGAACCTATGCAGAAGCTGTCAAAGAAGAAAGTTGGAGAGAAGCTATGAAGCAAGAACTTACTTCCATTGAGAAAAATAAAACATGGCAGCTGGTGAAGTTACCCCAAGGCCATAAACCTATTGGGTTGAAGTGGGTATTTAAAGCAAAGAAGGATGCAAATGGAACTATCACCAAGCACAAAGCCCGTCTTGTAGCAAAGGGCTATGTGCAAAGATTTGGAATCGACTTCGAGGAAGTTTTTGCACCCGTGGCCAGGATGGAAACGGTCAGACTATTGTTGGCGTTAGCAGCTTATTCAGGGTGGCAGGTACATCACTTGGATGTCAAGTCGGCATTTCTTCATGGTGAGCTGAAGGAAGAGGTATATGTAACTCAACCAGAAGGTTTTGCAGAGAAAGGGAAAGAGAATCTGGTGTACAAATTAAATAAAGCCCTCTATGGCCTTCGTCAGGCTCCTCGTGCCTGGAACACACGTCTGGATGGCACTCTAAAGCAGCTGGGATTCACTAGATGCAAGCATGAACAAGCGGTTTATAAGAAGGTAACAAAGAATCAGCTGCTGCTAGTAGGCGTATACGTGGATGACATGATTGTAACTGGAGGAAACGAGGCTGATATAACAGTTTTTAAGCGACAAATGGAAGCAAGCTTTGAAATGAGTGACCTTGGACTACTTCAATATTACCTTGGTATTGAAGTACGTCAAGGAAGTGAAGGCATTGAAATAAAACAAGCAGGTTATGCAATGAAACTTCTTAAGCAGGCTGGTCTGACAGAGTGTAACGCAACAAAGTTTCCCATGGAACCCGGATTAAAGCTGTCAAAGAAAGACGAAGGACCAGAAGCTGATGCTACTGAATACAGAAGATTAGTTGGTAGTCTTCGTTACTTAACTCACACCCGACCTGATTTGAGCTATTCGGTTGGATATGTGAGCAGGTTTATGCAGGCACCAAAACAGTCTCACATGCAAGCGGTCAAGCAGATATTGAGGTATGTGAAAGGGACAACATGTTTCGGGCTGCACTACGGAAGAAACAAGAGTAAAACTCTTCTCGGTTTCAGTGACAGCAGCCATATGGCAGATATGGATGATGGGAAAAGCACTACTGGGCTGATTTTCTTCTTCAACAATGCTCCAATCTCATGGAACTCTCAAAAACAGAATACGGTTGCCCTGTCTTCATGTGAAGCTGAATTTATGGCAGCAGCAACTGCAGCATGCCAAGCTCTTTGGCTAAGGGGTTTAGTATCTGAATTAACAGGCTGGAAAGAGGAAACTGTAGTCATGAAGGTTGATAACCAATCAGCCATAGCCCTCATGAAGAATCCGGTGTTTCACGGCAGAAGCAAACACATCAACACACGCTACCATTTTATAAGGGAGTGTATTGAAAGGGAGGAGATCAAAGTCGAGCATATAAGCGGAAAATTGCAAAAGGCTGATATCCTTACTAAGGCATTACCAAGACAACAATTCTTGGAAATGAGGGAGCTTGTTGGCATCAAGATTGTCCAAGATTAAGGGGGGGATTATTGGAACTAATCTTGTCCAGAATTTCTGCCTTCTATAAAAAAGGAGTGAAATCTGCAAGATTTTGTGACAGTTTTTATTTTCCTAATTAATGCTTGTTATTGCTTTGATTTGTTTACTTATTTAAGTCTAGAATTAGTAGTATAAATAAAGGTGGTCTGTAAGCTTGAGTTGCATCAGTTGCAGTCCATTTCACTTTGTATTTCTTGAGTTTTGAAGTAATAGAAGCGGGCCGACTTCTTTCAGCTACTTGTTCTTGTCTTATTTCTTTGTTCTATCGATCCAATTGACTACATTCCGCAACTCTCAAACAACATTATCTTAGTCTTTTGTCATCCGAATTTGCCATGAAGGATTTAGGCCCACTCATTTATTTCCTTGGTATTTCTGTTACCCGTGATGTCCATGGGATGTTCTTGTCCCAACAGAAGTATGGTCATGAAATTCTAACTCACGCAAAGATGGCGGATTGCAATCCAGTTCATACACCCGTTGATACTATGGAAAAACTTGGTGCAAATGATGGTGACCTACTCTCTGATGCCACTCAGTTTCAAAGCCTAGCCGGGGCTCTCAAGTATTTGACTTTCACTCGCCCAAACATCTCCTATGTCCTTCAGCATGTTTGCATGCACATGCATGCTCCTCGGTCTTCTCATTTTAATGCTCTTAAGAGAATTCTGAGATATGTAAAAGGCACTATAGTATGGGTTTACACTTGCGACGCAGCCCCATATCCTGTTTTATTGCCTATACCAATGTTGATTGGGTGGGATGCCTGACCTCAGGATACTGTGTTTTCCTAGGCGATGATTTTGTCTTGATCCTCAAAACGACATACAACAATCTCTCGATCAAGTGCCGAAGCAGAGCACCGAGGCGTTGCAAACAAAGTAGCTGAACTGTGTTGGATCTGAAACTTGTTGCTTGACTTAGGCTGTCCCATTAAACAATCCTCTATTGTATACAGTGATAATGTAAATGCCATCTACATGTTCGGGAGCCCCACTCAGCACCAACGGACCAAACACATCAAGATTGACATCCATTTCGTGCGCGACAAAGTTCAATCTAGTTAGGTACATGTCCTCCACGGCCTCCTCATATAACTCGCAGATATCTTCACCAAAGGACTACCTCGCGTGCTTTTCAATAATTTTAGATCCAGTCTAAGTATTCGCAATCCTCCTACTTAGACTGAGAGGGTATATTAGACACGTTAATATTTAGAAAAGATTTGATAAATCTTGTATAAAATAGGGATGTCAATGTAATTAATATAACCCATTTAGGTGTACACAATCGAAAGATGATAGATAATATATGCGCACCAACCTGAGGGCCACCAATTCCATCTTTTCTCTCTTCAATAACCTTGCCATTAGAGTCAATTCTTTTCTTTATTATATCATGTCTCTGCAAGTAATATTGAGTTATTAACACATGCATATAAACATTAGCACAATAATGCCACATTATTAGTAGAACAAATATCAAGCTTTTAACAAATATACAATGTCAAGATGTTGCTCCCCACTGATATCCATGGCATCAAGACTGAGCAGGGTACAAGAAACCGCTGGAAATGTAACATCAAACTGCAATTAAAAGCAACACATATCAATGCTGGTCAAAACGAGTCTAATTCCGCAAATTATGAATCATCCTTACATTTATATGCATTTTTTCTCCTCTAGAAGTGTCAACTACAAGCTTTGTTTCAGTAACCGTATGGAGATATAATACTGCAATCAGAAAATGCACCACAACAGTTAGAAGTTACATACAGGTGTCTAAGAGTACAGCAGAAAAAAAAAAGTTTATTGAGTTGAACATAATAAGCAACAATCTATCAGGCCATGATAAAAGTCGTCAGTTCCTTGCTGAAACAACCACCAAAAAAAATAAAATTAATATTAAACAATTATCTATGATTCATTGCAGTTTCTTTTCATACACAAACGCACACACATGTATATATATAAAAGGGCCAATTACATATTTCCCCTTGCTAAAACCCTTTATTACATATTTACCTAATCGTAAAACTAAATCACATATTTCCCCTTTATAAACCAAATATTTTACATAATTATCCATTTCATTAAAAAAAATTATGTATTTCCTATTTTACCCTTAATGAACTAACTGAAAACAATTTACATATTTCTCCTTACTAAGGGGCAAATTTAGAACACGGGGATATTTGTAATTTTAGTTTAACATTTGGAATATATGTAATTTGGATGTTTAATAAGGGGATATATGATAATATCCCTATATAAAATTATTGGTTTTATACATCATTACAGAAAAAATTACTAAACATTTATGTGACTATCTTATTACATTATTTAAAAGAAGACAAAAAATTTGCTGCTTAAACGTATGTTTGATTTCATGTTATATCTTTTTAAATATAATTGTTTATAATTACCATTTTTTTTATCATCAATATAACAAACAAACAAACATACCCAATAAAGTCTCATTAGTCGGTAGGGTCTGGGGTGGGTTGAAGACAAAAATTTACGGCATGTAACATTTCCTATTACAACTTTAGAAAGTAAACAAAAATGGATTTGCATTTATGTAGTTGAAGTGTGAAAAAGAAAATATCATAATAAAAAACATGCATTCAAATATATAACGTAATAGCAGAAAGAAAAAACTAAAAAGCAATAAATTTATTGAAAATATTGGGAAAGGAAGAAGGGTAAGGGTGAATAGGGTGGGGCCGTGGAGGGGACGTGGATTCATGGGGGTGCAAGTAAATGTGAAGGGGTCAGTGTGTGAACAAAAACAAATGGGGTGATTTAGACATAATTCGATTATTTAGGTCAGTCAGGTTGTGATTTAGATCGAATCAGGATCCAAATCAAACCCAACGATAGACCTGTGTAATCTAAACTGCAAAAGACGAATAATATTTAGAACAGTTTCTTAATAGCAGGCATTTCTCATAAATTATTTAGCAAATCCACCTGTACATTTTTCTTGCCCAAAGATTCGCACCACAAATTGATTTAGTTGGTTAAAGTTAAACACAGCACTTGCACCTAGGAGTGTTAAAAAAAACGAAATCCGAATCATGTCGAAAACCAAAAAAACCTATTTGAGTTAGATATTCAGCTAAACTCGGGTTCGATATCCGTTTTTCTTATTCGGAATGGAACGGATACCGGATATACAAAATCTTCCTTATTCAAATAGGATATCCGAATTCAACCCGAATAAACCAAATTATATATATTTATTCAAGGTGTAAAAATCAAGCTTACTAAGGTTATTCAGATGGATTTGGAACGGATTAGCATATTTCTAATTCGGGCTGGGTTTCAGATAGGGCCTTAAAACTTTCAAAATAAACCGTCATCTGACCCAATGAACACTCCTAGTTGCACCTGCAAAGGCAGTTTCCTATTTCCACTTTTGATTCTTGATCTAAATAAGTTTTACAGTCACCACAAATACACATCTTGACAGTAACCAAAGACAACAAGAATAAGTATGCTACAACTTAGTTTGTTACACAATCTAACTCATTAAGAGAATTTAATTGAAAGTAATTTAAAAAACTGTAACAAACATACATATCTAGCCATGGACAAAGCTTTGAAGGGATCGATGGGGGCGCCCCCCCCCCCTCCCCTCCCGTCTTTTGCGTTAGTAGTGTTAACTTTTTAGTTGATAGGATAAAAATTTTAATAGCTATTAATTTCACCCCATTATAAAATTTTCACCTATCCTACCCCTCTAACACTATTCAAACTATGCCACTATATCTAGAAAAATCACGCTTTATAGTTGGAGTATGGAGAGATTTGGACAAGCCTTACCTCTTATCTCATGAGATAAAGAGGTTGCTCTCCAAGAGAGACCCTAGCTCGGGAAAACCTTTTTATATTTACTTATTTATTTATTATTATTATTTGAAACGAAAATACTTACAAAAAGACATACCTAAAGGGAAAAAAGAAAACAAGTAATCAACGCAAACACCTAGCCTAATTTATCATTAGCTAAAATAATACAAGAATAGGCATTCATAAAATTTCCCAACGCTGATTTAGCTGCTCGCTAAGGCACAAGCACACCTATCACTAAACGCACACATAAAATATACGAAGTACACCTAAAACTATAACTAATTAACTATAGACACACGTACACTGAAAAGCACACCTACAAACTAAAGGCAAACCTTTGAAGTGGCTACCATCAACATGTAGTCACAAGAAAACCTTAGTATGGCACACACTTAGGAACAAAGCCCAAGCAAAGACCAAAATCTATACGCTACCCTAAAAATCTCCAAATGTTATTTGCCATCACGTCACAAAAACTTCTATCATTGATCATTTAATTGAAGAGGTGCAATCTAACAAATTATGTCTAATCTTTCATTCGGTATCAATCTAGTTCTACTTTTTCTCTTCTTTCCATATACTATGATGCATTCTATGCTCCTTACATCCTTACGAGTGCCAACCATATATACATACCCGAATGATCTCAATCTCAATCTCAATCTCTTTTCCCTTACCTTATCTTAAATTCATGTTACCTTAAATCAAAGCTTCATTCCTTATTTGATTCAACATTGTGTATTCACACAATTATCTCAGCATCCTCATCTCTCTTACCTCTAGCTTTCGCGCTTATATCTTCTGAATTGGCCAACAGTCGCGTCCGTAGAACATAACTGCTAGAACTACAATCTTATAAAAATTTCCCATCTCTTTAATAATCTCTTGTCACACAAAACACCCACAAAGGCCCCAACAATTATCTAACATCCCAAAAACTCCTATCATTGATCATGTCATTGAAGATGACAAGCTAACAAACTTTGTCTAATCTTCTCCTCTATTGTCAATCTAGTTCTAACTTTGCTCTTCTTCCCCTATGCTATGATGCAATCTGCGCTCCTTATGGGTGCCAACGCCCCCCTGTTGTCTCCTTCATACGTGCCCGAACACTTGGACAACAGTTGGTTCCGTAGAACATTTTTGCTAAAACTACAATCCTATAATATTTCCTTTTTAATCTCTTTAGGAACCTCTTGTCACACAAAACTCCTGAGATTGGTCTTGGCTTGTACCACCCTTGCCAAAACACGTTAAGCTACAATGCTACAACAAAATTAATGTCCCCATAACCCTGAACGAATGATTCTAAATACTTGAATTTGATTTTTTTGCGGTACAACTTGCCATCTAACAGTCATCCTACTGTTGGCCCCACTTAAGTTATGGAGAAGGTACCCGCTATAGGACCAACTGATGCATAAGCCTTTGCACTCTAAGGCATAACATCACTCCTCTGGCCTCTCATTCAGCACCTGCTTAATTTCTGCCTGAATTGACTTTGACAACTTATCCACCACTACTTTAAAAAAGAACACGAACACAGATTCTTGTTGGAGTCCTGCATCCTTAGGAAAAAAGTAAGTATTTCTCACTGAAGCCCAAACAGTTGTCATAGCACTGACATACATATCCCGAACTCATTTGATATACTTCTCCAGGATCCCTCTTCATTTGAAGGCCATCCCAAATCACACAACAAGACACTATTGTAAACCTTTTCATGATCAATGAACATCATATGTATGCCACATTATCTTTATCCCCTGTTAGTCAACCACCAGGCATAAATCCAAATTAGTTTCTCCTTTCATTCTTGACTTGATCATCTTTTCCTAAAGTTTCTTAGTATGCCACATTAACTTAATCCCCTGTTGTTTTAACAACATTGGGCTTAGCTTTTGGTTCTATAAAGTGGAACTAAAACACTCCGCCATGTGTAAAATTGCTGCACCGAAGATCAATGAAGAAAAACAAACAGTTTGTCACATCAAACAATTGAAACGTATAAAATCGGGAACTTTACGGAGTTCAGAGAAGAAAAGTAGGAACATAGCGATGGAAGACACGAGGGTTATTAGACCGCCGGAGAGCGTACGGCTGTAGAAATCCTCATTGATTTTAGGGTAGGCGTCCAAATTCCGAACTTTGCTGAAAACCCTCTCCATGATTCACTACGGAAGCGAAGTCTCCACCTTAACGATTGCTTCCTGTAAAAATATTCTTCAACTGATTGTGGACGCAGGAAAGAACGCCCGGCGACCGGCGGCGAAGAGAAGAAATCTACAGTGGTTTTGTTCAACAAATCTGGGTTTATTTAAACCATTTTCCACCAAGATACCTGTGATTGCGTGATTGCGTGATTGTGTCTTTTTGGGGTCAAACGGCAGTCTAATTGTCTATCTAACTAGGGTGTTATCCGCGCGTTGCCGCGGGAATTCCGTCCCGATTCCGTGTATTAAAACGTAAATATGTGTTGTCACTACGACGTAAAGCCTTAATGGTAGCCATTATAAATATGTCCGCTATGTCGATATGAGTATTCAATTATGATAGCGTTAGCAACAGAAGATCTCCGTTAAGATTAAACAATCATTTCAAATTGAGTATAATTTTCTTCTCCCTTAAGATTAAACAATTATATCTTATTGAGTATGATTAGTAAAACAAACCACAAAAAAAATCATTTACGTTTTCTAATTATTGTTATTATTTTAATACTATTATTTAACATTTAATGTATATTTAATTATTATTAGGTAAATATTACTATTAAATCTAAATCGTTTGTAAACTAATTACGATCAAAATAATTTACAAACGATACAAATATTAGATAATGTACAAACACGTTATGGGCTTTGGAATAACGTGCAAAATTTTTGTGATCGTTTGGGTCAAAATTTATATAAACGTTCGTGAGCTTATTGCAATCAAATTAATATAATCATGATTGTTATCTGATAACTTAATCAAATGTTAAAATCATGTGAACATTTAAAATATGTTAGTAAAGTGAGAGGAGACTTTAAAAATAATAGTTAAAAGTTTAGGGTTAAAAACGAAATATTCAAATTAACTCAAAACTTTTGGAATGAGTTAGTGAAGCTTTTGCCGCGGTTTGTCTCTTTGTTGTTGTGGTTCCATTTTTTTTGTAGTGGTTGTTGTTTTTTGTGCCGTGGTTTCGTCATTTCAAACCTAATTTTTTGCTGCGGTTTATTATTAATCGTGGTTGAAACTAATTTTTTGCCCTCCTTTTCCCCATAAACAACGAAAAGTTTTAAATAGAAAATTATTATTATTGTTCATTCGAAATGATTGCAGTTTGTAAATATATATATATAGTAATAAATAAAAATAAGATGTCGTTTCCTAAATGCATATACAATGTAAAAACAATTCACCCCAAAATCACTTTAAATATAAGCCTTACATTATATTATAGCCGTTGGACAAAAAAGAACGATTATATTATTAATTAATTATGAGTATATCATCTTGCCATGGTGACAACATAACGAATATCAAAACGTAAACAAATAACTGGTTGTAACGGCTGTTAGTCCATCCTAAAACAGTAAATCAAAACATGTGCAAAAGTTTTGACCGTTAGTTAATTAGTTATTAACCAAAACGTGTACAAAAGTTTTGACTATTAGTTAATTTATTATTATAAAACAATTAGTATATTAGTATTAATAATAAAATTATTTAACTATTAATAATATTATATATTAATTATTATTTATTAATTTATTATTATAAAACAATTAGTATATTAGTATTAATAATAAAATTATTTAACTATTAATAATATTATATATTAATTATTATTTATTAATTATTATTGTTACGGCTTTGTACGCAGCCGTTTTTGTTGACCAAACATAGTTTATTAAATAATTGTTAGTATTTAAATAATATAAATATTATATAATAATCATTATTTAATTATTATTAATATTTAATTATTATTACTATTCACTCGCAATAATGTCGTTTGTAAAATGTATATATAGTAATTACTCATTTATGTTGGGTCAGTCTAGCATTTTTTTGGTGGTATTACAAGGTCATGAAACTAAATGTTTTTTTTCGAATCTCACTGGTGGGTTTTCTTAAAATATTGAGTTTCTTTCAGAACTAGTGACTTGGTTGTGGATTTGATCGAGTGATGCTTCTGGTGTCATTATAATACTTAAGTAATCCGCTATTGATCCAAAAATTAGTCATTAAAAAAATAGTAGTAATAATCAGGCTATGACTATGTCTATGGCAATGACAAGAGTCCTAGGAAACAAATCAAATGGACATGATTTATTCATATTCGTTTGTTTAACTTTTAATTTGTTTACAATTCATGAACATTAATCAAAAATTCTTGTTTGTATTCTTTCATTACGAAATTTAAGTTGTCATAAAATAAACGAAGTTTTCTTCGAACATTTCATGAATATTCGGTTCATTTACATCCTAGCCTGAACCCTCATTTTCCCAACTTATATTATACCTTATTTTACTTCATTATATACCACACAACCAATAAAATAATAAAATAGAAGATGTTTATATCTTTATAATTATTCATAGTGACAACCACATAAGTCAACCAATATAGTCTCAGATTAAAGGTTTACTCTGCTAGCCTCTACAATGAATGTCGGCACACGCTTAGCAATGACGCGACTACAACCACCACCATGATCCTTTAAATATAATTTTATTATTTCATTTTGATAATCAAATTATTTTCTAAAATTCATTGTTTCCTAGAGGGTGTGTTCGGTATGCTTTTTTTACTGAAGCCGATAACTAATCTTTGGTTTCGGTTCAGGTTTTTTATTGATTTTCGGTTTCAGATTGATTAATTATCCAACGTAACCCAAAGGTTTTTCGGTAAATCACACATAGCATATTTAAGGATATGATTACAAAAACAAATGTATGATGTGAATTAAACGGTTTCAGCTTCTTTTATAATTTATTTATTTGAATCATATACAAAGAATATTCTATTATAGTTCACGAATGTGTCTAATTCTCTCGATTCAGAATAGTCGAATTCTTCATTTTACATTTATATACATCCAATGGATGGTACTAGAGATCGAGATGGTATGCTTTCTATGTACAAATTTAGGTTACGAATACTATTAGATGATATATGTTTCCCACTAATGTCATTCATGTAAATATATATGTATTTTTATTCGTACAACACATATTGATTTCAATTTTTTATTAAAAAATGCTTTATTTTTTATCACAAGTGTCCAGTTAAAAAGTTGGATTACAAATTGTTATTACTAATCATTATCATAAAAATATGTTAGGTTATGAATGAGAACATAAAAAAGTAGATATGGGTATATGGATTATTTTTGTATATGTTGGTATGTGAATATCGGAACGTGATAATTAGTATGTGAAAGTTGGTGATAAAGAATATAAATCGAATGGGCAATAATCAATACGTAATAATAAGTACGTAATAGTCAATACATGATAAATCAGTACGTAATTATGCAGAATAGCAACACAAAGTAAGCAGATTAGTAGTAGTAGGTAACATTCAATACATAATAGTCAGTATGTAAGAATTATTACATAATAAGCAGTTCGTAATTCACAACGATTATTTATTTTAATGCAGATTGTTTAATTGAGCATTTTACTATTGATTTGCCACGTATATCACCAAAATCAGGAAACAGGTTTTATACACCTAATGTCCCACTATCATGCAAACATTTGGAAGGAATGAAGTTCACTTCAACTGAGCATGCATTATATGCAAAAATTAGTGGTTTTGTTGCTCGTAGAGGATTTTAGTATTGTCAGTGTAAGGCTATAAAATAGAAATACTTGCTATGCTTAAAGGAGGGACATAAGCCGATAAAAGTTTGTAATTCCTGCGATAATAATCAGGATAATGGAAAGAAAACTAAAACCAAGAATAGGCCTACACAAAGAACGGGATGCTTAGCTCATATTATTTTAAAATCTGATGATGGAGTGACATTTAAAGTTAATAAATTTGTTGAGGAGCATAATCACTGTTTTGTGGCACAAGAAGATATTCACCTTTTGCCATCATGTAGGAAGTTAACGTACAAACATATGCAGTTGATGTGTTCAATGTCTAAACATAATATTGGACATGTTAGAGCATTTAATATAATGCGTACTAAGTATGGGGGTTTTGAGTAGGTGGTAGTTACATTTGTTGTTTGTAAGAATTTCAGAAAACAATTGAATTTGTTTGTTGATGAATATGATGCAGACATGGTTGTTAGCATGTTGCTTAAGAAGAAGTTTGTCCCAGATTTTCTTTTGAGTATACTAAGGATAATAAACATCAGCTTACTGGGTTGTTTTGGGCAAATAGACATGCCAAAAGAACTATATTATGTTTGGTGACGTTATTTCTTTTGAAGCAACATTCAGGTTAAACAAGTAATAACATAAGTAATTGTTTAATACTTTATTAAAGTTATAATATTAGTTGATAATATTTTTATGGTGATATTTGTTTTTTTGTTTATATTTTTTTGATGTAGATACAAAATAGTGTTTGTTCCATTTACTAGTATTGATAACCTTCATTTGTAACATTAAAATGTTTTACTAATGCATTTGGTGTGGTGCCGAAGTTGTAGTGATGGATCAAGATGCTACTATAAAATAAGCCATAGAAGTTGTTTGGCCTTTTAGTAGACACAGCTTATGCATGTGACACATTATGACTAAGGTTTCTTGCAAGGTTGATGGACTTATTATCCGGTTGTTTTGTTGTAATTTGTGCACAAAACTGGATTTTTGGTTGGGGAAGGGGGATGTGTTTACTGCTTTTGATGCGTGATTTTATTTTGAATTAAATTGGTACGTGAATATGTTTGTGGTGCGTGATTTTATATGTATGTATTTTTAGATTGTTTTAGTTATTTAATTATTAAACATTATAAGTCGGGGCTACATTATGTAACAATGATGAATTTAATTCACGGAGATGCAACATAGTTTGGAGAGATTCGGTGTGACCTGAAGATTTTGACCATAAACGTTTATCAGTTACGGATGATTATGAGCTGAACAACGTTGGTTGGTTTGGATACATGTTCGAGATTAGGGACATGTGGATTCATGCTTTTTACAGAGATGAGCCAATGTCAGGTCTTATGCGCACAACATCAAGATCTGAAAGCGAAAATCATTATTTTGGACAAGTTTCCAATTTTCAATTAACTTTACTTGATTTTTTAGACATTTTGACACTGCTATGGAGGCACAAAGGCATATGCATGGGAAGAATGATCATATTTCAATGAATATCACTATTGATTTGTGGACAAATTACCTGCTTGAAGAGCAGGCACATAAAATATACACAAGAAGAATATTTTTATGTACAAGAATACGTATATGATTCTGTTCACAATTGTCTTTCTGTGTTTATATCACAATCACATGAGTATACCAAATTTTTAATCAAGGATTTGAAGACACATGGAAATGGGTAATTGGAGGTATGTTTACATTTTTTTAAAGTTTTTAGTACGTGACTTATGAATTATAGTGCATTATTACATCAGGTTGTTTTGTTGTTTTTCTTATTTGCGTAGGTGTTATATGGTCAGGAAGAGGATGTGATAACAGTGATGTGTAGTTGTAAGCGGTTTGAGTGTTATGGGTTATTATGCCCACATTGTTTTCATATTTTAAGGTTATGTGATATAAATGTTTTTCTTGAAAAACACGTTACACAAAGATGGACAAAAGATGTGGTACCAAACATGTTAAACAATTCTATTATAAATCCACATGTTTTAAGTGGAATAGATCCTGAAGTTTACAATATGATGCGTGATATCATGTCTTTCGGTGAATACATTGTTAAAAAATTGGTTAAGGACATTAGCAAGCTGACAATTTTAAAAGACACTTTACAAAATTTAATGGACCAAACACGTGTGGAAAGAAGAGACCGACCATTGTGTCTTCTTTTGTTCCACAACATGAAGAAACAACCCCTGATGTTCGTGTGTCATCTGATATAAGAAAGAAAGGTTTAGGATCACACAAAATGTTTAAATCTAAACGTGAAAAAGCAATCGATAGAATGGGCAAAAGAGCAAGAGGTTGCCATAGTTGGGGACAATCTAGGCATGACAGACATACATGTCCAACATTAAGAGAATTGAGAAACTTTACTAGATACGTGATATATTTTATTTGTGTTAACAGTGACTGAAGTAGTGACATGCTTATTTACAGTTTC
Organism: Mikania micrantha; assembly: GCA_009363875.1. NCBI lineage: Eukaryota > Viridiplantae > Streptophyta > Magnoliopsida > Asterales > Asteraceae > Mikania > Mikania micrantha. Next base: position 29,979,095 of record CM018688.1, read on the forward strand.
TAGGTCGGTATGTGAGTTTAAATTAGATGGTACGTTATTTTAATTTAGATGGTATGTGATTATTGGTTCATGATTGTTACACTAATGTAATTCCTATATGTATGAGATTGTTAATTATTATTTTAAATTAATGTGTGGAACGTGATTTTTCATTTTGTATTTTTCTTAATGGTGTTGTAACACCCCGACCGATGGCGGAAACGTCGGGATGCCACGAGGGATGTGTAGATTGTTCAAAAGCTCGTGGGCATCTAAATCAAATCATCATATATCATTCAATCAACCAAAATAATTACACAAAAATCATGTTCATCATGAATTAAATACATCAATTACACAAAAGAATTAGCTAAACTAACTAAACTCTATTCGCCAGAATTTTAGTTAATTAGCTAAGTCCAAGACCCTATATGATGATGTCCAAAAGTGTAGGTTCCATCTTCATCAACCTACTTATCCTCATTACCTGAAACATGTAAGAAAATCAAGTGTCAACTACAAGGTAGTTGGTGAGTAATCATAAGTTTTATACTGAAAAGATTTTATAAAATGAATTTAAAAGTTTAAGTTCAAAAATAGTTTTTATAAAAGGTTTAGATAAAATGAGTATAAGTGCTTATGATTTTCTGAGAAAATCCACAATAATACCTGTATGAGATAATCCAATTAATTTACCAAACTCATCAGTCAAACACATACACAAACACATAATCATATAACCAATCAGTCATAGTCAAATAGAGATAATCATAGTCAATCACAGATAATCAAACCACAAAACCAATCGACCAATATCAACATCAATATTCTCAAATATTATCTGTGACTATACATGGACATTATGTAGTTAACATAAGTTAAAAACATGATCCATGGAGTGGTAGCTAACCACGTGGCTATACATGAAATCAAAGCAATTAACCGTAGTTAAGGGCGATGATTCACGGAGTGGACAACATCCACGTGACAATACATGATGTCAAAGCAATTAACCAAAGTTAGAAGCAATGATTCACGGAGTTTGTGGCAATACATGTAATCGTTGTTATTAACCGAGGTCAATGACAATGTTTACACGAATATATAAATATATGAGACAATCCAATAATAATGATAATATATAAATGTGAATATCATATTGATAAACAGGTATTAACCTTGTGTTATCAAAATAATATTTAATTCGGTATACATGCTTCACCTCCGAGTTTTAAAACCAAAACAGTTTAAAGAAAGGGAGGGTATGAGAACTCACCTGAAGTCCTTAGTATATATGTTCTCGTATTATGCGCGCTCGCGTAGATAACTCAAAACAACTCAATAATCTGTAGTTAATAGGTGTTCGTGTTTATAAGTATACGTGTCTTATTTAATTAAATAACCATAAATGTTTCTCTACATCACTAGGTGTGTTGTTACTGAGTTTGTTAAATCCCAAGTAAAATAGACTTACACCACTTTATATAAATTTTTACCGTTAAAATATAATTTTGAACTTGCTATAGTCAAATTGTCTTTCAAGGATGAATTATCATAAGGTAATATGGTTATTCTCATAGATAACCTTAATCCTACCCTTAACTATGCATACATATTCCATGTTTTGCATGCATGTTTGATTAGGTGTCTTCATATATTCTAATTAATAAAATTTCAATTTAGACTTAAGAAAATATACTTAGATTAGTCTTATAAGTGTTCATATATCATTTCTCATAAATTAAGCTTTCCTTTATTTAGAAAAGGTGACAATTAGATTAGCTCATGCATGCATAAGTATGTGTATATCTATATGCTATCTAGTCTCTCCCCATTACCCATAATTCGAATTTTAGGTTTTTCTAGCCAAGGGGGAAGCGAACCTAAGGTCTAAATACCCTTAGTTTCGGCCATATGTTAGAGGGTTCGTGGGGCTAGGGTAGGCCAATGGTTCGCCGGTTCTTTAAAGGTTCGGCCCACTCGGTAGACCGATACAATAAGGTTCGTTGCATGTATGAGTCAAGGTTCGTTCCCAGCTTGGCCCTATAGGGTTCGGGGCAGAGGTTCGTCCAATTAGCAGGTTCGCCCACCCATGGGTTCGGCTATGGCCATGGTTCGCTTACTCACAAGAAGGTTTGGTGCCCCTAGGGTTCGCCACCCTAGGGTTCGGCTGATTCAGCATGATGGTTCGTGACTGGCCCGGCTGGAGAAAAAGGTTCGACCACTTCTACAGCCAAGGGTTCGTGAGTGCAGGGGGGCTGTAAGGTTCGGCTGGTGGGTGATGTTCGCAGGGTTTGGCAACAACTCTCACACAGGTTCGTCACCTGTGGGTTGTGATCAGCGGTCATGTACATCACCAGCAACCGCCATCCATGACCTCCCATGGTTCATAACAACTTAGTTTAACATAAAACAAAGTCCTCATCTCGATCAGATGTTCAAAACGCAACCCCACTAGGTCATGACAAAAACCCGAAAATAAAACATCAGATTTACCTCGAACCGACGATCCAACGCTAGATTTCTTTGTGTCTTCTTGTTCCTCTCGGTCACACGAACGCGTGGGCGCCAAGATCTCGTGATTTCGTTGAGTAACGAAGGAGATATCGTAGAGAGAAGTTTTAGAGAGAGAAAGTGGCGTGAATTTAGAGTTTTAATGAGAGAGTAGAAAATAGAAAGTGAGGGAAAAGAATGAAGTTCCCTTTCTTAAAGCGCGTATCATCCCCGCGACTCGGTCCCGTTTTTATCGCGATAAAACGTGATAAATACTCGGTTTTAACGTAAATCACATTTAGAATATAAAACATTTAAATGGATATGTTTCGTATTAGTTAAATGATTTTAAATAAATTATTTTGTAAAACAATTCCGTTTATCTTCGTTAAATCAATTATTTAATAAATTAATTTACTCGAATTCGTTTTAGGTTGTGATTCCTAATAAACGTTTTAAGTTTTCATTATTAATAAATTTAATATTGTTAAATATTAATTACTTATCTCGTCGAAACACGTTACTCGCGTACGTATTCGTAAAGATCGTCACCTTTGCGAATCCAACGCTCGTATCGTATTTCGATTTGATTTACTATTTATGGAATATCGTTTCAGAATATTATTCTTAATAATTATATTCGTGTGAATCGTCACCCACGCGAATACATTATTAAGTTAATATTTCCGAATCAACATTCGCGTTTAAGTAATGTTCGTAACCTCACCATCGCGTAATTCATTTCCTATAAAACTTTTATCATTTTATTAACTTAAATATTATATTCCTAAACCAAATCCCACTAAACCCTAGTCACTGACACATCCATGATAGACCGAAATATGCATATATATAGGGCATATGCAGAGTTAGATCGCAACCTCCCCCACACCGTCCCACCGCTATTTCGATAAACCATGACCATGTGTCCTTGACTACGTTTAGTAACCAGACCATAACAAACTCCCAGTTCCATCCCTATTCAACCCAATTCCATTATCAAACCAATAATCCATAATCATCAATAATAGCACTGCGATAAACTCTCTGGTTCTGTTTAGTTGGGTTACAACCAAACTCCCCATGGTTTACGCATATAATATGTTATAAACATGCATACCAGTAACAGTGATAATCATCAAATAATGTGTCAATATAAATAATTACAAAATCTCAGGTCGTAACAGTACAATCGTACGGATGTACGGAACAACCCAAAGTACAGTGATGTTACAGTCTCCCCTAGTTAAAGGAATTTCGTCCCGAAATTCAACTTGGAGTGACCGTAGTAAATAAATGTGGGTACTTAAGCTTCATCTGATCTTCTCGCTCCCAGGTGAATTCTGGACCCCGCTTCGATTCCCAACGTACTTTGACAATTGGAATTCTACTACGTTTGAGCTTTTTAACCTCACGATCCATTATCTCCGCTGGTTTTTCAAAAAAAATGCATGGTATTATCGACGCGAATGTCATCGAGTGGTACCTGAAGATCCTGATCAGCTAAGCACTTTCTCAAATTGGACACGTGGAATGTCGGGTGCACGTTACTAAGTTCATTAGGAAGTTCCAATTTGTAGGCAACCTTCCCGATTCGTTCAAGAATCTTAAAAGGGCCAACATAACGTGGAGCAAGTTTACCCTTCTTCCCAAATCGAGCAACGCCTTTCCAAGGCGACACTTTAAGCAAAACCATATCTCCCACTTCAAACTCTAAAGGTTTTCGTCGTTTATCCGCATAACTCTTCTGTTGACTGCGAGCAGCTAATAGATTGTCGCGGATCTGGCGGATCTTGTCAGTCGTTTCCTGAATAATCTCGGGACCAGTAATCTGCGAATCGCCGACTTCGGTCCAACAAATAGGTGACCGACATTTCCTGCCATAAAGAGCTTCAAACGGCGCCATACTAATGCTCGTGTGATAACTGTTGTTATACGAGAACTCAACCAATGGTAGATGGCTATCCCAATTGCCACCGAAGTCGATGACACAAGCTCTCAACATGTCTTCCAATGTCTGAATCGTTCGCTCCGTCTGTCCATCCGTTTGAGGATGATAGGCAGTGCTAAGATCCAGTCTTGTTCCAAAGGCTTCATGAAGTGATTCCCAAAATCGTGCCGTGAAACGAGCGTCACGGTCCGATATTATGCTTAAGGGAATACCATGTCGGCTAATGATCTCATCAATGTAGATACGCGCTAACTTCCGCACAGGGTACGTTTCGCATATCGGTAAGAAATGAGCCGACTTTGTCAATCTATCAATAATTACCCAAATGCTATCTTTACCGTTAGTGGTCCGTGGGAGTTTAGTGATAAAATCCATGGAGATATTCTCCCACTTCCACATCGGTATTTCAGGTTGTATTAACAATCCAGAAGGTCGCTGGTGTTCTGCCTTGACTTTAGCACAGTTAATGCACTTAGACACATATTCAGTAATGTCCTTCTTCATTCAAGGCCACCAGTACAGGCCCCTAAGGTCTTGGTACGTCTTGTCAGACCCTGGATGGATTGATAACGAGACTTATGAGCTTCATCCAAAATCACCATCCTAAGATCACCCCTGTTCGGTATCCACAACCGATTCAAATAGTACATCAATCCATCATCTTTAGTTTCCAATAAAATTTCAGCCCCGCAAGACATCTCATTTTTCAAGTCATCTTGAGCTAATGTGTGTTGTTGGGCCGTGAGAACATCATTACGGAGACTAGAGTGTACTCGGACACTATGGATCTGAACTTGACTTTTGCGACTAAGCGCATCTGCTACAACATTCGCTTTACCAGGATGGTAGCGAATTTCACAGTCATAATCATTCAACAGTTCAACCCATCTCCGTTGTCTCATATTGAGTTCCTTTTGATTGAGAATATGTTGCAAGCTTTTATGATCAGTAAAGACCACACACTTCGTGCCATAAAGATAATGTCTCTATATCTTCAAGGCAAACACAACTGTCGTGTGTGGTGTAGTTCTTCTCGTGAATCTTCAACTGTCTAGATGCATATGCCACAACCTTTTCCCGTTGCATGAGGACACAACCGAGACCTAGGTTGGATGCATCACAATATACCACAAAATCATCGTTTCCATCAGGCAGTGTCAAGACAGGAGCATCACAAAGTTTCTGCTTCAAAGTTTGGAACGCCTCTTCCTGTTTTGGTCCCCACTCATATGGCTTATTCTTCTGTGTCAAAGAAGTAAGCGGGACAGCAATCCTGGAGAAGTTCGAGATGAACCGCCGATAGTAACCGGCAAGTCCGAGAAATGATCGAATCTCTGTGGGTGTCTTCGGTGTACTCCAATTCTTCACCGCATCAATCTTTGCTGGATCCACGTGAACACCATATTCGTTAACTATGTGCCCCAAGAATTGAACTTCCTTAAGCCAAAATTCACATTTAGAGAATTTGGCGTACAGTCGCTCTTTTCTTAGGATCTCCAAAACCAACTTAAGGTGTTTCTCGTGTTCTTCTTTTGTCTTTGAGTAGATCAAAATATCATCAATGAATACAATTACAAATTTATCCAAGTATGGCCTGCAAACACGGTTCATGAGATCCATGAAAACCGCCGGTGCATTGGTAAGGCCGAAAGGCATTACCAAAAATTCATAATGTCCATATCTCGTTCTGAAAGCAGTCTTGGGAATATCATCATCATGTACGCGAAGCTGATGATACCCAGACTTAAGATCGATCTCTGAAAACCGTGCCGAGCCTTGGAGCTGATCGAAGAGATCATCGATACGCGGCAACAGATATCGATTCTTGATTGTGAGTTTGTTCAATTCGCGGCAGTCGATGCACATTCAGAATGACCCGTCCTTCTTCTTGACAAACAGGACTGGTGCACCCCATGGCGAATGGCTCGGGCGAATGAATCCTTTATCAGTAAGCTCTTGCAGTTGGCTCGCCAATTCTTGCAACTCTGATGGTGCAAGTCTGTAGGGAGCTTTAGCAACTGGTTCGCACCCGGTACTAAGTCAATTCGAAACTCTACTTGACGTTCTGGTGGAAGACCCGGCAAATCTTCTGAGAATACTTCTGGAAAATCTCTGATCACTGGAACATCTTCAACTCTCTTTCCTTTATCCTTTTTCTCCACAATATGAGCTAAAAATGCTATACGTTTCTTCCTAAGGTACTTGTGTGCTTTAGTGCATGACATAAGCTTAAGACCTTTACTAGAAGTTTCTCCAAAGACCCGTAAAGTTTCACCCAAAGGCAATGGAATACGTATGTATTTCTCATGGCAAACTATCTCCGCTTTGTGGGTGGCTAACCAATCCATGCCTATGATAACATCAAAGCAACCAAGATGCATAGGTATAAGATCAATCGGGAAAACGTGATCATTTAAGTTCACAGTACATCCGATAATGACAGTGTCAATATCAATAGTGTTTCCGTCAGCCACCTCCACGTTAAACGGTTTATCTAAGTATGTACGTGTTCTACCAAGCAAGCATTCCAAATCATATGAAACAAAACTCCTATCAACACCATAATCAAATAAGACAGATGCATAAGAGTTGTTGATAAAAAATGTACCGTTGACCACATCCTGGTTGGCTTGAGCAGCTGGAGCATTCAGTTGAAACGCCCGGCCTCTTGCCACCCTTTGATTGTTTCCAGTCAACTTTGGGCACTGATTTCTGAAGTGACCCACTTCACCACACTCATAACAGGCCCTTGCCTGTGCTTGAGGTACCTGGCGAATGGGTACAGCTGGAATAGGTTGTGCTTGAGGAGCTGGCATTGCAAGCGGTGCATGTTGCATCCTTTGTGCTTGTGGTGCACTCCGGCAAACATTAGCAAAATGGGCATACTTGCCGCAGTTGTTGCAGACGCGACAAGGCAAGTTTGGCATGTGATGATATCTACAAGTATTGCATTGGGGAGTATTCCCGGTGTAGTTCCTTGCAGTGGAGTTGTTTGATGATTGCTGCACAGACTTAGCAGCAGGAGCAGTGACTATAAAATTTCTGGTCTTTCTCTTTTTGTTGCTGCCTTTGGAAGAACTGGCAGCTTCAGTTTTGACTTCAGTCTTTGTTTCTTTCATGGTAGTCTTCACCTCCGTCTTCTTGGTTCCCTTCTGTGTAAGTGTTCCATTCTTCACATGATTGTCAGTAAGGGTTGCAGATAAACGGATTGCAGCCTCAAGTGTTTTGGGGTTGCTCCCGTAGACGGTGTCTTGGATCTGCATAGGCAACCCGCCTATATACTTCTCAATAGCTCTCTCGAGTGGTGTCACCAGATGAGGTACCAATAGACTATACTCGTGGAAACGAGTATTGTAGATAACATTCTCGCCGCTATCTTGTTTGAGTTCCTAGAACTCAGTCTCCAGTTTCCTCATTTCACTGCGAGGACAGAATTCAGTGGTCATCAGATTCTTGACCTCAGTCCAAGTCAGTGCTAGGGCAGCATCCACTCCCCTAGTTCGCTTCTCCCCATTCCCCCAAGTTAGTGCTCTCTTTTGGAAAACACTGGTGGCATATCGCACCTTCAAGTTGTCGGGGCAATCACAGTTGATGAAGGTGTTCTCCATACTCTCGAACCACTGCAACAGACCAGTGGCTGACTCAGCACCCGTAAACTTCTGGGGATTACAGGAGTTGAAGTGTTTGAATGTGCAAGTTGGTGGGTTTGCACCACCTCTGTTCTGAGTGAGAGACTGATTAGCTTGTGTCAGTTGATTCACCAGTCCAGTGATCAGTGTTGCTAACTCTTGTATGCCAGAGTTGGCATTACCGTTGTTAGCATCCCCACTGTTTGAGTCATCTTCGTTGTGACGGCGCGGCGGCATGTTTCTGAGAAATTAGAAACATGTTACTACCGTTTACAACGTAAGTCATACAAACAATGGTTAGTTGAGTTCATTTAAATAGTTAGGATTACATATAGGAACTATATTTCTCTCCTATCTGTCATTAAACTCATAACATTTATCAATTTCCTAATATTATACTAAGTGTCCTAGTTGGTCATAACTAATATTAGCTAACTATTCCTAAGTCCTATACATTCCCCACCCTATACCAACACTGACAACTTCCCGATGCAATGCAACAAGCTTATATATAGGGCATATGCAGAGGTAGATCGCAATCTCCCCTACACCGTCCCACCACCGTTCCATTGCATCACGATTATGCCCTTGTTAGTATTTAGGGTGTATCATGTATCTTACCATAATCACACTTCACAAACCTTATCCTAGGTAGGATAATTTTGAGTGAAGTGGTCTCTAGTTCCCTTGGACAATTAGGTTCGCCTAATATCTAAGTTCACCTGACATGTAGGTTTGCCTATTTCTAAGTTCACCTAATGTCTATGTTCACCTAACATTAAAGTTCCTCTAATATCTAAGTTCACTAAATTCCATACCAAAGCTCAATGTCCATAATCATCAATAAGGGTTCATATCATCAACATAGTTTGGAGAGATTCGGTGTGACCTGACGATTTTGACCATAAACGTTTATCAGTTACGGATGATTATGAGCTGAGCAACGTTGGTTGGTTTGGATACATGTTCGAGATTAGGGACATGTGGATTCATGCTTTTTACAGAGATGAGCCAATGTCAGGTCTTATGCGCACAACATCAAGATCTGAAAGCGAAAATCATTATTTTGGACAAGTTTCCAATTTTCAATTAACTTTACTTGAATTTTTTAGACATTTTGACACTGCTATGGAGGCACAAAGGCATATGCATGGGAAGAATGATCATATTTCAATGAATATCACTATTGATTTGTGGACAAATTACCTGCTTGAAGAGCAGGCACATAAAATATACACAAGAAGAATATTTTTATGTACAAGAATACGTATATGATTCTGTTCACAATTGTCTTTCTGTGTTTATATCACAATCACATGAGTATACCAAATTTTTAATCAAGGATTTGAAGACACATGGAAATGGGTAATTGGAGGTATGTTTACATTTTTTTAAAGTTTTTAGTACGTGACTTATGAATTATAGTGCATTATTACATCAGGTTGTTTTGTTGTTTTTCTTATTTGCGTAGGTGTTATATGGTCAGGAAGAGGATGTGATAACAGTGATGTGTAGTTGTAAGCGGTTTGAGTGTTATGGGTTATTATGCCCACATTGTTTTCATATTTTAAGGTTATGTGATATAAATGTTTTTCTTGAAAAACACGTTACACAAAGATGGACAAAAGATGTGGTACCAAACATGTTAAACAATTCTATTATAAATCCACATGTTTTAAGTGGAATAGATCCTGAAGTTTACAATATGATGCGTGATATCATGTCTTCCGGTGAATACATTGTTAAAAAATTGGTTAAGGACATTAGCAAGTTGACAATTTTAAAAGACACTTTACAAAATTTAATGGACCAAACACGTGTGGAAAGAAGAGACCGACCATTGTGTCTTCTTTTGTTCCACAACATGAAGAAACAACCCCTGATGTTCGTGTGTCATCTGATATAAGAAAGAAAGGTTTAGGATCACACAAAATGTTTAAATCTAAACGTGAAAAAGCAATCGATAGAATGGGCAAAAGAGCAAGAGGTTGCCATAGTTGGGGACAATCTAGGCATGACAGACATACATGTCCAACATTAAGAGAATTGAGAAACTTTACTAGATACGTGATATATTTTATTTGTGTTAACAGTGACTGAAGTAGTGACATGCTTATTTACAATTTCTAGGTCGGTATGTGAGTTTAAATTAGATGGTACGTTATTTTAATTTAGATGGTATATGATTATTGGTTCATGATTGTTACACTAATGTAATTCCTATATGTATGAGATTGTTAATTATTATTTTAAATTAATGTGTGGAACGTGATTTTTCATTTTGTATTTTTCTTAATGGTGTTGTAACACCCCGACCGATGGCGGAAACGTCGGGATGCCACGAGGGATGTGTAGATTGTTCAAAAGCTCGTGGGCATCTAAATCAAATCATCATATATCATTCAATCAACCAAAATAATTACACAAAAATCATGTTCATCATGAATTAAATACATCAATTACACAAAAGAATTAGCTAAACTAACTAAACTCTATTCGCCAGAATTTTAGTTAATTAGCTAAGTCCAAGACCCTATATGATGATGTCCAAAAGTGTAGGTTCCATCTTCATCAACCTACTTATCCTCATTACCTGAAACATGTAAGAAAATCAAGTGTCAACTACAAGGTAGTTGGTGAGTAATCATAAGTTTTATACTGAAAAGATTTTATAAAATGAATTTAAAAGTTTAAGTTCAAAAATAGTTTTTATAAAAGGTTTAGATAAAATGAGTATAAGTGCTTATGATTTTCTGAGAAAATCCACAATAATACCTGTATGAGATAATCCAATTAATTTACCAAACTCATCAGTCAAACACATACACAAACACATAATCATATAACCAATCAGTCATAGTCAAATAGAGATAATCATAGTCAATCACAGATAATCAAACCACAAAACCAATCGACCAATATCAACATCAATATTCTCAAATATTATCTGTGACTATACATGGACATTATGTAGTTAACATAAGTTAAAAACATGATCCATGGAGTGGTAGCTAACCACGTGGCTATACATGAAATCAAAGCAATTAACCGTAGTTAAGGGCGATGATTCACGGAGTGGACAACATCCACGTGACAATACATGATGTCAAAGCAATTAACCAAAGTTAGAAGCAATGATTCACGGAGTTTGTGGCAATACATGTAATCGTTGTTATTGACCGAGGTCAATGACAATGTTTACACGAATATATAAATATATGAGACAATCCAATAATAATGATAATATATAAATGTGAATATCATATTGATAAACAAGTATTAACCTTGTGTTATCAAAATAATATTTAATTCGGTATACATGCTTCACCTCCGAGTTTTAAAACCAAAACAGTTTAAAGAAAGGGAGGGTATGAGAACTCACCTGAAGTCCTTAGTATATATGTTCTCGTATTATGCGCGCTCGCGTATATAACTCAAAACAACTCAATAATCTGTAGTTAATAAGTGTTCGTGTTTATAAGTATACGTGTCTTATTTAATTAAATAACCATAAATGTTTCTCTACATCACTAGGTGTGTTGTTACTGAGTTTGTTAAATCCCAAGTAAAATAGACTTACACCACTTTATATAAATGTTTACCGTTAAAATATAATTTTGAACTTGCTATAGTCAAATTGTCTTTCAAGGATGAATTATCATAAGGTAATATGGTTATTCTCATAGATAACCTTAATCCTACCCTTAACTATGCATACATATTCCATGTTTTGCATGCATGTTTGATTAGGTGTCTTCATATATTCTAATTAATAAAATTTCAATTTAGACTTAAGAAAATATACTTAGATTAGTCTTATAAGTGTTCATATATCATTTCTCATAAATTAAGCTTTCCTTTATTTAGAAAAGGTGACAATTAGATTAGCTCATGCATGCATAAGTATGTGTATATCTATATGCTATCTAGTCTCTCCCCATTACCCATAATTCGAATTTTAGGTTTTTCTAGCCAAGGGGGAAGCGAACCTAAGGTCTAAATACCCTTAGGTTCGGCCATATGTTAGATGGTTCGTGGGGCTAGGGTAGGCCAATGGTTCGCCGGTTCTTTAAAGGTTCGGCCCACTCGGTAGACCGATACAATAAGGTTCGTTGCATGTATGAGTCAAGGTTCGTTCCCAGCTTGGCCCTATAGGGTTCGGGGCAGAGGTTCGTCCAATTAGCAGGTTCGCCCACCCATGGGTTCGGCTATGGCCATGGTTCGCTTACTCACAAGAAGGTTCGGTGCCCCTAGGGTTCGCCACCCTAGGGTTCGGCTGATTCAGCATGATGGTTCGTGACTGGCCCGGCTGGAGAAAAAGGTTCGACCACTTCTACAGCCAAGGGTTCGTGAGTGCATGGGGGCTGTAAGGTTCGGCTGGTGGGTGATGTTCGCAGGGTTCGGCAACAACTCTCACACAGGTTCGTCACCTGTGGGTTGTGATCAGCGGTCATGTACATCACCAGCAACCGCCATCCATGACCTCCCATGGTTCATAACAACTTAGTTTAACATAAAACAAAGTCCTCATCTCGATCAGATGTTCAAAACGCAACCCCACTAGGTCATGACAAAAACCCGAAAATAAAACATCAGATTTACCTCGAACCGACGATCCAACGCTAGATTTCTTTGTGTCTTCTTGTTCCTCTCGGTCACACGAACGCGTGGGCGCCAAGATCTCGTGATTTCGTTGAGTAACGAAGGAGATATCGTAGAGAGAAGTTTTAGAGAGAGAAAGTGGCGTGAATTTAGGGTTTTAGTGAGAGAGTAGAAAATAGAAAGTGAGGGAAAAGAATGAAGTTCCCTTTCTTAAAGCGCGTATCATCCCCGCGACTCGGTCCCGTTTTTATGGCGATAAAACGTGATAAATACTCGGTTTTAACGTAAATCACATTTAGAATATAAAACATTTAAATGGATATGTTTCGTATTAGTTAAATGATTTTAAATAAATTATTTTGTAAAACAATTCCGTTTATCTTCGTTAAATCAATTATTTAATAAATTAATTTACTTGAATTCGTTTTAGGTTGTGATTCCTAATAAACGTTTTAAGTTTTCATTATTAATAAATTTAATATTGTTAAATATTAATTACTTATCTCGTCGAAACACGTTACTCGCGTACGTATTCGTAAAGATCGTCACCTTTGCGAATCCAACGCTCGTATCGTATTTCGATTTGATTTACTATTTATGGAATATCGTTTCAGAATATTATTCTTAATAATTATATTCGTGTGAATCGTCACCCACGCGAATACATTATTAAGTTAATATTTCCGAATCAACATTCGCGTTTAAGTAATGTTCGTAACCTCACCATCGCGTAATTCATTTCCTATAAAACTTTTATCATTTTATTAACTTAAATATTATATTCCTAAACCAAATCCCACTAAACCCTAGTCACTGACACATCCATGATAGACCGAAATATGCATATATAGGGCATATGCAGAGTTAGATCGCAACCTCCCCCACACCGTCCCACCGCTATTTCGATAAACCATGACCATGTGTCCTTGACTACGTTTAGTAACCAGACCATAACAAACTCCCAGTTCCATCCCTATTCAACCCAATTCCATTCTCAAACCAATAATCCATAATCATCAATAATAGCACTGCGATAAACTCTCTGGTTCTGTTTAGTTGGGTTACAACCAAACTCCCCATGGTTTACGCATATAATATGTTATAAACATGCATACCAGTAACAGTGATAATCATCAAATAATGTGTCAATATAAATAATTACAAAATCTCAGGTCGTAACAGTACAATCGTACGGATGTACGGAACAACCCAAAGTACAGTGATGTTACAGGTGTTATCTTTTGGTACATGATTTTTTATTATATTATTGCGTAATATTTTTAGTGTATTTAAGGACAAAGAAGAAAACATAAATTAAAAGACAAACAAACATTGATTTTTAAATAAAAACGTACATAAAACAATACAAATATTAATATTACATATAAGATTCTAGGAAATCAACTTTTAGATTCATTGAACAACGTAGTATTTTCATGGTGTTAGCAATTAACTGAAGCTGTTGAACATTGGTTGCATCTTCATCGATCAAGCAATTTTTTACTATGATTATCCCTTTTCTTAATCCCTTCATCAAGACTTTCAATATTTTGTTGCAAGACGTCCATGTATAGGGTGTCTTTATTATATTGCTTTATAATTTCCAAAGTAAGCTTTGCTCTTTTATCATTTCCCGGTGATGGTGAAGAAGAAGACATTGTTTTTTGTAAAGAGATGTAGGGTGTTTGATTGCACTAAAAACATGTCAATATTTATTGACTGTAAACATTTATTAGAATTAATTAAAAATGAATGATTTCCCATATGCTCAACTACCTAAATTTAATAAGTAATATTTAATCTTTTTTTTAAAGCATTTAATGTAATTCAACTACCAAGTTGGAATACCAACTGTCTACACTATGATAGTCATCAACTTTTATGTATATATATGTAGCCAATGTATGCATGAGATACACATAATTTAAAGTCCGTGATTACAGAAACAGCCAAATGGTTGAGTCTTTTTCATCAACATACAAAAATGCAAAAGACGAGAACGTTATTAAGATTTTGGATCAAGGTTTTGAGAAGGATAAGAAGGCATATCAAACAATACAAAATTCGATTGGCATCTTGAATGGGTTAGTCATTTCGGACATCAGGAACAACATGTCCACACTTAGTGATATCTTGGATTATTCAGAAGATGAAGGTGATGATAGCCTGCACCTCAAAAACAACAAATTGTTCAACAAAGGGTGATCTTAAGTTTTCACTAGCAATATTTTCCCTTGGATGTCATTGGTATATGTGTTTAATATGTAAGCCAGGTGTTTTGGTTTTTTAATCTTTCTTAGCTTGACCATCTTGTTGAGTTGCCTTTTCAGTTTTTCCTGGTTGTAAGAATGGGACAATTGTAATAAATGTTTCTATGTTTGAAGCAACATTAACATCAATATGTCTTTTCTGATTCACGGTCGATTGGTTTAGATAAAGATCTTGATTTTCAACCTATTCACATGCTTGAACCATGTCTTGTACAATTGTTGAAGTAACGTCTAAGGTGAAACCTTCTTCAATATTGCATCCTGATGAACAATATCTGGTTCTACAAAATTTTGTGTCCCTGTTGCAAGTGCTAACATAACATTAACTATTTCATGTCATTTTTGTTTCCTAATTTTGAATTCCTCATTATATGGTATCTTAGTTAATTGTCACACCCCGAGCCGGTGGGCCGGATCGTGTTTTTTGTCGGGCGGAAGGTTCCCGGGGCGCGATATCGGGAATGATAATCGTGGTGATCAGATTGTTTACAATGCACATGATGTATAATGAGAAACTGCTAAATGAAAATAGAATACAAAGTTAAATTACATCAGTTTTGTTCATAATTTAACAATGTAAATCTACTATCAACATCAAAATTCTTCTATCTTGTATCTGCACAAGATATACAAAATAATATGTAGAATGATGTTTCAAAAGTATGCACGTCCAAAAACACTAGGTCCTCTATCTGGCATCCTTGTCCCAAAAGTAATAACCTCTTAGTTGACCAGTTCGTCACCTGAGAAGTCATGCAAAAAGATCAAGTCAACACATGGTTGGTGAGTTCATGTAGTTTTATAAATATGAGTTTGAATAACCTCTTGAATGACAACCTTAACCTCACCATTAACCACCTATACCATCTAGTTCAATATGCTTATATATAGGGCATATGTAGGGTCGAACTTACCGCCCGCCCATCCACCGTCCCACCACATACTAAACCACATGATATATTGTTCCTAATGATAGTTAAGCGTTTCATCCCATAACATTGATTCCATAACATCTGATTCATAGCATTTGATTACCCTGAAAATGTTTACCTTGATCCCCCTAAATGACAACCTTAACCTCACCAACAACCACCTATGTTAACCAATCAAGTATGCTTATATGTAGGGCATATGTAGGGTCGAACTTACCGCCCGCCCAGCCACTGTCCCACCACATACCGGACTGCCTAGCATATTGTTGTTAATGATAATTAAGCGTTTCACTTCATTCACCTTCATTTTAGATTCTTGATTTCCACAATTTGAATCATCCCTGATTTCTTGAGTTCGTCATGTATCCATGATTACACCAAAACACTTGTAGAAATATAATATTAAATATTTAATTAAACTAATAATTAAGCATTTAAATACAACTAAGACATGATGATTGGGCCTTATTTGACTCAATCAATTAGACTTAGTTGTTGGTGGTTGTCCAAATTGTACCCTCTCACACGTGGCCCATATCAGGCATGACCCAAAATGAGTCTACCTGTATGCGTCGGGACTTTCATGATTTGCCCATATCATCTTGACCCTCTGGCCTACTGTACATGTCGGGACTTTAGGATATCCTTTGATTCTTGATTCTCTGGATTCTCTTGATTTCGTTTGATAGTTTGAGTTATGCCCATATAGCTTGACTACAAGAGTCTACTATTTTGACGGGACTTTCCGTGTGTTACATGTGGTCTTGAATTACATACAACTGACATCCACCTTAACTTAAGCATTAATGATTTAATTAGATCTTAATGATTTCATTATTTCAATGATTCACACACGGTTATGATACTCTTGATTCCTTTGATTCTGATCTTTAAAATTTCCATGATTTCCATAATGATTATAGATTCTTGAGTAGGATCCTTAGTTTACTGATCACACCTTGGGTTAGATTTCATTGAATTTGATCTTAGCTTTAGTTCTTTTGATTTCACTGTGAGTTTAGATTCTTGAATTTGAACTCGATGGAGTAAGGGTTTGTTTAGAGTTCTAGAATTTAGGTGTTACTCATAAGAGTAATTAATTAATTCGTTAGTTAAATCTGCATAACAAATACCTAGACAGGAGTCTAGGAGTATAAGCAAGTATATAAAGCATACAATCAGTAAAAGCATTTACGTAAAAAAATTTAAATAAAAAGGTTTACGCATGCTTCTCAGCCCCGCGTTTGAAAACAAAAATGTTTAGAAAAGGGGCAATGAACTCACCTGTGTTGCTCTGTATTGAATTACCACAAAATGCGCGCTCGTTGTTGTAGACTATGTTTCTTCGGTTCCTGAGTTGTTTTAAAGGATTCAAATACGATAAGTATTTATAATAGTCGTATCTAGGGTTTTGGTCTCGGTGTGCAACTAAGTGTCCTATGTTACTAGTGTGTTTCTAGAATTCCTTCTAACTAGTCTAACTCATTACCCATTAGTAAAACCCTTATCCCACAAGTATTCCTTACAAGTCTTTAATTAAAACATTTTTAAGTTAATTTACTTTATATTAAGCATTAAGTTAGAATCATTTATTTTAATTTGAAAGAGCTTACAATTTAATTTCTTTTATTAAAACATAATTAATTTAAGAAAGGTGAAATTTACACATGATGGGCTTGGGTTAAGCCCATTGGGCCAACCTCGGGCCCGTTAATAGCGTTTGATTTCCAAATGGTTATTGATCAACCTCTTTGAATAACTCGGCCTAGATAATTCCATTAAATCATCTAGGTTAGTTACTTGTCACGTTTTGACCCCATGATCTAACAATAAATCCCCAAGTGTGTTAAGCTACATTAATAGATGTTAACCACTCATCGTTTGTTGGTTGCATGATAAAGAAGAACCCATTTTCTTTAGAAAACCCTAATCCCATGTTTAGCTTTTATAACATGCTTTATGTAAAACCCTTGTTATTGAAATCCCAACTATCCTTTGTTGATCTTAATCTCATTAGATAGTTATGACATAGGTTTGGCCCTTAGGAGTTATGTGTTGATTTCATATCAAAGACACCCTAATAGGTCTTCTCTCTCTCACACACACAACCCATGCATGAAATTACATAAATTCCATGCACTCATATGGTTCCCATGCATACACACCCACTCCATGTATACTATTGATGAACCGACCGAATCAACATGTAGGCCGATCGAATGGCTGCTGATCCAAGCGAATGAAGGTGTAGCTGACCGAATAAAGGGATGGGCTGAATGAAAGGTGGCCGAAGGTGTCCTTGGCCGATCGAATAGGGTTCTGGCCGACCGAATGAAACTGGAACCGAAGGGGTTGGTGCGAAAAGGGTTCAGGCCGAACAAGGGTGGCGAATAGGTGGGGTCTGATCAAAAGAGGGGACTCGTGCGAAGGAAAAACTTGACGGACTGAATGAGGGTGGTCCCTTCGGCCTGGAGGCCATTCGGCCGAAGGAGGTGATTCGTGAAACCCATGGTCATTCGGCCATCTGTGGTTGGTGCCATTCGGCCGTCGAACCACTATGGTGCAGCCCCCTAATCTCGAATCCCATGACCACACCTCGACTTCCACAAGTTCCTATCTCATTCTAGGATGTAAATGTGTGTTTTCCCTAGGGTCTTTGAGGCCTAGAACCGGCTTGTAAGGGTTTCAAACAAGAGGGTTTTCAAAACCCTAAAACCGTATAAATTTCGTGATTTTACCTCGAATCTGATGGATTGAAGCTTAGATCCTTTGTACTTTCGTGATCTACAAGTGATGTGGTCGTTTTGACACCAAAATCACACGATTTCGTGAAGATTTGAGAGAGTTATGGTTGGGGTTTCTAGAGAGAGAAAGAAGAGAGAGAGAGAGAAAACAAAAATGGGGATGAAGTTTGGTAGGTGGTGGTAGTTGTGGCTTTGAATGCCAACTTAAATGGGTTAGATATACCCGGGTTCGTTCAGTTTCGCTCGGTTTCGCGTAAAAACGTCGGTTTCTTTCATTTTCGTAACGAAACGGCTCGGTTTTAAAACAAGAGTTTATAAAATTATTTTAGGTGGTAATTCCTAGTAAATTAACTAAATATCTTCCATTTATTTAAATTTTCTGAAAATATTTAATTTACTGTTTAAAATCGAATCGTACAGTTGTCGCGTGTATTCATTCGAATCGTCACCCGTACGAACACGACGATAACTATACTTTTCAATCTGGTTTTCTAATTATTGGATATTATTCAGAACGTTAAACTTTCAGATATATTCGTACAGATCGTCACCTATACGAATAATCCGTCGATTTAGCATTCACGTAATGACATCCGTTGTTGTTATGTTCTGCAAAGCCTCACATACGATTATACATAATAAAGTCATAACAAATAATCACATGATGGTTCTGTAGTGCCAAATAATTATCTGACTGATGAACCATGTTTCTGAGTTTTGTTTCTCTGAATTGATTCTGAATCTGTTCGTTGATAGCACGAAATGATAATGATACATGATATGAATCTGACATACAATGAAATACATATAGTTTGTACCTGATTATTGTTCATGTCACTGTTGAGATCACTGTTCCGGTGACGTTTTCGGCACTGATGTTACATTAATCTTTCAGTCAAAAGTGCATGAATTTCTTTGCCCAAACTATCAAAATATTTAATCTTTTGATCTATTTGTGTCAGAATTTCCTGTAATTAATACATAGAAGTTATGTCAAAGAAGAACATAATTAGTAAATAATAGTTCGTCCGTTATTTAGAAATAACAACACTTATATTTATCGTACGTAATTATGATCTCACATAACATATTTTTAATAGCAAAAAATTATGACAATCAAACAACAACATTTCAAACAGAATATAATACACATAAGTTGTGCTGATTTTTTGGCATTCATAATTGTACTTACATATTCTGTTGAAGGCATTGGAACATAAGATGATCCACTAGAGAGTGGTATAGACGAGTAGGTTTCATCAAAATTTTCAGCTGGTTCGTCAACAAGAATATCAAGAAATAGCAAATGACCATTAAAAGGTTCTTCAACATTAGGCATGTAGTCAAGTACTCACACCATATATAGTTTGGTGTGTCTGTTTCTTTTGTTATAGAATTGAAAAACCATTGGTTTACTGCTGTGCTTTTTGTTGTCCATCCTAGGACCATGTTGTATACAACAAGCTAGTTAAGCTTAAATAGATAATCACTATTTTCACCTTTTTTTAGTTGTTCCAAAACATCTTTGACTGTTATCCTTGATTTGCTAGGATATTGCTCATTCCATGTCTTTAGTTGATGACGCAATCCTAGGCTTTTTTTCATTATCAGTTATTTTGCCAGAAGGTATTCTCAAAACATCTTTAAACGTACTAGATGTAATCTTGATAATATGATTACCAACATTCGACTCATCTCTGTCATAGTTATAATTTGAGACTAACCAGTGTCCAAGTATTTTTGGAATTGTATCGATTACCAATGATAAGAACGGTTTGAAACCCATGTCAATAATTGCCTTTTTTTGTTGTTTTGATAAGCCGTTCACACTGTTTTTTAAATTTAAAACTCATATTCTTCCTTTCAACTTTTTATCCATATATTCAACAAATGTTTACCTTCTAGATCCACCTATTTTTCAACTGAATGGATTGTTTGTCTTTGATGCGTAGGTGGAGATACAAAATCATCATCATTATCACTATCATAATTTGAATTGCCATTGGATTATATTATCTAAGAGAAAAAAACAAAACAAAATTTAGAAACACACAACATACTTGAAGTGTTTTAAAATGACGGACTCATTGATAATTACGTACTACATAAACCAAGACACTGTACAAATGTATAAATGCATCAATTTGCTTACAACTACAGACTAATTTATAAACTATAGACCAAGTATGAGAAGCAACATTCAAAAATTTCATATATACAGAGAATACACATATAAATAATAACAATTACGGACTCATTGTTAATTACGGACTACATAAACCCAACATACAAATGTATACATTTACCAATTTCTTACAATTATGGAGTAAGTGAAAATTACAAACCATACATAAAAAACAAAACACTAACATTACACAATTAGTGACCACATCTAATAAGCAACATTCAAACATACATACTATAACAATAATTACATAATTACGAGAAAGTGGTTCAAAAATTACATGACCTTTCTTCTTTTTTTTCTCGCGTATGTCATTATTTGATTTTGATCTTAACTTGCTTCTAACTTTCATAGAATTTGTGATTACAACAACCGAAATTTTGCCTATTCCGACATTTGAGGGTATTATAAAAGTGCCATTACATTATACAAAACTACGTATACATCAAATAGTTTTCAAAAATGAAAAATCGAATGAAAACCATGCTTACATTTTTTACTTATGTTAGTCATCTTCTCCATCGTATTTTGATTTTTAATTTTCATTGTAGTTCGTAAGAGATTCAAAACGAAGAAAAGCGTGTTAGGGGAAGATTATTAAAATCACTTGTTTTTAGGATAAGGTTTACTTGATGAAAAAAATAAAATTACATTTTTGCTCTTTTGGAATAATCCGGACTCTCTGAAGACAATTAAAAAAATATGTTTAATCACCAAAATGCCACTATGTTAATCTAGGCCACTTAAAATCACGGATCAACGGTTAATAATGCTTCTTACACTTTGTACGCTCCAATGCCTTTGTACATTAAGTATCCCCTATATATCTATATACTATATATAATGCATGTAGGAGATAGAAATGTTAAAACTCTTTATTTAAAGAGTTGTACAACCCTTAAAGGCTAATATACAACTCATCAAACATACGTAATTAATCTGAAATCTGGCTCCTATTTCAAAATTTAAACACGTCTTGCTTCTCTTTCAAAATTCATAGTCCTGATAAAAATCCTAAAATCGAAGAGATACATCCCCCCTTTTCAAATTTAAACAAGGGGTTCTTGCCTCTGATGTCTTCAAGTTGCAGTCTCTCAAGGTATTGTAACCAGTGTTATTGCCTATCAAGGTTCTTCAGTTTTCCATCCTTTATGGTAATTTTTTCGTGAACACATGGTTTTGAGCCCTAAATGTAATTTTGTGTGAATAAGCAACAACAAACTTGATCAAATGGTTAGATTCAACCATCAAATGGAAGGAGGCTGCATTATCTTTTTTCGCTTCTTCTTCATTTAGTTCTTCTAGTAATACTATAGGCCTATTTTTCTGTTTCAATTTTTGCCAAATCGATGCGTGTCAGGATTTATACATACATTTCGTATATGTGTTCATCTCATATTATTAATTTTTACCCAAACCAACATTTTTTTGGTCATTTTTTGTTGATGTGTATTTGGATTCTTATTAGAGCTTAGGTCGATTGTGATCTTGCTAGATTTAGATCCGAAGGAGTGGATCTGAATCCCGGTAAGTAATTTCGTCTAAGATCGAGTATGGTAGGTCAATGACATGGTCCATGGCATGCATTTAACGTAATCCGTCAATTATATATGGATATTTAATGCAAGAAAATATGCATTAAATGCAAAGATTACAAAAAGCTAATGAAATAGCGGTACAAGCAAAGGAAGTGAGGGTTCGATCCTTACCCTATGGGTAAGGACCAACTAAAAAGAGACAGATGACATCTATCATTTAAGGAAGATAAGACGGATAAGAAGAGGCAAGACGATGGGAGAGCAAATAAAAGGGGAAGCTTCAAAGATTTAAGGGCATTGAATGCTAACCAACATCCAAAGAAAAGAGAGTTTAATTCTGTGTAAGGAGGAGGGAAACAAATGTATTAGAAAAGGTCGTAAGAATCTTTTCTACTTAGGACTTGTTGTGTATATTCATTCTTTGTACTAGTAGAATCCTTTACCCCGTGTCTTGACTCTTGGTGCTAAGTAAAACACCTGAGTTTGTCTGCAGCCACAGGATGGCGCTGAAGGCGCAACTGGAAGAAATAGTGAAAGCCGAGAAGTCAAAAGATGTCCAAACCTGGTTAACTTTTGGCGAGGAAAGTCCCAAAGTCCCAGAAAAAGGGGAGACCCTCATAAACGAGTTGCTGACAATGTTGCTCGAAGCCATTCGAAACCAGAAGGAACCCTCGGGAGTACAAGGTATGCAAAGCAAACCGCTCAGGTTAAAAACAATGTTGGCAAAGAACAAGATTCCCTGCTGCAGCCGTATCACCCCACCAACTATACAGACATGTCGAAGTTTATGAAAAGGATTGCAGAAGCACCACTCTCGGAAAAACTAAAGGTCCTGTTGAACGTTGGAAAATACGACGGTACGAATGATCCGGATGACCACCTGCATGCATTCGTGGGGACAGGAAAAGTAGGGAGATGGGATCTGTCACACCCCCACCTCTCGTCACCTGAGATGATGTCATTCGTTACTCTAAGAAGGTTGCGGAAGCATAGTGGCGATGTCTCAGAGATGAGGTGTGACTTACTTGATCCAGTATCACAACACACATATTAACTTAAAATAAATACATTACAAGGTTCGTCATTACAGTCAACATTACAGTTTACAACTAAGTTTATTACACAAATTAACTTATTTAATCACTAGTGGTTGAAAGTGCAGCCTCACCGTGGGTCACTATCTCCCTGCAAAAGCGGTTGAGTTTGAAAGATCAGCACAAAGCTGGTGAGTTCGTAAAGTTCAAGTCAAACCATATGATATGATAAGATATACAAGTTCTCAAAATATTCAGTTCGAGATAACCATGGGACCTGTATCTAATTCCTTTCGGACAATTCTACGTTTTATGAAGATACTACGTGTCGGTAAATATCTTAATGCCTCATTATCTTAGTGTCTATCACTAACATTAAGAAGGTATTTCGGAAAAAGGTAACAAACATTCACACAAGGGGAGATGCAAACCTCTCAGTGAATGGGTTGTCAGCCAATATTAGTATCATTGATGCCTGTTCGGCCCCACATGGGTTCACTAGATACAGTTTCGAAGGATGAAGACTTTTGATACTGTGATAAACATACTAACGGCAAAATCCCATGAAATCTTTCAAGAGTCACATGAAATCACGCAGATAACAGTGATACATATCATATGTTCAGAAACAGATTTACAGAATTACCCCGATGATTAGAAAACATTAAAGATAAAAGGGGTACGAAACTCACATGAGGTCTCTAAGTAGTGAAATCACACGCAAACTGTTTATAATAGCTAAATTCTGGATTAGTTTATGTTTAATGAGTTATTTATGTTTTAACTTACTGATTAGATCTTTCTGAACATCCAATGTCAAAGACATTGCAGTGAAAGTCATCAAACCGATATTAGACGTTCAATTAGTTAATTTAATGTCATATCATACAATTTATGATAATGTAGGAACCTATACTGATTTAGGTTCCTAATATAAGGTTGATGATACGTTTGATTAATCAGAATAATCTCAGATTAACCAAATAGTTAATGTTGTTGATTATGGTGCTGAAACAGTTTCTAGATGAATTTATGGCTTACGAACGATCAATCCTTGTTATTGATTACCCAAATATCATGAAATATCATAATGTGACATTGGAATAGGTTTAATAACCATGTTTAACATACTAATCTGATTGTTATCATAAACATCAGATGATCGTTCCAATGAGTATGTTAATGATTGTGATTAGTTTGAAACACTTAAATTTAACCTTGCATTTCAAAGATTAATTAAACTAATCACCTACATTGTCACAATCAAATGGTTTAAACCATTATAATCATGGTTATAATTTCATGAAAACCGGGCACTACAACGGATCAAAACAAGGATTTACCCGTTAACATATCCGGTTTTTCGTTTATAATCAATCCTAGCCATCATCTAGGCAATAATCAACAACCCTAACTATACCATTACGTTCGAAAACAAGATCTAATCAACCATTATCAAACTAGAAGATTAATACGAACCGTTACCTAATCAGACGAAATTTCAACTGTAGAACAACGATCAGCACTTGCAGATAAGTTTCCTGGCTTCAAACACACGATCTGATGGCTTTAGAATGGAGATTGGAGGTCCAAAGTTGGTGTTCTTCATCTGTGGTGAGGTTTAGGTTCGAAAAAGTTAACAAAAATCTTTTTTGCATGAATTCTGCTGTTTTGATCTAATCCACCGAACCGACCCGCGCCAGGCGTATAGCCCTGCGTGACCGCTTGGTCTGGGGCGTAGCGCGCGAGAAGCCCAATCTCAGATTTTTTTTCTGACCCGCGCGTACCGCCTAGCAAGAGAGGCTGGGGCTAGGCGTACCGCCTGGACCGTTTGACTTTGGCATTTTTGTGATTTTCTTCGTTTTGCGGTTCCGAACAATCCGGAACTCCGTTTCGAGCACGGTTTTCGCCTATGTTCACCATTTCTCGCATACTACCAACGTATGATAATTATAATTGCCAAATCCACGTGGATTTCAAGCACGACCAAATGTGCTCACGTCATTGATGACGTAATTCTCAAATGCAATTGTCACAGTCTCCTCATGTTAAAGAAATTTCGCCCCGAAATTTAGTGAAGACTAACCATTACAATCGTTCATGAGAACAGGTGTGGGTAATTATTGCTTTCATTCGATCTTCACGTTCCAACATATACTTAGGTCCACGTTGTGAGTTCCATCGAACTTTAACGATTGGTATGCGACTGCATTTCAACACTTTCACTTCTCGATCCATTACCTCTATTGGTTCTTCACTGAACTGAATTTTTTCATCAGCTTGAATCTCTTCAAGAGGAACGATCAACGCTTCATCATTTAAAAATTTCTTCAGATTTGATACATGAAAAACGTCATGAATGTCACTGAGTTCAGGAGGTAACTCAAGTCTGTAGGCTACTAATCCACTTCGTTCTAGAATTTTGAATGGTCCTACAAATCTTGGTGAGAGTTTACCTCGCTTTCCAAATCTGAAAATGCCCTTCCAAGGTGACACTTTCAGCATTACTTGGTCACCTATTTGGAATTCTAGAGGTCTACGACGATTATCAGCATAACTCTTCTGACGATCGCGAGCAGCTTTAATTCGTTCTTGAATAAGTGCGATCTTATCCGTAGTTTTCTGAATGAATTCTGGGCCTATGATCTGACTTTCACCTACCTCTGACCAACAGATAGGTGATCTACACTTGCATCCATAAAGTGCCTCGAATGGAGCGCATTGAATGCTAGTATGGTAGCTGTTATTGTATGAAAATTCAACAAGTGGAAGATGAATATCCTAGCTACATCCAAAATCAATCACACAGCTTCTGGGCATGTCTTCAAGAGTTTGGTTTGTTTGTTCGGTTTGCCCGTCTGTTTGCAGATGATAAGCTGTGCTCATATTAATTTGTGTGCCAAAAGAATTCTGAAGAGTTTGCCAGAATCGTGACATGAATCGACTATCTCTGTCAGAAATGATAGAGATTGGTACTCCATGTCGAGATACAATCTCATTAACATAGAGTTTAGCGAGTCGATCCATGGAGTAATCTTCTTGGATGGGTAAGAAATGCGCAGATTTAGTAAGGCGATTAACGATAACCCATATAGAGTCAAAATTACGTGATGTAGTGGGTAATTTAGTGATGGAATCCATAGAGATCCGATCCCATTTCCACATGGGAATCTCAGGTTGTTGCAGTAACCCAGAAGGTCGTTGATGTTTAGCCTTAACTTTGAGACATGTTAAGCATCGATCCACGTATTCTGTCGCACCCTGAGAAATCCCGTCCCGAACGGGGCGCGAGCAACAACAGATTGTCAGGATCGCAGTCTCCGGTCACGCAACCTGTGAGACCTATATGTCCGGTTTCATACGTACATCCAATAACTTGGATAGAACAGTTTGTAAAATCATAGTTGCGGAAGTAAAGTATAAATTAACAAAACAGTTTAACATTCATGATTTGCGGAAGCGTTAATTTAAAACAGTTTTCAAAATGATAGGTAACAGTAGTTGCGGAAGCGATTAAAGTTGTTTATCAATACAATAAGTAACATAACAAAATGTTAACAAATGTTTAATAGTCTAAGACACATAAGCAGATGCATGCGACTCCAGCCTAGCATCCTAATCCTTGTGCGCGTGCCTTAGCTACCTGAGAAAACATGCGAGTAAAAGGTCAACACAAAGGTTGGTGAGAGCATAGGTTTTTCATGAGCAATAAACATCCAACGTTTAAAGTAACAGTTGCGATTTACATATCATTACAATGCAGTATCGATTGATAGCTAGTCAATACAGTTATATTATATGCGGGGTCGTACCGAAGCTGACAATTGTGCCTCCCGCCATGTCCATCACAAGACAAAGGCAAAGTGTTGGTCAATATTGCACCCATTCCGACCTACAGTCGGGTTGGCCTCCCAGGCGCGATGGGTGGGGCTTGTCAGGCCCAAATAGTACTATTCAAGATTACCACGCTAGGCGCTACGCGCTACTAACGGTCCGTGGAGTATCGCGAGGTCTTTTAGTTGTGATGTGGTCCACACATATACATATATGATAAAGCATGTCCATACGTAAATGAAATGAGTTGTTGTTTGTAAAACAATTTAGCATGCAATGTTTTCTCCCCCAAAGGTAGAAAAGTAAAAGGGGCCGTGAACTCACCTGATTAGTAGTCCCGGTGTGTTTGTGTGTTCGCGTCTGCGAATGCTAGCAATCCTGCTAGTAGGCACCTATAACCATATAGGTGTGAGTATGTGTTTTGTGGTGTGTTATATCCCATACAATTCCAAATGTCGGTGTGCTCAACCGAGTGTGTGCGTGTTGACTAGTGAGACTCGACGAATCGTTGGTGACACGATTGTTGTGTTCATGTGCCTTAATGCACATAAGACGCCAAAATGCATCCTATGACTCTAATCACATAAGTTACCATTTTTAGAAAGTTTCTGATTTAGGAAAGTGTGGTTATGAAATCCAATTTCATAAAACAAATCACTCTAGTATGTTTGTAAAACACGTTTATACACTTAAAACACATCGTTTGCGCATAAATCACCATTTATGCCGTTTTGCCCAAATAAAGTTTCTTTATATGGAAAGTATCCGTTTAAAAGCTTGTTTTCACAAAACGAAGTTTCTAAATATGTTAAAAATCATTTCTAAGCATATTCCAATGCTCAAAGTTCATCAAAACGTTTTAAAACATCAAAAGCCCTCTTTTGATTCTTAAAAGTTTCCTTATATAGTAAGTTTGTACAAAACCATGTTTTTGACAAAATCAAACATCCCAATGTGTTTCTAAGCACTCCAATATACTTTTAACAACATCTAGACATGTCTAACGTGTCTAGATCATCACAAATCCAAGACTTGCACATAAAAGTTTCCTTTTATGGCAAGTGTATAAAATCATTATCAAATCAAACAATAACCAAACCAAACTCAAATCTAACATCCCTAAACACTAAAATCAGTAAATCTATGACAATAACACATCAAATCACCAACACATTCGTGTACAATAGCCACATGGAGTTGCATGTGAGTTTTTACCCATTGCATGTACGATCTAACACTAGATAAACGTTTAAAACTACCTTAGATGACAAGATTCTAGGTAGAACAGCTTCTGGAGTTCCTTCAAGTGGCTGGATTTCGACCTTCTTGTCGATTGAGAGCTTCCCAAGCTTCCTTGATGTTCCTATGGCATTCAATCACCAAGAAATGGCTTCAATGATGATTCCAGCAGGTTAGAGTGCTTGATTCCAGTGGTTTTGATCAAGAATTTACGAAAGAACTCGGAGAAGTGGAGAAGGAACCGAATGAAAATGAATTGGGATTGAATTTATAAAATTTTTGATCTGCATGGCCTTCGCGTACCGCGAAGGCCGATAAAAAATAATCTTCGCGTATCGCGATCAAAAATAATCTTCGCGTACCGTGACGGGTCAAATTTCATGTTTTTCGATTTCGTTGATACGATTTTGCTCGTACCTGATTTCTAACGTTTATCCTAAACATCTAATGCACGTTTAAGCACATAAATACAAGGTAGCAGATAAGTTTGATTGATCACCAATGTTCGTGAGACTCGTGTGTGTTTCGATAATTCCTCGAATTATCTTCGATAGTTTGTGTTCGTGTCTAACGAAGTGTTTGCACGCTTGATTAATCCTAATCAATGTGTAATGCACAATTCAATAATTCTCCGAATCATTGTTTTGTGTTAGTGTTGTGTTTGCCACACTTGGTTTCCAAAACCAATGTGCAATGTATGATTCGATAGTTCCTCGAACTGTCGTTTCGCAGTTGTGTGTGTTTGACTCATCTAATTAAACATAATTAAATGAAATGCAACAAGTATGAATGTGAAATGTAAAGAATGTAAGAGTCGTAATTTACCTGAAATTGTTGGGTGTCACATATTCTGCTATGTATTTCTTCATTCTAGGCCACCAATAAAAATCTCTAAGATCTTTATACATTTTATCTACACCAGGATGAATAGAATATATGGATTTGTGCGCCGCATCCAAGATGATTGTTCTGGAGTTACCGAATAAAGGAACCCAAATTCGAATTTTGAAATATAGTACTCCATCAGCTTTGGTTTCGAGTTGTTTATCTAATCCTCTTAGCTCCTCTGCATGGTAATTCATTGTTTGGAACGCTTGTTGCTGAGCTTCTCTAATATGAGGAATTAGACTAGTTTGAATAGTCATACCTAACTGATGTGCGTGAAACTATATATTTAATATGATGGATTTTTCACACAGATTTTAGTTTTAAAATGGTTTTCACTAAGAACTAAATCACACACAATAGGCAAGTGTACCAATCGTATAGTAATATTGCTAATGGTAAGAACCGAATATCAATCCGTGGACACGATATCTCTCAATACTAAAACTCGGTCAATGTTTAGCAAAAACATGAAGAAGTCGGGTTTGTGAATTTTCTTTCTTAAAATAATGCTAAATAACTAGCTTTTAAAAATAATCCAAAGTCTAAGGAACTTGCTTAGATTATGAATTCACTTAGTCTAGTGATGTGATTAATATGAATTGCTAAATCAAATGTTGACTAGATTCCGGTCAAAGATATATAATCCTATAATCTTTTGGAAAATTAAAATGATAAACACATTCTAATCACCTAAGATTATTCTATGAAGCCTAAAGTCAAGGTCTATGTCAAGATTTAAGCAAAAATTCGTCATCCATCAAGAATCTTAATTCTACAACTTAAGGAAAACTAGTATGACTTATACACACTAATGACCCTAAGTTACATAAATTCAACAAAATCATAATTTTTTCCAACTTACAATCTATGAACACAATCATGCAAATGAGGTCATTTGGCCATAATTTCCTAACTTACATGTTAATCATATTCAACAAATCATGATGTCACCATGGTTTTTCCAAACTCTAGTGAAAGAAAGTATACTTATGCAAGTTTCATAATATTCAAGAAACCAATTATCATTCCTAATCTCATGACATAATCTTAAAAACAAGTTGTAAGATTATAAACAAATGCTTGATCATGGTTTTCCAACGTAATATGACTAAACATTCATCATTCTTGAAAACTAATCAACCTACACAAGTATACAACGTCATTGGAACAAAATCATTATCTCATCTTGAATCTTGACATAAACCATTTTTACCAGTTCACAAAAATCAACATCACATGAACATAAGTTTCATCATAATCTAAACAATAGAGTAATTAGCACATAAGGCTTACAAGAACAACAATAAAGTAGGTAAAATTGACAAGAAACATGATGGAAATAACAAATTCAAACCACTAGCAAGCAAGGATTGGAAACAAAATGGTGTTGGATGCTTCTTGGATCTTCAAGACGTTCAAAATCTCCCTTGAAAAGCTTGGAAAATTCTGATTAGGGGGTAATTTTGTTCTAGGAAGTCCAGCCCTTTCAAATGAGGAGAAAAACTCAATTTATGGAAAGTCTGGGATTTGGCACTGTCGTGTAAGGTGCTACAGTGCTTCACTTTTAGTCTGGGTGGTCGGCCAAGTTGCCATTTTCTGCTAAGTCTTGAAAATCGACTCAAGGTGTCAGGCAGGGTCGTGCGCGTGTCAACATGGCCAGCACTGCCTCCCTTTGGCCTAGCACTGCCTTGCCTTGGCCCGACACTGGCTAGCTTGCACGGTAGTGCAAGGCTAATGCACTATCATGCATGGGTCAGCACTACCATGCATGGCCCGGCACTACCTGGTTGTACGGTCATGCACTATGAGTGCACGGTCGTGCGCAGGTCAGCATTGCCATGCTTGGCCGTGACACTGCCTGTGTTGGGGTCGGAGTAGGGCTGCACTGCCATTGCAAGATTTGGCACGCTAGTGAACATCTGGGGATTTGCTCAGAAATTGCTGAAATTCCATATAAGGCTTGATTTTCTACCGAGCAAGGTCGTTTGTCTTGCAAATTCACAAAAATCAATAATTAGGACTATTTGTGAATGAATTTGCTTGTTGTTAACGTTAAAACCGGGGGAAATTATGTCAAATAATATGTATAAATTAACGTATATCAAATATCCCCACACTTGAACTTTGCTTGTCCTCAAGCAAACAATGAACCTTAATGGTGAACCCAATTTCTAATAATCAACTTGTAAGCAAAGATGAATCAAATAATTGAGAAATTAGATTGTTCATCAAAGGTTTACTAAATTTGAAATTGTAAGCAAGAAAATAAAATCAAAGTTATCAACAAGAATTTATAAACAAGAGTATTCACTAACATGTTACACCTTATATTTCTCACAATGTTTACACATACTCGGTTTATTTCGGATTCATACATGTAGTGTGTATGTATAGAACACTCAATTGCCAAGACGATGAATCAACAAATATGATACTTGTAAGAAAAATCAACTCTAAATCAACTAGCAAAAACAAAACATAAATTAATAACAAGGGCTTTTATTAGGTTGTGTTTGGGTTGGAGGATGGTTGGGGATGAAGAGATTAAGACAAGGGAAATCCGTTAGCAAAGAATTCAA
Source organism: Mikania micrantha (assembly GCA_009363875.1). Classification (NCBI taxonomy): domain Eukaryota; kingdom Viridiplantae; phylum Streptophyta; class Magnoliopsida; order Asterales; family Asteraceae; genus Mikania; species Mikania micrantha. The sequence goes on from CM018688.1 coordinate 30,010,992, forward strand.
CAACAAAAGATAACTACAAAGCCTTTTTGGCTTAAACGAAATGATATATTTTTTTTCACATGAACATATAAGCAAAAACTGTGTTGCTACATTATTTGGCTTTCAAGAACTACAAAAAAAATATAACTTGTTGCCACTTTGAAATGGGATTTCAATAGAAGAAATGGGTTAATGGAGAAGGTGGTGATGAGGGTGTGTTCTAATGCCTTGATTAATTCCAACTATGTTCAAGCTTATGTCTATGGAGATGCACATTTTAAACAAGTATTAATTTGTATGAAACATCCGGCACACTCAATCCATACAATATGCAATGAACTACCAATGCTAAAGGTTTCATTTGCTCACAAAAAAGGAGGGAATGGGTAAAAATATAAGATATAACTTGTAGTTCCACCTTTCGTCTAATCATAAATGATGATAACAAAAAAATTTATTTCACTTGTCAACATTTCAAATTTAAGAAATCCTTTTTCAAAACAAGCTTCATTTTAATTATCAAAAACTTGTTTGCTTAACTTGTTGATTACAAAAAATTAAATTGCCACAAAATTAACAAAAGGTTCTTTGCAAAAATGTTTATTACTCTTGGACAAACAAAGCCATATCAACAACCAAACGTATACCCCTCCCCACACTTAAATTGCACAATGTCCCTATTGTGCAACAAAAACATGCAAAAGTAAGAATGATAACGCATGAGTGTGAAAAAGAATAACACTTCCCTACGAATGCTTGTGGAAACCAGCGTGTAAAGTCTGCATGAGCCTTTGCAACTGGAATGGCATGAGTGTACCTGCACCTTGAAAAACTCTACAAAACAAAAGCTGAAAACAACAACCAACCAACAACCACGTGACTGAAATAGAAGCAAAAAATCCAATAATTGAAATAAACAAACAACCAAAATTGTTTACAACCCAAACGAAAGAAATATCCAAAATAACAAAGTTTGTACGAACTGCAAAATGTACAACTCTACCAAATAAATATAAATAACTATCATAACAAGCTAAACTATGGGGAAGGGAGAACATCAGACTAGTCCTCCTCGTCATCATGCGGACCAGAACCGCTTGCTTCCCCTTCATGACCTCCCCTAGAACGTTTCTGCGTGCCACCCGAAGAATAGCCATAGTCTAATCGTGGCGGCTTAGAAATGTCGAACTGATGAAATGCTGCAGCCGACTGATGAGACGCAAAAAGCCACTCAAAGCTCCGTCTCTGGTCATCCTGGATCTGATGCAGCAATTCATACTGCCTGGTCTGCTCAGCCTGAAAGTTATCTATACGCTGATTAAATCTCTCTTGCTCACCGCGCAGCTCCTCTTGCGAAACCTACAAACCCGCAAATCTATGCCACAAATCCATATTCGAAGGAGGTTCCGCAACTTGAACGGGGTCAAAGTTTAAGAACTCGTCACGAGGGGGGGTACCCTTAGTCAAATCCCCCGATTCCTGTACCATGCGGGCCCTCCTCCTCGTGGACCCTCTCTTCCTCACGCTCCTCTTCCTCTTCCTCCTCATGCTCCTCAAGGACTGGATCCCGGATCCGACCGTCCCGACCCCTCAAATTTTTACCCACAGGTGTCGGCTCCACAATCTGCATGTAGCGCAGTGTCCTCATATTGAGTGGAGGTGTATCACACACATGAGTAAAGCTGGCGGTGTTCTCCTCGGTCAAAAGTCCGAAAGAGTCAGCCAACTGTGTGATATATGAGCCTCCACAAATGTGGCTGGACGCCTGTTTCCCTGAACTGGTGGTTAGAAAGTAGGCTAGGAAATGGGCAATAGTACAATGAATGCCCTGATCAAGCAATAGAGATAAAATAAATCTGTAGTGGGCACATTGCCCAAGCTGTCGCCTTGCTGTAAAATGGTACCAACCAGTATCCACTGAATAAACCTGTGAAGCGGGTCGCGAATTTTTGTGGCCTTCGCTCTTTGGGGATCATAGACCCCTTCAGCAACCTCGGCCCAAAACGTGGCCTTCTCAATCTCGTCTTCAAAATCATGAAAACAATAAAAAACCTCTGTATCTAGCTCCCCCTCTGTGTATAAACCCATACTAGTCGCGAACTGCGCGACTGAAAGTCTCCTGCATCTTCCCCCAATCAGAAGGTCAATCCAAAACGTTTCCGGTAAACGTTTTGTGAAGGGGAGTTAAAGGAGTACGATGCAAAGAAATCCATGAGCAATTCGCGATACTGTGGACGGTTAATGTAAAGCAGGCGAGACCATGGTTCGGTAATCAATGGTTGCAGTCGCGTTTGTTGGTTAAGATTAACCACCAAGTCCCAACTTAAGCACTTCATCGGCTCAATCTGACGCCGACGCCCCCACAGAGAATGAAGAACGGGAATACAAGGGGCGTCGCGCTCGTCATTCGGATCGAATTGTAGGAACGGGTGATCCATCTGTTCAATAAAATTCCTAAACATGTTAGTTGGCAAAAACTGAAAAAAAAATCAAACAAAAACAAAAACTGGGTTGATCAGGAAACATTCACGGTCGTGCAAGAACTAGCACGGTCATGCCAACCCCACGGTGACCCTAGCACAGGTAGTGCTGAGACGGCACAGCGAGGCCACACGGTCGTGCGTGGATTGGGCACGGTCATGCCATCTTCGGAATGACCTTAGCACAGGTAGTGCAAGGCCGTCATTGCCAGACCGCATGGTCGTGCGGGCCTGAGCACGGTCGTGCACCTCTGGAATTTGTTCATCAGATGGCTAGTGCAACTGAAAGCACTACCATGGAGCACGGTCGTGCGGGGTTAGCGCACGTTCGTGCGGCCTTGTTCTTGAGCCTGCACAGCCTGTGTAATGCTTGCACCATCAAAGCGCACGGTCGTGCGGGTTAGCGCACGGCCGTGCATCGTGCAGATCAAAGAACAAAGTCAAACAGAACCAAGATTTTCCATCAACAACCAAAAAATTAACTAAATTTATATAGAACCTAAAATACCTAAACCAAAATGATGTATTTACAAGCCCTAATTTGGACAAATCTAAGATCTTTAGGAATTTCATGGAAAAGAAAGATCAATTGAGGGTTTGGAGGAGATTCATACCTTTGATTCTTGATTTGGAAGAGGAAAAACGTGAGAGAATAGTGGGAGTCGATTTGGAAGTTGTTAAATTGATTTGTGAGAGATAAGGGTGCAAGTGGGGTTATTGTTGGTAATTCTAACAACGTGCACAGTCGTGCATCAGCAAAGTGGCACGGCCGTGCGCTTAGTCGCACGGTAAGGCTAACCTGCATAATTTTTTTTATTTGCCGAGAACCTCTCGGGAGGGCTAAGTTTACTGAGTCCTTAGCTCGACTCGAGTCCCCGAATTTAGTATTCCTTGGGGTGGAGTACGACAACCTCCAATGCCGGCTTGACGGGTCAGGACAAATATTTCTTCAACCGATGGCCATTTACCTTGAAAATTCGGCCATCCTCATGACCGATTTCCACAGTTCCGAATGGGAAGACTACTTGAACTGTGTACGGGCCAGACCAACGAGACTTCAAATTGCCCAGGAACAACCTAAGACGCGAGTTATAAAGCAGAACGCGATCACCCACATGGAATTGCTTGTTGTCCTTCAAGTGGGTGTCGTGTAGCATCTTGGTACGTTCCTTGTACCTGTTGGAGCTATCATAAGCAACATTCCTTAGCTCCTAAATCTCGTGGATCTGCAAGAATCGGTTCTCCCCCGCACTATTCAAATCCATGTTGATGGATTTCAGCGCCCAATAGGCCTTATGCTCGAGTTGAACGGGGAGGTGACACATTTTCTCATATATCAATTTGAAAGGTAAGGTTCCTATGGGATCTTTTTAGGCTGTTCAGAATGCCCACAACGCGTCATTTAACTTCATCGACCAATCCTTGCGGTTTTGACCAACCGTCTTTTCCAAGATGCGCTTGATGCCCCAATTAGTGACCTCTACCTGTCCACTGGTCTGTGGATGGTATGGAGTTGAAAATCTATGGTTCACACCTTAGCATGACAATGCCTTGTCGAGTTGGGAGTTATAGAAATGAGTCCCACGGTCACTAATGAGTGCTTTGGGGGCACCAAAGCGAAAAAACAACTCTTTCAGAAACCTCACGGCAATTCTAGCATCATTGGTGGGCAAGGCTTGAGCCTCCACCCACTTGGAAACGTAGTCGACTACAACTAGAATGTATCTGTTACCGTTATATGTTGGTAATGGTCCCATGAAATCAATACCCCAGACGTCAAAAATTTCGCAGACTTGGATTCCATTCTGTGGCATCTCATCACGTGATGAGATGTTGCTTGCCCTTTGGAAAGCATCACAAGCTCGGACCATATCATGAGCGTCTTTGAAGATGGTGGGCCAATAGAATCCGGCGTCAAAAACCTTCTTCGTAGTAAGAGTCGCTCCATGATGACCATCGGTCGGTCCCTCATGACAATGTCTCAAAATCCTGTACGCCTCACCTCCATACACGCACCTACGCATGATCTGATCAGCTCCAATCCTAAACAAGTAAGGATCCTCCCACAGGTGATACTTGACATCAGAAAAGAACTTCTTCTTCTGTTTATGTGTCAAGCCCTTCAAAACAATCCCACATGCGAGATAATTCGCGAAATCAGCAAACCAAGGACACTCCTCATCCTGCGTCTGTATGTGCATAAGAAACTCGTGGGGGAAATTGTCATTTATGTGTGACCCCACAAGTTCTAATGAAGTTGAGCACTCAAGACGGGAGAGGTGATGTGCTGCAACATTCTTGGCTCCCTTTTTGTCATGGATTTCAATGTCAAATTCTTGCAACAACAGAATCCAATGAATCAGCCTGGGTTTAACATTTTGCTTGCTAAACAAGTAACGAAGGGCTGCATGATCCGAAAACACAATGGTCTTGGAAAGAACAAGATAGGATCGAAATTTATCGAACTCAAAGACCACAGCTAGGAGCTCCTTTTCAGTGGCGGTGTACTGCTCCTAGGCATCATTTAAAGTCTTACTTGCATAGTAAATCGGGTGGAAGTGCTTGTCCTTCCTTTGACCCAAGACTGCCCCAACCGCAAAATCACTTGCATCACACATTAGCTCAAATGGAAGTGCCCAATCGGGGGCTATCATGATCAGAGCATTAACCAACTTTTCCTTCAACAACTTGAATGCATGAAGGCATTCATCAGAAAACACGAACGGGCATCTTTCTCACGAAGCTGAGTCATGGGGCGAGCTATCTTTGAGAAATCCTTGATGAAATGCCTATAGAACCCCGCATGGCCTAAGAAACTCTAAATAGATTTCACAGAAGTGGGTGGCGGAATTTTGAAAATGGTCTCAATCTTGACTCGGTCGACCTCAAGTCTGTCACGTGAAATCTTATGCCCTAAAACAATGCCTTCCTTCATCATGAAGTGGTATTTCTCCCAATTCAACACCAAGTTAGCTTCTTCACACCTAGCTAACATCTTCCTCAGATTTTCCAAGAAGTGATCGAAGGAACTCCAAAAAACAGAAAAGTCATCCATAAATACCTCCATGAAGTCCTCAATCATATCATGGAAAATAGCCACCATACAACGCTGAAATGTGGCCGGAGCATTGCACAGTCCAAAGGGCATTCGCCTGTACGCAAATGTGCCATAGGGACATGTGAATGTCGTCTTCTCCTGATCCTCAGGAGCAATCGGGATCTGAAAGTACCTAGAAAAACCATCCAAAAAGTAGTAGAACATCTTGCCTGACAATCTCTCCAACATCTGATCAATAAAGGGCAAGGGGAAATGGTCTTTTCTGGTGGGATCGTTCAGTTTGCTGTAGTCGATGCAAACTCTCCATCCGGTAACAGTACAAGTAGAGATCAACTCGTTTCTCTCATTGGTAATAACCATCATCCCACCCATCTTTGGGACAACCTGCACCGGACTCACCCAAGGGGAATCAGAGATATGATAAATCAAACCTGCATCTAGTAACTTGATAACCTCCTTCTTCACAATGTCTTGCATATTGGGATTAAGACATCTCTGATGCTGGACTACAGGCTTAAAATCCTCCTCCATCAAGATCTTATGGGTACAAAAGGATGGATTGATCCCCTTAATATCCATGATCTTCCATGCAATCACCTTCTTATGCGTCTTCAGAACCTCAAGCAATTTGGCCTTCTCTCCACTCAACAACGCAGCCGAGATAATAACGGGCAACCGAGACTCACCATCTAAGAACGCATACTCCAAATGACCGAGAAGCTCCTTAAGCTCAACAGATGGTGGGTCTTCAACAGAAGGTAATGCCTTAGGCTCAGCCTTGCGATCCATGACTTCAAATACTTCATCCTGAGGGGAAGGATCGTGGCTTAGCAATGCCACCATTTCCTCATCAAGTTGACCCTCAAAAACTGGGTCTACATCCTCCCTTCCTAACAACTGGGTGTCAAACACCTCCACAACACTCCCATCCTGTGATGGATCACTCATACGTGAATCAACAACATCAATGAAGTAGAGTGAATCGTCCTGACTCTGTGGATGCCTCATTGACCTTCGAATATCAAAGGTCACCTCCTCATCATAAATTCTAAGTGTCAGTTTGCCCGAGCAAACATCAATGAGGGCTCTAGCGGTGGCTAGGAATGGACGACCAAGAATGAGAGGTACATTCTTCTCTTCATCCATATCAAGGATCACAAAGTCCACAGGAAACACAAATCGATCATTCTTAACCAACAAATTCTCAACTATACCTCTCGGATATTTGACTGACCGATCGGCAAGCTGGATGCTCATTCGGGTTGGCTTAAGTTCCTCAACACCAAGTTTCTCAAACACATCATAGGGCAATCAGATTGATGCTAGCACCTAAGTCAGCCAATGCATTGCTGACTGACAAACTTCCAATCAAGCATGGGATAGTGAAACCTACAGGATCATTCATCTTTTGGGGAAGTTTGTTTTGAAGGACCGCAGAACAATCCTCACTCAATGTAACATGAGATAACTCTTCCAACTTCTTCTTGTTGGTGAGGATGTCCTTCAAAAATTTGGCATACTTAGGCATTTGAGCAAGTGCCTCATCAAATGGCAGATTTATGTGCAACTGCTTGAACAATTCCAGAAATTTACCATAGTGTTCCTCCAATTTCTGCTTCTTCAATCTGTTGGGGTATGGAACAGGAGGAGTGTAGTCCTTGACTGGTTCCTTTGCTTGTGTTGTACTTGCTGGGCCTGGCCTGGAATGCACCTCAGCAGGAATCTCGGTCGTAACCTCCTCAATCACCGGCGGAAGAGAAGAAGAAGGGGAAGCCGGTAGAGGAGGTGCAGTGGTGGATTTACCACTCCTCAATGTGATGGCCTTAACATGAGCATTAGGATCGGCTCAGTGTTACTCGGGAGGCCACCTTGTTGTCTTTCGGATAGCAACTTAGCAATTTGTCCTACCTGATTCTCGTTGGCTGGCATTGATGCTTTTTGATTCTTTAACTCCGTCTCATGCTTAGGGAAGCATACTGATTCTGTTTCTAAACCAACTGGCTTTGGCTCTCATAATTAGCTAGCAACCGTGCAACCATGTCCTCCAAATTGGATCGCTTTTTAGGAGCGGGTTGTGACCCACTGCTAGAACCTTGATTTTGGAACTGGTTCTGTGGACGACGATTATGTGAGGACTGACCATAAGTTTGATTTTGTTATGGGGGACGCGGATTGAATCCGGGTGGTTGCTGGTTTGTGGTACCATACTTCCAACTGAAATTTGGGTGATTCCTCCACCCCGGATTATAAGTGTTACTATAGGGATTATTTTGAGACTGAGTTTGGTTGCCCATATAGTCAACCTGCTCGTGAATGGATCTATCCCTAATCGAACACTCCCCACTATGGTGTGCTCCCCCGCATATCTCACAACAAGATTGGTCTTTGTCCACAAACATCTGCTCGATTTTGTTGGAGAGGGCCTCCAACTGTGCAGTCGAAACTGTATAGGAATCAACCTGATGGACACCCTGCTTGGGTGCCTTGGCTCTCGAGGCCTGTTGAGAATAGCTCTTCCTAGCTACTTTCTTGAGCATAACTGTCAAGCCACTGTCGTCCGCTCACATCGAGACCATTGTAGAATGTCTCACACTGCCTCCATAGCTCTAAACCGTGATGTGGGACCTTTCTCATCAAATCTTTAAACTGCTCCCACGCCTCATAGAACGTCTCACCGTCATCCTGCTGGAATGAAAGAATCCTAGCTATCAGCTTCGCAGTTTTCTCGGGAGGAAAGTATTTTTCAAAGAATTTTTCAGACATCTGATTCCAAGTGGTAATACAGCCCGAGGGAAGGGAAATCAGCCTTGCCTTGGCTCGGTCACGTAGAGTAAATGGGAATAACCGAAGCCGAATGGCATTATTAGACGCGCCATTGATCTTGAATGTGGCATAAATCTCAAGAAATCCCGCGATATGGAGATTTGGATCCTCGTGATCCTTCCCATCAAACTGAACAGTGTTCTGAACCATTTGAATGATACTTGACTTGATCTTGAAATTGTTGGCTTCAACAGTTGGTCAGGTAATGCTTGGCTCCAATCCTCCAAGTGATGGTTTCGCGAAGTCATAAATCGTCCCATCTTCATCTTTGTCACCCATGGCCGTGTCTCCCGCGCCAAAGATGTCGTCGGTTTCCACGTCTCCTTCGATGGTATTGGCTACAATGCAGGACCGCCTTTTCCGAAAATACCGCTTCGGTTCTGATCTAGGCTCGACAATGTCCGGCTCGTGGATTGAGGACATACACACTCAATGCATAAACGAGTTACCAAATCAAACCTGTTAAAAATAAAATAAAAAATAAACTAAAAATTTGAAAAATAAATAATAATAAAAACTAAAGGTCAAAAATCAAACTAGTGAAATGAAAAATTTTTACACTATAAACTAAGCTAAATCACCAACTCTGATTTTTCTTGAAATCACCGTGTCCCCGGAAACGACGCCAAAACCTTGATGTGCGTGAAACTATATATTTAATATGATGGATTTTTCACACATATTTTAGTTTAAAAGGGTTTTCACTAAAAGTAAATCACACACAATAGGCAAGTGTACCTATCGTATAGTAATATAGCTAATGGTAAGAACCGGATATCAATCCGCGAACATGATATCTCTCAATAGTAAACCTCGGTCAATGTTTAGCAAAAACATGAAGAAGTCGGGTTTGTGAATTTTCTTTTTTAAAATAATGCTAAATAACTAGCTTTTAAAAATAATCCAAAGTCTAAGGAAGTTGCTTAGATTATGAATTCACTTAGTCTAGTGATGTGATTAATATGAATTGGTAAATCAAATGTTGACTAGATTCTGGTCAAAGATATCTAATCCTATAATCTTTTGGAAATTTAAAATAATTAACACATTCTAATTACCTAAGATTATTCTATGAAGCCTAAAGTCAAGGTCTATGTCAAGATTTAATCAAGAATTCGTCATCTGTCAAAAAATCTTAATTCTACAACTTAAGAAAAACTAATATGACTTATACACACTAATCACCCTAAGTTGCATAAATTCAACAAAATCATAATGTCTTGTAACTTACAATCTATGAACACAATCATGCAAATGAGGTCATTTGGCCATAATTTCCTAACTTACATGTTAATCATATTCAACAAATCATAACATCACCATGGTTTTTCCAAAGTCTAATGAAAGAAAGTATAGTTATACAAGTTTCATAATATTCAAGAAACCAATTATCATTCCTAATCTCATGGCATAATCTTAAAAACAAGTTGTAAGATTATAAACAAATGCTTTATCATGGTTTTCCAGCCCTTTCAAATGAGGAGAAAAACTCAATTTATATAAAGTCTAGGATTTGGCATGGTCGTGTAAGGTGTTACAGTTCTTCACTTTTCGTCTGGGGCGGTTGTCCAAGTTGCCATTTTCATCTAAGTCTTCAAAATCGACTCGAGGTGTCAGGCATGGTCGTGCCAAAAGATGCACGGTCGTGCACGAGTCAACATGGCCGGCACTGCCTCCCTTTGGCCCGGCACTGCCTTGCCTTGGCCCGACACTGGCTAGCTTGCACGGTAGTGCAAGGCTAATGCACTTTCGTGCATGGGTCAGGACTACCATGCATGGCCCGACACTACTTGGTTGCGTGGTCGTGCACCATAGGGGCACGGTCGTGCGCGGGTCAACGCTGCCATGCTTAGACTTGACACTGCCTGTGTTGGGGCCGAAGTAGGGCTGCACTGCAAGTGCAAGATTTGGCACGGTAGTGCACATCTGGGGATTTGCTTAGAAATTGCTGAAATTCCATATAAGGCTTGATTTTCTACCGAGCAAGGCCGTTTGTCCTACAATTTAACAAAAGACAATAATTAGGACTATTTGTGAATGAATTTGCTTGTTGTTAACGTTAAAACCGGGGGAAATTATGTCAAATAATATCTATAAATTAATGTATATCACTAACGCTTTCACACATAAAGGTTTGACTCGTTCCTTTCGACTCAAGGCATCGGCTACAACATACGCTTTACCTGGGTGATAACAAATTTCACAGTCATAGTCGTTTAGAAGTTCTACCCACCGCCTTTGTCGCATGTTCAACATTTTCTTATCTAGAATGTGTTGAATACTTTTGTGATCAGTGTATACAATACACTTGGTTCCGTATAGATAGTGTCTCCAAATCTTGAGTGTAAACACCAGTGCACCAAGTTCTAGATCATGAGTGGTATAATTCTTCTCGTGTACTTTCAGTTGTCGAGAAGCGTAAGCAATTACTTTTTCGTTCTGCATTAACACACACCCTTAGCCTTGACAAGAAGCATCACAGTATACGGTGAAATTATCAGTACCTTCCGGTTATGCCAAGATAGGTGCGTTGCAGAGTTTGTGTTTCAACAGTTGGAATGCCTCCTCCTGTTGGGAACCCCATATAAAAGGTTGATTTTTCTGTTTCAATGTTGTTAGTGGCAATGCTATTTTTGAAAAATTCTTGATAAATCGGCGATAATAACCTGCCAATCATAAAAATTGACGTATTTCAGTTGGGGTTTGAGATGTTTCCCATTGTTTCACCTCCTCGATCTTACTAGGATCCACTTGAATTCTGTTCTCATTCACTACATGCCCCAGAAATTGAACTTCTCGAAACCAAAACTCACACTTTGAGAATTTAGCATATAGTTTCTCTCTTGCCAAAAGTTCTAAGATCAGTTTCAAGTGTTGGGCATGTTCTTGTTGGTTTCGAGAATAAATAAGAATGTCGTCAATAAACACAATCATAAACTTATCCAAATAAGGCCTAAATACTTGATTCATCAGATCCATGAAAACTGCTGGTGCATTTGTTAAACCAAACGGCATTACCAGAAATTCATAATGTCCGTATCGAGTTCTGAAAGCAGTTTTAGGAACATAATCATCATGAATTCGTAACTAATGATATCTGGATCTTAAATCGATTTTTGAAAAGTAAGTAGCACCTTGTAATTGATCAAACATATCATCTATTCGTGGAAGCGGATAACGGTTTTTGATTATCAATTTATTGAGTTCCCTGTAGTCAATACGCATCCTGAATGAACCATCCTTCTATTTAATAAAAAGAATTGGTGCTCCCAAGGGTGAGAAACTAGGTATAATGAAACATTTGTCTAACAGTTCTTTCAGTTGACCTGAAAGCTCTTGTATTTCTGAGAATGCTAAACGATAAGGAGCTTTAGCTACAGGTGCTGCACCTGGAATCAAGTCAATAAGAAATTCAACTTGTCTCACTTGGGGTAATCCTGATATACCCTCAGGAAAAACTTCAGGAAAATCCTTGACTACCGGAATATCTTCGATACGTTTTTGTAAAGAACAGTTCTCGATCACATGTGTTAGAAAGGCCTGACAACCTTTCCGTAAGTATTTCTGAGTTTGCATACAAGATATGATACTAAGTTTTCTACCGGCTCGTTCTCCTTGAACTATCAGTGTATTGCCTTCAGGTAATGGAATACGGATCACCTTGTGCTGACATACAACTTCCGCTTGGTTATCAAAAATCCAGTCCATACTGACAACAACATCAAAGCTCCCAAGCTCAATAGGAAGTAAATTGATATTAAAAAGGTGATCATTCAAATTTAAGGAACACCTTCGAATAATACTGTTAGTTTTGATTAACTTGCCATTAGCAAGTTCAATGACATAAGAAGTTTGTAGATCTACCGTAGGCAATGAAAGTAATGATGCAAATTCAGGAGAGATAAAACTCTTATCTGCCCTTGTATCAAACAGAACTGATGCGTATAGATTATTAAGAAGAAACGTACCAGTGACAATGTTCGCATCATATCTTGCCTCGGTTGCACCAATCTGCCCCAGCTTCATTTCCTGGATTGGTGTTGTTGTTGTTCGGGCAATTTCTTATAAAATAGTCTGGGCTTCCACACTTGAAGCATGACCGGTTTGTTTGAGTAGTTTGTCGTGGTGTTTGATTTGGTTGATGAGCAGGAAAGTTATAATATCTGGTGTAGTGTCCGACTCTATTACAGTTCGCACAAACAGGACACGGTCCTGTATGATGGTATGGACACTTATTGCATTTGGGCGCCTGCCCGGTGTAAGTTTTCTTCTCAGAAGCAACTGCACCATAGTTTTTCACAATTGGTTTCCTCTGGCTAGTCTCTGCCGGAGCTTTCGTTTTGGTCTTGCCAAACCACTTTTGTTTAGTACCTTTAGAAACATTTAAGGTACTGACATCAGTACGGCCCACCGCCGTCTGAGTTTTTGTAGACAAAGTACCACTCCTTGCCGCCTTATTGGTAAGCTTAGTGGTCAATATGATTGTACGTTTGAGAGTTGTAGGTTCAGCTGCAGTCACCATTCCCCTGAATCTGGGGAACCAAACCTTTGATATACTTCTCAATTAAAGCTGCTTCCGTAGGAAACATGTCGTGAAGTAGACAAGTAAGTTCACGAAAACAATCGGTATAAGCTAAACAATCAGCACCGATCATCGAGTGATTCCATAATTCCTCCTGGAGTTTTTGAATTTCAGTGATTAGGCAGTACTCTGACATAATCAGAGTTTTGAAATCGTTCCAGCTCATCGAGTCGATTGTAGTTGAGCCTAAGCTTTTTGCCTGGGTATTCCACCAGGTTAGGGCTGAGTATTTCAAAGAACAAGCAGCATAAGACACCTTATGCTCTGCTAGACACTGGCTGATCTTGAGTTTGGTTTCCATTTCCTCGATCCACTTCAAGAGTCCAGCCGCTCCTTCTTTACCCGTGAAAGTAGGAGGGTTGCAAGAAGCAAAGTACTTATAAGTACACCCTTGTTGTGGTAGATCATGAACAAATGCTTTCGTTGTTGCTGTACCGGTGGTATGATGAGTTTCTGTATGACCTCCGGTAGCAATGTGTCCAGTGTGGTCATGGTCCCCACCAGAACCCGCAGTGATATGTGGTTGGTGTTGTGTCAAAACACCACAAGCAGATAGCTGTTCTCTCACTATTCGGGCTATCATTGCTTCATTTAGTTGGGATCCACTTGTACCCGCAGGTGGCACCGTGTTCACTTCAGGGTTTACAGGTGGAACAGTATTTGTTTCCAGATTCACAGGTGGAACCATATTGATTTCCGGATTGACACATGGATCCAGATTTTATTCTACGTTCACAGGTGAGACTTGATTCAGTTCAGGGTTATTATTATTCCTGACAGCTTTCTTGGCTGGTCGACCTCTTTTCGAAGCCATTGTTCTGCTCACATGCAGACAAACTCAGGTCAGTTCAAGAATATTAAAAAAAATATAACCATTGTTCAATCATATTAGTTCAACCACATTCAGTCATACTGAAAAATCCATGTTGAAATATGATTATAAAAAATATAGTATAACTATGTTAAAAAGATCCAGTTATGTTCTCAAGTCGCTGTAATCATACAGATGTTTGTAGTTATACTCAGTCCTGTTATCTCAAAACATGTTATAGCATCACACAGCACAAAGTATTGTGATACTGATATAGATATGTTACTATGCACAGTAAATACAACATTACTTGTGTTTCAATAAGTTATAACATGAATTTTTGAGATATTAACATACAAGACTTTAATATGTGTCACACATATCATAGATAGAATACCACACAAGATATTTTACGAGAGTATACCACACAAGGTATTTTACGAGAGGATACCACACAAGGTATTTTACGAGAGGATACCACACAAGGTATTTTACGAGTGTATACCACACAAGGTATTTTACGAGAGTATACCACACAAGGTATTTTACGTGAGGATACCACACAAGGTATTTTACGAGAGTATACCACACAAGGTATTTTACGATAGGATATCACACAAGGTATTTTACGAGAGTATACCACACAAGGTATTTTACGAGAGGATACCACTCAAGGTATTTTGACACACCCCGAGTCGGCGGGCCAGACCGTGTGTCCTGTCGGGCGGAAAGGTCTCGGTGTGCGATATCGGGATGATAATCGGAATGATCAGATTGTATACATAGCATCAACATTTGAGAATAACTAAAGCACATTAATAATACAATAACATTACAAAGTTAAATTACAATTGTCAACGGTTGATAATTTAACTAAGTAAACCTATCCAAAAGAATCATAAGTTTACTATCTTGTGACTATACAAGATGTCAAAAATGATTCACAAGAACACACAAAGATGTGCTTCCAAAAGCTACTAGGTCCTCTATCTGGCATCCTAGTATGCATCCTAAGACTTAACTTAATCATGTTCATCACCTGAGAAAACATGTAAGAAAAACAAAGTCAACACATGGTTGGTGAGTTCATGTAGTTTTTGTTAAAGATTTAATTTGTACAAACCTTACCGAATGACCACCTTAACCTCATTAACAACCACCTAAACTATCCAGTCAAGTATGCTTATATATAGGGCATACGTAGACGGACAAGCCCCCAGCCGACATCCCACCACATACCGGACCACATAGAATATTGTTGTTAATGAAAATCAAGCGTTTCATTATACCCACTGACTATCAATCTTGAACAACCTGAAATTGTTAACCTTTGAACACCCGAAATGACAACCTTAACCTCACCAACAACCACCTATACTATCCAGTCAAATATGCTTATATATAGGGCATATGTCAGCCGACATCCCACCACATACCGAACCACATAGTATATTGTTGTTAATGATAATTAAGCGTTTCATCCCATACACCATATCACACCTTTGAACTTGTCTAAAAATGATTACACTTGAACCGTTTGAAAATGTTACCCTTTTGAACACCCGAAATGACAACCTTAACCTCACCAACAACCATCTATACTATCCAGTCAAATATGCTTATATATATGGCATACGTAGGGGGACAATCCCCCAACTGACATCCCACCACATACCGGACCACGTAGAATATTGTTGTTAATGATAATTAAGCGTTTCACTCCCTACCAACACCACAATCGTTAGAGTTTGAAAACAGTTTTGAGTTCACTTCTGAGGACAACTAAATGCCTTGACATTTAGTATTAACCCACAGGAGCAACTTGGGTGTAACGGTCTACATAGGTGCGTAGTTAGAGGATATCCATTAGTAGACACAAAGTCTACTAATAATATCATAATCATCCTAGTCACCATTACTAAACATGGATGGACAATGAGGAACACTGAAAGGCAAGTACGAGAGGGCCAATTAGCATGTCCTACAAGGTCCTGACAACGAAGAACACTGAATGACTAGTAGGGGTTGACACCATAGGTCAACACGCGTCGGCCAATCAGTCTGCCTTACGAAGTCTTTATGCCGATTATTCCGACTTAAGATCTTCCGATACCATGTGCACATGTACCCGTTACCCACTAGAATCCCTTTGTTAATATGTTTAAGTTTCTGAGTTTATTGAGTACTGAGTATACGTATTTGACTATGAATACTGATCACAAGCATTGAGTACTGAGTAAAATAATTAAGCATTTAAATAGAAGAATTGAGCTTAAAGTGTTTGTACATAAAGTGACTGAGTTTAAAATGTGCAAGCATAAAGTATTTACGTATTTGAGTATAAAGTATTTGAACATGAAGCATTTGAGTATTAAATATTGGACATTGCTTTAGCAGCATTGAGTATAATAAAATATACGTTTAAGAAAGTATACATTTGAGAAGTTGTATAAGTAATGTTTTGAGAAGTATATGTTAGAGGGAAGTATACAATCATGACATATAATCATGATAGTTTATAGACGAAATCATTAAGACTCATCACAACTAAATAAGTAATCAGTTTAACAATTTGACAGTTTGACAGTTATAAACAATCTATAGACAGAAACAGTACGCATTTCTTAAAGCATCACAACAATTATATAAAGCATTTATATAAAACATTTGACATGCTTCTCAGTCCCGAGGTAAAAATAAAATAGTTTGAAAAGGGACTGATGAACTCACCTGTGTTGCTTTGAAATGATTTAAAACAAATATACGCCCTCGTTACTTGTAGATTATGTATCTTCAGTACCTGAGTTGCTTTAACAGAGTTTGAATACTATAAGTATTTAAAATAGACTTATCTAGGGTTTTGGTCTCGGTGTGCAACTAAGTGTCCTATGTTACTAGTTTGTTTCTACGTCTCTCTAGCTATTCTAAATGTATGACCCGTTCACAAACCCTTATCCCATGAATAAACATATCTAAACCTTACTTACATAAAGTCTAGTTCCATACATTCATAGTCTTTTAATTAAAACATTTTAAATAATTCATTTTAAGTTAAATCATTAAGTTAGAAATCATTTAATTTATTTTAAAGAAGTTTATAAATCAATTACCTTTTATTAAAATATGAATCATTTTAAGAAAATATCAATTACATGTTTAGACTTAGGAATAACTCTAAGTCCTTTAATATATTTTCGTTCTCCATGGTTATTTGATCGTTCATGTGTACAACTTAGCTTAGAATGTTCAATCGAACTATCTATCTTAGTTTTACATTCGTATAGAATTTTACTAAGTATTGAGTGTTAATAATGTAATTAACACCTACATACTTAGATTGGGTTCTTGATTCCTTGTCATCCATGATTGATGTTAATGTAGTTAGAAACCTTGGTGTTGAAGTTTTTAAATCCTTGATTAACATTAAATCCCATTTGATAGATTAAAATCTATGTTTGTATCTTATATTAGTTTTAAAGAAATGGGTATTGAAATCCATGGCCTAAGTGATTTACAAAACCGATTTGTGCTACAAACCCTAATATGATTTCATGTCGTGAACCCATGCGTTTTCACCCAACTTGTATCCATTAATTCATGTTCACACCCCAATATTATTTAGAAACTCTAGTATTAAAGCTTAGTAGGTTTTCCCCTTCCCATGCATGCATTTTAGGTACAAGGCCCATGCATGAAATCACCTAATCCAAGCCTATACAGAAGATCATATACTTGAATCCTTGAAATCAATCGATTATAGGATCGGATTGTGCGAATGAAGGATTGGCCGAGTGTAGTGACTCATGCGAACCTGGGTTCATGACCGAATGGAAGACTTGGCCGAATAGGGTGGCTGATCGAATGGGTGTGGTCTGCGAGCATGTTGGCCGAAGAAGGGCTTCCGAACGAATGGAGCTTGGCCGTATAAGGGTAGCATGCGAATGAGGGTAGCATGGCAGAATGAGGAATGCCTGAATGAGGCTTGGGCCGACTAGAGGCAGAGTGTATGGCTCCTTCGGCCGTATGTGGCTTAATCGGTGGGGTCCCTTCAGCCTTGGCCATTCGGCCAGCCTGTGGGTGGCTCCATTCGGCCACACGAAACCAGGGTTTGTGCAGCCCTCATTCACGACCTTGCAACCACACCATGTAATCCTCACAAGTTCCTACATCATCCTAATGTGTTTTCATGGTGTTTCCCTAAGATTTTGAGGGGTTTAACCTGCTAAAAGGGTGGGTCAAACAAGAGGTTTAAAAACCCTAAAAACCGTGATATAAAACTCAAATCTACCTCGATTTTGACAGTTCCAAGCTCAGATCGTTTGTACTTTCGTGATCTACAAGCTGTAGTGGTCTTTTTGACACCAAGAGAGCTTGATTTGGTTGAGTATGGAGGATTCTAGGGTTTTGAATTAAGAGAGAGGGTAGAGAGAGAAAGTGACAGGAGAGAGGAGAGAAGATGGGTAGTTGGGAGAAAGAAATGGCATTAAATGCCATATTAATGGCTTCAAAATGCCCGGGTGTGTTCGGTCTCGTTCGGCTTCGCTCGGTTTCGCATAAAGACGTTGGTTTCGTTTCGTTCTCGTACGAAACATCGCGGTTTTAAAAGTAAGTTTGTAAATTTAATTTAGGTGGTAGTTCCTATGTATTAACTAAATATCTTCCGTTTATTTTAATTTTTCTGAAAATATTAAATTTATGGTTTAAATCGAATCGTATAGTCGTCGCGTGTATTCTTTCGAATCGTCAGTCGTACGAATACGACGATAACTACACTTTCAATATGGTTTTCTAATTATCGTACATCATTCAGAATGTTAAACTTTCAGATATATTCGTACAGATCGTCACCTATACGAATAATCCGTCAATTTAGCATTCACGTAACGACATCCATTGTTGTTTGGTTCTGTTCATCCTCACATACGTTTATACGTAATAAAATCCTAACTAACAATTACGTAGTAGTTCTGTGTTGTCAGATGAAATTCTGATTGTTGAACCATGGTTTTGATTCGTGTTTCTGAAATGAATTGTGTAGTAGTTTTTCGTGTCAAACATCAAATGATAACAACATCCATGTAATACACCTAGTTCGTACCGGAATTACTGTACAAGTATTGTTCCGGTTACGATTCCGGCACTGATGTTACAGTCTCCCCTTGTTAAAGAAATTTCGTCCCGAAATTTAAGAAAAAAAAATCATTATCAAGTACAACTTTCTTTGTAAACAAGTGGGGGAAAATTTGTTTGGTGTGATGTCCCCACGCTCCCAAATGAACTCTGGGTTGCGTTTGGAATTTCCACCGAGTCTTAACAGTTGGAATACCATTTCGTTCAGTGTTTAACTTCACGATTTCGTAATTCCTATTGATTCATCAATGAAATGTATGTGTAGGTGTATTCACCTCTTCTCGATCAATTTGATCAAGGGAAAATCGGCCAATCATTTCTTGTCACACCCCGAGCCGGAGGGGTTGGATCGGAGTCCCCGTCGGGCGGAAGGTTCCCAGGGCGTGATATCGTGGTGATAATCATAGTGATCAGATTGTTTTCATAGCATCAATGTTTAAGAATAACTAAAGCACAATCAACATTAACTAGGATTACAAAGTTAAATTACAATAGCAATGTTCAGTAATTTAACTAAGTAAACCTAACAAAAGAATCAAATGTTTATATCTTGTATATGTACAAGATATCAAAAGTGATGTGTAATATCCACAAAAAATGTGCTTCCAAAAGTCAACTAGGTCCTCTATCTAGGCCACCTAGCATGCAATCCAAAGCCTTAGCTTAAACATGTTCTTCGCCTGAGAATGCATGTAAGAAAACAAAGTCAACACAATGGTTGGTGAGTTCATAAAGTTTATAAGTTTAAAATAGTTTTAACAAACCTCTTTCGGTAAAACCTTAATCTCATTAACTCCACATGTAATATCCAAATCGGTATGCTTATATATAGGGCATACCCCTGGGTCAAGCCTACAACCCGCCCAGACGCCATCCCACCACATACTAATCCAGATATGACACTGTTCTTAATGATAATTAAGCCTTATACCTACCAATCAACCCATTCCTCATCATAGCTTTTGTTTTCTATTTCAAAGTTTACAAGTCTATAGCATTCAAGAGTATTAGTTTCAAAGTATGTTTAACAAGCATCATAGTTTCACACGCACATAGTTTAGCTGTCCCTAATCTCATGCGTGAGTACAAGCTCTGCACTAGCAGTCGTTTAGCAATTACGTAGCTCACGGATAGATACAAGCTCTGCACTAGAAGTCGTTTAGCCATTACGTATCTCATGAATTAGTTAAGCTTAGTCTAGCAATTACGTGTATCCTATACAAGATACAAGCTCTGCACTAGCAGTCGTTTAACAATTACGTATCTCATACATAGATGATGCGAGCGATCAGTATACTAAAAACAGGACTACATTAAAGCTATTTAACCTAAGCTAAAGACTCAAAATCTAATCCTAGACCTATACTTAACCTAAACACCTAGTAATAATCGGAAAACCTAAACTAGACCGCTCCTAAGGCAAGTGTACCTGTCGGTGGCAGAATAGCTGATGGAAGTCCGGATATCAAACCAATGGACACTAGTATAACAAACTAATACCTAAACTGCGAACTAACTAAGGTAAAAGAGGGGGTTTGGTGCAACTGATAACCTAATCAGACTGAAACTGGCTAAGAACACTAACCTAACAACTACACTAAAACAGCAATACTAAAACTGATAATGAAACTGGAATCTAACTGCAGTGAGGAAAACTGGTGTATCTAGCCTAGGAGTCAAAAGTATGACAGATGCTGATCTGGACTGACTTATGAAGGATGAAGACTAGGATCTTAAGGAACAGACTAAGGAGCACCTAAGGGGGAGCAAGATCAGATACCAGGCAACTCCAATAGGAATCCTAAGGCTGTAATATATGCACTAGTCAATCGGGTACCCTCCCGGATTCCCCGACATGCAATTGCACTCTAACGGGTGGATCACCTCCCGGATTTCTCCACCCGTTTATGTCCTAAGACACTAGAGAGCTATAAAGTTGACAACTTTGACACGGATTGACACTAACACTAAGTAGATCTAAGACAACGCCCTCCCGGGTCGTTTAACTCAAAAATCCTAAGTGTAAGAGACCCACCATCTAACCTATCACCTCCCGGATTTCGAGGCTAGGTTACACATGCAAATAACTATACTTAGTGAAGTATAATCCTATGGAATGTGATCAACAACCCATAAACTAACCTAAAACACAAAGTAGTAGGCCTAACATGCATCTATGTGTGGAAAGACCTTCCTAAACACATGTGGATCAAACATGCACCAAATATAATCATTCAACATCTGTAAAAACCATCAAAGTTTCAATCTTTACAACTGATTACAAAGCATACATCATCATCAAGCATAAATCAAGTCCAAAATCATCAAAGATCACAACTTTATCATCCCAAACCTAGATACAACCATAGATCTAGCCACAAATCATGCTAACAGTAGCTAAACAAGTCTGAATCAAGTCTAAATACATCAAAGATCAAAGCTTTAACTAAGAACATGTAAGGATAAGGAAAATACTCAAGAACAAGGTCCTTCTTCACTTCTACAAACCCTAATCAAGCTCTTCCTTCCATGGTTAAGCTCCAGCAGCCTCCTAGCTCGATTAGGGTTCCAAAGTCGCAGAAAAAGGTCATCAAAATGGCTGGAATGCGATGGATTTATAGAGGGCATGAAATTAGGGTTTTGGGCTGGAAATTCATATGGGGCATAACGCCTTTCGCGTCTGCATGAAGATAGGCGTTACGCGCGAGATTTATGGGAATTGGCGGCTGATGATGCCGCGCGCATCGCCTGGGGCCAAGAGACCTCGATAGGCGTACCGCCTAGGTCAAAATCTCTTGTTTTCTTCTTTTGTTCACCCGCTCTTGATTCCGACGCCCGTTTGCCTTCATTTCCGCTCCTCCGGGACACATTCCTGCTCAAAAACACTAAAATGTAAGAAGGAACTAAAATCGACTCGAAATATATACAAAACTAACGAAAACAGACTCGAATATGTACAAAAACAGATGTGTTAAACTAACACATCAAAAATACCCACACTTAAACCTTTTTCGTCCTCGAAAAAGCTAACAAAATGGAATCATAGATCAGGGCTCGGTTTTTATTATGCAATGATTTAACAATCTTAAATCCTTGTGTATTGACTACGATTGTTGATATAAAGGTCCAATCTAAACCCAAACACCAATTTCAAGCTCCTTAATCATGATTTATTTATGTTCAAGTTTAATCATTCATCTTATGGATCCCATCTCTTGGTCAAAACGAGTTATCTTAATCCTAAACAACAGCTTTCAAGGCACAGGATTCAATCAAAAGACTTAAACCCACCTCTGTATGCAAACTACCTAGATAAAGTTAAAATTTTAACCTAATGATGGAGATGGATGAAGGTGTGAGCATTTTGCCTTTTTATTCTCTCATTTTTTTTCTTTTACCTCACTTGAGCATATCACAGCACTGTTTCACTCGGTTATGAGCCGGGGTATGACAACTGCTTTTTAGATCTTATTCTCTCTTTCTTTTATTTGCACAGTCTCAGCTCACTTAGTGGATTGTGGAATTTCTTTTATTTAGCGGGCGCCATAAGTCTCGGATTTATTTTCATAAAAAGAGAACATATGTGCCAGGTTTAAATTTTAAGAAATCTAGGTTGTTAGTTTACAAAGGTTCCTTTATTCACTATTATTTAGTTTCAGATTTCCCGAATTTTCCAAGTCTTAAACCCACAAGAATCCTGAATTTAAGTTTATTCTATCAAAGCCTAAGGAACTTTCTATCGGCTGGGCCTACCAACAAATCCCAAATCAATACACAAGTTAGCCTTTAAAAACCTAAGCCCTAATCATAGTCCAATCATCTTCCATTTATAAAATGCAAGCTAGAACAAGGACATTTTTCAAGACTCTAGCTAAATACATCCTAAACTCTAGACTCAATCAGAAAGTGCAATTTAAATAAATAAACAAACGAATATGTACAAAAAGATAAAAATAAGGTAAAAAGTGGAAAAGACTTAGCTGATCATGCAACATTAGCACGAATGAGTCTGATCCAAAAATAAGATAATCAACAGCCGGTCGTTTGCAAATGAAGTAGTCTAAGTAGTCGCCACCCGAATGTAATTGAGTACGAATGGTTAAAACCAGACTGCAAATTAAGATCTCAAACAAACCAACTAGATTAACTGAAAAAGAAAAAGACTCAAATACTGACTTGAATAATATTTACAATGACTCAATTGGAAAGAAAAAAAATGTTTTTGTAAAGTTTTCGATTTTTTTTATTTTTTTGTGTTTTTAACTTAAAATAATTACAATTTCATTATTTAATTACAAGTTATAATTTATTTACAAAAAATTTCAAAAATTTTATTTTAAATTACAAAATTTTATACACATTTGACTTGATATATACAATGACTTGCTTTTACAAAATTTACAAAACTAAAAGGCAAAATTTACAAAACTAAAAGGCGCCAGCCTGACATACCCACACTTAGAACAACACATTTTCCTCAATGTGGATTCAGAACTGGCGAACAAAAATAAAAATAAAAATAAAAATAAATGTACAAAAGGTTAGCACGAACTCCCTGAATATATGTAGACGTGTCATAAATGGAGTCGCGCGCCTCTAAATATACAACAACACTCATATACAATTGTTAATACAACAAATGAATTATAATTTACACACAACACGATATACAACCATTAAACACAACTAATAAATTACAAAACTAAACAATTATACAACCAACACATTACACATATTTTACAATAAAAATACACAACCAATGCACAACATTTATATACAACCACAATAATGCAGGAAATAACTTAAACACAACCACAGAATAAATAAATAAGTAACATACATACCAAAATGGATGACATATATAATGTTCTGTCCAAATACATACAACTGAAAAGAAAATACATCAACTAAACTAAATACAAACTACTCCGCATCCTCGCCGTCATCGGGCTCTGTGTCTGTGTTGTCCTCGGGGTCGGATGGGAGGTGAGGGTCTGGCAACCGAAGGGCCAACTCAACCCCGAGATGAGCCGCTATGCGCCTCTGGTTGTCCTCCATCGCGTCTAACCTCTGAAGGAGGTACCGCTGGGTAAGACGAGGACTAGCAGGCTGGCGTGGAGGGGCATCACGAGGTGGTTGCTCCCCCCGGTGCAAAATGCGGCGCGTCGATGGCGGCGGGACGCAGGGGCATGCTCAGGGGCCGGCAAGACGGGCATCCAACGAGGTGGTCGGTCAAATGTGACCATCCCCGCTGTCTACATGTCATACATCTCGTATGGCGTCGTCTCCGGGCCTCTAGTAACATGCTCGATAGGATATGTGAGGAAAACCCGGAGAACGTGCGCCAAGTGCCCTATGTATGGCCCCATATCGAGGTGCGCCGTGTTGCCTCCATGGCGTGGCCTCGCAAAAGAAGTGAGAAGGAGGGCTGCGAGGTTCGCCGGGTGGCGACCATGGAGGCAATAGAGGCAGAACAGGTCTAAGGCGCTTACCTTGTCCTTGCTGGAGTGGCGAGAAATCAAGGTGCTGCCAAGGATCCGATGGATATATCGAAGGTAAGGATCGCGGATCTGGGAGGCCAGCCTCCGATCAATGTGAGGCTGGGTCGAGATGGCCGCCCAGAAGGCTGCTAAATCGTCATCTGCGACGAACCCGGGCCTAGCTACCCGGGCAGAGCCTCTGAGAAGACTCTCAAAGTCAGGATCCTCCACCTGCGTCTGCGAATACAGCCCGAAGGCGACCGTAAACTGGGCGACACTCATGGTATGGGTCTGTCGCCCTAAAGCAAACGATACAGCCCCAGGATGCGTGAGGGAGCCTGTATCATACTGAAATGTGGACAGGAACTCCACAGTCAGCTCATCGTACTGCAGCCAGCCGCAGCGTAGGACGGATGCCCACTGAGGGGTCATCATCGCGTCGAACTCGTCAACGCGACCAAGCGCTGCAATACGTCTCGGTCGTATCCTCTGTGCTGAATCGTCCCTAAGTCGACGAGTGTCTGCATGCGCACGTGCTCAGGGGTGCCGGGCGCGAACTGTAAGAATGTATGATCTGCTCGTCGTCGTAGGTGCGGTAGTGGTGCAGGTGCGTCAGGCGTCGGGATGACAATGGGAGCTGAGTACCTAATATCTCTCTCCTGCGGCTGCTGCTGCCGTCTTCGCTGAGCCTGTGCCTCTGCAACGGTCACACGGCGGGCCCTCTTGGGCCTACTACCCGAGGTCGAAGCGTCTGCCATCTCTGCGATAATTTACAACAAACAAATATACAAATAAATTAAAACTAATTACAAACCTAATTCCTAACTTTGTATTTATTTATTTAAAAAAATGTTTTATTTATTTACAAAGTTTGTTGATTTTGTTATTTATGTACCAATTGGTTTATTAAATTAATTATTTGTGATATACATATATACAATGTGTTATTAATTATTTATATACAAAATTTTTATTTTAAAATACAATTAATTAATTAATTAATTTACAAAAAATTATACATACATATTTTACATACATTTTATTAATTACAATATAATATACATTTTATACATTATTTATTTTACAAGTTTTAGATACATACATACTATAATTTATTTATAAGATACATACTACATTTATATTCTACAACACAATCGTTTTTATTTTGTGAACAATATTATTTATTTATTACAAGTTATTTTATTTTTTTATTTTTATTTTTATTTTTTTATATAATTAAGGACAATTATTATTTAAAATTACAATGTGTGTATATATATATATATATATATATATATATTTTACAAGTGTTTTATTTATTTTACAACATTTATATATTTTTACAAACAACATATATATTTTATTTTAATTTACATTTACATATATTTAAGTTACAAACTTTTACATACAATCATTATAATTACAAATACATATATTTTAACATATATAAATAGTTAATTTACAAACATATACATTATACATTTACATTAATATTAGATAGACATAAGTTACATACATACAACAACATTTCATATTTTATATTTATTGTACAAAACAAATACATATATAATTACATTTATTTTAAATGTACATTGATAATACACTAGTATTACATACAAATAATTTACATTTATTTTTATTATTATTATTTTCTAACCTTATTTGTTTTACAAAAATTGTTTTATCTTACAACAAATTTATACATATACAATTTTGTTTAATTATTTTAAGTGTACAAATCTTGTATTTATTTCACAAAAATTATTTTTATTATTATTAATTTTATTTTTTGTTTTTTATTGTTAATTTATTTTGTTTTATTCTCTGAAACCAACATTTTATTATTTATGAGTTTTATTTAATATTATTATTTATTTACTTACTATTTATTTTGTTTGTTACTGAAAATAGAAAGAAAAGGAAAATAAATAAAATAAAATAAAAAGAAAAATTTTGAAAGGGGGGCCTTGCTCCGGCGAGTTTTCCGGCCAAAACAACGAACAATAATCCCCAAATCAACCCTAATCTAACCTAATCTAAGGAATCAAAAAATAAAATCAAAGAACAGAAAGGAAATGGTGGTTACCGGAGATCTCGACTGGTGGTACTGTGGTGGTGTCTTCGAAACAGACGGCGGCGAACAGTGGCGGCGTTCTACTATGGTGATACGGCGGCGACTCGAGATGATGGCGATGGTGGATGAAGACGGTGGTGACAGCGGCGGCGCAAGCAAATGAGGGGGAGAGCGAGGTGGTGAACGGCGAGTAGTATAGACTCGCGATGATGAGAACGACGGTGAAAGAGGACTCCAGATGATGATTGTGAACGGTGGTCGACGGCGGTCGGAGGTGGTGAACGGCGGCAAACGAAGGGGTTAGGAGCAGTGGTCGACGGTGGTAGTCGGAGGGGATTAGGGTTTTGAGCGTGGATGGTGATGGTGAAGAGTGGTGATGATGGTTCGAGATGATAACAGCAAACGGTCGCGATGGTGATTCACGACTGCGGAGAAAGATGGTGGCAGGAGCGGTGGTGTGCGGAGGTGAGCAGTGGGGGTGATGGTCGGCTCCGGTGGATTAGGGTTTTCGGGCGAGATAGATGATGGTGGTGAGTTGTGGTGGTGACCGGTGGTAGCTAGCATTTTGTTTATTTTTTTTTTCGAAATTTCTATGGCCGCGCGCATCGCGCGAGTGCACGTGCCAAAGTGGGGCGTTGCGCGCGCCTGCAACCGGTTCGTTTTTTAATTTTTAATTAATCTTTTTTTTTAATATGTATGTAAATAAAATGAAAACCTAAAAATTAAAAACTAATTAAATTAAAATTAATTAATAACTTAAATTAAATTTAACTAAGATTAAACTAAATTCTAACTAATCTTAACTAGGCAAAATTAATCAAAACTAAATTTAATTAAAACTAACTCTAGGAAAACAAAATTAAGCTAGACAGTTAATCTAATCAAAATTCTAAACAACCTAAACTAAACTAGACATAAAATCAAACTAAATTAATTAACGAAAATGAAATCAAAATCAGTATAGAATTAAAAGCAAACAAACCTTAACAAAATTAAGAACTAAAATTAACCTAAAAGTAATAAAGGAAAATCGAGTTAAGTGACTAATGATGTAGAATGTAGTCGAATTTTAAGCAATGAGTTTCAATCAACTGTCCAACATGGTAGTGTCGAGCATACATGATGACATACCCACACTTGAATCCGACACATCCGTGCAATCACAAATACATCACCAATCAACCAATACTCGAATAACTAAATTAAAACTATTCACACTATATACAAGATGGGCCTAAGCCCAAATCCCTAACCAGCTCGGGATTCGAGGAGAATAACCTCCTCATCAGATGGAATCGGGCCCCCAATGTAGGGCTTCAAACGGTGCCCATTGACCTTCCATGTGTGGTCACCCGATTCCAACTCAACCGCACCATGCGGGAACACCTCACGCACAATAAACGGGCCTCTCCACCTCGGCTTTAGCTTTCCTGGGAAAAGCCTCAGTCTCGAGTCATATACCAGGACTCTATCGCCCTTCGCAAACTCCTTCACATTCTTCAATCGCCGATCATGCAGCGCCTTCGTGCGCTCCTTAAAACTCCACGACCGAGCATACGCCTCGTCGCGTAGCTCATCCAACTCATGCAACTGGAGGAACCGTTGCTTGCCAGCCTGTGACATATCCAAATTCACAGCCTTCAAAACCCAAAAGGCTTTGTGCTCAAGCTCTACCGGCAGATGACACGCCTTACCATAAACCATCCGATAGGGAGTCGTCCCTATCGGATTCTTAAATGCGGTCCTAAAAGCTTATAAGGCGTCATCTAGTTTGTCGGCCCAATCCTTCCTAGTATGGCTGACAGTCCTCTCCAGAATCCTCTTAACTCCCCGATTAGCGTTCTCCACCTGACCGCTGGTCTGCGGATGATATGCGGTCGACAGACGGTGGGTGACCCCGTACTTGGCTAGCACTTTGTCCATCTGGACATTACAGAAGTGCGTGCCACGGTCACTGATCAACGCTCTTGGAGTCCCAAACCTGCAAAATAAGTGTTTCAGAAACCTCACCACTACTCGCGCGTCATTAGTGGGGAGCGCATGTGCCTCGACCCACTTAGAAACATAATCAATAGCGACGAGTATGTACCTGTTCCCTCGGGAAGAAGGGCAAGATCCCATGAAATCAATGCCCCAGACATCAAAAATCTCAACAACCTGAATAGGGTGCTGGGGCATCTCATTCCTGGATGAGATATTTCCTGTCCTCTGACAGGAATCACACTTCCTAACCAACTCATGAGCATCCTTAAAAATGGTGGGGCAATAAAAACCAGAATCAAATACCTTCTTCGCCGTGGAAGAAGGTCCATGATGCCCACCAGTAAGGCCCTCATGACAGTGCCTAAGGATCTCCAATCCTTCCTCTTTGCTCACACATCTCCTAAAAACCTGATCAGTACAGACACGGAACAGGTAAGGCGCATCCCAGATGTAATGCCTCGTGTCAGCAAAGAACTTCTTGCGCTGCTGGGATGTCAGACCCTTAAGAAGGAAACTGTTGGCCAAATAATTGGCAATGTCTGAAAACCACGGTAATCCCTCATCTAGCCTATCCGTGCGGCATATCTCATCTATCTCCACACTCATCAGTGTCTCCTGGGGAAACCTATCCCTCATCGCTCCCTCGCGAATGAACTCCCTCTCCGGATCCTCAAGTCGCGACAAATGGTCGGCGGCTACGTTCTCAGCTCCCTTCTTCTCCTTAATCTCTATGTCAAACTCGGACAGAAGGAGGATCCACCTGATCAGTCTTGGCTTCACGTCCTTTTAGAAAAAAGGTAACGTAGAGCCGCATGATCGGTATAGACAACAGTCTTGGAGAGGACGAGATAAGACCTAAACTTATCAAATGCGTAGACTACCGCCAACAACTCCTTCTCAATAGTCGTATAATTCTCCTGGGCGGCATCTAAGGTCTTACTCGCATAATAAATGGGGTGGAAATGCTTATCCACCCGCTGCCCAAGGACAGCCCCCACTGCGAAATCACTCGCATCGCACATGAGCTCAAATGGCTGGCTCCAGTCAGGGGCTATCAGAATTGGGGCGCTCACCAGCCTCTCCTTCAAATACTCGAAGGCTCTCAGACAATCATCATCAAACACAAACTCCACATCCTTCTCAAGCAAACGAGTGATAGGTCGGGTGATCTTCGAAAAATCCTTAATGAAACGTCTGTAGAATCCCGCATGACCTAAAAAGCTTCGCACAGCTTTAACACTCGTGGGAGGAGGAAGTTTGCTGATCGTCTCAATCTTAGCTTTGTCGACCTGGATGCCGTCACGGGATATCTTATGACCAAGAACAATCCCCTCAGTGAACATAAAGTGGCATTTCTCCCAGTTCAGTATAAGATTCGTCTCCACACATCTCCTAAGCATCTTCTCCAGGTTAATTAAACACTGATCGAAAGAACTTCCAAACACAGAAAAATCATCCATAAATACCTCCATGGAAGTCTCGATCATGTCCTGGAAGATGGCTACCATACATCTCTGAAAAGTGCCTGGAGCGTTACATAACCCAAATGGCATACGGCGGTATGCAAAAGTACCGTATGGGCATGTAAATGTGGTTTTCTCCTGATCCTCTGGTGCAATCGGGATCTGGAAATAACCTGAGAAACCGTCAAGGAAACAGTAAAACTGCTGTCCTGACAAACACTCCAGCATCTGATCGATAAAAGGAAGTGGGAAGTGGTCCTTCCGGGTGGCGTCATTCAACTTCCTATAATCTATGCATACCCTCCATCCGGTAACTGTACGTGTGGGAACAATCTCCTTCTTCTCGTTCACCACAACAGTCATACCGCCCTTCTTAGGGACCACATGCACCGGGCTCACCCAGGATGAATCAGAAATAGGGTATATGAGCCCAGCATCTAACAATCGAAGGACCTCCTTCTTCACCACCTCACCCATGTTAGGATTAAGCCTTCGCTGTGGCTGAACCACTGGCTTGAAATCCTCCTCAAGCAGTATGCGATGCGTACAGAAAGAAGGGTGAATACCCTTAATGTCCATCAGCTTCCATGCTATCGCCTGCTTGTGCTCCTTCAGCACATCAATCAGTCTACTCTTCTCTACATCTGTCAGAGCTGCTGAAATAATGACAGGCAGATCAGAGTACTTATCAAGGAATGCGTACTCAAGGTGAGGTGGCAACTCCTTTAGCTCTAATGACGGGGGAGCCTCAACAGATGGCTTTTCAGCCGGCTCAGAACTCTCAACCTCAAACACTGTGGGATAAACAGGAGGCTCCACTGCTAAACTGCTAGGAATGTAATCAAGATAAGCCTCAATAGCAGCAGCCTGGACCTCAGCTCCCACACCCTCAACTCTCTCATCACTGTCACCCAAGTCCTGATCTCCCAACAGATCAACTCCACTAATGTAGTCCAGGCAACGATCCATAGTAGAGAAAAATGCATCTAGAAAGTAGACCTGATCATCCTGACCACCGGAGTTCCTCATGGATTCACCACATCAAAGGTGACAGTGTCATCTCCAACACGCAATGAGATCTTCCCCTCATAAACGTCAATCATCGCCTTCGCTGTGCGAAGGAAAGGTCGTCCCATGATGAGGGGAACTCGGTCATCAGCCTGCATGTCAAGTATCACAAAATCCACTGGGAAGACAAACTTGTCCATCTTCACTAGGACATTCTCAACAATCCCCCGAGGATACTTGACTGACCGATCAGCCAATGCCAAACTCATGCGTGTAGGTGCCGGCTCTCCAAGATCTAGCTGCTTATAAATGGAATACGGCATCAAATTGATGCTAGCACCTAGATCAGCCAATGCATGGTTCACAGATGAACCGCCAAACAGACAGGGAATAGTGAAAATCCCAAGATCCTCAAGCTTCTCTAGCAGCTTATTCTGAACCAGAGCCGAGCACCTAGCTCCTAAAGTCACGGTAGAGAGTGTCTCTAACTTCTTTTTGTTAGATAGGAGGTCTTTCAAGAACTTAGCATATTTAGGCATATGCTGGAGGGCCTCAACAAATGGGAGATTGATCTTAAGCTGCTTAAACATCTCCAAAAAGTGTCCATACTCCTGATCACGCTTCATCTGCAGTGCGCGTGCGGGATATGGAAGCTTAGTCAAGTCAATCTCAGGCTCCTCAGTCACTCTCTTACCCTTCTTCTTCTCTTCAGCCTTCTCTCTCCTCAACCTATCAACTGAAGACTCGCTGCTCGGCGCTGTACTTGCTGGGACTAGCCTCACGGGCGCCCCTGCAGGAGTCTCCATCTCTATCTCCTCGTCCACCGGCTCATCATCATCAGGTATGACAAGTGGTGGCAGTTCAACTTCTCCTCCCCGACCACTTCGTGTGGTCACTGCCTTCACATGACCCCTCGGGTTAGGGTCAGTGTTCGCCCTAAATGACCCTCCCGGCCTCTCATCAAATCTCTTAGCCAACTCACCCACCGACCGCTGCAAATCCAGAAAACCAGCCTGCTGGTTCCTCAACAACGTATCATGCTCCTCGATCTTCTGGTCCCGTAGCTTGTCCTTGTCCATGATCTGCTGAAGCATCTTCATCTGCTGCGCCATCATGTCCTCTAGCTTCATGTCTCGGTCTCTGCTACCTGAGCTCTCGGCAGTGTCTCTCTCTGTGATCGGGATCTGGCGAGCCTGTGGCTTCTCGTAAGAGCTGCTGCTGTGGTGGTTGCCCCGCCAATTCGAGTACTGATGCTGATGCTGTCCCTGATTCTGGCCTCACCAATGTGAATTCTGATTCCAACTAGGGTTAGGGTTGAAAGACCTATTCCAACCAGAATTTATGGCCTCAACCTGTGCCTGATCGGTAACCGGGCACTCAGCAATACCGTGTCCACCACGACAAATCTCGCACCGAGCAGCTGCCATCTTCAGCTCCTTAATGTCCTTCGCCAGTGCCTCTAAGGCGGCGGCAGTGCTCGTGTCGGGTGAAACATGGTGCATCCCTCGAGTTGGGATAGGCGGTGCGATAGTCGGCTTCGCAGCCGGCACAGCTCTCCTCACATAGGACAGGTCCTCATACTCCGCTAAGGCGAAGTCCTCAAACATCGCCTCGCACTCTTCCGGCTCCTTCTTGTCCATAATGTGCCCCCCAGCAGCTGTATTAAATCTCCTCTTTGTCTCCATAGTCAGTCCATTGTAGAACTTCTCGACAAGGGCCCAATCGGATAGGCCGTGCTGTGGGTATCTACTCAGAAGGGAGTTGAATCTCTCCCACGCCAAGTAGTATGGCTCATCATCATCCATTCTAAACGAATGGATCTGATCCCGCAATCTGGCAGATTTAGAAGGAGGATAATACTTCTTCAAGAACTTCGTCTGAAGGTCAGCCCATGTGGTAGTCGAGTCCCTGGGAAGAAGATTCAGCCATGTCGCTGCTCGTCCGGCGAGTGTGAATGGGAACAAACGGAGGTAGACGGCCTCCTCCGAAACTCCATTAATGCGGAACGTGTCGCATATACGCACAAAGAGAGATAGATGGCCTGGTGCATCCTCGTCGTCCAGGCCATGAAACTGGGTCGAATTCGTGATCGTCGACATCACGTGGGACGGGATCTGCCTGTTGTTGTTGTTGACACTCGGTCTTGTGATGGCAGACCGGGCACCGACAACCCCATGACTGGCTAGCTCGTGAACAGTCCGCCTCGGTGGCGGATGTGGTGGTGGATCCATGTCAAGAGAGGGATCAAGAAAACTTACCTGCTGTCGGGCCCGCAGGATCTGCTCTGGTGATGTAAGCTCGAACTCTGGTGCTCCTTGCGATCGGGTGTGGGGCATGCAAATACCAAAACCCTAATCAAATAAGCAAGTAAGACTCACATATTCACAAAGAAAATCCTAATCTAAGGCTCAAATAACAGATAACAGATAAAGGCACTAAGAAGAAAAATAAAAACTTAACCTAAATAGGAAAACTAAGCTAATAGGGGGAAAGAAAAAGAAACTAAGAAAAAGAAGAAACTAAAGGCCACGGTCTAAGTAATTGTTGCTATTGCCTAGTATCCCCGGCAACGGCGCCAAAAACTTGATGCGAGCGGTCAGTATACTAAAAACAAGACTAAATTAAAGCTATTTAACCTAAGCTAAAGACTCAAAATCTAATCCTAGACCTATACTTAACCTAAACACCTAGTAATAATCAGAAAACCTAAACTAGACCGCTCCTAAGGCAAATGTACCTGTCGATGGCAGAATAGCCGATGGAAGTCCAGATATCGAACCAATGGACACTAGTATAACAAACTAATACCTAAACTGCGAACTAACTAAGGTAAAAGAGGGGGTTTGGTGCAACTGATAACCTAATCAGACTAAAACTGGCTAAGAACACTAACCTAACAACTACACTAAAACAACAATACTAAAACTGATAATGAAACTGGAATCTAACTGCAGTGAGGAAAACTGGTGTATCTAGGCTGGGAGTCAAAAGTATGACAGATGCTGATCTGGACTGACTTATGAAGGATGAAGACTAGGATCTTAAGGAACAGACTAAGGAGTACCTAAGGGGGACCCATTTCAGATACCAGGCAACTCCAATAGGAATCCTAAGGCTGTAATATATGCACTAGTCAATCGGGTACCCTCCCGGATTCCCCGACATGCAATTGCACTCTAACAGGTGGATCACCTCCCGGATTTCTCCACCCGTTTGTGTCCTAAGACACTAGAGAGCTATAAGGTTGACAACTTTGACATGAATTGACACTAACACTAAGTAGATCTAAGACAACGCCCTCCCGGGTCGTTTAACTCAAAAATCCTAAGTGTAAGAGACCAACCATCTAACTTATCACCTCCCGGATTTCGAGGCTAGTTTACACATTCAAATAACAATACTTAGTGAAGTCTAATCCTATGGAATGTGATCAACAACCCATAAACTAACCTAAAACACAAAGTAGTAGGCCTAACATGCATCTATATGTGGAAAGACCTTCCTAAACACATGTGGATCAAACATACACCAAATATAATCATTCAACATCTGTAAAAACCATCAAAGTTTCAATCTTTACAACTGATTACAAAGCATACATCATCATCAAGCATAAATCAAGTCCAAAATCATCAAAGATCACAACTTTATCATCCCAAACCTAGATACAACCATAGATCTAGCAACAAATCATGCTAACAGTAGCTAAACAAGTCTGAATCAAGTCTAAATACATCAAAGATCAAAGCTTTAACTAAGAACATGTAAAGATAAGGAAAATACTCAAGAACAAGGTCCTTCTTCACTTCTACAAACCCTAATCAAGCTCTCCCTTCCATGGTTAAGCTCCAGCAGCCTCCTAGCTCGATTAGGGTTCCAAAGTCGCAGAAAAAGGTCCTCAAAACGGCTGGAATGCGATGGATTTATAGAGGGCTTGAAATTAGGGTTTTGGGCTTGAAATTCATATGGGGCGTAACGCCTATCGTGCCTGCATGAAGATAGGCGTTACGCGCGAGATTTATGGGAATTGGCGGCTGATGATGCCGCGCGCATCGCCTGGGGCCAAGAGACCTCGATAGGCGTACCGCCTAGGTCAAAATCTCTTGTTTTCTTCTTTTGTTCACCCGCTCTTGATTCCGACGCCCGTTTGCCTTCATTTCCGCTCCTCCGGGACACATTCCTGCTCAAAACACTAAAATGTAAGAAGGAACTAAAATCGACTCGAAATATATACAAAACTAACGAAAACAGACTAGAATATGTACAAAAACAGATGTGTTAAACTAACACATCAATAGACACAAGCCATGCATACACAAATAATCCAGCAATTACATATCTCATATAAGCAGACAAAAGCTCTGCACTAGCAGAAGTTTAGCAATTACATGTCTCTTATATAGACAATAGCTTAGCCTCGTCATGGTTTAGTTTAATCCAGCAATTACATACCTCATATAAGTAGACAAAAGCTCTGCACTAGCAGTCGTTTAGCAATTACATGTCTCCTATATAGGTAATAGCTTAGCCTCGTTATGGTTTAGTTTACATGTATCTCAATACATAGGTACAAGCTCTGCACTAGCAGTCGTTTAGCAATTACATAGCCTATGATTAGATACATGTCTAATGTTTCATGCGCAAATAATAGTTTCAAGCATATAGTTTCAAGTGTCCACACATAGTTTCATCATGAATTCCATGGTATAGCATCAAGTCTCATGTTTAAGCATATAGTTTCACAAGCATAAACATCAAGTCTCATGTTTAAGCATATAGTTTCATAAGCATAAGCATCAAGTCTCATGTTTAAACATATGGTTTCATAAGCATAAGCATCAAGTCTCACGTTTAAGCATATGGTTTCTTAAGCATCCAACATATAGTTTCAAGCCTCAAGTTTGAAGTATAAGTATCAAGTTTATAGTTTCTCAAAGAATACTAGTTTCCAAGCATAAGCATCAATGAAAGCATCATGTTTAAGTTTAAAAGCATTAAATAACATTTCAATAATTTATTAAAATGTTTAACATGCTTCTCAGTCCCGAAGTAGAACAAATAAGTTTGAAAAGGGACAATGAACTCACCTTGTATCCGTAGTGTTTGACTAAATAGAATAAGAATGCACGCTCTCTTTGTTTGCACTTGGTATGATGTTTGCGTTCCTGTATTGATTTCATAGTGTTGTAACTTATAAGTATGTGTTGTATTGGTCTGTGTGTGTATAAGTGTTAGTGTTAGCCCTAAGGTTGGCTAACACTTTGTGTCTTGATCCTCACTCGACCCTTAGTTATTTGTCTTGGTTGTGTCATCAATTTCCCACAAGGTTTAAGTTAACTTTACTTTATTAGTACAATCTTTCATTCCATTTGGATCTCCATTATGATACATGAATTTTTTTCTAAGTATGAAAACTTAGGTTTTTAGTTTTAATGTTAATCCAATTTAACATGTTATAACCTATTTCATATTCATTGTTACTTGAACCTTGTGGGCCTTTTGTGAGGGGTCAATTGATTAATGTGGGCCAACATAAGTGGACCTAACATTTTATTTGGGCCGAATGTAGTTGGTCTTTGGGCCGAGAAAGAGAAGGGTATTGGGCCGTAAATATGGGCTAGGATATGTATGTATATGGGCTTATGGTTAATTGTTGGGCCAAACAAGGGAATGGGTGAGCATATGGGTTTGGGCCGAACACACTACAACAGGGCCGAGTCAGATGCATGGATGAACAAATAATCTAGGCCAAGTGTATGAAATTGGGCTAAACTCCTTGTGCTAAGCCGAAGGCGATTTACGGTTCCCATGGCAGCGAACCTTGAGTTCATCTAGGACTAAGGTTCGGTCCTCACCCAATCTCCACGAACCTTTTTGTTCTTTCATGGGGTTCGGCTAGTGTTCTGCAAATGGCTACTGTACAAGGGTTCGGCGAGAGGCAACAAAGGTTCGTTCAGCTAAGGGTTGCCATGCATTCACACTGGTTCGTGAAATGGTTCATTCGGTGTTGGCTAGAGGTTCGCGGCTCTTAAATGGTTCGACTAGATTCACGCAGGGTTCGGCCAGGGTAAGAAGGGTTCGGCTATGCATGGTTGATACAGAAAAGGTTCGTAGGTTCCACACCCAACTAAGGTTCGTCTCCGTTGGTGATAGGTTCGTCCAGTGAAGAGGGTTCATGAGTGACACCGGGATGCATGGTTCGCCTATGATGCAACAGGTTCGGTGCTGCACACGAAGGTTCGTGGACATGCAGGAGGTTCGGTAGTATGTGAGCTGAGTGACCAAGGTTCGTGAGAGAGGATTGCAAGGGTTCGGCCACCAGATTAGGGTTCGGCCGAAGGTGTAGGCCCACGAACCATGTGTTCTATCCCATCCTCAAGCCTGAACCTCCGATCTAGTGGTTGCTATGGTGTTGCGATGTGAAGTTTGGCTTCCAGAAAGGAGATGCGCGTGTGTATATAATTCCTACGCATGTTGAGTGGGTGGGTCGAACAAGGGTACTAGAAAACCCTATTTTCAGCAACTTTAAGACCAAATACCTCGAAATCAGCTGGGTAATTTTGTAGATCCGTTGTACTTCCTTGTAGAAGGCTTCAAGAGCTTCGTGTAGGCGCAATAATCACTCAATTTCGTTAAGAATCGAGTGAGTTATGAAGCTTCAAAGGTCTTCAACGGTGGTTTGATTTTTAGAGAGAGAGTGTGACGGTGAGAGGGTTTTAGAGAGAGAGGGAATGTGTAATAAATGAGAAAACCATCTCATTTAGAGTTTATATACCCCGGGGATATTCGGGTTCGTTTCGGTTGCTCGGTTTGTAATTTTGTCGCGTATCCGGCACATTACGCGCGTTTTCCGTAATTTAAATAAAAAGAATTAATTTAGAATAGTTAGGATGAAATTATCATTATAAATTATTTTAAATATCGTATTCTTTAATTTATCTATCGAATTATATATTTTACGCATTTCGTTAATTTGTTCGCGATTAATTAAAATGGTTTCGTTTAAATTCGTTTATGATGAGTTTCAAAATTGTAAAAGAGGAAATATTTTATTTCCTTAAGTTTATGATCGTTCGTTGCATTTTCGTTTTCGTTTCGTCAGAACGCATCGCCATCGTGCGTATTCGTTCGAATCGTCACTCGAACGAACACGTCCATGGTTTGGCTTTCTGATTCTTGTTCTCTACTGTTCAGTCATTATTTCAGAACATTAAACTTTCAGAATCATTCGTACAGATCGTCACCTATACGAATAATTTTTCGGTTTAGCATTCCGTAACAACAACCGTTATAGTTTCGTTCTGTTTGACCTCACATACATTTATACAAAATAGTATCAAATCAAGTATCTATGTTTCAACACTGTGTTGTCTGACATGTTTCAGACTGTTAAACCCTAAGGTTTCAGTCAGATTCAGACAATCGCATAATAGTTTCGTATCAAGTATAAAGTATCAATAGCATAAACATAGTTTTACGTAATGTGTACCTGAGTTACTGTACGGTTTACTGTTGCGATCACTGTTCCGGCACGCGTCCGGCACTGATGTTACATTTCTTGACATCCATCAAGAATCAGATGTGTCTTGTTTTCGTTTCCCTGTGTCATTGCCTTCAGCATGACTCCCCAAGTATTGTTTCAGATCTTTGCTCGCCTTATTGGTCGCAATTGTTTTATACCATGTTTTGCTTAATCTATTCATACTCTAACACCTTATTGTTCAAAATAGCTTTCCTATCTAAGGCCACGTCAGGACTAACTGATTCTACGAGCATCAATTGTTACACACCCTTAGTACTAGCTGTGGTTTTCTAAGCATACGGTATACATTAACTAAGGTTTCTTTCATTGTTTCTACCGCATAAAAGAATTCCTAAGTTTTCATGGGATACCTTTATGGCTATACTAATTGGAACAAGATAAATTTCTCATTCATATTAATATCAAGATAAGACAAAGACTTAAGAGTTAAAGAATAATACATACCAGTACCCGTCTCCGGGTCTTGGCATGCAACAGGAGTTCCTATCATGAAAGCTCTTCCCCTTGGTACTTGATGATCCCTGCTGTACCTTTTTCGGACAGTTCCTGGAATAGTGGCCTACTTCGCCACAGTTGAAGCATCCCTGGTGATTGTTGTTAGGATTATTGGGATTGGGTGGTGGAGGTAATGCTCGAACAACATTGTTTACTGCCGGTGCCGGTGGGGTTCGGCAGTGTTGAACCCAATGGCCCTTTCGGCCACAATTGGTACACTGCCTACACGGCGTTGTGGCAACATGATGAAATTGGCATTGTGATCGATGTGTCGTAGGTCAATCAAAAACAATTTATAATTAAAAACTTAGCTACCTTTGACTATAGCAAGGGCAAGTAAGGTCGTCTCCACAGGGAATCAGTGGAAAGTGCTAATTGTCACTACAAACTAATTAATCTAAGAAAAATGAAAACTTGATTGAATTGAATTAAGAGAATCGTTTAAAAGAAACAAACTTTAACTTTTGATTTGAAAACAATTAATGAAAAAGGTAATCACTTCCGG
This sequence comes from Mikania micrantha, assembly GCA_009363875.1. NCBI lineage: Eukaryota > Viridiplantae > Streptophyta > Magnoliopsida > Asterales > Asteraceae > Mikania > Mikania micrantha. The sequence goes on from CM018688.1 coordinate 30,050,406, forward strand.
TTTTTAGGTTGTAAGATCCACAATGAATGTAAATTAAACCTAGATTGAAATCATATAAAATTGAGGTTGCCAATCAATTTGATTGAAGTGATAAACATGGAACGAACGTTTAAGACTTGCTCATTCACAAAATTACCAATAGACATATGCAACACATCACACGACCACCAATGAGTAAACGATGCAAGAAAACCGAATCACTGATGGTAACGCAACAATACGAAAACATAAATCTATTGTTTAAATCAACCAAAAAGAAATCGTATCAAGTTTACAATCAAAAACCTAGATTCAACATTCAAACATTGTTTCACTTACAACCCTAATCAACCGGAAGCGATTACGAAGAATCTAGCCTTGCCTCATCGCGATTTGGTCTTCAATCGTTGATTCCATGGATGAATTCTTGGATTGAATCTTGATTTGAAGGGTTGGATCCACTCAAAAACTGTCAAAAATGGTCCCAAATTGGCCCCAAAAACCTTAACTTTCGACTTAGATGGAATGTGGCTTGAAAATAAGCAAAATAGGGTTAAAAACTCGTTTTCCGCGTTTTGGGCATAGCCTACGCTGGGCCAAGCTGAACGGTGCCAAATTTCTGTCAAAGCTGAATTTTTGGGCGTTGCCTACGCTCGGGTGTAGCCTACGCTGACCTGGATGTAGCCTACGCCGACCTGGATGTAGCCTACGCCCAGTCTGACTTCACCAACGGCTTCGTCTCGTCGAGAAACTCGGTTTTCATATACTATGGCTTCCGTAACTCTTCCTCTAGCTCAAGATATGCGCTTCCGAAGTTATGAGCTTTTCTTGACAGTTTCTGATCCATCTGTGCATCTTTTCGTCTCGTTAACACCCCCAGGCATCCCTCTAATGTGTTTTTACCTGCAATTCACAATTGTATATCAAAGTATCATCGTTCCACGTAAAATACCCATAAAAGCGCAACTTTAAACTGTTAAAGAACCTGAAAATCACGCACATATCACATCCCCACACTTATGTTTTGCTTGTCCCAAGCAAAGTCCTTTACGCACGATAACAAATAATTCAACAAAAAACATCGCTTAAACATCTCATTACCGGTTAATAGCAAAACTTCAAAACCACACCTAATTCCCAAGACTTACAACGTGCAATAGATCTACATCCCAACAAGCAATATTACAAATTTGATAAGAAAATCTCTAATCAAGGACACTTAGCTTCAAATGGTTCACATGCACAAATTCACACCTCTCACAATGAACACTCCACTCAGATTTGTATCTGAACTAGCAATGATGCACTAGTATTTCTAAACTCTCACTCCACTAATGATGCATCATTATCATAAGCTTGCAAAGTAATCAAATCTCCACCATTATGCACAAAGTATACACAAATCAAGAGGTCTTTCAAGGTTGTAATGTTGGCTAAGGCTAAGGTATGGAACAGGAATGTAAGTGGCTAAAACAAGCAAAATCCAAGTTAAGTTCACACAACAACTACTACACATAATCACTAGGGTAAGTTGTACCTTTATTGGATTACTTTTTATTTCTAATCATTACTAACATCACTATAAACAATTCTTTTTTTTAAGACATTAACACTACTTAACTTGGATTCGCCACATGGGTCTAAATTGAAATGGCTATAACAGCCGATTTTGGCTAATGGAATGGGTATGGTTTACCAAAGAAATGGGTAATTGGCTCAAAAATGGCAACTAGGGAATTTTGTCAAGGGTTGGTGAATCAAAGACATAAGGCTAAAAACAAGGGGTTATCCTAATGCCTCTATCACTTTTGTGCACCCTTTGGCTCATGGTCTTAACATGTATTAACTATGCAAGTTCTGAAATGACAACAGCATTATGGTAATCACTCATCAAATGAAATTGAGCATTCAATTGTACATCTATTTCATGCTCCACATAGGCTCAAATTCTCACAAAAACGGTGGAAACAGGTTTCGGATGTAAGGAATGCATGTTTATCCACTATCTAGCCTTGTATCCTTTATTGGGACTTACCTACCAAATTTTCATACAGCTTGCTAAGAACACTTTATTCCGCAACTTAAAGAACTAGGCATAATTAGGAAGTTACACATAGACATCAGTTAAAGACGCATTCACAATTTTCTTTGAGAAAAATTTGTTTTTCGTGCACAAAAAGACCTCTTTTGGAACAATTTTTAAAATTTTTCAAAGTTTCCCTCATCCCCACACTTAAATCTTAAATTGTCCTAATGTAATTTTTTCATTAATTATGAGTGTGAAATGAGTATGATGTGATGATTTACCCATATGCCCCATTTAGATTCCCTTTACAATCCACTTCAACCTTAAATTTCTTACCACCATCATTCAACAACTCAAACAGTACATCATCAAGAAAACACAAGCAACAATTGTCAAACATAGTCCAAACAAACAATTATGAAAGCATGAAATGAGCACGTGGACCTGATAAGTTATGCACACATGATTGACAACCCTTGGATTTTATTACTTCATCCCGAGGCACATGATGAATATGTCAACCTGAAAGCCCATAGTTCTTCCCCACACTTAAGTGTTTGAACAGGGTAATTAAACCTATGCAACACAAAAATAAATAAAACAAGAAAAATGACAACGCAAACAAAACCTAACTCACTTTCGTAGGAATCAAGATTGCATTTAGCATATGCAACAAGCCTTTTAAACCCCTAGGTAGCCCGAGTGGACGAGTGAAGTCTCTTGAGGGTTTCTAGTGAACACACCCACAAAGTTCAATGGGTTGCCTCCCAAATAGCGCTAAGTTTTAGGTCTACAGCCGGACCATACCTGATTTTGGGTTTTTGGGGGTTGAAAGGTAAATTCACTTCCAATCGTCACCTTACCAACTTGGTTGTTATCAAATCAACTCCAAATTGTCTCTCCTCTCTTTCTCTTATCAACTAACTCATCTTTCACTCTCATCTTCACAAATTCACCATTTTCATACGCGTGCTTGATATGTTTGGGTGGCTTTTTCAATCCATTCAGTGATTTTGATGATCTTGCCTCCACCTTGATGTGCTCTTTTGAGTTTTCCATTTGTGCCATTGAATATTGAGCTTTTTCATCTTCAATTACTATTTTCTTAGCATCCTTCACTTGGAACCTGTCAAACATGAAACCTTTCTCTGTGGTGCCCTTCTCAATAACATTGTAATGAGAATGGCTCTTGTTAGTAATACCTGTTATCGCACATTTATTTTCAATAAAATAAGTAAATAAATTTGACGATATATCTAAGATCAACTTACGGTTTCCAAAGGTCATGCTAACCGTGTTGTCCCGACAATTGATTTGTGCATTAGCAGTTGCCAAAAATGGTCTTCCAAGTATGACCGTTGGTTGCTCCTTCTTTGTGATCGGCTCATAGTCTAGTACCAAGAAATCCTCAGGGTAACAAAATTCCCCAATCTTAACTGCAACCCCTACCAACATTCTTTGTGATGTCAACTGGATGTAAAGGACCAAACTCATACTGATCATATATGCTCCCCGGTAAAATACTAACACTAGCTTCATAATCTAAAAGTGCCTTGTTAGTTTTTACTTCCCCAATCTGAATTGGAATGATAGGTGCTCCTGGATCATTTTCTTCTCCTGACTCATTCTCTTCACTACACTGATGCGTGCACACTGAACTAACATGCACATTTTTCGTATTCTTTGAATTTGAAATCTGATATAATGGGTTTACTACGGTATCACTTGGTAGTTTACCCGATTCCTTTCTGTATATTGCCACCTCTTCAGCCAATTGTCCAACTTGCTTGGATAATGCCTCAACTAATTTGTCTCATATTTCATTGGCTTTCTTCATTTCTTTGAGAAAATCCATGATTTCCTTGTTTGATGTTTCAGAAGTTCCCGAATAGCTTCTTTGATCATGATTTGTTTGGTAATTCCTTTGGTAGCCCTTGTTTCCACCTTGATTGTACCCTTGATTGTTGTAGTTTGACTGCCTGTTTTGGTACTGTTGGCTTCCTTGACTTGATCCCTGAAAATTAGGATTAGATTGATTAGAAGATTTACCATAAAAAAAATTTGGATGGTTCCTTAAACCTTGATGATATGTACTGGAATTCATATCATATTGCTTTCGGTCTCCGTAAACTTGATTCACTTCTTCTTTTCTTCCACCTTGCCTAAGACAATCCATAGTTGCATGACCTAATTCTCCACATTCATCACAAACATGGAACACTTGATTCTCCCTTATAGCACCATTGATTCCACTTATCTTCAAATTTGCTAACTCTCTTTCCAATGCTTGATTTGTTTTCTCCAACTTCGCCATTCTATCATAGGAGCTTCCCGAGGCTTTCACAGTAGCGAACTTCTTCCTTCTACTTGACTGTGCTTGCCTTTTGGAGTTTACTGCCATCTTCTCCAAATAGTCCCAATCCACATCTACTGGTTGGACAAAAATGTTCCACCTGTAATGGAATTGACATCCCTTATGTCATCAGTAGACAAACCATCATGAAAAGCAGTAATTAATTCCCATTTGGAAATCCCGTGATGTGGACAAGTCCTTAGCAACTGCTTGAATCTTTTGAAGGCTTCATTGAATAACTCTCCCGATTGTTGCTGAAATGTCCTTATAGCATGTCTAGCATCACTTGTTCTTTGTGGAGTAAAGTACCCATTGAGAAATTGTTGCTGCAAATCCTCCTAAGTGAAAATGCTAGCAGATGGTAATGCTAAAAACCACAACTTAGCTGCATCCTTCAAGGTGAATTGAAATAAAACTAGCTTCACTTGATCAGGTGTGAAACCTTGCACTCCTATTGTACCACAAACCGCTTCGAATTCAGACAAATGTAAATACGGTTCCTCACTTGCTTTGCCATAAAATTTGGGCAACACGTTCAAGAATTGTGGCCTTACTTCAAATGATCTTCCTCTCACCTCAGGATGGACAATAGGTGAAGCATTCACTGCTATGTGTGGTCTAAAATGGCTCTCCACACCTTGAACTAGGCCTCGATTAGGTGCCCTTGGCACACCATCTTGATAATGGTCATATCCTCCATCGAGATGTTGATTGACATTAGGCCTTCTAGGAACTCTTAGTTGACCTTGATATCCTTGATTATGATAATCATATTGTTGATGACCATGATATCTATATCCAACATTAGGGTTGTTATTATCCCAATCTCCTTGATAATGTTGATCTCCTTCATTGTCCACCCCATCATCCCAATCATCAACCCTTACTCTTATGGTGTCCACTTGATACAAAATATTTGCTCGACGAGATGGTGCATCATGGCGGTTCATATGAGTTGATTGTGTGTCAGATGACCCCTGATTGGATCTTTGTGGAGTCCTTGGTGGGTTGTGTGGAGGTGGGGGATTTGGTGGTGGTCCAAAAATGGGATTTGATTGAGGTCCAAAAGGTTGGAAGTTACCCCCTTTGTATAAGCCTTGAGGTGGTGCTTGAGGCGGTGGTTGAGGATGTTCGGGATAAGGTTGAAAATTATCATCCGCTTGGTAGTTAGGTGGTGGTCTAGGATGTGGTGGTGGTGGTATTGGGTAGTTTGGTGGTGCTCCATGGTCACTGTGATGACTCATGGTTGATGCTTCTTGATCAATTTGTTGTTGGATTGTAGGTACTATCAAACCGGATCTATGCAACACCCGGTTATGCCTTGCGGTTCTCTCAATTTCAGGATCGAAGATCAACGGTGATGTCTTCCTTGAATAACGGGTATGCATGCAATTGTAAGATTACCTGCACAACACAAACAAAGAAAACCCACGCGTAATTTCGAACAATAAACAAAACAAAACAAAAATGAAAGAAAAATCAAATCTTTTTGTGTTTTTATGTTTTTTGAAAACCAAATGCAACTAAAATTAAACTTAAACTAGGGTTAAACTAACTAGCACTTTGCACGTTGATTCCCCAGCAACGGCGCCATTTTTTGATCGATGTGTCGTAGGTCAATCAAAAACAATTTATAATTAAAAACTTAGCTACCTTTGACTGTCACACCCCCAATTTCCAACTAACGGGATCATACCGTTTGGGAACGTGACAAACCAGGATCTCAGATCATTAGACATAACGAAGACCTCTATATGAGTTTCAAAACATACTTTGGTCTTTAAAACATAACATCAGAGTTTTCAAAATTTGCGGAAGCGTTATAAAACCAGTAACAGTTGAAAAATGTAAAATACAATACAAAGTTCCAAATGTTTAAATCCAAATAACTAAAATGTTTAAAATGCATGCGACTCTATCTCCTAGTCCATGCCAGCTTTAATGCGCGCCTTAGCGTCCTGAGAAAACATGTAAATCAAGTCAACACAAAGGTTGGTGCATAACACAGGTTTTAAGTATTCACAATGTTCAAAACAACAGTTGAATATCAAGTTGTAGATAACATAATCACACATGCACAGTCATGATAGCTAGTCATATAAACTATTTACATAAGTGGTCGACACCGAAGCTGACGAATTGCCATGCTATAGCATGTTTTTGCCTTGCCACTATTGTCTAGCACAACAATAGTAAAATTGTGTTTGGTCAGTCAAACACCTGCGTAGATCCCATCTACCAGGTGAGGTTTGTCAAACCTAATAGATCTATTTCCAACTACCACGCTTTGCGCGGCAAACTAAACGGTTCGAGGTGTGTAAGGACTTTCAATTGCTATGTTGTCACATAATGTAAACAGCTAACTCATGCAAGTGATATGTATCTAAAAAGAGTTTGTTGCACATGTTTTCTCCCCCAAAACAGTTTAAAATAAGAAAGGGGCCGTGTACGCACCTTTGATTTTAGCAGAATGATCAAACACTTGTGGACTTGCGTAGAAATCCTCTACGAAGAATCTGTGGTTTAATAATAACTCAGTGTTATTCGAATAGTTGTTTTGTGCTTGGAATCACATACGTATCAACACACGTATGTTAAAGTGTTAAGAATGTGCATACGTATATACGCGTGCCTTTGAAATCGTTTAAATAAAATCATATTTGATTTTATTTAAATAATCGTAATTATACGCGATTTCGTTTTCGGGTTAAAATATGAATTTTATTATTCTAATACGTTTGTATTCTCGTTACGGTTCCAACGCAACTTGAACGGATCGAATCGGAGTTAGAACGAATAAGTTATGATCAAAATACTAAATTAGTATTAAAACCCAAAAAATGGTTGGGCCCGGACTCGAACCCGCGACCCCTAACTCCAACACACACGCATCTAACCAGTACCGCCTGCTAGGGTTTCGCATTAGACATCCGGAATTAATTGTTTTAACTACTCATCAAACCGGTTTCCCTTTTGATAATATAGCCGAAGCAAATATGGTCCAATTGGTCCCGATTTCGAACCCGATTGATCCCCCGACCTTGGGGCTTTTGTCCCCTGGGTCTAAACGACCCTGTTGGTGGTTTTAATTTGAAACATAAGAAAATATAGTTTGATAAATTGAGTGTAACCGTGTTCGACTCAATCTCATTATCCCATGATCCAATTTCGATAAATTTGATTACATTAATCAATAACTCCATGGGGTTTTCATTAACTAACTTATTTCGAATCTTTCTGTGATGATTGATTCGAATTCCGAATTCAATTGAGTTGATACCCCCAAACCCGATTACCCTTAAACTCTAGAACTAGAATTCATTCGATTCGTGATCGTTACATGAAATTGGAATATGTCTTAGCTTGATCGAAGGTTTCTGAAAGTACCCATGCATATTAATTTGATTTTCCAATTCGTTTGCTATGAAATCCCCAAATCGTTTTCTCATCAAGAACCCTAGAATCGAACACTACGAATTCATAATGTTTTGATGAAATTAACTTAGGTATACTCTCAGTCGGCCTATTCTGAAACTACCTATAATATCCAATTTGATTATCAAACTCAATTCCATAGAAAACCCCAAAACAGTTTTCGTGATGAACCCTAGAAATGGAACCTGATCAATTCGATATTAGAACTTGGAATTAACATAGGGATTTGCTTAATAAGGTTAGAACGAACGTGTAGATGCTGGTACTTACTTGGATTGCCTTCGAATTGATATGAATCGACTTTATCCTTGAGGTTCGGCCTACTCCCGATTAACTTCTTCACTCTGCAACCTCTGGACTGAAATTGTGGTATGTAGTAAGCCCTAATGATGCCGACTAGTGTATTTGAAGTTTCAATTTGATGTATTAAAACCGAATTATGAGATTTTGATAATGGGTTGGAACGGTTTCGACCTTTAGCATCATTTAGCTTTTAATTCGCTTAATAATCGTGACCATAACGCCTAATAGTGATTAATAATCATTAAGTTGATACTTACAACTGACCATTTCAGTTACAACTTAATATTAATGTGGAATTCGAATTTCATAAGTCATTTGGTCGAATTTTGTAACAACCGAAAATTTAGTAACTTAATAATAAACGTACGAGATTTCGGTTACTGTTGAAACTGTGATGATTGCGTACGAAAAATTCGGCAATTATGATGTAAGCACATTTGGTCGTGCTTGAAATCCACAAAGATTTAGCAACTTTTGTTATTGGGGATTGATAGTATGTGAAAAATGATGAACGTGGGCGAAAACCGTGCGCAAAACGGAGTTCGTATGCTCCCGGAATCGCGAAAACAAGTTAAAACTCAAATGATGACGCAGGGTGACGTGGGGCGCTACGCCTGGCGCCATACGCCCAGTTGGGGCGATGCGCCCCAGGCTTTATGTCGGCCAAAGTTGGATAAGAACCATCAGAACGCAATGGAAACTTCAGAAACGTAATTTCTCGACCCTGCTCGACCTTTGAACGACCTAAAGCCATATTTTCATCCTTTAAACACCATTTTGAAGCCTCTTGATTGTATGGATCGCACCAGGGATCATATATACAAGTCCTGATCGCTGTTTTAACCGCAGAAATTCGTCAGATCAGGTAACGGTTCGTTTTAACCTTCTAGTTTGATTTTTATTGATTAGATCTTGATTTTGAACGTAATAAGATAGTTAGGATTGTTGATTATTGCCTAGATGATGGCTAGGATTGATTAGAAATGAAGAACACGATGTTCTAACGGTTAAATCCTTGTTTTGAGCCGTTGTAATGCCCGGTTTGCATGAAATCACAACTATGATTATAATGGATTAATCCATTTGATTATGATGATGTAAATGATTAGTTTGGTTAATCTTTGAAATGCAAAGGTTAAATCTGAGTGTTCCAAACTAATCACAATCATTAACATACTTATTGGAACGATTATCTGATGTTTGTGATAACAGTCAGATTAGTATGTTAATCATGGTTATTAAACCTATTCTAAGACTATGTTGTGATATTTCATGATATCTGGGTAATCAATGATAAGGATTTATCATTTCTAAGCCATTAATCTGTTCAGGAACTGTTTTAGCATTATAATCAACAATATTAACTATTTGATGACTTTCAAGACAATGTCTTTGACATTGAACGTTCGGAAGGATCTAATCAGTAGGTTAAAACGTAAATGACTTATTAAGGGTAAACTGATGCAGAATTATACTGTTAGTACCAGTTTACGAGAGATCTTGCTACAGCAAGACAACAGGTGAGTTCTTATAGCCCTGTTTTAAATGTTTTATCATTTTGGGCTGATATGCATGTTATAAAGTTATTTTATGAAAATGATTGTAATCTGATTATGATCAGATAAAGTATGTTTTAAGGTGAAGTATGTTTCAGATAATGAATGTTTATAGATAAAGAATGTTTTAAAGAAAAGAATGTTTTAAATCTCAACTATGATTGAGAAGTAAATGATTTAAAGAATTTCAGCTGAGATGTAATGAATATGTTAAGCCTCAATGATGATTGAGAAATAAATGATTTTTAAGAATCTCAGCTAAAATATAATGAATGTTTTAAAGTCTCAACTGCGGTTGAGAAAGAAATGATGTTAAAGGACTCAACCGAGGTTGAGTAGGAAATGAGGTTTTGCTGGCTGCGGTTGTGCAAAACTTGAACTCCACGGTGAAAGGAGCCGTTTATGATGATGATGGTTTAAATGATTTAAACCATATTATGTATGAATGATATATGTAAAGAAGTCTTGTACCGGTATGAGCCATCAATTTCGGTTGATGGTTAAAGAGTCCTGTGGAAACATAGGCCTGCCGACTGTGTGTCGCCAGTTCAGTTAAAGAAATCTTAGGCATGCTTGAGTTATCAGCTGCGCGTTGATAGTGTTAAAGAAATCTTATACATGTATGAGTTACCAGCTGCGGGTTGGTAGTTTAAGAGCCTTGTGATTGCACAAGCCTGTTTGACTTTAGGGTCAGCAGTTAACGGTGAAGTTCCTTCACTATATGAATGATGTTATGATAATATGTATGTTATGTAAGTATGTTATGATGATATGTAGGTGATGAAAGTATGATATGAGAACAGGTATGTTATGTATTTAAATTGTGTCATGTGATGACATGAATAAATAAAGATTTTTCTAAGAAATGAACTTAGAACTCACCAGCATAAAGCTGATTGTTTTACATGCATATCAGGTTGAATAGTTTGAGAAAGGAGACCAGGAAGGCTCATGGCATACGTTGAAGACTATCCCTGGCATAGACTGGCTGTACTATATGACTGTTAGAAGAGTGGGTTATGTTTAATGTGTAAAAGTTTGTTTAGATCTTTATGATAGTTATGTTGTTACCCTACATTCCGCTGCTATGATAATGTAATTATGGTTTAAGTATTATCGGTTTGATGTTTTGCCAACTGAGGGGTTCGGGGCCTCTCAAGTTTTTACCGAATAAAGGAATCCACATTCGGTCTTTGAAATACAACAGTCTATCAACCTTAGTATCGAGTTTCTTATCTAATCCTCTTAGTCCCTCAGCAGAATAATTCGTTGTTTGTAAAGCTTGTTGCTGAGCATTTCTAATCTGAGGAATTAGACTGGTTTGGATAGTCAAACCTAACGCTCTCACACGTAGGGGTTTGATCCGTTCCTTGCGACTCAAGGCATCGGCCACAACATTTGCCTTGCCTGGGTGATAACGGATTTCACAATCATAATCGTTCAAAAGTTCAACCCATCGCCTTTGTCGCATGTTCAACATTTTCTGATCTAGAATATGTTGGAGACTTTTGTGATCCGTGTACACAATACACTTGGTTCCGTACAGATAATGTCTCCAAATCTTGAGTGCAAACACAACTGCACCTAGTTCTAGATCATGAGTGGTATAGTTCTTCTCGTGTACTTTCAACTGCCGAGAAGCGTAAGCGATCACCTTATCGTTCTGCATTAAAACACACCCAAGTCCCTGACGGGAAGCATCACAATAAACCGTGAAGTTATCTGTACCTTCCGGTAGTGCTAAGATAGGTGCATTGCAGAGTTTATGTTTCAACAGTTGGAAAGCCTCCTCTTGTTGGGAACCCCATATAAACGGTTGGTTCTTCTGAGTCAAAGTGGTAAGTGGCAGAGCGATTTTTGAAAAGTTCTTGATAAATCGTCGATAATAACCTGCCAACCCCAAGAATTGACGTATTTCAGTCGGGGTTCGGGGTGTCTCCCATTGTTCTACCGCTTTGATCTTACTGGGATCCACTTGAATACCATTCTCATTAACAACATGCCCCAGAAACTGAACTTCTCGTAACCAAAATTCACACTTGGAAAATTTGGCATATAGCTGTTCACGTGCTAGAAGTTCTAAGATGAGTTTCAGATGTTGGGCATGTTCCTGCTGGTTCCGGGAATAAATGAGAATATCATCAATAAATACAATCACAAACTTATCCAGATAAGGTCTACATACTCGGTTCATCAGATCCATAAAAACTGCAGGTGCATTGGTTAAACCAAACGGCATTACTAAAAACTCGTAATGTCCGTACCGGGTTCGGAAAGCAGTTTTTGGAACATCATTGTCATGGATTCGCAACTGATGATATCCGGACCTCAAATCAATTTTTGAGAAATATGTAGCACCTTGCAACTGATCAAACAGATCATCAATACGAGGTAATGGATAACGGTTCTTGATTGTCAGTTTATTGAGTTCCCTGTAGTCGATACACATCCTGAATGATCCATCTTTCTTTTTCACAAAAAGAATTGGTGCTCCCCAGGGTGAAAAACTGGGTCGAATGAAACCTTTATCAAGAAGTTCCTGTAATTGACCTGAAAGTTCTTGCATTTCAGATGGCGCAAGCCGATACGGGGCTTTAGCAACAGGTGCAGCGCCAGGAATCAAGTCAATACGAAATTCAACCTGTCTTGTTGGGGGTAATCCTGATATATCTTCAGGAAAAACTTCAGGAAAATCTTTGACTACTGGGATATTAGTGATACGTGTAGGTGAAGAATTGTGCTCGGTCACGTGTGCCAGGAAAGCATAACAACCTTTCCTTAAAAATTTCTGAGCCCGCATACAAGATATGAGACCAAGTTTTCTACCGGCTCGTTCTCCTTGAACTACCAGTGTATTACCGTTAGGTAATGGAATACGGATCACCTTAGTTTGACATACAACTTCCGCTTGGTTATCAGAAAGCCAATTCATGCCTACCACGACATCAAAGCTACCAAGCTCAATAGGAAGTAAGTCGATACAGAAAAGGTGATCATTCAGATTCAAGGAACATCCTTGAATAACACTGCTAGTTTTGATCATCTTGCCGTTTGCAAGTTCAATGACATAAGGAGTTTCTAGTTCTACCGTAGGCAATGAAAGTAATGATGCAAATTCAGGAGAAATAAAACTCTTATCTGCTCCTGTGTCAAATAAAACTGATGCATAAAGATTATTGAGAAGGAACGTACCAGTGACAATGTTTGCATCATGTCTTGCCTCGGCTGCACCAATCTGAAAAGCTCTACCCCTAGCTTGATTCCCTGGATTGGTGTTATTGGTTGGACAATTGCGCATGAGGTGATCAGGGCTTCCACAAGTGTAACATGACCGGTTCGTTTGAGCAGTGGGTCGTGGAGCTTGGTTTGGTTGACGAGCAGGAAAGTTGCAGTATTTAGCATAGTGTCCTACCCGATTACATTTTACACAAACAGGACACGGTCCTGTGTGATGGTAGGGACACCTATCACATTTGGGCGCCGGCCCAGTGTAAACTTTCCTCTCCGGTGCCGCCGCTCCATAGTTTTTCACGGTTGGTTTGTTCTGACTGGTTTCAGCTGGAGCTTTGGCCTTGGACTTGCCAAACCATTTACGTTTGGTACCTTTAGAAACGTTCGAGGTACCAGCTTCACTACGGCCCACGGCCGTCTGAGATTTTGAGATCAATGTACCACTTCTTACCGCCTCATCGGTAAGCTTGGTGGTCAACAGAATGGTTCTTTTGAGGGTTGTGGGTTCAGCAGCAGTTACATTTCCCCGAATCTGGGGAACCAACCCTTTGATATACTTCTCAATCAATGCTGCCTCAGTTGGAAACATATTGGGAAGTAGACAAGTAAGTTCATGAAAACGATCGGTGTAGGCTAAAGAATCAGCACCGACCATTGAGTGACTCCAGAATTCCTCCTGAAGTTTTTGGATTTCAGTGATTGGGCAGTACTCTGACATAATCAGAGTTTTGAATTCATTCCAGCCCATAGAATCAACTGTCACAGAACCCAAAGTTTTAGCCTGGGTATTCCACCAGGTAAGAGCTGATTCTTTCAAAGAACAGGCAGCATAAGACACCTTATGCTCCTCCAGACACTGGCTGATTTTCAGTTTTGTTTCCATCTCCTCGATCCACCTAAGGAGTCCAGCCGCTCCTTCCCTACCTGTGAAAGTAGGTGGGTTACAGGAAGCAAAGTATTTATACGTACATCCCTGTCGTGGTGGATCAGGAGCAGTAGTAGTTGTGCCTGTGGTATGAACAGTTTCAACGTGTCCACCTGTGGCATTATGTTCCACATGACCAGACCCCGAAGTGACATGTGGCTGTGGTGGTATTACAATGCCAGCAGCCGATAGCTGTTCACATAACATACAACAGATATACAGAAACAAACGTTTGATTAAAACAACACTGTTATTATAGAACCATAAAGTTTATGATACAAAGAGTGCCCTTATAATACATCCATACAAACAACCTATCCGTCTATGAGATGTACAATGAAAATCCCAAAAATGTAGGTCAACTGATCTGACTTACCGTAAGAAATACGGTAAACAGGCTAGCACTATAGCTATAGTAGCAAGTACTATAGCTAACCAGATAAGTCTAGCCTCGGTGCTCAGCGTACTGAGCATCCAGATCAGTCCCTGCAACCTTTCCCCAAAGGCTGCCACCCGCTGCTTACATGCAGCAATCATCTCCCTCCACCAGGTCCTCTGAAGGCGATCCTCAATGGTCGCCCTCCAGGCTAGGGTGTCCGCACCCTGAGTAGTCACATGCTCCATAAGAGCCAGGTGAGACGTGAGAATCTCCATCACCGTGTTACGGGTGTCCTCCATCGTGGCATGGTGCTGCTGCAGATCCTGTCGGAGGCCCAGCAGGTCCTGAGATACCTGCTGTACCTGAGCCCGAAGCTCAGCCTGGTGGGAGGATTCTCCCACCTCGTGTACTGGTGCTGGCTCGTCCCGTGGAGCCATAGGGCGTCGTGGAGGTAGTCCCGTAGTCTTGCGGGCTTGGCCCCGCATACGCCTGAGCCCGTCCCATGCCGGGGCTCTGTGTGGTGAGGAGCTCTGCCTCCTCATGGCCGAAGCGTCGGCCAGCGGTGAGTGGGGTGGACTGTGCACCGGTGGGGATCCCGGTGGTGGTGGTGGTATGAACGGAGATCCGGGCGGTAGTGGTGGTACAAAAGGAGATCCGGGTGGTGTAGCTGGTAGCTGTGGTCCCACCTGAGATGATACAGAAGACGCATGAGATGGTACTGCACCCGAGCTCGATCCCGAGCTGTCACTGGGTGTGTCGTCAAGGATGATGTAAGGGAATCTCTGGTAAATATAGTTTTCTCCCGGGTTCGCCATTGCTGAATAAACAAAGTTCTAGATCAGTATCATGAAATAAACATTGAATAATAATATTCAATACAAACATGATATGATATCTCTTCCTATCTCAAAGCAACTATTAGTCTTTAGAATTGTTATAGTTCAGCTTGGATTGACTTAAACTAGAATGCACAAGTATTACAAATTTCAGTTATGCTGGCCACTCATAACTGAAACCTGGATCACTCGATTATCCTAACTTAAATCAACACAAGTTTTGTTCGTTCGTTGTATTCAGTGCTCTCTGTGTCATTATACGAACCTATGGTTATAGTCTAGGTCTCTAAGTCAACCTAATTCCCTATAACCTGTGGCTCTGATACCACCCTGTCACACCCCCACCTCTCGTCACCTGAGAATGATGTCATCAAAAGGGTAGCGGAAGCATAGTGGTGATGTCTCAGAGCATGAGGGGTGACTTACTTGATCCGGTATCATCATAGCACACAGATTACGAAAAGTAAAACTTACATTACAAGGTTCGTGGTTACAAATATTATTACAGATTATACATATTACAATTTGTTTAATTACAGTTGTTGCTAGTGCTGTGAGTGCATCCTCACCGTTGTCCTTGATTGCCTGCAAAAGTTTTAGTTTCGAAAACATCAGCACAAAGCTGGTGAGTTCATACAGTTTAGTTAAATCATATGATATGACAGTTAAGTTCAAATACATGTTCACAGTTCCGGATAACCATGGGACCCGTATCTAGTTCCTTTCGGACGATATGTTCAGTTCTCGATATTACCCGTCGGTAAATATCTTATTGCCTCATTATCTTAATGTCTATCACACCATTAAGAAGTTCAGGAAACAGATAACAAACATTCACACCAGGGGAGATGCAATCCTCCAAGTGAATGGGGTGTCAACCGATAGTACTATCAATGTTTTCTGCTCGGCCACACATGGGTTCACTAGATACAGTTCAAGAATGAGGACTTTGATATCATGATAGAGATACTAACGGCAACAATCCCATGAAATCCACAAATTCAGTTAATCACATGAAATCACGCAGATAACAGTGACACATATCATATGACCAAGAAAAGTTTAGCAGTTATACCCCGATGTTTATAAAACATTAAAAGAACAGGGGTGATACGAAACTCACCTGATGATATAAGGTAGCAAAATCTCTCCAATCTAACAACAAAGAGATGATTCTGCATTTAATAAGTTATTTTTGTTCTAGTTTACTGATTAGATCTTTCCGAACGTTCAATGTCAAAGACATTGCTTAATAAATCATCAACTCGATATTAATTATATCATTAACCAATTTAAGGTTATATCATACAATGTATGATAATGTAGGAATCTACATTGCATTAGATTCCTGATACAAAGTTGATGACTCTCTTGATTAATCTAAATAATCTCGGATTAATCAAATAGTTAATATCGTTGATTATAATATTAAGACAATTTTTAGATGATTTAATGGCTTAGAATTGATTAATCCTTGTTATTGATTACCCAAATATCATGAAATATCACAATGTAGCACCATAATAGGTGAAATAACCAGATTTAACATACTAATCTGACTGTTATCATAAACATCAGATAATCATTCCAATGAGTATGTTAATGATTATGATTAGTTTGAAACACTTGCATTTAACCTTTGCATTTCAAAGATTAATCAAACTAATCACCT
Source organism: Mikania micrantha (assembly GCA_009363875.1). NCBI lineage: Eukaryota > Viridiplantae > Streptophyta > Magnoliopsida > Asterales > Asteraceae > Mikania > Mikania micrantha. Next base: position 30,067,101 of record CM018688.1, read on the forward strand.
ACATTGTCATAATCAAATGGTTTAAACCATTATAATCATAGGTATGATTTCATGCAAACCGGGCATCACAACGGATCAAAACAAGGATTTAACCGTTAGAACTTCGTGTTCTTCGTTTATAATCAATCCTAGCCATCATCTAGGCAATAATCAACAATCCTAACTATCTCATTACGTTCAAAATCAAGATCTAATCAATCAAAATCAAACTAGAAGGTTAAAACGGATCATTACCTGATCTGACGGATTCCTGCGGGTAAAACTACGATCGGGACTTGTATATACGATCCGTGGGATGATCCAGATGTTTGAGGAGCTTAGATTTGAAGTTTGGAAGTGTTATGGAGTTGGTTTTGCGTCTAAGAACAAAGCAGGGTCGAAAATGGTGATATTCTACAAGTATCTACGCAATCTGATCCATTTTAAAAAATTTTGCCGACATAGGACATGGGGCGTAACGCCTGGGTTGGTGCACCCACGCCAGGCGTACCGCCTGACCCGATTTTCATCCCATTTTTGATTTTAAACTTCGTTTCGCGATTCCGGGGGCATACGAACTCCGTTTTGCGTGCGGTTTTCGCCCACGTTCATCATTTTTCACGTTCTAACAATCCCCATTAACAAAAGTTGTTAATTCCTCGTGGATTTCAAACACGATCAAATGTGCTTACGTCATTAATGCCGAATTCTTCGTACGCAACTGCCACAGTCTCCTCCTGTTAGAGAAATTTCGTCCCGAAATTTAATGAAGACTTATCTGTCGACAATTGTTTATGAGAACAAGTGAGGATATTTGGCTTTCATCTGATCTTCACGTTCCCAGGTATATTCAGGTCCTCGTTGAGAGTTCCAGCGAACTTTAACGATTGGTATACGACTGCGTTTGAGTACCTTAACTTCTCGATCCATTACTTCTACCGGTTCTTCGGTAAACTGAAGTTTATCATCGATCTGAAGTTCTTCGAGAGGTACGATCAAAGATTCATCGTTTAAACACTTTTTCAGATTTGATACGTGAAAAACGTCATGAATGTTACTGAGTTCCAGAGGTAATTCGAGTCTGTAGGCTACAGATCCAATTCGTTCAAGAATTTTAAATGGCCCTACAAACCTCGGTGAGAGTTTACCTCGTTTACCAAATCTGAAAATGCCCTTCCAGGGTGATACTTTCAACATTACACGATCACCAACTTGGAATTCTAGTGGTCTACGACGGTTATCAGCATAACTCTTTTGACGATCGCGAGCAGCTTTAATTCGTTCTTGAATCAGTGCGATCTTGTCAGTGGTTTCTTGGATGAATTCTGGGCCAATGATTTGATTTTCTCCTATTTCCGACCAGCAAATAGGAGATCTGCACTTGCGCCCATACAGTGCCTCGAATGGAGCGCATTGTATGCTGGTATGGTAGCTGTTATTGTACGAGAATTCCACAAGTGGAAGATGAATATCCCAGCTACCTCCAAAATCAATCACACAGCTTCTGAGCATGTCTTCTAACGTTTGATTTGTTCGCTCCGTTTGCCCATCCGTTTGTGGATGATAAGCTGTGCTCATATTGATTTGCGTGCCCAGAGCATTCTGAAGAGTTTGCCAAAATCGTGACATAAATCGACTATCTCTGTCAGAAATGATAGAGATCGGTACTCCATGTCGAGATACAATCTCATTAACATAGAGTTTAGCCAGTCGATCCATAGAGTAATCTTCTCGGATGGGTAAGAAATGCGCAGATTTAGTAAGGCGATCAACGATAACCCATATCGAGTCATGGTTACGTGACGTTCTGGGTAGTTTTGTAATGAAATCCATAGAGATCTGATCCCATTTCCACATGGGAATCTCAGGTTGTTGGAGTAACCCAGAAGGTCGTTGATGTTCAGCCTTCACTTTAAGACACGTTAAACATCGGTCCACGTATTCTAATACGTTTCTCTTCATCCCAGGCCACCAGTAAAAATCTCTAAGATCTTTATACATTTTATCGGCACCTGGATGAATAGAATACCTGGATTTGTGCGCCTCATCATTTTGAAGCCTCTTGATTGTATGGATCGCACCAGGGATCATATATACAAGTCCTGATCGCTGTTTTAACCGCAGAAATTCGTCAGATCAGGTAACGGTTCGTTTTAACCTTCTAGTTTGATTTTTATTGATTAGATCTTGATTTTGAACGTAATAAGATAGTTAGGATTGTTGATTATTGCCTAGATGATGGCTAGGATTGATTAGAAATGAAGAACACGATGTTCTAACGGTTAAATCCTTGTTTTGAGCCGTTGTAATGCCCGGTTTGCATGAAATCACAACTATGATTATAATGGATTAATCCATTTGATTATGATGATGTAAATGATTAGTTTGGTTAATCTTTGAAATGCAAAGGTTAAATCTGAGTGTTCCAAACTAATCACAATCATTAACATACTTATTGGAACGATTATCTGATGTTTGTGATAACAGTCAGATTAGTATGTTAATCATGGTTATTAAACCTATTCTAAGACTATGTTGTGATATTTCATGATATCTGGGTAATCAATGATAAGGATTTATCATTTCTAAGCCATTAATCTGTTCAGGAACTGTTTTAGCATTATAATCAACAATATTAACTATTTGATGACTTTCAAGACAATGTCTTTGACATTGAACGTTCGGAAGGATCTAATCAGTAGGTTAAAACGTAAATGACTTATTAAGGGTAAACTGATGCAGAATTATACTGTTAGTACCAGTTTACGAGAGATCTTGCTACAGCAAGACAACAGGTGAGTTCTTATAGCCCTGTTTTAAATGTTTTATCATTTTGGGCTGATATGCATGTTATAAAGTTATTTTATGAAAATGATTGTAATCTGATTATGATCAGATAAAGTATGTTTTAAGGTGAAGTATGTTTCAGATAATGAATGTTTATAGATAAAGAATGTTTTAAAGAAAAGAATGTTTTAAATCTCAACTATGATTGAGAAGTAAATGATTTAAAGAATTTCAGCTGAGATGTAATGAATATGTTAAGCCTCAATGATGATTGAGAAATAAATGATTTTTAAGAATCTCAGCTAAAATATAATGAATGTTTTAAAGTCTCAACTGCGGTTGAGAAAGAAATGATGTTAAAGGACTCAACCGAGGTTGAGTAGGAAATGAGGTTTTGCTGGCTGCGGTTGTGCAAAACTTGAACTCCACGGTGAAAGGAGCCGTTTATGATGATGATGGTTTAAATGATTTAAACCATATTATGTATGAATGATATATGTAAAGAAGTCTTGTACCGGTATGAGCCATCAATTTCGGTTGATGGTTAAAGAGTCCTGTGGAAACATAGGCCTGCCGACTGTGTGTCGCCAGTTCAGTTAAAGAAATCTTAGGCATGCTTGAGTTATCAGCTGCGCGTTGATAGTGTTAAAGAAATCTTATACATGTATGAGTTACCAGCTGCGGGTTGGTAGTTTAAGAGCCTTGTGATTGCACAAGCCTGTTTGACTTTAGGGTCAGCAGTTAACGGTGAAGTTCCTTCACTATATGAATGATGTTATGATAATATGTATGTTATGTAAGTATGTTATGATGATATGTAGGTGATGAAAGTATGATATGAGAACAGGTATGTTATGTATTTAAATTGTGTCATGTGATGACATGAATAAATAAAGATTTTTCTAAGAAATGAACTTAGAACTCACCAGCATAAAGCTGATTGTTTTACATGCATATCAGGTTGAATAGTTTGAGAAAGGAGACCAGGAAGGCTCATGGCATACGTTGAAGACTATCCCTGGCATAGACTGGCTGTACTATATGACTGTTAGAAGAGTGGGTTATGTTTAATGTGTAAAAGTTTGTTTAGATCTTTATGATAGTTATGTTGTTACCCTACATTCCGCTGCTATGATAATGTAATTATGGTTTAAGTATTATCGGTTTGATGTTTTGCCAACTGAGGGGTTCGGGGCCTCTCAAGTTGGTATCAGAGCCATAGTTTGAGAGATCTGGTCATCCCTAATGACTAGACTTAAACTGAAAATGGGACTGAAGGATAAGAATGCCAGTCAAGGGTAGTTTGATGCCATGAGCTGAATGTTATGTATGAGTTAAGACATAGATGTAAGGTTAGAAAGGTAGTTAGAGTCATGCACTTTGGGGTGACGTGATGGGAAACGTTTAGAGCCTATGAGTTAGGTAAATGGTTAATAACACCTGATCAACGTCATTAACGATTTACAAAGCTTATTTCGTGCTAAACTGATCCTGTACTGATTCTCCAATTGATGCATCTTGTAGATAGTTAAATGGCTGGACAAAGGGGTAGACCAAGGAAGCAACCACAGGAACCTGAAGAACCGCATATCGAGAATAAAGAACCCGTCAATGAAGACGACTACGAGCACAACGAGCGACCGGAAGATGAAGATGAGTTTACTTTAGAGCCTATCGTAGTGAAGGCTATTTCTGATGAGGTCTGTAAAGTTTTGGATGATAAGCTACCAGCTTTGGTTACAAAAATACTGAAGGATACTTTGAAAGACAAGTCTGAAGGAGCTAATGACAGCACCAAAGAAGAGGAAGTTGTGATCACCGGAACTAAGAATAGTGATTTTACGTCAGAGAAACGGAAGGGTTGTGATTACAAGGCCTTCAAAGGATGCAATCCACCCTCATTTGATGGTAAGAAGGATGCTGTGGCCACCTGTCATTGGGTTTCGGCTATGGAGGCGGTTATTGCTATCAGTGAATGCCGGGAAGATCAAGCTGTGAAATTTGCAGCTCACTCATTTACTGAAGAAGCTCTACATTGGTGGAACACTGTTAAGCAGTCAAAGACCACTACTGATGTGGAGGGTTTTAAATGGGAGGACTTGAAGGAATTAGTTATAAAACACTTCTGTCCAAAGAATGAAATTGATAAAATCGAACGGGAATTTCTGACTTTGAAAGCTGGACGTATGAACCATCGGCAATATACGTCAAAATTTAATGAAATGTCAAGACTGGTTCCTCATTTGGTAAATACGGAGGAACGCAGATTGAAGCTATATGTGGAAGGGTTACCACCTAAAGTCCGAACACATGTGAAGGCGCATGCTCCTAGGACTTTTGAATCAGCAGTAGAAATCAGCGGCATTGTTTGGGATGATGTTGTGGAAGGTGAACCAACAAAGGAAGAACCGAAGCAAAAGTGGTCACCGGGATTCAAAAGAAATAGAAATGGTAAACCGGGACTCCCCATGAAAAAGCTTAAAGTAGAAGAATTTGAAACGTGCACCAAGTGCGGAAGGAAGCATGGGGGAGAATGTCGCCTGGGGACTACTTTGTGCTACCGTTGTGGAAAAACTGGACACCTCTCGTATAATTGTCCAACCATACTAAAGTGTTACAATTGTGGTGGGATCGGTCACATGAGCAAGAATTGTTTTAAACCAAAGACAATACCTACTGAAGCCAGTAAACCTGAAAGTAGCAAGGGAGGGGAGAAGCAAAAGGCAAAAGCTCGTGCCTTTACTATGACCAGAGATCAGGCAGCCAAAGACCCGGATGTGGTGACAGGTACATTCTTGATTAAAGATATCCCTGCTTCAGTGCTATTTGATTCTGGTGCAAGTATGAGCTTTGTGGCTATTACTTTTTGTGATAAACTGTGTGCAAATGTTAAAAAGATAGAAAATGTCTTTAACATAGAAACTGCTCTTGGTAAATCTACTAGAGTAACGGAGGCCATTGAGGATGATTGTTACATTGATATAGAAGGTCATAGATTCCCTGTTAAGTTGTTTCTGATTACGTTAGGAGGTTTTGATGTAGTTTTGGGAATGGATTGGTTGGCCAAACATGAGGCTAACATTGTCTGTCGACGAAATATGATTTTCTTAACAGCTCTCAATGGGAGATCAGTAACGGTTTACGGGGATAAAGTGTTTAATGCGCCTAAAGTCATTTCAATGATTAAGGCGAGTGAATTTATGAGGCGAGGGTGTGGGGCTTATCTGGCTTATGTTATTGATAAAGAAATTAAGGTAAAAGAATTGGAAGACGTACCCGTGGTGTGTAACTTTCCTGATGTATTTCCTGAGGATTTGCCAGGACTTCCACCTGATCGGGAAATCGAATTCCAAATTGATGTTGTGCCAGGAGCTCAACCTGTCGCCAAGGCACCGTACCGTCTGGCCCCAACAGAGATGAAAGAATTAATGACCCAACTACAAGACCTTCTAGACAAAGGTTTTATACGACCGAGTGTGTCACCTTGGGGTGCACCAGTGTTGTTTGTAAAGAAAAAGGACGGAAGTATGAGGATGTGTATTGATTATAGGGAATTGAATAAGCTCACAATAAAGAATAAGTATCCGTTACCAAGAATTGACGATCTATTTGATCAATTGCAAGGGGCAAGTTGGTTTTCTAAAATAGATCTCAGATCAGGGTATCATCAATTAAAGGTGAGAGAACAAGACATTCCGAAGACAGCATTTCGCACACGTTATGGACACTATGAGTTTCTTGTGATGTCTTTCGGATTAACAAACGCTCCTGCGGCGTTTATGGATTTAATGAATCGGGTGTGCAGACCTATGTTAGACCGATCAGTGATTGTGTTTATTGACGATATATTAATATACTCAAGGAGTGAAGGTGATCATGCGTGTCATATCCGGGAAGTTCTTGAAATACTAAGAAGAGAAAAGCTTTATGCTAAATTCTCTAAATGTGCCTTTTGGCTACAGGAAGTACAATTTTTAGGTCATGTTATTAGTCCAGAAGGCATAATGGTGGACCCAGCTAAAGTAGAAGCGGTAATGAAATGGAATCCTCCGAAAACACCAACGGAAGTGCGTAGCTTTCTCGGTTTAGCAGGTTATTACAGAAGATTTATTCAGGATTTCTCTAGGATTGCTACACCGTTGACAAAATTGACGAGGAAAGAAGTAAAGTATGATTGGGGTCCAACTCAGGTTCAAGCTTTTGAAGAACTAAAGAAGAGATTAACTGAAGCTCCTATTTTAACACTGCCGGATGGTAATGAAGACATGGTGGTGTACTCAGATGCGTCTTATCTGGGTTTGGGTTGTGTACTTATGCAAAGGGGAAAGGTAATAGCATATGCCTCAAGACAATTGAAAACCCATGAAGCTAATTATCCAACACATGATTTGGAATTGGCTGCTGTGGTATTTGCCTTAAAAATTTGGAGGCATTATTTATATGGAGTGAAATGTACAATCTACACAGATCATAAAAGTTTAAAATACTTCTTTGAACAGAAAGACTTGAATATGAGACAAAGAAGATGGCTTGAGTTACTTAAAGACTATGACTGTGAGATTTTGTATCACCCAGGAAAAGCCAATGTGGTGGCTGATGCTCTAAGTCGTAAAACAGAACACTCCGCTATACAAGTTAAGTCTTATAGTTTGGTAATAACACCTGACTTTCTGAATGAGCTCAAAGATGCACAGAAGGAAGGACTAAAGGAAGAAAATGTTGGATTCGAAAGAATCTTTGGTCAAGTCAAGAATCTAGAAGAAAATGAATTTGGTATTAAGGTTCGATTTGGTCGAATGTGGGTTCCACGAAATGGGGACATCAGGTCAAGGATTCTAGACGAAGCACATAAGTCACGCTACTCTATTCATCCTGGTGCAACGAAAATGTATCAAGACCTTCGAAAGGATTATTGGTGGCCAGGTATGAAGTTTAATGTAATGCAGTACGTAAACAAATGTTTGACATGTGCACAAGTGAAAGCTGAACATCAGAAACCCTATGGTTATGTGCAACCTTTAGAAGTCCCCGAATGGAAATGGGAACACATCACCATGGATTTTATAACTAAGTTGCCTCTTACGGCGAAACGTCATGATGCTATTTGGGTGATTGTAGACCGGTTAACAAAAAGTGCTCATTTCTTGCCTATGCGGGAGACTTATACGTCGGAGAAACTGTCTGAACTATTTGTGAAAGAAATAATTATGAGACATGGAGTTCCAGTTTCTATAGTGTCAGATCGTGACACGCGGTTCGTTTCAAGATTCTGGAAACGGTTTCATGAATCAATGGGTACAAGACTCAATATTAGCACTGCGTATCATCCTCAGACCGATGGACAGTCTGAAAGGACTATCCAAACCTTAGAAGATATGCTCAGAGCTTGTATTATTGATTTTGGTGGTAGTTGGGATGATCATTTACCATTGGTGGAATTCTCGTACAACAATAGCTACCATGCTAGTATTGGAATGCCACCATATGAGGCATTGTATGGACGGCGTTGTAGGACACCGGTATGTTGGGGAGGTGTAGGACAGAAAGAAGTGGAAAGTAAAGCTGCAGTGTTAGATTTGACAGAAAAGCTTCAACTAGTTAAAGCGCGAATGAAAGCTGCACAGGATCGACAGAAGTCTTATGCCGATAAAAGACGAAGACCAATAGAGTTTGAAGTAGGTGATCAAGTACTGTTAAAAGTTTCACCATGGAAGGGAGTTATTCGATTTAGGAAGAGAGGAAAGTTGAGTCCGAGATTTATTGGACCTTTTCGAATAGTGGCACGGGTTGGTAAGGTAGCTTACCGATTAGATCTACCAGATGAACTGAGTGGAATTCATCCGACATTTCACGTTTCACATCTGAGAAAATGTCTAGCGGATGATGTAGCATATGTGCCTTTAAATGATATTGAAGTTGATGAAAGATTGAATTACATAGAAGAACCAGTTGCAATTGTTGATATGAAAGAGAAACAGTTACGTAACAAGGTGATTAGGCAAGTTAAGGTTCAGTGGAAACACCGAAAAGGATCCGAAGCGACATGGGAGACTGAAGATGAGATGAAACGACTCTACCCACATTTGTTTGAAATGTAACAGGTTTCGAGGACGAAACCTATTGTAAGAAGGGTAGATTTGTAACAACCGAAAATTTAGTAACTTAATAATAAACGTACGAGATTTCGGTTACTGTTGAAACTGTGATGATTGCGTACGAAAAATTCGGCAATTATGATGTAAGCACATTTGGTCGTGCTTGAAATCCACAAAGATTTAGCAACTTTTGTTATTGGGGATTGATAGTATGTGAAAAATGATGAACGTGGGCGAAAACCGTGCGCAAAACGGAGTTCGTATGCTCCCGGAATCGCGAAAACAAGTTAAAACTCAAATGATGACGCAGGGTGACGTGGGGCGCTACGCCTGGCGCCATACGCCCAGTTGGGGCGATGCGCCCCAGGCTTTATGTCGGCCAAAGTTGGATAAGAACCATCAGAACGCAATGGAAACTTCAGAAACGTAATTTCTCGACCCTGCTCGACCTTTGAACGACCTAAAGCCATATTTTCATCCTTTAAACACCATTTTGAAGCCTCTTGATTGTATGGATCGCACCAGGGATCATATATACAAGTCCTGATCGCTGTTTTAACCGCAGAAATTCGTCAGATCAGGTAACGGTTCGTTTTAACCTTCTAGTTTGATTTTTATTGATTAGATCTTGATTTTGAACGTAATAAGATAGTTAGGATTGTTGATTATTGCCTAGATGATGGCTAGGATTGATTAGAAATGAAGAACACGATGTTCTAACGGTTAAATCCTTGTTTTGAGCCGTTGTAATGCCCGGTTTGCATGAAATCACAACTATGATTATAATGGATTAATCCATTTGATTATGATGATGTAAATGATTAGTTTGGTTAATCTTTGAAATGCAAAGGTTAAATCTGAGTGTTCCAAACTAATCACAATCATTAACATACTTATTGGAACGATTATCTGATGTTTGTGATAACAGTCAGATTAGTATGTTAATCATGGTTATTAAACCTATTCTAAGACTATGTTGTGATATTTCATGATATCTGGGTAATCAATGATAAGGATTTATCATTTCTAAGCCATTAATCTGTTCAGGAACTGTTTTAGCATTATAATCAACAATATTAACTATTTGATGACTTTCAAGACAATGTCTTTGACATTGAACGTTCGGAAGGATCTAATCAGTAGGTTAAAACGTAAATGACTTATTAAGGGTAAACTGATGCAGAATTATACTGTTAGTACCAGTTTACGAGAGATCTTGCTACAGCAAGACAACAGGTGAGTTCTTATAGCCCTGTTTTAAATGTTTTATCATTTTGGGCTGATATGCATGTTATAAAGTTATTTTATGAAAATGATTGTAATCTGATTATGATCAGATAAAGTATGTTTTAAGGTGAAGTATGTTTCAGATAATGAATGTTTATAGATAAAGAATGTTTTAAAGAAAAGAATGTTTTAAATCTCAACTATGATTGAGAAGTAAATGATTTAAAGAATTTCAGCTGAGATGTAATGAATATGTTAAGCCTCAATGATGATTGAGAAATAAATGATTTTTAAGAATCTCAGCTAAAATATAATGAATGTTTTAAAGTCTCAACTGCGGTTGAGAAAGAAATGATGTTAAAGGACTCAACCGAGGTTGAGTAGGAAATGAGGTTTTGCTGGCTGCGGTTGTGCAAAACTTGAACTCCACGGTGAAAGGAGCCGTTTATGATGATGATGGTTTAAATGATTTAAACCATATTATGTATGAATGATATATGTAAAGAAGTCTTGTACCGGTATGAGCCATCAATTTCGGTTGATGGTTAAAGAGTCCTGTGGAAACATAGGCCTGCCGACTGTGTGTCGCCAGTTCAGTTAAAGAAATCTTAGGCATGCTTGAGTTATCAGCTGCGCGTTGATAGTGTTAAAGAAATCTTATACATGTATGAGTTACCAGCTGCGGGTTGGTAGTTTAAGAGCCTTGTGATTGCACAAGCCTGTTTGACTTTAGGGTCAGCAGTTAACGGTGAAGTTCCTTCACTATATGAATGATGTTATGATAATATGTATGTTATGTAAGTATGTTATGATGATATGTAGGTGATGAAAGTATGATATGAGAACAGGTATGTTATGTATTTAAATTGTGTCATGTGATGACATGAATAAATAAAGATTTTTCTAAGAAATGAACTTAGAACTCACCAGCATAAAGCTGATTGTTTTACATGCATATCAGGTTGAATAGTTTGAGAAAGGAGACCAGGAAGGCTCATGGCATACGTTGAAGACTATCCCTGGCATAGACTGGCTGTACTATATGACTGTTAGAAGAGTGGGTTATGTTTAATGTGTAAAAGTTTGTTTAGATCTTTATGATAGTTATGTTGTTACCCTACATTCCGCTGCTATGATAATGTAATTATGGTTTAAGTATTATCGGTTTGATGTTTTGCCAACTGAGGGGTTCGGGGCCTCTCAAATTTTGACTTATAAAAGTCAAAATTAGACATTTTTCCTCTTTACAATTCCAATTCCTTGAAACTTGCATATTTCTAACCCTTGAACTTTGTTTTCGTACAATCACATCCCATTTCAGTTAAGTATAAGTTTAACTGAGTTAATCCGGAATACCGAATTGTCATTTATCGACCAATTGACACATCATTGGGCTTGATTAATCCAATTGGGCCTCCATCAAGTTCACTGGGCCTATCTTGAGCTTACTGGGCCACCCTTGGGCTTATTGGACTATCTAAACCTCATTGGGCCTACTCTAGCCTTATTGGGCCTTCCTAAATCTCATTGGGCCTACACTGGCCTCATTGGGCCTACATTGGCTCTGTTGGGCCTACATTGGCTCTGTTGGGCCTGTGATATCACCATCTTCAGTTAACAAGGTTAATCCGAAAAGTCGGATTGTCACATTGACTATAGCAAGGGCAAGTAAGGTCGTCTCCACAGGGAATCAGTGGAAAGTGCTAATTGTCACTACAAACTAATTAATCTAAGAAAAATGAAAACTTGATTGAATTGAATTAAGAGAATCGTTTAAAAGAAACAAACTTTAACTTTTGATTTGAAAACAATTAATGAAAAAGGTAATCACTTCCGGTTTTTAGGTTGTAAGATCCACAATGAATGTAAGTTAAACCTAGATTGAAATCATATAAAATTGAGGTTGCCAATCAATTTGATTGAAGTGATAAAGATGGAACGAACGTTTAAGACTTGCTCATTCACAAAATTACCAATAGACATATGCAACACATCACACGACTACCAATGAGTAAACGATGCAAGAAAACCGAATCACTGATGGTAACGCAACAATACGAAAACATAAATCTATTGTTTAAATCAACCAAAAAGAAATCGTATCAAGTTTACAATCAAAAACCTAGATCAACATTCAAACATTGTTTCACTTACAACCCTAACCAACCGGAAGCGATTACGAAGAATCTAGCCTTGCCTCATCGCGATTTGGTCTTCAATCGTTGATTCCATGGATGAATTCTTGGATTGAATCTTGATTTGGAGGGTTGGATCCACTCAAAAACTGTCAAAAATCGTCCCACATTGGCCCCAAAAACCTTAACTTTCGACTTAAATGGAATGTGGCTTGAAAATAGGCAAAATAGGGTTAAAAACTCGTTTTCCGCGTTTTGGGCGTAGCCTACGCTGGGCCAAGCTGAACGGTGCCAAATTTCTGTCAATGCTGAATTTTTGGGCGTAGCCTACGCTCGGGTGTAGCCTACGCTGACCTGGGCGTAGCCTACGCCCAGTCTGACTTCACCAACGGCTTCGTCTCGTCGAGAAACTCGGTTTTCATATATTATGGCTTCCGTAACTCCTCCTCTAGCTCAAGATATGCGCTTCCGAAGTTATGAGCTTTTCTCGACAGTTTCTGATCCATCTGTGCATCCCTCTATATGTGTTTTTACCTGCAATTCACAATTGTATATCAAAGTATCATCGTTCCACGTAAAATGCCCATAAAAACGCAACTTTAAACTGTTAAAGAACCTGAAAATCACACACATATCACATTGTGCACACTAGGGATGTACACCAGTGTAGGGTTTGCGTGCAACTTTAGCAGGTATTGCAGCAACTTGATGGAGGGGTACGGGCATCGCGTAATTTTGAATGATCTTCTGTTTCTTCTTTGGTTGTTCCTCTTTAGCTTTTCCTGAGTCCTTCTTTAGAACTCTTGAGGCTACCATCAAGTCGGTAAGTTTGGCTGACAGTGATATATCGTTCGCCTGGATTGGCCATCACTGTATACACAAAATTTTCATATCAGTACCATGAGATAAATATTGAATAATAATATTCAACGTACGTAAACATGATATGATATCTCTTCCTATCTCAAAGCAGCTATTCGTCCTTATAGTTATTACTGTTCTGCTTGTATTAAATTTCACTAGAACGCACACGTGTTGCAAATTTCAGTTATGCTGGCCACTCATAACTAGAATTTGTACCACCTGATTATTCTAGCTCAATTCAAAACAAGTTTTGTTCATTATTTATGTTCGGTGCTCTCTGTGTCACTATACGAGCCTATGGTTATAGTCTATGTCTCTAAGTCCACCTAAATTCTACAACTTGTGGCTCTGATACCACCTTGTTACACCCCACCTCTCGTCACCTGAGATGATGTCATTCGTCACTCTGAGAAGGTTGCGGAAGCATAGTGGTGATATCTCAGAGATGATGTGTGACTTACTTGATCCGGTATCACAACACATAGATTAACTTAAGATAAATACATTACAAGGTTCGTCATTACAGTCAACATTACAGTTTACAACTAAGTTTATTAAACAAATTAACTTATTTAATTACAAGTGGTTGAAAGTGCAGCCTCACCATGGGTCACTATCTCCCTGCAAAAGCGGTTGAGTTTGAAAGATCAGCACAAAGCTGGTGAGTTCGTAAAGTTCAAGTCAAACCATATGATATGATAAGATATACAAGTTCTCAAAATATTCAGTTCGAGATAACCATGGGACCTATATCTAATTCCTTTCGGACAATTCTACGTTCTATGAAGATACTACCTGTCGGTAAATATCTTAATGCATCATTATCTTAGTGTCTGTCACTAGCATTAAGAAGGTATTTCGGAAAAAGGTGACAAACATTCACACAAGGGGAGATGCAAACCTCCCAGTGAATGGGTTGTCAGCCAATAGTACTATCATTGATGCCTGTTCGGCCCCACATGGGTTCACTAGATACAGTTTCGAATAATGAAGACTTTTGATACTGTGATAAATATACTAACGGCAAAATCCCATGAAATATTTCAAGAGTCACATGAAATCACGCAGATAACAGTGATACATATCATATGTTCAGAAACAGATTTACAGAATTACCCCGATGATTAGAAAACATTAAAGATAAAAGGGGTTGTACGAAACTCACATGAAGTCTCGAACTAGTGAAATCACACGCAAACTGATGATAATAGCTAAATTCTGCATTAGTTTATGTTTAATGAGTTATTTATGTTAACTTACTGATTAGATCTTTCTGAACATCCAATGTCAAAGACATTGCAGTGAAAGTCATCAAACCGATATTAGACGTTCAATTAGTTAATTTAATGTCATATCATACAATGTATGATAATGTAGGAACCTATACTGATTTAGGTTCCTAATATAAGGTTAATGATACGTTTGATTAATCAGAATAATCTTAGATTAACCGAATAGTTAATGTTGTTGATTATGGTGCTAAAACAGTTTCTAGATGAATTTATGGCTTACGAACGATCAATCCTTGTTATTGATTACCCAAATATCATGAAATATCATAATGTGACATTGGAATAGGTTTAATAACCATGTTTAACATACTAATCTGATTGTTATCATAAACATCGGATGATCCTTCCAATGAGTATGTTAATGATTGTGATTAGTTTGAAACACTTGGATTTAGCCTTGCATTTCAAAGATTAATCAAACTAATCACCTACATTGTCACAATCAAATGATTTAAATCATTATAATCATGGTTATAATTTCATGAAAACCGGGCAGTACAACGGATCAAAACAAGGATTTACCTATTAGCATATCCAATTTTTCGTTTATAATCAATCCTAGCCATCATCTAGGCAATAATTAACAACCCTAACTATACCATTATGTTCAAAAACAAGATCTAATCAACCATTATCAAACTAGAAGGTTAAAACGAACTGTTACCTAATCAGACGGAATTTCAACTATAGAACAATGATCAGCAGTTGCAGATAAGTTTCCTGGCTTCAAACACACGATTTGATGGCTTTAGAATGGAGATTGGAGGTCCAAAGTTGGTGTTCTTCGTTTATGGTGCCAGCTCCAAACCCAAGTTATATATGGGTATTTTACAAGTGTATATGTATACACACAAATGGGGGATTGGAAGAATAAGATCTTTAGATCAAATGAAATTGTCTGAAATTTTGAATAGAATTCAGATGTTCAGAATTTGAGATCGATTTAGGGTAACTTGGTTGTAACGTCGTTGGTAGTTCCCGATCTCTCATCTCTTTCACTTGTGATGGTAGATGATGTAGGTATATTGAAGGAGATAAGGAAGAAAAGCTAGAAACTAAAGCCATGGTTGATTTCCTCTTCTTCATCGCATCCCTCGTTTCTCCTTCTTTCTCTGATTCTCTCTCTATCTCTAGCTCTCTTTTACAGACATTTGGGGAATTCAAAATTTGAACCGATTTTGTGGACATGGTAGTCTAAAAGGGATTTGGGTGGGATCAATTTTGCAAGCTTTTGACATTAAAAAGTCTATGCAATAAACACTTGTACATCATGTCTTACAAGTTGCACAACTCTTAATTTTAGGGTTTGTATCATGTGAAAACTCGGTCTTAGAGAGAATACCTTTAAACTTTATCTGAGTCGTTGATTTGAAATCTTGAAAATGAATATGTGGTGCACATTAACTTGAATTAAAATTAGGTTTAAATAAAAAAATATGGTTTAATGTGTACCACATTTTTATTTTCAAGATTTCAAATAAACGCCTCAGATAAAGTTGAAGAGTTTTCTCTCTAAGATCATGTTTTCACGAAATATATATATATATATATATATATATATATATATATATATATATATATATATATATTTTGAACCACATATTTTAAGGGTATAAAAGTAATTTTCTTTTAAAATAATAGAAGTTACTTTTATACTCTTCTAAACTTGTGGTTAAAGTTGGTTCTTTTAGTTCTCAGGTTTAAATATTTCTCATTTGATCATCCCCCTATATATATAATGGTTTTTAATGTTATAAGTCCATATATATATATACAACAACAACCTTACCCAGTATATTCCCACTTTTCAGTAGGGTCTGGGGGGAAGGATAGATACAAACCTTACCCCTATCCCAATTGGGATAGAGAAGCTACTCCGAAAAAGTCCCTGGCTCAAAGTTATCGTTTGAAGTTTATCATCCCAACGATTTTAACGTTATTTTCACAAAATAATTAAAATAACGTTAAAATTAGTGCACTTTTACTTTTGCACCTTAAGAGCCCACACATATCTACCTATACTAATAAATCAAGGTTTCTAATGCCACATGTAATGTTTCTAGAGCTTCTCAACCTTCATTTCCCTCCTCTCTCTCATATTAATTATCTAATATTAAATAACAATATTAAATATTAAAAATACTTTTAATTCATTTTTGAAATAAAAAAGATTTTTTAATACATTAAAATAGATTAATATTAAAGACACACTTTTAAAAAATTATTATAGATTATAAAATTATCAAAAACAATTATTTGAAACACAATATTTAAAGAAAAACAAATTATAAAAAAAGTTAGTGTTTAAAGAAACAATAATATTATTATTTAATACTTAAAATATTAAATTATACAAAATTGTAATCCTGTTTTATATTAAAAATCATCTTATATTTTTCTAAACTTTCATTGATAATTGTTCGTTATATTTATTTATTTAATCCGTGTAATACACGGGATACTAACCTAGTATACATTATATGCGTGCACCGCAAATGGGGCGTTAAGTCCATATATATATATATAGGGAAAAAATAAAATGAAAACCACATGTTAATGAGAAAACCGCGAAAACCATGCAAATAATTTCTAAACGGTGATGAATTAGCAAAAACACAAAAAAGAAACCTCTCATATTTATGTAAAACGAAAACCATGAAAAAAAACAAAGATTCGGGCAAAAAATGCCGGGTTAACGATATAAGGGAGGGTTAACATTTGAACCTCTCCCTATATATATATATAGGACGGTTAACGTACATATTAGTATTAACGTGCTAAACGTAGGAAGCCACAGGAACGCGCCATGTGTCATTAGGGTAAGGGGTATTATCGTCCATATAAAATTACAGACCGTGATTTACAAAATTATAGACTGACATTTAACACTCATAATCAAGGACCATTGTGATAATCACAGACCAATAATTACGGACCACATAATATAACAACCACAGACCGTATTTTAACATACATAATCAAGGACAAAATGCATAATCACGGACCGCGTTATATGAAAATCACGGACCGCCATTTAACATTCATGATTAAAGGATCAACTGTATAATTACGTACCAATAATTATGTACCAATCATAAAAATCACGGATCACCTAAAAAAACTTAAAAAAACTATGACAATACTATACTCAAATTAAAGATAATAAAATTCTCAATTTTATGGTGTAATTTTTTTTTAAAAAATAATAAAGCATATAAAAGTTATTTAATTTTTAAAAAACGAGTGGAATTTGTTGTAATATACAAAATGTTGTTGTTCCTCTTTTGCCCTTCCAGCTATTTTTTACGTTTGTTTTGTGGAGAAAGTTGTATAAAGTGTGGACCACTAGATTTCATCCATTGATTAGTTTGATACAAGGGTCCAGATTTCATCCTACGTTTTATACGTTAAGCACCATATGTATTTGATCCAGCTCCTATATATATATATATATATATATATATATTCTTTTTCTAATTTATAAGGTTATAAATAAAATTCAACCAAATGATTAGCGTGGATATAAAAGAATTGAAAAGAAAATATAAGGTACTCATCTATAAAAGCTAAATATACATAAAAATAATTGAAAAAAAATTGTTCAGTTTTGATTAATTCGGTTAACAAAGGTAAGAAACTGAAACCATAATTAATTTTCACTTAATTTCGGTTATTTTTATCAGTCAATGGTTCGGATTTTTTTCTCACCACTAAATTCATAAAAAAAAACATCAAAAAAGGTAACATAGCAAGTTATATTTTGAAAAGTGGGAAATGTGACTTAAAATCATAATAAAAAATTAATATTTTTAATATTAAAACGTCCTCCTGGTATAGTTAAAATTCATACGTTAATATAACATTAGTTCATTTAGTAAATAATTTATCTTTTAAATAAAATGTCAAATTTACACAAAGATATAATATATTCAAGATAAGAGTTGACAAATTTTACGTTCAGAAATATAATATTTAAAATTAAGGGTGCTTATCAGATCGGATTATTCGAGTTCGAAAATTTTTAACAATCTACATAAAACCTGAATTAGAAATATGTTAATCCTATTCAAATATATCCTAATAAACTTATTTTTACATATAAAAAATACGAGTAACCCGAATAAACATGTTTTATTCGGTTTGATTTAAGATATCCAATACGAATAAACAAGATTTTGTATATCTGATACATGATCCGATCAAAATAAGAACAAATATCCGATCTGAATCTATCAAAATTTCTAATACGAATGGATTTTTCGGGTTTCAGATACTAAACACTTTTAAAATCTAATAAAATCAAAGTTTTTTTTTTCCGCTGATTAACAAATTTCCCCCCTAATTTCTTTGTTTTTCTTTTTTTTTTAATTAACTTGGTGCGCATGCATGCCTAACATCCAATCGATTCTTGATTTCATGCATTGCGCAAGCTTTGCATGATGATCATCTTTGTGTTCTTCAATTGTCATAATCAGGCATAAGAATGTCCAAATTATTTAGTTTTACAACCCTAAGGGATCGATGGTTTCGCTATTTCTTCTCATACTCCGGCCTCCAATCCGTATCCACAGATCTCGGCGATGGTACAATCATGCATTGCTGGATCCCCAAATTGTACAAGCCATGGAAGCCTAATCTTCTCCTCCTCCACGGCTTCGGAGCCAACGCCATGTGGCAATACGCCGATCTCCTCGGCCACTTCACCCCTAAATTCAACGTCTTCGTGCCGGACTTGCTTTTCTTCGGCGGCTCGTTCACCAACCGGCCGGAACGGTCGGAATCGTTCCAGGCGCGATGTGTGATGAAGATGTTGGATCATGGGTTTGGGGTGAGGCGGATGAGCCTGGTTGGGATAAGTTACGGTGGGTTCGTTGGGTACAGCATGTGCGTGCAGTTCCCGGAGGCGGTGGAGCGGCTGGTGGTGTGTTGCGCCGGTGTTTGCTTGGAGGAGAAGGATTTGACGGATGGGTTGTTTAGGGTTTCCGATGTGAAGGAGGCTGAGAAGATTTTGTTGGCACAAACGCCTGAGATGTTGAGGGAATTGATGAAATTTTCATTTGTAAAGCCTTTAAAGGGAATCCCAGATTACTTTCTTACCGATTTCATCAATGTAAGTTCACAATTTAGATCTGATTTTCATTTATCTATTTTATGATTTGTTATTGTTATTGCTATTCGTGTCAATACAATACAAATATTAAGGAGATAACACCCTATAAGAACTTGTACATTGTACTTGTTACATATAATCACAAGAGAGATTGGTTATCTTTTTACATTACCATTATTGAATTATAGTAAAGCAATATTTTCTTTAGCCTATGGACTTAATTGTATGTCATACTGGCCTTTTCATCGGAATTATATGTTTTACTGTTGTTATGACTGATTGATACTAGTTCCGTACTTCCGTGTTGTTCTTGTATGTTTTAAAGTATGCTTCACATTTTAGACTTATAGAGCGTTATGCCTGCTCCTCTTTTGGTCTATTTATGATACAGACTTGCTGACTTGCTCTTATGTATGCTTTTGATACTAGATACTTGTTAGGAACTGGTATTTGTATGTTTGTTTGTTTTCGGAGACGTTTTCTTTTTTTAGTACTAGCTACTACTTTGTGAAAGTAAGGTTTGTCCTCCATTGACCCTGTCCACACCCTACTCTTTGAAAGAGATTTTGATGTGTATGTTTTTTTGTCCTTTTTTTTTTGTTTAAAATTGATAATTATTGAATGATATAACAGTAGGATAAAAGGATTAAGGAAGCCAGATATGTTTCATAAGCTTTTTGAATCATGCAGGTGATGTGTTCAGATTTTGTAAAAGAAAAGAGGGAACTTATTCAATCAATTCTCAAGGACAGACACCTTTCAAGATTCCCCAAGATTAACCAGGTTAGAATCTTTTCTTTCGCGGTCTTAAATCCTTTTCTATGCATTCAAATGAACAAAACGCAAACTGTTACTTGTAACCATGCAAGCTTTGATCATTATGATGCTAGCTCTAGAAAGGTTTGATGATCTTCTTTTCATATATACCTAGGCATAGATTATTGATACATCACACAGCTTAATTTGATATTTCGTAAACTTTTTCTTTTAAAAAATAATAGTTAAATAAATGATTGATGGTAATACGTGTGTATTGTTAATGATTTGACAAGGGATATATATGATGCGTGAATTGTCAAGATAGTCTACTAATTGTAAACACATTATACCAATCCCCACTAACACTTATTTCATAATCTCATTATCAAATATGCTTTGTTCTTGTACAATTTCAAACAGCCAACATTGATACTATGGGGAGATCAAGATCAAATTTTTCCTTTGATCCTTGGTGAAAGATTACAAAGGTCAGGTTTTGATTTTGTTTTTGTTTTTTTTGTCTCATGAGTCTGATTTTATTTCTGAGCAAACGCGCCGTTTGTGACGCAGGCATTTAGGGGGGAATGCTAGATTAGTGGTCATTGCAGATGCTGGCCATGCAGTAAATTTTGAGAAAGCCAAAGAGTTTGCCAAACACCTCAAAGACTTTCTATACAATGATTCAATCTAAATTATGGGTCTGTTCTACTGACATGTTTGTTTTTTTTTAAGGAAACCATCTTTTTATAAAAATGCAGGGGGGAAACTACATACAAGATTACACATCAAAGTGTATCCTATATAGACTACACTCTACAACATGAAATTAAAATAGAAGTACCTAATTAAAGAATATTAATTAAGTATAATAAGCCAAGTATTTTCTTTACTCTAAAACCTAAAAGATTGTATCAAATTATAAAGTATCTGACAATGAATTAATTAGCTGTTGAGTAGACCTTAATAAACTCCTTTCAAGAACACTACACAGCTTCTCATTGCATTCTGGACACGTAAATCTGGTTGCATCGGTCCTTGTTTCAGCATCAACAGGATCACAAAGAAACATTTTGTCACATCGATCATGTACATTTTGTCATGAACCTACCATTGCCATTGCCATTGCCATTACCATTAACGATGGGAACTGGTTCTTGTGTTTTGGCCATCTTCTCTTTGCATTGTGGCTCATAATTATCTATAACAGTAATGTTCGAGTGATTGCTCGTCTTCCCAGCAAACAAGATCTCATATGATCAGTGTCACATGCTCAACAAATTTTGTAAAAGTGAGGTTGTGTATTTCTAAAATCTGAAATGAAATTGTAGGATAGTAATTACAAAAAACCAAAAATTTTATTACCTTCTCTTAAGTATGAGATTGTGTTGCTTCACAAATCAATCAATCAATCAATAATACACTACAAGAAACGATAACATTAGCGGCGACAATTGTTTTTTGGGAAGGGTGGGATATCCTTGAAGAACGAGAGGTTATAGAAAGATTAATCTTTGGGTGTTTTCTTGTGAATCTTAGCCGGGTGTTTCTTTGTTCTATAACATTAGCCAGCTATTTCAACATCATAAAAGTCATTTGTTCGAGTCAGGTTATTGTTTTGTCTCATGAAGAGATGAACTAGCAACTATATATATTTATCTGCTACACATGTAAAACAAAAAACCACAATGATTATTTGCACAAACTCTTCAGGCAATAATGTTAGACTATCTATCACTACACCAAACATCGGCTAAGAAGACAAAAACGCAAAGGTTTTTAACGACGACATGTTGTCGCTATAGCTCTTTCCCGGCTATAGCTACGACTTGTGGTAGCTAGATGTATCTTCGCTATTATTTCGTCTCTATAACTCAACAGTTTCATCGCTATACAAGGTCTCTATAGATTCATGTATGGCGACAACATGCCGTTTGATATATCCATAAATAAAAAAAACTTTTAATAAATTTATCTCTATAACGACGACATATCTTTGCAAAAAAATTCAAAGATATCAGCTTTGAACATGTGGAGATGAGATGTCGTCGTTATAATTTAATAAAAAAATAATTGACTAATATAGAAAAATATATAGCTACGACAAGTGGTTGCTATACGTGAAATTCATGAAATTTTCTCTAGAATCAGCTTGTTTTTTCTTATTTTTCCAGCTTTTTTTTTAAATCTTACCAAACAGTGAATCTAAATATGCCAAATGTCATCCAAACCTAAATTTTAAATCGTTCAAGCCTAAATCATAAGCATCCATACATACATGTCAAATAAAATTACAAACCATGTCCAAATGTATCAATTAACAAACATACCAACACACGTCATTCAAATTGTTTAACAACTCAACAACTCAATATCAAAAATTAAGCTAATCACTCACTCTCATTGCTTTCATTTTCGGATTCATTGTGATGTTGAAACGGTTGTCGCATTCATCAAATTGTTTGGCGAAGTCAGCTTGTATTTTTTTTTTTTTTTGAAGATTTTCATTGATTTGTTGTTGGACTTCTTGTGGACTTGTTGCCTCATTTGTTGTTCCTAGTTTTTTCTTGCCATTCTTGTAAATGGGTGGGATATGAACTTGATATTTCAATAGACACACTTTTCACAACTCGACCAACATCATGTATGTCCACGCCTTTCACCTAAAGGCCGTTTCATGACATCAAACCCATCAATACCTTTAGAGCTAAAGCTTTCAATTTTTCTAGCCTCATTTTGAATCATTTCCTACATTAAACAATACAATAGTAACAAGTAAATATTTTAACTATATCAAATTGACCTTTCACCACATCTAAACTTGAGTATTTTCTCCTTGGTTGATGATAGTAGGCACAATACAAATAATCTATGCAGCTTCAACATCTCCCGGCCAACGTAATTTAAAAAAAAAGAATAGCCTATTCCTCCGTATCTCATATGGGTGCACACGATTTTGTTAGTACCATCCAACCGAATCCAATTGAATTGTTTACTTATTCAATGAATGAATTTTCAAGTTCAGCCAGCTTTTAAATTCATCAATCTTTCATCAATTATCCAAGAATAAGGTAAACTTGCTTTGAGATTCATCAACCTTTCATCACTTATCCAAGAATAAGGATACCCAAAAACCAAAAAATCCAAAAAAAATAATAACTGAACCCAAAACCACATATAAGTCTTGCTAAATTTAAATATTCTTGTGTATAATTTATATGTTAAGTAGTGTTGTATTTCAAATATTATTAGTACAAATACAAATGGTTTTTTTTAAAAGATTAAACCGAAAAAACCTAACCCAAATAGATTTAAAAACACAAAAACCAAAATTTTGGTTTTGGGTTTAGACTAGGCAAAAAATCAATGTTTTCATAACTGAACCGGACATCGAACCGGACGTCTTACTGGTTACTGGTCGGACCGGATTTAAGAACCGGATAACATAATAAATATATTATCTTATCTTATCTTACTATTATAATAAACAAAAATAATTTTTGTCACATGTCATGTTTTTAGAATATTAATGTCACATGTCATCTTATTGTTATTTCATTTAATTCTCTTTCTTAATATATAATTATATCATCCTTTCTTAATAAATAATTATATCATCTCTCCTATTAAATAATTATAATATTAATCATATTATTTACCTTTTTCATATTAAGAATTAAAAATAGTTTTAAATAAATTAAAATATGTAGTTTTTTCTAAAAATTAGAATTTTCTTATAAATAAGAAATTTTTAAAATCGCTATTTTTATGAAATTAACAATTTTATATTATTAATCATATTATTTACCCTTTTCATATTAAGAATTAAAAATAGTTTTAAATAAATTAAAATTAAATTTTTATTAAAAAATATGTACTTTTTTCTAAAAATTAGAATTTTCTTTTAAAATCGTTTTTATAGGAAATAACAATTTTGTAAAAAAACAAGTTTTCTTGAAAGATGATTTTTTTTTAAAATGAAATTAACTATAAAACTAAGTTTTTGAACAATATGATTTTTAAAAACAATTGACATTTTTTAAACAAAATATTTAAAAATGATTTTTTTTGAAACCAAAGTTTTAAAGAAATGATAGGGAAAACTATACATTTGACATAAAAAACTATATGACGTTTTCAACGTAATAGTTTAAAAAATCTTAGTTGTTACAAATTAAGAAGATCTAAAATAATTATTATTTAGTTATTAGAGTTTTTAATTGTTAGTCTATTACATAAAATCTTTGTTTATACTTACTTTAATCATTCTATATCAAAATATTGTTCTATAATCCTTAAGTTTTGATTACTAATTATTTAATATTTTATGATTAATCCGTGTAATACACGGATTAATAACCTAGTATAATATATTCCAAAAAACTTATACAATTATAAACACAATTAAACAAACATAATTAATGTTTAAACAAATATAATTATTGTTTAAACAAGTATAATCATGTTAAAAAAAAAGGATTTAGTTTTAATGTTTTATACTTTGAATTTTAGTAAAAAACAAAACTAAAATCCGGTCCGACCAGTGGAACGGTTCCCGGTCCAGCCGGTTAGCTTGAATCCGGTCCCCATGCCTATTTTGGGCCGGTCAAGTGTCCGGTTCTGACAACACTGCAAAAAATCGACCCATACACACCCCTAGCCAACACCCTCGTTAATCATGACTAAATAGGTCACACTTAGTTGTGTCCATATCACCACTTATAGTTTGATGTCACTGTTACGCCTTAAATATAAGCACTTATTTCAAAAGACTAATTTATAATCATAGAGTTGTTCGAAAAAGTTTAGTAAAATGTGTTTTTACTAACTTCGGACCAATTTTTTTTATATTCATTATAATTTTAATTATTATTTATTATGTTTGTATTTTACTGTGTGTGATGATCACAACGAATCAAATTAGGTTCAAAACAGAGCAAAGATGAATGAGAAACCAACCCTCAAAGTTGTATACTTAAAATATTAATTCTGTAGAAAATGTGGGAACGAATTCCACATTGGAAAAAAATAAACCTTGTGTGAGTTAAAAGTGGGGATGCAAATATATCAAGACATACTCAATGACAGTCAAAAGGGTGCTTTGACGTGCCCCCACCCGCGCCTAGGGCTGAGGCATAATGTAGTGTTTTGATTGCGCACTTTATATCGCCGCAAGCTTGTTTAGTATTTTTGGCCCGTGACGGTTCGGTATAGTACGAGTTTGTCAAGTTCACGTGTTTCATTTTCTGCAACAATCGAAACAATCAAGACCGTTCACCTTCAATCACTTGTTTCAATTGGTTGAAAATTTTAACTGCTTTAAGACTTAAATATGATGGTTGTTTCGAATACTACAGATGCAAGGCTTTGGCTTCCTTATTTTGCCCCAAAAAACCAACCGGCATTCTCTCTAACTTTATGGCAAACAATCTTCTTTTGCGCTCATGTGTTTCAGGTGTTGTTCCCGATGGAGGTTAATTCATACATTACACCTCCTATAGATATGTATTTTGTAAAACAGACAGGTTTACCTGAGTGGCTTGATATCTGTTGCAGGAAATTTTTGTTAAACATAAATTCTTAGACACACCCACTATTTTGTTTATAATTTTGTATATTCTATAACTTGTAATTTAATCTACAGTTAGTTTCTGTGTTGTAATTCGAGTTGATTATTAATAAATGGAATCTCCAAAGAAGTGGTGCATTTATTTAGACAAAGACTCTGTTTTTTCTTCTTTTCAGATGGTAAATATTTCTCAGAACATGGAGTGTGAATCAAACTCATGTTTGAATTGAAATTGAGATACTGATACAAGTTTTTCCCTTTTGAATCAAATAGATTCATATCTGAAAGAGGTTGATAATAAGTTCTTTCAAAATTTACTATTTGTCCCTCTGTTAGAGGTGTTCCAGAAATGTCTACGATCAAGTAAATAGCTCTACGAACGAATGGATTGGATCGAGTTGGAAAATGGAAAGATTTGTACAAGTTATACGGTTCGTCACCATTTTGTGGAAAAGCCTAGGTATGAATATGTTAGATACATGTGACTCAATTGCTGAAATACTATCTCTCCCCCAAAAAGCATGTTATTTTACCGACGCACAAAGAAAATATTTTGTTGTGAATGAACAAGATATTGAGGAATTGTCCATACGTAAAATCATAATTATTGATACGGGCCTTTTCCACATAAAAGGGGAATCTTTTGTTACAATGAAAGCAGAAGTGATGTGGATTATTCAAGAATCGAAGTTGATTTCCTTTGTAAAAAGAAGATCTCAATGAACTTCTATGAAATGATTTCACAGGATTCAGCCAATTGTATTGATCGTGGAATATCATTGAGAAATAGGAATCCGTGTTATCAAAGGATTACCTGCGATTCTTTCTAATATGGAATGAGTCAATCATCCACTTTGGTATCTTATTGAATAAAAATGGTGATATTGTTCCTCCATTGATCAAGAATTTCGATTTTTGACAAGTCTCATGATCATCCAATAAGAAGGGTTTCAATTTTTTCAAATGAACGATTTGAAGACCTATTAATTCTAAAAACTGTGGATCGTTCGGACCTTTCAATTCATAGATGTAGATCTCGGACATATGAATGGGGATATTCCCGAAACTGACAAACAAAAAAGGAAGTGAGTTAGACAAAAAAAAATCAAATTGGACAAAAAGAAACAAAGTGGCTTAGACAAATCTTTTTTGTCGATAATCTCAGACCAATCAATCGAATATGGATTAACACGTAATCAATCGAACACTACTTATAGTGATTATGATTAAAGTGGAGGAGAGAAAACCTAGAGGTCTCAAGTTCAATTCTCACTTTGGATGATTTTCCTTGAAGGCCACCGACCTGATTACTTGCAGCCGCGCTTTACATGTTACTCCCGATTAGTCAGATGTTGAGGAGACCCTAGGGGATAATTATGATTAAAGTGGAGGAGAGAAAACCTAGAGGTCTCAAGTTCAATTCTCACTTTGGATGATTTTCCTTGAAGGCCACCGACCTGATTACTTGCAGCCGCGCTTTACATGTTACTCCCGATTAGTCAGATGTTGAGGAGACCCTAGGGGTTTATCATATAAGTAGGTTCGCATGATCATAATAAAAGTGTTTAATATTTTATGTTATGAACATCTGTACTACTTGCAATGGCTTCAGTTTGTAACATACAATCTAGAGGAGTATTCATCCTCACATAAATTTAGGTGTTGTAAGTTGTACAAATTTTACTAATAAACATATTAATCAAGTATTTAACTATACATAACAGTTTTAAAACCACATATTAATAAATTTTAACATTAAAATTTATATCTTTGAAAATTTTAATTTAAAACATATGTACTAAAAAGTCACCTAAATCTTAAATAGCAGCCATGTTACAAGTTCATGAAAATGCATTCAGTAATTTCCATTAGCATGTAATCTCAAGTTCTTTTATAGACAAAAGGAGTTTCAAATGGACATATATTATAATTCCAATTTCTTGTAACATATATAGTATAGGATTTGAATCAGTTTCATGTTGCTGCAGGGCTAGCATGGCCTCACAAACCTCTGCAGAAAGATTGTTTGTGTTGATGCTAAAAAAAACAAAATTACAAGGTATCGCGATCTTGTGAGGGACGTTTAAGTCTCTGAAATATGTCATCAAGTGATTCAGAAGAAGAGCCTTGCGTGTCTTCAACCTGTTTTATGCGTATGAACTGCCTAGATTCCAGGTTTGACTTAAAGTTTTGGAAATTTGACTTCATTGATATCCAAGTTGAGGCTATCTTGGAAGGTTGACCACTTCCTATGTTCTGACCATTCTCTACATCAAGTGAAGCCACATCAGAAGTGGGAAAGTTTGTATTAGCTTCTTTTTGTGTGGACTCATCTGCCCTTGATGGTTGGTATTTTCTGGTTATGATCTCTTTGTTGCGGTCATTGTCAATTAAAGAGCCTGTTACCCTTGAATCAATATCAACCTAAACATAAACAGCAATGTCATCTACATAAACCTGATAAAAAAATTTTAAAAATGGTAGATATGTATTGTGTTTTATCCACAGATGGTCACATATGTGTGTTTTATCTAAAAGTGGAACAATTTGATCCATTTATCTAGAACTGGTTTGTTTGTGTTGTGTATCATCTCAAAAGAAGCCATATTAAAAGAATAAATAAATTAAAAAAATGTTGATAGGAGAAGTGGGAATTTTTGTTTAGTCTTATTTTTCAAGTATAGACCCAAATAAAAAAATAATAAAGGTGTAAAAAATGTTTTTAGGTTAACTAAAACCGACTGACCCGGTTTTTTATATGTACTAAAAACAACTCGTTTTAACCCAAAGCCATTTGACTTGTGGCCTAACCCGAACATCTTGCCACCTCTAATCAAAACTCACTCACCATGCTATCACTTACAGACTCGATATCCACACTTGTGCCATTGAAATGTCTTGCAAGGGGGATGACAAGCTCACCAACTTCATGCCCTTTCTCAAGTGAAGAGCGTTCTACACAAAATAAATAAATAAATAAATAAAATAAAAATAATAATAAATAAAAGAACAAGGACACCGGTTAATATATAGGGATGTTAACGAGCCAAGCTGGCTAGCGATACTTGAGATCGACTTGCTAAAAGCTCAAATCTCGAGCTTTTTACTGAAGCTCAATTGATAAATGAGCCCAAGTTCGATTAATTTTTATTTGATTACTAATTGCAAGCTGATAGAGATTAGAATTATATTAGTATGTTAGTCATAGTTAGTAGTAGTGGGTTCTAGATAAGGGTAGTTTGGTAATATTAATATGTAGGGTGTTTGTAGGTTATAAATAGTGGTAAGATTTATGAGTTGAGGAGGAAGAGATTATATTGAATTGTAATTGGCTCCTGCTTATGCTTAAAGAAGGGTGTAACCCTGGGTTATCTTCTGATGATGTAATTGTTTCTATTTTCATTAGCAATACAAATCATTTCTCATATCTTCTTCTTCATTGTTCTTATTTCAATTCCTATTTCAATTTCTGTTATCTATTGTGTGATCAGATTCTCATCATTGGTCCGACCTGCCGCTTCCCTTCCTCTACAAATTTCCGATCGCTGTCTTCTGTTTCAATTTCACCTCCGATTGTCGTTTTTCTCCTTCACTTTCATTGTCGTTTTCAACTGCCGGATTACCTTCCTCTACAAATTTCCGATTCAATTGCAGGATTCCACCAGTATTTTCCTTCCGATTTCCCCTTAAAGGCTTTCATAGTCGCCGTCATTACTCAATTTCAGACGATTTGTGATTGAATTTTCAGATTCGCCGCCGATTTAAGATCACGATCTTCTTCTGCCGTCGATCATTACAATCGTTACTGAGGTTCATCATTACTGGTTCTAGTAGCTGCCGTCGTTACTCAATTTCAGCCGATTGTCAGTTGGATTCTCCAGCCTCGTCGTTCAATTTGCCGCCGATTGCAGTGAGTAGCCATGGCAACACACGATCCAAATTCGCGACTGGATGTTCATGAACAGCAGATCAAGCAATTGCAATCGGATGTGAGGGAAATCAAACAATTAATCGCTGACGATCGCACAGAATCGGCTGCATTTCGCAAGTTGATGATCAATTGGATGAAACAACAGGAGCAAAAAACCATCGATTCATCTTCATCAGGTACAGGACTGAAGGTCACCGATCCCTTCCATACACCTCTTCCTACCTTCGATTCCTCGCATTTCTCCAATTCTTCTTTTCCGTGGGCTGTTAAGAAGGCCGAACTTCCGGAATTTTCCGGATTCGATACTCAGGGGTGGATTAGAAAAGCGAATTTACATTTTGATATCAATGGCACTCCCGATGAAATGAGATTGAAATTGGCACAACCCAGTATCCAAGGAGTGGCCCAACATTGGTTTACAATCGTTACTCAGGTGTATGAATCTCTTTCCTAGATTGAATTTCAATCAGAAATGATGCAACGATTTAGTGGTTTAGAGATTCACCATCCTTATGAGGAATTAGCTACCATCCAACAATCGGATTTGATTCACGATGATATTGATGATTTCGTTGCGTCAAGGATGTAGAGGGTACTGGGCCTGTATACAAGATTGGGCTAAGTTTTCGGGGTGGTCAACAATTAGGACCGACACATAAAGACCCCGAGGGAAAGCTGCGGTTTATGTTGTTGGGGGATGATGAATTCGATAACGGGGAGGATGGACTTTTGTTGTGGGAAGCTGATACTTCTCTTGATCAAGTTGCTTCAGGGATGAAAGTCTCCCACGAAGAGCATTCGGTTATGCTGCAAGACCTTTCAACAACTCATTCAAACAAGGGTGCTCTCAAGTTATGGTTATTCGAGTTACATTCCTCTACCCCTGAGTTGGGACATGTTTTTTATCGTGATTGAGTAGCTCGATATCTTTCACGTTTGGATTGGAAAGGACGTAAGAAGAAACGCATTTGTTTGCGTTGGGGAAATAGATATGGGCCAGCTCACAAGCGTCTGGAAGGCAAGACACTTGAAGCAAGGCAGGATCATTGACTAACTCCCAAGTCTTGAGGACAAGACTTTTAAATAAGGGGGAGTAATGATAGAGATTAGAATTATATTAGTATGTTAGTCATAGTTAGTAGTAGTGGGTTCTAGATAAGGGTAGTTTGGTAATATTAATATGTAGGGTGTTTGTTTGTAGGTTATAAATAGTGGTGAGATTTATGAGTTGAGGAGGAAGAGATTATATTGAATTGTAATTGGCTCCTGCTTATGCTTGGAGAAGGGTGTAACCCTGGGTCATCTTCTGATGATGTAATTGTTTCTATTTTCATTAGCAATACAAATCATTTCTCAGATCTTCTTCATTTCTCATATCTTCTTCTTCATTGTTCTTATTTCAATTCCTATTTCAATTTCTGTTATCTATTGTGTGATCAGATTCTCATCACAAGCCAAGCTCAATCTTTAAAAATAATGCTTGAAGCAAAGCCGAGCTCAAGCTCAAGCTATCTAATATTTAAACAAGCCAAATTCTAAGCCTTAACAAGCTTGGGATCAGCTCAGCTTGTTTACACCCTTGTAATACTATTTAGAAGGCAGTTTATAAAATAATGAGAGTTTACCTTTCTTAAGGATCATCACTCCTGAAGGATCAAATCCACCAAGATCATCAGCTTCATTTCTAAACCGAAACATATCCCAGTTCCCAAAGTAACTCATAACTCGATCAAAGAAATTGCTTGCTATAAGTATGGTATATATGACCATAATTAGTGGATAAATTTTATTAAAACCTTGACCGAAAAAAGGAACTGCATCATCGATTTTCCCCATTCTCTGTAGATGTGATGCATACATTAATTAACTCAGCACTTGATAATTTGCAGCATTTAATAAATGAAACGTAGGAGAATTTATTAATTAATCAAAAGCTGAAAGCAATATTTCAAGATCTGTGTTTCTAAAGAGATCATAATTTAATTCTTCCCCATATAAAGGGAAGAGTTTTGCCTTTTTAAAATCACATATAAGCTTCTCTTCAAATTGTTGCAATTTCAGGACTCATTTGCACAAAAAATTGATGACCACATTGAATCTTACAAAAAAATAGACTACAAAACGCATGTAACAAAATAGTAACAGAAGCTATTTTACTTATCAGATATAAAGATAGTAAAGATTGAATCTGACCCGTTCAAAGATAGTCCTTGCATCTCGAGGAAGACGGATAAGATTTAGAAAGTTGTATGAGATTGGAGGAGCATACCGTGCCACCTGCCTGAGACAGATTTTATGTCAGTAAAAAACATATTTTTGTCTAGTATCTAAAACTACAAAAACTCACGAGCATATCATCAGCAGACTGACTGAACTTGTTTGACTTGGAGTAAGCGAGTAGAATGTCAACATTCCAATTTTAAATAAAGAATAATAAGTGCAAACACACATATACATCAAAGGAATAAAACCTACAACCTGCAAACAGATAAATGAGAGTAAGGTATCTATTTCAAAATTATAGATACAACGAACCTTAAAATAAATTAAAAAGAAACACCATAGTTTTCAATCATTCTTATATCATGATTTATCGTACTCAGTATATCCCATATTAGCAAAGCTAAGGTAGGGTCTGAGGAGGGTAAGATGTAGACAACCTTACCTCTATCCCGTAGAAATAGAGAGGCTGCTTCTAATGATACCCCGGCTCATGATGCCTAATTAACTGACCAACCAATGCTTTTAACATTATTTTCACAAATATTAAGTAAAATAGCGTTAAATTATTGCAATTTTACTTTTGGCCTATAGTAAAAATCAGCAACCCAACTAAAGTGAAGAAAAGGGTGAGAACAAAAGATGTACCTGCACAAGAACTTCATTTGTTGCAACAGCATTAATTAAAAGAGAAAACAGGGAAAAATCGACCCCATTGGGTAGTATAGTGGCTTCTGCTAGAAGAATTGCAGCAGTCAAACAACCCAATATGATAGCAGAAAGCTTTTTGAGTTGCTTCCCTAGTATACTGATGAAGATCCAAATCAATTACACAATAGAAATAGGAATCACAATTGTAAATGATAGGAAGAAGACAGAATTAATGATATTACTGAAGATCCAAATTACATACAAAGGAAAAGGAAAATGAACAATCGATTACATCATCCGAAGATGACCCAGGGTTACACCCTTCTCCAAGCCTAAGCAGGAGCCAATTACAATTCTATCACTTTTCTTCACGCCTCAACTCACAAGCCTCACTACTATTTATAATCCACTAACACACACTAGATATTAAAATTACCAAATCACCCATATCTAGAACCTACCATAACTACTAATTAATACTAATATATTAATATAACTAAGATCTCTATCATTACTCCCCCCTTATTTAAAAGTCTTGTCCTCAAGACTTGGGAGTTAACTATGAAACGTGCTTTGCTCCAATTATCCTTCCTTCCGGACATTTGTGAGCTGGCCCGTATCTGTTTCCCCAACGCAAACAAATTCTTTTCTTCTTACGACCTTTCCAATCCAAATGCAGAGGATATCGAACTCCTCGATCACGATGCAAAACATGTCCCAACTCAGGAGTAGAGGCTCTTGATCGATTGGCAGGGAACGGGTAAGGCTTCTTTGATAGGGGTGTGGATTGTCGGCCATAGGATGGAGGTGACCCAAATGGTTTGGGCATAGACAGGCCCCAAGTGTTAGTAGCTTCAAAAGGCCCAAGGGAATTAAAATCCCTAAAACTAGAAACAGAAATGTTGCTAGGATTAAGGAGACCAATCTCTTCAATGTCGGTTGCCAAAGCATCATGAGTGGAAGGTGTGCCCATATTGAGATTCATCTGTTGAATGTCTTTAGGAAATTCACATCCACTGAATGCAGGCCATTGGGGCTGCTGCGCATCCACTAACCCGTCCTTGGAACAGGAGGAGGTATTGGAATCGAACAAAATAATACCAGATGATCCCAATTGAGCCTCAACAAGTTGTTCGTCCTGTTTCTTCATCCAATCAAGAACAGTTTTGCGAAATTCAATTGAAGCCGATCGTTCCTCTTGTAACAATTTAATTGATGTTTTGATTGCTGCCACATCTTTTTGAAGTTGAACAATCTGTTGTTCGTGAGCATCTAATCGAGAGATGTGATCAACCATGACTGATAAGGTGTCTAACCCAAACAGAAGCCAAAAAAAATAAAAATAATAAAAATAAAAATAAAAAATCGACAAATGATGAAATTAAGTCAACAAAAATTGAATAAAATCTGAATCAGTTCTGAATTGAAATTGACTCAAATCAACTGATAATATGGCAGAAATTGAAACGACAGAAATTGACTCAAATCGTGAATTGAATCAAACTGGACATGAAATTGTAATCGTAAATTGAAGGATTCGAATTGAATCAAATCGTGAGTTAACTCAAATCGGAATGTGAAAGTGAAATCAAAAGAACCTGAAATAAGCGATTACTAGAGTAGCGTAGCCCAGAAAATCAACACCAACAGTGAAATCGGCCAAAATTAGAGCCGGCAGTCGTGATTAGATCCAACAGGGATGAATCAGAAATGAAATTGAAGGTGTAGACGACAGGTTATTCGGCAATTTGATCCAGCCGAGATGAAATTGGATGTGTGAAGTACAGGTCGGCGGCAGTGATGAACGACAGGTCTGAAAGCGCGACTAATTGCAGCGAATCTAGAAAAATCAACCAAAAAACTTACAATCGACAAAGAATTGGAGATGAATCCAGTGATTAGATCCCGCAGAAATTAAATTGGCTGGAACGGAGATGTAGAACGCAAGTCGACGGCAGGTGTGAGGCAGGTCGGACCATTGATGAAGATCCAAATCAATTACACAATAGAAATAGGAATCACAATTGTAAATGATAGGAAGAAGACAGAATTAATGATATTACTGAAGATCCAAATTACATACAAAGGAAAAGGAAAATGAACAATCGATTACATCATCCGAAGATGACCCAGGGTTACACCCTTCTCCAAGCCTAAGCAGGAGCCAATTACAATTCTATCACTTTTCTTCACGCCTCAACTCACAAGCCTCACTACTATTTATAATCCACTAACACACACTAGATATTAAAATTACCAAATCACCCATATCTAGAACCTACCATAACTACTAATTAATACTAATATATTAATATAACTAAGATCTCTATCATATACACCGCCACAACAGCTCTGAAATATTATCCCTTGTGAAAGTTATTAGAATGTACAAAAATATTTATACACATCTGATACACTTTCTTACAGGTAGTCTAACTAGACATAACCTAAAAAGTCATATTGATATATGACAATCCCATTCCAACTCATAAGAGTCTAAGAAGATTTAACAAACAAACATACTCAGTATATTCTCATTCTTCAGTAGGGACCGAGAGGGGAAAGATGGGGTCAAACACTCAAACCTTACCCCTATCCCAGTTGGGATAGAGAGGTTGCTCCGAAGTAGTCCCCAGCTCAAAGTTAACATATGAAGTTAATCATCATAACACTTTTTACGTTATTTTCGTAAAATAAGTTAAATAACGTTAAAATTAGTGCAATTTTACATTTGTCTCTTGAGGGCCCATACAAATATACATTATCCGCATGTGCCGCAAATGGGACGTATAGAGTCGAAAATGATGACACTTGTAAAGTCACATATATAACAAAGCACTCCCAGTAAGATAATGTGACCATTCACTTCACAAAACTAACAAAAAACAATAGCCAAAACAATAAACCACGAAAATTGCTTTCAAGTTATCATAGATAACTTAGGCATGCTAGAGTACACACAATAGGGGAAATATATATATATATATATATATAGTTATATACATATATATATATATATATATGTATGTATGCATATATGTGTGTAAGTCTCTCTCTATAGATATAGATATAGGATTTGTATCGTAAGCTAACTAGAGTTAACTCTTCAACTCAATCTACGTGACTACGTCTTTCGTTTTTTCATTGTTTTCTTTTTTATTTTAAATCTACATGGTAGCAGTCCGACCCGCCATGTTGTATGGAACTGATTGTTGGCCGATCAAAAAGAT
The DNA here is from genome assembly GCA_009363875.1 of Mikania micrantha. Lineage (NCBI taxonomy): Eukaryota > Viridiplantae > Streptophyta > Magnoliopsida > Asterales > Asteraceae > Mikania > Mikania micrantha. The sequence goes on from CM018688.1 coordinate 30,102,947, forward strand.
TCAAGAAAGGAAGCTAGAAACGGCAGAGATGAGGATGCTTAGATGGATGTGTGGGCACACAAGGCTTGACCGAATAAGGAACGAAACCATCAGGGGAAGAGTGGGGGTAACATGCATCTTAGACAAAGTCAGGGAAGGGAGACTGAGATGGTTCGGTCATGTGAGGTGAAGACACGTGTTGGCTCCGGTTAGAAGAGTAGAGAATCTGAGTGTGGAGGGGAAGAGGTACAGGGGTAGACCTAGGCTGACTTGGGAGGAGCAGATTCGTCAGGACATGATAGCATTGCACCTCTCAGAGGACATGATCAGTGATAGGAATTCTTGGAGGCGTAGAATAAAGGCTAGGGACTCCTAGAATGAGTGGATATATGCTAGCAGCCTTACTTATAGGTAGAACTTTAGTTTTTACAAATGCTTGCTTGACTAGTTGGTAGTGTTTACTCTGTGTGCTTCAACTTTTTATGTGGTTTATGTCCTTAGATTATATGAGCCTCTTATTTTGCATAGGTTGCATGCGTAGTCATCGTGTATATGCCTTGCTTTTAATCATGCTTTCTTTATATATGATTGTGTATGTAATTACCATATGATTGAAATAAGTGTTTATATTCTTTATGACTGACATATACTTCGGTAGTTTTAATCATGCAAGGCTTACCCTCTTTTCTTAATAAAATGTCTTTGAAAAAAAAAAAAATTTTTTGAGCCAGGGGTCTCTTCTGACGCAGCCTCTCTATCTCTTCTTGGGGTAGGGGAAAGGTTTGTTTTCATCTCACCCCTCCCAGACCCTACTTAAAAGTGGGATTAAACTAGGTACGTTTGTTTGTTTGTTTGTTTATGGTGCTATAATAATTTGATATTCTCTTTTCTCTCTCCATATGCCCCATTACCTCTTAAGAATAAAACAATTTTACATGTTCTTATCATTTTTTTAAAAAAATTACAGCATAAAATACAAAATTTTATTATTTTTAATATTTGGCTTTAAGTAACCACATTAGTAATACATTAGTCTAAATGCAACGCTTATTTGATATGTATTTTAATTGTTACGATTTTGTAGTGTAATTAGTCAACTTTGTATTCTATTGTTTTAGTTGCTATTTCTTGTTTCTCGACGTTCATTACACAACTTGTTTGTATAAAACAGACAAACAAACTTACCCAGTATATTTACTCTTTAGTAGAGTAGGGTCTGGAAGGGAAGGATGAAGAAAAACTTCCCCTATCCCAATTGGGATAGAGAGGCTACTCCAAAGGAGTCCACAACTCAAAATTATCATTTGATGTTAATCATCCTAACGTTTTTAACGTTATTTTCACAAGAGAAACAACAATAACGTTAAAATTAGTGCAATTTTACCTTTGTCCCTTGAGGGCCTACATGTATACATTATATGAGTACATCACAAATGGGGCATTTGCTTGTTTGTATGTAAGTGTGTGTGTGTGTGTATAGGGCATGGATATGTTGTTAACCCACTTTAATTGTGGTAACTCAACTGACTCTGACAAGATCAACCCAAATTTCTGGGGTTTTTTCATGGACTTTATTATACATGTACAAGACTATCTTATGTGTAAGTCCTAATTCACAAGCGTTCAAGATTTAAAACAAGTGTAAATTTACATTATGCTGGAAATATTTATTTAATGTGATGACAACTTACACTAGTGCAAGATCTTAAAGTAAAATAAATTTGTACAAACACATAAAAGAAAATAGTATTATGCATGTATAATAAAGATCATCAAAAAAATAACTAAAGATTTGAGTTGATCTTGCCAGGGTTATTCGTTATTAACCCACCTTAATTCTAGCAACCCAACTAACTCCATCAATATCAACCCAAAACTTTTTTTATATCTATTATTATACGTGTACAAGACAATCTTCTTTTATGTGTGTGATAATTCACAAGCATCTAGGATTTAAAACAAGTGTAAGTTTGCAGTACGAATCTAAGATATAAATATTTATTTAATGTGATGACAACTTACACAGGTGTAACATTTTAAACGAAAATGAATCTTAACAAACGCGTAAAAGAAAATGGTCTTGTACATGTATAATAAATGTCATAAAAAAACTACAGATTTGGGTTGATCTTGACGGAGTTAGTACCACAATTAAGGTGGGTAATTATTTGATCCTAATCCTGTATGTATGTATGCATGCATCATGCATGCATGCATGCATGCATGTATCATGATAATAAATAAATAAAAATGGGTGGTAGTATTTTAGATATAGAGGTCTCTCGTGGCACTTTATTACATTGGGATAACGATGAGGTTTGCCTTCATCTCACGAACCCCACCCAAGACCCTACTGTTTAGTGAGACTTCACCGAGTATGTATTTTTTTTGTTTCTATTATCTTTAATTTGAGTACAATATTGTTATAGTTTTTTTTCCAATATTTTTTTACATTGCGCGTGAAAAGGTACATATGTAGGATTTAATTTTCAAGAACTTAAACAAGTGCACATTTGTAAGGCTTCGTTCACATCTCTAAAATTATATGTAAGATAAACATGTAAAATTATTGATTATTTATTTAATTTTTTTGGGTTCAAAACATGGTTTAAAAACACATGAATAAGATTATGTTCACACGTGTAAAATCATGTATATATTGACTTAATCTTGCATATTATGTTCAAAATCTGGTTTAAAAACCCACACATACATCCCAGGTTCACATGTTCCAAGCCACTCCGTTTCACTTTCATTATTTTAATTTTCATGCATTTCAATTCCTTTATATTTTGTCATTTTCATTATATGCAAGAATGTAGTGGTAGCCTATAAACTAGAAGCATAGGTCATTAGTTTTCTTAACTTCTCTATGTAATTTGTATGACGCCATGAATGAAAGGAGGTGATTTTATTTGATGTTTAATTATCTGTTGTGCTTAGTCTCATGAGGGCAAGTGCTTTATCTTCAATTGCTAGCTCTAGTTTGGCCATTTGAGAATTTTGAGTGGGGTTCTTTAGACCCTAATCTGAGCTTAGATGGTGTTTCTGTGTCATAAGATCAATTAGGGTGCCTGACGGATATAATTACGTGGTGTTCCTGCATCGTGATTGATTCATTGTTCTTTTTTCACTTTATTTTCAAACATCCTATCTGTTACCATAACCGAGCGTTTACGCTTGTACGTATGGGAAAAAAAGTATGTGTGTGTATATAAGGTTAGGTTCCTAAGAAAATTCATATTTTTGAAAAAAAATCTTTTCGATTAATCACATAATTTACATAAATAGTATTTATTTTTAACAATGTAATATTACACATTTTACCAAAAATTTCATTGTACTTATTTTGTTACATATACGCAACACTTAGTGTTACATATGCGTAACACCAAGTCGACAAAAAAGACAAGAATTTGTCATTACATGCACGTAACGCGATATGTTTTTTTGATAAAATTTGTGATCTTACATAAATATCTTTAGAAAATAAATTCAACTAATATATAATTTATAAATTATATCATTGGTTGATAATAGTTTTTTAAATTTTCTCAAAACTTAAGAGTTTTCTTATGATCCCATATATATGTAGGAGAGGGATATTCTACAAAGGCTCAAAAAATTATAAAAAGCCTAAGAGTCTACTCAAGTTGGTCCTCATGGGGAGAACACCAATTTGACACCACGGTGTTGTGTTTAAACTGCCACTTATTTCACAATTTGGCCAGTTAAAATAAATGCAATATTCAACGTTCATGGAATATGGGAGCCATTGAATTTGGTGATAGTGTTGATCCTAAAAATAACAGTTTAGCAAATGTTTATTTGCATCATGAAATACCCGAAGAACTCGTCTTGCAAGTTGCACAACTCGAGAGTACAAAGGAAGTATGAGATGCTTTAAAAGCTCGGTTCGTGGGTGTTCATCAAGTACACGCCACCAAACTAAGCTCTTGTAGATTGGATTTGAGTCTTTAAAGATGGAGGCAGAGTCAATAGAAAATTTTGGTAAAAATATGAACAATCATTGTCATTTAATAAAATTATCACAAAATAGGGGGGCTTAGCCAGATGGTAGGACACCGGTGTGGTATCCAACCATGAGGATTGTTGATTCAAATCCTCAAACATCTGTTTATTAATATGGCAGATGCTTACTTTTGTAACAATTTAGATGTCTATATTTAAATTCCATAAATTCTTATATCTAGGTATTCTTTGCATCATGGTAGACTGCTAAACGATTTTACCTTTCCAAAATTTCAAAAAGCATCACAAATAGAAGTTATGTAAAGCATAACCATCTATAGGTATTTGCAGCACATCATAAATGATTTAACAACTTAAAGAGTTATGGCAGTGTCTACATTTTCAAACTTACTACTACTTTTTCTCAGTCAATTTTGTCCACAAAACAAAAAAGCAAATAGTAGAGATCACTTATTGCATAATGTTCCTAAATTCAAAAACCTTTCAATCCTATCCAAAACTGTGTCTCACACGGAAAAAAAAGAGAGAGAAGTGCTCAAGAAAGTTCATACAACATTAAGGAATTATCTAGAACATATGGAAGTTTTATGAAGTTCAAAAGTTACCAATAGTATCTAGACAATACCCTAGCTTCCCAGAACGTGCCGGCCTGAAGCTTGATACATATCTCCTGCAAGTCAAACAAAACCCAATAAAAAGATCATAAGCATGCACAATTGATTCTATCTTGAACACTTTGATTTGAAGACAGAATTAGCCTTTCAGCCCGGAAATAATAAATCATGTATGAACTTTATCCATGAAATAAACTAAGCAGCTACTTAAGACTGAATGAACTTTCTAAAGCAGACAAGTTTTGGTTTTATATGTACCGACCTCACATGCTATTTCTTCTCATAAGGAAATTAGTCAAAATACTTCCTTAGACAATATTTACAAAAATTTCACATTTTATTTCCTAATACATGACCAATTACTGTCCAATAAGGTGGAAATATTAAAGTGCATTAACTGTACCATCCAGTAGCTGTACAGAGCTCATAATTCTTTATAGTATCCTCCAACTCAAGAGCCTCCATCACAAAATTCCTATATTCGCTGAACAAGAAAGAATCCATGAATAAATGTGACAGTAACACTATATAGAATCTATGTTGTCAAGCCCTATGGGCTCACGCCTAGGCTCTCAGGCAAGCCAAGGCACAAGGAAAACACCTTGCAGCCATCCAAGCCCTCAGGTAAGTTCCAACAAGGTTTCCAGCCAGATTTCACCAACATTCTGGCCAAACTTGCTTGAAACATTAAATTGATCTGATGCAGCCAATACTACCCTATAATAGCCCTAAACATGCCTAAAGCATGTCTAATACCCCCAAAAGTGGTATATATACGTTATGCATCCCGATTATCTTGGGCCGTCACTTTTTAAGTGCCTTGAGCCTAGAACCAAGGCTCACCCTTTGCACCTTCAACAACTATGTATAGAATAACTACATAATTAATCAATAACATACATTGTCATAAAATTAAGTCTCCTTGGGGCTTACCTTTTATAACGATAGTACTCACCTCGTGCTATTCTGAGTTGGCGCCTCAGTGTTGCCATAGATTTTTCATCTGTGTCGTAATCCATATCATTTTCTCCTAACCTTCCTCCTTGTGGTTTAAAAGAGGGATCTTCTGTAAGCTGGAAATGTATACCCGAAATCAAAAATGATATAGTAGCTGCAAAGTATGTAAAAACATGAAATTTTAAAGGCAAAAAGTACCATGTGTGTCACCATTCTATCAATGATATTCATGTAGGGTCTCAAGGGATCACGTTTTGACATTTGCTTTGATGTTGCTTGAGCAACCTAATACAATTAGCAAAGTAAGTATTTAATTAAAAATAAATAAGGCTAAGGAGCATACATCTAGTTAAACTTTACTTTCAATGCAAAGGACGATAACTAGACAACGTAGCTTGAAAGACACGCAGTACTGTCATTATGAATATCATACTTACAACGATAGCATTTGAAAGATCTTGATGAGCATCATCAAGTTTTACAGCCATCAAAGCGACTTTATGAGAAAGAATCTTTTGGCGAGTGGTATAGACGGCATTTTTCCAAATACCTTTTGGAATTTCACTTAAACCAAAGCCAAGAAGAAATGCACCAGTGACAAGTCCAAATGTATTTGCACATGCCATGACAAAACCAATTATGCCACCACCCCTAGCAATAACGTTAAAAAATATAATAAGAAAAACTAGAAGAAATCACATAAACGTATGTAACCCTCCACCCCCCGCCCCCCAAATGATGTTAAAAAGGATATATGTAAATTATGATATATTATATGTGTGTAGGGTTAGGTTCCTAAGAAAACTCACATTTTGGTGAAAACTCTTCTTCATCAATCACATATTTACATAAATTTTATAAGGTATCAATGTAATATTACACATTTTACCACAAAATCATTCTATTTTCTGTGTTACATATACGTAACACTTAGTGTTACAATACGTAACATCATGTCGACAAAAAAAAACATAAGAAATTGTTCTTACCTATACGTAACGCAAATAATCATAAAATATAAAAACACCAAAGCCAATAATCCTAAAATATAAAACACCATTTGATTCTTACAGTGCTTAGAAAGTATATGTGCCAGGGTGCGCGCGCGAGCGCCTGTGAAAAATAATAAACAGCTATCAAGTAATGATAATAGGCACTAACCAATTTTTGTGCAAAAGAATAAGCAATATAAGTCCAATAAATCCTATGGCGCCGACAACCAGGTAAAATACTAAATTCACATGTATACTGGTCTTTAATCTTTCTGAAACCGTGAAATCTCCAGCATCTTCATAACCCTGAAGGATAGGCACCACGGCCCTGCTTAGAAAAATTGTTCAACAATCAACATAAATAAACGAGAAATATAGTGCATCTAGAAACCAAAGTGTCATGGAGTAATGAAGTTGCAGCAGCGTGTCGTCATTGAAAAGCAAAAATGAATACAAGTAACAGCTTTCAATGTGCTTTTGAAGAGATGTTTGATTTTAAATAAAAAGAAGAATAGTCAATAGATACACATGAATTTGAAGCATACCAAGTAAGTAAAAATGTACTCCAATAAGACCAGCTCCAGAAGAAAGAAATACCTCCCTTGTCATGATCAATCATAGCCTGCAGCCAACGAAATACAAATCAGCAACAAAAGACTTTGTTACTTTATGGGATCGTTTGGTAGTCTCTTAATGGTCATTAAGAGTCTACCTCTTAATGGTTCATAGCCTCTTAAGAGATAACCTTAAGTCTGAATGGTTAAGAGGTAACCAGAGGTGACTTCTTAACTATTCAGACTTAAGCAAACCCACAAAAGACTTTTCTTCTTATTAGGGGTGTTCACGATCCGCTTTTTATGGTTTTTAGGTGAAACCGTAAACCAAAAAGTTAATAATGGTTTTTGAATAATGAAAACCAACCAAACAGTTAAAAATAAAAACTGAAACAAACCGAACCGTTATCAATGGTTTGGTTTTATGGTTTGAGCCATCTCGGTTTTGGTTTTCTAGGTTTGGGCTTTTTGATCTCATTAAAAATAAAATCCGAATCAAACAAACTTAAGCGTTTTACAGTTAGATATGAGCGAATCACACTACAAGCCCAATATGTATTTTTTGTTTACTGAATGCCACTTAAGTCCAAAACGATTCTCTCTCTCTTCTCTCTCTCTCTAGCTTACGATTTTTTACAGAACGGTAACAATCTACGTTAGTCGCCGGCCGGGAAAGCACCGTCGCACTCCCCTCCGCCGGCCGGTTTGGTGCAACTTCAGTAGGACCAACGAAGAGGACAACGAGGCGAGCCAAGTGACTATTGGAGGTCAAGAGGTGCCACAAACAACCAGGTTTAAATACCTGGGATCTTTCGTACAGAGTGATGGAGAGATTGATTGCGACGTGGCACATCGGGTACAGGCAGGATGGAACAAGTGGAGAGCAGCTACAAGCATCCTATGCGACAAGAGATTCCCAGACAAATTAAAGGGTAAATTTTACAGAGTAGCAGTCCGACCCGCCATGTTGTATGGAACTGATTGTTGGCCGATCAAAAAGATTCAAGAAAGGAAGCTAGAAACGGCAGAGATGAGGATGCTTAGATGGATGTGTAGGCACACGAGGCTTGACCGAATAAGGAACGAAACCATCAGGGGAAGAGTGGGGGTAACGTGCATCTCAGACAAAGTCAGGGAAGGGAGACTGAGATGGTTCGGTCATGTGAGGTGAAGACACGTGTTGGCTCCGGTTAGAAGAGTAGAGAATCTGAGTGTGGAGGGGAAGAGGTACAGGGGTAGACCTAGGCTGACTTGGGAGTAGCAGATTCGTCAGGACATGATAGCATTGCACCTCTCAGAGGACATGATCAGTGATAGGAATTCTTGGAGGCGTAGAATAAAGGCTAGGGACTACTAGAATGATTGGATATATGCTAGCAGCCTTACTTATAGGTAGAACTTTAGTTTTTACAAATGCATGCTTGACTAGTTGGTAGTGTTTACTCTGTGTGCTTCAACTTTTTATGTGGTTTATGTCCTTAGATTATATGAGCCTCTTATTTTGCATAGGTTGCATGCGTAGTCATTGTGTATATGCCTTGCTTTTAATCATGCTTTCTTTATATATGATTGTGTATGTAATTACCATATGATTGAAATAAGTGTTTATATTCTTTATGACTGACATATACTTCGGTAGTTTTAATCATGCAAGGCTTACCCTCTTTTCTTAATAAAATGTCTTTGAAAAAAAAAAAATTTTTTTGAGCCAGGGGTCTCTTCTGACGCAGCCTCTCTATCTCTTCTTGGGGTAGGGGAAAGGTTTGTTTTCATCTCACCCCTCCCAGACCCTACTTAAAAGTGGGATTAAACTGGGTACGTTTGTTTGTTTGTTTGAATGCCACTTAAATCATCAACACTATACACACATACATACACACACACACACATACACGGTCCGGTCTTGTTTTTACGAAAAGTTTTTAGTTAAAGCCATAAACCAAACAGTTTACTATGGTTTCAAACTTTTGAAACTGAACGATCAAATGTTCAGGGGAAAAACCGACCGCGAAACCAAACTAATGTCAGGTTTGGACGGTTTCGCGGTTTGAAGCCGAACCGTTAACACCCCTGCTTATTGTAATAGCATCCTTTCAACTCCTTTTTAAGGTCCAATTTGATCCAAGTTGCAAGATTAAAATGAGAATGTTATCTTCGCATCATATGAGTACATGCAGGGGCGGTCCTGAGATTTTTAGTGCCCCAAGCGAGTTAGGATAAAAAGGCCCCTTCTTAATTGAAAATTTCTGTTTTTTCAGTTTTATATTCTCAAATATAAATAAATATATATAATATATAAAAGATTTTTAAACTTTTTGTGCCCCTAAAAAATTGGGCCCTGGACGGAGGTCGGGTTTACCCCTCCCCATGGCCTCCCCATGAGTACATGCTCACCAAGACCAAAATAATTTGTTTTGATCCATTAATTATCTTTAATTGGAACTAAGAACAAAAGTAACCATTCATCATCCCTAGTCTCAATTCCAGAAGAAGAGTTAAAAAGTACGCATCTACCATTCAATGTCAAAATTCATAAAATGCCAACTACGTACAACATCATAACCAACATAGAACATCATAACAGGTACCACAACAGCATTAAGTTGTGTAATTTATATGTTTTGGCAAAAGAAACTCAGAATTCAGGTTTCAAGTAAGAAGTAACTAGGGTTTAATTCTTCGATCTAACAAAAATTGTAAGAGGGTTTTGGTGATCAGCAGCACTCGTAATCTGTCATAAGAATGCACGTATAGATGAGGGACTTACAGTCCAAATGTCGGAAGGGACGAGGACGATGAAGGATAGAGAGCAAAACCAAGTGTAACCAACGGTGAATAAGATGTATCGAGGGACGTCCGGTCCGGCAAAATAGCGTAGCGTCAACGCCACCATCCCCATCGTCAAAGGAAGCGAGATCAGATAGAATACCCACATGATCCTACTTCTTAAGATCTGTGTTTACAGAAACATTGAAGAAGATGAAGAGGAAGATGAAGATCAAGCTTGTTGAATATGAATGGAGATTTGGTCAAGGGTCAGTGGAAGCTTCTGTTATGTTAGGTTAAGACTATTTTTTTCTTAGCGTTCCCGCACCTACTTTTTATATGGTTTCTTTATATACTATTACATAATTTTCTTTTTATATGGTTTCTTTATATTCCATTACATAATTTTAAAACATATATTAGCATAAAACACTACCTATTTTATTATTATTTCTATAGTCACGTGATTGGTGTGCATAGTCCACGGGTGTCGACTTCGTAAGCTATCTTAAAGTAGATATTTTTGCTTCTCTTGTTATTAACCAGTGGCTTCACACACGCGTTCCGGCGAGAATTTTGTTATAATTCCAAATATTAGAACGCATAAATGATCATATATCAAAATGTTGATATAAAGAGACAGCACAACAATTATCACTTATTTAATAAATAAAAGTGATAAATAAACAAAATTATCATTTTGATCTATTTTCGAATGAAATTGAATTGAAAATCAAACTTTATAAGAGATTGGGAAAAATATATTATATGGAAACCTATAATATAAATGAATACAAAGTAAAAACACGTAAATTGAACCAAACTATTAAAATTTGACATAAAATTCTAAAGTATACTTTTTATAAACGTGTTCATCACACAAAAAAGGACCATGCTCGGTCTCAAAATCTACAATTAAGAAACATAAACATAAGACCGGCAAATAAAACGGGAAAAAGTAATAATTATAATTTTTTTCAAATAAAATTATTGTTTATTTGTAAACATTTAATAATAGTAAAAACAATTTTTAAAAAAAAGACATAAGACTTGTCTCACACAATGCCATCCAATTAAAAACCAATCTTAAACTATACCGTTATGTCGATATAAGTACCCGGTAACGACAATGGTAAGAATGTCACAAATAGATAACAACATATAGATAAACATCAATCCGACCTGATGAACATCCTAGATGCGAGTTTTAGGTGTTCCTCTATGGTTTGCCTGAATGTAAAGAAAGAGCATATTTTGAAATAATCTCATGAAACATGAAATTAAAAAACACTTATAATATGAAATATAAATATATGAGTAAATATTTACACAAACACTAAACAAGATGAGTAACTATGCAACATGGCCTATGCCTATGTGTTGTCTAGTTATTTATGGGTCCTTATAATCCCACACCCAAATCTATATTCTCACACCCATTTATATGTGTCATAAAGTACCCTATGACACGTACAACAACACATATGCCACATAGGGATCCGTAAGTCACGTACAACAACAAGCATGACTAACATTCTTGGCAATGATTGGATGCCATACGCCACGTATAGTGCTATACTTTGCGTATAAGACCTCTATACAAAAACTACTAACATTTTGAGCAATGATGGGATGTTGTACGCTACGTATAGCCCTATACGTAACATATAAAGGACAATTAGATGAAGCATAATATGGGTCTTACTGGTTGATAAAGTGATATGCTAAGTGCATACCTCTACATAGCGCATAAAGGACAATCATATGAGATAAATTTTGGCCTATGACAGAATTCAAAAAGCGATACTGGCGTATAACTCTGTACGCCACGTATAACATTCTTGTACGACACGTAGCAGCCTGTACGACACATATATAAATTTTCAAATTACCTTCTCGTACACTCGAGGAACTGACGTAAGATTCTTCAAATCATATATAAAATGTACGAATGATGCGTTTATATTCATTCCTTCATTCGCATTCCTTCATTCTACATACACTAAATTACTATGCATAATGTCGTTTTGGAACGTTAACTTCTTCTTTGGAAATGATCAGGTTAATCAGGTATATTGCATATTTGTCTTTTAATAACTAAACACTTATCATATTTATTTTTAGGGAGGAATCTACCGCTCAATCTCACTATGACATGAGCAGACTGCAAGGGTTCCCTTACTTACATGAGGATCCCAACATTAAGTCTTACAACACGAATAAGCTTCCAATTTCAAATAAGGAGCCTCGCATTGAACCTTTCTATGTTTTAGAAAGCAATCAGGATTTTCGATTGGATAGTCAACATGCATACAAGCAAGAAAGTTGGTACGGACAAAATGCTGAACCTTCTAAACCTCAACAAAGTGGTCAAGATTATTTCAATGAAGGTCATTGCGCAAAAGTGTTGTGAGATGTCAATCATGTATAAATTAGTTTGAGCTTCATTTTTATAGCATTATATAAGTTTAACTGTACTATTGTTTAAGGAATTTATGTTTCATGATGAATTGGTTGTGTGGGTAAAAACATAGCACTTGACAATGTTTATATTACAGTGAACACTCTATCAAAAAAGAAGAGAGAAAAAATAAAAAAGTATGGCTGGTATGTGATCGTAGTGGCGAACACAAGAGCATAGCCATGCGTGGGCACTCTGACAGTAAGAAAATTGGCTGCTCATTTAAACTGGTTGGCGTATACGACGAAATCGTCTCATATGGCAATTCCATGTCAGAAATGACGAATATAATCATGAGCATGCTCAACATCTGGAGGGGCATCTATTTGTCAGAAAGTGTCTCAAGATGAATATAAGATGGTGGGACAGCTGACATAACAACATATGGATCCATGCAACATACTGTTAAACATTAAGAAGTAGAACCCTGATAATGTTTATGTCATTAGGGATATATACAACGCGCAACAAAAAATAAAAATGAAAAGAAAGTAGGTACTACTCCAATGCAAGTTCTGGAAAAACCTACTGTATTTTAAGGACTATGTACATTATACTCGAGAAGATCCTGCTATAAATGTCGTCGACGAAGTTTTCTTTTGTTACCCAAAATCATACACATATTGGCGAGTGTTCCCGCATGTGCTGATGATTGACACAACATATAAAACGAATATGTACAAAATTCTGTTTGTAAATATTGTGGGTGTGACTTCGACACACCAAACGTTTTGTATTGCATATGCTTTTGTAACAAAAGAACGAGAAGAGAATTACTTGCAGGTATTGCAAAAGGTGAAAGAAATGTTAAATAAATGTATGGAGCCACGTGTCATAATAACAAATCGAGATCTTGCACTGATGAATGCATGTAACATAGTATTTTCAGACACATCTAGCAGGAGCGACCCTAAGAATTAAGGTGCCTAGCAAATTCAAATATTAAAGTAGGGGTTCAAGATGACCGAAAACCGAACCGTATTCGTAACTGAAAAACACCGAGCTGCATTATTAACTTAAAACACCGAACCGAATTCTGAATTCGGTTTTAGGTTCGGTTCCTAATTTCATCCGAATTTAGAATTTGGTTTTCGGTCCGGTTCCTAAATGTATCCGAATTTTGGTTTTTGGTTCGGTTATCGTTCTATTTTTTTGAATTCGGTTTGTTTGGTTAACCGAATTCAGATTTAAATTTACTATCTTATTAATAATATATAAGGTTGAATTCAGTTTATTCTGTTTGTAGCCGGTTCATTTGGTTTGAATCGGTTTATTCGACTAAATTCGGTTTATTCGGATCGGTTTATTAGATTTTTAAACGGTCTATTTCGTTTTTAATCGTTTTTTCGGTTTTAATCGAAAGCAAACTGAACCACTTCTCAAACATGTTTCAGTTTTTGAATAGGGAAAAAAATTGAAAAACCAATTAAACCGTACTGAATTAACCATTAACAAAACTGATGAACACCCCTAGTTTAAAGGGCATGAAAGTAACTTTCTACAGTTTAAAGGAAATTACATTTTGTACTCCTTAAATTATAAGTTTTTAAATAAAAAAATTATGTAGCGTCGAGGGAATTGCACGTATAGAGATTCAAAAAAGAATCGACCAGATCCAAATCATAATCTATATGGGATTTCCAAAAATATTAATTGAAAGTCGATCCCGAGGAATCGAAGAATTACAGATGAATTTACAAAAATTATTTAATTCTGTAAATCGAAAACTTAACATTGCTATCACACTAATTGAAAAGCCTTATGGAAACTGAAAAACGTTAAGGATCGGCGATTATTGTATTGTACGAAAGGTTTGGGCTAACATGACAAATATGAATCAAATCGTATGATATATTGATGAAATGAATGATTACAAGATTGAATCCACATCGTAAAAGAACATAGTGTTGCCGGGGAGAGATCGAGCATGATCTCCCCCCCTCTCGTGCTCAAAACCCTAGAACACCAAAAACCCTTTAACTCTCCAGAACTGGAAACTGGTATTTGTAGGGGCTGAACTCCATTCGTACAAATGGAGCCATTCGTATACTCATTCGTACAAATGGACCCTTACACATTAAATTCAATCGCATATGCTCCAGCGAACGACTCAGTTCCCAGTGTAACAACATACAAATACATACAAGTGATTACAAATGAACAAATACAAATCTAATCTATTCGACCAACAGCAGACACCCAAAATATGCACCAACAGAAACCCTAATATTCTTGCAAAATTTATAGCCGGACAATTAAAAATAGAGTTTCTTTTCGCAAAGCAGACTCACCAATTTGGTGATTCTCATTTGAATTTATCTCTCTATATATACATATATATTAAAATTTTTGTGCCCCTAAAAGAATGGGCCCAAGACGGAGGTCGGGTTTGCTCCTAACTCTAGTTGTCTATAGGCCCATTTAAACATTGATGTTATAAATTTTTTTCATATATAGTATATAAAAAAAATAAATTTCGAATCTGCCCGGGACGGTCGCCCACCTCGCTCCTCCCTAATGTCGGCCTTGACATCTAGGTGCTTATGGAGGTGGCACATAAGCTAGAACATTTCAAAACACTATAAGGCAAGTTTCTCTCATAGTGATTGGAACAGATTCCACCATATGTGGACGACATTGTTTGAATCTTCCTCACAAGACATTTATCAATACAATTACAACAAACTTTTTCATCAACTATTGAAAGAGAAACGACAACGTAAGTTTGCATACATACATTCAACGAATTATACATGTATACATACACTAATAATGTGGTTATATTTTATTTTCAGGCGTTAGGAATTATTTATCGCAAACCTGGTTGAACGGTTACTAAGAAATGTCTGTATCTGCTTGTACCAACAAAAACTGTAACTTTGGTCAACATACAACCAACAGAGACAAGAGTTAGCACATAAACTTGAAGAGATATCAAAAGGCACCTAATAGTTCGCTAGCTACACTTGTTGGGTTTGTTAATGAAGTTATAAATTCACAAGAGGTGAATATAAATCACAGTAATGAAACTAGCAAGGTGAAGTCTATGATTCATCACAAAGTATCGTTGTTTGATTACCTTCAAGTTGAGGCATCACACAAGGCTCTTGATTTACTAGTTGTTGAGAAAAGTAAGTTACAAGTTTCGCGGACAAAAAATCAGTCCTGTAACTTTCAACATTTCACCAGTTATGGCTTGCCGTTTGTTGTCGTTTGTCAAAGTATGAAAACACAAGTACTAAAAAGTAAACTGTAAACCTTTTTCATCTTTATTTTAATAATTGTCCTTTACAAACTTTTAACAATTTATTATGATACGGATACCAAAATTCCACTTGTCTCTGTGGATATATTATGGACAAAACTTGATACACGTCCATTATTTTTAGATGAATAAGAAGTTGATGTTGAAGAACAGTTACAAGCTGTGAAACTCAACAAATAATGACACAACCGAATGAAGTGAAAAAAAAGAGTATGATGAAGAAAATCTTGGCTACGGCTTTCCCCTGGAAAAATGATAAGAAGTCGTCTGTTGTTCAAACAGACGTACATGTACATCCAATTTCTAAATTGCTAGAAAAAGAGAAACATGATTCCCAACGAATCAAGTTTGATCAACCTAGGCATAGCTCATACATCCATTCAAACTTGAAAGATAAGAAGGTAGCAATGCAGCGTAGTCGTTCAACATCTTCAAGAGGGAAATTGAAAGAAAAATACGAACTTACTGGGTTATCACAAGATTTTGCTTCATTACGTCAGTCGTTGATAACGAAAACGTCTGGAATGTTAACAGATATTTTATCCCATATTTGGTTCACGACCACATTTCACCCATACAAGATGTCAGTCCGACAGTAACTGTGCTTTTCAAGCTGTTGCGTTGGGTTTAGGTTTTGATGAAACAATGTGGCTTTACATTCAAGAACAACAGTTAGAGGAAATGGAATCAAATAAGCATGCATATAGATCGATTTTTGATAACATCGATCAAGGACTGTATAATCACATACATCACAGCATAAACTGGGAAGAAGTCAAGAAGCACTGCTCTCACATTGGATGCAAATGTCTTACAAAAGGATTCTGATTGCTCAAAGGTTTGGCGTGATTGCTCATCATATAAAAATAGATAGTCTCAGACATATTTCCGTTGTGGGTGGGACCGGAAAGTGTTGTGCCTCATCAGGTTGTGTAATTCGTATTTGTTAACAGCAATCATTTCGTCAATGTCAAATTGGAAGGAGATTATCTGATGCCGGCGATAAGTGGGATTTGGACCATGTATCACACGCCAAATTCATCTTCCTGGGAGTTAATGTACAAACATCATATACAACTATATAAAGAGATACGACATGGTAAAGGAGAAACTAATTGCGTTGAATTGTTTGTAAATGTATACGTTACTGTGACTAAACATTGAATCAGGTATACTATATCGATACAAATTCTTTTATAGATTCAAATTCATTAAAATATAATTATGTGTGGTATTTCTAGACAAACAGTTGTGACACACCCCTAGCCGACGGGCTGGATTGACTATCCATCGTGTGGAATACTCTCGGTGCATGATATTGTGTGATAATCAGAATGATCAGATTGTATACATGGCATATAATTTGAGAATAATTAAAACACACTAACAGTACACTAGGATTACAAAGTTAAATTACAATCATTGTGTTCAATAATTTAACAATGAAAACCTATCCAAAAGAATCATGAGTCATTATATCTTGTAATAGTTAAAGATATCAAAAGTGATTCACATGTGATTGTCAAAAGGTATGCACAACCCAAAAGTTACTAGGTCCTCTAAACTAGGCACCCTAGTAAGTATCCAGAGCTCCTAAAGCTTAAATATGTTCGTTACATGAGAAAGCATGTAAAAATAAAGTCAACACATGGTTGGTGAGTTTGTATGGTTTTGTATTTGGAAATCATTGAAAATGTTTTATGTTGTCAAACCTGTTAGAGTCACAACCTTACACCTTATTACTGACATTATTCCATCTAGCCAAGGATGCTTATATATAGGGCATACGTAGGGTCAAGCCCAGTCGCCATCCCGACCACCACATACTTGACAAGACACGACTTTGCCAGTAATGGAAATTAAGAGTCTCACCCTACCTCAACTATGTACTTTGTTCCTTGACACACCACCGTATTAACCAAAACCCTCAACCGATCATTCCATGATCCCACTATTGAAGTTGCAAAATGTATTTGACATGATTAACTAAGTTTATAGCTAATCATGACTAGGTCATAATGATTGGGTCTAGGCCAACTTGAGTTAAGCTAGTCTATTAGCCAAATGATCTTAGTAGATTAGTGGGTTCCGTAAATATCATCACACATGTGGCCCATATCCAACAAGTCTAGCTAGGACTTTGTAACAACCGGTTTTTAATAATGAATGTATTGTGAATAATGGTTAATTAAACGATTGTGGTTGTTGTGATTTGAAAATGTGTAAGAGTTACGTCATTAATGGGAAGAGCACATTTGGTCGTGCTTGAAATCCACGAGGATTTAGTAATTTTTGTTATTGGGGATTGATAGTATGTGAAAAATGATGAACGTGGGCGAAAACCGTGCGCAAAACGGAGTTCGTATGCTCCCGGAATCGCGAAACGAAGTTAAAAATCAAAATGATGACGCTGGTGA
This sequence comes from Mikania micrantha, assembly GCA_009363875.1. Lineage (NCBI taxonomy): Eukaryota > Viridiplantae > Streptophyta > Magnoliopsida > Asterales > Asteraceae > Mikania > Mikania micrantha. The sequence continues at coordinate 30,120,945 of CM018688.1, forward strand.
CGTGGGGCGGTACGCCTGGCGGGACGCACCCAGTTGGGGCGATGCGCCCCAGGACTTAAGTCGGCAAAATTTTTTTTTAAAGATCAGATCGCATCGGAAACATCATTTGTTCAATATCTTCGACCTGCTTTTCCTCCAGACGAAAAATCCTATAACTCTAAGCCTAAAACCTTTAATTTAAAGGTTTCTAATCATCCAGATCGCGTATAGGAACGTGTTTTCAAGTCCTGATCGTTGTTGTAACCATAGAAATCCGTCAGATCAGGTAACGGTTTGTTTTATCCTACTAGTTTGATATTGTGTGGATTAAATCTAGTTTTGATTGTAATAATATGATTATGGGTATTGATTATTGCCTAGTTGATAACTAGGGATTGTTAGAAACGAAGAACTTGAGATTTTGACGGTGAAATCTTCGTTTTGAAGCCGGGATAATGTCCGGTTGTTATGAAACCCATATCATGGTAGGATAACTAGCAGGATGGATTGAATATGATTTCAAATAAATTATGGATTATAATCCATAGATTAAATGATGATTTTGATGAATTGATGTTACCATTATTAATAGTTATGATCTAAAAATAAAAATTGAATAATAAAAAGTGATTAAAGATCGTAACTAATATAATGAACATCAATTATTTGATAAATTGCCTGGGAAGGCATGACATATGAATAAGTGTGATAATTGACTAAAACTTGCTAAATATAGTAAGATAGAGTCAGTTATGTGATGAATTGACTTTGAGGAAGTCAAATCAGGCAAGTGTGTTGAACTTGATTGTACGTGCTATACGTGTTGAAACTAGTTGTATATATGTATTTTGCAACTAGGTGGTGGTAGTGGAAATCAAACCACTAGTCATAGAGCAGGAAAGGAGCCTGCAATTGCTAATCCCTTATCTGATTAAGGTAAGTAATCCCACAACTATGACATCACATAATAAATATTGAAATTGTTGTTGAATAAATTATATAATAAATATGGCATTGGTGATAGGGGAATGTTGAATAATAAAAGTTCAACAACCTATGATAAATCCAATACCTTGGTAAATAATAGTGTGGGACTTCTATGATGGAAGTACTGGTTGGGTGAACATCATAGTAATTTGATTGAATTATATATGACTCCACAATGGTGGATAGACAGAGGTGCTGTCAATTGTCTTAGATGGAAGTACCGGTTGGTGAACATCTTAAGACTAAATAAATATGACTCCACAATGGTGGATAGACAGAGGTGCTGTCAATTGTCTTAGATGGAAGTACCGGTTGGTGAACATCTTAAGACTTGAATTATATATGACTCCACAATGGTGGATAGACAGAGGTGCTGTCAATTGTCTTAGATGGAAGTACCGGTTGGTGAACATCTTAAGACTTGAATTATATATGACTCCACAATGGTGGATAGACAGAGGTGCTGTCAATTGTCTTAGATGGAAGTACCGGTTGGTGAACATCTTAAGACTTGAATTAATTATGACTCCACAATGGTGGATAGCCAGAGGTGCTGGCAATTGGCTATGGTGGAAGCACAGAAATGTGAACCCCATAGTGTAATATTGATTAAACTATTGTGAGCAATAGTTGATGATTGGTAATGCGATATTTTATATTGTGAGAGTCAATTCAAATAGAAATGACTCAGTTGAATGTTAATTGTGAAAAATGTATTTTTACATTTTATTGTTGAGAAACCATTGGGGTTTACTTACTTAGTTCTTATGAACTAATGGGAATTATTGTGTGATGTTTGTAGGTCAAAAATGACGTACACGGCTGTAAGGATCGAGGTGGACGGGAATCGAACAGATAAACCTTGTTGCAAACGTTTGAAATTTTGGTTTAAACTTACTTATGTAAATAAGTATTGTAAAAATGTGTGACACGTTTGCGTTTGCGTTAAACTTTGTTTAATATTATTAAATAAAGAGGGTCAGACAAGGTTTTAAAATTGAAAAATTTGCTGGGACCAACTCTGATATTATTATAAAATGTTGAATAGTAACCGGGGGTTACAGACTTCTTGAGTTATAGGACTTCCTGATTTATTCTTGATTCGTCTTGATTAGTTCTTGATTCTTCCTGATTCGTTCGCAGATGTTATCTTTGATATTTCCCAGATAATCCACTAGAAAAGTTAACTTGATTCGTCGAAATTGAATACTTGATTCTTTGAAAACGAGTACTTGATTCGATGAAAACATGCACTTGATTCGTTGAAAATATGTAGTTGATTCATTGAAAATGAGTGTTTGATTCGTTGAAAATGAATACTTGATTTGTTGAAAATGTTTTGAACTATCATATCACACTGGAAATCAGTAAACAAGATATGAACAAATATACAAAATAATCATTCAGAAGCATAACATACATAATTATAAAATCATAAGAAAATGTATGTAAGCATGCTTCTCAGCCTCAAATTTATATATCAAATGATTAGAAAAGGGGCATATGAACTCACCTTTGTCTTGTATGATTGAGTTGATTCTAGAATGTGCGCGCTCGTTGTTTGTAGTTAATGAGTTCAACACCTGTGTTTCATTGATTATTGGTCTATATTGTAAGTATTGTATTCACTACTCATTGCGTATAAGACTATGTGGTCAACTAGGGGATCTATCCTAGTTTTGGGAGTTGTTAGTCGTTTCTTAGTAATTTGTGTCTACTCTACTTTGTTGGAATTTTACCCATAACTAATTCAAACTTGCATTTATGTTAAAAATATATGGTTATGATGTTTTTTTAAGAAAACTTATTAATTTGACTCATGCATAGCATTATGCATGCATATAAAAATACCATATTTATTAGAAAAATCCTTTTATTGATGATATCCTCTTACAAATATTTCTTGTTATCGTTTGTAAAATTTAAAAACATGATAGTTGTTGGAATCTTAGGTAAAACTTATGGTTAGATTATGAAAATATCAAGTTTTACAATTTAGAATTTAGTTGACACACAAGTGAGTACAACCCTACCATTCAGCTATTAAGTCAACTTGTTCGACTTTTTATCATTGTAATACTCAATCCCATTGTTACTCATATTACTTGGATTATCTTAATCATGAATGTTCTAAGGCTGGATCAGTTGGTAGAATTGGCTCATATCGACTAAGCTCAAGAAAGTCACAAATGATGCTTGTCGATACTAACAAGTTCTACCCTTGTTAGTTTCAACCTCAACAACCCTCATGGTGGTTAGTTTTGATGAACCCAACACCCTAAACCACTTGTACTTTACAGATGTATTAGTAGCAATGGATCCCTGTTAGTATTGATGGCTATTTGTTCAGCCAAAACATGGAGAACACACAAACACAATTGTTGATACTAACAAGTTCGACACTTGTTAGTATCAACACTCGTGGGCCTTTCGAGACTAATAGTGTCGATGACTATCATTGCATTGCACCAGGACAACATTCGGTAAAAACAAGATCATCGAACTTAATAAGTTCGATGGAATGTAGTTGCCTTCTCCTGCACACCATCGATACTAATGTCCTTGGACCTTCTTGCGTCGATACCATTGTCCAACACACCCACACCCACACCCATTTCCAGCCTAGCAAACTTTATTCTAAGTTCATCCAAGTGTTATAGATTCAATTACAAGTCGATTCTAAGAGATTTGATGGCTCCAAAACCGGTTTTATGTTAGTTGGTTCTGGTTGGTTAGAAAACCAACAAACTTTAAATTATATTCTCCCACGATTTTTGTTGTTTCAAGCTCCGATATGTTATACTTCCTAGTTCTAGACCTTGTAAGAATCGTTTTGACACCAAGGTCTCTACATTTGATGGAGGTTTAAGTGGGTTGAGTGTGGATTTTGTAGAGAGAGAGTCTAGAGAGAGATAGGAGGTAAATTCTTTTTAGGTGGTAATTCCTAATAAATATTTTAAATCTCTTTTTATTATTTTTTAAAATTTTGAAATCGTTTATTTTAAATATTTCGTCGAATCGTATCACCTTCGCGCGTATTCGTACAGATCGTCACCCATACGAACACAACGACGGCTTTACTTTTCGATTTGGTTTCCTAATTATAAGACATCTTTCAGAAACATTAAACTCACAGATTTATTCATGTGAATCGTCACCCTCACAAACACACTGTTTTTTTAATATTCCGGAACGCTATCCGTTATTGTTTTGAATTTGACATCCTCACATTTGCTCTTGCACTTAATAATACATTATCTATTACTCGTTCATATCGTCAACTGTCAGATTCACATTATCGGATAGTCCATATTGTGTTCGTTGTGTGTAGCATATGTTTGCCTTTCAACCTTGAGTTCCCATTGTTTTCACATATTGTTCCTGAATTGTTTCGTATTGCGTTCCAACCTTGAGTTCACATTGTTTTCACTAATGTACCGTTCCTAACGGTTACGTAATGGGTGTCACAGTCTCCCCTTGTTAAAGAAATTTTATCCCGAAATTTAAGAATCATTGTCGGGCTTAACTTCTTCTCAGTCTATACGCCACAGGATCAATCCATTAAATCAATTCTAATGGTCCGACGTATCGTCGTGCTAGCTTGCCTTTTTCCCCTAAACGAACCACGCCTTTCCAGGGGGAAACTTTCAACATGACCTTGTCTCCCACTTCGAATTCCAAAGGCATGTGATGTTTGTCCACATAGCTCTTTTGGTGTCTTCTAGCAGCTTGTAATTTCTGTTGAATTTGGGAAATCTTATCAATGGTTTCCTGTATAAGCTTAGGCTTAGTTATTCGGTTATTTCCTACTTCGATCCGACAGATCGGCGACCGAGATTTCCTACCATACATAAATTAGAATGGAGCACAACCAATACTGCTATGGTAGCTGTTGTTGTTGTAGAATTCTCTTAGTGGTAGGTGTGAGTCCCAGTTTCCACCAAAGTCTATGACACACGCTCGCAGCATATCCTTTACGGTTTAAAAAGTACGCTCGCTCTGACCATCTGTTTGTAGATGATAAGTGGTACTCTAGTTCACTCTTGTTCCTAATGATTTCTGTAATGACTGCCAAAACCGTGATGTGAATCGACTATCTCCGTTAGAAATAATAGACAATGCTACACCATGTCACACCACTATTTCGTTTATGTATAATCTTGCCAATTTATCCATCATATAATTCTCACGCATAGGCAAGAAGTGAGCAGACTTGGCCAATCAGTCGATGATGACCCAAATTGTATCATGTCCACTAGAAGTGAGAGGTAGCTTTGTAATGAAATCCATAGCTATTTGTTCCCACTTCCATTGCGGAATCTTGGGCTGTTCCAGTAAGCCAGATGGATTCTAGTGTTCCGCCTTAACTTTCACACATGTTAGACACTGACACACGTATTCGACTATGTCTTTCTTCATCTCAGGCCGCCAATAAAATCTCGTAAGGTCTTAGTACATCCTATCGACGCCTGGATGCACCTAATATCGAATCTTGTGTGCCTCGTCAAGGATGAGTTTTTGAATCTCAGTTACCGCATGAATCCACACCCATTCCTGGTAGTAAATAACTCCATCATGTTTGGTCTCAAACTATCATTCAGCACCACATTCGAGCTCTTTCCTCAAGTTTCCTCGTTCGACCGTCCTTTGCTGGGCTTGTATGATTTGATCATGTAAGCTTGTTTGTACCGTCATTCCCATTGCCCTAATGTGCAATGGTTTGATTCTTTCCTACTGGCTCAGGGCTTCAGCCACGACATTTTCCTTGCCTAGATGATACTTGATCACACAGTCATAATCATAAAAGAGTTCAACCCAATGTTGGTGTTGCATGTTGATCTCCTTCTGATCAAATATGTGTTGAAGACTCTTGTGATCAGTAAAGATGTTACACTTTGTTCCACACAAGTAGTGCCTCTAAATCTTCAAAGTTAAGACTACTGCTCTTAGTCCCAGATTGTGTTTCATGTGGTTCTTCTCGTGTATCTTCAGCTGTCTCGATGCATAAGCGATAACTTTGTCTCCTAGAATTACTACACAACCGAGTCCCTGATGCGAAGCAACACAATACTACAAAATCATCGTTACCTTCTTGGAGGGCTATTATTGGAGCATTGCACAACTTCCGCTTCAATTTCTGGAAAGCATCTTCTTGTTTCTGCTCCGAAACAAACGGTTCGCTCTTCTGAGTCAGTTTGGTGAGAGGCAAGGATATCTTAGAAAACTTCGAGATGAACCTCCTATAATAACCCGCCAAGGCGAAAACGACTTGTGACAACTCCCAAATTCTAGGTCAGCAATTGTTTTAATTAAATATTAATTTAATTGATCATTACATACGTGGCACTATAGTTGGTTTAATTTAGTGTGACACGTGGCACAGTAGTCCAAACACAAGCAATTGAACGGTAATCCGTTGAATTATCGGAAAACGCACACACATGTCTTGAATTAACGAACGTTGGTGAACAATTGAACAATTAAGAAATTCCACAATAATTAAATGATGTGTGAACAAATAACGAACAAAATTATGGAAAAAGTCAAGAAACGATTTACAATAACGAAAAATGGACGAAAAACGAATCGTATAAACCAATATGGGCCATTGGGCAAGACCGGCGATCTTTGCAGTACGCCAAGGACCCCGACGAGAGCCTTGGTGGTAAGCGAAGAGGGGCGGACAAATTTGAATCCACCGAATTTCTTCGCGGTACCCCACGACCGATCAAATTCCACCTCGGTGTTATAAAACCCAAATCACTCCATTTCTGTCCACTCCTACCTGTTTATCTCGAACTCACTCGCACATTTCTGACCTATTTCACTCTATGAAACCCCTTTCCATCATCTAAAAGCTAAAAGAAGGTGTTAGAAACTCCATTGAAGACTTGAATATTCAAGGAAGCTTAGGAGGACCATCTAGCACCACCAACACCTTGAACCTGTTGTTGATCCACTACCTGTCACTTCAAGAACCTTGGAGCATCTGATCTTGCACAAAATCAATCATCTAGAGCTCTTAAAGGTATTTAAATGAGCATTTACACTTAAAATGTGACAACTAGTACCTGACCGCCCGACAAACCAGTACGGTGCGTGTACTTACACCTATAACTATGTGTGAATACTATGAGATAAACAGAGTGTGACAATAACTCAGTGAAAATAATTAATAGTTGTATGTATTTTAATGTGAATTGAAATACAGATTTACAACTACACTTGGGAAATATTAGTTGTGACAAAACCAATGACAAAAACATATCAGTTGCGATCTGATATCCATAAACAACAGGAATCATATGACCGAAAATTCAGTGAGAAAACAATGTGAAACTATTCATAACAATGTGAAAACAATTAGGATTAGTTGAGTCTGTCTGTGAGAATGTACAATTCAAACAACAGTTCAGTATAGTTTACGAACGATGAACTGACAGAGTGTTTGTGTGGGTGATGATTCAGACAAACATACATGTGAGTTTAATGTTCTGAACGGCAAATGAAAAATAGAAAACCAAATCAGAAAGTGAAACGTACGATCGTATTCATACAGTTAGCGCACTGTACGAAAACGTGCGTAAGTAACGTTTTCTGACTAAACGAAGAAATTTAAACAATTACGAACTTTAAAATAACAAAAATTTAATAAAATAATATTTACTAGGAATAATCACCTAAAAAGATTTAAGGTAAGCTATTTTTATAAAACTATACGTAATTAACGTTACGCAGCGAAATAACGCAATTTGATGCAACCGATCGAAACCGAACACGCGGGTAAACACCCGCTGTATAAAACCCCACTTTCTCCACTTCCTTCTTCATTTTCAGCTGGGTTTATCATCTCTCTCATCAAGAACCTGTTTTCTCTCTCTACTCTCTCTCTAAGCTTCATCAACACTCGACTATAGCAAATCACCACCAAATTTGGTGTTCTTGGTGTCTAAACGACCCTCTCAACGTGTTTAACAAGGAAGTACAAGGGATCTAGCCTAAAAGGGGCTCATTTAGACGGAAACCTAGTGAGAAATTTTTGGTCAAAAGTGGGTTTTACCCATTCCGGCTGTTAAACTTGGTAACCGGTTTCTAACCTTCAACACAGCTAGATGATGCACGAAAACTTGCTTAGGACTTAAGAAACATGTTAGTTTGAAGTTTAACATGCTCAAAATCGAAGAAGAGGGAGCTGGGAATAGTATCGAAGAAACCCACCCACCTGGGAATAGTATCGGTAGTCCACATCGTGTAACCCAGCTACTGTCCGCCTTAACAATGTCGACAAGGGCAAAAACCATGGAAAGCTCATCAAGATTACAATGTTTGACATAATCCAAGGTTGAGAAGGTAAGAACCTGTCAATATTATGATTATTGAACACCATTGTATCGATGATCAGGGGAGTGGTTTAGCTTAATAATGTCAACGTGAGACTACCATGCACCCTTGGGTTCTTGTCGATACTAAGGTTTCTGACACTATCCAATCTACACCGATACTAAAACCCCTCCTTAATTCCAGTGTTTTGAGCCTCAAATATTTGCAATATTAAACCAATAGGAGTTCGGGAACATGGGCTGAAGGGGGTGGTGTCGGCCATGAAGTTTTCTTTTTTTAGTTTAGCTGATGTAATCACCATCGACATTAATGTGTGGGAATTAGATACCGTCGATATTAAGCTGGAATATTCACGACACTTGTAATGGGTAATAATTTCAACAAATTAAACACAAATACAGTATGTATATATCACCTTTGAGCTTGTGAAATCGGTATAGAAACAATGATGTCAAAGGTGGTTCATTGGGTTTTCAAAATGCAATTGGGCTTATGAAACAGGAACACCACCTACCATCATTCGTGAAGACACATAATGTAAAAATTAAAGGTTTTAGTAAGTAAAACGAGAGATTAAACAACAACAATGGTTAACGAGAGGTGATCAAGAGGAGTCAAACAAGTTAGCAACACTTAAGGATTGTTATGTGTTAAAGAAAATTCTATAACTTAAGCTTAGCTTCTATGAATTTAATAGAATCTTTTACTTAAGTATTTAATTCATGACATGTCAAAAAGGTTAACTCAATTCTTAAAGTTTATAAGATCAAAGATATTTTAAAATTTTACCGTAGTTTTATTAATTAAACACAACCTTTTATTAAAATATTTAATCAACTATATATAAATAAAGTTCGTTTACAAAATAAACATAAGTTTATTAATGAAACATTATTTTTATATAAACCAGGTGCAACATTGTCACACCCAGAGCCGGCGGGACGGATCGACTTTCCCATCGGGCGGAGGGTTCTCGGGGCGCGATATCGTGAGTGATAATCGTGATGATCAGATTGTTTACATAGCATCAACATTGAGAATAACTAAAGCACAATATAGCATTAACTAGGATTACAAAGTTAAAGTACAACTGTTAATGTTTGATAATTTAACTAAGTAAACCTATGAAAGAATCAAATGTTTACTATCTTGTAACGGTACAAGATATCAAAAGTGACTCGTATCATTAAACAAAATATGAGCTTTGCAAAAATCTACTAGGTCCTTTAACTTGGCATCCTAGTATGCAATCCTGAGCCTTAGCTTAATCATGTACGTCACATGAGAAAGCATGTAAGAAAACAGAGTCAACACAATGATTGGTGAGTTCATATAGTTTAATAGTTGAAAAATAGCTTTTTAGCAAACCTCTTTCGGTAACAACCTTAACCTCATTAATATCACCTGTAATATCCAATTCGGTATGCTTATATATAGTCATATGTAGGGTCGAACTTACCGCCCGCCCAGCCACCGTCCCACCACATACTAAATCACACATGACATTGTTATTAATGATAGTTAAGCATTTTACCTACCCCCTAATCCCGTATTCATCATAGCTTTAGCGTATTGTTTAAAAGTTTACAAGTTTATAGTATTCACATAGCTCGGCCTTTAAGTATACTGTACGCAGATAATAGCTTCACAGAATCGTAGTTTAGCATTCACAAATCTCATGCATGGGTACAAGCTTTGCTCTAGCATAGCTTAGCATTCACGTAGCACATGACTTGATACAAGCTTTGCTCTAGCATAGTTTAGCCATTACGTATCTCATGATTTGATTCTAGCTTTGCATTAGCATAGTTAGCATTCACGCATCTCATATATGTAGATACAAGCTTTGCTTTAGCATAGTTTAGCACTCATGTATCTCATATATAGATACAAGCTTTGCATTGACATAGTTTAGCATTCACGTATCTCATGCATAGATACCAGCTTGCATTAGCATAGTTTAGCATTCACGTATCTCATGCATAGATACAAGCTTTGCGTTTAGCATGTAATCATAGCTTGTAGCATTTAGCTTCTAGTATTAGCATATAGTTTGAGCATATAGTTCATAGCCTTCGCATCAGCATATAGTTTAGCATGTAGCTTGTAGCGTTAGCATTAGAATTAGCATATAGTTTAGCATGTAGCTTGTAGGATTAGCATTAGCATATAGTTTAGCATGTAGCTTGTAGCATTAGCATTTAGTTTAGCATGTAGGCTTGTAGCATTAGCATTTAGATTAAAGTCTTAGCTTTTAGCTTTCAGAATAAGTGTAACAAGCATAAGCATTTATAAAACATTTCAATACTTGTTTAAAATGTATAACATGCTTCTCAGTCCCGAGGTAAAACAAATTAGTTTGAAAAGGGACAAATGAATTCACCTTGCTGTTGATGTGGTTGACTTAGCCTAACAAGAATGCACGCGCTCGTTGTTGTACTTGTTATTGTTCTCATGATCCTGTATTGATTTCACGTTGTTTGTAACTTATAAGTATAAGTTATCGTTGATGTGTATGTGTGTATGTGTTAGCCCTAAAGTTGGCTAACACTTGTGAGCCTCGGTCTTCATTCGGCCCTGATTTACTTGTTATCACTTATGTTACTATGACATGTCTCCATATTGTATGTTAAGTTTACTGGTTGCCATCATTAGACTCTTAGTAGTTAATTGCATCATAATTGTGAAAGTTAGAGTTTCAACATTTTCTAAGTATAACACTTAGATTTATACTTTAAACTTAACATGTGGTTATTAACTTTATTTGTTTCATCATTGTTTCTTAATTCCTTCACCACCCTTGTAGTAAAATAACGATTATCATCCCTGTATGTTATCATCAATGAGTTGGTTTATGTATTTGTTTCCATTTAATGCATATGGGCCGAATGATAGGTTGGGTCGAACAAAGGAGTGGGCAAAGGTTTACTAGGTCGAATGAGGATGGGCTAAACCAAAGGGTTTGGGCAAATTAATTGGGCCGGATACCCTCTGACCGAATGTGTTGTAGTCCTAAACCAATAGGTTGGCCGAATGCACGTGATGAGTCACCCGAATGAATCGAGACCCTAAGACCAGAGCTTCGCCTAGGTTCGCAGCTCCCCTTTAGGTTCGGCAAAAGAGAAGGTTTGCTGCCCCAAGGCCTGATCATCCACTAGGTTCAGCTCCCAAGGGTTCGGCGGACAAAGGTTCTTGGCATCTCTAAGATTCGTGGCCGCAGGGTTCGGCCAACCCAGGTTCGTTCCCTGGTTCGTGACCCTTAGGCTTTGGCTGGATGGTTCGGCAGCACTCCAGGTTCAGTGATGTGCGTGTCCAAGCTGGGTTCGTGGCAGCACATAGGTTCGTGGCAGCAGGGTTCGCCCATGCATGCAAGGTTCGGCGGCTTCCAGGGTTCGGCTACTGCAGGCTATTCACGAACCCTGGTTAACCATGATCGTCTTCATCGAACCAAGTAGTTCCAGGTCATTCCCAAGGTTAGTGTTATACCATAGAAGGTCTTCAAAGGTGCGGGCTCGAAAGGGTTGGGCCTAGGACCGGTTAATGTTAATGGGTCGAACTAGGGTGACAAAAACCCTACTTTTTCGAACATTCAAGCCTCTATACCTCGAGTTTCAGTGGATGAATCCTCAAATCTGGTGGACTTCTAGGTAGAGGATGATTGTAGCTACGTGTGGACACCAAGAACGCGAGATTTCACCACGAAATGAGCAAGATCTTGTAGTTTGAAGTTGAAAATTTTAGAGAGAGAAAGAAAAACGGTTGAGAGAGTTTAGAGAGAGAAAGGGTGTAATAAATGAGAAAAATGGTTCATTTAGTCCTTATATACCTCGAGGGTGTTCGGGTTCGTTTCGGTTGCTCGTTGTTCGTTTTCGTTTCGTCAGAACGCGTCACCTTCGCGCGTATTCGTTCGAATCGTCACCCGAACGAATACGACGTTGGTTTCACTTTCTGATTCTTGTTTTCTACTTTTCAGTCATCATTTCAGAGTGTTAAACTTTCAGATTTATTCGTACAGATCATCACCTATACGAATAATTCGTCGATTTAGCATTCTGTAACGACATCCGTTATGGTTTTGTTCTGTTTAACCTCGCATATGTTTATACATAATAGCATTAAATCAAGCATCTGTGTGTCAGTTCAGTGTTGTCTGATGTGGTTCTGACTGTTAAACCATGAGATTTAATCAGATTTCAGAAACAATTGCATAATAGTTTAGTGTCAAACATCAAAATGTCAATAGCATACAATAGTTCACATAGTTTGTACCTGAGTTACTGTGCAAGTTACTGTGTAGATCACTGTTCCGGTAACGTTTCCGGCACTGATGTTACAAACACTTTTATGCGAAACATGGAAATTAGAAAAAACCAAATGTTTTTAATAACTTAAAACATGTTTTGGTTACAATTGTTATTTAAATAGTCACTCTAGACGTGGTTAAGGGCTATAGGGAATAACATCGTAAAATTATAAAGTAACAAACCTAGTAACTCATTAGTGAGGTCTAGGACACTTAGTCGAATTGAACAATTCTCATCACAAGCATTACACATATACTAATGTTAAAAATGGTGAACACAAAAAAATCAATCACAAGATCGTTATTACAACATCAGTATAACAACAGAGAGTGCGTGCATTCAATCGAGTCTAAGTTAGCCACTGCAACCACCACGTGAGTTCACATGCCCCCTTTTCTAATCTTTTGATCTTAAATGTAGGGCTGAGAAACATGCTAACTCTTTTATTTATTTAAAAAGCTTTAGTATGTTTATTTAAATATCATGTGATTTGGATAATAAAGACGTTGTTTTTATTATCATATTTTATGATATCATTATGTGTGGTTGTGTGTGAAATGACATGTATGACAGAACAAGTATGATACCATGATAACATAATTTCATAATATCATCAAATCAATTGAATGACACAATGTATTAAACTAGATTTCATATCATCGGGTTATAGCACTGAGATGATGACGATATATCGCTGAGACAATTACTAGAGATAACAAGAATGATATTCATAAAAATATAATTTCATGATGATATCATTCACCATATTTACTAACACAGTGTAATAAGACAAGTTCTTATAACACGTGTTAAAGTCATTGAGAACACATAACATTGAGATAATAGTTGAGACAATTACTTGTGATATCAAGGATGATATTATGATAACTTAGCTTCATGATGACATCTCCCACATATGCTAACATTGTTTAATAAGACAAGATGTTATACATCAATGTTAATGACTAAGATCATAACATTGGTGTTCATTTCACTAAGATCACATTATTTGGTCAAAATGGCAATGATACATTAGCGAAGGGTGTGAATCATTATTTGAGTCACTTTTATAGTATTCCTCTGCATGATAATCACAGTAATCCTTATATATCAGAATGGGTAGATTTTAATTTAATTGCTATGGTGTTAGTTAATCTAATGGGATCACACCGGGCACTAAATGTGCTATCATTCTAATTAATGGCAGAGAGAAATGTTTAGGAATATATGCATATCTTATAGATATTATGGAGAGAATATCTAACTGTTCCTCTACTGAATCTAGTTGGCATGCAAAATCGGTAGAGATAAAACTCTGATCCGCACCAGTATCAAATAAGACAGATGCATAAAAGTCATGTAAGAGAAACGTACCAGTGACCACATTTGGGTCCTGGCGTGCAGCTGGTGCTCCAATGGCAAAGGCTCGTCCACGTGGTGCTTGAACTGCTGGTTGTGCCTTCTTCGGGAAGTTCTTCGCAAAGTGGCCTTGTTCGCCACAATTATAGCATCCACCATTGTTCTGATTTGCTGGTGGAGGGAGAGCTAGAGCAGCATTGTTGACTGCTTGATTAGGAGTCATCCTGCAGTACTGGACCCAATGGCCCTTCCGTCCACATCCTGTGCAATGTTTGCAGGGAGTGTCAGCAGTGTGGTGATACTGACACTTGGCACACAGAGGATATGTGCCAGTGTAGGGTTTGCGGTTGGGGTTTTGTGGTGTTGCTGCTATTTGTTGCAGAGGTGTGGCCACCGCGTAGTTCTTGATGGTCTTCTGTTTCTTCTTCTGATGATGGGAGGATTTCTTTGAAGATTCAGCTTTGTTCTTACTGGGTTTAGCCTCCTTCTTTAGAACTCCAGAGGCTACCATGAGGTCAGTGAGTTTCCCAGACAGTCTCACTGCAGATTCAACAGTAGTAGGGTTGGCTGAAACAACCATGCCCTGAATGCAAGCGGGAAGTCCACCCACATAACGATCTATCCTTTTCTCCAGAGTTGGTACCATATCAGGTACCAAAGCAACTAACTCGTGGTAACGAGTAGTGTACCCCATGTGGTCAGCCCCCTTCATCACATGGTTGGATAGTTCAACCTCCAACTTCTGCAGCTCATTCTTGGGACAAAATTCTGTTCGCAGCAGTGCTTTGAAGTCTTCCCATGACATTGTCATGGCTTCTTCTCTCCCCCGGGCATTGATCTGACCGTTCCACCAGGTCAGAGCCCGTTTGTTGAATGTTCCCGCTGAGTAACGGACCTTGTGGTGTTCGGGGCAGCTACAAAGATCCAATGTTGCCTCAATCTTCTCAATCCATTGGATTAATCCAACGGCACCTTCGGACCCACTAAAACTGGGTGGTTTACATCCTACAAAGGACTTGTAGGAGTAATGAGATGAATCTCCAGTATTTCCACTGGCTTCTCCTGATGTGTTGCCAGTGTTGAGGATTTCATTACGAAAACGAAGGAACATCTCCGGTATTGCTTCTTTCATCTGATTTGTCATCTGGCTACTCAGTAACGTCACCAGAGCGATAGTAGCAGGATCCATGGTCGATGCTGTGCCCGAACCAGATGCTTGAGTAATCAATGGAGGAGGGGGAGGAGGAGGTGGAGGAGGTGGTGGTGGTGAGTCATTTGGTGACGGTGTGGAGGAGTGTGGAGCCAAGTCTTGTGGTGGTAGCTGTATCAAAGGAGGTTGTCTTCGCGGAGGCATTCTGATCATAACCAATAAAGTTATCGGTTAGTGCAATGATCGAATACAGAAGACAATATGCAAATAAGTCTTAAGTCCTATGTTCTCTACATGCAGGGTCCCTAGGTTATAATCTAGGCCAAACCATTTAAATAAGTGACCTATATTTCTCTATAACCATGGCTCTGATACCAATCTGTAACACCCCGAGCCGGCGGGGTAGGATCGGAGTCCCCGTCGGGCAGAAGGTTCCCGGGGCGCGATATCGGGAGTGATAATCAGAAGTGATCAGATTGTTTACATTGCACATGATCTGAATGAGAATGCTAAATATAATAGAATTACAAAGTTAAATTACAGCAGTATCGTTTATAATTTAACAATGTAAATCTATTGTAAACATCAATAAAGGACTATCTTGTATTTACACAAGATATACAAAATAATTTGTATAATGATGTCTTCAAAAGTATGCAGGTCCAAGATACTAGTCTTCTATATAAAGTCCTAGTCCAAAAGAAATGACTTCTTAATTAAGCTGTTCGTCACCTGAGAAGTCATGCAAAATAAAAGTCAACACATGGTTGGTGAGTTCATATAGTTTTGGTATTTGAAAGTAACATGAAAATGATTTGAAAATGATTTGAAAACCTCCTTTGGTAAAGACCCTAACCTCATTAACTCCACATGTATCATCCAGATCGGTATGCTTATGTATAGGGCATACCCCTGAGTCGAGGCTACAACCCCGCCCAGACGCCATCCCACCACATACTAATCCGCATAGGACATTGTTGTTAATGACAGTTAGGCATTTTTACCCTACCATTTACCCATGACTCTTCTGTTTGTCGTCCCTGTAATTACAATCATTTGAAATCCGTTGTTGATTTCATAAGTTCATCACACAATATGATCAACCACACAATTGTATAAGCAGATATAAATGCTTAATTAAACAAGTAAGTAAACATTTAATAAAATCTAAGTCCTTATGATTGGGGCCTGTGGTCATACTCGAGTAGACTAGTCTGTCAATCTAGGTACTTAGTAGTTAGGGAATTCTGTAAATATCCTCAAACATAAGACCTACAAGTCAATCAGTCTAGCTAGGACTTCTTGAAATATAGGATTTCTGGATTCAATGTGTTGGCATATGTTATCTCTGATATTTCCCATACTATCCCTTAAAAATGTTTTAATGATTCGTCTGATTATGTCACAAGATGTACTTGATGTGTTGATCATAGAATACAAGATTCATTGATCGATTGTACACTTGATTCGTTATTCAACAAACACTTGGTTTGTAGAACATTGAATGTTGTCTTTGCAAAGATTGTTTTGTTAATGTCTTGATGTCCCACACTTGTTTTGTCAAAATGTTTGATTTGATTCCCTGAATTCATCCACTTGATTTGTCAAAATGTTTGATTTGATTCCTTGAACTCACACCCTTGTTTTGTCAAAATGTCTCGTTTGATTTGTTTGAAATGTTTTGATTTGTTGAAATGTTTAGTTTAACTCGATTACTCACTTAATTTATAAGTAAATCGGTTAGTAAACCTGCATAAAATCTTCCTAGACATGGTCTAGTATAACATTTATATATATGTAAAACATATAAATTTTAAAAGCATTTAAGTAAACAATTTAAATAAACAGTTTACGCATGCTTCTCAGCCCCGCGTTTTAAAACAAAAATGTTAGAAAAGGGGCAATGAACTCACTTGTGTTGATGTCTAATGTACTATCACAGAATACGCACTCTTGTTGGTAGGCTAAGTATCTTCAGTTCCTGAGTTATTTTATAAGAATTCGAATATAATAAGTACGCTTAGTAGTCGTTGTGCCTAAGATTGAGTCTTGTTGTGTGTGTGCAACTATGTGTCTTAGTAATAAGTGTATCTAAGATCTAATCTATCTTAGTTACCCTTTTTATGATCCCCAATTCCCATGGCTAGTTCTAATAATTTACTTTTATGTTTTAGAAAATTTGGGCAGAGTTTCCTTTGTTTTTAAAACAATTCCAGACAATCAGATTGTCTATTTTATAACAAGTTCCTAATCAATTAATTCAAAGTAAGTAATTTAAATCAAAACATTACAATTTAACTTCCAATTATATCAATATTAATTCAAACTCATTTAATGAAATCTAATAAGTTATAAATAAATGAGATTTTATCAAAATTTCATTATTTGAGTTTATTAAATCATCTAATACATAATGGGCTTAATTAGGCCTCATTGGGCCCACTTAGGCCCAGTTGAACCTCTTTGATTTCTATTTAATTTCAAGACTTGAACTTTTGATTCTCTCGACTCCATGAAAATGTTATTTGGTTAGGAATCCATCTTATGTCCATTAACAACTCACGTGGAGTTATTATTGCATGAAAATCATTATTTTGTCATAGTTATCCCTAACCCATGCACACACATAATGTTTATACATGCATGCAACTTATGGAACCTCATCCTTGTTAGCAACTTAGATGAATGGCCAACTAATCATTTCTTATGTTCTTCCCCTTAGTTATGAGGTTTCTAAGCCCCAAATTACCCAAATTAGGCAACAATAGGTTTCGGTCCATGGTTAGAGCAGCGAACCTATGATCTTATCCCATAGGTTCGGCTGGATTAGCCCATGTAATGGTTCGGCTATAGTGCAAGTGGTTCTAGGGTTCGGCTGATAACTCAACACCAACGAACCCTAAGGGTTCGTCCATGATAATGTAATAGGTTCGGTCCTAATAGTTCGGGGTTAAGGGTTCGGCTAACCTATTTAGTGTAATAGGTTCGGTGCAGAAAGGCTCAGGTTCGGCTGCAGTCTTGCAGGCTCGTTGCAGGTTCGCCGCTCAGAACCTGCACAGCCACAGGGTTCGGCTACAGTGATGACAGGTTCGTCCCTGTCTAACCCGATCAACAGGTTCGGCCGCAAGGAATTTCCCACGAACCTGAAATGTTTAAGCAATCATCTTCCTTTCCATGGAGCTCAACCTGTTACAACTCGATTTCTTGAACATCCTAAGTGCTAAATATAGTTTATTTCAAGGTTATCTAGTGCCCAAACTCGATTATAACCGCAAAACCGCAAGATTCGTGAAAACCCTATAAAAACCGAATTTAAAATGGTTATTTACCTTAGATCTTGTGGATAGAACCTCGAAATGCTTGTACTTCCGTGATCTACAAGTCGAAAGGATCGTAATGGCACCAAAATGACTTGAATCCGCCTTGAAACTAGTGAGATCTTCTAGAGAGAAGTTGGAGAAACGATTTCTAGAGAGAGAAAGTTGGTTGACGAAAATGAGGAGGAATGGGGGTCTTGGTGGTGGTGGTTGGAGCCTTAATGGTTCATTAAATGTGTTAAAATACATCCGGATGTTCGGTCTCGTTCGGTTTCGCGAATAACGTCGTTTCGCGTAGTTTTCGATACGAAACGACACGATTATAAAATTAGAAATCATTTAACTATTCTAGGTTGTGATTCCTAATAAATTAACTAATATCTTCTTATTTATTCAAATTAAAATTTAGAATATTAATTTACTGTTTAAATCGAAATGTACGGTTGTCGCGCGTATTCGTTCGAATCGTCACTCGTACGAACACGAAGATAACTATACTTTTCAATCTTGTTTTCTAATTATAGAATATCATTCAGAACGTTGAACTTACAGATATATTCGTACAGATCGTCACCTATACGAATAACCCGTCAATTTAGCATTCACGTAACAATATTCGTGTGTTTTGTTCCATAAAACCTCACATACGTCTATACATAATAAATCCTAAACAAATATCACATGATGGTTCTGTATTGCCGGATTATTACCTGACTCAAGAACCATTGTTATGAACTGTGTTTCTGCTACTTGTTTCTGAATTTGTTCTATGAACACACAAAATGACAATGATAAATGATGTGAATCGGAAATGTACTAAAATGTATATGATTCGTACCTGTTTTACTGTTCATGTACTGTAGAGATCACTGTTCCGATAACGGTTCCGGCACTGATGTTACACACGATATCTAACAGGCCGGATTGGTCAGTACTGACACTCACAGGGACTATCAAGTCTTGCTCTAGGTATTGTTGGGGAATATCTTACAATTTGGGTTGGTCAGAAGTGATCAGCCAATAGAGACTACCAAGTCTCTATCTCATAGGTATCGTTGGGGATATCTTACAATTCGGGTTGGTCAGAAATGATCAGAGTCTATCAAGTCTTTATATCAGAGGTATCGTTAGGGGATATCTACAGGCCGGGCTACTCCGTAAGGAATGGCTAACAGAGTCAATTATGTCTCTATTCTAAATTGTTTGGGAAAATCAAATTGGGAATTTATTTGTGGGATGAAATGACTATCCGTAATTACAATACAAGTGGTATGGAGTTCAATTAAGCATGTGGTGGCATGGCAGTTTCATTCGTGATACGTATGCTTTATATATAAATGTGCTTAGTCACCAAGCATCAGGAAATAAGGTAGTGGGACCATATAGAGGACCTAGCTTACATTTTTTATTCATTTATTTTTGTTGACATTATGAATCTCTTTTGTATATCTTGTGCAGATACAAGATAGAAACCATGTGATTCTTTTGAGTAGATTTACCTAGTTAAATTATGAACACATACTGTGTAATTTAACTTTGTAATTCTATGTATTTAATGTCATGTTAGCATTTCTCATTATATATCATGTGCCATGTAAATAATCTGACCATCTCGATTATCACAAGATATCGCGCCCCGAGAACCTTCCGCCCGGGTGCAAAGTCGATCCAGCCCGCCGGCTCAGGGTGTGACAGATTGGTATCAGAGCCATGGTTATAGGGAAATATATGTCTTCATTATTGGTAAGGTGGATGCGGGTGAAAAGGAGGGAATCTGGTATCAACCATGGGCCTCTTTCCTTTGTCAAGGCGGGCAACATGATTATCAGAAGTTTCAAGAAGAATTGTACCTTCCGAACTTCGAGTAGAGCTCATGGTTGGAGCAATCTCAGTTTGTTCAGAAGAATTATTGTTCTGATCACTTTCCAAGTGTGTTTCTTCCAGTTTTTCCACGTTAGTTTCAGTGGGGTAAACAAACATAGGAAACTGTCTAGGTTGGTACACTCTTGGAGGTGTGATTTTTATGGCTGGAATTTCATCCGGAAGAAAGGTAGGGGAGATGATTTCAAAATCAGTCTCATTTATTTCATTGTCAATCAGGGTATAGTCCTCTTGAGGACTAGTGTGATTGTATCCGATTCCGAATTTAGCCTTACTGTGAACTTGCTTAGAAGCATTTTGAATCTTTTGCAGGATTCAACCCACTTATCACACCTGACTTTAGTCTGAGACAGTTCATTTGTACAAGCTGCATATTTTTCATTTTGCAAATCAAATAGAGTTTGTAAGTTGGATTTTTCAGTCTTTAGGATAAAGATTTGACTGTCTTATTTTTTATCAATTTTTCTACTTCAGAATTTTTATTATCTAGAAGTTGCTTCAACTCCTGATTTTGTTGTTAAAGCAACATGTTGGCTTTCTTTATTTTTACAAAAGCCTCAATGCACTCATCGGTGCATAGTATTTCCAGAGTAGAAGAAGATACCTGTGCATCAGGAGTGTCTGCTACAGGTTGATCAGAAGAAGGAGAATCGCCACCAACAGCCATGAGAGCAAATTATGTTGCTTCAGAGATGATGAGGGCATAGCCTATATCTTCAGGCAGCCTGCTCTAGTCTACGTACTCTTGGGTGAAAAGAGCTGGTTGACTAGAAGAAGAGGACTGGACAACAGGGCCTGGTGCCTTTATTTGTGAAGGGGATGGTGCAACAATTTGAAGAGGGGCAGGAGTGAGTTGATACATGTTGCCATTAGCAGCTTGTACAAATTGTATATTGGTAGGAGGAGAGGTATGTACGATGTGTGCTAAGTCCTGAGAATTGTTGTGCCTTCTAAAAGGTGAGGAAGAGGAAGAAGAATAAGAAGAAGAAGAAGAAGAAGAAGAAGAAGAAGAAGAAGAAAAGGAGCTGAAGAAGTATGTGAGTGTGTGTTTGGGAAAGTCACATACGGTGAAGAGTTAGAATTGGGAGCGTTTTTGCATTCCCTGGCAAAGTGTCCAGTGCCATGACATCTATAGCATTGGACCTTAGCCTTATTTAGGCCAAACCTGGTTTTCCCATGAATACCAGGAAATTTCCTTCTGGTCCTCTTGTAGAACTTATTTGTTCTTATGCTCAAGAGGGCCAGTTGATGAAGAATGTCCATCTCTTCCAAGTCATCACTTGGAACTTGATGGAGATCATCAATCATAAAGCACATATGATCAGAGATATGAGAGTGGTCATCACAAGAAGAAGAAGAAGAGGTGATGCGAGTAGTTATGTCTATGTATTCATCATAACCCGGATCATTTGTCTCAGATTTATGACTGAGAAGAGTTGTGTTCCCTTGAACGTACTCTTCAGTTGATTTACCAGACTATATTAGTTTTTATTTCTGGTCAATCTCTCGCTCAAAGGTGAGCAACTTACCATTGAGTAGGGCAAGTGAGAGTTTTGCCGAAGTCTGGAGAAGATCTCATGACAATGGAGTAAGTTTTCCATTTTTCAGGCAGAGATCTCAAGAAGCGATTCAGAACAGAGACATGGGGTACACTTACCAGCTAGTTTTAGTTCACTAAAGAGTGAAGTGAACCATTCAAACTGCTGAGTTAGTGACTCATTATTTAGTTGGGAGAATGTCTCGTATTGTTGAGCTAATATCTCCCTTGTATTAGCCACAACATCTTCGGTACCACCGAATTGCTCTTTTAGAGCATCTCACCAGTCTTTAGCAGACTCGTGATGAAGAAGACCAGAGTATATTTCATTAGGGAGGGCTATAGACAGTTGAGCATGTGTTTTTGCATCAAGCTCTAACTTCTGGTAGTCTTCTTCGGTGTGATTCCGAGGATCCTTAGGGACATGGTCTCTAGTCTCCGTGTCCAAGACCATTTGTTTATGAGGTCCGAACATGACAGACTTCCAACATCCTGTATGATTATTGGACAGGAAATGTAACATCTGTCTCTGCCAAATTTTACATTGATGCCTAACCAAGATTGGTGGCTTTGTGGCAGAATGGTGTTATGGGGGTCTAAGGTGAATTTCTCTGCCATGGGTTCACAAATAGTTATGAGCAAATCAACTAGTGATGAGTTCTCAAAGTGATTTTTTAGAATGATTTTTGAACACAGTTTAGTTCAAAAACCAAAATCCTGCAGATTTAGAGAAAGTAAAAAGACAGAAGAGACAGAACACAGAAAACTAAACAACAAGATATCAGTGAACTACAGAAACCTTGAGGAGTAGCTGTTTAATAGGAACAAGGCTTTATACTCTTAGTCAAATCTTTGGTTTTAGCTCCCTCTAAAGTTTTGCACAAGGTTATTTTCGTTGTTTAGTTTTCTTGCTTAGAAAGAGAGAAGAGAACAGATAGAAAGCACAAGGAATTTTGGGGGAAGTAATTTATTTTACTCAGAGAATGCTGGGACTTAAATACCCAACATTATGAGATACAAGACAAGAAATAATAAGACAAATAGCTGACACTATTACAGACACTGAATCAACAGACTAGTAATAATACAAAGTCAACAACAACGGAAATAAGAGTCTTTAGGAGTCTTCAGGTCTTCCGAGGTTGAAGTAGTTGTACTGAAGTTCAGTGGTTATTCTTTCGGAAGATGATCATCGGAAGCTGATTAAACAATTAGTTATTTCGGAATAGGAGATTGTCTTCTGAGTCATTTGATGTCTTCCAATACAAGGGATGTCTTCCGAAGGTGTCATGATCAGCTAGTGTCTTCTAACGTAGATAAGTTCAGCGGCAGTTCTTTTTGGCGAATCTTCCGCTGTTCACCTTCCGATACTGAAGCAGTTCTTTAATCTGAAGAGAAGCATCCGCGACTGGTCAATCCACAGTTTATTCAATTGTCTGGCTTCAGTGGTTTTGCTCATCAGTCCTTATTTTCCAACACCCCCAAACCACCACCTCATACGCCTCTCAAAACCTCTCACCTTTTCTCGCATATCGAGCGATACTCTGCAGATAGAAGCTCCAGGTTGATTGGATCGTCTTTCTACATGGTTTATGTAAGTTTCATAAGCCTTTAGGTAGTTAGAATGTGTTAGATTGCATGGAAATGTGTTGGAAGACGAAAAGGTCACGGTTGCAGGAACTACATGCCACGTACTCTATATGGCGTATAGTTCTTCCCTAATATGAAAAACATGAGTTGTATGCCATGTATTACCTTATACGTGGTGTACAATTCTAGAACACATCTGAGTAGGGTGTACGCCACACATTACCCAGTACGTGGCGTATAAGGTGGATTATAAATGCACTCCATGTTGTAGGCAACGCATAGGGCTATACGTGGCGTACATGTTGTGTTTATTCTTATTTTTGCTGAAAACATATATACATCGCGTATAGGCCTGTACGTGACGTATAGGTCAAAATTTTGTAATTTTTTGACTAACTAATTTATTTTGTTTTTTGCGTAGATATGTATTTAGATTAGGGCATCGAGGGCGACGAGCTTCGCAACCAACCGTTCCTCCTAATCACAGAGGATTCTTTCGCACACGAACAGTGCATGAAGTTCAGGCGGAAGCGCATTGGCCACCAGAAGACCATTGACTGGGCTATTCTAGGGAAGATCAGAAAGCGGGCCCGCACAAATCAGTTTATAGGCGAGGACTCACCATGATGCCAACTGTTTGAGATGGTGTTTCTACCTTCTTACAGGGATGTTATAGTGGAGTAACTCTCCACATTTACCTACCATCCGGCTGTGCAGCTGAATGTAGTGTTCCATTTACTTGCCCAGTGACATTATGTTGATGTCGTTGGATGAGTTCGTTATGCTCTCCGGCTTGAACTACGATCCAGAGTTATTACCCTAGTATATACAGCAGGGATTATGGAGTTAGATGATGCCACCTTATGCATTTGGTGGCATCAGATTGCCGATGGTGACTTTGTGAGCACCAAGACAAGAGTGAGTCACATACGTGGCCCACCCGTCCGATATATTCACTGACTTATTTCCATGTCTATCAATGGACATGGCAAAAGCTTCAAGTGGCACACCTTAGAGGATTTGTTTTACCTTCCTGATTACAGGCATGCCCAGTTAGCATGCGCACTGCTTAGCTAAGTATTTTGCGATCTACTATCACCGGCAGCTGCGTGAATCCATTTATGGCGGGGCCTACGTGACGGCGATCAGCCGATCATTGAGGCATCCCCATCAGGATTCGATTGAGGAGTTGGCTCCCCTACCGACCCCGATGAGGTTTGATCGTTGCACGTTGTTTTGCGTACGGACTGTCTAAGAGTTCCCCGGTGCCAGTATGCGGTCGACGAGATCTGGGTCCCACCGCCGCTATAGATGATGGAGGTGGATTGTGCGGGTGGAGATGGAGGTGGACAGTGCGGGTGGAGATGGAGGTGGAGGTGTTTAGGGCATAGGTGGATGGGTTGAGGATGAGGCCATTAATGGAGAAGGGGGAGTTGGCGAGGGGGCCACAGGTGAGGGGCCGGAGGGATGTGAGGGGCGACCGAAGGTGCTCACTATGTGTCGCAACATCCATTGCGCCTATACCGCACAGTGAGGTTTCCGTCATGTGTCGAGGCCTTACTGCAAGAGCTTGATGCCTAATCCAGGGTGCTTGAGACCTGATCCATGGAGCATGATCATCGGGTTAACTACAGTACGACGTCTTGCACTTGTGGGGCGTCAAATTAAAAAAGCTTAGTGTGAGAATAACCAATCCCTTATTTATATATGAAATCTTTTAAACAATACATTTCAAGTACTTTTTAAAGTATCAATCAGAATTTTCAATATTACTTTGTTTTTGAATGACAAATCTATTTACTCCTAAACAAGCTAAAACTAAATTACATCATTACACATGATTGAACTCATGACTTCACATTATAGAAAAAGTCTTTATCAAATACTATATTCTCACATCAATACTTTTTACTTTTTAGTATTACTCATGGATCACTTTGGTTTCTTATTATCACAAGGGACCGCCATTTCTTTTCTTCATTTACCTTTTCATAACTTCTTTTTTATTTTATTTAATCTATATAAATAACATATATATGCATCCATATCTATTTTCTTTAAACTTTTAAAATGTTTCCATACAGGTATATTCACAACTGAGCCGAACTATCTTTTAACGTAAACTTTATTCAAAATCGACCAAACAAACATGATATGTTCCTATTTCTTTTTCTACTTTCATTTTACCGTTTTATAAGGTTATATTTTGATAACACAGTTTCTATAAATTCAATGATATCTTTAAAAGTCCCTATCTTGGGGGGTCTTCTCGACATGCAAGAGGGAACCCACTCTTGGCTAGTAGGATACATCTAGCAAGATGTCATCCCCACTACTATTTAAGTAATTATCACTTTAAATTCGCTCGAAAAAACTTGTTCGAATTTAACCAAGAATAGTAGAGCTGGCTCGGTTTGTAACAAGTCAAGGTTGGCTTGTATGTTGGTTTGCTTAAATTTACCCAAATTTTGACGTTTAGAACCAAAGTAAACATATATTTTATTGTCTAAAGAATAAAAAATATTCAATCTTTTAAGGATAATTCCTCATCATTATTTGGTCAATTAACACCAAGACTTTTCTTCTTATTTCTTTTTCTAGTTTTCTAAGTTCTAACAATATAACAAAGCCAAGCTGAGCCAAAAAAACAAGCTAAACCGTGCCAGATTGATTTTTTTTTCAAAACCAAGCGAAGCTCAATCACATTATTCAATTTGATTTATAAATATGAGTCGAGCTTTTGGCATGGTTTATAATCGAACCGAGCTAGATTTTGTTTGGGTTTAACTTGGTTTGGCTTGTTAACAATTCTAGTCCCCCAAAGGACAATCATGTGGTAAATTAGTATTCTGTTCAACCAGGTGCGTGTAGATTCAAATCCTACAAACTACATGTCGTAATTATAAAATCTAATATTTACTTTTAAAAAAAAATCTCACAAAGTGTCACTAGAGTGGTTTCTTAAGAACCTTGCATGGTTACATCTTCTAGCCTCTCTCTACTTAGAAGCACTTTTATTTGCGTAAAGATTGGCCTACCCATGCTCTTTAAAGCAAAGACATATAATACATGATTATTTAAATTTAAATCCTATAAATATTTCCAATGGAGATTTTATAATCAATGAGTATATGAAGGTTGGCCCCTTTAATAAGTAGATCAATTGTTGTTAAAATCACATCAACAAATTTTGCAACATCATACAACAAAATAACAAAAGATACTCTTTCATTAAGTTATAATGAGCACCTTTGAACCAAACAAACAAAATTTAGACCATACACTAAGGATATATCCAGCTGGGTGTTAGGTCACCATGTTTGTTGATTCAAGACAACCAAAAGGATGTGTCATTTCTATAATTTGTCTACAACCGGTGACAAATATCATCACAAGTAATCTCTTTGATATTATTTTCAAATAAAATACAACATTTTAATAGAAACAATTGTAAATCATGTGACAGGGGGGGTAACATATTTTGTTTGTTAATTTAAATTATGTTTACTATAAGATGTGTATATATATATAACTAGACAAATTATAGAAAATGTTATTTAGGTTTATACAGTATTTCAGGTTTCATATTTTATCTTAAAAACACGCTAAACATTATTTATGTTAACTTTGGTAACATATTACGTCCTTTAGGTAAGCAATTTTTAAAACCTTAAGTAGTATTTTGAAAACAACAGTCGTATCCTTATTATTAAAAGGTCTAACTCTGTCATGTCCACATTGATTTTTTGTACTTTTTTTCTTTTCATTTCTTTTAATTATAAACTGTTCAAAAACTTTTAAAAACTTATAAATAAGATAATTAATTTATTTTTATAAATATATAATTTCGATATATATTTATATTTTATTGTATATTTATTCTTGGGTAATTAGTTTCAAAATTGACACTTGTGTTACCATACTATTATTTTGTGCCGTTTGTGAAAAGAGTATAACTTAAAAGGCTAAAAACTATCACAATTATTCGAAGTAAAGAGATTGTTTAATTATCTTAATGATGAATAGTCCTTAAAATATGTCAATGATTGGCTGGTTGATATTCTCCCAACGACAAATCTAAATCAATCAGCAAATATATTAATGATTAGGTTGAAAGCACATGTTAAATGATTGAAACCTTTATCAGTTTGTTTATTAAATCGAATCAAATACCACAATAAATAAAGTTACAAAATACAAGTTTATCCAAAACAAAAGTCTCAACGTTAATCCAAGATACACGATGTATGAAATGAATGCTAGCGGCACAACAAATGGGCAGGAATTAATCTTATAATAATAATAATAATAATAACAATAACAAATAAATAAAAATTATACCGATTGGATGAAATGAAGAAGTTTAATATGAGTTGGAAGCATTTGTATGTAGACTAAACAATAAGTTTGATTAAAAAAAAAAAAAAAAAGCTTAAGAAATTGAGTTCCTCCATCTTCTTTGAGTCTTTCTGGGCTGTGGTGCGTTACTCTGGCTTCCAACATCATTATTCTCCATAGTACTCATCTTGGTAATCTTGCTGAGCTTCTTCCACCCACTCGACCACGCCGATTGCTGCTTCGGCTTCGTTACCTTATCGAACTGTCGTTGTAGGTTCTCCATTTCGTGTTGCAGTTCTAAATACTTGGTTTTAACCGTTTCTAACTCGAACTTAAGCGTGTTAATGTCCTTTTTAGCGGCCGCCCATCCTTCCTGAAACGACTGTGGTGTTCCTTCTAGCAATGTTTTCCTGTTTTGAACCAACGGTTGGTAGTGCGAGTCGCCAGTTTCTCTAATCGAGCTGTTTGCAATCGCGTTGCTGATCTTCACCTGCTCCGAGAAGAGAACCTGCACCACGATTCTGAGGGGTAGCCTTTCGTTTTGTGCAGCGTGCATGCACGCGTCCACTGATAGCTTCTGGCAGTCCATGACCCTGCATAGCCTTTTCCGTTCATGTTCTGAGAGTGTCGGGTGAGCCTGTTACATACAGTACAAACACCATCGTTAACAATGTTTGTGAAATTGTGGCTAAAACTCAAGCATGCATCACAAAGATGGATGCGTTTGGGTTTGTTTCACAAATGGGGTTTGTCCCCTCTTGCACGAGGCGACCTTTTGACCAAACGTCGCCTTTTGCAGAGGGTGATCTGTCTTGATAGATTGTCATACAAAGGACGATGTCTTATGTTTTTTGAGATAAAACATCAGTATATCGTCACCCTTTGGCAACAGTGATATCTGACACGTTCTCTAACGAGACCGACGAGTCTACATTTTAGCCAAGAGGCCATCCCTGACAGTAAAAGAGCAACAAACCATTTGTGAAACAAATCCAAACCTGGTGTCACTTGTGATACCATCATGCTTGTGCTTTCGCACCATGTCTAACAGAAATCTATTTGGTAAAACGTTGGAAATACCTTTAGATACGAATCAATGGCACGATACAATCCATCGTCGCAGCTCCTTGCTGACTCGGGCAAAGCCTCAGCTAGCACTTGAAACTTGGTCAAAGAAAGGTTTTTATCCCTCGAGACCTCGGTTAGGTAGCTATCGACGAGCCGTGCGACTCTGATCTTCGCATTCGAGTTATTGCTTCGTTGAATCCCGTCATACGTATGCTTTTCGGACATTGATTGACGACCAGGGCTCTCTGTTTCCATCTGTTCTTGAATCAAAAAATGCTCCAAAAGCCTTTGAACCAGATCAACATCATACATGGTTTCAGTCTTGTTGTAGCCAGGTATCAAAAGATCCCCCAAAGCCGCCTGTTCGAATTGCATCCCGACCCGTTTCTCCAGCTCTGTAACCAACGCCGGAGCCACTTTCAACAAGTTAGCCATACGTAACAATCGTAGGAGGAAGCTGCACGAAACACTGTCTTTTTGCTGAGGAATAATGCTAATAAGGCTTTCAATTATCATCCTCTGATCTCTTATTTGAGTGGTTGAAGATGGATCATCTCTGTTTCCCGCCACAATCATGTGTAACCCTCCTTTCCAGTGACTTGAAACCGCCGCACCGGCGACCATCCCAATGGAATTAGTACTTCCTTCTTCTGTAAAACCACCCGCCCCCTCTTTGATCAACCCAGGAAGCGATTTGGTTGCATAATGTGTGATTGCGGCTCCCACGAGCTCATATCGCATTCCTTTCACTTTGATCGCTGTGATCACGCGAACAAAGTGATCGATTCTGAGAATCGAGACGTCTTCGTACCACCAATCCGGAGGAACCGGGGTCCTGCTCGGGCTGGAATCTTTCATCTCGTTCCAGCTCGGACTGGAAACCTTCATGGGTTTCCCGGTGTACTGCCAGCGGATACCTTTCGGGTTGGCGCATGCTTTCCAAGCGATAGATTCACTGCATCTCCTCACAATTTGGAGATTCTCGGCCCATGGGGATAACTTTTCACAACTTTTGAGCACAAGAATCGAATCTCTCCAAGATGACAACACGACGTAGCTGAGAAAAGCTTCTGTTTTGAAGATTAGATTCCCTTCTTCCAAATCTTCAGTCATCTCCAGGTATTCTGCTGCACATCTGAGACCGGAGATGTTGGTTGCAGTCAGATCAACGGCTATTCCGTAGCAGAATTTTGCAGCGAGCTCAAAGGCGTCTGCACCACCAGGTATGTCGTCCATGGCTACCTTGCTTAGATCGATTTCTCTTGAGTCGTATATGATTCTGTTCATCTTCCCACTTCTTGAAAGCAATGGATACTTTGAAACTCGAATCAAACAAAGAAAGATGTGAATTAATCAATGATTCGAAACCCAAATTGTTTGATTTTGGTCATGAAACATTAGCAACTACCTTATGCAGATGGAAACTAACATCACCAATCTGGACCAAGAAATCACTTGGAATGTCAGTCGCAACAAACCTAAATTCACCATCAAAAGCTTGTTAATTTGATGTATAAATTCCCAATGAAACAGGATAAAGTTGTGGGTGCGTACCAAGATTTGCCTCGTTGTTCGAACCGATCAGTCTGGACGCCATGTTTGGTTGAAGAAAGAACTCCATTATCGTAGTCTCTTCCGGCAACTGATTCTGACTCTGAATCCCACATGATGGTGACTGAAAATTAAAACCCTAAAGAAGTCTGATGATGGTGATGATGATTGGTGGTGGTGGTGATGGTGATGGAGTTTGGATTGATGAGGGGAATTTGAGGAAGTGTGTACAGGCTGTGAGGTAATGGGCATAAACATGTTGAGTGTCTTTGGGATGAAAAAAGAAAGGATTTAATGTCAGATGTGTAGGCCTTTGTGTTCCAAGCATATTCAGACCGATATGGTTCCATCACTCACCATTGACCACCTTATGATCTACTTGTAGATTGTCACACGTGGCGTTTTGTAAATGGTCGACTATTAAGTTTTTTTAAACAACAAAATCTATTTTTTTCCTCGTAACGGATTCAGTTGTTTGGAGAGTTACAAGTACTCAACATAGGTGAAAAGTATTCAGATGTATGATAAATTAGAAAGAAAAGAATTTATTAAAAGTTATACGTATGTGTCCTTCATAAGTTTATGAATATTTATAACAAATAAAGTTAATATCAATACAAATAAAAAAGACACATGTTCATATAACAAAGTACTTTAAAAATTGATATTTTTATATAATACTATAGACATGGTAATCATTTAATTCTCGTCTACCAAGGTTTAACCATGAAAAAACAATGAAAATCAAACAATAGTCGGTGATAGATAACAAAAATTTGTGAAACACTGCAAAAATAGTCAAAAACAATGAAAATCCGACTTGGTCGAGTTGGTCTGAGTTAGACCTAATCAGTTCAAGTTTGACCTCTTTAGAGTAATGCTAATCGAGTTTGAGTAAATCGTCTTAGCCAAGTGCCAAGTATGGAGTACGAGACATAAACTACTTTAAATTAACATACATTTTTCTACATTTGAATCAAAGACCTCTTATCATTAGAGGCAATGACTTTATCAAGTAAATTACTCTCACATTGATCAATCATAACTAAATAATAACACAATAAAGTTATTAAGAAAAGAAAGAATAAATTTTATGTTTTTTTTATCTTTTTAAACAACTTTTTTACATTAGGTAAGATTTGACTACATAATTTCTTGACTGTTAAACTCTTATTTAAACTCAGAGGCTCAACTATCCACTTCATTTTGAAATTTTATTTAATTTTGTTATTGATTGGTCAACCATCTTACTAGTTTTAGTTGTGAAGAAAATGACAAATTGGATTTAAATAATCTAAATTTGTATCAATTGACCGCTACCAGTCCTAACTATGAAAATCTCTAATAACGGTCCCTACTTTCGACCTATTTACCTACACTGGACCGCCGTCAATTCTTCCTGAACTTTGTTAACAGCTGCTGATTGGACCACGTATGTGTTCGTTTGATGTGGCAAATCTGATTTTACCTTATTTAAGACTTTTACTTTAGTTTTCATTAAACCCTAATTTGACTTCTGGTCCAACGATCAAACTTCAATCAAGGGACGAGAAGAAGATAACAACGATAATTGGATTACAAGTATTTCTCTAGGCATATTGCTATTTATTTGTTCTTAATTTTTGATTATGCAACTCTAGATGTTGATCTGGTTTATCTATTGGGTTAGGAATGGAAGACGATGTACTGGTGAAGGTTTGGTATGGTGGAAAACTTTCCAAAAATCCTAACTTGCACTATGTTGAGGGAGAAACTATCATGATCAAGGTTGAAGTGGACAGAATGTCTTAATTTGAACTTGTTAATTACGTAATGGAGATAGAGTCACATTGAAAAAAAAAAGATTTCTCTATGTTTTACATGGTACCTAGTAAGAAATTCGAAGAGGTCTGGTTCAATTGAAGAATGATGTAGATGTTAACCAAATGATGATTGATTTAGGGGAAGATATTAGACGTATTCTTCATCTATATGTTGAAGGTAAGACCAATAATGAGGATTTAGCCTAACCTAGTAACATAACAGCCTAGAAAGAAGCCCAATTGATCCAAAGTTAAAAATCAACTTCTTCGCCATTTAAACTCACAAAAAGTGTAGCCAGGAGGTTACATGTAACACATCCATTTCTAAAGAGGGATCTAAAGAAGGATCTGAAGAGAGAAGTGAAGACGAAAATGGGTCAGATACATGATAAAGAGTGGATAGCTTCTGTTAGTGCAATCAAGAAGATTAACAAGGAAGATGAAAGCTAAAATAAAAAGTTGCTTGAGCAATTTTTAGAAGAACCTGATTCTACACATGAGCAAAGTGTACAAATTACACATCATAGTGATGCTAGTAGCTATGAAAATTCAGATGGGGATGTAAATCCACCAGGATATAGTGAAGATGATGACATTAAAGGGAGGAAGCAAGGCAAATGTTCTGGTGGTAACTTAAAATACTGACGGGAGTAAGTGGAACTGGATAGTTGGGACAAGGTATCCTATAAGAGATGCTTTTAGAGATGCAGTCAAAAATTATGTTGTTTATTCATGTAGGGATGTTGTTGTTTCTTTAAGTAACAAGAATAGACTAGGAAGAATAGGTGTTAATTGTGATCCTGGATGTCCATTCAAGATTTATCTATCATTTCATGAAGGTAAGGGTTGTTACATGATTAAAAGTGTTATTAGTGAACACGTTTTTCAAAGAAACATGTCCCAGAATAGCTACACAGTTTTTGCCTATGTTTAAAGCTAATCCATACTGGGCTACAAAGGAAATCCAAATAGCAGTTAAAGATAAATTCAAAGTGTTCATAACTAAATGACAGGCTTATAAGGCTAAAAATAGTGCATACAAAAAACTTCATGGATCAATGTGAGAACATTATAGTAAGATGGGATCATGCTTGGCTGCTTTGAAACATGTAAATCCCACTTCCACTTTTGAACTTTAACAGTCCCATCTACATACTATTAAATGAATTCCACTGAGGAGGTTTTCTTTAGGATATTTATCGATTTTGATGGAGTTAAGATTGGTTTTTTAGCTAGATGTATAAGGGTTTTATGCCTTGATGGTTGTTTTCTAAAATTTTTTTCTGGAGGTATGTTAATATCTGAAATAGGTAGGGATGCAAATGATCAAAGGTTCCCAATAGCATAGGAAGTAGTAGAGGGTAAGAACAATGACAGCTGGACGTGGTTCATGACTGAGTTATAGAAATGTCTACAAGCTTTTGTTCTCTTCTTCAAGCATCATCTTCTTTACTTCCAGGCTTGCAATCTTCACTTCTAATGCCTTTTTTATTCAAGCAACTTATGATTGCATCCATCTGAAAACATAGCATCCACTTCTTCTTTCTATATAAAGAACTTGCAATCCAGCTCTAGGAAATAAAATCGCAAAAACATTAAAGCAAAAACTGATCAAATCATAAAAACCAGAAGTCATGGGAATGAATTAACTTACAGGCCATAAAATGCAACCATAAAACTTGTGGCCTTGTCTTGTACTTCGACTTTCAGCTATTCTCGTGATGGCAACCATATCGTGATTACAATACACATTGCCATTGAATCCAACTTTAAAGATTCTTATGTGTTTCTTTCGAATTGATGAAGAAGATGAAGATGAACTCATCTGATGCTTTAATTTGGGGATTAGGTATGGGTAATAGGTTTGTGAATGGAGCCCTAGA
Organism: Mikania micrantha; assembly: GCA_009363875.1. NCBI lineage: Eukaryota > Viridiplantae > Streptophyta > Magnoliopsida > Asterales > Asteraceae > Mikania > Mikania micrantha. The sequence continues at coordinate 30,155,032 of CM018688.1, forward strand.
TGAACTCAGTTTCTTGTTTCAAACTAGATTTTTATACGTAAATAATGTAAAAGGGTCACGTCAGGAGATTTGCCACATCAAACGAATAGATACGCGGTCTAGTCGCCATCTGTTAGCGAAGTTAAGGGATAATTGACGGTGGTCCAGTGTAGGTAAATAGGTGTCACACCCCCAAATTTCCACATGCGGTGTCAGACCGCTGGGTGTGACGTAGCTAGTATCACAGCTTTTAGTCATATAGAACGACTCTATATGCGTTTGAAAAGTATGTTCGAAATAACAATATTAACCAAATTGATTAATTTTACATGCAGCGGAATATCAAAAATCGTCTAAAGCAACGGAACTAAATGTTGTTCGAAATGCAGCGGAATGTTAAATGTTAGACACTACACTGTTTAACATGACATAAATAAATATAAATTGCTTGTTTCAAAACGACACAATAAGAATGCATGCATGTTGTGCTTTTTCCCTTAGGTTCATTCCTTATCTGTGTGCAAGCAGCTAGTTGCCTGAGAATACATGTAAGAAAAAGTGTCAACACATAGGTTGGTGAGCTCACATGTCTTGATATCAGTACATAATAAATGTTTGTCACGTGTCATGTTGTTTATTAAATGTTTGTTTCGAGCCCTAGGCTCCAAGTGTCAATTGCTTCTTTACCGAACTAGACTTGTTTGCTCTAGCCTCCGCCATGCCTATCGTAATGACATGGACGATGGGTTAAGATTATACGCGTCCTGACCTCTTGTCAATATTGGCGCCGCGTGGGGTTCGTCACGCCCAATAGTACTATCTAAACTCACTTCGTTGTGAATACATTAACGGTAAGACTGTGCGAGGACTTTGTTACGATACAACACTTAATGTTTGTCCAATAAACCAGCATACACAATATGTTTGTACAAATAAAGTTTGACTCAACAACATGTATTCTCCCCCTAGTTTGAAAGCTTGTAAAAGAGTTTGAAAGAGGGGTCGTAAACTCACCTCAGTGATAAACGCGTAAGCTCCTAACTTGTCTGGTGCGTCTGTAACCGTTTACTATATCACATAGGATTTATAAGTCCGTGTTTGTGTGCGTGTTCGTGTTTGTGTTCGGGCTCAACAACCCACGATTGTTATGTTTGTCCATGTTCGACCATGTTTGTTTCATGTTTGACCATGTTGATCGTGTTTGACCGTGTCAAAGTCAACGACCCATTGGTGAATCGTGTGTTTGTTAATGTTCGTGTGATGTTCGTTATTGTTAACAGTAATCACGTAAGTCACGTTAATTGACAACTTACTATTTATAGTAAGTTTTCATTTTTAGCAAGTTTGAAACATAACATGTTTTAATAGTTCTAGCATGCTCATTAAACCTAAGTGATCATGTTAAAACTTAGCACGTTGTTACATACGATCAAGTAAGCACTTAAGCCATTTTTAGCAGTTAAAGTTACTAAAAATAGAATGTTTCTCTATTCGTCGTGTTTCGCATAGAAAGTCATACAACACACCACATAGAATCATGTTATAGCATTTTAAGTCATTTATCATCATCAAAACGAGGCATGTGATTCTATTTCATGAAAATACCTTAATAAAGTTTCTATAAATGGAAAGTTTGCATTTAACCTCATTTTAACTCACAATGACTACTCAACTTGTTTGTTTGACCATCATTATTCTCAACAACACTTAATCAACATTAATATCAACATGCATGTATGGATCTTGTTAATAAAGTTACTATTTTTAGAAACCTATAGCCAAATCACCCATTTCAACAAATCTTAACAATTCTTTTATGCAAATATCTTTAACATAAATCATAAGTCATCATTTTATCATGTTGAATGTACCAAAAACATTATCTAGCATTATTTGTACAACAAAAGTTACTATGTTTAGTAACTACGATTAAATCAACCCAAATGACACACAAATCACTACCAAACCCATTATGACCATAACAATAACTCAAATAATCACTCATGCATAATCAAAATCACTCAAATCCTCATAAATTGCACATGCATGACCATAAAAGTTACCATTTTGGACATAACCATCAATACACATAACATATAATCAAATATCATTAAAATACCCAAGTAGATCATTCTAAATCATCAAATGAATCATCAACATGATAAAACACATATTCATTCAAGTGGAAATTCGTGCATGCATTGCCATTTATGTTGCATGTGAGTTTCATGGCTTGCATGTGTGTGTAGGTGCAAGACTTTTGCAAAATGAGTATAGATGCTACCTTTTGAGGCCTTAATTGACTGAGTTTGCGCAAGAATAATAGCTTCCTATGCTATGTGGCCTCCAGATGATGGTGCTTAGTTTCTACAAGAAGGCAGTGGTGGGAGATGGTCCTTCCTTCAAGTCCCATTCCTTCAATACCTCAATGGTGGCTTCAAGATGCAAGAGAAAGCTTTCCAGGGATAGTAGGGGTGATTGGGAGAGAGTTTTAGTCGAGTTGCTGCTTATGACTTCGAATAAAATGAGTAGGATAGAGCAGCAATGATTTTTAAGGGGTTTTATAATATTTTCTGCAAGTTGGCAGCCTCGCGTACCGCGAGGATTATTTTAATCTGGTTGCTTCCCGAAACACGCCGCGTACCGCCAATCCTGGAGTCGATCGGTCATCGTGTACCACGACGGTTTTTGGAGGATTCAAATGTTCCCGCCCATCCCTCGCGTACCGCCATGGCCCAAACCAGGGTCCTTGGCATACCGTGAAGGCTGCCTGGAGAGCCCAATTGGCTCAATTTCGATCGTTTGATTCAATTTTTGTTCGTTTCTCGATTATAACTCATCGTTTGAGTTTAATTTTCTTGATTCCTGATCAATTGTGAACCAATTAGTGTTTAGTTATTTGTTTTGTTCAACGTTCACCAACGTTCGTGAATTATTCGCCATGTGTTTGTGTTTTTCGATAATTCACCGAATTATAGTGTTTGCGACTGTGTTTGTACTGTCGTGCCACATGTCACACTAAATTAGACTAATTCTAGTGCCACGTATGCAAATTTTAATTAAATAAACATTTAATTAATTTAAAGATGACTTGGAAACTACGGGGTGTCACAATAGGTCAAAAGGAGAGACCGTTATTGGAGATTTTCATGGTTGAGACCGATAGCGGCCAAATGATAAAAGTTTGGATTATTTAAATCCAATTTTCCTAATAAAATTAGAAATTTAATCTAAACATTTATAAGACGATGGAATCTTTACATGTTAATATTTAATCCCAATTAAATGTTTAACAAAAAAGTTATCGTGTCTTTCTTATTTTGGTCAATACAAAAATCGACATTAGGATTTATTGAGTTTGAAATAGTGTTTTAGTAAGATTTTAAATGGGAGGGTTTATCTCCACACCTCAAAAACATATTTTAACACCCTGTTGTCACGTATGTGTCTCGTAGTGGTCACTACGTAGCGTATTAGTCGAAAACCTTAAGGGTTCATTTGGTATGAATGAATGGAATGAAGGGGGAATGGAATGGACGAGGGAATGGAATGAAAGTGGAAAAAAATGAATCATTACCATTCTATTGTCCTGTTTGGTTACCTTTGGTAATGAAATGATTCATTACTTCTTGTTTTTTGGTAGACATGAGAAGATGAAGGATTTTAATACAATTTATGGGCCGATTCGTGGTTATAATCATTGTTCGAATCACGGGTCGGGTCGTGGGTCGGTTGTTGTTTAGCTCATGGTTCGATCATGGGATATTTCATGGATCGGGTCATGGTTTCGTTTATGGATGTGGTCATGATCTTAATCATAGTTCAGGTCATGGGTCGGGTCATGATTTGGTTCATGGGTCAGGTCACTGTTTGAGTCAAGGTTTGGGTAATTTTTTGAGTCATGGATCAAGTTATGGTTCGATCCATGTTTTGGGTCATGATTCGTATCATGGTTTGGGTCATTGTTCGTGTCATGGTTCATGTCATGGCTCGGGTCATAGTTCGAATCATGGTTCGCGTCATGGTTCAGGTCATGGGTCGAGTCATGGATCAAGTCATGGTTTGGGTCGTGGGTCAGGTCAAGGGTCGGGTCATGGTTTTGAACATGGTTCGGGTCATGGTTTTGAACATGGGTCGGGTCATGGTTTTGGATATGGGCCAGGTCATTCGTTGGATCATTCCTTCAAGAGAAGGAATGAAAAAAAATCACCCTTACTTCAAGGAATGAAAATCATCAAAAGTAAAGGAATCACATTCCTTATGGAATGGTGCATTCTAGGGGTGTTCATTTTCGGATATCCGAACTTCCGGATATCCTATTTTTCCGGATATTTCGGATTCGGATTTTCGGATATTTCGGATTCGGATACATATTTTTTTGAACACCCCTAGTGCATTCCATTCATATGTGGTAACCAAACACATTTTTTCTCATTCCAACGTAATGACTCATTCCATTCCATCATTCATGTATACCAAACGCTACCTAAATTCTGCAGACATGTCGATGTCAAATAAAGACCTATATGTCACATAGAGATCTCTATGTGACGTATAGATTTAAAAAAAATGAATTTTGTTGTTTTATTATCATTTTGTTTCCGATATGGTTCTTATAGTTTTCTAGTATTTCACTTTTAGTACCTAGGTTTCAAGATTTTGATACTGTGGTTCTTTATTCACTTTTGGTTGACCCGTTAGACAAGTGGGTTTTAGAGTGATCTCTGAGGTAGTTTGATCAACCTGTTTGATGAGCGGGCTTTTGAGTGAAATTTGGGGGAGTTTGGTCGACCCGTTTGGCAAGTGGGTTTTCGAGTGATCTCTGAGGTAGTTTGGTCGACCCATTTGATGAGTGTGTATTCGAGTGATCTCTGTGGACATTTTTTATTCTTGCTTGACCTTGTAAAATTAGTTTTAATAACACCTTATGTTGTTCCGCTTTTTGATCAGTTTTGTGAATTATAATTTTTGATTAGGGTTGCAAGAACTCTAATTACTTTGATACATTTTGTTATAGACTTCACAGATGTCTCAATTCAGGGATATAAAATTAATTTTCACAACACCTTATGTTGTTCCTTCATTTGATCGATTTTGTGAATTGTAATTTTTGATTAGGGTTGCAAGAACTCTAGTTACTTTGATGCATTTTGTTATAGACTTCATAGGCAACTCAAAGTCAAAAGCATCCTCTTAAAAAGCAGATTCTTTATTGTCACACCCCCAAATTCCCACACGTGGTGTCAGTCCACGTGGGTGTGACGTGGCCAGAATCACAGCTCAAGGTCATATAGAACACCTCTATATGCGTTTACAATTACAATGCTTGACACACACACTTAACAAAATAGTTTGCAGCGGAAATTAAATAGTATTGCAGCGGAATAAAATACAATTGTTAAACATGCAGCAGAAATGTAAATAGTTTGATACAACACGTTTAACATAATAAAAGTTAAATTGTTTTCAAAGACAGGAATTTAAAATGTATGCGGGATCCTATGCTCAAATCCCCTAAGTGAATTACTGTTTCCGAGTGCCTGACAGCTAGTTACCTGAGAATACAAGTTTAGAAAAAGTGTCAACACAAAGGTTGGTGAGTTCACAGGTTTTGATATACATATAGTAATAAAAAGTGTGTCATGCTGTTTATCATATGTTAGTACCGAGCCCTAGGCTCCAAGTGTCAGTGTGTCACTACCGAACTAGACCTGTTTGTACTTGCCTCCACTGTGTCTCGTACACACAGTAAATTAGGTCAGAGTTTGCACAGGTTATGACATCCAGTCAACATTGTGCCCCATGGGGTTGGTCATACCCTAATGGATCCATCCAAATCTACCACGTTGTTCGTACATTAACGGTGAGACTCTGTGAGGACTTGTTACGAGTTCAACACTTAATGTTTGTCCAATAAACCAGCACACACAATAAAAATGTTTGTAATAGCATATTTGTTTGACTCGATGCAACTAGTATTCTCCCCCTATTAAAAACGTTTGAAAAGAGTTAAAGAGGGGCCGTAAACTCACCTTATTGATCGTGAAATAAAACAAGCGTAAGCTCCTGCTCGAAAGCGTGTCGGTCACCGGCAACCTATATCGTACCCGAACATGAGTTTGTGTAAGTGACCGTGCTAGTGTCCGTGTTAGTACTCGTGTTTATGCCCAACAACCCTCGGTTGTTCATGTTTGTCCGTGTTGGTCCATAATGACCGTGTTTGCTCGTGTTGGTCCACATTGACCGTGTTTGACCGTGTTTGACCAGAGTTGACCGTGTCAAGTCAACGACCCGTTGGTGAACCGTGTGACGGTTGTGAATCGTGTAGCAATTGTGCAAGTGCTCGTCGTGTGCAAAACGCGCAAGTCGCGTCTTTGGACAACTTACTATTTATAGTAAGTTTCCATTTTTGTAAAGTTCACAAAGCATTACATTTTTAAAGTTCTAGCATGCTCATTTGTCCTACGTGATCATGTTAACATCTAACACATCATCATACGAAGTCACATAAGTCGTTTTCATCATGTTAGCACACCAAAGTTTCCTAAAATGGAAAGTTTCCATTTATAGCATACGTGACATCGGAAACCATCTAACTTAGTATCTAATCATCATGTTATAACATATTAAGCCATTTAGCATGCTCGAATCACTCAAAATATTTCTAAGTCGGGTTTTGTAGAAATAAAGTTACTATAATTAGTAACTTTGTAGTTTTGCATACAAATGATCATTCTAACATTTCCTAATCCATTTTTATGTCATTAATCATCATAATATGCCATTTAGCATCATTCTAAACACACCAATATAATCCAAATCATCATCTATTAAGACTTTGACCCGAAAAGTTACTAAATATAGTAACTATGCTAACTATCACCATAAACACTATAAAAATCACATTTCTAGTATTCTCATCATCATAATGTCATTCAAACAACATATCTATATACATACATGTTCATCATTCCATCCATGACACCATTTTACAAACAAAAGTTACTAAAAATGGAAATAATCATCAATAAACCATTTTTGACCATTTCAACATCATCTAATCATGAAATCATCTTCCAATATCATCAATAAGCAAATCTATATGCTCAAAATCATCCTAACTATCATGGATCATACATGCATGCCATTATAATGTCATAAATCATCATTTCAAGCATAGAAATAAGCATGCAACATCTTGGATCGTCACAAATCACCATAATAACACCATAGATCATCATCAACAGTAGTTTTAACACTAGACCCAGATTTAAAACTCAAGAAGTTCGTGCATGTGAGTCAAAGTGCTTGCATGTGTGTGTAGAAGTGAGAAAAGTGCATTTTAAACTACAAGGAGTGTTGAACTACCTTCCAAAGCTCTTTAAATCACAGAGATGATACTCTAACAGCCCTTGAACCTTCTGGCTTGTTGGATTCGACAGAAAACAAGAAGGAGATGATGGTCTTAGTGTGTTCTTTCTTGCTCCAAACCTTCAATCTTCACTCCTAAGCTCTCCAAGGTGTGTCAATGGCTTCCACAAGCTTCAATGGTGAGTTGCAGGTGTTCTAGGAGAGGACTAGGTCGGATGGTTGAGTGTGAAGCCGAGTATAATGATGAGGATAGAGTGTATGATGATTTTGTGTTGCTCAAGAAGATTTTAAGTTGTCAGGGTTGTCAGGCGTATCGTCTAACGTGTGTGGTTGGCGCCAGTCGTTGCGCGCGGGTCCACAGGATGAGGCGCCCTTTGTGCCTCCCGCGCGGATCGCCATAGGTCACGACTTCGGGTCAGGCGTAGCGCCTGGCCCATTTTTCAGGCCCAATAAGCCTATTGTTGTGGTTTCGGCCCGTTTTCGCTCGTTTCTCGACTGTAGAACACTGTTCGAGCGTCGTTTGGACTCTAATAGTCAATTACTAGCCATGATTGACACGTGAAGTGTTTCTGTGCATAATTGTTGTGACGTTCACCAACGTTCATGTTTTTTGACACGTGTGTGCGGTTTCTGATAATCCCATGGATTATCATGTTGTGCAACAATTTCGTACTTTCGTGCCACGTGTCACACTAAATTAATCTAATTCTAGTGTCACGTGTACATAAATAATTTAAATAAACATTTAAATAAACAATAAGCTGACCTGGAATTTACGGGGTGTCACATTTATTCTCATGAGAAGTCAAGATTTCTGCCTCAATTTTAGATTCAGATCCATCAAAATCTTTCCTTTAATATGATCCCTGCTGTTGAATCTCCTTGAGTTTGGCTTCATTGGTGATATGATGCAATGATTACTCTCGATTGAAGTCATTTGTTGATTACTTAGTGTTATAGTGGGCGGTGATGGTTTAAAAGAGACTGATAGCTAAATGTGAGTTCGTTTTGAAACTAATGGAGCACCAGGCGCATCATTGGAACTTTTCCTTCTCTTCAAAGTTTGTTGGCTTGTGGTTGGTGTTGAGAAATTTGCTGATCTGACATTGAGTTGGAAGTTGGCATAAAAATAAAATTATTACTTTTAAAAATTTCTTGGTTAGCCATTTGTAACCATGAAGTTGTTTATCCATTTTTTTGTGTAGGTCCCAAGCTTGATCACGATCCAAGCTTTATCCTTTGAATCAGCACGAGCACCAGTGACCTTCAGGATTGTACTGGTGGTCCGGAATGAAGAAGGATATTGCTGAGTATGTGTCTAAGTGCCTTGACTGTGCTAAAGTCAAGGCAGAGCACCAGCGACCTTCAGGATTGTTAATACAACCAGAACATACCGATGTGGAAGTGGCAGAATATTTCTATGGATTTCATTACTAAACTCCCTCGAACCACAAACGGTAAGGATAGTATTTGGGTGATAATTGATAGATTAACCAAGTCGGCTCATTTCTTACCGATACGCGAGACGTACCCGGTGCGGAAATTAGCTCGTATCTACGTTGATGAGATCGTTAGCCGACATGGAATTCCCTTAAGCATAATATCGGATCGTGATGCTCATTTCACGGCACGATTTTGGGAATCACTTCATGAAGCCTTTGGAACAAGACAGGATCTTAGCACTGCCTATCATCCTCAAACGGATTGGCAGACGGAGCGAACGATTCAGAAATTAGAAGACATGTTGAGAGCTTGTGTCATCGATTTCGGTGGCAATTGGGATAGCCATTTACCATTGGTCGAGTTCTCGTATAACAACAGTTATCACGCGAGCATCAGTATGGCGCCGTTTGAAGCTCTTTATGGCAGGAAATGTCGGTCACCTATTTGATGGACCGAGGTCGGCGAATCGCAGATCACTGGTCCCGAGATTATTCAGGAGACGACTGACAAGATCCGCCAGATCCGTGACAATATGTTAGCTGCACGCAGTCGACAGAAGAGTTACGCGGATAAAAGACGAAAACCTTTAGAGTTTGAAGTTGATGATATGGTATTACTAAAGGTATCGCCTTGGAAAGGCGTTGTACGATTTGGGAAGAAGGGTAAACTTACCCCACGATATGTGGCCCTTTTAAGATTCTTGAACGAATCGGGAAGGTTGCCTACAAGTTGGAACTTCCTCCTGAACTTAGCAACGTACACCCAACGTTTCACGTGTCCAATTTAAGAAAGTGCTTAGCTGATCAGGATCTTCAGGTACCACTCGATGACATCCGCGTCGATGATACCATGCATTTTATTGAAAAACCAGTGGAGATAATGGATCGTGAGGTTAAAAAGCTCAAACGCAGTAGAATTCCAATTGTCAAAGTACGTTGGGAATCGAAGCGGGGTCCAGAATTCACCTGGGAGCGGGAAGATCAGATGAAGCTTAAGTACCCACATTTATTTACTACGGTCACTCCAAGTTGAATTTCGGGACGAAATTCCCTTATCTAGGGGAGACTGTAACATCACTGTACTTCAGGTTGTCCGTACATCCGTACAATTGTACTGTCACGACCTGATATAATAATCATTAATGAAAATGAATTATTGGATGCATTATTTGATGATTATCACTGTTATTGGTATACATATTTAGAACATATATTATACGCGTAAGTCATGGGAAGTTTAGTTGTAACCCAACTAAACAAAACCAGAGAGTTTATCGCAGTTATATTGTTGATGATTATGGATTTGGGTTGGAATGGAAAGGAATTAGGAGTTTGTTATGTTTTGGGTTGCTAAACATAGTCAAGGACACATGGTCATGGTTCATCGAAATAGCGGTGGGACGGTGTAGGGGAGGTTGCGATCTACCCCTGCATATGCCCTATATATATGCATATTTCAGTCTATCATGGATGTGTCAGTGACTTGGTTTAGTGGGTTTTGGATTGGGATTGACAATATTATAATTAATAAAATAATGGAAGTATAATTGGAATTGATTACGCGACTGTGAGGTTACGAATATAACTTAAACACGAATATTAAATTGGAAATATTAACTTAATAACGTATTCGCCTGAATGACGATTTACACGAATATAATTATTAAGAATAATATTCTGAAATGATATTCTGTAAATTGTAAATCGAGTTGAAGTACGGTACGAGCATCGGATTCGCAAATGTGACGATCTTTACGAATACGTACGTAAGTAACGCGTTTCGACGAGATAATTAAATAATATCTAACGATATTAAAACAAGATAAATAAATTAAAAACGATTAATAGGAATCATAACCTAAAACGAAAACGAAAGAATTATTTGGTTAAATAATTAATTTAATGAAAATAAACGGAGATACTTTATTTAAACGATTTTTATTTAAATTCATGGTATTAAAACAAAATATGATTATTTAAACACATAAATGTTTTAAATACATTTACGAGCAAAAACTGAGCGTTTTATAATCGTTAACGTAAAATAAACGAGACCGACCACGTGGGGAGATCCCGGGCTATAAAGCCCATCTCTTTCTTCCTCCCTCATTTTTGCAAGAACCTTTCTCTCTCTAGTCCCAAATTTTCATCACCTACACCTCCTCCATCTTCTCTCTAGCATAAAATCTTCAATACTCAACCATTTTGGGAGATCTTGGTGCCTACGCGGTCACGAGATCGAGGGGAACAAGAAGATACGAAGAAACCCAGCTGTTGATCACGATTGGAAGGTAAGAAGCCCATTTACTTTTCGGTTTTAGTTAAAAACCCTATTCGAACATGGTTATTATTTTTACATAAATTCTTGAGTTTATATATGTTAATCAGACTAGTAATAACCTTAGAGGAACCATGGGCGAACATGTAAACATTAGAACGTGATGATGATGACGATGGATGGCCAAGAAGTGACAGGTTCGAGAAGGAGGGCTGGCCGATGGTACTAGGTTCGTTGGAGGCTGGTAAGAGCCGAACCATTGATCACCTAACCCATATGGGCCGAACCTTGGGGTGGCCGAACCCTAGGAACACCTGCAACAAACCTTGGAGGTTCGCGACCTGGTAGCCGAACCCTCTTCTTCCTTTACAGACGAACCTTGCATGGTCTGAAACCTTAGGCCACAAACCTGTTTCATTCAAGTTGCAATGAACCATATGCCCAGCAAACTCACGAACCTGTGGACTAGGTTGAGCCGAACCTTAGGAGGGAGATGTCACCGAACCGGGCCGAACCTCGGGGGAGTGGCGAACCTTTTCTGCCAGACGAACCAAGGGTTCGTGGAGCTGCATGGGAAGGCTGAACCTAGCACTCCTATGGCAATAGAAAGCAGCGAACCTTGTTCATAACTCTTCTCTTTTGACTGAACCTTGATCATTCGAAATTGCATATTATGGTGCTAACTTAATCTACTCAGAACCATCCCTAAGGGCGACGAACCTAAGGAAAAATTAACGGAGTTTCATTATAATCATTGATTAACTAACCTAAGTGTTGAAATTAGGGATAATGGAGAAAGAAGATCACACATAAACACATACATGCATGCATGCATGTTAAAGGCTATCTACCACCTTTTCTAAATAATATAACTTTAAATTTTGAGTTTATATTGCTTGATCCTTTATGGGAATAGTTTCGAAATGATTTCATTAAATGTAAGTGGATTTTATAAGTTGAATAATGATGGGGGGGATTGATTAATCATGCATGTATGTATGGATGTATGTGTGAAGGTGTGTACGAATAAAGATAATGTTTCTATTAGTTTACTTATCTAGGAGAAGCGCACATGCGAGATCACAAGTAATTATCAACCGTATATAATTTAAAACTAGCAAGTTTAAATTATGAGTTAATGGTGGTTAATTATAATATATGGATTGAATTCTTTTAACTTAGATAAAATAAAGTAAATTAACGACACAATGCATAATCAGAAGCAAACGCTTATGAATATTCAATTATGATGAAATACCTATATTTATGAGCACGAACGTACAATAATTAGAGGTTGTTGAGTGGTTGTGATTTCACTTACGCGAGCGCGCATTATACACAAACATTATTCTAAGGATCCAGGTGAGTTCTCATAACCTCCCTTTCTTTTAAACTATTTTTGTTTTGAAACTCGTAGGTGAAGCATGTATACCAATTTATATATATTGACTTGATAACACAGGGATGACACTTATTTACTTGTATGAGATCCATAGTTATGGATTGTCATATTTCATGAGTTGTTACTAATGACCTTGGTCATCTGTAATGACTGCATGTATTGTCACTATTCCATGAGTTGAACCTAATGACTTTGTGTCATTCGCGACGACTGCATGTATTGTCACGTGGATGTTTCCTCAACTCAGTGTATTCGTTGTGGTTGACTTCGGTCTTCCTCAATGTTTGCATGTACTGTCATGTGGATGTTTCCACAACTCCGTGTGTCGTTGTCATTGACCTCGGTCATACACAATGATACAAGTATTGTCACTTATACTAATTGAGAGTATTGATGGATCGTGATTGGTTGATTGAACATATGATTGATTATCTATGATTTAGTAATATATGTGATTATGAGTTTTGATTGTGTATTTGGATATTGGATTGGATTATCTCACAGGTGTTCATGCGGATGTTATCGAGAAAATATAAACTCTTGAAATCCTTTTATAAAGCATTTGTTTTAAATATAAAACTTATGATTACTCACCAACTACTTTGTAGTTGACACTTGATTTTTTTACATGTTTCAGGTAATGAAGCTAAGTAGGTTGAGGAAGATGAACTCACACTTTTGGACATCATCATATAGAATCTTGGACTTAGTTAAATAAATGAAATTCTGGCGATTAGAATTTAGTTAGATAGCTAAATCTCTTTTGTAATTGATGTAACTATTTCATGATGAACATGATTTTTTTGTAATTATTTTGGTTGATTGAGTGATATATGATGATTTGATTTAGATGCCCACGAGCTTTTGAACAATCTACACATCCATCGTGGCATCCCGACGTTTCCGCCATCGGTCGGGGTGTTACAGATTGGTATCAGAGCCTGGGTTATTGCTGAATAGAGCGCCTACTCTGCATAATAGGGAATTAGGTTACTAGAAATGGTTGACCTAGTCTATAACCATAGGATACCATAGTATGAATTATTTCATACACTAGTTAGTATATTCAAGATTTCATGCATATGTGTTTATTACATGTTAATTGAACTCCTGTTATACATCTGATCTATATATGTTGTTTACTAATTATTTGCTTATTTGTGCCCTAATGACTCGATAAGGACATACGCGTGGTGTATTGTAAAGGTGGTGGGACGGTGGTTTGGGCGGTTGCGACCTACCCTTATCATATGCCCTATACATATACCATTTACAGTACATCGGGTGGTTGTCAGTATCAAGGAATAAGGGAACTGCCCGTTTGGGAAAACTATCTGTTTAAGAAATTAACTGCTTAGGGATTTATTTGCCTTAGGAATTATCTGTTAGATCTCTTGATCACCAGACAAGGACACACTCGTAGTATACTACAAAGGTGGTGGGACGGTGTAAGGGAGGTTGCGATCTACCCTTGCATATGCCCTATACATATACCATTTGTAGTATATTAGGGGTCTGTCAGTGTCAGGAACATAGGATAATATTAGGAAATTACTAGGAAATGTTGCGCAGTTGAGTTGATGGGAAATTGGTTGATAGTATGTTGTTGGATTGGTTTGGATTGACTCATGGATGAACACACTCAATGAATACTTATAAAATCACTTGTGAATACATTTATTGGACACGTAGGGTGCATAAAATCAATGAACGACGCGAACACTTAGCGATGGATTGATGAATTGAATGATGATATAGACACTTGATGATAATATAAACGCATAGTGATGATACTAACTCTTAGTGATGGTATGAACACTTAATGAGAATAAATTATAGGGAAGATATGAACACTTAGTGACAATAAGAGCACTCAGTGATGATATGAACCCTTATTGATAATTACTGACATTGGGATTAGTATGGAATTTTAGTGAACTTAGACATTAGGAGAACTTTAATGTCAGGTGAACTTAGACATTAGGTGAACTTAGACATTAGGCGAACCTAATTGTCCAAGGGAACTAGAGACCACTTCACTCAAAATTATCCTACTTAGGATAAGGTTTGTGAAGTGAGACTATGGTAAGATACATGATACACCCTAAATTCTAACAAGGGCATAATCGTGGTGCAATGAAACGGTGGTGGGACGGTGTAGGGGAGATTGCGATCTACCTCTGCATATGCCCTATATATAAGCTTGTTGCATTGCATCTGGAAGTTTTCAGTGTTGATATAGGGTGGGGAATGTATGAAACTTAGGAGTAGTTAACTAATATTAGTTATGACCAGCTAGGACACTTAGTATAATATTAGGAAATTTATAAATGTTATGAGTATAATAACAGATAGGAGAAAAATATAGTTCCTATATGTAATCCTAACTGTTTAAAATGAACTCATTAGATCATAGTTTGTATAACTTACGTTGTAAACGGTAGTAACATGTTTCTATTTCTTTAGAAACATGCCGCCACGCCATCACAACGAAGATGATACGAATTCAAAAGATGCTAACGGTAATGCCAACTCCGGCATACAAGAGTTAGCAAACCTTATTTCTGGATTGGTGAACGAGTTAAATCAAGCCAGTCAGAATATCAATCAGAACAGAGGTGGTGCGAACCCGCCAGTTTGCACATTCAAGCACTTCAACTCCTGTAACCCACTGAAGTTTACTGGCTCTGAAACTACCACTGGTCTGCTGCAGTGGTTCGAGAGTATGGAGAACACTTTCATCAACAGCGATTGCCCCGATAATCTGAAAGTTCGTTATGCCATTAGTGTTTTCCAAAAGAGAGCACTAACGTGGTGGAATGGGGAGAAACGAACTAGGGGAGTTGATGCTGCCCTTGCACTGACTTGGACTGAGGTCAAGAACTTGATGACCACTGAATTTTGTCCTCGCAGTGGGATGAGGAAACTGGAGACGGAGTTTTGGGAACTCAAACAGGATAGCGGGGAGAATGTTATCTACAATACTCAATTTCATGAGTATAGTTTGCTGGTGCCTCATCTGGTGACACGCGCCAATTGAGGGATCACGACGGGGACAGGCCTTGGAGAGGGCGATTGAGAAGTACATCGGTGGTCTGCCTATGCAGATCCAAGACACCGTCTACGAAAGCAACCCCAAAACACTTGAGGCTGCGATCCGTTTATCTGCTACACTTACTGATAATCATGTGAAGGCTGGAACACTCACGAGGAAGGGAACGAAGAAGGCGGAGGTGAAAATTGCTACAAAAGAAACAAAGACTGAATTCAAGTCTGAAGCTGCTAGTTCTTCTAAAAGCAGCAACAAAAAGAGAAAGACCAGGAATTTCGTGGTCACTACTCCTGCTGCTAAGTTTGTGCAGCAATCAGCCAACAACACCACTGCAAGGAATTACATTGGGAATACTCCCCAGTGTAATACTTACAGATATCATCACTTGCCTAACGTGCCTTGTCGCGTCTACAACAACTGTGGCAAGTTTGGCCATTTTGCAAATGTTTGCCGGAGTGCACAGCAAGTACAAAGGATGCAACCTGCTCCGCTTGCATTGCCTGCTCCGCAAGCTCAATCGCTACAAGCTGCACATGTTCGCCAGGTACCTGTACAGGCAAGAGCCTATTACGAGCGTGGTGAAGTGGGTCACTTCAGAAATCAATGCCCAAAGTTGATTGGGAACAATCAGAAGGTGGCAAGAGGCCGGGCTTTTCAGCTGAATGCTCCAGCTGCTCAAGCCAACAAGGATGTGGTCAACGGTACATTTCTGATCAACAACTCTTATGCATCTGTCTTATTTGATTATGGTGCTGATAGGAGTTTCGTTTCATATGATTTTGAATGCTTGCTTGGTAGAACACGTACATATTTAGATAAACCGTTTAACGTGGAGGTGGCTGACGGAAACACTATTGATATTGACAGTGTTATCATTGGATGTACTGTGAACTTAAGTGATCACGTTTTCCCAATTGATCTTATACCTATGCATCTTGGTAGCTTCGATGTTATCATAGGCATGGATTGGTTAGCCACCCACAAAGCGGAGATTATATGTCATGAGAAATACATTCGTATTCCCTTACCCTCAGGTGAAACTGTAAGAGTTTTTGGAGAAACTTCTAGTAAAGGTCTTAAGCTAATGTCCTGCACTAAAGCACACAAGTACCTTAGGAAGAAATGTATAGCATTCTTAGCGCACATTGTGGAGAAAAAGGAGAAAGGAAAAAGCATTGAAGACGTTCCTGTAATCGGAGATTTTCCTGAAGTATTTCCAGATGATTTGCCATGTCTTCCACCAGAACGTCAAGTAGAGTTTCGAATTGACTTAATACCTGGTGCGAACCCAGTCGCCAAAGCTCCTTACAGACTTGAGCCTTCGGAGCTGCAAGAATTGGCGAGCCAGCTACAAGAACTGACTGATAAAGGATTTATTCGCCCGAGCCATTCGCCATGGGGTGCATCGGTCCTGTTTGTCAAGAAAAAGGACGGGTCCTTCCGAATGTGCATCGACTACCGCGAGTTAAACAAGCTGACTATCAAGAATCGATATCCACTGCCGCGCATCGATGATCTCTTCGATCAGCTTCAGGGCTCGGCATGGTTTTCAAAGATCGATCTGAGGTCTGGGTATCATCAGCTTCGCGTACATGATGATGATATTCCCAAGACAGCTTTCAGAACCAGATATGGCCATTATGAATTTCTGGTAATGCCTTTCGGCCTTACCAATGCACCGGCGGTTTTCATGGACCTCATGAACCGTGTTTGCCGGCCATACTTGGATAAGTTCGTGATTGTATTCATTGATGATATTTTGATATACTCAAAGACCAAGGAAGAACACGAGAAACACCTTAACTTGGTTTTGGAGATACTAAGGGAGGAGCGACTGTATGCCAAATTCTCTAAATGTGAATTTTGGCCAAAGGAAGTTCAATTCTTGGGACATATAGCTAATGAAAATGGTGTTCACGTGGATCCTGCAAAGATTGATGCGGTGAAAAATTGGAGTACACCGAAGACACCGACGGAGATTCGATCGTTTCTCGGACTTGTCGGTTACTATCGGCAGTTTATCTCGAATTTCTCCAGGATTGATGTCCCTCTCACTTCTTTGACTCAGAAGAATAAACCATACGAGTGGGGAGCAAAGCAAGAAGAGGCGTTTCAGACTTTCATGCAGAAACTTTGTGATGCTCCTGTTTTGACACTGCCTGACGGAAATGATGATTTCGTGGTTTATTGTGATGCATCCAAATAATATAACTTTAAATTTTGAGTTTATATTGCTTGATCCTTTATGGGAATAGTTTCGAAATGATTTCATTAAATGTAAGTGGATTTTATAAGTTGAATAATGATGGGGGGGATTGATTAATCATGCATGTATGTATGGATGTATGTGTGAAGGTGTGTACGAATAAAGATAATGTTTCTATTAGTTTACTTATCTAGGAGAAGCGCACATGCGAGATCACAAGTAATTATCAACCGTATATAATTTAAAACTAGCAAGTTTAAATTATGAGTTAATGGTGGTTAATTATAATATATGGATTGAATTCTTTTAACTTAGATAAAATAAAGTAAATTAACAACACAATGCATAATCAGAAGCAAACGCTTATGAATATTCAATTATGATGAAATACCTATATTTATGAGCACGAACGTACAATAATTACAGGTTGTTGAGTGGTTGTGATTTCACTTACGCGAGCGAACATTATACACAAACATTATTCTAAGGATCCAGGTGAGTTCTCATAACCTCCCTTTCTTTTAAACTATTTTTGTTTTGAAACTCGGAGGTGAAGCATGTATACCAATTTATATATATTGACTTGATAACACAGGGATGACACTTATTTACTTGTATGAGATCCATAGTTATGGATTGTCATATTCCATGAGTTGTTACTAATGACCTTGGTCATCTGTAATGACTGCATGTATTGTCACTATTCCATGAGTTGAAGCTAATGACTTTGTGTCATTCGCGACGACTGCATGTATTGTCACA
This sequence comes from Mikania micrantha, assembly GCA_009363875.1. Lineage (NCBI taxonomy): Eukaryota > Viridiplantae > Streptophyta > Magnoliopsida > Asterales > Asteraceae > Mikania > Mikania micrantha. The sequence goes on from CM018688.1 coordinate 30,173,524, forward strand.
TGGATGTTTCCACAACTCCGTGTATTCGTTGTGGTTGACTTCGGTCTTCCTCAATGTTTGCATGTATTGTCACGTGGATGTTTCCACAACTCCGTGTGTCATTGTCATTGACCTCAGTCATACACAATGATACATGTATTGTCACTTATACTAATTGAGAATATTGATGGATTGTGATTGGTTGATTGAACATATGATTGATTATCTATGATTTAGTAATATATGTGATTATGCGTTTTGATTGTGTATTTGGATATTGTGTTGGATTATCTCACAGGTGTTCATGCGGATGTTATCGAGAAAATATAAACTCTTGAAATCCTTTTGTAAAGCATTTGTTTTAAATATAAAACTTATGATTACTCACCAACTACTTTGTAGTTGACACTTGATTTTTTTACATGTTTCAGGTAATGAAGCTAAGTAGGTTGAGGAAGATGAACTCACACTTTTGGACATCATCATATAGGATCTTGGACTTAGCTAAATAACTGAAATTCTGGCGATTAGAATTTAGTTAGATAGCTAAATCTCTTTTGTAATTGATGTAACTATTTCATGATGAACATGATAAATGAACGAACACGAATAAGTAATTTCGTTTGTTTTGTTAAATGAACGAACATGTGTGTTCGTGAACGTTTGGTAATATGTTCGTTAACGTTCGTTTATGTTTATTTATTAAATATGTTTTATATTATTAATTTTTTATTTATTATTTATACCATAACATTTAAATTTAAAATCTAAGGGCTATTAGATTTAAATACTCACAACTTTGACCTCTTAGCAGGCATTACTCCTAACTGAGGCAATGTTTGCTGGCACTCCCAACTTTCAAAACATTTTCTATTGGCACTATACAACAACATTTTTTTTTGATGACGTGACACCTATTTTGGAGTGGCAATGGAAAATGTTTACTTTAGTGTGGGCCCTACATTAATTAAAAAGAAAAAGAAAAAACATGCATCTTTAGATTTACTTTAGAGTGTGCCCAAAAGTGATAAGATGTAGTTATTCGGTTAACGCAATAAACATGGGTTAACATTTGAGATCAAATACTAACTTACACTTAGAGCACTAACTCATTAACTCTCTTTACCCAATCATAATTAAACACATGAATTTTTCTTTTATTATTTGATAAGGGTAAATTAGTAATTCGCTTTATGTACTAACTTACACCCTCTTTTTTTATACATCCATAACTTTTTTATACTATAATATTTTTTTATAAAAATTGCTCCATTTTACTCGTCTTATTTTTCTCTTTAATTCCGTTATAGTCTTGACTAGGTTTTTTTATTTTTTTCGGATGTTCGTATTTACACCAATGTAACAAGTATAAAAATAACAAATTATTTGGAACGAGTTGTAACGAATTTGGGGTTTACATTGTTGTAGAATAAATAAGGTTTACGTTTAAGAGTGTAAACGAGCCAAGCCAATCCCGAGCTAGTTAATTACGTTATATTCTTGACTAGGTTTTTTTATTTTTTTCCGGATGCTCCAAAATTCGTTATATCTACAAGATTGTAAATATATTTTAATACTATAAAAAAATTATATCTACAAGATTGTAAATACATTTTAATACTTTAAAAAAATAGTATAACATTTTGTTGATAAAAAACAAAATTCGTTATATCTACTAGATTGTAAATACGTTTTAATACTTTAAAAAAATTATATCTACAAAATTGTAAAGACATTTTAATACTTTAAAAAAATAATATAACATTTTGTTGATAAAAATCAAAATTTCGTTATATATACAAGATTGTAAATACGTTTTAATACTTTAAAAAAAATTATATTTACAAGATTGTAAATATATTTTAATACTTTAAAAAAATAATATAACATTTTGTTGATAAAAACCAAAATTCGTTATATCTACAAGATTGTAAATACATTTTAATACTTTAAAAAAAATACTATAACATTTTGTTGATAAAAAACAAAATTCGTTATATCTACTAGATTGTAATACGTTTTAATATTTTAAAAAAATACTATAACATTTTGTTGATAAAAACCAAAATTCGTTATATCTACAAGATTGTAAATACATTTTCATACTTTAAAAATTATATTTACAAGATTGTAAATACATTTTAGTACTTTAAAAACCAAAATTCGTTACAAAATAAATAATATAACGTAATTAACGAGCATCCGGAAAAAATAAAAAACCTAGTCAAGAATATAACGTAATTAACTAGCTCAGGATCGGCTTGACTCGTTTACATTCTTAAACTTAACCCCTATTTATTATACAACAATGTAAACCCAAATTCGTTACAACTCGTTACAAATAATTTGTTAGTTTTATACTTGTTACATTGGTGTAAATACGAACATCCGAAAAAAATAAAAAAAACCTAGTCAAGATTATAACGGAATTAAAGTGAAAAAAAGACGAGTAAAATGGTGTAATTTTTATAAAAAAAATATTGTATTATAAAAAAGTTATGGATGTATAAAAAAAGATGGGGTAAAGTATTTAATATAGCAAATTACATTAATACCCTTATTCCCTTTTTCTTTCAAATCAATTACATTATTATATTATAGTTTAATATCAACCATTAGATTAACATCTTGTAATTTGATCATTAAATATGGTGAGGTTAATGGGTTATTGCTCTATATAAGGTTAGCATTAGAACCCTTCCCTATATATATATATATTGCAACAGTATATTTATTTAGCATGTATGAAAATAATACTTTAAACAAAATTGATATGAAAACTAATTATGAATATTAGAACAATAAAATATCTAATGAAAAGAAGCTGTATGTGGGGTGTTGTTAGCCTATGACCAAAAAAGCTGGAAAGTGGGGGCTGAAGAAATATTTAAACCATATCATTTAGCATAAAGTTATTTGTTATGGGATGACTGAGCCGTGAGGGTTTCGGTCACGCCCATGTGACACCCTTGCCCCATTACATCCGGGCGTGAACAAGCTCATGCGTGATGAGGGTCACGGAAAGGAAGCATTTTGGGGAAGGAGCCGTTAGAAAGAAAGAAAATTAATAAATTCAACCTATATATTTAAAATTATCCATTTTACACTATAAATTCATCCAGCTTCAACAAAAAATCATTTACCCATATATATTTTTTTAAAAATATTCTTCTCTACACTACAGATCCAAACAACCCAAACAATTCGTTTTATAATCCATTCATGAATTGTTATTTTCCCTGAGTCGATCCCAACGTCCTGAACTTTGTATACCTGAACTTATAATTCTTAGAACTTTCAAAACTTTTAAGCTTCACTTGTATGTTTTATACCTAAACTTTGTATATTGTAATTTTATTTATGTTTTCAATTAGCTGATGTTTTATAGTAAATTTTGTTAGAAAATAATATGAGTCAAATATAATTCGTGTTTATTAGAAATTAGGTTATTACCCCGTGTATTACACGGATTAAATATAAAATATTAAATAATTAGTAATAAAAAATTAAAAATTAAACAATATTTTGTTATAAATTAATTAGATTACGTATTAATGAGTATTTTAAGTAATAAAATAATAATTAAAATTTTTAATAACTAAAGAAATAATACATGGCCTACTTGTTTTGAAAAAATACAGATTCTTGAACTAACTGATGTTACAATTTCATTAACTTTTTTATTAAAAAACTAATTGTTACATATCAAGAAAATAATGTACAATTTATATAATTATTAAAGTTAAATAACTTAATTTGATTATATCATTTAACATAAATAACTAAAGTTTAATTTTTCCTATTATTTTTATAACTTTTGGTTGAACATAACTATTTTAAGCAACTTGTTTTAAGAAATATCACGTGTTTAAAAAAATACCAGTATTTGAAAACTATGATTTATAGGGTATTTTATTTTTAAAAATTGTTTATTATTAAACTTTTATTTTCTAAAAATACTAACTTTTTAACAAAATTGATTTTTAGAAGGTTTCATATTTTATAAACTTTTTTTGAAGTGTGCTTTTTAATAAAAATATATTTGACTTTTAATTTATTAAAAAAAAATTTCTTGCATGTAAGAAGACAAATAATATTATCACTAATTAATATTATAAGTATTTAATATGAGAGAATGTGAAGTTAAATAACTTAATTTGATAATATCATAAAAAAAATAAATAACTAAAGTTTAATTTTCCCTATCATTTTTATAACTTTTGGTTGAACATAACTATTTTAAGCAATTTGTTTTAAGAAATATCATGTGTTTATAAAAATACCAGTATTTGAAAACTATGATTTATAGTGTATTTTATTTTATTTTTTAAAAATTGTTTTTTATTAAACTTTTATTTTCTAAAAATATTAACTTTTTAACAAAATTGATTTTTAGAAAGTTTCAGATTTTATAAACTTTTTGAAGTGTGCTTTTTAATAAAAATACATTTGATTTTTAATTTATTAAAAACTTTTTTCTTGCATGTAAAAAGACAAATAATATTATTACTAATTAATATTATAAGTATTTAATATAAGAGAATGTATGTAATTAATAAGATAGAGAATTGAATAAGATTATATATAAATGACAAGTGGCAAGAAAACATAAGAATATGACATGTGGCAAAACTTATTTTTGTTTATTAGAATAGAAATATTATAAACTTAAATTACTATATGTTTTGACGTTGATGCAATGGGTGGTTTGTGGTTTGTAAAATTAGTAGTTAAAAATAAATACCAAATGGTCCTGGGCTACTACAACCACCGAGCTTCTCCTTTATAATACTACCGAAAATTTAATAAACAAATATGTAAAAAATTATTATATGAACTCCTCTCTATCTCTATAATATGTTGATAACAAATATAATCATTTAATGGTTAAACAATTAGAGGCTTTCAATTAATCCTTTCCGGAGAGCTAGATGGGTCATTGATGATTCACACGGGATTCCACTTGCCTCATGCTACTCGGGTTAGATCGTAAGCTAGTGATGCTTTCGGCTCCTGGACTTTCCCCATATAGGTGCAAATGATATACCATTTAATCCCTATATCAGCAAAAAATTGTACTAAAATACATCACCCTTTGACTTCCCTATAAAATGTATTGAACTATATGTGTCGAGGCAAGATAAGAGGGTTTACCTAATTGTAGGGTTCAACCTGGGATGAGCTTAGACATATGCCTCAAAGTGTCATATCTGATGGTACGTTTGAAATCCAGTCTTGGATGTCATTGTATCAAGCTGTTAAAAAAAATCAAAATTTTGAATTAAATTTAGTCATCAAATCAAAAAAGCATACTGAAGTTTTTAAAAGAAAATGTCTTATACAAGTTGGTTGTAGTTCGTCGATTCATACCGAATGAAAATAATGACTTTCGAGTTTATTTATAATTTTTCTTTATTTCAGAAGCTATGTGTTTTGATTATAATATTAAACATATATTATTAAATTTCAACCATAAGAACACTTTTTTTTTGGCGGCAAACTATTCAAAGCCCAAATGGTTCCTTTGGACCCAATAACATACGCGCTACCATCCCGGTATCCAACACCCAGGTGTTGGCGAGCGTTGAACCGGGCAAATACACATGCTACTCAGAAGGAAACCCACTATATGATTTTACCCCCTACTGACTGCTTTAGCCGGATATAAAAGAGAACTTATGCTTAAGCAAATTAAGATTTTACCTCCTTGAATGTTTTTTGAAACACCTTCACTTCTATTTTTTATGTACGCGAATAAAAATTAAATTCAGGGTCGGCTCATGTTTTTTTAGGTCCCAAGCAAATTAAAATAATGAGACCCTTTTCATGTATATACGTGTGCATTATTTTCGTTTTTTATCCTAAAACATGCCACTCGAAGAGAAACACTCAACTGATAACAACCAATTTAATATACCAATTGAGATTTAAGGCACTTACCATGTAAAGCAATCAATGAAATTGTTAAAAGGCATCATTGCTTCAAGAATTAATTTATGATACAAAAAACAGATCAGCAATACAAACTCCTCTCCTTTAGCCTGCAACTATACCCACACAAATCATCAGTTTCATATAAGATTATGTATCATAGTGAAATACTAAATGAAACTAAAAGATCTCTGGAATATAAAAAGTCATAATATGTCAATAAAAGTAATACTAATTATAAGATTAACTTTAAATTGAAACAGGTGGTAAAGTCCATGGAAAATATATATATATATAGGGATTGAATCCTATGAAAACCCTACCTTAGAGAGAAAACCCTTAAACCCTATGTGAGCCACTCATTTTGAATCTTGAAAATAAATATGTGGTCCATATTAAACCTGAATAAAAATTTGAGTTTTGAATAAACAAATCATTTTTAACGTGGGTTAATGTGGACCCCATATTTATTTTCAAGATTCCGAATGAGTGGCACACATAGGGTTTAAGGATTTTCTCTCTAAGGTTGGGTTTTCATTGGATTCAATTCCTATATATATATATAATTGCTCTCAAGATTCAATTGCAACTCATTTAAGCCTAACTAAATAGATATAAAGGAAAACCCATGAATATATCGATTCTCCTGTATAAATCTAATATGAATACACTCATTCAATTGTTTAGAAACCAATTAATAACAAATGAAGATTGGTTTCTTTTAGAGCGTTCAATCGTTGAATGCAAACTGATTAATAACAGACCTATCATTAAGTAATGACCAACCGATGACTTAGAAATTGACAAATAACATACCTATTTAAAAAAATGCGATCAGAAATTCCGAATCCCTGTTGATTTCCACGACTCCATGAAGCATTCCTGTGTGTGCGACGTCTGATTAGGTATTTACGTGAAAATTAGAAGAAGGGGGAAACGAAATCTATTATCTATTATAAACTAGGTTAAATCTCGTGTGTTACACGGGTTGAATATAAAAAATGTTGCATAACTTTTAATAAAAAAGTTATGTCTATAAAAAAATAAGAATTACACTTGAATTTTTATAACTATACATATCTTATCTTACTATTATAATAAACAAAAATATCCATTTGCTACTTGTCACGTTTTTAAAATCATTTTGTCACTTGTCAATTTTCTATGCACACATATAATTCTCTTTCTTATTAAATAACTATATTATCTCTCATATTAAATATTTAATATAATTATAACTAATTATATTATTTAGCTTTTACAAATTAAAAGTTTTTTAATAAATTGAAAATCAAATCATTTTATTAAAATTTATTTAAAAATGTTTATATGCTATAAAATTTTAAAATCAAAATTAGAAAAACTATTTAAAATCTCTTTATAGAAATAAAAGTTGTAAGAAAAAAAAAAAAGAAGTTTTTTTTGAAAAAAAATCAAAAAAATGATAAAAAACCAAAAGTTATAAAAAGTAAAATACAAATTACAATTTTGGTTAGGTTTTTAACTTTAATAATTATAAAAATATTACTTCACCTTACGAATTTGAAATAGTTAGTTTTTGACAGAAAATTAACTCAAATTTTTATAGTTAATTCGTTCAAAGATCTAAATTATTACAAATCAAGAAGGTTAGATATATTTATATTCTTATTAAAAATTTTAATTGTTGTTTATTACTTAAAATAGCTGTTAATACGTATTTAATCATTTTATATCAAAATATCGTTTCAGAATTTATAAATTTTTATTACTTACTATTTAATATTTTATATTGAATCCGTGTAATACATGGGGTAATAGCTTAGTTGTATATAAACATTCAACCCATTCTATCAAGTTAAATATATTAAAATATCTAAAAATAACTCCTAGAAAACAATTGCTATCAATATCAATGAATATCCTCTAAGCATATTATTAAATTTTTACATTGAAAGTGTAAGATATTCATGTCTTGATTATTATTTTTATACATAATTTATAAAGTCTAAGAAAATAAGTTAAAGTAATAATTTGTCAAATTTATTAATTATCACTACTAATAAATGAATGCTAATAAATGATTTAATTCTTCAAATTTAAGGCGGAAAACATAAATAAAATATGCTCCATTGCATGACACGTGGCAAAATAAAACATTGATTTATTATATAAGATAGATAGTTTATAACACATGTGTTACACAATTGAAATAATAAAAAAAGTTTTAAAAAAATATTACTTGTATACAGGTTACATAATAATAAAATTAAAACGGTTTGATATACATTTTTTTTTGAACAGCGAAGATCTCAATTGTGTAAGCTCACTATTTCCTATACATAAAGAGAACAAAGTTACTTATGAATCGTGAGTAACTCAAGCTTTTTTGGGATTTAAAGCGAAATGAAATTTTGGCGACTGTCTTCATAATTATATGTTATAAATTTTCATCTTTAAATTTCTTAACCATCATTTATAATCGCTCTGAGTTTAAAGTTCTTCTGTTACACGGTTGGAATTATGAATTATACATAATTTAATGTTTATACAACATGTATTATTTTTAAGAAAGTTACATAATTTTAAAGTTTATTAAAATATTATTAGATAGTGAATGGATGGGAGGAATCATGTAATCGTTTTAAATTAACAATTGATCTTAAATAGATAGAATTAAACAATAGGGTAAATGAATTAAGTTTAAATAAAAAACAATCTTAATTGTCAATTACGTTAATTATGGATTAAATTTTAAGCAGAAAATGAAACTAAAAGTGGTCTAAATGAATGTCAAGTGACATCACAAAACCTTCTTTTATTATATTAGATAGATAAAAATAAAAGGGGATACATGTCATCAATCTACACTATTTTCACAATAACTTTTCCGATTCTCTCTCTTAGTTAATGCATCATACATTAAAAATAATATTAAATATTGAATACACATTTACATTTTTAAATTGTAAATATTTTTTAAGACATTAAAAATACATTATTATAATAAACTAGTTTTATCCGTCTCGCGCGTTGCAGCGGGTAATCACAGTACATTCTCGAAAATGAGTATTATACTATTATATATCATTTACAGAAGCATAAGTTACAAAGCAAAATCAAATCTCTCATCACGAACTAAACCGTAAACTCTGAAGCCTAAATCTTAAATCCTAAACTAACAAAAACTCAAATCTCTAAGTAAATCTCTCAAATTTTATAAAATCCAAGTGTCTAAGCAAATATCTTAAATTTAATATTCTCATCTTTATTTACTAATTTTCAAAGTTAAAAATGTTGGTCCAATTCTAAACTTTCAAAACGTCACTACATGGATCAGACATCTATTCACTATGCATTAATATATATATATATACATACTAGCCTAGAATCCCGTGTATTACACGGGTTGGATAGTAAGAAAACATAAAATTTTTAAATGTATATATAATCAAAAATGAGATAATCTTTTAGAAAGAAAAATCGTACAAAGAAAAATACTCAATACAAGAATTAGTGTTTGTGTTTAATTTATTGAAAACCTAAAACAAGGGGTTTCTAATTGGGTATAAAATTATTCATGTAAAAATTAGTTTTGGGTTAAGTAATAGGCGGTAAAATGAAAATTTTGGGATGCTAAAAAATTGACAAGTGTCCTCTAAATATACTCCTTTATTAGTTTAGGGAGATTACTATTGAATATTATATATATAAAATCATAGATCCTTATCTATTTATTAATATTATTTCTACTATTCTTTTTTCACCATGTTGGTCCAAGTCTAAACTTTCAAAACGTCACTACATGGATCAGACATCTATTCACTATACATTACTATTAATATATATATATATATTACTATTGAATATTATATATATATATATATATAATATGATAGACCCCTATCTATTTATTAATATTATTTCTAATATTCCTTTTTCACCATCTTTAATATATATAATACTTTTTTTCAAAAGCAAAATTATTATAAAATAAGAAAAAATTGAAAAGGTTTTTCGAAAATAAAATGTTTAAAAAAACAAACTTTGAAAAAGTAATATTTAAAAAAGTAATAGTATTATTTTATTACTTAAAGTGTTAAGTTTTTCAAAATTTTTAATCATAATCTATTATAAAAAAAAAGCGACTTATATTATAAAGATTCTCATTAATAACTATATATATTATTTTTGTATTTAACTTGTGAAATACTTGGGATATTAACCTAGTAATGAAATAAAGCGCTTACTGCTAGGCCTGTAAATGAACCTAACGTTCAGTGAACCATCCGTTGATCATTCAGTAAAAAGTTTGTTTATGTTCAACATGAACACACGTCTCGCTCGTTCATTTACATTTGTGAACGTTCGTTTATGTTCGTTCATTTATGTTCGTTTATATTTGTTCAATTAGGTTCGTTTATGTTCATTTGTTTATATTTGTTAATAAATCAATTCATTTATTTTCATAAATCAGTGATATATTCATCTTCTTTATAAATTAACATACTTATGTTATTTTTATTTTACCTAAATTTTAATGAATTTATTAACTAAAATAGGCTAATATCATGCAAGTTTAGAACTCACGCGTTCGTTTATGTTTGTTTAACTATATATGTTCAATTATGTATGTTTTTGTTTCTTTATTTATGTTTGTTCAGTTAGGTTCATTTATGTTTGTTTACTTATGTTCGTCTATGTTCGTGAATTGTTCGTTTATACTATTAATGAACGAACACGAACACAGTAAGTTTTTTAACGAACGAACACGAACAAGAGCCCCCGTTCGTTTAAATGTTCGTATTCGATCGTTTGTTCGGTTAAAGTTGAACAAATGAACATGAACATGCCTTGTTCGTTTTCGTTCGGTTCAACTACAGGCCTACTTACTGCCTTACCCCATACTCAATTTCACCAGCTACCCTTTGGCCCTTTCCATACTCGTTTTATTTTTGATTAGCCCATCAAAAGCCCAATATATATAAATTTTTCATTTAAAAATGGAGGTCCTTAATATTTTGGGGTCCCAAGCCATATCTTTGGTTGCTTGGCCCATTGAACCGGCCTTGAAAAGAATGAATTATGATTTAGAAATAATAATATGTCAACTAAATGCCTAAAATCTTGAAAAAAATCTATATCTTGAAAAGAATGTACCTGAACGTATCGTTAAAAATAACGTCAATTAAAAAGTTGATGAACCGATAAATCATAGTCACAAAATATACACATTAAGATTTTGAGTAATATGGTGCAGAGTAAACAATTTGCAATCCATCATGCATCCACTCTCAGAAAACATCTAAATAGTCACATTTACTCATGCACCTTAATGTCATGTCATTGGTCAACGTGCTTATCTCTATCAACATATGCTAAAGTTTGTGCAAATATATATCGCAAGATACATTATCTTGCAATGAGTGATTCCCTTATTCAAATAAGGGCCTTGTATGTGCAGAGGTTTCTCCGGATAACGGATAATATTATGTATATATCTTATGGCTCCTAATTGAGTTAATGATTGTGTTAGAATTTAAGGATATGTTTTGACAACTAAATTGGAGAAGCAGTTCTTGAATGATTACAAAAAGTAAACTTGAAATAAATTAGTTTCCTAAGTTTCATATTATATTAACAGGTCTTGATTCTATAATAGTTACATAATATACAAACATGGCTTGGTCTACATCTGACCCATGGATATCTTAGTCTTAATATCATGACTATGACAATACATGTATTTAGTGTAATATGACAAAATAAATTTCCACAAATAGAAGTCCACACGATATGTATGACTAGAAATCACTAGCAAGATATAAAGTATTTAAATATTTATTTTCTTATAATAAAAGTCTCATTTCATGTAAATTTTTAAGTTATTGTTTATAAAATATTACTTTCATCTTTTTGGCAAAACATGTCTAAAGTCACTTTCACCTGTTGAATGTCTCATATACATACAATTTAATACACGAAGCTTCAAATAATTTATAATTATAAGAAAATTACATATATATATATATATATCTCCTTCTAATTTTATAAAATTACATATTTTTTTAAACAATAAGTTTTTTAATGCATAGTACATTAATTTCTTAAAATTCTTTTTATTTTACAATGCAAGTGACAATAAAAGAAGAGTTTTATCAAGGAAAATAGAACTGACATAACGGGTCAAACACGACATATTAAGACACAAAACAGCAATTGGTAGACACAAACATGATCAATTTAAGACAAGTAAACGCAAAATGACCCGTTAAGAAACATGTTAAAAGTTAACACTATAAATGACCCTTTAAAAAACATGTTAAAAAACTTGTTAAGAAACCCGTTAAGGTACTAAGGTTAGAGAATTAAAAAATTTAGAAGATAATCTAACCTACCTATTTTATTATATTATTTATTTTAAATTTTTAATTATAAACAGGTTTTAACAGGTCTTACATGTTCATGTGTTTTTACCAGTTTAGACATGAAAATATACATATCTTAATGCGAAGATCTGTTTTAGAAACGAAACATGTTAAAGTTGTGTCATGTCTTGTCATATCATGTTAACGTGTACGTGTTTGAAATTGTTGGTCCTAATTTCATGATCATATGATACAGACATTATAAAACATATATTTTAAAAAAGTAATTTTTTTTATTTTATGACCAAAATGATCCTTTATTATTCTAAATTATCATTAATGTTTGATTTAAAACAAAATAAGCCTTGTGCTAACATTTAGCTATTGATGATCAGTTTTGGTGTCACAGCTTCATCAACGTTTGTTCATCAGTCGCGTCTTAAGTTACAATTGATCATTAGTAGCAATCAAGACCTTTAGTCTTCAACATAAGTTCCAACTAATAATAAACAGTTGGCCCGCATTCAAAATTACTCCATGGATCAACGTCATAAGTAATTTAAAAATTGGTAATATTTTTATATCATATGAACTGAGATGTATTTTAAAGAATGATTGCATTAAGCATTTTTCTTTGACATGGTTTAACGGTGTCCTTTTGGCAATACAATAACAAGGGTCATCGTTTTAATCGATGTGAAATGTAGTGAAAGACGTATGCAATCAAAGTGGAATTTGTTCATTCAAAAGGTTGATATCTCAATGCCCCTCGTTGATTCAAACTGATATAAATGGTGTTGTCCAGAGTCGGCTACATTTATTGAAATTAGAGGCAAGAGCCTTGGGCGTTTAGGGCCTCAACTATCCAGGTAATCATTCATATTATTAGTTTTATTGTTTTGGATTAGAAAAATATAGAGTTCTCTTATATTCTTAAAAAAAAATTTGTGTAAGATTCATTCTTTCCAATTAATTACACATTTTTTGTTTTTGTTTCACTTTTACTTGACGTTGAAATAAATTTTTTAATTATGGTACGTGTGAAATTTTTAATTAAATAGATTTAATTTTCATAATCCAAATGATTACTGATTGGCCGATAATAATCCATACTAATATTTTAACCAATATAATACTAAATTTTACTTTCATTCATAGGGCAATTTCACTGACATAATCATTAAAATTTTACGATTGAGTACAAATGTTAAATGAATATGATACTATGATTGCATTTGGTAACAGAAGTGAAAATTATTATTATTGTTGGTTAATTATTATTATGAGTAAACCTATGTATATAGAGGCAAACTAACATATTTTTATGATTTTTAATATTTCCTAACCAATAAATTTGTATCGTAAACACAAATTAATTACTAAAAGGGCCTCAAATTTTGTATTTGCCTTGGGCCTTCGAAAAGTTTGCGACAGCCCTGGTGCTGTCATGCTCATGTCTTAAATGATGAGAAAAAAATCTGATGTGACAACTGAAGTTTCTTGTTTGTTGGTGTTTGTTGGTTGCATGGACGAAGGTTATGTAAGACCGGGGGGGCGACCGCCCCCCCTCTTTTTTTCGCCAGTAGTGTTAATTTTCGGACCGTAAGGCAAATTTTTTTAAAAATATTGGTTTTCGCCCCCCCTAAAAAAATTTTAAACCAAACATATTTTAAAAAATACTTATTCCATCCCTCTCAATTTTTTGCCCAATTTTCCTCCCTCTTATATTTTATCTTATTTTCTCAAAAAATAACCTTTTCTTTTAATCTTTTATTCTTTTCTTTAATACTCATATCTATTCCCTAAAATACCCACCCTCCCCAAGCCCTAATTCCTACAAAAAATTCAATCTCGTTCCCACTTCCCCGCTCACTTCATTTTTCGGCTCCAAGTATCCAAGATTTCTCCCGATCGGCAACAGACGACTCCCTCCCCGGCGGCCGGTTGCCGCCCTGCGGCTGCGCCTTCTGCTAGCTCCTCCTGGCTGGCTCCTGACCTCCTGCGCTCTGCACTCGACTCCTGTCCCTTGCTCCTCTCCATTTAGGTATAACCGTATACATTTGTTTTTTTTTGTTGATTGCTTATCAGCTTATGTTTTTTTGTTGATGTAGGTAGAAATGATGCCATTTAGGTATAAATTTGTTTCTAAGATTTGATTTAGAAATTAGAATTGTATGTTGATTGGGATTAATTGTTATTATTTTGTTTGTTATGATTTACAAATTAAAATTGGTATTATTTTGTTTGTTATGATTTAGAAATTAGAATTGGTATGTTAATTGGTATAGTTTGTTTGGTATGATTTAGGTTTAAGTTTGAATCAATATATCATGAGAAAGGTTAAAACAATTGACTCGTTTTTCAAAAGAAAGGTTATTGAAAAGGAGGATGTTACAAATCAAAGGTTGTCGAGCGGAATTGTAATTATTCTTTAAGGTATTCACTCATTTAATTTTTTTACGCACAATGATAATTATTAGACATTTTAATTTTTATTGTTTGACCCGACTTGACCCGAATCGCTAATCCGAACATTTAACCCAACTAGGCAACTAACCGAGCCAATTGCAAAAAAAATTTTTGGATCACTTATGTTTTCGCCCCCCCTTCCGATACCGTCAAGCTCCGTCACTGGTTGGTTGTATCTAGCACGCGTTGTTTTGTGTGTAATGTAATGAGAAGTGTGTGTTGGAAGCGAAGCTCCGCCACTGGTTGAAAAACGAACAAAAACTGCTAGTCAAGAGCTGATAACTTAAATCTGCAGTAGTTTCTGGTCAGCTGACTGATGCGGTCTGCAGCTCAACAAACAGCCTGAACTCTAGGATCAACTCGGCTTAGACATATGTATAACATTAACTAGCTTGTTGGTGTTATCACTAGCTGTATATAACTAGTGAGATCAGCCGGTGTGACCAGGACAGACTGATGGTAAAAACAATCAGTATCAAAGCGACCAAAAGCAAGAAGAAACATGAACACCCTTCATTATACCCAAAAAACAAAAAACAAAAAACTTTGAGATGTGTTGTACCACATATTTATACTTTTTGTACTTACTCCATGGCTATACTTGATCTAATTAATATGATGAAAACTTGACATTATAGTCTCAACCAGTCCTCTCCACCTATGAAATCTGTATCAAGAAAAGGAACTGCTTCTTCAAAATGGAACGATTTAGACCAAGGGACGCGTTTCTTTCGATCTGCACCTTTTCCTGTACACTCATATTCTCCAAAAACTGCTGTCCTGGATGCACATCAACATTCCAGTTTACTTCATAACTTGAGTTACAATTTTACAAAATGAAATTATTGTGGGATACCTTTGCCTCCATGGTTGGTTCCAGTCGCTCCACCCCGAAGGATCAATAATGTTGTCAATGTCACAATACGAATAAACCGCTCTAGAATAATTTCCCCATGCTCTCCCCAGAAAGAGTGCCACACCACTTCCTGTTACAGAACAGTTGACGAAAGAAAATCCAGTTTCTTCTTCTTCTGAGTTCCTGTGATGTGCTGCAATGGCTCCATATTTATCAGCCACTGAATGCAGGCTACATTCCTGAATAATTTCCAAGAGCAAAGTATTAAATACAATCACTCTAAACGGGTTTTATTTGATTTTTGTAAGTTTATGTATTCTATGAAACAATAACAATTTGGGATGTTTTAGTGAATTAGTGGTTTTTCTAGGTAAGTTGCAACCCACACTGTGACCACGTAATTCCATCTCCTCGCAATGCAGAGCGCAACTTACCTAGAAAAACCAGTAATTAATAAAAACACTCAAAAACCATGTATACATTTGTTAAAGCATGCATCTAAACTTACAAAAAGTTAGTTGATTTGGTTGTTGTACCTTATAAAGTGACCTAGAGTTACCGAAGATGAAATCGACTGATCCTTGAATGTAACATCGATAGAAGTAATGGGATCCGGTTTCATCAAGAAGGGTGTCTTGTGTACCCAGTATTCTTACTCGATAAAGCACCGCCTTGTTGCCTGCAATCCTTAATGCTACAGCTTGCATTTTATACCCTCCTGCCACTGCAACAACTGTGTTCTGTGTACAACACGAAACACTACAAAGTTACATCAAAAAGAAAATCCAAACATGAAAAAAACAGTGAAATTTGTGTCAAATCTTTTGTAAGTTCAGAAGATCAATAAAATTTTTTGAGTGTGTTTTTTCTAAAGAAAAAACTTTGAGTGTTTCTTTAGACCACAAACTTACCTAGAAACTTAGAATTAACAAAAACACCAAAAATTTAGTTTGTACCTCAATGGTAATCCCAGAAGCACAAAAGTAGTCCGATTCGATGGCCACAGACGCGGTTCTATAAGTTCCAAGTTCAGTGCCATCTTTGTATCTATCTGATGCTTTGTCATTCCAGCTTATAACGGTTTCCGAAGCATGGTTAGGATCGCCAATGAAAGAAACATACGGTTTGGAAGCAGGAACAGTCACTTTTTCTCTGCATTATCATACGATTGATTAATTAACTGAAAACCATAACCCAAACACAGTCTAATAATGGTAAACATCAGCAGCACATGTAGGTAACCAAACCTGTATATTCCAGGAAGAACGTAAATCTTGACCCGAACGGAATTGTTAACCGGGACCATATCAACAGCAGCCTGAAGAGTCGTTGAATCACCCCCACCGTTTTGATCAACCACAATCACTCTACTTTGATTAATCCCATGATTCTGAAAACTTACAAGCCTTTCCGTTATCTTTGTGTAATCTTTATAATCTTCTCTAATCTTGATGTCATCCCAGGTGATGTATCTTCCGAAACTCTTGACATGATTGTGACCGTAAATCAGCAAAAAGAAAGCAACCATGATTCTGAAATCCATGGATGGATATATGATTATGTAGAATCTATCTATCTGACAAGTTTCCAAAATCAAAAACCCGAAAGTGGGGGAGGTGGGTCAAGCGTGAGGATAATAAATGAAGGAGCGTACGTATAGTAGGTGGTGGTGTTGTTTTTAAAGATTTAATAAACATGTGTTTCTTGTTGAAGGAATTGAAATCAAAGAAAGAACATCAGTTGGTGTGTTGTTCTTCCATGTCAATTACATTACACACACACACACATATATATATATATATATATAGATATTTATATGTATATGTTGATGGAGTGAGAGTAGTAATTATATATGGAAGTGGAAGAGGAAGAGGAAGAGGTAATTGATTAATTAACAGCAAGCAAGCAAGCAAAAGGTAGCGGTTTTGGTGGTGAAGAAGCTGATTGAAAAGTGTTTGATTGTTCATCTTCTTGTTGAAGAAATGGGATTGATTGCGAAGATGTTGGGACGTGTTCCAATCAAATTCTGAAAATGCAAACCATATTCCAATAAAACCGCCACCACATTCTTTCATTTGTTAAACCTACGTACAGATCAACATTATTTTATTTTCAGCTTTTTGGATAGAATTTTAAATTGTTTTTCTTTCATAATTTATTAATTATTTTAAATCTAATAACAAACTTGTATATTAATGATTTCTATCTCTAAGTCTTACAGCTGCGGGGATAGCTCAGTTGGGAGAGCGTCAGACTGAAGATCTGAAGGTCACGTGTTCGATCCACGTTCACCGCATTCTTTTTTTTTCCATCCTCTCACTTGATTGGGCTTTTCTTAAGGTTTATTGGGCCCCTAAACATTCATCGTAGCACTTGAGTGACCTTTTCTGAAGATTTATTACTTATTGGGATACTAAACAATAAACATGACCCGACCCAGCCCGTTTACATGATTTCTAAATCTTGACGATTTTCTATGTCTCAAACATGTGCTTTCAGATTCCTGTTTTTTAAATATTTATAAGCTACGTAAACACATACCAACCATTTATTGTTAATATCATAAACATTTGCCTTAATGTCGTATTTTAGCCTCCTTAATCTCAAATAATATGCCATGACCGAATTGTTTCAATCTGTTGGACGGTTCTAGTACATGAACGAGAATTTGATTGATTCGAACAAAGGACCTGTTAGAATTTTATATGGATTGCAACCTTGGATTATTTGAGGGTTGCGGTTTCATTGACATACTGAAACGATTCGATGGTTCAATCCAAACTTTCAATAAAATATAATTTAAACGATTAAGAACAAGTACGAAGATTCATATGATTTTATTTTTGTTTATAAGTGACAGTCCCAATATCATAATAATACATTTAGGTTTAATTTTCATTTGATTTTGCTTGTAAGGTTTCTCGCTTCATTCATGATCTTATTATAAGCAACATCGAGTGAAAATTAACTTTGAGCATTTGATGATTTTGCTTTTCAAACTTTCTTCATGCCAAGTATTATATTATATTTGTAACAACCCATTTTGGGAAATATTAAAATATAATATAATTGGCGGAAAATTATTTATATTTTATTTCGGTGGGTGTTTTATTAACAATTGGGGTGTTAGAGTTAACTAATAACTAACTTGATTAGGTTGGTTAGGTAGTTAAATGTTAAAAAGGTTGAGGGACCAAAAGCGTTATTTGGCCAAAGATGAAAATGGAAGGAATAAAACTTTGACTTTGGTCAAAGTTCTCATTTCATTTCATCTCATTTGTATGTGTGTGTGTCGTCCACGAGAAGAAAGAAAAGGGGAAAACCCTAAAATGTGAAGAATCACTAAATTGGTGATCAATGAAGGCTTGGATTGCTCATACAATCAAGAATTTGAGTTCTCCTAGCATCATACTACAACAAGGTATGAACTTTTGGGTGTTTTTGGTGTAAATTTCGTGGGTCTCACATGGGGTATGAGTGGGGTATGGTGAAATACGAAATTTGGGTGTTTGGAGGGTCTTAAATGTTGTTATTCTTAGTGATAATGATCTAAGAACAACTTTTTCATTGTTTTCTTTCATTTTGTTGTAAGATGATAAATGGGGGTTTTGTAAGGTTTATAAGGTATATGAACTAGGTGGTTAAATTTGGTGTTAAATTGTTGGGTGTGATGATTTTATGGGGTTTTTGTAGTTTGTTGGTGAAAATGATGATTTGTTCATTTAGAAACCAAAATGGAGTTTTATAGAAGTGTTATTGGTCAATGATCATAAGGATATAAATATATGCATATGAGATGTTTGATGAAATGCCAATTAAGGAGTTTAACTTAAAAATGAGTTTTTAAGTTGTGGTGGTATGAAATAAGCATATATATATATATAATCATAAATGGTGAATTGGGTGATAATGGATCATTTGGGTGTAAATTAGATGAAATGGTGATAACGGGTCAAGTAGGTTGAAAAAAATAAATATGAGTTACTTGTATTGAATATAGTTGTATGTGTGTAATACAACTAGGTAGTGGTGGTGAAAGTCAAGGAACAAGTCAAATGCTTGGGAAAGAAAAGATGATTTTGATGGTGTTCCTACGGGCTAAGGTGAGTAACCTACTCACTAAATATGCAACCATAAGTCATATTTGTGTTGGTGTTGAATGTTGACTACTTGATTTATGTCTTGTAGTATTTGGTGAATGTTATATGTTAAAACTATAAAAGTCATTGTAGGTGGAAACTACATTGCTTTGATAGATTATGAAGTTTTGGTGTTGGTGTTAAAACATGGTAGTTTGTTATTGTGTATGTGGAATATACATTGGTAGGATGAATTGGTGTTTAACTTGACAATGTATGTAGAATATGCATTGATGGGATAAATTGGTGTTTAACTTGACAATGTATGTGAAATATGCATTGATAGGATGAATTGGTGTTTAACTTGACAATGTATGTGGAATATGCATTGATGGGATAAATTGGTGTTTGACTTGACAATGTATGTGGAATATGCATTGATGGGATAAATTGGTGTTTAATTTGACAATGTATGTGGAATATGCATTAATAGGATGAATTGGTGTTTAACTTGACAATGTATGTGGAATATGCATTGATGGGATAAATTGGTGTTTAACTTGACAATGTATGTGGAATATGCATTGATGGGATAAACTGGTGTTTAATTTGACAATGTATGTGGAATATGCATTGATGGGATGAATTGGTGTTTAACTTGACAATGTATGTGGAATATGCATTGTTGGGATGAATTGGTGTTTAACTTGACAATGTATGTGGAATATGCATTGTTGGGATGAATTGGTGTTCAACTTGACAATGTATGTGTAATATGCATTGTTGGGATGAATTGGTGTGTAAATTTACAATGTATGCGTGAGGATTATGATTGCTAAGGTAGTTATATACCTAAGACTACATATAGTGGCAATAGGAGTGTTTGACTTAAATTTGACTATTTGTGGTGAGTCTTGTTGTGAATGTTATGTTATAATTACATAACATAATATGGTTTCATTTAGTGTTTGATAACAATTGTTGAAATTAGTCAAACTGTGTGATTGACTAAATTGTTGGAATTAGTCAAACTTGGGTGATTGACTAAATTGTTGAAATTAGTCAAACTTGGTGGTTGACCTATTGTTGAAATTAGTCAAATACGGTGGTTGACCCGTGTAACATCAGTGCCGAAAACGTCACCGGAACAGTGATTGTAAACAGTACGTGAACAGTAATCAGGTACAAATTTTATGTAATTCAGTATATTTCATATGCATATCAAGTTCAGTATCAAATCATGCTATCAAAACAGGAAATTCATAATCATTTCAGAGAAATCAGTTTAGAACAATGGTTCTTGAGTCAGATAATTATCTGGCAACACAGAACCATCATGTGATTACTTGTTAGGATTTTATTATGTATAAATGTATGCGAGGCTTTACAGAACAAAACAACACGGATATCGTTATGTGAATGCTAAACCGACAGATTATTCGTACAGGTGACGATCGGTACGAATAAATCTGAAAGTTTAACGTTCTGAATGATGTCCAGTAATTAGAAAACAATATTGAAAAGTGTAGTTATCGTCGTGTTTGATCGGGTGACGATTCGAACAAATACGCGCGATGACCGCGCGATTCGATTTAAACATTAAATAAATATTTTTGAAATTTGAATAATTAAAAGATATTTAGTTAATTTATTAGGAATCACAACCTAAAATAATTTTGTAAGTTCTATTTTGAAATCGAGTCGTTCGTAACGAAAAACAACGAGAAATCGAACGAACCCGAACGAAACCCGGTATTTCCACCTCATTTAATGAGGCATTAATGGTGATAACAACCACCACCAACCAGCCAACTTCCCCTCTCTCTCACTAAAAATTTCGGAGCTTTCTCTCTCTAACATATCATCACCTTCTCTCTAAGATTTTTACCTTGATTCTTCACGAAATCTTGCTATCTTGGTGTCAAAACAACCACTATCACTTGTAGATCATGAAAGTACAAGGGATCTAAACTTTTATCCATCTGATTTGAGGTAAAAATCGATTTATAGTTGCGATTTTAGGGTTTTGAAACCCTTTTGATCGGCTACTGTTACAACCGGTTTTACACTCTCTCGAACCTTAGGAAACACACTACAACACCTTAGGATCATGTAGGAACAAGTGTCAGAACCAATCCGGTCGATTAACTTCGAAAATCATGGCTGCAGGTGGGTTCTCGGCTGGCCGAATGACATCAGCCCAGATCGCCGAATGAACAACCCCTTCGCCGCTCCAGTCATTCGTTGAATGGCTAGGGGCTTCCTTCGGCAGTGGTCTCATTCGACCGATATTCCATTCGACCCAAGCCTTATTCGCCATCTTCTCATTCGACTCAGCTACATTCGGCCAGTTTCCTTCTTCGGCCGAATGACTAGCCACTCATTCGATCGGCACTACCCCTTTCGGCTAGGACCTATTCGACCAAGATGATGTTCATTCGACAGAACCTCCTTCGGCAATGCTCATTCGCCCACCCCCTCTTTCGACCAACCTTGCATCACCCGAAACAGGATTCATTCGGCCATGCCCCATTCGTCGAACAAACCCCTTCATTTGGTGGTTTTCCATTCGATCATGGCCGTTCGGTTGGCACCCTTTCGGCCCAAATTGTTATTCGACCGGCCCAACTCTCATTCGGTTATGGATGGTTAGGCATGAGATCGAGTGATGAAGCATGGAATGCATGGGGATAACAAAGGGTGCATGGACGGGTTAGGTACCCACGCCTCATGCATGGTGTGTGTGAGGGTGTGTGTGTGTGTGTGCATGCATGGGAACATTAGGGTTCATGGCATGCACTTAATTAGGTGATATCTAAGAAACAAACATAGAGTTAACAAGGGATCAAGAGTTGAACTTGGAAATACAAGGAAGCTCTTGAAAACACGTTATAATCTAAACATGGATTCTAACACCTTTAGATTTAAAACACTTGGGAATATAGTTAGAAAATCATGAGAATTAGACAATAATCTAAAGTTTGAGTGTAATTTAACTATTAGCACTTAGATCTCAGGAAAAACCTATAAGGATATACAACTAACTTAGATGGTTTCATAGACTATCTAGGCTTAGTTATCAAAGATCTAACAAGGAAATCATTTGAAGATTCAAGTCGAACAATGGGCCCGAGGGTGGCCCAATGGGCTTAACCTAGGCCCATTACTTTAATTGTTACGCTTTTATTAACTTAATGTTGTTTTTAATAAAAGAAATAATTATAAACTTATTTAGTTGCAATAAGTGTTGTTTTCTAAACCTGTAATCTAAAATGGATTAAATTAATAACACTATAATTAAAGACTTTAAAAGCTATTGTGGGATAAGGGTTATTACTGGGTAACAAGGTTAGTCTAGTTAGAGAAAATCTTAGAATCACATTAGTATCTAGGACACATAGTTGCACACTGAGACCAAACCCTAGATCCAACGTATACTATATATACTCATCGTATTCGAATTCTCTTAAAACAACTCAGGAACCGAAGATACTTAGGCTACAACAACGAGCGCGCATTCTGTGGTAATTCAGTACAAAGCAACACAGGTGAGTTCATTGCCCCTTTTCTAAACATTTTTGTTTTAAAACGCGGGGCTGAGAAGCATGCGTAAACTGTTTTATTAAAACTGTTTATTTAAATGCTTTTATTTATTATATGTTTTACATATATATGTTTATTGATACTTCTAGACTCCTGTCTAGGAAATTATTAAACAGATCAAATTATCAAGTTAATTAAATTACTCTTATGAGTAATACTTTAATTCTAAACTCAAATCAAACCCTTAGTCCATCAAGTTCAAATTCAAGAATCTAAATTCAAAGTGAAATCAAATGAACAAAATCAAAAGATCATGTTCAAAGGATCATAACTCAGTGTGGGATCTGAGAACAAAGAATCATAATCAAGAATCAAACATCATTGTGAATCATGGAAATTCTAAAGATCAAGATCAAAAGACTCAAGGAATCAGAAATCATAAATGTGTGTGAATCATTGAAATAATGAAATCATTATGATCTAATGAAATCATTAATATTCAAGCTAAGGTGGATGTCAGTTGTATATGGAATCAAGATCACGTGTAACACACATATAAAGTCCCTTCAGGTATAGAAGACTCTTGTAGTCAGGCTATACGGGCAACAACGTGAACAATCATTGAAATCAATATCAAAGTCTAAGAGAATCAAGAGATCAAGAATCAAAGGATATCCTTAAAGTCCCCGCATGTATAGAAGACCTTTGGGTCAAGCTGTAAGGGCAAAACATTAAAGTCCCCGCATGTACAGAAGACCTTCGGGTCAGGCTGTATGGGCATCATTAAAATCCCGTCACGCCCAGGTATACTCCTTGTGAGTTATGCCTGGTATGGGTCACGTGTGAGAGGTTACAACTTGGACAACCACCAACAACTAAGTCTAATTGGTTGAGTAAAATTATACTCAATCATCATGTCTTAGTTGTATTTAAATGTTTTATTTATTTATTATTTAATTAAATAATTAACATTTTATTTTTATCACTGACTTTTGGGAAATCATGTATCTATGTTCAAAATCAAGAGAGTCAAAGGTAACCAAGTTTTGGGAAATCATAATCTAAATCAGAAGTGTGTTAGGTAAAAATGCTTAATTATCATTAACATCAATGTCCTATGCGGATTAGTATGTGGTGGGATGGCGTCTGGGCGGGGTTGTAGCCTTGACCCAGGGGTATGCCCTATATATAAGCATACCGATCTGGATTATACAGGTGATGTTAATGAGGTTAGGGTCTTTACCGGAAGAGGTTTTCAAATCATTTTCATTTACTAAACTATATGAACTCACCAACTATGTGTTGACTTGATTTTTGCATGACTTCTCAGGTGACGAACAGGTCAACTAAGGAATTATCCCTTTTGGACTAGGACTTTAGATAGAAGGCTTAGCATTTTGGACCTGCATACTTTTGAAGACATCATTATACAACTTATTTTGCCTATCTTGTGTAAATACAAGATAGAAATTTATGATGTTGATGATAGATTTACATTGTTAAATTATAAACAATACTGATGTAATTTAACTTTGTAATTCTATTATATTTAGCATTCTCATTTGTATCATGTGCAATGTAAACAATCTGATCATCACGATTATCACTCACGATATCGCGCCCCGGGAACTTTCCGCCCGTCGGGACAACCGATCCTATCCCGCCGGCTCGGGGTGTGACAACCCGTTAGTGGCATCAACTTGTGTGTCTTTGGTGATTAAATTGGTGTATAATTGAATTTGGTGTTTGTTGATCAAATGGGTGTATAATTGGTGTATATGTGAATTTGGGTGTTTGGTGATTAAATTGGTGTTGACAATAACATTCAATAGGTGTTTAAATTGCTTGGTTATTGTGATTTGATATGCATATATGTGTTGTGAAAGAATAAGAATGATTCACAAGAGGTGTGAACTTCTTATTCAAAGTTTGACCAAAATTGGTCAAACAATTCACAAGAGGTGTGAATTGGGAATAGGTTGAATCACAAGTGGTGTGATCTTCCTATGATGAGTTTATGGAGTTTAGGTAAATCACTAGTGGTGTGATTACCTACTTTGGGAATCCTTGGTGAAAAAGGAGGTCTCAAAGGATTGGGTAGAATTTGACCAAAATTGGTCAAACTATTCACAAGAGGTGTGAATGTGGAATGGGTTGAATCACAAGTGGTGTGATATTCCTATGGTGAATTTATAGAGTTTAGGTAAATCACAAGTGTTGTGGTTACCTACCTTGAGAATCCTTGGGGTAAAAGGAGGTCTTAAGGAAATTGTTTGAATTTTGACTTTTAGTGGGTGGTTTCATGTTCTAACACTTTATTGGTGTTTTAAAGTGCTATAAATATGAATTTAATGTGTTGAATATATTGTGGTGGTTGTACAATTTGAAATCCTTGGTGAAAAGGGATGAGGGGGAAGAACAAAGAAAATACATGGATGTGGAAGCAGTTTTGACATGGCCATGTTCCCTGGAACACGCCCATGTCATATCTGCACATCTGAATCTGAAAACCTTCTGACATGGCCATGTTGCCTCGGAACATGCCCATGTTGCGTCTGTATCTTTGAAAATGTCATAAATTGACTTATTTCAACTTTGATGGGGTTTCAAAGGATAAATATAATTCGTTTGGGCAAGAATTGGAGATTTAAGGGGTTTTGGGTGAAAACGACCCGTTAGTAAATCGTTTTGTGTTCGGGTTGAATAATGTTTCCAAATGGTGTTTGGAATATTATTATTGTATTCCATATGGTGTTATGGAATACACTTGGGGATATAGCAGGGTGAACTCACTTAGTTCTAACGAACTAACGGTTATTTAAATGTGGTGTTTTTCATGAGAACGTAAAGGGTGAAGGCGACCGTGATCGGATATCTTGAGAAGGCTCGGATTGAACACGTTTTTAGTTAAAAACCCAACTTTTTGTGAACGGTTATAAATAATGTAAAGTGTGATTATAATTAATATGTTTGTAACCGGTTTTGATGGCGGGTTAGGTTAAGTTGGGTGTTTAAAATTGTTGTTTAAGTTTTGAAAAATCTGGGACCAAACTCTGAGGGTGTTTTAAACACGTGTCACACGTGGGAGAATTTCAGGGGTTACAATATTATACTATATACAAAAAAGATTTCAAATGATTGCGGTGAATAGTGTTATATATAGGGATTCATTTTAATAAGAACTAAAAAGTTCTAAATAACAAAGTTGTAAAAAACTAAAATAACTATATTTATAGTCACAAGATTTAATGAATATAAATGTAATTTCTCTTAAAAATATGAGAAGTTACTTTTATGCCCTTCAAACTTGTTATAAATTTTTCCTTTAGTTTTTAACTAACACTGGTTCTCAACTAAACATCCATATATATAGGGGTCACTTAATGTACAAAGGGGATAAACGGTACTAAGCGTAGGAAGGAACCTGAAAGCGTCATATGTCATCTAGGAAAGGGTATAATCGTCATACAAAATCACATACCACATTATACAAAATCACAGACTATGGTACTTGATAATCACGGACCAAGTGTAAAATCATATTATATAAAATCACAGACCGTCACTTGACACCCATAATTAAGGAATTACCTAGATAAATTACAGGCCAATAATCACGGACCGCAATTTAACACTCATAATCAAAGACATACTACATAAATCATGTACCAGATAATCACAGATTGTGTTATATAAAAATCATGGACTGTCATTTTAAATGCATAATCAATAACTAATTGCATAATTACAGACCAGTAATCACAGACCAAATTTAAAAATCACGAACCAGATAAAAAATCGTAAAAAAACTAAAGCAATGTCACACTCAAATCAAAGAAAATAAAATTCTCAATTTTATGGTGTCATTTTTTTAAAAAATGATTAAGTATATAAAATTTATTCGATTATAAAAAAAAGGTGGAACTTGATTTACCCACAAAAAAGTCAACAAGTGTAGATTATTTCTTTTTTGCCTTTTCAACTTTAATACTATTGATTAGTTTGATCAAAAGCTCAAAAAATCTTTTTTATCCTTCTCACAAAAAAAAAACCTGTGTATTGAAACCATCACACACACACACATATATATAGGTAAATGATCAAATAAAAAATATATTTTGCCTAAGAATGCTAAAGGTGTTTTTCAAAACTTCCAAAACCAACCCAAACGAATTCCGATTGAATTCACATTGGAATCGTCTTATCAAACCCTACAATATTAGCTATTATGTTTTAGCTTTAACAACTAGATTTAATAAGTTTAGGTTTTAGGGTTTTAGCTTTTAGGTTTTAGGCTTCCTTTTAACTTTTTGGTTTTAGGTTTAGAGGTTTATTATCTATGATTTAACATTTGGTGTTTAGGTTCAACAAGCCACTTCCAATGATTCAAAAATTATATCAAAAGGAGTTTGTTTGGGTCGGTTTTCGATTGTTCTAAAATCATTTTTTTTCATTTTTAGGCAAAATAAACTTTTTAGTGGAACATTCCCCTATATATACAGGGGTTGAATCCACTAAAAAGAGATTTTTGCTTAAAAAAAGTAAGAATCAATAGAAGTTTGATATGTCACATCCTTATATATTTTTATAGGGCATTTTAGATACAAAATTTTGAATAATTTGTGTTTAGTTTCATATTCAAATATTTTTGCAGGCCCCTAAAAAGAAGCTTGAGTTACCAGAAACCACACAAGGACCACTATCCAAGTGGCTATTTACTCTAATAAAAGAGTACATTTAGAAGACACGTGTCACACTCTGGTAAAATCTGAAAATTGTTTTGTCGCCTCTCTCTCCTAATAAGTTTTAAAATTTTTTAATAATTAAACATTAAAAAAATACAAATCTTCTTATTCTAATAATTTACTAAAACATGATAAACTATAGTAAGATTTAAATAATATATTATCTTAAAATATAATTTTATAATTATTGAATATTATTATTTGTTTCAAAATTTTTGGATATTTATATTTTTTTATTTCACCAATAGCTGATAAATCTAACATATAAATTATTATTTATAACATATTATACTTATTCAACTCATGTAATACATTGGTTTCTAATGCTACTAATATTATATATGTGTGTGCGTGTGTGGGCTAAGTGATGATTTCTAGGATTCATAGGTCTTAGTTAATTGCTTTCAAATATATGGTTAGATTAAACTAAATAGTCATATTATCCTAAAAAGTGTAAGAAAAATCATGAGTAATTAAATCATTAATCAATGACTACGATTAAATCAAGTTGTTGGATGATATTTAATAATGATCACTTTTGTTGACTTTTTATCAAGTTCCCTCACCATACGTTTATAACTTTTACATACGACATTATTTTTTGAAAAAAATACTATAAATATGAGCATTGTAAAAATTTGTTTTTTCAGTTTATTGTATCTTTTATATACGTCATTTTATCTTTTGTACATGTTATTATAAGTTTTTTTGTTACAACATTGTGATTGTTTTAAACCCAAAACTTACAATGATATTATTGCTCAAACGGTGATGAATTTACATTAACCTATAAAAGAAAAAAAAAATTCTAAGTGTGTTACAATGATGTTCAAAAAAATCTAGTATTTAGCATGATCTTGATTGAGTTAAACGGGTTAAAACAATAAAGAGGGTTATCATTACTTCCATCCCCTACACACACACACACACACACACACACACACACATATATATATATATATATATTGGGGTAGAAGTATAAATAACAAGATTTTTTAATTTTTTTTAAATGACCCATATTTACATCATTGTAATGAGTTTAAAGATAACAAATTAATTTGAAGTTTTTCTAACAATGGTAAATTACAGTGATTTAACACATTGTTTACATAGATGTAATTTTTCTATTTAGTTCTGTTAGAAATAGACTAGTTTATTTATTTTGTTCCTCATATATCTTGTTTTACATCGATGTAACGAACATAAAACATAACACGTTTTTTAATTTTCTTTTTCTAACGGTGAAAAATTAAACTAATGTAATATACAATGATGCAATTTATGGTGATATAACACATTATTTACAATGATGTAATTTTCTCTATAATGTCGTTATAATCTCGACTAGTTTTTTTTTAATTTTTTTCCCATATATCATTTATTTACATCAATATAACAACCATAAATATAACACATTATTTTGAATTTTTTTCTAATAATGGTAAATTACAGTGATATAATATACAACAATTTAATTTACCAATGTTAGGAAAAAATTCAAATTAATTTGTTATCTTTATGCTCGTTACAATGATACAAATAGTGACATCTAAAAAAAACTAATCCAGACTATAACAGAATTGAAGAAAAAAATGAGACGGGTATACTGGTGCAATTTTTTAAAAAATAATATAGTATAAAAAGTTTTGAATGTTTAAAAAAAGAGAGGGTAAACTTTATATAAAAATTTAGTTTGAACCTGTTACAAATCTAAGACAAACATGATTTTAAGTTTATTTTAAATTCAAATTTTGTTGCGAGTTGTTACATTAATGTAAATAGTCTTTTATACAACATGAATGGTAAGTTTTTAAGGTTTGTTACATCGATGTAGATGTAAATACGAAGATCAGAAAAATTTTTTTAAAAAACTTAGTCAAGACTATAACGGAATTAAAGAGAACAATAAAAAGAGTATAATGGTGTGATTTTTATAAAAAATAATATAATATAAAAAAGTTATGAATGTATAAAAAAAGAAGGGTATACTTTTTAATAAAAAGGTAAATTAACCCAACCCAAACGAACTCTGATTGAACTCATTCCGATAGCATTGGAACCGTCCCATCGAACCCTGAATCAGACAAGACAAACATCGTGAGATGTGCCTCAAGCCCCAAAGGAAGGGCACTCACAAAAGATCTTGCTGCGCGAGAATCAGGTCTGATACAAGCAGTTTGCCTTTAGGTTTTAGCTTTAACAACTAGTTTTAGAGTTTGGATTTAAGAGCATGCTTTTTTTAGCTTTTAGTTTTATTTTTAAGTTTAGAGTTTGTGTTTATAAGTTTGCTTTTATTATTAGGGTTTCTTGTTCATGATTTAAGGTTTAGGCTTTAGGGAATTACAAGCCGGTTTCAATGATATAAAAAATGAATTCAATCGGAGATTGGGTCGGTTTTCGAGTTTCTAAAAATCCTTCATAGCCTTCTTAGACAAAAAAGATTTCTTCGAGGAACCTTCCCTCGCAATCATCTTCCTAAACTAATAAAGAAGTATATTTAGGGAACACTTGTCAATTTTTTAGCATCCCAAATTTTTCATTTTCCCGCTTATTACGTAACCCAAAACTAATTTTTACATTAATCATTTTATACCCAATTAGGAATCCTTTATTTTAGATTTTCAATAAATTAAACACAAACCCTAATTTTTGTATTAAGTGATTTTTACTTGTACGATTTTTCTTTCTAAAATATTATCTCATTTTTTATTATATATACATTTAAAAATTTTATGTTTTCTTACTACTCAACCCGTGTAATACACGGGATTCTAGGCTAGTATATATATAGGGGATGGTTCGAATGTTAACCCTTCCTTATTTCGATAACCGAATAGCTACATCTTATTACTTTGAGGCCCATATTAAAGTAAATCTAAAGGTGTAGGTTTTTTCTTATTTTTTTATTAATGTAAGTGGGCCCTACATTATTTAAAAAAAGAAAAAAACCTACACCTTTAGATTTACTTTAGTGTGGGTCCCAAAGTAATAAGATATAGTTATTCGGTTAACGAAATAAACATGGGTTAACATTTGATCATCTCCCTATATATATATATATAGGGAGAGGATCAAATGTTAACCCTCCCTTATAGCGTTAACCCGTTAACCTTGGCAAAAAATGCCCGAATCTTTGAATTTTTTTTCATGGCCTTTATTATATATAAATAGGGGGTTTATTTTTTGTGTTTTTTGCTATTTCATCACCGTTTAGAATTTAAAACAATTGTAAGTTTGAGTTACACTATCTGATGTAAGCAGTGTAACGCAAACTTACACTTGATTTAAATTCTAAACGGTGATGAATTAGCAAAAACACAAAAAAGAAACCCCCTTATATGGTTTGTATCCTGTAAAACCCGAAATTAGAAAGAAAAATCCTTAATTCCTATGTGAGCCATTGTTTTGTAATCTTAAAAATAAATATGTGGTCCACATTAACCTACATTAAAAATGATTTGTTTATTTAAAACCCAATTTTTTATTCAGGTTTAATTTGGATCACATATTTATTTTAAAATTAAAAATCAATAGCTCATATAAGGTTTAAGGTTTTCTCTTTAAAATCGGGTTTTCGCATGATACAATGTATATATAATGTTTGTATCCTGTGAAAACCCGAATTAAAGAGAAAAAAACCCTTAAAACCTATCTGGGCCGTCTATTTGAAATGTTAAAAATTAATGTGATCAACGTTAAAATTGAATAAAAAAATTGGGATTTGAATATTAATATGATTTAATATAAACCATGTATAGTTTTGTACCTAAAACCAGGTTTTCGTATGGTACAATACCTATAGCTTTATATATTTAAATTATAATGCAATTAAAAAAAAATAAAAAAACAATTAGATATATATATATATATATATATATATACATACATACATATACAATTTCACATTTGGGTTCGGATCTTATTTTATATAAAAAAATAATTACAAAATTTACTTAAACATGGTTTTTCTAATACTTTGGATATTCATAATTTTCCAAAATCAATACCCGAAATCGAATTAGAAGTTTTTCAGATATCCAACCTTATGGATATTCATATTATGGACATTTAAAATTTGGATAATTTGAGTTTAGTTTCATATTCAAATATTTTTGCAGGACCCTGAAAAGAAGCCCGGACTTATCAGAAGCTAGACAAGGACCACAATCCAAGTGGTGATTACCCTTCGGCCTTCATGTAAGCTTGAGGAGTGAGCCAGTTTGGGTTTACAAGATCACAATCTTTAAGAAATCAAACAATTTATGCCTTCTTCCAGCACCATCATATGGGGAAAAATGGCTAATATGTGTTGTGTGTTCAGTCAGTTCAGCGTGCATATTTGGGATTGCTTCGGGCTACAAATCTATCCAAGTGACTAGAGGTGTTCATCGGGTCAGATAACAAGTTATTCAGATTTGAAAATTTTAAGATCCTATCCGATACCCGACCCGATCCGAATTCGAAATTTGTTAATCCGATCCGAATCTATCCAAAAAACCCAAATAAACTTATTTTTTCATCCGCATAATCCGAACAACCCGAATAACCTGAATAAGCAGGGTTTATTCGGATTGAATTCGGATATCCGATCCGAATAAACAAGATTTTGGATATCCAATCCGAATCTTTAATTCGGGTTTTTTCGGGTTTTGGATACGATTTCGGTTTTCGAATTTTTTCAGATTTTTTGAACACTCCGGTGAGAACTAAACTTACTTAGAAAGCAATAGCATCATCAATACCCTATCAACATTGAAATCGAACAATAATAAATAAATAAAAAATAAAGGGTTACAATCAGGGTTTGTTATCAAGATGAAGATTATAAAATTGTGCAAGATAGGCCAGTGCTTCTGAATTATTGTTGCATACTTTCCAAAGTGATGAAACCTCTCCCTTAGAGACAGTTCCCCAATCTTCACATACATCCAGAAACTCTAGTAACTTCGTATAAAAAGAGTCATAATTCATCAAAATAAAAGGGACCGGGAGTGATGAACCTATTCTCTCTAATTGAATCAATGCAAGTATCTCGAACGCCTCGTCTAGGGTTCCAATCCCTCCTGGCAAAACTATGACACCTGTTTTGTCCTGATCACTATTTCTAACAACGGCATCAACTAACCCATGTTTTCTTGCAGAAAAGAATCTACATATACGGTCCATTGAAATCAATCATTGTTTATGAAAATGAGGAGGGGCATACAGAAGAAAGACACAAAATAATAAAGTTTCAAGTTGAGTTGTTTAACCGTTAACCCATTTAATTAAACATTTTAACCCATTTACTACCTATTTCACAATTTTAAAATCTAATAACAACATTGATTTCAAAAATGTGAGGAGTGTTCATCATTCATCTAAGTATGTAAGATAAGTCAATTTACTACAATGATTTTGTTTCATTTTCGCTATAACAATTATCACTTTACCAATTTTTTTTATTTACATACAAGGTTTTACTTTATTATTTATTTATTTTTTTTTTTTGATGACCGGGGAACCCACTTGCATGGTAAACCCCGGGCCCCTCCCAATACCCGACTAACCGGGGGGAACAGGTAAATCGCGGGCACAAGCACCCGGGTTGGTGGCCTTGTGGAGAAATTGTCACCTCCATGAGTAGAACTCATGACCTCAAGCTTGAAGCCTCAACACTCTTACCATTAAGCTATCTCCACAAGGTTACAAGGTTTTACTTTAAAGGACCCATTTTAACGTGTTGCGCAGGGTCTCTGAAATCTAAAGACCACGTCTGCCCATATAGCAATTAGCATGTTTACAACTTAATTACAACTCGTCAACCCATTTAACTTGGTGTGCTAAGTGGCTCATGTTCATGCTACGTGATTTTATGTGTATCTAGGGTACAGTTGATGTCTTGGACACAACTGCCAGTTTGCCCAAGAAATGAGTAATATAACAAAAAATTATGTTCCATTCACCTGCATGTAAGGTAAGTGTGAGAAGGAAGATATGGATGGAAGTTAGTTGATGTCCATTCATTAGCTTCTTTACCAATCTTGAAACCACCAACTGGCTTTCCTGCTTGCAGAGCACCTTGAGTGGCAGCATCCATGAGCCCTGGTCCAGCCCCTGACCATGAAGTACACCCCAACAGGTTT
This sequence comes from Mikania micrantha, assembly GCA_009363875.1. Lineage (NCBI taxonomy): Eukaryota > Viridiplantae > Streptophyta > Magnoliopsida > Asterales > Asteraceae > Mikania > Mikania micrantha. Next base: position 30,207,598 of record CM018688.1, read on the forward strand.
GCCACCTTCAAAATTGAAAGGCTTTGTATTTAAACTTACAACAAAGGATATACATTTATATTTTAAAAGGTGAATTACATATATCCTCTTATAAAGTAGCAAAATTACATATTTCCTCAGTACACTAGTTTTCAATGCATAATGTATAATGCTCTCCAAGCATGATTTGGGAAGATATCTAATTTTGCAAGTTTAGAAGGGGATGCATGAAATTCCCATGTATTTAAAAAACTAATGTTGCCTCTCTTGCGAGTTCTTGTGTTTGGATGTAATGCTCGTGCCCAATCCCCATTCTTGAAGAACCTAAGTATGCGACGCCTCGACCAAGTCTTTGTATTAGCTCATAGCACATTTCTATCTCCTTCTTCACCTTCATTCATTCATACACAAGCATTTCATGACTCCCAAATTATAAATTGAGTGATCAAAAATAGTTTGAATCCAATGCAATTATCCTTGGTGGAAAACATCTAATGTTAAACCTTATCCATGTATATAATCTTTACATAAACTTAAATGAAAGTTCAATAATTAGTATGAACACCCATAGTAAGCAAAGGCAGTCAGCCAGTCATTGTCTGCATATGTGTACAACTGAATGAAATAGGGCATATTGATCTTAATTGGACAAGATACACTAAATAACAGGCAAAATCCAGAAACAAATTAATTAATAATTGAATAAACAAGTTCATGTTATGAAACGATGGTACCTCACTGGAGCTAGTTCTTTCATGGATTTGAATTGCTTCGATCTTGGAAGACGAAACCCTAAGTGGTTTTTGGGGGTTTGAAAAGTGAGCAGTGATCGGAGTCTGGTTTGCGTTTGTAGCACAGCAAAGAATCTTCGAAATCATTTGATGATGCGATTGTAAGTTCCATGGCAGATTTACAGGACCTAGAGAAGAAGCAGAAGATGAAAACTCCATTGTTAAGCAATGGAGTAGAGGTCGATGCTATGTGATTCTAACACCAATGCTCGAATTGGGAATAACGGCATCAAGATTTGTTCCAGTTTTTTTCTAAATAATTGTAGTTGTAAAATATATTTACCAAGGTATCCATTTTGGTAAATAAGTTTTCAAATACACCGATTTGAAAAAACACTCAAATTTGTTCTCATCTAAATTTATTGGATCCAAGCCACGCAATTTATGGCACGGGTTATTCTTTGGAGGAAGCTCGGCTATACATTCAATCAATGTGCGGTAGGGCTGTTCATGAGCTGAACCGAACCGAGCAAGGGTATGCTCGTGCTCGGCTCGTTTACAAACCGAGTGGTTCGGCTTGGTTCGGATTTGCAAAATCGACCCAAATGTTGTGCTCGTTACTCGGCTCGTTTTAAAACCGAACGGCTCGGCTTGGTTCGGTTTGGCTCGGTTTCAAAATAAAATTTAATGCTAATCGGTCATTATTTTAGTTTCATGGCCGGTTTTTTTCTAAATCATTTGGTCGCCAGTTTCAAAAGTTTGAAGCTATAGTAAACGGTTTGGTTTATGGTTTTCACTAAAAAAACAGTCGTTAATAAACCGAACCGGACTTTATGATACACACACATACATACACACATATATATGGGCTTACAATACAAGTAGTGAATCTCAAATAATAAAACGATTTGTTTTTATTTTTAACAGGTCAAACATCCCAAACCTAAAATGCCCAAACTCTAAACCAAACCGTTTAGCGGTTTGTTTTGCTTTTAATTCTTATTGGTTCGGTTTTGGTTATTATTATTCAAAAACCATTAATAACGGTTATGTTTATGGCCACATTCAAAAACTATAAAGACCGGTTCCTTGAATGCCCCTAATGCGAAAGTATAAGAAAATTTAAAATGTATGAATAGGTCGTAAATATCATTATACATTAGTTTGAATACACCAACATCATTTATCTTTAAAAACTTGAAACATGTTAGTGTTAATAAAATTATATATATATATATATATATATATATATATCTATGTATAACTTAGTTATACTTAAACGATCCAAATCGAGCGAACTAAACGAGCGACTATCCAGCGAGCAACGAGCTAGCTTACCTTGGCTCGTGCTCGGCTCGTTTTGTAACCGAACCGAGCGTGCTCGGCTCGTTTAAAACTGAGCGAAATTCAAATGAGCTTTTTCCGAGCGAGTATCGAACGAGCGACGAGCATTTTGGACGGCCATACTGTGCGGGCATAATGAATGTAGGCTGTGTATTACACATGTTGGACAATGAATTTTTAAACTATTTGTTTTAAATATTATATCACCATGTTAGTACCCCGTGTATACAGGGGTTGATTATTGTTGAAAATAATTATACTAAATTATGCTATTAAATATTTATTTTTAAAAAATATTTATATTTTATAATAAATCGGTTTTTTAAAATGTGTTTTTTAATATTAATATATTTTTAATGTATCAAAAAATATTTTTCTTAAATTTAGAAAATGTATAGAAAGTATATTTAAGATTTAATATGAGGTGTATTTTATAGGAGAGAGAGACGAGAAAATCAAAGTTGAGGTACTCTAAGAACGCGTTATGTGTCCTTAAAAACTTTAATTTATTAGAATATATATATTTCTCAATGTTGTATTACAATTTAATCTTTTATTTACCAAATTGAATAAATTATTACAATTTAATAGAATAAAGAGGAATTAAAATTTAATAAATGTGTCACATACAAATAATTTATTATTAAAGAAAAACCGGGAAAATCACTGACACTTGTCATATAAAGACATTTATTTATTATATACTAGATTATTACCCCGTGTATTACACGGATTAAATATAAAACATTAAATAATTAGTAATAAAAATCTAAGAAAATAAACAATTTGTTATTAATTAAGTAGATTACGTATTAGTGAGTTAAGTGATAAAATAATAATTAAAATTTATAATAACTAAAGAAATAATACATGACCTACTTGTTTTGAAATTATACAGATTCTTGAACTAATTGATGTTACAAATTCATTTACTTTTCTATTAAAAATTAATTGTTACAAATCAAGAAAATGATGTATAATTTATATAATTATTAAAGTTAAATAACTTAATTTGATAATATCATTTAACATAAATAACTATAGTTTAATTTTTCTTATCATTTTTATAATTTTTGGTTGAACATAATTTTTTAAGCAATTTGTATTAAGAAACATCATTTGTTTATAAAAATACCAGTGTTTGAAAACTATAATTAATAGGGTATTTTATTTATTCTTTAAAAATTGTTTTTTATTTTACTTTTATTTTCTAAAAATACTAACTTTTCTAACTTTTAAAAAAAATTGATTTTTAAAAAGTTTCATATTTTATAAACTTTTTTTTGAAGTGTGCTTTTAAATAAAAATATCTGATTTTAATTTATTAAAAACTATTTTCTTACATTTAAAAAGACAAATAATATTATTACTCATTAATATTATAAGTATTTAATATGAGAGAATGTATTTAATTAATAATTAAGATAGAGAATTGAATAAAATTATAGAAAAATGACAAGTGGCAAGAAAACATGAGAATGTGACATGTGGCAAAACTTATTTTTGTTTATCAGAATAAAAAGATGTATATGGGTGTGTGTATGTATGTATTTGTGTGTGTCGGCTCTCAAATATCAAAAGTAAAAATTAGAGCGATTTTAACATTATTTTACTTAATTATTGTGAAAATAATATTAAAAGTGTTAGGTTAGTTGGTTAATCAGACATCATAAGCCGGGGGTCTCATTGGAAGCAACCTCTCGATCCTTACGATGTATAGGTATGACTGTCTAAATCTTATTATCCTCATATTTTACCTTAAATTTACTAATGATAAGGATATATTAAGTACGATATTGATGATGACATTCAATCACCATATGGTAATAATCATATAGCTTAAGGTCCCATCAAGTTTTTAATCATAACTTTGGATGATTTTATCAAAATGATGGGTTTTTTCATATATTGGTGAGATATAAGTAGTATTACTAATGTAAAAGATTCTCCCTCAAAATGTGTCAGTCAATCAATTGTTGTTGTAGATATTACAATGATGTTAAAAAAATCCAACAATGTTACGTCTTAAACGGTGATAAATTTTCGCAAACTCATCAAATAATAAATTATTATAGATGTGTTACAATGATGTTACAAAAATTTAAGATTTGACTTCATCTTGGCAGAGTTATTTGGGTCAATGCTTTAAGAGTGGATTATTATAGTGCGCGTGCACGTGCGCGTGTGTATGTATGTATGTATGTATGTAGGGGACGGTTAACGTAAAAGAGAAATCAACGTGCAATACATAGGAAGCCACAAGAACGTGTCACGTGTCTTTCGGATAAGGGCATTATCGTCCATATAAAATTATAAACCTTGATTTATAAAATTATAGACTGACATTTAACACTCATAATCAAGAATCACCGGGATAATTACTTACCAACAATTACGGACTGCATTATATAAAAATCACAAGATTCGGGCATGAAAAAAAAATTCAAAGATTAGGGCATTTTTTGCCAATGTTAACGGGTAACGCTATAAGGGAGGGTTAACAATGGAACCATCCCCTATATATATATATATATATATATATATATATATATATATATATATATATATATATATAGGGAAGGGTATAAAAAATAACCCTCTTTTTTTGCTACAACTACATAACCCATTTCAACCAATCATAAGCTTACACATGTGCATTTCATTAAAATATTAAAAAGGGCATCATAGTCATTTTACCCCTTATAAGTTTCCCCCCACTCTTTTTTAAACATTAATAACTTTTTTATAATATATTATTTTTTTAAAAAAATTGCACCATTATATTCGTCTCATTTTTCTCTTTAATTCCGTTATAGTCTCGACTAATTTTTTTTACCTTTTTTAGATGCCATATATTTACATCATTGTAACGAGCTTAAATATAACAAATTTATTTGAAATTTTTTTAAAAATGATAAATTACAGGGATGTAAGTTACATTGACGTAATTTATCGTAATGTAATTTACATTGACGTAAAATTCGGTTTCGGTTTTTTTCGGTGAATTTGGTTTAAATTACAGTGATGTAATTTAAACATTAATAACTTTTTTATAATATATTATTTTTTTAAAAAAATTGCACCATTATATTCGTCTCATTTTTCTCTTTAATTCCGTTATAGTCTCGACTATTTTTTTTACCTTTTTTAGATGCCATATATTTACATCATTGTAACGAGCTTAAATATAACAAATTTATTTGAAATTTTTTTAAAAATGATAAATTACAGTGATGTAAGTTACATTGACGTAATTTATCGTGATGTAATTTACATTGACGTAAAATTCGGTTTCGGTTTTTTTTGGTGAATTTGGTTTAAATTACAGTGATGTAATTTACATTGACAACAAATTAGTTTAAATTTTTTTCGAATAATGAAAAATTACATCACTATAATTATCATTGTGAGAGAAAAAATCAAAATAATGTGTTGTATTTCATCACTGTAATTTATCATTGTAATTATCATTGTTAGAGAAAAAAATTAAATAATGTGTTACGTCACCGTTAATTATGTTATTGTAAATTACTTCTTTTTGTGTTACATTACTTCATTTTTTGTTACATTACTGTAATATACCATTGCTATAATTTTTTTTAATTAATTTGCTATCTTTAAGTTCGTTACAATGATGTAAATACATGACATAAAAAAAAAACTAGTCGAGATTATAACGAAATTAAAGAGAAAATTGAGACGAGTATAATGGTGCATTTTTTTTTAAAATAATATAGTATTAAAAAGTTATGAATGTTTAAAAAAAAAGGGGTAAACTTTACTTAAATAACAAATGTCTTAAATACCCTTTATATTAAAAAAAAAGAAAAAAAAATGAATCTGACACGTGTCACGATCCTACACACTTTCCTTTTTCAAGCAACCATTGGATGATGGTTAATGGGTTGTAACAAAAGATGAGGGTTATCAAAAATTCCATGCCCTATATATATATATATATATATATATATATATATATATATATATATATATATATATATATATATATATATATATATATATATATATATATATATATATAACTCGTTCAACTAGCCATGTCAAACGTCTTAACAAGTAGACACAACGCATTAAAAATCCATCTATCAAAATGAAGTAGCTATTCCTCACTTAAAACGTAATAATTATAGTTTAATGTTCTATTATTAAACTTCAATTAATGTTTAGATTTTTTTCACATTTTTTTGCTTAATCTTGTTTTTTTAAACGGCATTGGATCTCAACGTGTAAACGACTGATTTTCGGGCCATGTCACCAAGGTCTAGTTACCATGACCACCGTTGAGACCCCACCACCACCATAGGAGGAAACTGCACCGGAAATCACCTGACCTTTCAAGGACCCCTATTTCGTGATAAATGTGGCATGACTATGTCAGCCTCGGAGGAAACCTATAATATGGAAAACTCTCTTGTTCAACCCAAATAAATATTTGATACATGTAAAACTCCAACTCAAGACCTTATAAGAGAAGTCAAAAAACTACCACTAAGCTAGAAGTTCTTTTGGTAAACTTGGCATGTTTTGCTAGCTCTATTCATGAGGTCACGAAAAAATATTATTTTTTTATTGAATTTCAAATATCCCTCTTTTTTCCCAATGTTAATACTTTAAAATGTTAAAATGTTAATAATCTAACTAAGTTATATTTTAGAATAGTGGAGCTCATGAAATCTTAGATCGATGGTGGGAGAGAGGCTGGTCGGAAAGCATGGATGAGGCGATAGGTTGTTCGATCTTCATCTGGGTTTCACATTTACAAGTTTAAGGGGTGAAATGGGTGGTGGTTATAGTCTGTAGGTGGAGGTGGTGGATCAAGAGTGGCAACCGACAACTTGACTAGAGGCTTAATTAATTGTGGCTAGCAGCTTTGGGTCACTAGCAGAAAAAGGTAGGGTTTTCTCTTTTTTTTTTTTTTTAATAAATAAATATTTCTTTCGGTTAGTTAGGTATTGACGAACAAGGGTTACTTGGGTTCCTATTGTTATAAAAAGTAAATAAATAAATAAATAAATAAATGGTGGTTTTTATAAAGAGAGAGAACGAAAGAGATGTAAAGGGGTGGTGGTGTGGTGATCGGATACTTTGGTGTGGCTCAATCAACATCTCGAGTTTTGCACGCATCACCATGCTAACCTCCTATCATAGTGGATCAATCGATTCTTATGGTTAAATTTAAACATGTATACAACGATAACGATAACGATAACGATAACGATAACGATAATATAGATCAGTTGAAACCTATGAATCCAGTAAATGTTGAGTTAATTTATGACATAATTCTTGACAACACCAGATACGATCGGGTTTTCTGTTTAGGGTGTAAGGCGAGGATGAAATTAGATGAAGAGGCTAAGAGGTTTACAAATTTTAATGATACATAATTCGTGAGATAATGTTAACATTAGTCAAAATAAGAGTCTTAATCTCCTTTATATGCGCCCAATTAGGGATGTTCATGGTCCAGTTTCAAACAGTGAAACGGCCCAAACTGGTCATTGGTTTCATGGTTTGGTTCCATGGTTGTTTTTTTCAAACATTTGGACGGTCGGTTACGAAACATTAAAACCGTAATAAACGGTTTGGTTTACTGTTTGCATCAAAAACCGGTCATAAAAAACCGGACCGGACAGTATGTGTGCGCGCGTACATATAAATAGAGATATATGTACACATTGATATATCTATTATACATGAATGCATGCATGCATACATACATACATATGCATATATACATACACATACATGTTTATATGTGTGTGTGTATAATTTGAGTTCATGATTATTCGTCATTTAAAAAAATAAATTTCGACTTGATGTAATTAGTCCATCTTGAACTATAAATGTTTGGTTTGAGTCAATTGTATTTTTAACGAGATTAACAGCCCAAACCGTAAACCACACTATTAATAACGATTTGGTTTGGTTCAGTTTTATTTTGAACGGTTTAGTTTTGGTTTTCATTATTTAAAAACTGTTATTAACTGTTTGGTTTACACTTTCACTTAAAACTGTAAAAACACGACCACGAACACCCTACACCCAAGGAAAAACTCTAATTAAGATAGTAATGTAATTATTTCTATCAAATAATTATCTATCTTATATTTGTATATTTAAATAATGGGTTATTGGATTTAAATACTCCCAACTTTTACCTATTGGCCGGCAATACTCCCAACTGAGAAAATGTTTACTGACACTCCCAACTTTCAAAACATTTTCCACTGTCACTCCAAAACAGGTGCCACGTCATCAAAAAAATCATGTTTTAGAGTGCCAGTGGAAAATGTTTTGAAAGTTGGAAGTGCCAGTAAACATTTTCTCAGTTGGGAGCATTGCCGGCCAATAGGTCAAAGTTGGAAGTATTTAAATCCAATAACCCTTAAATAATTGATAAATTAGATAAATATTTTCAAAAAAAGAAATATTGTAAATAGATAATTTAATCTTACAGCAACACGTATGTATCCACTTGAACTAATAATGTCACCAAAGGGTGTTTACATGCGAAAAAGTTGTCTTCAACAATAAGTATCAAGTATTTCAAACTCCGTTCCCAATGCTTGATGACATATATGTTGCTAGTTTTGGTTGGGTTGGAAACGTGGTTAGAAGAAATTGTTAAATATGGTATTTTGAAGATGTATTAATCGGAACTTCTACTTCAAATAGTTCGATTAATTGATCTCTATGTCATCATCTTGAATTGAGTTCAGCAAAGTTAATGTACTTTTTCTTTTACAGGGACGATGAATTAGGATTTTCAGACTTTTTTTGTGTGTGTTGGCTTTCTTTCAAATGAGAGAATTTTCTCTCTTTTATAGACTCTTGTGGGTCCCTTATACCGGTCTGTTAGGGGAATGAGGGTTGTTTGTTATTTCAGGCCCCACCATAACCGTCTCATGATTTATTTTGCCCTTTTCTCAACTATAAACATATATGTATGTGTGTGTGCGCACACACGGGATTACACATACGTATGTTACGTGTTCAGTATTCATTTAATTCTACCAAGATTTTTCATGCAAAACAGTAAAAATTAAATAATAATCGATGAAAAACAATGAAAATTGGTGAAAGCTGGAAAAATCAGTCAAAAATAGAATAAGGCGACTTAGTCAAGATGATCCGAGTTTGACTGATTCTAAGTAATGTTGACCTAGTTGGAGAAAATTACCTCGACCGAGTATCGAGTAGTCGGCCGCCTAGACCTGTTGGAACCGATGATTGATTGAGTGATGTGTGCAAAGTAGTTTAATTAAAAGTAATAAAATTCACAACTAACCTAAGCACTAAGTAATACTCTAGACCCTCTAAACTAAACTACTAACAGGCAAGTGAACCTATCAAAACTAGTAAAGAAAAGTAAGTCGGGATACCGAACCCACGGACTTCTACAGAAAGTGTTAACTAGACTCAAAGACTTATCTATACAAATTTACTTAATTAAAAGATTATTTTAAGGGGGATTTTACTAATTAATTAAAATAATTAAATGACTAAAAAACCGGTTTAAGACTAAATAACATAATTGAAGCAAGAAGTAACAAATGATGAAGCGACTACCTAGGGTTTAACTCTATACATGTTCAATACCTTTTAGATTGATTATGGAACCATTGTGAAACCGGGATCTTGGATTATTAACTAATAAACAACCTAAATTATCTTCAACCTTCTCAAAGATATCAACTAAGATGTCTACAAGTTACTAAATTACCGATTTTAGTGAGTTACTTTCACAAGTTACCCAAACCATTAATGACATATCCTAAATACCATCTACCTCACGGAAACGAGAGTCTCAATACATAAACACATGCACAGGATAATAAAGAATTTCAACTTGGACTTAGTATGCAAGGAAATGTCCAATTAAACTAGTCTTGGTCTTTTCACAAAGACTTAACTAGCAACTAAACACCCAAGACAAATTAACAAACTCTTACCTCACGGCTTTTGAATTTGGTTAAACATTTAGATTATTTATGACCTAATTAACATTCCTATGAACCACTACATCTAGCAATTCATTTACAAATCAAAAACACAAAGTAATTGATCTAACATGCACCTATTATATGAAAGACATTCATCAAAGCACATGAGGAATCGATTAATCAAACCAATAAACAATTCAAAATATCCATACACATCCAAGAATCAAAACCAAATCGTTATGTCATTTCATAATCACAAACACTGTTCCACAATCAATCGTTGTAAACATTAATCATGCATAATCGTTAAAACCCTAGGTAGTTCTAATGGTTTAGCCAACAACCATGCTGAACAAACAGAAAGATCTAAAGCAAAAACCAAAGTCAAACATCATTCGAATGAACAAAACAAGAAAAGAAAGAAAACCTATCGTGTTACACCCTTCGAATCGCAATCCTAAGGCTTCCTGATGATGGATCTTGGCCTTACTTGCTTTTCCCAGCCTCTTGGTCGCTTCCAATGTCGTCCAAAAACCGTCTGTAACCCTAGATGTGAAGCCCTCAGCCGTTTTAATTAGTCAAACACGTTTTTCTGAATTTTTGATGTTGTCGCGTACCGCGACGAATTCTTTGTAACCCTTCGCGCTAAGCGAGGGAGCCACTACCCGACAAATTAGTCTGGTCAAACCCGCAATGATTAAATAAGGGCATTTTGGTCTTTTCCCCTGTCGCGTAGCGCGACAGGGTTTCCTGTGGGTGTCACGTAGCGCGACAAGTGCCAGAATCCATTTTTTGATTTCTTTTGTTTCCAAGTCCGTCCTCGCCCTACCGAGAGCTCTTTTCTATGTACTTTTGTGCCAAATACGCATGTTTATGACATGCAAGCGTTAAATTACAAAACTGCGAAGCACCAGCTAAAATCGATTACAGAATTAAACAAAACTTTACAAAAACTAACAAAAATAATTGGATAAACAGATGTGTTTTACAACACATCATTGAGAAATTAAGAGTTTAATAGGTTTTGTTTTGTGAAACTTAATACATAGAATATGTTGATAAAAGCATAAGCTTGTATAAGCTATTTTTAGAAAAAGTATAAGCTAACTTCAATTAGGAAATTTGGTAGAGCTAAATGTGACAATTACGTTTGAGGATTACGTCATCATTGACTGAAAGCACATGCCATCTGCTTGAAATCTATGTTACTAGAATGATTGTGATTATTACGATTTGATAGTATTCGAGAAATCGTGAACGTGGATGAAAACCGTGCGTGAAACCGAGTTCCAGATTCTCCGGAATCGTAAAACGAAGAAAAATTCGAAGTTATTGCACTCCGGGACTCTTCGCGCTACACCAATGACATTTTAAGGTCCCTTGGCAGTATGCGATGAGTCAAAATATCTGATTTTGCTCCGGATTTCTTTGCGGTACACCAAGCATCTTTTCATGCTCCTTGGCGGTACGCAAAGCATAGGTCGGTTTAGAATCAGCTAAAAATTCAACAGATTTCATGCAAAACTTATCTTATTCTTCTTCTTCGAAATCCACTACCATCCAAACGGTCCACTCGACTTTCAAGCTCCCAAATCTCAATTTTAAGCTGTAGGAACATCATAATCGAGCTAGGAAACGTTTCTACAACATCTGATCGTTGTTTTGCGGCTGAAAATCCGTCCGATCGGGTAACGATTCGTTTTATCCTAGTAGTTTGATAATGGTTAGATTAGATCTTGTTTTTGAACGTAATGCAATGGTTATGATTGTTGATTATTGCCTAGATGATTGCTAGGAATGGTTAGAAACGTAGAACTTGATATGTTAACGGTTAAATCCTTGTTTTGATCCATTGTAATGCCTGGTTATCATGAAACTATATCTTAGATTATAATGGTTTAAACCATTTGACTAGAACAATGATTGTGATTGTCTTGATCATTTCTTGAAATGCTAGGTTAAATCCAAGTGTTTCAAACTAATTACAAGCATTAAGATAATCACTGGAATAACGATCTGATATTTATAATAACAGTCAGATTAGTACATTGAACATGGTTATTTAACCTATTCTAATGTCACATTCTTATGTTTCATGATATCTGGGTAATCAATAACAAGGATTAACTATTCCTAAGCCAGAAATACATCTAGAAACTGTTTCAGTGACATAATCAGCAACAATACCTATTTGGTTAATCTGAGAATATTATGATTAATATAATGAGTCATCAACCTTGTATTAGGAACCTGAATCATTATAGGTTCCTACATTATCATACATTGTATGATATTTAACTAAATCAACTAATTAAGACATAATACCAGTTTGATGACTCACAATGCAATGTCCTTGAAATTGAACGTTCAGAAAGATCTAATCAATAAGTTAATACATAAATAACTTATTAAAAAATAACTAATTCAAAATTAAATCATACTACTAGTCTGTACATTATTCTGCTAGCTTTGAGATTTCAGGTTAGTTTCGTACAACCCCTTCTCTTTTTAATGATTTACAAACATCGGGGTATTTCAGTAAAACCGTTTTTGAACATATGATATGTATCATAGTTATCTGTGTGATTTCATGTGAACTTGTGATGAACTCGTATGATTTCATGGGATTTTGCCTGTAACTCTCTATCACAGTATCCAAAAAGTCCTCATCTCTTGGACTGTATATAGGGAACCCATGTGGGGCCGAATAGAGAACATTGATAGTACTATCGGCTGACAAACTATTTGCTGGGAGGATTGCATCTCCCCTGGTGTGAATGTTGGTTACCTGTTTTCTAAATCCGCTTAATGTTAGTGATAGACATTAAGATAATGAGGCATTAAGATATTTACCGACGGGTAGTATCTTCGTAAAATCGTAGATTCGTCTGAAAGGAACTAGATATGGGTCCCATGGTTATCTTTGGAACTGTGTATCGAAAGCTTGCATATCATATCATATCATATTGTGTAAATTAATCATTGCGAACTCACCAGCTTTGTGCTGACTTTTCAAATTTAAACCTTTTGCAGGTAGACAATGACAGTGGATGAGGTTGCACAATTAGGCACTTTAATTAAATAACTTAGTTTGTTTAGCATGTATAAATAAATACAACTGTAACTTGTGATTGTAACTGTGGCGTTGCCTTGTAATGTAATAACTTTAAGTTAATCTGTGTGTTTGTGATATCAGATCAAGTAAGTTGCACCGCACCCCATCTCTGAGACGTCACCACTATGCTTCCATAATATTTTCAGTTCTCAGTATTTACATTGACATCATCAACATGTGACGAGAAGTTTGGGTGTGACACTAAAGCAGAAGCAACTTTTGAAGAAACCAAAGTATGACTTTGGTACCTAAAACAGTCAAGTAATTTTATTAGATAAATATAAACTAAAATTTTGCAAAAAATATGGGTAAAACTAGTCATACTAAAAATGGTTTAAAAAGAATACATCAAATGAGTAAATAAGACATTTTACTTATTAGAAAATAATATTTTTGATGATTAGAAAGTTTTTATTGGGTAAATATAGAGATATATAAAATTCTCCATTGTTAAATGCATTTAATGATGCAAAAACCTATTTATATATATATATATATATATATATATAGCAATAATGTGGGCCACAAATTAATAAGATGTAGTTATTCAGTTATTGCAATAAGAAATGGTTAACAACTGATCATTCCCACATATATATATAGGGAGTGGTTCCCATAAAAAGGGGATTTTCCCTAAGAAGCCTAAGAAGTGTTAATAACCCTTGATTTTAAGATCAATGGATATAATTACTTGTAATCTAAAAACTAGAAATGAGGGCAAAATTGTCTTTTGCACATCTGTTTTAACCTAGGTCAAAAATCGTTCCACATTTTCACGACTTCATTTCCATAATTACATGACTTCATCTCCAAAATTACACAACTTCATTGGACGAACGGTTCTTCCAAATTTCAAACGAATTTCCCACCGAATTACACGATTTTTTTCAAGAAAATTGCTAACAAGCGTGCGGATTCTAATATTTTCACACGATTTTGATACACCGATCGTTTCCTGAATTCTGACCGTAAGTTATCTAATTTATGAATACGACCGTCTCTGTATCATTGAAATTCACTTGAATGTGATATATAAAGTGCTAATTTATGATTTGTATAGGAAAATTTTGAAAAGATATGGATACGAAATCATCTAAGCATGAGTTATTCAATTCCATTTCAAGTTGTGCTGTTATTCTTTAATGTATGTTGTAAGTGCCCTAATTTTGTTATAATTTTACGTAAAACAAGACTTGATAGATTAAGAAAACGAGATACTTTGATGAACTTGAAGAACGATAGTACCGTTCCTGTTCTTTATTCAATAATGTACCTTTTTTCATAATTTGCATAATGGTACTGGTTTTAGTGTTCTAATTAATGTTTATACTGGTTATAGTTGTGTTTAGTGCAATGCTTTGTACACGTTACTGGTTAGTGCTGGTTTGTTTGCACCGGTTTGTACTTAATGTGCTGGTTTTTGTTCTAATTAATGGTTATGTATGGGTTTAATACAGGTTGTACTGGTTAGTGCTGGTTTGTTTGTACTGGTTTGTACTTAATGTGCTGGTTTTTGTTCTAATTAATGGTTATATATTTGTTTACGACAGGTTTTACTGGTTATAGTACTTGTTATAATGCTATGTGTTTAGTGCAATGCTTTGTATTGGTTACTAGTTGTATGATTATGAATTGTATTGCACTTGTTATAGTATTGGTTTGATATTGTTTATGGTTAGTGTTGATTTGTTTGTACTGGTTTTTGTTCTAATTAATGGTTATCAATTGGTTTAATACAGGTTGTACTGGCTATAGTATTGGTTATGTTGCTATGTATTTAGTGCAATGCTTTGTATTGGTTACTAGTTGTATGATTATGGATTGTATTGCACTGGTATAGTATTGGTTCGTTATATTGTTTATGATTTGTGTTGGTTTGTTTGTACTGGTTTTTTTCTAATTAATGGTTATTTATTGGTTTAATACATGTTGTACTGGTTATAGTACTTGTTATATTACTATGTGTGTTAGTGCAATGCTTTGTACTGGTTTTTGTTCTAACTAATGGTTATCTATTGGTTTAATACATGTTATACTGGTTATAGTACTTGTTATATTGCTATGTGTGTAGTGTAATGCTTTGTACTGGTTACTAGTTGTATGATTATGGATTGTATTGCACTGGTTATATTATTGGTTCGTTATATTGTTTATGCTTAGTGTTGGTTTGTTTGTACTGGTTTTTGTTGTAAATTGTACTAGTTTGTAATGGTTGTACACATGTTGTATTTCTTATATTGCTTTTGTATTGCTTATGTTTTGTACTGATTGTATTGGTTTGTTATGGATTGCACTGGTTTTATTTCTTATATTTTTGTACTGATTTATACTTGTTGTACTGGTTGTATTAGATTGCACTTGTAATGGTTGTACTGCTTAGTATTTGTTAGTATTAGTTTGTTCTGGATTGTGCTTATTATACTTTACATTTTATTAACAGACCTATATGGCTAAAGAAATGAAAGAATGGAAAGAAGATTGTGGGATTTTGGAGGAGAGTTCAAGGAAACAACATGATCAGTTGCTTGACCTTAGATTCAAGTATTTGTCAAAAATATTGTTATCAGATATCAATATACTTCATGATGAAGTAACAAAAGAAGTCAAAATTTTTGAAGAATTGGATGAAGAAGTAAAGAGGCAAATGAGAAGAAATGTGCATAAAAGAATTCAAAAAAGAAAAACGCAAGATTAGAATTGGGTTGTATTGGTTTGTACACAGTTAGTAGTGAGTTGGATTATTTAGTACTGGTTGTATAATGGTTTGCATAGGTTGTATTACTTTTTATTGCTTATATTAGTTTATTTATCTTGTGTTGGTTTATATTGGTTGTGTACTGGTTTATACACTTTTTATATTGGTTTGAATTGCTTTTTACAAGTTGTATTGAAATGAACACAGGTCATGGTTTTTATTGGTTTGTACAGGTTGTATTGGGTTGTACTGGTTTGTACATAGTTTATATTGGTTTGTATTTGTTTGTATTGGATTGAATTAGGTTGTACTTGTTTGTACATAGTTGAATTAGCTTTGTACACATGTAGTTTTTTTGTACTGGTTTTAACTGGATTGTACACAGGTAGTTTTTGTTTGTAAATGGTTTTTACGCAGTAGTGGTTTTAACTGTTTTGTACACAGGTAGTTTTGTTTGTGGTTGTGTACTGGTTTGTAAACTTTTTATATTGGTTTGAATTGGTTTTTACAGGTTGTACTGGAATGAACACATGTCATGGTTTTTTTTTGGTTTTCATGTGTATTGTGTTGTACTGGTTTGTACACAGTAGGGGTTTGTATTGTTTTATACCGGTTTGTATTGGGTTGTATTGAATTATGTTTGTATTGTTTTGTACTTGTTGCATTGGTTTGCATTGTTTAATACATAGTCAGTATTGGTTTGTACTGGTTGTATTGCTTTGAAATGGTTTGTACTGCTTTGAAATGGTTTGTACTGATTTGTATTGGATTGAATTAGTTTGTACTGGTTTGTATGCAGTATTGATGTCTATTACAGTATAATATATATAAGAAATGTAGAATAACAACATTGTTATTTATTACATTATTCAAATGAAAAAGTAAAAAAAAATGAAAAAAATATTCAATTAACTACTATGTCATGTATATTTGTCAATTATCAGCATCTTCTGTTATATCAACTTGATTATTAGAAGCAACACCATCTTTTTTGAACTTGCAGCTTCGTTGATTATGCCCACACTTTCCACATATAAGACAACACCTCTGGTTTAGATTCTTGAGGAACATCAGGTACATAGTACTTTTTACCAGAATCAGGACATATACGCACACCTAAAACACAATATGTTCATTAATATAACCAACACAAAAAGGTAAATCAGTACAATTTGAAAACCAGAACAATATGAAAACCAATACTAAACCAGTACATTATGCAAACTAGTACAACACAATTTTAAAACCAGTTCATATATAACAATATGCAAACAAAACAATTATAGACATGTATTGAACATATAAAATTCATTTTTAACCATGGTTTATACAAACAGTACAATATATATACATCTACATATACATAAAACATTATAATTCAAATTTATACAAACAAACCAATACTCATACAGTATAATATATAAACCTGTACATGCATTTAAATACGAGTACAATATATAGACATATACATATACGTAATACGATTTAAAACACAGTATATATACTTAGTTACTCTATAAATTTAGATCATAATTCAAATACAATATATTAAGGTAAATTAGAAAATATGAACATGAATGTAGCACAAATGAGGAAGTCAAATATAGGTTCAGTTAATCCATTAAAAACACAATTATGATATATACCTGAATTGATTGCATTAGTAGACGTTATCAATATGCTCAAAGATGAGGAGGTCCAATTGTATTTCAATTTTGGAAAAAATCGTTAAAATTCTGATAAAATTGCAAGTTCATCAATTGAAGAATCGTATCTGTAAAGGATCAATTGAAGAAGAATCGTATATGATAATGAAATTGAAGATTGAAAACATATCAGAATTGATCATCACTTTAAGAAATTGAAGAAATCGTGATAACATTGATGTGAGCTGATAACGTCGATCGTATATTACGAAATTGTAATGCAGCTGATCCTCACTTTACGAAATTGAACACTGAAACCTAACGAAATTGATCATCATATTACGAAATTGAAGAAATCGTGATAGAACAGCCAAAGTCGAAGAACAGAAAGGAACGAATTTGAAGAAATCGTGATGTTTAGCGCCGCAATTGAAGGTCTGTATAATTTTCATGTGTATTGCCAAAACTACCCTTGATGTTTATGAATTAATCTTGCCACATGTAAGCTTGTAATTCCTTCTTAGGCTACTTAGGGAAAAAACCCTATTTATATGAACCTATCCCTATATATATATAGGATACACATCTTTTGTTAACTCTCCTTAAATGACTTAACTGTTTAACCCTCTTATGTCCATTGATTTAATATAAACAATCCTAATTTTAATCTCAACAGTTGAGATCAGATCAAGGGTATTTTGGTAAAGTACCAAATGTACTTTTTGTTCAGACATGTCTTTATCTCTCTATGTCTTTCTCATTTTTTCAAAAACTCACCACTAAGTTCAAACATCACCACCACCAAGATTAGGCACCACCATCTGTCACACCCCCACCCCTCGTCACCTCGTGTCTGACCTGACGTCACTGAACCGGTTGCGGAAGCATAGTGGTGATGTCTCCGAGGTGAGGGGTGACTTACTTGAACCAATATCATAAGCACACAGATTAACTTAAAGTAAATACATTACAAGGGTGTCGCAATAATAATCACATTAAAGCTACATTTATTTAATTACAATACTAATTATTAAAGTGCAACTGTTCCAAAAGTGCATTCTCACCGGCTACTATGGTTTACCTGCAAAAAGGTTTGAGTTTGAAACGTCAGCACAAAGCTGGTGAGATCGACAGTTCAAATTAAAACAATATGACATGATAAGTACGTTCTCAAAAGTTCAGTTCTGGATAACCATGGGACCTGTATCTAGTTCCTTTCGGACGTCTAGTCTGTCTCAAGATATTACCCGTCGGTACATATCTTAGTGCCTCATTATCTTAATGTCTATCACACCATTAAGAAGTTTAGGAAACAGATAACAAACATTCACACAAGGGGAGATGCAATCCTCCCAGCGAATGGGGTGTCAACCAATAGTACTATCAATGTTTTCTGCTCGGCCACACATGGGTTCACTAGATACAGTTCAAAAATGAGGACTTTCAAGTCTATGATAGTGTCAGTCTACAGGCAAAATCCCATGAAATCCCACAAAAGTCTAATGAAATCACACAGATATCATTGAATCATATCATATATTCAGTCAACAGTTTGCAGTGTTACCCCGATGTTTATAAAAGATTAAAAATAAAAAGGGGTTGTACGAAACTCACCTGATGATAATATGGTAGCAGTGTATCACCAAACTGATAGTACAGAGATGATTCTGCATTTAGTTATCTTTAATAAGTTATTTATGTTCTAGTTTACTGATTAGATCCTTCTGAACGTTCAATGTCAAAGACATTGCTTAGTAAATCATCAACTCGATATTAATTATATAATTAATTAATTTAATGTCATATCATACAATGTATGATAATGTAGGAACCTACATTGCATTAGATTCCTAACACAAAGCTGATGACACTCTAGATTAATCAGAATAATCTCTGATTAATCAGATAGTTAATGTTGTTGATTGTAATGCTAAAACAGTTTCTAGATAATTTAATGGCTTAGAAATGATTAATCCTTATTATTGATTACCCAAATATCATGAAATATCACAATGTAGCATTAGAATAGGTTAAATAACCAGATTTAACATACTAATCTGACTGTTATCACAAACATCAGATAATCATTCCAATGAGTATGTTAATGATTATGATTAGTTTGAAATACTTGGATTTAACCTTTGCATTTCAAAGATTAATCAAACTAATCACCTACATTGTTATAATCAAATGGTTTAAACCATTATAATCATGGGTATGATTTCATGCAAACCGGGCATTACAACGGATCAAAACAAGGATTTAACCGTTAGAACTTCGTGTTCTTCGTTTATAATCAATCCTAGCCATTTTCTAGATAATAATCAACAATCCTAACTATGTCTTTACGTTCAAAATCAAGATCTAATCAATCAAAATCAAACTAGAAGGTTTAAACGGATCATTACCTAATCAACCGGATTTCTGACTTCAAAACGATGATCAGAACTTGTTAAGATGATTCCTGGTACGATCCTTGCGTTCAAAAGCCTTGAAAATGAAGATCAGATGGTATATGTGTGTGTGTTTTTGTCTGGGTTGCGTCCAAGTTCGAGAAGAAGAAATAAATTTTTTTTCTTGCATGAAATCTGATGAAGTAGATCAGATTTCTGCACCGCCACATCCGTCGCGTACCGCGACCAGAAGCCCAAAAAGGCTTCGCGTACCGCGAAGAAATCCGGAGATCTCAGATTTCTTTCGTGCATCGCGTACCGCGGAGAACTTCCAAGCCCACCTCCGCGTACCGCGATGAGTCCAATCGACCAACACTTAGTGATTTTTCTTCGTTTTTCGATTCCGGACAATCCAGGACTCCGTTTTGAACACGGTTTTCACCCACGTTCATCATTTCTCACCTACTATCAACCTGTAATAATTACAATTATTAAATCAACATGGATTTCTATAACGATCAAATGTGCTCACATCATTGATGACGTAAATTCTCGTATGCAACTGTCACACCATCACCCCCAACGTCGATCACCACACCGCATACACCATCCCCGCCATCTGCTACTGTAGTAGAGAAAAGACAGAACCAGATGTTGGTAGCTGACTCGAGCGGCACGCACCACCATCACCACCATCAATGCTGATCAACACACCCTAGATTCACGAACATCGCCATATGATTTAGTAGCAAAGAAGGAAACCACCACAGCGGCTGGTGGCTGAGTCGAGCGGACAACCCTCAAGCATGTAGAGTAGAAGCTGTTAGACAAAAGGGTTGCTTTGGCCAGACCGTCATCCACGTGACGGATTTCCAATAGAGAAGAAGTCAAAAAGGGACCAATTTTTTAGGGTCGGATGGTTTTGAAATTTGTGGATTTCTATGATTTTTCACATTTTTTGGTTTTGGTATTCAATTTTTTGATGTTCTTTGCAGTGTAGGACCTTAAGATGTTTGCTCTCTAAATCATGCTGTGTATTTTTCTAACATTCCAAAACCATCTAAATATGTGTAGTTATGCTTAATTAGGGAAGAGGTGTTTGAGTGTCTTTAAAATGATGGTAGCTTGTTGCTCTTTTTTTTTTGTTTTCATGGTGTTTGTTTCAATGGTGACAAGGACGACGAAAGTGAGAAGCATTACACTTGTACCCTGCTATCACAAGCTTGAAACTAGTGGTACAGTGAAGCATTACATTTGTATCTTCATAAGTAAAATTGTATTATCAACCCCGTTAACCAGTTGTACAACAATTTATTTATTTTTTACTATGAGTAGGAAACATTACACTTGTACCAGGAATAGTTACACTTGTGCAACAATGTAAGCTTGTTGTACAACAATGTAACATATTATTTTGTACGAGCAGGTGGTTTTGAATGCCCTTTTTATTCATAATTTGTGATTCTAAAGCATACAAGTATAGTACTGTTTAAACTTTGATCAACATTTCCTGTTACTTTCTGCAACTAGTGGGAAAAGGTTATGTATTAGGTTGCTCAAAAGGGTTTGGTTTTGTAAGATATTCTACCAATGTAATTTGTTTTGGTCACATTAGTGTAATTGTTTTGTTACATCCATATACTTAGTATCATGTAATTATTTTGTTAAGCATATGACTATTAGTTTTTATTTATTTATTTCTTTTTATAGTTTTTATATTTTTTTATTATAAGCCCTACCGATCAACCAACAATACCCACAAACTAAGAACCCCTTTGACCTAAAACATTCATTGATCCACATTAACCTTCCTTGGTAGGAATTGTGATGACCATCATCACCATCATTGTTAATTTATGGGTCTAAATGTTGATCAGTGATGAGTCGGACTGGTTGGTTACCTTAATGTAATTGTAACTATTTCTCTTTTATAGTTTTTGTTTGGGTGTGAATGGTTGTCAATTTATGACTCTTAATTGTGAATTGATTGATTTTTGTCTTCTTCTCTTTTATGGTTTAAGAAAATTTTAAACTTGATATCTTTAATGTTTTAGTCTTTGATGACATGTTAATAAATGCTTTAACTTGTTAAGACATGTTAACAGACTGTAACATGCACATTACATCAATGTAATTGTTTGTTACGTGTATATTACATCAATGTAATTGTTCATTTTAAATTCTTTTTCATTTACAGTAATGTAAGATGTACATTACATTAATGTAACATTTTATATTAGCATTTCTATTGAATATTTATAGTACTTTTTCATTTACATCAATGTAATATTTAGCTTTATGTATTTTTTTTATTTACAACAATGCAATTTATTTTTTCATTCGCAACAATGTAATTGTTTATTACTTAGATGTAATTATTCGCTGCATTGATGTAATCGATTGATAAAAAAATTACTAATAGCAGTGTAATGATCATTTATTACATTATTTAAGTTGTTACATTACTGTAATTACGAACGAAAAAAATTCAAAATTTGACAATACAATAACGGAATTAAAGAGAAAAATACGAAGAGTTTAATGGTGTAATTTTTATGAAAAAATTTAATATTGTATTAAAAGTTATGAAGCTTTAAAAAGGGGGGGGGGACTTTATTAAAAAAAGAAAGAAATCCATAAATGATTCAAATACCTAATTTGCCCTTTTCATATAAAAAGAATGTTCGGACCATGGTTGCAAAAGTCGGCCTACAAGGCCGATTACTCGCTCCAAGGAGTTATTCCGAGGCCAATTACATCCTGAGTACTACAAAGAATTTACCGAGTACTCCCTGTCTAGGTCGATTACTGCACGATTACTCGCTACAATGAGCTGTTCCGACCTAGGAGCGCCTAGCGACTTTTGCAACCTTGGTTTGGACACATGGCACAATCTCGTTCCATCTTCCATTTCTTCACCATTAGATTTTAGTTAAACGGTTAACGCACTAATAGTGGGTTAATGTGACACCCCGTAAATTCCAGGTCAGCTTCTATTTTATTTAAATGTTTATTTAAATGATATTTGTACACGTGGCACTAGAATTTGTTTAATTTAGTGTGACACGCGGCATGACATTACGAACACTGACACAAAAAACGATAATTCGGTGAATTATCGCAACACGCACGCACGTGTCTAAGAAAACACGAACGTTGGTGAACGTTTAGCACATCGTGTAACAAAACACTTGAAACCTCACGAAACGCTCACACATTGAACTTGGGAGTTCAAACGAGGCCGAACGATACTTCGTAGGCGTGAAAACGACGACGAACGGATCAAACCCATGAAATTGGGCCTATTGGGCTCCTCTGGGACCCGTCGCGGTACGCGATGGACCCCTAGGAACCCCATGGTGGTACGCGATGGATGGGCGGGGAGTTTGAACTCCCGAAATCCATCGCGGTACGTTGAGAGCATATTGAGCCCTCTTGGCGATACGCGACGACATCGAGACGTCAAATCTTTATAAAACCAAGACCATTATGCTTATCCTATCAACTTTAATCATTTTCTTCGGTTCTACAAGCCATCACTCGACTTCTTCTTCTCCAGAACACCCTGTAACCCCTCTCTAGCAGCCATTGAAGACCTCTTGAAGCTCCAAGCTTGAAGGATTGAAGGTTTGAAGCTTGAAGAACCATAGTTGGAGCTTGAAATCACCATCACCCTCTTGAATCTACGCCATTCGAAGTTCCAGAAGGTTGGGGGACTGAAATCATCACCATTCTTATCTTCTTGAAGCTTTGGAAGGTAGTTATATGAACCTTGTCGCATAAAAACACCTCTACACTCACATGCATGCCTTTGAGCACACATGCAAGCACATATATTGCACATGCACGAGATTTTAATCTGGGTTTGATGATGTTCTTATGATATTTGATGATCTATGATGTTTAGATGAAGATTTATGACGATCCATGATGATATGTATGTGAAAACTGTATGATTTGGTCATGACTAGGTGAAATAATGCCATGTATGTACGATCCATGACTTATAAAATGATTTTGGATATTTGAATGTGTTTATGGATGATGTTAGAAGGTTATTGCATGATTAGATCTTGTTGAAATGGATTTTTGATGAACTTGCTAAATATAGTAACTTTTTAGTTACAACTTGATGATGATGATGATGAGATTGTGAACATGCATGCATATGGATTTGCTAATAGGATAACGATAAGATGATTATAATACTTAGAAATTGATTTGGGATGTGATTGTGGTCATATTTGGCCTAGTTACTATTTTTAGTAACTTTTCTAGTTGAAATGATGATAGATGATGATTTGAACTAGATTGATAAGTTTGGATGATGATAAATGGTATAATATGATGTTATGTGATATCAAAATGGATTAGAAATGCTTAGGAGGATCATGTGGATGATTATTGTCAGAGTTACTTTTTAGTATGACTTAAATGGTAACTTTGTTTTGTGAAATATCGAGTTAGAAACGCTTTGTATGTTTTGAGCATGCTAAATTACTTAATATGACTTAAAATGAGTATTGCATGCTAAGTTAGATGGTTTCCGATGATAAACTTGCTAAATCTAGAAAATTTCCTTTTTAGGATACTTTTGAATGCAAACATGACTTATATGCTTATGTGATTTCGCATGACAACGTGCTAAGTGGTAACATGATCACGTAGGACTTAACGAGCATGCTAGAACTTTAAAGATGGTATGTGATATGAAACTTGCTATGAATGAAAACTTACTATATATAGTGAGTTGTCCATGGACGCGACTTGCGCGTTTGGCACACGACGAGCACCAACACAAATGTTACACGATTCACAACCGACACACAGTTCACCAACGGGGCGTTGACTTGACACAATGTGTACCAACATGAGAAAACACGGTCATTGTGGACAGACACGGACAAACATGAACAACCGAGGGTTGTTGAGGACAAACATGAGCACTAACACGAACACAAACACGGTCACTTACACGAACTCACATATGTTATACGATATAGGTAGCCGGTGACCGACTACTCGACGACGTAGGAGCTTACGCTTGCGTTATTCATTTCACTAAGGTGAGTTTACGGCCCCTCTTTAACTCTTTTACAAGCTTTTCAAATAGGGGGAGAATACTTGTTGAATCGAGTCAAACGTTACTACTATACAAACATTTTTATGTGTATGCTGGTTTATTAGACAAACATTAAGTGTTGTAATCGTAACAAGCCCTCACAAAGTCTTACCGTTAATGCACGAACAACGAGGTATGTTTAAATGGATCCGTTTGGGTGTGACTAACCCCATGTGGCACAATACTGACGGGAGGTCGGGACACGTGAAACTTTGACCTAACTTGCTATGTTATTACGAGACATAGCGGAGGCAAGGACAAACAAGTCTAGTTCGGTAGTGACGCACTGACACTTGGAGCCTAGGGCTCAGGACTAACATATGATAAACAACATGACACATGTTTTCTTACTATTATGTATATCAAAACCTGTGAACTCACCAACCATCGTGTTGACACTTTTTCTAACTTGTATTCTCAAGTAACTAGCATATGGAATTCAGGATGCACTTAAGGACGAGCATAGGATTATCTGCATTGCATCCATTATGTCTCTTGAAAACAATATTTAATTTTTAAACATCGTAGTGTCTGACACTTGTTATTTTCGCTGCATATGCTAAACTATTTATTTCCGCTGCTATGATATATGTTTTTTTTTCCGCTGCTTTATTGTATGAAACCTTCTGGATGTGTCAAACCATGTATTTTGAAAACGCATATAGAGATGTTCTATATGACCATGAGCTGCGATTCTGGCCACGTCACACCCATGTGGACTAACACCACACGTGGGAATTTGGAGGTGTGACAGTTAATAACGGATTGGTCCCCTATATATATGTATGTATGGTAATGATCAATTGGTAACCCACACTAATTGAGAGAACTTAATTAACCAATTTGATTGGTTGTTTAATAAAATGAATTTGAAATGTGTGGTCCATATTAATTCTGGGAAAAATGAGTGGATGAGATTGTTTAAGGGTATTTGATGTGTGTACTTGATTTCATTTTTTAAAAAAAAGTTTACTCCCCAATTATTTAAACCTTCATAACTTTTATATACATTATTATTTTTTTATAAAAATTACACCATTAAATTTGTCATATTTTTATCTTTAATTCAAATATAGTCTTGTCAATTTTTTTCAAAGTTTTCGAAATTACACTGATATAACAAGCTTAATTTTTTCAAAGTGTTCATAATTATATTGATGTAACGAGCTGTAACATTGATGTAACGAACTGAATTTTTTCAAAGTGTTCATAATTACACTGATGTAACGAGTTGTAACATTGATGTAACGAACTGAATTTTTTCAAAATATTCGTAATTACACTGATGTAACGAAATGAAGTTTTATCAAAATGTTCGTAATTACATTGATGTAACGAGTTGAATTTTTTCAAAATGTTCGTAATTACACTGATGTAACGAGCTGAATTTTTTCAAAGTGTTCGTAATTATACTGATGTAACGAGCTGAATTTTTTCAAAGTGTTCATAATTACCCTAATGTAACGAGGTGTAACACTGATGTAACGAACTGAATTTTTTTAAAGTATTTTACTTTGTATTTACGTTACAATTATCTAACTTTCTATCTTATATTGATGAAAATTTATTTAATGAACTAATTTTTATAATAAAAGTGAAGTTTGTAATGTATATTTAAGATGAGGGGAAAAAAATTTTAAGATGGAAAATTTTTGAAAACGGAGGGAAAATTATTACAGTTTTTGTTCGTTACGTTGGTATAATTACGAACGTCCGGAAAAAAAATATGGGATGACTATAATAGAATTAACGAGAAAAATATGACGAGTTAAATGATGTAATTTTTATAAAAAAATAACATAGTATAAAAAGTTATAAGTGTATAAAAATCAAGGGGGAAACTTTAATTTAAAAATAGGAAAATGGATGGTTTTTTAAGAGTGTGACACTTGTTACTCTCTTATTAAATCTGATATTTGTAATTAAAACAAATGACTAAAATACCCTTTTGTATTTAAGGTAATTAAAAATATTGAACCAGTAGATTAGAGTTATTGAGTTTACTCAATTATGGTGGGTTATTATAAGAGCCCTTCCCTATATATAGGGGAAGGTTCCGTTGTTAACCAACTGTAATTGTGGTAACCCAGTGAACTTTGACAAAAAATGCCTAAATCTTTGGTTTTTTTCATGGTCTTTATTATACATATTTAGGGGGTGTTTCTTTTTTGTGTTTTGGCTAATTCGCAATGCAAATCGAATTTGTCTTGGTGTAAATTTGAGTTGGATTTCGCAACATTTAGAAAAGTGCAAAAATTTTAAACCATTGCGAATTAGCCAAAACACAAAAAAGAAACCTCCTAAATATGTATAATAAAGACTATAAAAAAACCAAAGATTCGGGCATTTTTTTGTCAAAGTTCACTGGGTTACCGTAATTAGGCATGGTTCTTATTTGAACAAAATCCTATATATATATATATATATATATATATAGGGTAATGATATTCTAAAAATGCTTGAAACCTTAAAAAGCCTAAGAAGACATAAAAAATGACATGTGGATTAGAAGTCTAAGGTTAAACACGTCAAAACAAAAAATGAACTTACACAAGCAAGTCAAATGCAAATTTCTTTCATTTTTTTAAACGCTCATAACTTTTTGTACGTTCATTTTTTTTTAAAAAAATTACACCATAAAATCAATCGTTTATTACCTTTCTAAAGAGTATAATTTTAATATATTTTTTTAAAATGGATATAATAACTTAAACCGAGTTTTACGAACTTTTCATTTTATGGTGTTTTTCAAATGTTATTTAAACATAATTTTATGGTGTTTTTTTTTGTTACGCATTTCTACATTTTATGGTGTTCATGTTTTATGATATCTTTCAAGTTATTTATGGTGTTAACATTTATGGTGTTGAGAGTTAACGTCGTTGTAAGTTTTTAAAATTTTTTAACTTACATTACTGTAAGTGTAAAATTTTAAAAACTTACAACGACGTTAACTCTTAAACGGTGATGAATTTACGCAAACTCATAAAATAAGAAAGTGTGTTAAATGTGTTTACGATGATGTTAAAACAAAATCGAAAATTTGGCTTGATCTTGACCGGTTATTTAGAGTTATCGCTTTAAGAGTGGGTTATGTAAAATTGCATGTCCTATATATATATATATATATATATATATATATATATATATATATATATATATCATGATTTAAACATATTTTTGTCCATATCTACATGATTCAATCAAATTGATTATGCATTACCATAATACTCAATCGTATGATATAAATATTAATATTATAGTCTGACAAAAGAACTCTTAGGACATGTAGCTTATTCACTGTTGCTACCACAAACCGATAACTAAACATATTATGAGATTATTAAACTACACTTAAATAAGTAGATAAATGAAACTTTTAACTAAAATAATCAAATTTAAACTTCTAAAGGTGAACTACATGAACTAAAACCTTATTTAACTCTTTTCTTTATTTGGATTTAAATTAAAAAGTATCAAACTATTAGCTTAAGCTTGATCATGTGGATCCAAGAAATTGTTTTACAAATAGAAATTTGCTTGATTTGTTTACAAACCTAATCTCCACATTTATACGCCCCCACAACTAAGGGTGGGAAAAAAAATCGGTTTCAGATTAGGACCCGACTATCATACACGAAATTGTAACTGATCCTCCCTAAACATGTAGATACAGACGGTTTTATTTTCTCAAAGAAATCATATCCGAAATCAGAATCGAAAGAAAATTACCATAACTAGATTAACTCTATCTAGCCAAAATCAAAACCAAATTGAACAAAAACAAGTCAAAAAGCTGAAACTAACTACAACTGGTTCTATGGCTACATATTTTTGATTTTCTTGAATAAAACCTAACCCCGGTTTGCCTACCACTATCCACAACCTCCCCTTTTTTTTAACGGCCGATTAATCAACTGTTAGATACTCTGTACGCAACCCCTAATGGCTAAAGGATGCCCGAGCTGGCTACTAGTCTATATGGATGAAACCCCTAACCCATCAGCCACCAATTACTGGGAAAAACCCGACCCAAACACCCACCAAAAGCACGACAATGAAAGACCGGTAAAACCGGGTGAGATCAATGATCGAATCCAATACATATTTCTTCTATCACTCCTCAAATACCACCATCTTCCACAACCTCCCCCACAACCAAAGAGGCATTGCCTCAATGGTACCCCAAGATTCTTTCAAATGGGAGGTCTTGGGTTCAAATCCCTCCCGCAGCGAAAAAGGGGTCTGAGGGGGGTCAGGGGGTTTTCCCAGTGGGGTTTCCTCCTGGGGTGGTTGTGGTGGCTTATGGGAGGTTCAGGTAACTAGACCTTGGTGATATGATCTGGAAACAGTAGGTTCACACGATTTAGATCTTGCCGTTCAAAAAAATTTAAACTCTAGTGTTAACCATCTATATGAGCCTAAAACAGCCTAAAATCTTGAAACCGAAACAAACTGCAGCCTCACACCAAGAGTTAACATGTTTCAATAACAACCTCACACTAGGTTTTGTATTCACTCGAGGGTCCAGAAACATGATTCTGGAATCGTAGAACCAGAAGCATCCGTAATGGCTGCTCTGGCTGTCGAACGTGCAGCGGTGACGGCTCTGCGATCGGTCTTCCAGCGCGTCCGTCAGGCGGCAGAGAGATCCGGTCGGCCCGCCGATGATGTGCGGGTGGTGGCAGTGAGCAAGACCAAACCCGTAGCTCTCATCCGCCAAGTCTACGATGCCGGACACCGCTGTTTTGGTGAAAATTACGTCCAAGAATTCATCGAAAAGGCCCCTCAGGTCCTCTCTCTAGCATATTATGAATGTAATATTGATAGCCTACTTGCGTTGATGAAATCGAGTGATTTTGCAGCTTCCTCAAGACATTAACTGGCACTTTATTGGGCATTTACAAAGCAATAAAGCAAAATCTCTAATTGGTAAACATCCTTTACTGTTTTTATAATGAACCAGTAGCACCAATACATTAAGTATCTATGGATGCTACTAGTATTAGATAAAGATCATGCTCCACAAATAATACTCGTAACAAAACTTTTTCAAGAGTGTGAAAAGTAGTTGAATTTTACTCTGCCCCTAATAGTAATTGGCATCTATACATTTGTGTATTAGGAAAGTTTTTAAGTGCATTTGCTGGGACTAAATGTTTTGGCAATCATGGACACTGAAGGAGTTTGATGTTTCCCATTTTGACTGTTTGTTCTTTTGTATCCAGCTGCTGTTCCAAATCTGTCAATGGTACAAGGTGTAGATAACGAGAAGGTAGTATTTTAGTCTGTTCTCTATGATTTTTAGTTTAAAGGTGACACAAGATTAATTTTTTTATTTAACAGAATACTACCAATTCACATTGACCAATGTGTTGGATTCGCAGATTGCAAATCACCTTGATCGTGCAGTTGCAAGCATTGGCAGAAAGCCTTTGCCAATTATGGTCCAAGTCAACACCAGTGGAGAGATATGTAGGTGAAGAACATACATATATAAATCTATTGATTTTTCCATTTAATCAAGTCACCGGTTACCGTTTATTTGATGCTTTGCAAATCATGAAGCTTTTCCTCTTAGCTGCTTAAAATTTACCATGTATAACCCTACAATTGCTTGTCAAACAACAAACAAAAAATAGATTTAATTATACAAATGGTCCCTTTCGTATGTTAGATAGTCTCAAACAATAAGAAATTACAGTGATGATCTCAATTGTATTAAAAAAGTGTAACTCCGGTGGTTGTTGGGGTGAATGTTTGTTGACTTTTGTTGATAAGTGTGTATGAAATGACTAAAATGTTCCTTATAATAAAATAATAATTGTGCACATATATGTATGGAACCTACCTTTTTTTTTTTTGTTAAAATATAATACACACACTCTATCAATAGTATGATATAGATCACAAGGCTGTAGAATTGGAGCTTAGTTTTTATTATTGACTAATCTTAAATTCAAATGTAGATTTTTTTGGCAACCGTGTAAAATGCAACTTAGGGTAGGTGAACTTCTAGGGGTTAATGCAGCAAACCACTATGGAAACTGTATTGGTTCGATTCGAACCTGATGCCACGGTGCCACCTCTTGAAGGTTCGATTTTGCTTAAATTACGACATTGGGTTAATTATATCCGTTTATTGTGTCACAATTACAGCAAAATCTGGTATTGAACCATCAAATTGTATTGAGCTTGTGAAGCATGTTAAGTTTAGCTGCCCAAATCTTGTGTTTACTGGCTTAATGACAATTGGAATGCCAGATTATACATCCACTCCAGAAAACTTCAGGGTAAATATCTTATCTTTGCTTTGGTAAAATTTTCTTGTAGTTAATTACTTTTCTGTCCTTTCCTCTTTTCAAGTTTTTCATAAAGATCTTCCTTCTGCTTGGCTTCACATTCTTGTTTTTGTATGGGCTTGAGGCATTTTTTTTATGTTTCATTTGGATTTTACAGACTCTATCAAGGTGCAGATCTGAGATCTGCAAGGAACTTGGGATGCCTGAAAATCAGTGTGAACTGTCAATGGGCATGTCTGGTGATTTTGAACTGGCAGTAAGTTCTTTGTACGATATAGCTTGGGTTGGGATGGCCCAAAACGCTATTTTTCTTTTTTTTTTTTTCATTTTTTTATAAGCAACTATTATCTAGGTGGTTAAGTTATGATTTGTGGGCCTCACGACCAGAAGGGTGGAGGTTTAAACTTTGCAGGGTGCAAGACTGTAGGTTGTCAATTTATCAAGATATGGTATGCCACTAGTGAATATTTGCGTCAAGAAATGACTCCTACTTTAGACATTCATTCGAGTCAAACAGACCGTCGAACTCGAAAAAAATGTCTGCGGTTAAAAAAAATTTATGCCTTGGGCTGCTTTCAGCTCATTTGACTTGTTTTCTGTTAAACTATGTGTTGACCTGTTAGAGATAATTAAAGATAAAGGAAATGAACTTGTTCATATGTAATTGAACTAAAGTTACCACCTCCATAAATCTTAGGTTGCAAATTCAAGTGTTTTCAGAATTAAAAGTCAATAAAATTTGTTGACCGTTTTAGGAACATTTGTGCTTTAGTGTTGATGGAAGTTGTCATCATACCAATAAACTAATTTAAAAATGGGATAATATGCTTGATAAGGCATGAGTTTTAATATCACACGTGTTTCTTTGCGGGCGTTGTAATTTGCAACAGGAATTTAGTGTAATTTGATTAATAAGATATGTGTATTTGCAGATAGAAATGGGCAGCACTAATGTGAGGATCGGGTCAACCATTTTCGGTCCAAGGGATTATTCGAAGAAACAACAGCAACAATAAGGGTGATGATTCTACTGTTGTGATGAACAGAACTGCAGGGTTACATGACAAAAATTGTCATAAAAATACGTTATAATTGATTATTTGTATGGTCGGGTTGATGTATAAAAAGCTGGTTGTTATATACGTATTGAAATTAAACGGGTGTGACAAAGATAGTAATTTTTATAATCCTATATAATCTATCATTTTTTCTATATTTGATATATACATATCAAAATCTTTCTATCAGTAAGAACCATTGATCAATAAGACATGATCAATAGAACATACAGGGATGACCCCCATTCCTATTAGCGTGAAATGGCATTCAATCAGTCCTCTCCTCTGCTCTCTTTGTCCATAGCTTTTGCTTTTACATACCTTCTGGCCTCGGTTGTTGACTTTGCCCATTTTGCTCCTCTGTTTCACAAGAAATTGAGTGGTTGTTCTCTCCTGAACGAAGCTATTGGGACGACTTTGATGCCACTTTCTCAATGAGAAAGATCCTATTGTGGCAGAACTCCTATAAGTGCTTTGACAAATCCCTCTCGGTCGTCATCTATTGGATGACTGCACACTGCCTTACGCTTGAGTATGGCTTTTAGAAAGCAAGTTAAGGAATAAAAATAGCCTTTTCACATATGTTCTGAATTGACACAAACTCTCAAATGTATATTTCCTATGGGTGTGCAAATCATGGTTCAGTTTATACACTTAACAATAGTCATAACCGAACTTTAGTTTCGGTTAATCGGTTATGACCAAGCTCGCCCTCATGATTTCCTTTAATATGGTTACAAGAAATCCATATTTTTCTAACCTATTATAAATGCACGCGCTCTCTCTTTATATACATCAACTAGTAATATGTTGCGTGTGTTGAGGCGGGCTAGTCATTTCAGGTATTTGATTTAAGCGTTTCATTTGTGGTTATTCACACTTTAAAAGTGAGCAACATGGTATAGCAATTTCATGCTGTCAAATACTATTGCATGGTGGTACTAATAGTTTTCACAAGTACTTATCGAAAAGTGTAAGTCAACTTTCATCGTGTGGCTAGACGACTATGATACAAAGTAGTTGAACCATAATCTTCTTACTATACAAAGCCCTCCTCATCCACCATCCCATTGTTGCCTACACAAATTGTAAAGGTTTTTTAAGAATAGTAAGAAACAAGTTAACAAAAAAAAAAAAATCAGCGAATATGTTGTTCTTACCTCATAGATCATAACACACAAACTAATTTTAGACCTCGGATTGGCGTACATTGAATTGATGAAAGCAAAGTTGTTTCATACACCAAAGACATTATATCACGTGAAGTATTTTCAACATTTGAAAAGTACAAAATTGATAGCAATGTTTTTATTAGCGGACCTGACATTAAATCGAATGTATTATTGATTCACTGATGACATCATAGATATTTAAAAAATGCCAAAAAAGTTGTACAATTATAAAAAAAATTAAACAAACATAATTACTGTTTAATAAACAAATAAGTTGTACATTATATCACCTTATTTTGGACCATTTACCTTATTGGTTCTCAGTCTGGTTTTGTTATAAAAACACTGGTTAAAAGCATACTGTAACACCCCAACCAATCATATACAACAAAAGACTTGTATTTAACATGAAAATTTGAATAAAGTTGAACTTTTTAAACATTGTAACATTTGCACAACCAAAGTGCTTATAGTGACGAAATTACAAAATATTCATAAATCCTTAAATCGGTTTTCATGTATTATATGTATCACGAGCTAAAACATGTCAACCACATACATAGTTGGTGAATCATGGCTAGTGACATTTTAAAAAATAATTAAACCATATTTGTGTGTGCAAGTTAACTAATTTACAATTAAAGTCTCACCACAGTGTCAGTCGCCTGGTAATACATTGTTCCCGTAAGTATTGGCCCTTAGGGTAGAGTCAAACATCCGACCCCATCTTGAATCCTAGTCCTTAGCTTCTAGAGCAAGGTAGCTCCAATTTGGCATGGATACGTTCGAACGTGTATATGCCCCAAGATAGTTGTAAGATGGTGTTACGATTACACTGGGCCATCCAGTACCTTGATGATTTGCCTCTTACCAACATGCATAATTGTCACACCCCAACTGACAGCGGAATAACGTCGGGGCGCGACACGACTGTTGATAACATGTGACACTAATTATAGTTTCATAGATTAATCATACCAAATTTAATTCTTGCTCAAACCAAATTGTTTTCAACATAACAAAAGATGAATTAAACATTGTTTTTAATTACTACACTAGGTCCATAGTATCAACTTGACAATACTCAAACTACATTTCTTGCAACATGTATAAAAATAGTGTCAACTAAAAAGTTTGTGAGTAGGCATATGTTTAGAATATACGTAGTAAAATGAGACTATTGCGATTCACATGTTAAAGTAGATTCCAAGCACGTATGTATAAACATATGTATGATCAAACCTTTGTTGACTTGACACTCGACTCGAAAGTCAAGATTAGCTTGAATTGGTTTCAATCATCCAAACGCCCTCATTAGGGTCAAAACGATGTATTAGCGTCACCCAATAGATATATTATTGTTACCATTGGCCCATATAGTTAATGATCATATTAGAATTAGACTTCGATTAACACCCATATAGAATCATAATTTAGCATATATAACATTGTATCATACACATCAACATAGGAGTTTGATACTGCAAGTTTTGTGAAATTGAATTTGAAATTGAATAGCGTATACATGTTGCACCCAAGACTTTTAAATGAAAAGGGATACGAATACTCACATTGTATGTTTGATGAATGACTTCTTGATTGTCGTTTATATGAAGACTTATAACTCGGTTCCTATAACATAATGAGTTTCTTTAGAATTTGCGAACTTACCATAGTTTATGTAGTTATGCTTGTGTTTTATTTTAAGTGTAGAGATTTTCTAAAAAAAATTATGTTTTTAAATTATTTTTGAGTTATTATTTTATAATGATTTGAAATTACTAAGTGTTGGGTTTTATAAAAATTTCATCATTACAACAACATATTTTGGAAAAATCATCGTTTTGTTCAACGACTTCCATATTCATTAATTATTTAAACATATATATGTTTATATGTATCCACATATCATATCATTCAATTATGTGTATGACATGCATATATCATTCATATAGATGCATTGCATAATTAATCTTATGTGAAAAATGTTTTATATTTCTAACTTCTCTTTTTGGACAAATTCTATCCAACTTGTTCATGTAAGCTTTAAAAATAGCAATCAATGGAATAAAATTGTGGAACTTTCAACAATTTTAAGGTGTTATGAACAAGTTTCATTTAGATTTTTTTTTTTTGTATTTTGCTTGTAAATAGGTTAAAACAGTCACACAAGTGTAGGTCATTAAAGTTTCTGTTTTAACAGATTCAGTCCAGTAAGTTTGGATACGTTTTTAATATAGAAAAACTTTGAGTTAGATTATGAAAATTTACAATCAAGTGATTTGATATGTTCCAAAAAACGTTCATTTAGAAAAAAGTTTTTATGATTCGGCTCATAGATAGGTCAAAAAGCTGATAAAGACAGAGGGTACAAATCTGCACACTCATCTTGTCGGGGCCGTTGTTGTGTCACACGGATGAGTTAGAATGCATGTAAATAGTGCTTGGAAAGCTAACTCGATGAAATTAGTCATGGTGTTTAAGTTTTTTTAGTTTCGATTTGTTTGGGTGAAGTTATGGATTGTTGAAGTTGAGATAGATTCTGTCAAGAATCTATTTCACACATTTAGGTGCATTTTTAGGTAAAAATTGCATATAAATAAGGAGTTAAGGATGTTAATACCCTAGTAGATGATGCAAGAACAAGAATACTTAACAAAAACAATATTTCTTCCCCTTTCTTGCGTTGTTCTTGCAGAAAAACAAAAATGATAATGGAGGATGATCACAATAAAGAAAAACTAGAAGTAGTGAATTTTTATGGTAATTTCTTTCTGAACTCTCATTCTTATTTATAGTACTCAAGGGGAGACAAGATCTACAAGGTCCATGCATGATCTTCGTGGTTGAATGAATTGGAGGTTTGGTATTGTTATGGTTGAATAAAGATGGATAATGGTGAAGTATGGAGATAGTTTTTATTTACTTTTTTTTTTTATTTTTAAATTGTTATGTCTTGTTCCAGATTCTGTAAATAGATATTTCTCATTAATTTTGTGTTACATATATACATACATATATATATATATATATATATATATATATATATATATATATATATATATAGAGGGTATGTATAATTTGAAAACAATTTTTATTGTGAAAACCCAGAAAACCCATGTAAAACATATGTATCAAAACGTAAAAAAAAACCATGTAAAACATACGTAACAAAACGTGGTGAAAGTCTAATGTTTTATATCAATGACTGTTGGAAAATAATTTTATTATTATCATTATCCGAAAACATATTGTATTTTAAACGTGGTGAAAGTCCAATGTTTTATTCGGATGCGATTTAACGATTGGGTGTGCGCTTATAACAAAACGTGTTTTGGTTCAATAATTATGCACCTTCATAATTATTATTGAATATAATTGATTTAATTAGTTTTGTTTTGTATTTTATTTACAATATTCGTGCGCGTCGTTGTGATACGGTAATTCTCTAAATTACCAACATGTTCTAAATGATACATGGGTTTAGTTATACACATAAAGTTTAACACAAAATAAAATTAAATAAATATAATTTAAAAAGAAATTCGTATTTAACCTGGATTTTGTCGGATATTACAATAACCATACATACCTAAGTCTATAGATATTAAATTTAAAAGGTACATTTTATCTTACAATAACACACATAGAATCCCTTTAAAAGCTCGGATACATCCTCAAAACATTTAATTATAAATGAGAGGTTAAAATTAGGGGTGTTCAACGGTTCGGGTTACGGTTTAAACGGTTTGTTCAGTTCGGTTTAAACAGTTTCGTAATTTTTTTACCCCAATCGAATACTGAACCGAACTGTATTTGAGATGAGGTAAACTGAACCGAATTCAAATCAGTTCGGATTCGGTTAATAACAAAACAACCCGAATTAAACCGTTTTCAACCGTATTAAGGCAAATGAGCTTTTTTTTCATATTTTTGTTTCTTGTTTCTTAGAAAGGATTAGGGCTGCTACTAAGATATGCATTACAAAAAAAGAGGTCATTAGAGACTACATTATTAGTGACTGATATATCAATCTCAGATATATAGTATCTAGGACTGATTTTGTCACACCCCGGGTCGGCGGGAACGGATCGGGTTTTCCCGTCGGGCGGAAGGTTCCCGGGGCGCGATATCTTTGAATGATAATCAAATGATCAGATTGTTACATAGCGCATGATAATCATAATGAGAAATGCTAACACGTCAATGATATAGAATTACAAGATTAAATTACACTGTATCGTTTATAATTTAATCAAGTAAATCTACCAAAAGAATCAATGTAACTATATCTTGTGTATGTACAAGATATACAAAAGATGATTCGTTGTTAAGGCACCAAAAGCATGCAACACAAAATAAGCTAGGTCTTCTAAAAGTCCTCTAGCTTAAACCTTGCATGTAAGTCTCTACACCTGTTCGTCACCTGAGAAAACATGTATTTAAACAAAGTCAACACTAGGTTGGTGAGTTCATAAGTAAGTTAATTGAAAACTCTGATTCAATCACATGTATAATCACAATGTTTGGTTATGTTGCTTGTATGTGTAATGTTCATATGTTCACCTGATGGCTCCTCAATAGTTATACTTACAAACACTATGTTATCCTAGTAGTGATGCTTATATATAGGGCATATGTAAGGGAACAAGCCCTAGCCAACATCCCACCACATCACGACTAGATTCCACACTACTTGTAACACAACTATTGATTTCCATTCCCATGTTTACTCATTCTTGATTATCTGTGTTCCCATGAATAGAATAATATAATGATAGCATTGCAGTTATCAAACCGAAGTATTGACAACCATTTGTATAGTAAGGATGTTAGATTTAATAAATCTGTTCCTTGTATTATTCTATTGTCTGTGTGTTAACTTTTATGTTACACTTTTAATTAATTAAAAGTGTTAGTTAACTGTTCATCATGTATCTCAAATGCAGTGTATAGGATCCGAATGGAATCCATTTTAATCCTCACATAATCAGATTAAAATGCATTCCAGTCTCTCCTATCCCACCGTGTGATCCCAAGGCCTTTACGGGGATTGTCTCATGTAATTAACAAAGTCGAATAAGAACTTGTCTTATTACATTATGTTAATTAAGTGTGATTGGCAGTGATAGTCATGAAGTTACGTTATCATGGTCGCCGTTCACTGTGATTGGCTGTGATAGTCATGAAGTTACGTTATCATGGTCGCCGTTCACTGTAATCCATATGTTCACCATGTAATCCTTAAGTCGTAGTAAGAACAAGTCTTAGTACCCTTAAGTGACGCAGGTGGTGGATACTCAATGCGATCATACTACCTAGTAGTATGTTTTTAGGGTGTAGATCAAATGTTATAAGCAATTGACTTATCACACTTGATCATTTATGATGTGGAATGATATTCAGAAGATATTTTATCTTCTGATCATTCATGTGCTGTGAAGTGTAACCATGTTTCACTGTAATAGTTCTCATTGTTTATTTGTATATGAATTGTCTCAATGTTCCTTCATGTAGGAATAACTTAAGTGTTATAAGATAAATCTTACAACAATGTTATCCCAATGTGTTGATGATTATGAAAGTACATTATCATAATCTTTTGAGTTTCCCTGTTATCTCATGATCATACAAGCATGCATATAATGATAAATGATAATAAACAATTTAATATTATCAAAATCACAGTATAAATAACATGTTATGCAAAACTTTTAAATAAATAAAAGTAAACATGTTTCTCAGCCCCGAGAGTTAAAATCAGTTAAGATTAAAGTAAAAGGGGCATATGAACTCACCTTGCAGTAGTAGGCTTGACTTAGCTTAAAAGAGAGTAAACGCGCTCTTGGTTGTTCTCGTAGTAATTTTCACGTTCCTGTATTGATTTCACATCGCGTGTAACTTATAAGTATAAGTTGTAAAGTTTTGTGCGCTTGTATGTGTTAGCCCTAATGTTGGCTACCACTTGAGAGTCTCGTCTTAAGTCTCCATTCGGCCTGAAGTTATTCTTGAAGTTTCACAACTTTGAAATTACACATTCATGCTTTGTAATTGTGAAATCTTACCCATCAACCCAAGTGTTAATTTAGGTTTATAGTTCAATGTTTCATGTTTTGCTCTCGTTAGGCCCAAATAGTATATTACATAGTTATTTAGTAACCATGCATCTATAATGATAGTTTAATGTTTATAATCCCCATCAACTAGTATTCATCATCTTTGATTTATCATCCCCCCGATATTGTTACTAAATCAATTTATTCATTCGTTTAACCTTATTTAGTTCATGTGATTCAAAACTTCTCTTGGGCCGAATGTAAATGGCCTTGACCATGATAATGGGCCATTTAGTAATGTTGGGCCGTTCAAAGGCCAATGTGGGCTAAAACTGTGAAATCCAAAGGAAATAGCATGGATCGACTAATTTGTTATTGGGCCCGTGGTTTCCTGTTGGGCTGCTAAGGGAGATGGGCTGGTTCGTTTGGGTTAAGGGATTTGGGCCTAAGAGTTGGAGCTGGGCCGAGTAGAGGAACTTGTTGGGCCCAAGGCAGAATGCGAGTGGACTGAAATGAGCCTGTTTCACGAAATTCTTGGGACAACTAGCATGGGCCGAACAAAACTGGGCTAAAGAAATGAAACTGGGCCTCAATAAAATGAAGTGTTGGCTACTGTTGGGTTTTCTTTGGCCGAGAAATTAACTACCCAGAATGTGGGGGTGGGCCGTAGGCCATAATATGGGCCAAGTGTATCAAGGAGTTGTTGGGCCTAGTGAGGGAGTTAGGCCAATTGCCGTTTCACGAACTCTGTTGGGCCGAGGGTTTTCAAGATGGTCCGCACGTGTAGACTTGGCTATGGGTTTCATCTGCTACAAGATGATCACCGCCTCCATGCAGCATACCTTAGCCAGGGTTCGTCACTCACAAGGGTTTGGCTAATGTGTTTCAGATCATAGGGTTCGTGAGGGCTCGGGAGTCAACACGTTCGCCCATATGGTTCGGTTGGCTGTTGCAGGTTCGTGTGAAAGAGAAGGGTTCGTGAGCCGGTGTTGTAGCAGGGTTCGGCTAGGAACATGTCAACAGTAAGGTTCGGCTAGCTTTGGCGACCAGGGTTCGTCTAGCATGGAACCAGGTTTGGTGAGGTTTGTAAGCATGGCAGGTTCGTCGTGGTTGAAGATGAAAGGTTCGGTGACAGCACTGGTTCGTAGCCCATGCAAGGTTCGGCCACTCACTATCTCCTTCTGTTGATCATCACCATCGATGCAGTCCATGAATCTGGTTACTACCACGATGGTGTTAGATGTATATAGGTTCCAGTGAGTGGGTGGTTCGACCAAGATGGTGAGGTATTCGACGAACTATGAGTGTGTATCAAACTCAAGAACAAAAACCCTATTTTCGTGAACTTGCTCAGCATTTTACCTTCGATTTCAGTGGGTAAAACTTCAGATCCCTTGTACTTCTATGTAGAGGATGTCAAGGGCTACGCGTGGGCGCAAAAATCATCCAAATCGGTTGAGAAACGAGGAATTTATGAAGGTTTGAAGGTGATTTATGGTGGTTTGGTGGTGGTGGCCGGAATTTGACTTAGAGAGAGAATGGGAAGTGTTAAAATGAGGAAATAAGGCTCATGTAGGGTTTTTATACTACGAGTGGTGTCTGGGTCCATTTCGGTTGCTCGGTTCGCGTTTTCGTCGTGTAACCGGAAAATTACGCGTAATTTAATTGTAATTAACAAAAGAACTTTATTTAAATACATTGATGAGATTCAAAATTGTAAAATGTTATTTATTTTATTTTATTAAATTTATTATCGTTTCGTGTAGTGTTTTCGTTT
Source organism: Mikania micrantha (assembly GCA_009363875.1). Classification (NCBI taxonomy): domain Eukaryota; kingdom Viridiplantae; phylum Streptophyta; class Magnoliopsida; order Asterales; family Asteraceae; genus Mikania; species Mikania micrantha. The sequence continues at coordinate 30,248,955 of CM018688.1, forward strand.
CGTCGAATCGCGTCACCATCGCGCGTATTCGTTCGAATCGTCATTCGAACGAACGCGACGATGGTTTTGCTTTCCGATTTTTGTTTTCTACTTTCTAGTTATCATTTCAGATTGTTAAACTTACAGATATGTTTGTGTGAATCGTCACCCACGCAAACACACTGTCAGTTCGTTATTCTGAAACAACACTGCAGTTTATGTTTGAATTGTGTTTCCTCACTGTCGGACTCAACTAAACGTCCTGTTTTCACCTTGTTTTCTCATTGAATTGTCGGCCATCTGATTCCTGTCATCTATGGATATCAGATCGCAACCGATTTGTTTCTGAACATTGTTTGAACACCGTTATTTCTCATGATTTGTTGTGTTAACTGTAATTAAGTTTTCACTTAATAAACACAACTAATGTTTCAAATGTACGTTGTACTTAATGTATCTAAGTTTACACAAAAATACGTACAACGATTTCTTGTATTTAGGATTCTGTTAATACAAACACTGTTTACAATCACGTATGTACACATAATTACTGTTTGCAAGTGCACATACCGTACGGACTTGCCGGGCGGTCGGGTACTAGTTGTCACAGATTTATTAGTCCTTATTTTATTAAGGACTGATTTATGTTTGGTAAATTCTAGTGACTGATAATCAGTCCCTAATATGTTGACAATTATTTGAGATTGTATTTTGAGTTGTTAATATGTTTGTGCCAAAGAGCTTTTTGGAAGTGAAATTAATAACTACTGAATTTCAGTCTCGAATACATACAGTTTGTAATGAATGGTGATGCAAATGTATTGGAGACCAATCTTTTGTCTCCAATATAATGAGAACATATTAGTAATGAATTTCAGTTCTTAGAGTGTTTAGTAACACATAATTTATCATCATTTGTAAATGTTTAGGTAAATTTCCTACACATGTGTGTATATGCATGGGTAATGGTTGATCATATAGTATTATTTTCAAGGCTCGAGCTCGGCTCGTTAGAAAATTTTTAGGCTCGAGCTCGATTTGACTCGGCTCGTTTAGATTTTAATTATTTAAATATATTTATCATAATTTTATATATAAAAACAATTAATTTTATAAATAAACACTTAATATAATAAAAAAAGTTAAATAAACAAAAAACCCGTTAAGACTCACGAGCCAGCTCGATATGTAAAACTCAGGCTCGACAACTAAACGAGCCACATTTTTGGGCTCGAGGTCGGGCTCAAGCTCGTTAAGGCTCAGCTCGTTCTTACTTTTTACCGATCTGATCCCAAGTATTTCACGAGCTGTCTTGATTTGTTTACACCCCTAATTTCTAGTCACAAGTTTAAAGGGTATAATGGTAACTTCTCATGTTTTAAAGAATTTTTTTTTTATATTTCTTAAATCATGTAACTATAAATACGGTTTTTTAATTTTTTACGGCGTGTGTTTCTTATCAAGATAAATTGCGCGTGTTTTCCCGCCCAAACTAATGATAGATGTTCTTTTTACGCGGATCCTAAGGTCCAACCTGTTTGTGGCTTCTTTTCTTTTAACACACCCCTATCCTTTCGTCTCAAAATTCCACCTTAAGGGGATACAAACCCTAATTTCTTTCTGGCTAATATCATCGTTCGTCCCTAATGCCACATCAATCATGCAACTCTCCAATCTCATGACTGTAAGCTTCATTATTCTCTTTCTTTGATCTATATGTTTATTGAATTAATATTGCTTATCGAATGTTTCTTATGTGTAACTTCAAGTTTTTACTTATCTTCTCCACCACCAAAATCTTCGATCTCTTCATCATCCATCAATGTAATTATGCATCATATATTTTTCTAAGTAGATTGTTCTAGAGATAAGAATCCTTGTTTTATTTATTTTGTAAATACTCTTATTCTTAACTTCATATTTCCCGTATTTTTTTGGCGATTTCGAACCCTAACTATACGATCCTTTCATACTAATGTTACTTTTTTAAGAACCCTAATTTTTTGGCTATTAATTGCATTAATTTTATTCTTTTTGTTTGGGATTTATTGATATATATATATATATATATATATATATATATATATATATATATATATATATATATATATATATATAGGGTGTGGAATTTTTAATAACCCACTAAATGTGTACTAACCCAAATAACTTTGGCAAGATGAAGCCGAATCTTGGATTTTTTTTTTGAACATCATTATAACACATTTTGAACACCATGTTTTTTTATGAGTTTGTGGAAATTCATCACCGTTTAAAAAATATCATCATTGTAAGTTGAGTGCTACAGTGTTGTAAGTTTTAAATATTTACAAACTTACAGTACTGTAAGATTTTGAACGGTGATGAATTAGCCCAAACTTATAAAAGAACATGGTGTTCAAAATGTGTTACAATGATGTTCAAAAAAAAAAAAATCCAAGATTCGGGTTCATCTTGCCAAAGTTATTTGGGTTAGTACACATTTAGTGGGTTATATTTTTAACCTTCCCCTATATATATATATATATATGGAGGGTTTGAATCCTATGAAAACCCAATCTTAGAGAGAAAACCCTTAAATCCTACGTACAGGATTCCAAATCATAAAATGGATGCGCGTCAATTATTTAAATACGTGGAGAACGAATGTTAATTTTAATAATGACAAATCAAATTTATAAACGTCTATAAATATTCCTTTGTTGAGAATTGAATTTCCATTTTTCCTAAGCAACAAAACTCTGTCAAAATACTCTCTTAAAACCCCTATGCGAACACGGTAGTTACTAAATGTTCGTCCTAGGATTTTTAAGTGAGCATTGACATGAGCTATTTTGAGGTAATCACCTGTTACACTCTTATTTTAAAATTATTCATTTAAATAGTATAGTCGAGATACTGTTTGTTTAAAAACAAAAAATAATCTTATTTAGATTATGCGTGGAGACTATTTTCAATATATTTTTTTTTGTAAAATATGAAGTATGTAGAGATGCTGCTTAAATATTTTATAAAAACACATATTTATAAGACGAGATTCTGCCCGGTTTGAAACTCTAAAATGATTTTTTATAAGCCAAAATTCTGCCCAAGTATTTTTAAGAAAACCAGAAAGCATAAGCCGTTGAGCTGTCCAATTAAAGACTCGAGTCAGTATTTGAAAATGTAAAGAGTTACCTTTGGGTAAAACAGAGTTACATTTGGGTAAAACAGAGGTAAGAAAACAGAGTTACCTATGGTAAAACAGAGTTACCTTCGGATAAAACAGAGCACCTTAGGGTGAACAGAGTTACCTTCGGGTAAAACAGAGCGCCGTCAGGTGAACAGAGTTTTTATTAATGAATGTTTTTGGTATAATATGATATATGTATATTGATGTATGATTTTATGAAATGTTTTTGAAATATATGATTTGTGTAACACCCCAAATTTTCTAAATACGAGTTATTTGAACTTACGAATGGGTAACAAATAAACTAACTTGTCGGAAAATAAACGGAAAATAAACCAAGTAAAGTTCACGAATTGTGTACTATAAATGTATTTCCAGAACCCTAAGTTCTCGAAATTTTGTACTCGAAAATGGCCCAATTTCGAGTACCCAGTTCGGGAACCTTGCCTATATATATGAGTGTCTTGGGAAGCGTGCACACCTTTGGCTGGAAGCACAGTTTCTCTCAAGTACTCGAATAGGAGTTCGAAAACTTCAAGAATCGTCCGTAGATCGCTCAAGAAGGAGAAAGAACGCACGAGAAACTACCAGAAGGATCATCTACCATCAAGTAAGTACTCTAAACGAAAAAGTTAGGATTTTTATACAAAAGTGAACTTAGGCATAAAGCTCACCCCTTTATGCATAAAGTTCGAGACTTTGCGGTTCCACCGCATTGGTAAGGCCATAAGGAGCCTAGAACTAGCTCCCCAAAGTCTTAGATAGATTTTTGAGATGTTATGATGAAAATATGAGTACCCGCTAGAAATACAGTAGCCGAACCCCTTCGGGTATGTGGTTTCGAGAACACTATTTCGGGAACAGTGGTTGGTGAACTGTGTTTCGAGTACCACAGTTTCCTGTACAATGTTCGAGTACTCAGGTATTTCGTGAACTCGTGGATTTTGTGTACAAAAGTACTTTGTGAACTTCAAGAGTTTCGAATACTAACAGTTTCGAGAACTTGATTTATTGAGGGCAACTAGTAGGCTATGAGGAATTAGGATAAGTTCTAAGTCTAAGAATAGAATGTAATGAGACCATGTACTGATGTAGGTTCTTAAGTCTTAGCTAAGGAGTTTGGCTAAGAAGACAAGGATCTACTGTCAGGTGAGTTCTAGATGCCCTATTTCAACACTTTACGTGTAACTACGTTTTGGGCTGACATACATGATGTTAATATGTTTATGATGCTATGTGCCTATGCTATGATGAGGAATGCTCGATGTATGATGAAATATGCATTAGAATATGCTAAGTATGATGAATGCATGATAAATGAGTTATGATGATGAATAGTATGACGATATGATATGATGATGACTGTATGATAACATGCATTATGATGATAACTATGCTGATAGTTGTAGAATGAAATGATAAGATCCTAGGTTCATAGGATGGAAGTATGATGATATGACTATGATGCTAACATGATATATATACATGATACATGATGTTATAATATAAAGATGATGCTAGTATGACATGCGTATGATGCTAGGATGTATGATGATACGACGAAATGATGCTAGCATGACATGTTCATGATGCCATGATGACTATGATGAGTGATTTTATGATGCTAGCATGAAATGTATGATGATTATAGTGAATGATGATGTGATGCTAGTATATCACGCATGATGACTGGACGATGATTCCGTACTTGTTATGGGATATACATGAATGATGCCCCCATTACTTGCACTGGGTAAATATGTAAGTCAACCTGACTATAACGGGGTATGTACAACCGATCGGGCTATAAACACGGAGTCGACCGGGCTGTAAACATGGTAAGAGTCGATCGGACTCTAAACATGGAGCCTTGTTCCGGCATAAGCCCACTGCTCATGTTAACAACAGTGGCTATGATGATGATGATGATGGTTATGATGACAACAATGGTTATGTGCTATGTTTTTTGTGTATGATATGATGTTTTAATGTAAATGATGTTTTACTCACTAAAACGTTTATGATGATTTATAAAACTAGAACTCACCAGCGTAAGCTGACATTTTAGCTTGTATGTCAGGTTAAAGCTATGTTAAGAGGAGGCTTGGAGCTTGGGCATCAAGATAGAAAATCCGGTGGTGATGGCAATCATAAATGTTTTGATACAATTTATTTTAGTATATCTTGTACTTGACAAAGTTTTAATTTCTGCTGCATATTTATGAAAGTTTTTAGTTTAGGAGCTATGTGTTATGATGAAAACCAACCTCTAGGAGGCACCCGGGATCGGGGTCTCTCAAGTTGGTATCAGAGCCATAGTTTGAGAGATCTTAGCATCCTAAATGCTAAGACTTAAACTGAGAATGAGATTAAGTAATGCGGGTTGCCAAACCACGGATGAACAGATGCCGCGAGCTGAATGTTTATGTATGATTTAAGAAGTAGATGTAGGGTTAGAATGGTAGTTAGTGTCATGCACATTGAGGAGATGGGATGGAAACATTTAGAGCCTATGAGTTGGGTAAATGGTTAATAACACCTGGTAAACGTCATTAACGATTTACAAAGCTTATTTCGTGCTAAACTGGTTCCTGTGCTAACTCAACGATTGTTGCATCATGTAGAAAGTTAAGATGGCTGGACCAAAAGGTTGACCTCGAAAGCAACCAAAAGAAACCGAAGAACCACACGTCGAGACCGAGAAAACTGTCAATGAAGGAGAAAACGAGCACTGCGAGTAACCGGAGAATGAAGAAGAGTTCACGCTAGAGCCTATTGTGGTAAAGGCTATTTCTGATGAAGTCTGCAAAATCATGGATGACAAGATGCCGGTAATGATTCCAAAGGAATTAAAAGATGCGCTGAAAGAAAAGTTCGAAGGAACAAAGGAAAACACCAATGATAACGAGGACATCGTGGTCGTTGAGACAAAGAGTGGCGATTCCAACTGGAGTATGATGAAAGGCTGTGACTACAAGGCTTGCAAAGGATGAAATCCACCATCCTTTGACGGTAAGAAAGATGTTGTGGCTACCTGCCACTGGATATCTTCAATCGAGGCTGTTATCTCCATCAGTGAGTGCCGAATTGATCAAGCTGTCAAGTTTGTAGCTCACTCCTTTGTCGAGGAGGCACTTCACTGGTGGAACACCATCAAGCAATCTAAGTCTGTCGCTGATATGGAGAAGATGACTTCGGAAGACCTGAAAGAGCTGGTCACCAAGCAGTTCTGTCCCAAGAATGAGCTTGACAAGGTGGAAAGGGAATTTTTGGTTCTGAAAGCTGGGAGTTTGCACCACCGCCAGTACGCGTCAAGGTTTAATGAGATGGCTAGACTTGTTCCTCATTTGGTTTCTACCGAGGAATGCACGGTGAAATTGTACATGGAGGGTCTGCCTCCAAAAGTCAGAATTCATGTCAATGCCAATGCTCCGAAGACCTTTGACTCCACTGTTGAACTTAGTGGCATTGTATGGGATGATATGATGGTTGAGGAGCTAGCGAAAGAGGAAGCCAGGGTGAAAGAGCCCTCTAGGACAAAAAGGGGTCGAATAGACCAACTAAAATTTTCTAGTAAGAAGATCAAGCGAGAAGAGACGGTCCTATGCAACAAGTGTGGCAAGAGCCACTCTGGGCTGTGCCGTGTGGGCACGAATTTGTGTTTCCGATGCGGAAAGGTGGGGCTTTTTTCAGCCAACTGCCCCAGTACTATCATGTGCTACAACTGCAATAGGATTGGACATATGTCCAAGGATTGCAGACGACCAAGGGCCGATGCTTCGGGCTCTGGCAAGAAGGAAGAGAAAGGAAAGGAGAAGCCGAAGGCTAAAGCCCGAGCCTTTACGATGACAAAGGATGATGCGATCGAGGACCCTGATGTGGTTACAGGTACCTTTTGTATCAACAATATTCCTGCTTCCGTATTGTTTGATTCTGGTGCTAGTATGAGTTTTGTATCTTCTACTTTCTGTGATGGGTTATCTGGGAAGGTTAAGAAGATAGATCGGGTATTTGACGTAGAGACGGCTATTGGTAAGATGACCAGGGTGACTAAGGCTATAGAAGATTGTTATATTGAGATAGAAGGTCATAAGTTCTCGGTACGATTGTTTCTTATAACCCTAGGAGGGTTCGATGTAGTCTTGGGAATGGATTGGTTAGTCAAATATGAGGCTAACATCATATGTCGACACAAGATGATATGTTTACGAGCATTGGATGGGAGTTTGGTTACGATCTATGGTGATAAAGTGATGTATGCGCGGTAGATTATTTTGATGATCAAGGCTGATGTTATGATGAGGCGAGGGTGTGTAGCCTACTTGACCTACGTAATTGAGGAACATACGGATATGAGGATGATTAATGATGTACCTGTGGTGCGTAACTTCCCCGATGTATTCCCTGAGGAATTGCCTGGATTACCACCGAAACAGGAAATTGAGTTCTAAATTGACTTAGTGCCGGGGGGCACAACCTGTCACCAAGACACCTTATCGTTTGGCTCCTACCGAGATGAAAGAGAAGATGGCCCAACTACAAGAACTTCTTGACAATGGTTTTATATGACCGAGTGTCTCTCCGTGGGGAGCACCGGTGCTGTTTGTTAAAAAGAAAGACGGAAGCATGCGAATGTGTATTGACTACAGGGGACTGAATAAGTTGACCATAAAGAACATGTATCCTCTACCTAGGATCGACGATTTGTTCGATCAATTGCAAGTTGCAAGCTGGGTCTCAAAGATAGATCTCCGATCCGGTTACCATCAGTTGAAAGTTCGAGAGCAGGATATTCCAAAGACTGCTTTTCGTACACGTTATGGACACTACGAGTTTCTCGTTATGTCATTTGGATTGACGAATGCTCCTGCAGCATTTATGGATTTGATAAACAAAGTATACCGATCGATGTTGGACCGGTCGGTGATAGTGTTTATTGATGATATTTTGATTTACTCAAGGAATGAGGGAGACCATGTTTGCCATGTACGTGAGGTATTGGAGATCCTGAGGAAAGAGAAACTTTATGCTAAGTTCTCCAAATGCGCCTGTTGATTATGAGAAGTACAGTTTCTAGGTCACGTGGTGAACCCAGAAGGCATTGTGGTAGATCCAGCTAAAGTTGAAACTGTTATGAAATGGAGCCCTCCGAAGTCGCCGACGGAAGTACGCAGTTTTCTTGGTTTGGCTGGCTACTATCGAAGATTTATTCAACACTTTTTCCAAGATAGTGACGCCACTGACGAAGCTCACGAAGAAAGATGTAAGGTACGAATGGGTTCCAAACCAAGAACAAGCGTTTTCAGTGCTAAAGGAGAAACTTACTCAAGCTCCTGTATTAGCATTGCCAGATGGAAATGATGATTTTGTTGTGTATGCTGATGCATCGTGACAAAGGTTGGGATGTGTACTGAAGCAAAGAGGAAGGGTGATAGCCTATGCTTTGCGCCAGTTAAATATTCATGAGGCTAACTACCCAACCCACGTTCTCGAACTCGCTGCTGTGGTGTTTGCATTGAAAATATGGAGGCACTATCTGTATGGGGTAAAGAGTACCGTCTATACCGACCATAAGAGCTTGAAATACTTCTTCGAGCAAAAGGATTTGAACATGAGACAGAGACGATGGGTTGAGCTGCTAAAGGATTATTACTATGATATTTTATATCACCCAGGGAAGGCCAATGTGGTGGCAGATGCTTTAAGTCGCAAGACCGAGCATCCTGCCATACTTTCTGAAGGAGCTCAAGCAGGTGCAACAGGAAGGATTGAAACAAGAGAATGTGGGTTTTGAACGTGTCTTCGGACAACTGAAGAATTTGGAAGACAATGACCATGGTGTGAAAGTACGATTCGGTCGTATGTGGGTACCCAAAAATGGGGACGTTCGATCGAGAATTTTAGATGAATCCCACAAATCACGTTATTCGGTGCATCCTGGTGCGATGAAGATGTATCAAGATCATTGAAAGGATTATTGGTGGCCGGGTATGAAGTTTAATGTGATGGAGTATGTGAACAAGTGTCTTACTTGTGCGAAAGTAAAGGCTGAACATCAGAAGCCCTACGGATATGTGCAACCTCTTGAGGTATCGGAATGGAAATGGGAACACATCACCATGGATTTCATCACCAAGCTGCCGATAACAGCTAAACGACATGATACCATAAGGGTGATTGTGGACCGACTGACGAAGAGTGCACACTTCCTCCCAATTAGGGAAAAGTATACATCCAAAAGATTATCTGATTTGTTTGTGAAGGAGATTGTGACTCGACATGGTGTTCCTGTCTCCATTGTGTCAGATCGGGATACGAGGTTTACTTCTAGATTCTGGAAGCAGTTTCATGATTCTATGGGGACGAGGCTAAATATTAGTACCGCCTACCACCCCTAGACAGATGGACAGTCTGAAAGAATTATTCAAACGTTGGAGGATATGCTTAGGGCATGCATTATCGATTTTGGAGGAAGCTGGGATGACCACTTGCCATTAGTGGAGTTTTTGTACAATAATAGCTACCACTCTAGTATCGGAATGGCCCCATACGAGGCGTTGTACGGAAGACGATGTAGAACCCTAGTATGCTGGGGAGAAGTTGGACAGAAAGAGATGGGAAACAAGGCTTCCGTGATCGATATGGCAGAGAAGCTACGGGTGATAAAAGCACGAAGGAAGGTAGCACAAGATCGCCATAAATCCTACGCTGACAAGCGTCGAAGACTAATGGAGTTCGATGTTGGCGATCGAGTGTTGTTAATGGTATCACCGTGGAAGGGGATCATTCAATTCCGAAAGCGAGGGAAGCTGAGTTCGAGATATATCGGACCATTTCAGATAAAGGCAAGTGTAGGAAAAGTCGTGTACAGACTGGAGCTACCAGAGGAGCTGAACGGAATTCATCCTAGCTTTCACGTGTCAAACCTTAGGAAGTGTCTGGCAGACGAGCAAGCACATGTTCCTTTGAATGACATTGAGGTAGATGACCGACTGAGCTACATTGAAGAACCGGTCGCGATTGTGGATATCAAGGAAAAACAGCTGCGGAACAAAATTGTTCGATAAGTCAAGGTTCAGTGGAAGCATCGGAAGGGCTCAGACACTACATGGGAAATGAAAGATGAAATGAGGAGGTCGTATCCTCATTTGTTCGATGTATAACGAGGCAGGTTTCGGGACGAAACCTATAGTAAGGAGGGAGACTTGTAACACCCCAAATTTTCTAAATACGTGTTTTTTGAACTTGCGAATAGGTAACGAATAAACTAACTTGTCGGAAAATAGACAGAAAATAAACCAAGTAAATTTCAGAGCCTTGTTCAGAGCCTTGGATCGACGACACTTCAATTCCTTCTAATATCTAATTAGGGTAGAGTGGTAAATATTCCTTGTTTGGAGCCCTGGTATAAATTCTAATACATCTCTTTATCACTGAAAATAAATAAATAAAAATAATATATTTAAATATTAATACGGTTTAAATGGTTTAAACCGAATAACCGAATAAACCGAATTGAAAAAATACTGGAACAGTAAACCGACTCGAAAACCGAATTCTCAATTCGATTCAGTTTATTTCGGTTACGGATAATGTTTGGATAACAGTTTTAAACAGTTTTTGGTTATTCTGAACACCCCTAGTTAAAATTCTCTCGAGTTATTTGAACGTGTAGAAAATCCCTTAGTAATGCTAGTCATGCAAGTGCAAACCTAGTTTATAATAAACATTCTAATTCAAGACGCAAAGTTATGATGTGGTCTCACGACCTAATCATGAATCCTCAATTCTAATAGTTAAGAGATATTACCAAAATTAGTAACCTTATAACAAATGTAATCATAACCCATGGAGGTTTCTATTCTTTTTAGAATACATGTTTTTGAATCACATTTGTAAAATTTTCAAATACTTTTTACAAGTCCCATCAATCATTTGAAAATTCTTTTATCCTTAAATATACAGGTATATGTGTATTATTTGTTAGGTGTGAAAGAGCTGATGGTCATAATCACAACATTTGAAGAATAACTGCCGAAGGTTTGTTTGTTGAATAAGAGTAAATTCTGACATAGAGGAAATACTGAAGACTAAAGATTGAAGTATAGAAGAACTAAAGATCAAGTCTTTGTAACATCTAGTTTTCCCAACAATGTATATATTATTATTTTATAATGTATACGTGCTTCCGTTTGCCTTAAACCAATGTTATTATACAATAAGTTTAGCAAAAACAGTAAAACAAACTAATTAAATAAGAGAATACGCTTATCAGAGCCGAGCAAATAAGTTATATTTAAGCATAACAAGAATGTAGAGATAGAAATGATCAAAATGAGTGTAAGCGAATTTTCGGAACAAAGCTCCGAAGAAATGTTACGACATGATGAAGTTCCGAAATGATTAGATATAAATAATAATAATATGAAATAAATAAAACTAAATAAAACTAATAATAATAAAATAAAACTTTAATAATGAACACGGCCGTGCCTCATGAGACATGACCGTACCTATACATCAACTAGTATGTGTTGATTGGTGACATGAGTATAAACACGTGGCATGACTGGAGAAAGGTAACATGGCACACAACAATGCCTATTTAGTTGAATATTTATTATTATAGGAGACCGCCAAAAATTAATAATATATATTATATTTGACCTTGCTCCGTTTTCAACAAAACTTGGGTAGAAATGTAGAGAATAATTAGCAGATTTCAATGGCATATTCGAAAGTTTTTAAAACATTATATACAAAAAGTTATAAGAGAAAAACAAGATTTAAGCAAAAGTAATTATAATAGTAGAATAATAAAAATAAAATAATAAAAAAATATCAATCAGAACGAAGAATGAAGAAAGAAGTTACGTACAGGATTCCAAATCATAAAATGGATGCGCGTCAATTATTTAAATACGTGGAGAACGAATGTTAATTTTAATAATAACTAATCAAATTTATAAACATCTATAAGTAGTCCTTTTTTGAGAATTGAATTTCCATTTTTCCAAAGCAACAAAACTGTGTCAAAATACTCTCTTAAAACCCCTATGCGAATACAGTAGTTACTAAATGTTCGTCCAAGGATTTTTAGGCGAGCATTGGCACGATCTATTTTGAGGTAATCACCCGTTACACTCTTATTTTAAATTTATTATTTAAATAGTATAGTCGAGATACTTTTTGTTTAAAAAAAAACTTATTTAGATTATGCGTGGAGGCTATTTTCTATATTTTTTTGTAAAATACGTAGTATGTAGAGATGCTGCTTAAATATTTTATAAAAACACATTTTTATAAGATGATATTATGTCCAGTTTGAAACTCTAAAATGATGTTTTATAAGCCAAAATTCTGCCCAAGTATTTTTAAGAAAACCAAAAATGCATAAGTCGTTGTGCTGTCCAATTAAAGACTTGAGTCAGTATTTTAAAATATAAAGAGTTACCTTTGGGTAAAACAGAATTACCTTTGGGTAAACAGAGTTACCTCTGGTAAAACAGAGTTACCTTCGGATAAAACAGAGCACGTTCGGGTGAACAGAGTTAACTTTGGGTAAAATAGAGCACTGTCAGGTGAACAGAGTTTTAATTAATGAATGGTTTTGGTATAATATGATATATGTATATTGATGTATGATTTTATGAAATGTTTTTGAAATATATGATTTGTGTAATAACCCAAATTTTCTAAATACGAGTTATTTGAACTTACAAATGGGTAACGAATAAACTAACTTGTCGGAAAATAGACGGAAAATAAACCAAGTAAAGTCACGAATTGTGTAGTCTAAATGGATTTCGAGAACCCTAAGTTCTCGAAATTTTGTACTCGAAAATGGCCCAATTTCGAGTACCCAGTTCGAGAACCTTGCCTATATATATGAGTGTCTTGGGAAGCGTGCACACCTTTGGCTGGAAGCACAGTTTCTCTCAAGTACTCGAATAGGAGTTCGAAAACTTCAAGAATCGTCTGTTGATCGCTCAAGAAGGAGAAAGAATGCACGAGAAACTACCAGAAGGATCATCTACCATCAAGTAAGTACTCTAAACGAAAAAGTTAGGATTTTTATACCAAAAGTGAACTTAGGCATAAAGCTCGAGACTTTGCGGTTCCACCGCATTGGTAAGGCCATAAGGAGCCTAGAACTAGCTCCCCAAAGTCTTAGATAGATTTCTTAGATGTTATGATGAAAATATGAGTACCAGCTCAAAATACAGTAGCCGAACCCCTTCGGGTATGTGGTTTCGAGAGCACTATTTCGAGAGCTGTGGTTCGTGAACTGTGTTTCGAGTACCACAGTTTCCTGTACAATGTTCGAGTACTCAAGTATTTCGTGAACTCATGGATTTCGTGTACAAGAGTACTTCGTGAACTTCAAGAGTTTTGAATACTAACAGTTTCGAGAACTTGATTTATTAGGGGGAACTAGTAGGCTATGAGGACTTAGGATAAGTTCTAAGTCTAAGAATAGAATGTAATGAGACCATGTACTGATGTAGGTTCTTAAGTATTAGCTAAGGAGTTCGGCTAAGAAGACAAGGATCTACTATCAGCTGAGTTCTAGATGCCCTATTTCAACACTTTACGTGTAACTACGTTTTGGGCCGACATACATGTTGTTAATATGTTTATGATGCTATGTGCCTATGCTATGATGATGAATGTTCGATGTATGATGAAATACGCATGAGAATATGCTAAGTATGAAGAATGCATGATAAATGAGTTATGATGATGAATAGTATGACGATATGATATGATGATGATTGTATGATAACATGCATCATGATGATAACTATGCTGATAGTTGTAGAATGAAATTATAAGATCCTAGGTTGCTAAGATGGAAGTATGATGATATGACTATGATACTAGCATGATATATATACATGATACCATGATGTTATGATATGATGATGATGCTAGTATGACATGCGTATGATGCTAGGATGTATGATGATATGACGAAATGATGCTAGCATGACATGTTCATGATGCCATGATGACTATGATGAGCGATGTCATGTTGCTAGCATGAAATGTATGATGATTATAGTGAATGATGATGTGATGCTAGTATATCACGCATGATGACTAGACGATGATTCCATACTTGCTATGGGATATATATGAATGATGCCCCATTACTTGCACTGGGTAAATATGAAAGTCAAGCTGACTATAACAGGGTGTGTACAGACGATTGGGCTATAAACACGAAGTCGACCGGACTATAAACATGCAGCCGATCGGGCTATAAAAACGGAGTCTACCGGGTTATAAACATGAGAGTCGATCGGACTATAAACATGGAGCTGATCGGGCTATAAAAATGGAACCAATTGGGCTACAAAATGGATTCGACCGAACTATAAACATGAGAGCCGATCAGGATATTAACATGGAGTTGATCGGGCTATAAACACGGAGCCAATCGGGCTATAAACACGGAGCCGATCGGGCTATAAACCTGGTAAGAGTCAATCGGACTTTAAACACGTTTATGATGATTTATAAAACTAGAACTCACCAGCATAAGTTGACATTTTAGCATGTGTGTCAGGTTAAAGCTATGTTAAGAAGAGGCTTGGAGCTTGGGCATCAAGATAGAGAATCCGATGGTGCTAGCAATCATAAATGTTTTGATACAATTTATTTTAATATATATTTTACTTGACAAAGTTTTAATTTTCGCTGCATATTTATGAAAGTTTTAAGTTTAAGAGCTATGTGTTATGAAGAAAACAAACCTCTGTGTGGCACCCGGGATCGGGGCCTCTCAATTTGAAATGAAAAGATGTTTACTAAACTTAGAACTCACCAGCATAAGCTGACAACTTTTAACATGCACATCAGGTAGAGATGGTGAAGCCTTAGCTAGTCGATGCAAGAAACAGTTAGCATAAATGACACTCGATGGATGCTGGCTGCAGGTTTTGAGAAGACTGGCATGAATGTAGATCTTGTAAAGAATAAATAAAATTGGTTGTGTAATAGATATGTAATCAGGCTTACTTATGTATAATATGTTTTATTTCCGCTATGATTGAATTATCTCTATTTAATCATTGTGCTTTTGAGTAAATCCGATGAAGTAACGTGTCTCGAGAGACAGGCATTACAATTTGGTATGAGAGCACTTGTTTAAGAGATTTAGGTACTCAAGCGGTAACTAAACTTAAACTAGGACTCTAGGAGAACATAGGAATGCCAGTCAAAGCAGCCGCATGCCAGCCACAGAGGATACATCAAGCATTTAACGAATGAAACTTTTGACACATGCGTAAATGCTAAAAATTAATTGTAATTAGCTACTACAATTGAGGTTTGGCATTTGCAAATAATGCTAAAGTTTGATCCGTTATTTGTAAAGGTGTTGTAAGTTAAGGGTTAAGTTTGGATATTATTATATATATTAAAAACCAAAGATTCTTTGTGTGAGGAAAACTACTGTTCCTTTCCTACTACTTGCAATGCATCAGGTACAACTCCACTTTTCTTATGCCTTCATCTCATTCACAGAGATTTCTTCATCTTCATGGATTTACTTCCCCTTCTTCCTGGTACATCATCAGACCATCACCTTTCTTAAAAAGAAAGTAGCAACTTCCCTTCTGTGTCGCTTTAGTCGTCTCACCGCCCCCTTCTTCCTTTCTTGCTCCTAAATCTCGACTACCTTGCTCTGATGACGCCCAGATACGCCTCATCTCACCACTTGCCTCTCTCTCTCTCTCTCTCTCTCTCTCTCTCTTTCTCTCTCTTTGTTTGATGGCTTTGTTCCGTTTCTGGAGTCTAGGGTTTTTCGATTTGAAGGGGCCCCCAACATTCCGGTTGTTCTATGGTTCTCAGCCCCATTTGCGAGGGTCATGACTTTGTGAGTTGCCTTATATGTACCTGATTTTGGTTATTGCTTCTTTGGCGGTGGCGGAGTTCTCGACAAAAGAAAAGGTTTTCTTACGTTTGAGATGAATCTTTGTGGAGTAATCTTCATATACATTTTGTTTCAATTGTTAACACCTATAGGAATTAGGTGAAGCCCTTGGTAAACACTGACGGAGGTATTAGGTATTTCTAGAAAAAATGGACATAGCTAGAGGAAGAAAAAGATGGGAAAACAGTGCCATGGCGACATATATCATGGCAAGTATTGTGTATAATTTAGAAAGTTGTAAAGTAAGCTTCAGAACCTCATTTTATTATCATGTCAGTATACGTTTGTAAAGTAACATTGATTTGGAAATTGTGTTTTAGGGATCTTGATTTAGATCATTATGTAGAAGATAATTTGGTTCATGGATTATAAACAATGACTTTCTTATAACAAATTTAGAGCTATGATCATTATCTCGAGGGTTATAAATTATAAACTATAAATTTGCATGTTAATTCCATACATATGTATCTGTTATGTTTTAACTTTACTTTCCTCTGAATGTGCCATTTGGTTTGTATTAGTGTACTTATTTAACAATGTGACCAGAAAGCAATATGATATATTAGAATTGGTGGCTACAGGGACATGTCAGAGTGGTCTTGCATTTCTAGACTAAAGAACTGTGACTTGGATGTGAGCCTAACAATCCAGGAAAGTCTTTGTCAACAAAAAATTACATGATCAAATACTTTTTCTTTCTTTTATTTTTTGAAGTTTAGCTTTATAAACCTAAATAAGTTTTTTTTACTATAAATCAGGGAAACAAAGTAGAGGAGTTAGGATAGCAGATCTTATGCTTTTTCAGGTTTAATGATATTGATACAACATGTTGGTGTTAAATCAAGATCAATATGATAGATTCTCGATAATGTAAGCCTTAAACTGAAGATCAAAAAAGAATTTCTAAAAAGAATTTTTTTCATCCGGTTACCTTCTATAGGTAAATAAAACTGTGATCTACTAGAATATCCAAAATGTGGTATATGGTGTGTCTACATATTTATGTGCTAGGGTCCCATTGATAACATTTTTTGGTCACGGATAGGATTTTGAATGCAATTTAAGTTTAACCACATTGTGACCGGGTAGGATCTTGAATATAGTTCAAGTTTAACCACATTGTGATCCCAAAGTAGGTGATATGTTATGTCAATAACTTACATCTGATTCCACGGTATGCTTATTTTTACCTCCATAGGTATTGTAGATTTGGTTTTAAAGCAGATCAGCATCAATCTTACACATACATAGACCATTGGTACCCCAGTAAGTTTTCTTTAGATGAATAAGACACGACCTTTACTAAAATTTCCTATTTTCATAAAAGCGATCCGAGAAATCGCAATGTTTAGAACTTCTTCTTGAACTGCATTTGAATCACCAGTTCTGCCAAAGATTGCTTCAATGAAATGTGTTGATTATGCTTTGAGTACTAACAACATGGAAAATAATTGCATGGATTTTGACATTTGTTTGAAGGTAATATGCAAGGTAACTATCTTAGCTCTTTAAAATGTTCTTATTCAAAATTTTTATAATAGTCAAGGGGATCCTCTATTTAAGGAGATTGATAATAAATTAATAATGATAATGAGTAAAAACTCTTTTCTAAGAGAATAATCAAGGGAAACTCTTTAACAATTATGATAATTTTGAAAGGTTCTCATGTTATATGAAAATTCTAATTTGTTTATTTAATCCAGCCATGAATCAAGATGAAATAGGAATATAAAATGCTTTTGTTAGTTTCGTTTTTACTAGGTATTTGTGAAACCATTCTTATTATTGGACTTTCATTTTAGACTTATGACCACGAGCATATCAAACATGTATGGAAGCCCATACATGTCGTCTTTGACGTGATTGTTAGTGAAATATTTCATCTATATGATTTTTTCTGTTATTCATGCTTGCACGCAATTTATTTATTTTTTTTGGTCATTTGGTTTATGACTTTATGCTTAAGTAGTTTGTCTTTGATGTTACTAGCCCGTCATTATCAGAGAGGAGAGGAAAAAACTCCATTTTTCCTTCCAATTCCACAAACCAGTAGCGAAATTAATAAAACCCATTTATATTTGGATTGTTGAATGAGAGAGCAAGAACTACCCACCACCTGTTTGTTTTAATTTGTCTATAGGTATATGCTATTAGGGTTTATTTTCAAATTTTAAACTTGTTGTTATATGTTATGTGTTATATAACTTAATTCCTCATGTTATATCATATAAATTAATTCCTCATGTTTTTTAATCTTTCATGCAAAACTGGATATTGATTTTAAGTTGTAACAATTGCTACAAAATGGAATTTGGATGTTAGAAATTGCTCTATCTATAAATTATGTTAATATGGTTCAGATGTTTATTTTTGTTTCTTTTTATAGGTAAAAATTGAGTTTTCAAGGGATGATGATTGCAAATTCCATGCTTCTTCTCAACTCACATGCCTGACAAAGTAGTTTACCGGTAGTTGATAAAATAAGAAGATCCATAAAAAGATGATTACCTCTTTCTTAGTTAGTCAATTGCAGAAATGGATGATAATCAAGTCTGAGTCGTGTATTTATCTATCACTAAATTCTGAAATTTTAAGTAGGTTTTGAGAACGTGTCGTTTACCTGTATCAGTATAAACAAACAATACATTTCAGGTAAGTGTAACGGACTCGACGCAACGCGCGGGTCCTAAATCCTAGTTCAATATAAACATGATTGAATATAAGCTGGAAGATGATGTCGTAGTAAATAACTAATTACATCCTAGGTTCTGTAATTGATTATTTATTATACATTCGTACTATGGGATTACTACTTATCATACAAATATTGAATTATCCTATACCTTAATTGTAGGATGGCCAATAGAGAACGTGCTCTAGATGGAAATATCGATCGTGATACCGATAGACCCCTAATTAGAAGAGGAAGTACTCGATTAAATCCAAATTTGGAAGATGAAGTACACATTGAAACAAATGAAAATTCTTATGAGAATCACGGAGCCAATGATCAACCAGACCAAATGGAAGCAAACTTTGTAAGAATGCTTAAAGCGGCAATACTAGAAATTGCTGCAAAAATACGTCGACAAGAGAAGGATAGTAATGGTAATCACTTTGGCGCTGATAACAATACGGGAATAGAGACAGGTGCAGCTATGGGAAATAGAGCTACTCAAATTGTCGTACCACTCACTGCTGTTAGACAAGAAGATAAAAAGAAAGGGTGCGATTACAAGATCTTCAAGAGTTGTAACACTCCTTCATTTGATGGAAATAAAGATTCAGTGACAGCACACCAGTGGCTTCATGATATGGAGTCCATGATCAAGATTAGTGAGTGCAATGATAGCTAGAAAGTCAAGTTTGCAGCTCATTCCTTTGTATATGAAGCTCTGTTTTGGTGGGACACAATTCAGCAAGCGATGGGGGAGCATGCAGCAGAAGCTCTAAGTTGGGAACGTTTCAAGTGTTTAGTGTTAGCAAAATTTTGTATGAAGTTTGTTGTAGATAAGATGGAGAAAGAATTCATAAATCTAGAGGTCGGTACTATGACTTATCAAGAGTACACGACTAAGTTTAATGAGATGTCCAGACTTGTACCTCACTTGGTAACACCAGAGGAATCCCGAATCAAGCACTATATTTAGGGTGTCCGTCGGAGGTAAGGATATTAGTTAAATGTTCTGCACAAGGAACCTATCAGTCTGCAGTAGAGCTTACAACAGAAGTATTCGAAGAAGTTTACAGGCTAGGAGGGAGGCCCATGAAAATTAAGAGGAAGTGGGGAGATTACTCTCAAGTTTTTAAGAAAGACAATTTTAAACCAAAAAAGATATCTGGAAGCTGTCTAACAGTTTGTAAGATATGTGACCGGATGCATAGTGGAAACTATAGAATGGGGATGAATGTTTGTTTCAGGTGCGGCAAGGAGGGGCACTATGCCAACAAATGCCCAACTGTGAAATGTTTAGATTGTGGAAAACAAGGTCATCGGGCAACAGAATGCCCAAATAAGAAAATGGATATGGTTCCAAAACTTAAGGGGAGAGCTTTTACAATGACCATTGGTGCAGCTAAGAAAACCCCATATGTCGTGTCGGGTACGTTTCTTATTAATAACATGCCCGTTACTATATTATTTGATTATGGTGCCAGTAGGAGTTTTATATCTGTTAACTTTTGTATACTGCTTAATAAGATCCCTAAAAAGATAGATACCCTACTAGAAGTTGAAACGACACTAGGAAAGAAGGTAGTTATTTCTACCATTGTTGAGGGTTGTTCTTTTGACCTTGATGGTCATAAAATACCCATTAACCTTTACCCAGTAACTTTGGACGGGTTTGATACCGTGCTGGGCATGGATTGGCTAACAGAACACGAAGTTGAAATATTATGTAAAAAGAAGATGATTCAACTCCAACTGCCTGATGGAGATCGGATTATTATCTTTGGAGATCATACGAGCTCTTCTATAAAGATCGTTTCAATGCTGAAGGCCCAGAAGTTTATGAATCAAGGTTGCAAAGCTTATCTCGCATATGTGGTCGATAATAAGGTGAAGACGAAAGAACTAAAAGATATTCCGGTGGTATACCAGTTTCCCGATGTGTTTCCTGACGAATTACCGGGTATGCCTCCAGAACGAGAAGTAAAGTTTCGAATTGATCATTTATGAGGAGCTAAACCAGTTGCGAATACACCTTATCGACTTGCACCCTCAGAGATGAAGGATTTAATGTCGCAGTTGCAAGACCTATTAGACAAAGGTTTTGTGCGAGCAAGTGTTTCGCCTTGGGGAGCTCCAATATTATTTGTAAAGAAGAAAGACGGGAGTATGCGAATGTGCATAGACCACAGGGAGCTAAATAAACTCACAATATAGAATAAATATCCTCTTCCTAGAATCGATGACTTGTTTGACCAGCTACAAGGAGCGAGTTGGTTCTCCAAAATCGACCTACGTTCGGGCTATCATCAGCTGAAGGTGAGAGAAGAAGACATATCAAAGACTGCATTAAGAACAAGATACAAACATTATGAGTTTTTGGTAATGTCGTTTGGTTTAACTAATGCCCCAGCATCATTCATGGATCTCATGAATAGGGTATGTTGGCCAATTCTTGATAGGTCAGTGATTGTGTTCATCGATGATATTTTGATATATTCTAAGAATGAACAAGACAATGCCTGTCACCTAAAAGAAGTTTTGGAGACATTGAGAACAGAGAAGTTGTATGCCAAATTCTCAAAATGTACCTTTTGGTTAAGAGAAGTACAATTTCTTGGTCATGTAATCAATGCTAATGGAATCCTGGTTGATCCAAATAAGATCAAGTTGGTGAAAAAATGGAATCCGCCAAAGACACACACTGAAGTTCGCAGCTTTCTGGGTTTGGCAGGTTACTACCGACGATTCATCCAAGATTTCTTGAAGATTGCTTCTGCTATGACCAAGTTAACCAAGAAGGAAGTAAAGTTTGAAGGGGATCCTGAACAAAAATATGCATTTGAACAACTTTAGAGACGATTAACACAGGCCCGAGTTCTATCATTACCTGATGGCACATAAGACATGGTAATCTACTCTGACGCGTCATATCAGGGTTTGGGTTGTGTTCTGATGCATCGAGGCAAAGTTATTGCTTATGAGTCATGACAATTAAAAACACATGAAACAAATTACCCAACACACGACTTGGAATTGACTGCAGTCGTGTTTGCACTAAAGATATGGAGGCACTATTTGTATTGTGCCAAATGCACCATATACACTGATCATAAAAGTCTAAAGTATTTCTTTGAACAAAAAGACTTGAACATGAGACAACGTAGATGGCTAGAGTTGATTAAGGATTATGATTGTGAAATTCTATACCATTTAGGAAAGGCCAATGTAGTGGCCGATGCGCTGAGTCGCAAGGGTGATTTTTCTCCAATATGAGTGAAATCTTATGCATTGGTTATAACATCAGATTTTCTGAATCAACTCAAAGATGCACAACAAGAAGCATTGAAAGAAGAGAATGTGATGAGTGAAAGAATTTTTGGTCTGATAACAAAGCTTGATGAAAACGAGTTTGGAATCAAAACTCGTTACGGTAGGATGTGGGTTCCACAATATGGGAACATCAGATCAAGAATTCTCGACGAATCACACAAGTCAAGATATTCTGTTCATCCCGATACTACCAAAATGTTTCAAGATCTATGCAAGCATTACTGGTGGCCAGGAATGACATTCAACATATTACAATACGTTAACCGATGTTTGACTTGTTTGCAAGTGAAAGCTGAGCATAAAAAGCCTCACGGATGTTTACAGCCTTTGGAAGTTCCTGAATGGAAATGGGAACACATCACCATGGATTTCATTACAAAGCTACCGCGTACAACTAAATCAACATGATTCCATATGGGTGATTGTAGATCGACTGACGAAGAGTGCTCACTTCTTACCAATACGTGAGACATATTCGTTAGAAAAGTTATCGGAATTGTTCGTAAAAGAAATAGTTGCACGTCATGGAGTACCACTCTCGGTTGTGTCGTGTCGCACCCCGAGCCGGCGGGGTTGGATCAGAATCCCCGTCGGGCGGAAGGTTCCCGGGGCGCGATATCGTGAGTGATAATCGAAATGATCAGATTGTTTACATTGCACATGATATAAATGAGAAATGCTAAATAGAATATAATTACCAGGTTAAATTACATCCGTATCGTTCATAATTTAACAATGTAAATCTATCATAAACATCATAAAATATCTATCTTGTAACTGCACAAGATATACAAAATAATTGTATAGTGATGTACCAAAAGTATGCAGGTCCAAAAATACTAAGTCTTCTATCTGAAGTCCTAGTCCAAAAGCATAAGCTTCTTAATTGACCTGTTCGTCACATAAGAAATCATGCAAAAATAAAATCAACACATGGTTGGTGAGTTCATTAAGTTTTATAAAAATGAGTTTGAACAACCTGAATGACAACCTTAACCTCACCATTAACCACCTATACCATCCAGTTCAGTATGTTTATATATAGGGCATATGTAGGGTTGAACTTACTGTCCACCCAGCCACCGTCCCACCACATACTAAACCACATGATATATTGTTCCTGGTGATAATTAAGCTTTTCACTCCTACCATTTACCCATTATTTCTTCAGTTCTTTGTTCCTGTAAATAAAATCAATTGAAATCCCTATTGATTTCATGAGTTCATCACACAAAAATGATCAACCACAGCAATTGTAGAAACCATTATAAATGTTTAATTAAATAATTAAATAAACATTTAATAAAATCTAAGTCCTAATGATTGGGCCTTGGTCAACTCGAGTGGACTAGTCTATCAATCAAGGTTCTTAGTAGTTAGGGGATTCTGTAAATATCATCAAACACATGACCTACAAATCAAACGGTCCAGCTAGGACTTCTTGAAATGTAGGGTTTTTGTTTCTTACTTGATTCGTTTTGTTTCGTCCCTTGTTTCGTCCCTTGTTTCGTATATTTTCGTTGGCATATGTTATCTTTGATATTTCCCAGACTTTTCCCTGAAAATGATTTGTTGATTCGTCTAGTTTTGTTGTAAGATGTACTTGATTCGTTGATCGTCAAACACTTGGTTCGCTGAACATCGAATATTAGTTTCGTCAAAGGAGTTTCGTTTGATTCGTTGAACTCACACACTTGTTTCGTCAATATAGTTTCGTTTGATTCGTTAAAACGTTTAGTTTAACCCAATTATCCACTTAAATTATAAGTAGATAAGCTTAGTAAAAACCTTCATAAAATTTACCTAGACATGATCTAGGATAACATTCATATATACAAGACATATAGAATTTAAAAGCATTTAAGTAAAATATAATCCAAAGTAAATAATTTACGCATGCTTCTCAGCCCCGCGTTTGAAAACAAAATGTTTAGAAAAGGGGCAATGAACTCACCTGTGTTGCTATGTAAATGATCTATCACAAAATGCGTGCTCGTTCTGGTAGCTTAGGTTTCTTCAGTTCCTGAGTTGTTTTTTTAAAAGAATTCGGATATTATAAGTATACGTATGAATTGTCGTATCTAAGGGTTTAATCTCAATATGCAACTAAGTGTCCTATGTACTAATATGATTCTAAGATTGCATCTAACTAATCTACCTTAATTACCCATTTGTAACTCGTTCCCCATAGTTAATCCTTACAAGTTCTTAATTAAATCACTTTTATTAAATTCATTTTAGGTAAAAGAATCATTTAATTTAATTTAAACAAGCCTTCACTTGCATTTCTTTTAGTGAACATGATTAATCTAAAAGAATTGGTGTTCCTCCGTGATGGCTTGGACTAAGCCCCTTGGGCCCATTTCGGCCTATCACCACATCCTTTTGATTATGAAACAACCCTTTGTTTGGTTCCTTGTGCAATCCATTTTAAATAGTTCATATGATCTTATAATGAAATTTTTCATTATCATAAGTTGTTTAAAGATTAATATTGGTTTTAAGACCAATATTCTTCTCCGTAGTCCATGATTTTTATTCTTTAATAATATCCCATACATGTTGTGCTCAATTGATGATCACTATCTGTATTTGAGCCATAACAAGGTTTACAATATCCCTTGTCATCCCAAACCCAAATCTATTAATACTTATTATTATTACTATAGCCTTAGTATGTTTCGCATGTAACCTTACTAACTTTCCATTCCTGTTGATCCTAACCAATTCCATTCGAAGGTTTAACCCATAACCCTTTAACCCATTCTCGATTTATGTCCCCTATTGTTCAACCCATGTTAGCTCCTATAAGTCACACATTGGTTTTATGTAAGGGAGACTCTAGTTAACATCTCATGCACACACACACATAAGGAATCTACCCTATGCATGCTGAGAATCATAAAATTTCGATAACAATTTGATTCAGCAGCCCCAAGCAGCGAACCTGTTGATATCCACCATAGGTTTGGCGAACCCTTAGGGTTCGTCTATAATAGCTCGGTCAAGGGTTCATAGAAGCCCTAGGTTCGCCGGGTTAAGGGTTGGACTGCCAAGGTTCGTGGGTATTTATAGGTTCGTCAAAGGGTTCGGCTAAGATGCATGAGGTTCGTTTAGATACTGGGTTCGGCTGGGATGACACCTACAGCTCATGCAGGTTCAGCTATATTCAAAAGGTTCGGCCGATCATAGTTGTACACGAACCCGCATCGTCCCTGTTCATCCTCGATCCAATCCTGTTATAGGTTAGTTCCTAATGCTTCCTAGTCGATTACCCCAGTTTATCTAAATGTTGTGGGGTGTTTACATCGATTAAGACAGCCATAACTACAAGGGTTCGTGATACCCCTAAAAACCGAACAAAAATTGAAGATTTACCTTGAATCCAACTAGAAATGGGTGAGATCATCTATAGAGAAGGTGGAGAGATGGGTTTTTAGAGAGAGAGAGAAGTCAAAAACGAAATGGGGAAGAAAGAGGGGGGTGGTGGTTGGTTGGTGTAGTCTTTATGACTACATTTAATGAATTAAATCACCCGGTGGTTCGGTCTCGATCGGTTTCGAGTAAAACGTCGATTCCTCGTTACGAAACGACACGATTTATAAATTAAGATTTCTAAATCTATTTTAAGTGGTTATTCCTAGTAAATTAACTAATATCTTTTATTTATTTTATATTTTCAAAATATTAATTTGCTGTTTTAATTGAATCGTACGGTTGTCACGCGTATTCGTTCGAATCATCTCTCGTACGAACACGTCGATAACTATACTTTTCAATATTGTTTTCTAATTATCGGTTATTATTCAGAACTGTAACATCACTGTAATTCCGGTCGTCCGTACATATGTACGATTGTAATGTTACGACCAGAGATTTGTAATTATTTATGATGATGCATTATTTGATGATTATCACTGTTATTGGTTTACATACTTCGAATATATTATTATACGCGTAAACCATGGGGAGTTTAGTTGTAACCCAACTAAACAGATCCAGAGAGTTTATCGCTGTTGAATTCATGGATATTAGATTACTGGTTTGGAATGGAAAGGAATTTGAGTTGTTAATGGGTTGGTTGCTAAACAAAGTCAAGGACACATGGTCATGGTTTATCGAAATAGCGGTGGGACGGTGTCGGGGAGGTTGCGATCTACCCCTGCATATGCCCTATACATATGCATATTTCGGTCTGTCATGGATGTGTCAGTGACTTGGTTTAGTGGGTTTAGGATTGGGATCTTAATATTAAAGTTAATAAAGTAATGGAAGTATAATTGGAAATGATAACACGGTGGTGAGGTTACGAACATAATTTAAACGTGAATATTAATTCAGAAATATTAACTTAAAAAGTGTATTCGCGTGGGTGACGATTCACACGAATATAATTATTAAGAATAATATTCTGAAACGATATTCCATAAATGGTAAATCGAATCGAAATACGATACGAGCGTTGGATTCGCAAAGGTGATGATCTTTACGAATACATACACAAGTAATGCGTTTCGACGAGATAACAAAATAATATCAAACGATATTAAATTAATAAATGAAATTTTAAAACGTTTATTAGGAATCACAACTTTAAACGAAAACGAACAAATTAACTTATTTAAATAATTGATTTGATAAAAACAAACGGAGACAATTTGTTTAAACGATTGTTCTTTAAAATCATTTTATACTACAAAAATATATTTATTTAAAGGATTTATGTTTAAATATGTTCACGCGAAGAACCGAGAAATTCTATAAAGATTAACGCGCATTAAATGAAATCGTTTTACGAAATGATCTGATTAAAAACATTTTATTAAAAAAATGTAATTAGATTATTTTAAAAGTGTTATGTTATAAAAATATGATGAGTTAAAACCAAACAATTAACGGGTTTTATCGCGATAAAAACGAGACTAAACACGCGGGGATCGACCGGGCTATAAAAGCTCATTTGTTTTTCTTCTTCCTCATATCTTGAAAGAACTCTCTCTCTCTAAACACACACCCACGCTACTTTTTCACTCTAGAAACTTCTCTCTGCGATTTCTCTCTCGTTGCTCAACGGAATCGCAAGATCTTGGTGTCCACGCGCTCGTGTGATCGAGGGGAACAAGAAGATATAAAGAAACCTAGCTGTTGATTGACATTTTTGAGGTAAATCTAGGTTTTATTTTCGGTTTTTGTTAAAAAACTTAATGTGTTCGAGTTGCTATCAAGTCTCCACGGAGTCTAGGGTTTTATGTGTGTGAACCGAGTTAGTTTAAACCTAAGGGAACCCACTGATGAACCTACAACTGATGGGGATCGAATCTGGAAATGATGGACAGCCATGGGCGATTGGTTCGTGACTAACAGGTCGGCCGAACCTGTTAGGTACTGGCCGAACCTTTATTTTGAATTAGCAAGGGACGAACCTATTACTACATCATGAGCCACGAACGCTCGAACATCACATAAACCTGGAACGAACCTTCTTGGCTCACGAGCCCTTGTGAGCGGGAACGATGTGGCCGAACCCTGTTGGGTGGCCGAACCTTGGAAGCGAGGGTGGTTCAGCCGAACCCTAACCGGACCTTTCGGAACCCCACGAACCCTTTGAGCCGAATCTCTTATTAGGCGAACCTTGTGCTGTTTAACTAAGTGCAGCCGAACCTACCCCTAGCCACGAACCTAGGGAGAACCTCATGGTCTGTGAACCTGTTGCCGTGAAACCCTAATGCTACGAACCTTCCAAGTGTAATGGGCCGAACCTTGGTCATGTGGGGGCCGAACCTATGCTCTATGTTGAAAGGTTCGCTGCTGTCATGGGCTGATAAAGCACGAACGATAAACTAGGGTTATGAGAGGGGCTAAAGAGCATGAAAAGTCATCCATAATCGTGCATGCATGAACAAGTTAACCCACCACCTTTTCTCTCTCTAAAGACTTAAGGGTTATGGCGTTTAAGTATATATATATCAAAAATATATTTTTATGCAATTTACCTAATTATGGATCCTTGAACCTAAGGATTGAATCCTATAAAGGATAAGTATGGTGGTTGAATAATTTAATATGCATGCAAGAATGGATACGCGTATGATTCAGGATATCACTCTCTATCATACTAGTTCATAAGAAAAACACATAATATCTCAAGACTTAATTATCACCAATGAATAATAGGAACTAACAAGTGAGATTTAAATTGTATAGTGACCAATGACAAACCTTAGGTGTCACCGTGTAACAGGATTAACTGAACCAAGTTGACAAAAGAATTGATACATAAGGACACCTAATGGAAACAAAATGCATATACTTATGAACACATTTACAAAATAAACTACAGGTTGATTGAGTTGATTGGTTTCATTTACGTGAGCGCGCATATTACAAGATTACTAAATCTATGGACTCAGGTGAGTTCTCATACCCTCCCTTTTAAACTGTTTTGTTTTAAACTCGGAGGTGAAACATGTATACCAATTTTTAATATTATTTTGATAACACATGGGTGATACCTGTTTATCAATACGATATTCATATTATGGGATTATCACTGTATATGGATTAACATTGATTATTATAACTCCGTGTGGCATTTCAGATGACCTCGGTTATCCGAAATGATCACATGTATTGTCACGTGGGTTACCACAATTCCGTGTATCGTTGTGTTGACTTCGGACTTCCGAGACGATTACATGTATTGTCACTTGGATTATCATAACTCCATGAGACCTTGTTGTCGACTTCGGTCATCCACAATGGTCACATGTATTGTCACGTGGTTGGATACCACTCCATGAATCATGTCTTTAGCTTCGGTTAATCACAATGATCTCATGTATAGTCACTTATACTATTTGAGAATATTGATGGTTGAATGTGTTGAATGGTTATGTGGTTGATTATCTATGATTATCTATGACTGTCTATGATTATATGAGATATGTGATAATGTGTTTGTGTTTTGTGTGTTTAGGTTATGGAATGGACTATCTCACAGGTATTCATGTGGATTTTCTCAAGAAACTCTAAACTTCTATAATCATTTCATAAAACCTTTTTAAATATAAAAACTTATGATTACTCACAAACTACTTTGTAGTTGACACTTGATTTTCTTACATGTTTCAGGTAATGAAGCTAAGTAGGTTGAGGAAGATGAACTCACACTTTTGGACATCATCATATAGGATCTTGGACTTAGCTAATTAACTAAAATTCTGGCGATTTGAATTTAGTTAGATAGCTAATTCTTTTTTGTAATTGATGTAACTAATTCATGATAGACATGATTTTTGTGTATTTAATTTGGTTGATTGAATGATATGTGATGATTTAATTTAGATGCCCACGAGCTTTTGAACAATCTACACATCCCTCGTGGCATCCTGACGTTTTCGCCATCGGTCGGGGTGTTACAAGAACGGTAAACCTTCAGATATATTCGTACAGATCGTCACCTATACGAATAACCCGTCAATTTAGCATTCACATAACAACATCCAATCTGTTTTGTTCTATACAACCTCACGTACGTTTATACATAATAAATCCTAATAAAAAAATCCCATGATGGTTCTGTGTTGCCAGATCATTATCTGACTGATTAACCATGTTTTCTGAACT
This sequence comes from Mikania micrantha, assembly GCA_009363875.1. Classification (NCBI taxonomy): domain Eukaryota; kingdom Viridiplantae; phylum Streptophyta; class Magnoliopsida; order Asterales; family Asteraceae; genus Mikania; species Mikania micrantha. The sequence continues at coordinate 30,278,676 of CM018688.1, forward strand.
TTGTTTCTCTGAATTGATTCTAAATTCCCCTTTTGTTACATGAAATGATAATGATAATTGATATGAATATGAAATGCACTGTAATGTATATAGTTCGTACCTGATTACTGTTCTTGTTACTGTTTAAGATCACTGTTCCGGTACGTTTCCAGCACTGATGTTACAGTCTCCCCTTGTTAGAGAAATTTCGTCCCGAAATTTAAGAGTTGTTATCGGGTACAGCTTCCTCTTCAAACAGTTGGGGATACTTTGACTTCATGTGATCTTCACGTTTCCAAGTAAACTCGGGTCCGCACCTTCAATTCCATCGAGCCTTTACAATCGGAATACGGCTTCGCCTTAGTTGTTTAACCTTGCGATCCATAATCTCCAAAGGTTCCTCGATAAAGTGTAATTGTTTGTAGACTTGAATATCTTCAATTGGAATGACGAGTGATTCGTCAGCAAGGCATTTCTTTAAGTTTGAGACGTGGAACACGTCATGCACACCACTGAGTTCATCTGGTAATTTCAGCCTATACGCCACAGGACCAATACGCTCGATGATCTCGAACGGTCCCACGTATCTTGGTGCTAATTTGCCTTTCTTTCCGAAGCGTACAACGCCTTTTCATGGGGATACCTTCAACATTACACGGTCTCCCACTTGGAATTCCAACAGCTTGCGACGTTTGTCGGTGTAGCTCTTTTGTCTACTCCTTGTTGCTTGTAGTCTTCTTTGAATCTGAGCAATCTTGTCGGTAGTCTCTTGTACAAGTTCAGGTCCAGTTATACGGTTATCTCCAACTTCAGTCCAACAGATCGGTGATCGGCATTTCTGACCATAAAGAGCCTCGAATGGTGCACACCTGATACTGCTGTGGTAACTGTTATTGTAGGAGAATTCAATCAGTGGCAAATGGGAATCCCAATTCCCACCGAAATCCAACACACAAGTTCTTAACATATCCTCTAGGGTCTGAATAGAACGTTCGCTTTGACCGTTCGTGTGTGGATGGTAAGCTGTACTTAGATTTAACTGCGTCCCTAGAGACTTATGCAATGACTTCCAGAACCTTGAGGTGAATCTACTGTCTCTAACAGAAATAATAGACAATGGCACACCGTGGCGTACCACTATCTTATTGATGTACAGTCTTGCTAGTTTATCCATTGTGAAAGTCTCATGCATTGGCAAGAAGTGAGCAGATTTTGTCAAACGATCAATGATAACCAAATTGTATCATGACCACTGGAAGTGCTGGGTAGCATGGTAATGAAGTTCATAGCTATTTGTTCCCACTTCCAGAGCGGAATCTCAAGCTGTTCCAGTAAACCAGACGGTCTCTGGTGTTCCGCCTTTACCTTCGCACATGTGAGACACTGACCGACGTACTCGGCTATGTCCTTCTTCATCCCAGGCCACCAATAAAATCCACGCAAGTCTTGGTACATCTTATCAGCGCCTGGATGAAAAGAGTATTTAGACTTGTGTGCTTCATCAAAGATAAGTTTTCTCAATTCGTCTACCGCCGGAATCCATATACGATCCTGGTAGTAGATCATTCCATCAGGCTTAGTCTCAAGGTGTTTCTCTGCTCCGCAGTCAAGCTCTTTCTTCAGATTTCCTCGGTCAACTGATTCTTGTTGTGCTTGAATTATCTTGTCTCGCAAGCTGGTCTGCACAGTCATTCCCACTGCTCTAACACGCAAGGGTTTGACCCGTTCCTTCCGGCTCAAGGCATCAGCTACAACGTTCGCCTTTCCCGGATGGTACTTGATCACACAATCGTAATCATTCAGAAGTTAACCCCAACGGCTTTGTCGCATGTTGAGTTCCTTCTGATCAAAGATGTGCTGCAGACTCTTGTGATCAATGTAACATATGTGCCGGAATCGTTACCGGAATAGTAAGTTGCACAGTAAAATGTACAGTAACTCAGATACACATTACGTGAAACTATGTTTAGGCTATTGTGTAACATCCGTGAAAAATCCCGGTAAAATCCATATTAAGATCTTAATTATTTAGTCCTTAACGAACAAAAACCAAGTTAATATGTATGTTGAGTCGATGGTATTTAAAAAACTAAGAAAAACATGATCAGTCATGGGTTTTCAGATGTAGTAATGCGTATAAAGAAATAATCAAGAAATAACGATAATCACAGTACGCGAAAACCCTGAAATTATGAAATCTTGAAAATATTAAGAATTATAATAATTTAGTAAAATGTGGATATAATTAACAATTTTAAAAGTGTTCCAATTAATAAAAATTAATAAATTTAAAGGAGGTATAAAATGAGTATAGATTTATAACTATTTTAATACTTAAATAAATATTTAGATAATTATAAAATAATCAAAAAGTTTCTAATAATTTAAAATAAGCATTTAAATAATTATAAGATGTTCTTTTAAATAATTATGAATTTATAAACATTTTTAGAAATTTTATAAATTTTAGAAATTGCCCAAATCTTTATTTTATAAATATTATTACCCATTTTTATTTATAAAAATTGAAAGAACTCTTTCCCTGATTAAAAATTAAATCTAAAATCTTAAATAAACATAATCATTTAACTTTATAACCTACTAACCTACACTCCAACATATTTGTCCCCCCTCCAACACTTTTGTCACACACACCCCTCTCCTCCCCTTGGACCACCCCAAGGCCACCCCCATTCCATTTTTCAACTATAAATACCAAGCTTCATCCTTCCTAAATTCTTTGCACCAAATCCATTCTTCTTTGGATTTCTAATTCTATCTCCCTAATCCACCTCTCTTGGGATCTTTCTAAGATTTCCAAGGTAATAAACACTTAAACTAAATGCTCTTCATCTTTATGCTTCATTTTCTTCTTCAAATCCTCTAATTCTAAGTTGTTACCATGCTTGATAACACAAAGGTTTGTGTGTTGTGAGGTTTCCTAATAACTTGTTTTATGACAAGTAACCTATGATCGACCCATACACAAACATACTTTCAAGTTATGGATTCTTGCAATATTGATAACAAAAAGGTTTGTGTGTTTGTTCTTTACCAAACATCCAAACATACCTTCAATATTTGCCTTATTATTTTGAATGTTGATAACACAAAGGTTTTGTATAATTATGGGTCTTTAACCTAAGATCAACAACTATATAAAACATACTTTCAACATTTGCCTTACTTATATATGTGTAGTGCCTTTAAAAAACCAAAACCCATGCACACACATACTTATATGTATTCAATCACATCACTTAAAGGTTAGTAATATATTCTGGGTTAACTTTAAACCCTTATTCACTACTATCACTTCAAAGTAACGCACTTAATTAATCATTACTCCTAAAACTAAAACCTTGATTATACGCATTACAAACTTTATTATTATTAAACCATACGTGGTGTCATTATCATTAAACCATCCGTGGTTTCATTCGTAATTTGGTACGACTCAAAATAAAGAGTCGATTAAAATGCCAAATTAAAAAGCGAACTGTGTTATGGCTTAGTATCATTATTAAGTTGGAAGATGACAAGTTCGAGTAACGTATTATCATTTCTTTTATGACTTAAGGAAAGTCATTACTTTGCAATAACCCCAATCTATTAATCGTGTCAACGCATCTCTTATATATATACTAAATATTAAATCCATCGTAAAACTCAACAAATGTATACTTTCCTTATTTTAGGGGTTTGAAGTTCGTGACAAGGAGCAAGATCTTAATATTATCTATCTTCTAGCATCCTACTACTAGTGAGTTTCATAGCCCCTCTTTTTATTTAATATTTTGGGGTGGAATACATGCTAGATACTAAAACTTTACATCCATACGTGTTTAAATGAAATAGGCATTTTAGTGATTACTTGAGTATACGTGTTACTATCGTTTAAACTTCTTTAATATTCATGATGTACATTAATAATATTTTGAGTGAAGTATACGTTTGACATCGTTTAAACTCATAATCATAAAATGCATGCTTTATTGTTAAACATTATGGGATGTATGTTACTATAAACTTCTTTTTTGTAATCATGCTTTATCGAGTCATAAACCTATGGACTCACCAACTATTTTTAGTTGATACTTGAGCATGTATTTAAGGAAATTAGCTACATGGATTATATTACAACAAGAAGATTTTGAAGATATTGTTTAATTTAAATTAGACTATATGGAGAAATCTTATATTGTTGTATCATTTTGAATCATATCATTTTGTAAAACTATTATCGATATGTTATTTGAATCTTTGTAAATCTCTTATGTATGTTATTTGGATTATGAATGCAATTTAGCAAGTTTCTTTATAAACAATGTATTTGTAATCCGATTTCGTCTCGCCCTCGTGATTCCGCTTTAGCGGGGGTGTGACAGATTGGTATCAGAGCCATTGGTTATAGAGAATTAGGTTGCATGAAACCTAGACTATAACTTATAGCTCATCCTAGGACTTATATGGACTTTATGTGCTACCTTACTTGAACTACTTGTTATCACCATACGTGCTTACTTGCTTGTTTGATAGAAATAAGATTTCCTTAGAATTTAAGTATTCCATTAAGAATGCCTTAGATTATAAAAACCTTAGTTAAATCCTATGACCTTTACTTTTCCTATTATATAAAAATTTAAAACACATAATATGTATGTATGACAAAAATATGTTTGACACTCTCACACTCAAAAATTTTTATTCTGTTCTCGTTAGAGCTAAGTTTGTATAAACGGACATGTATTAACTGGAAGGGCGAATGCCGGTAGTTGGGACTCCTGTCTAGGAAAGCGATTCGCATAAATCCCCGACATACTGCGGGACCAGTCTAGCTTTCTTGGGGATTTCCGATGAGAGTATTCTAACCTATAGGCCAAAGCATGTTATACCAAACGTTGTACGAACTATACGGCTCTAATAAGTCAACGGCAATCCCTTTGGATTGCCATTCCGCTTCACTTTGAAGCCAACTTCATTGATTTATATAATTTCCAAGATGATTATTTTCATACTCGTATTCGTATGTCAACCTAAAATAGCAAGAACCAAAATAATCATGCAAGTCAAACTACCATTACGAGTGCACACGTAATCGCCATTTGAAATGCATGAGAGTTTTGGCAAATTCTATTTTAAGTTAACAAATAACACGGGTTCCTAACCTCAAGGTTTCAAAACATTGGTTATGTCCAACGGGATAAACCCGTTTGATAAAAGTAGGGTCCATACTTTTGCACACACGAAAACTCAAATCAAGTATATATTGAATAAATTACTACATTAAATGAAATACTAAACCATTTCCTTTTAACTTCATAGCTAATGGCTCCAACAAAAAGAGGGCGAAAACCAAAGGATAAGGGACCAGTTGACAATACAGATACTACTATTCCAATGACACCCGACGACATCGAAAAACTAGTGGAAGCTCGAATAGCCGCAGCCATACCCGGCATACTTGCTCGAGCAAACTCGAACTCAGGAAACAACAATAACAACCACAACACCAATAATAGCAATACCACCGACCCCGAAACCAGTAATGCAAGAAAGGGCTGTACATACAAACATTTCACGTCCTGTAAACCGAAGGATTACTATGGCAACGACGGAGCCATAGGACTGCTAAAATGGATAGATAAGATCCAAGCAGTTTTCCGTATTTCTGAATGCCTTGAAACCCACAAGGTTCGTTATGCTGCAAACTCCTTCCAAGGGAAGGCCTTGAACTGGTGGAACAACCAAATACAGGCTCGGGGTGTTGAAGAGGCAGAATCAATGGGCTGGGAAGAATTCAAGGCCCTATTATTAGAAGAATACTGCCCCATCAACGAATTGCAAAAACTGGAGAATGAATTCTGGCACCTTACCATGAAGGGTGCTGAACTGATGGCCTATAACGACCGCTTTCACGAGCTCTCGAGCTTACTACCACACATGGTGAACTCGGATGATCGAAAAATCGAGCGTTACATCTGGGGACTTGCACCCCAAATTGGAAGCATGGTCACCGCTTCTAGACCAACCTCGCTCAAAGGTGCCATCCTCTTGGCTGGTCAACTTAGGGATCATCTGGTTAGAAACAATGCTTTCGAGAACAAAAACTCGGGAGAAAAGAGGAAGATTGATAACCCCACATCCTCCAACCACACCAACCAATCCAACCAGTCCAACCACTCCAAAAGACACAACAACAACAACAAGAAACCCACAACTGCCCGTAACTATGGGGCAGTTAACCAAGACAAGAGGAATCAACATGCACCTAAGTGTGCCAAATGCAACTACTTCCATTTTGGAGCATGCCTTGTCTGCTCCAAGTGTGGGAAACCGGGGCACCAAGCCAATAACTGTCGAAGCAACCCCACTCCACGTGCTTGCTATGGATGTGGAAGCCCCGACCACATGCTCAATGTTTGTCCCAAAAGACCCCAAGGATCTGGAACTGTCAACAACCCACCTCGGGGAAGAGCTTTCGTCATGGGAGCTCAAGAAGCCCGTGAAGACAACAACGTCGTTACTGGTACGTTTCTTGTAAACAATCACTTTGCATCTATTCTATTTGACACGGGTGCTGATAAAAGTTTCATATCAACTAAGTTTGAGCATGTAGTAAACCAAAAATCTACCCCTTTAACTGAAATCTACACCATAGAATTAGCCAACGGAAAACTATTAACTGCACGAAAAATCCTCAAGGGTTGTGTCCTTAGTTATGACGGCCACTCATTCTATCTAGACCTCATTCCCATCCAACTTGGAAGCTTCGATGTAGTCATCGGAATGGACTGGTTGTCCAAACATCAAGCTGAAATCCAATGTCACCTCAAAATTGTTCGGGTTCCATTACCAAACGGCGGAGCACTAGAAATTCAAGGAGAAATAGCAAGTAGGAAACTACACCTCATTTCTGCTATGAAGGCACGTAAGTATCTAAAGAAGGAATGTCAAGCCTTCCTTGCCCATATCAAAGTCAAAGACCAAGAAGAGAAGAAGATCGGAGACATACCAATAGTCCGCGACTTTCCCGAAGTATTCCCCGATGAGCTACCTGGATTACCACCCGTTCGACAAGTGGAATTTCGTATCGACCTGATTCCAGGAGCGGCACCGATAGCAAAGACACCCTACCGTCTCGCACCATCCGAGATGCAAGAGTTATCAAGCCAATTACAAGAACTCTTGGATCAAGGATTCATCCGACCGATTTTCTCACCATGGGGAGCACCCATTCTATTTGTCAAAAAGAAGGATGGATCTTTTCGAATGTGCATCGACTATAGGGAGCTCAACAAAGTAACCATCAAAAATCGCTATCCTCTTCCTCGGATTGATGACTTGTTCGACCAATTACAAGGGTCTAGGCACTTCTCAAAGATAGACCTTCGGTCAGGTTATCATCAATTAAGAATCCACGAAGACGACATCCCAAAAACCGCATTCAGAACAAGATACGGGCACTACGAATTCTTAGTAATGCCTTTCGGACTCACCAATGCCCCTGCGGTATTTATGGACCTAATGAACCGTGTATGCAAGCCTTACCTCGATAAGTTCGTGATCGTGTTCATCGACGATATCCTTATATACTCACAAAACGAAGAGGATCATAAGCAACACCTAAAGCTAGTACTCCAACTCTTGGCAAAGGAGAAACTATATGCCAAGTTTTCCAAATGCGAGTTCTGGTTAAAGGAGGTTCACTTCCTTGGTCATGTGGTTAATGATAAGGGTATTCAAGTCGACCCAAGCAAGATTGAGGCGGTAAAGAAATGGGAAGCACCGACAACCACGACAGAAATCCGACAATTCTTAGGGTTGGCCGGATACTATCATAGATTCATTGAAAACTTCTCAAAAATAGCCAAACCATTCACCATGCTCACCCAAAAGGAGCAAAAGTACAATTGGGGAAGAGAACAAGAAGAGGCTTTCCAATTACTGAAACACAAATTATGCCAAGCCCCGATCCTATCACTCCCCGACGGCACTGATAACTTTGTCGTATACTGTGATGCATCGCACCAAGGTCTCGGTTGCGTGTTGATGCAAAAAGACAAAGTAAATGCATATGCATCCCGACAACTCAAAGTGCATGAAAAGAACTACACCACTCATGACTTGGAGTTGGGAGTCGTTATCTTTGCTTTAAAAATCTGGAGACACTACCTCTACGGTACCAAGTGTATTATATACACCGATCACAAAAGCCTCCAACACATCCTTGATCAAAAAATGTTGAATATGCGTCAAAGAAGATGGGTTGAATTACTCAACGACTACGATTGTGACATACGCTACCATCCCGGTAAAGCAAACGTGGTGGCTGATGCACTAAGTAGAAAAGAGAGGATCAAACCCGTTCACGTACGCGCCTTGGGTATGACAATACAAACCTCTCTCAAAACCCAAATTCTTGAAGCACAAAAGGAAGCTCTAAAGGCAAAGGAACTCAAAGAAGAACTGCTATGCGGGGCGGAGAAGAGACTAGAACTAAAGGAAGATGATGTGTTGTATTTCCAAGAAAGAATGTGGGTTCCCGAGCTGAACAACATCCGAGATCTCATTTTTCATGAATCCGACAAATCCAAATACTCCGTTCATCCGGGCGCCGACAAAATGTATAAAGATCTCAAGGAATACTATTGGTGGCCCGGAATGAAGAAAGACATCGCTCTATATGTCGGAAAGTGCCTAACATGTTCTAAGGTTAAGGCCGAACACCAAAAACCATCAGGTATGCTACAACAACCCGAAATCCCACAATGGAAATGGGAGCAAATTTCCATGGATTTCATCACCAAACTACCACGTACCTCTAGCGGTTATGATTCTATATGGGTCATCGTCGATCGATTGACAAAGTCCGCTCACTTCTTGCCCATTAGAGAAGATTTTAAGATGGAGAAGCTTGCTAAACTATACATCACCGAAATCATCACTAGGCACGGGGTGCCCATGTCAATCATCTCCGACAGAGATAGCCGATTTACCTCCCGATTCTGGCAATCTATGCAAAAGGCACTCGGAACTCGTCTCGACCTTAGCACCGCGTATCATCCACAAACCGATGGGCAGACCGAAAGAACAATCCAAACCTTGGAAGATACGCTTAGGTGTTGTGTGGTAGATTTTGGTGGAAGTTGGGATAACCATCTCCCACTAATTGAATTCTCGTATAACAACAGTTACCACACAAGCATCAAGTGTGCACCATTTGAAGCCTTATACGGACGAAAATGTCGATCTCCCGTATGTTGGGCAGAAATCGGGGAAAGTCAAATAACTGGTCCTGAAATCATTCAAGAAACAACGGATAAAATTGCACAAATCAAGGACCGAATCAAAGCCGCTAGGGATCGTTAGAAAAGCTACGCCGACAACCGAAGAAAACCATTGGAATTTGCAATTGGCGATAAGGTAATGCTAAAAGTATCTCCATGGAAGGGTGTTGTGCGATTCGGTAAGAAGGGCAAGCTAGCTCCAAGATACGTTGGACCTTTTGAAATTCTCGATAGAATTGGTCCCGTAGCCTACAAGCTCCAACTACCACAAGAACTCGGTGGAGTTCATGATACGTTCCATGTGTCCAATCTAAAGAAATGCCTATCAGACGAGACATTGATAATCCCATTGGATGAGGTTCAACTCGACGACAAACTCCACTTCATCGAAGAACCAATTGAGATTATGGATCAAGATGTGAAGACGTTGAAGCGAAGCCGCATTCCAATCATCAAAGTTAGATGGAACTCTAACCGAGGACCTGAATTCACCTGGGAAAGGGAGCATCATATGAAAAAAAAGTATCCTCAGCTATTCATAAACAACTCTACCCTGGTAAATAAAGATTGAATTTCGGGACGAAATTCTTTTAACCGGGGGAGACTGTAACATCCGTGAAAAATCCCGGTAAAATCCATATTAAGATCTTAATTATTTAGTCCTTAACGAACAAAAACCAAGTTAATATGTATGTTGAGTCGATGGTATTTAAACAACTAAGAAAAACATGATCAGTCATGGGTTTTCAGATGTAGTAATGCGTATAAAGAAATAATCAAGGAATAACGATAATCACAGTACGCGAAAACCCTGAAATTATGAAATCTTGAAAATATTAAGAATTATAATAATTTAGTAAAATGTGGATATAATTAACAATTTTAAAAGTGTTCCAATTAATAAAAATTAATAAATTTAAAGGAGGTATAAAATGAGTATAGATTTATAACTATTTTAATACTTAAATAAATATTTAGATAATTATAAAATAATCAAAAAGTTTCTAATAATTTAAAATAAGCATTTAAATAATTATAAGATGTTCTTTTAAATAATTATGAATTTATAAACATTTTTAGAAATTTTATAAATTTTAGAAATTGCCCTAATCTTTATTTTATAAATATTATTACCCGTTTTTATTTATAAAAATTGAAAGAACTCTTTCCCTAATTAAAAATTAAATCAAAAATCTTAACTAAAAATAATCATTTAACTTTATAACCTACTAACCTACACTCCAACATCTTTGTCCCCCCTCCAACACTTTTGTCACACACACCCCTCTCCTCCCCTTGGACCACCCCAAGGCCACCCCCATTCCATTTTTCAACTATAAATACCAAGCTTCATCCTTCCTAAATTCTTTGCACCAAATCCATTCTTCTTTGGATTTCTAATTCTATCTCCCTAATCCACCTCTCTTGGGATCTTTCTAAGATTTCCAAGGTAATAAACACTTAAACTAAATGCTCTTCATCTTTATGCTTCATTTTCTTCTTCTAATCCTCTAATTCTAAGTTGTTACCATGCTTGATAACACAAAGGTTTGTCTGTTGTGAGGTTTCCTAATAACTTGTTTTATGACAAGTAACCTATGATCGACCCATACACAAACATACTTTCAAGTTATGGATTCTTGCAATATTGATAACAAAAAGGTTTGTGTGTTTGTTCTTTACCAAACATCCAAACATACCTTCAATATTTGCCTTATTATTTTGAATGTTGATAACACAAAGGTTTTGTATAATTATGGGTCTTTAACCTAAGATCAACAACTACACAAAACATACTTTCAACATTTGCCTTACTTATATATGTGTAGTGCCTTTAAAAAACCAAAACCCATGCACACATATACTTATATGTATTCAATCACATCACTTAAAGGTTAGTAATATATTCTGGGTTAACTTTAAACCCTTATTCACTACTATCACTTCAAAGTAACGCACTTAATTAATCATTACTCCTAAAACTAAAACCTTGATTATACGCATTACAAACTTTATTATTATTACCATCCGTGGTGTCATTATCATTAAACCATCCGTGGTTTCATTCGTAATTTGGTACGACTCAAAATAAAGAGTCGATTAAAATGCCAAATTAAAAAGCGAACTGTGTTATGGCTTAGTATCATTATTAAGTTGGAAGATGACAAGTTCGAGTAACGTATTATCATTTCTTTTATGACTTAAGGAAAGTCATTACTTTGCAATAACCCCAATCTATTAATCGGGTTAACGCATCTCTTATATATATACTAAATATTAAATCCATCGTAAAACTCAACAAATGTATACTTTCCTTATTTTAGGGGTTTGAAGTTCGTGACAAGGAGCAAGATCTTAATATTATCTATCTTCTAGCATCCTACTACTAGTGAGTTTCATAGCCCCTCTTTTTATTTAATATTTTGGGGTGGAATACATGCTAGATACTAAAACTTTACATCCATACGTGTTTAAATGAAATAGGCATTTTAGTGATTATTTGAGTATACGTGTTACTATCGTTTAAACTTCTTTAATATTCATGATGTACATTAATAATATTTTGAGTGAAGTATACGTTTGACATCGTTTAAACTCATAATCATAAAATGCATGCTTTATTGTTAAACATTATGGGATGTATGTTACTATAAACTTCTTTTTTGTAATCATGCTTTATCGAGTCATAAACCTATGGACTCACCAACTATTTTTAGTTGATACTTGAGCATGTATTTCAGGAAATTAGCTACATGGATTATATTACAACAAGAAGATTTTGAAGATATTGTTTAATTTAAATTAGACTATATGGAGAAATCTTATATTGTTGTATCATTTTGAATCATATCATTTTGTAAAACTATTATCGATATGTTATTTGAATCTTTGTAAATCTCTTATGTATGTTATTTGGATTATGAATGCAATTTAGTAATTTTCTTTATAAACAATGTATTTGTAATCCGATTTCGTCTCGCCCTCGTGATTCCGCTTTAGCGGGGGTGTGACATATTGATACATTATACTTCATACGAAACTATTATGCGATTGTCTGAAATCTGATGAAAACCTTAGGGTTTAACAGTCAGAAACATATCAGACAACACAGTATGGAAACACAGATACTTGATTTGATGCTATTGTGTATAAACGTATGTGAGGTTAAACAAAACAAAACCATAACAGTTGTTGTTACAGAATGCTAAAAAGTCGAATTGTTCGTATAGGTGACGATCTGTACGAAGGATTACGAGAGTTTAACGTTCTGAAATAATGACTGAACAGTAGAGAACAAGAATCAGAAAGCCAACCCATCGTCCTGTTCGTTCGAATGACGATTCGAACGAATACGCGCGATGGCGACGCGTTCTGATGAAACGAAAACGAAAACTATGCGAACGATCATAAATTTAAGGAAATAAAATATTTCCTGTTTTACAATTTTGAAACTCATCATAAATAAATTAAAAAGAAACTGTTTTAAGTCTAAATACGTAAATCCATGAAACAGTTAACTAAACGCGTAAAATAATAATTTTCGATAAATAATTTAATGAATACGTTAAATAAAATAATTTCTAATAATAATCATATCCTAAACATCCTAAAATAAGTATTTTTATTTTAATTACGAAGAACACGCGTAAAGTGCCGGAAACGCGACGAAACTATGAACCGAGCTACCGAAATGAACCCGAATACCCGGGGGTATATAAACCTTGAATGAGACTATTTTTCTCATTCTTCACAAACCCTCTCTCTCTAAGTTTCAAACCCGTCACTCCTCTCTCTCTCTAAGTTTACACCTTCAATTCTCCATAACTTGATCATTTCTTCATGAAATCGCATGATTTTGGTGTCCACGCGTAGCTAACGACGAGTTCTACAAAGAAGTACAACGGATCTGCAAAGTTACATAGCCATTTTCGAGGTATTTGGCTTTAAAGTTGCTGAAAAATAGGGTTTTCTTGATTTTGGTTTCGACTCACACGTGTTGACCGGCCCTAGAACCACTCCCCGACCACTATGCATTCAGGAATCACCTATGATATGAAACCATGGTGAAAACAACCTTCGAACCAGTTGAAACGATGGTGATGAGCTGATGGTTACAGCAGCGGGTCGGTCGAACCCTACCCAGAGCTGTAGCCGAACCTGCATGTCCTCTCGTGGATTCACAAACCTTTGAGACTCGAACGAAGCTGTGTAAGCATGAGCCGAACCCAAGTGGAGCAATTGACAGCCGAACCTTTGGGCCTCATGAACCACGAAGTGCCGAACCTTTTTCCCATGCGAACCTTGGCCGAACCCTCAAATTGTTAGCCGAACCTAGTACATGCCGAACCTGTATGCCATGCATGGTGGCCGAACCACCCTCTAGCCGAACCCTTTGCCTAAAGAACCTTCCCTGAGTCACGAACCATTGGGGACCCGTGAACCTAACTTGTGCCGAACCAGTAGGGGGAACAACAAACCCATGAACATGACCGAACCCATCTCAAGCTCATTGAACCTATCTTCCCAACGAACCCTAGCGAAGACCACGTACCTGTTGTTATTAGGAGCGAACCTTGGGAGACGAACCTTAGGTTTCGTAGAGTTGTAACCTTAGCCGAACTTTACCCTGTCACGAACCTAGCCATGTTGCATGCAGAGCCGAACCTTGGTCAAGATAACCAAAAGGTTCCCTGGAACCTAGAATCTTTCGGAGTCCCACCTAAAATGGTTGGCCTAAATTCCTTCGGCCCAGAATGCATTTGTTTCGGCCCAACAGGGTAAGTTGGCCCAACAATCGGCCCACAATCTTCTTGGTTCTCAACAATATTATCGGGCCATGTACACCATTGATGACCGGCCCAATTAAATTGTTTCGGCCCATAGCGATTAGAATATCCCAAGAAAGTCCAATCGGCCCATAGGTCAAGGTTTAATTCGGTCCACCAACACTTGAGGCCCATTCTTAGCCCAATATACTCACACGTGACACGACTCATTCAGACACTTTGGCCCACGACTTAAACCACATTCAGCCCATATGTTTAAGGACATAACGAGCATTTAAACTAGGTGATGTTAAATGGAATGTAAGGGAACTCATGGTGGCTACTATAAAGATGGTGAAAGAATATAGAAATAAAGCTTGAAACTTTAACTTCTACAACCATCATACTATATTGACAAAACTTAATAACAAGTAAACAAGGGCCGAATGAACATCGAAACTCATAGTTGTTAGTCAAATTCTAGAACAAACACATCTACGCACACGAAATTCCTACAAATATATACTCATAAGTTACAAATACTATGAATTCAATACAGGATCGTGAACATCACAACAAGTACGATCAAAGAGAGCGTGTATTCTTATTTTGCTTAGTCAACCATTACGGACACAAGGTGAGTTCATTTGTCCGTTTTTCTAACTATTTTGATTTTACTTCGGGACTAAGAAGCATGTTATACATTTATAAAATGCTTTTACACATATGCTTAATGTTTATGCTATAAACTATATGCTTAAACTACATACTCGATGCTAAAGCTTGAACACTTATATTAGATGCTAATGCTACATGCTAACACTAGATGCAAATGCTACATGCTTATACTAGATGCTAATGCTACATGCTAACACTAGATGCAAATGCTACATGCTTATACTAGATGCTAATGCTACATGCTAACACTAGATGCAAATGCTACATGCTTATACTAAATGCTACTGCTACATGATAACACCGGATGCTAATGCTACATGCTAACACCATATGCTAAAGCTACAAATTGATGCTACAAGCTTATGATTCTATGATGATGCTACATACATACTAATTGCTTAAAACTACGGATGCTTTAAACACTTGTATGCTTATATGCTTACCATGCTAAGCAATGGTCTGGCCTCTCAGTGCTTGCCTTACCGGTTGTGAAACTATTTGAATGCTAAAACTATCAACTATGGTAGAACATACCAAATTGGCCACTTAGTGCTTTCCATGGGGTGTTCTTCATAGTTGGGACTTGAAGGAACAGACCGTCGGCCTCTCAGTGCTTGCCATAGGGTGACCTCCATAGTCATTACTTGAGGAGTAGACTGATGGCATCTCAGTGCTTGCCATACAGTGATTCCTCAATGTTCACTCATGCTATAAACTTAAACACAATGCTAAAGCTATTGGCTATTTAGAATGGACCAACTGGCCTCTCAGTGCTTGCCAGGGGGTGTTCTTGTAGCTATGACTATTGTAGATCATGACGTTTGGCCTCTTAGTGCTTGCCAAACGGGTGTTCTACATAGTCGGGATTTTGAGGAGTAGACCGATGGCCTCTCAGTCCTTGCCATACATTGATTCCTCATTTTCCACTCATGATGTAAACTTAACAAAATGCTAAAGCTATAAACGAAATGGATGGTAGGTAAGACGCTTAATTATCATTAACAACAATGTCCTATGCGACTTAGTATGTGGTGGGACGACGTCTGGGTGGGTCGTAAGCTCTACTCAGGGGTATCCCCTATATATAAGCATACTGATTTGGATGATACAGGTGGTGTTAATGAAATTAAGGTTGTTACCGAGGGGACGCATGAATGCTTTCGGGTCAATATCATAAACTTTTAAGCACGATGCTTGTTAAACTTATATTGAAGCTAATACATACGAATGCTATAGAATTGTAAACTTTGAAACAGTAAACTAAATCTATGATGAAGAATGAATCGAATGGTAGGTAAAATGCTTAATTATCATTAATAGCAATGTCCTATGCGACTTAGTATGTGGTGGGACGGCGTCTGGGTTGAGGTTCGACTCAAGGTTATGCCCTATATATAAGCATACCGAGTTGGATGATACAGTTGTTGTTGATGAGGTTAAGGTTTTACTGTAGAGGGTTGCAAAAGCTATTTTACAAAGACTAAAACTACATGAACTCACCAACCATTGTGTTGACTTTGTTTTCTTACATGCTTTCTCAGGTGATGCACAGGTTTAGGCTAAAGCTTTTGGATTGCATACTAGGCTGCCCAGATAGAGGACCTAGTTGATTTTTGGAAGCACATCTTTTGTTATTAATACGAATTACTCTTGGATATCTTGTATAGTTACAAGATAGAGAACATTTGATTCTTTTGATAGGTTTACCGGGTTAAATTACTGAACATTGATATTGTAATTTAACTTTGTAATCCTAGTTAAATGCTTGATTGTGCTTTAGTTATTCTTCACATTAATGCTATGTAAACAATCTGATCATCACGATTATCACTCACGATATCGCGCCCCGAGAACCTTCCGCCCGACAGGGAATCCGATCCAACCCCGCCGACTCGGGGTGTGACAGATTGGTATCAGAGCTCAAGGTTATAGAGAATAATAGGTCATTTACTTAAACGGTTTGGCCTAGACTATAAGTTAGAGACCCTCATATAGAGAACATAATACTTAAGTTTTTATTGTGTCTTCTGCGTTCGATCACTGCACTAACCAAATTCTTTTGGTTATGATCAGAATGCCGCCTACTATACATACTTCTGCACCTCACTCTTCTACAAGATTCACCACCGCCACCTCCTCCTCCTCCACATAGTCGTACTCCAAACCTGAATGCTGGTCCAGTTATTGATCCTGCTATTATCGCCTTGGCGACACTCCTGAGCACTTAATTGACAAGCCAACTGAAAGATGTCATCCCAGACTGCTCCTACAAATACTTTGTAGGATGCAAGCCACCAAGCTTTACTGGTGTGGAAGGAGCTTTTGGACTGATCCAATGGTTGGAGAAAATGAATTGCAAGCCACCATGTCCAGAACACTACAAAATTCGCTACGCAGCCGGGTCATTTAGCAAGCGAGCGTTGACATGGTGGATGCTCAGATCAGGGCTAAGGGAAGGGATGAAGCAATGGCAATGCCCTGGGCGGAGTTCAGACTTCTTCTGAGGAACGAATTCTATCCGAAACATGAATTGCAGCAGCTAGTGGTTGAGCTCTCGAACCACGTGATGAAGGGAGCCGACCATATGACTTTCACCACCCGCTATCACGAACTGGTAGCTTTGGTGTCAGAGATGGTGCCAACTTTGGAAAAGCTGATTGACAGGTATGTAGTTGGATTACCCTCCTGCATACAGAGTATTGTGTTGGCTGCAAATCCTGCTACTTTGGAGTCAGCCATTGCTCTTTCAGCTAAACTTACTGGGGTAATGGTGAAGTCAGGAATTCTGAAAGATGAACCGGGAAAATCTAAGGAAGCAACCACAAAGAAGCCCGAGCACCACCAAACGAAGAAGCAAAAGGTCATCGGGAACTATGCGATGGCCACACCTCTAAGACAAGCCCCTGCAGTACCTGTTAACACTGCAGACAAACGGTTCACTTTTCTGGGTTAACTTAGTGAGAGGCAAAGTTATCTTCGAAAAGTTTGAAATAAACCTTCTGTAATAGCCCGCCAATCCTAGAAAAGACCGTATCTCCGTAGGTATATTCGGAGTGTCCCAATTCTTTATTGCTTCAATCTTGGCGGGATCTACATGTATTCCCTCGTTGTTGACTACATGGCCCAGAAATTGAACTTCTCTTAGCCAGAATTCACATTTAGAAAATTTTGCATAGAGTTGCTCTTTCTTCAACAGCTCCAAGATCTTTCTGAGATGTTGCTCGTGCTCAGCTTTGCTCTTAGAATAAATCAGTATGTCATAGATAAAGACAATGACAAACTGATCCAAATTCGGCTTGCACACTCGGTTCATGAGATCCATGAAAACCGCTGGTGCATTCGTAATTTGAAAGGCATCACCATGAATTCGTAATGCCTGTATCTGGTTTGGAATGCCGTCTTTGGTATGTCTTCATCTTGAACTCTGAGCTGATGATATCCAGACCGCAAGTCAATCTTGGAGAAGTACTGAGCTCCTTGCAGTTGGTCAAACAAATCATCAATCCTCGGCAATGGATACCGATTCTTGATGGTTAGTTTGTTCAGCTCACGGTAATCTATGCACATTCTGAACGATCCGTCTTTCTTTTTCACGAACAAGACCGGAGCTCCCCAAGGTGAGTAGCTCGGTCTAATGAAACCCTTGTCAAGTAACTCCTGTAACTGATTAGACAATTCCTGCATCTCTGAAGGTGCTAACCTGTAAGGAGATTTAGCAACAGGAGTGGCTCCAGGAATTAAGTCAATGCGAAACTCTACCGGTCGCACAGGTGGCAAACCTGGTAGGTCTTTAGGAAATACTTCCGGATACTCTTTCACTACTGGTACGTCTTGAATCTTTTTCTTATCCTTCTCCTTTTCCACCACATGAGCCAAGAACGCCACGCACCGCTTCTGCAAACACTTACGCGCCTTTATGCAAGAGATGATTTTGACACTTTGTTTTGCTTGATCCCCTTTTACATCCAATACACGATCACTCGGCAATGGAATTCGAAGCAGCTTTTCAGAGCAAATGACTTCCACTCGGTTAGAAGAAAGCAAATCCATTCCAACAATGATGTCAAAACTACCAAACTCCATCGGTATCAAATCAATGGCAAAGGTATGACCATTAAGGGTCAATGGGCAATTCTTATAGAATGTACTAACTGTGATCTATTTCCCGTTAGCTACTTCTATGATGTAATGGAAATTTAACTATTCCTCTATAGAATCTAGTTGGCATGCAAAATCGGTAGAGATAAAACTCTGATCTGCACCAGTGTCAAATAGAACACATGCATAAAAGTCATGTAAAAGAAATGTACCAGTGACCACATTCGGATCCTAGCGTGCAGCTGGTGCTCCGATGACAAAGGCTCTTCCACGTGGTGCTTGAACTGCCTATTGAGCCTTCTTCGGGCAATTCTTTGCAAAGTGGCCTTGTTCGCCACAGTTATAGCATCCACCATTGTTCTGATTAGCTGGTGGAGGGAGAGCCAAAGCAGCATTGTTGGCTGCTTGGTTAGGTGTCATCCGGCAGTGTTGGACCCAATGGCCCTTTTGTCCACATCCCGTGCATTGCTTCCAGGGAGTGTTAGCAGCATGGTGATATTGACACTTGGCACACAGAGGAAACGTGCTAGTGTAGGGTATTCAGTTAGGGTTTTATGGTGTAGCTGCTACTTGTTGAAGAGGTGTGGCCATCGTGTAATTCTTGATGACCTTTTGTTTCTTCTTCTGGTGGTGGTGGGGTTTCTTTGACGACTCTGCTTCGTTCTTGCCGGAGTCCGCCTCTTTTTTCAACACTCCAGAGGCTACCATCAGATCCTTGAGCTTCCCAGATAAACTCACAGCAGACTCCACAGTAATAGGGTTTGCTGCAACAACTAAACCCTGAATGCAGGAGGGGAGTCCACCTACATAACGATCAATCCTTTTTTCCAAAGCAACCAACTCGTGGTAACGAGTCGTATGCCTAGGCCTGTAAATGAACCGAACAGTTCGTGAACTGTTCATGAACTGTTCGGCAAAAAGTTCTTTTATTTAACAAATGAACGAACACGAACATAAAATTTGTGTTCGTTTAATTAAATGAACGAACATGAACACACCTAGTGTTCGTTCATTTATGTTCATGAACTGTTCGTTTATTTATGTTCGTTTATTTGTGTTCGTTTATGTTCAACTATCTAATTTACGAATGATATGTATTTACATTTAAAAGACTTGTCGTTTATGTTCGTTTATGCCTGTTAAATTGTGTTTGTTTAAGTTTGTTCAATAGTGTTCATGTTCGTTTATGGTTGTTCAATGGTGTTAAATAATGTTCATTTATGTTTGTTCGTTTATTTTGGTTCGTTTGTGTTCATTTATGTTCATGAACAGTTCGTTTAATTTATTAATGAACGAACACAAACGAACACGAACATATTGATTTTCTTAATAAACGAACACGAACACAAAATTCATGTCCGTTAATGTGTTCGTGTTCGTGTTCGTGTTCGGTTAAATTTAAATGACCGAACACGAACATGCTTGTGTTCGTGTTCGTTCGGTTCGTTTACAGGCCTACGTATGCCCCATTTGATCAGCCCCCTTCATCACATGGTTTGATAGTTCAACCTCCAGTTTCTGCAGCTCGTTCTTGGGGCAGAATTCGGTCCTCAGTAGAGCCTTACAGTCTTCCCAGGTCATTGACATCGCTTCTTCTCTTCCCCTTGCATTGATCTGACCGTTCCAGCAAGTCAAAGCCCACTTGTTGAATGTTCCAGCAGAATAACGAACTTTGTGGTGCTCTGGACAGCTGTAGAGGTCCAGAGTAGCCTCAATCTTTTCAATCCATTGGATTAATTCAACGGCTCCTTCAGATCCACTAAAACTGGGTGGCTTACATCCTACAAATGACTTGTAGGAGTAGTGTTACTGATTTCATTAAACCAGTATTCCCACTGGCTTCTCCTGATGAGTTACCAGTGTTATTGATTTCATTACGGAGACGGTTGAACATCTCCGGTATCGCCTCCTTCATCTGATTAGTCATCTGACTGCTCAGTAGGGTCACCAAGGCGATAGTAGCAGGGTCCAGCATCGGAGTTGTACTCGGGCCTGGTGGTGGGTTGAGTAGAGGAGGAATAAATGGAGGAGGAGGAGGTGGAGGCAATGTAGGAGGTGAGTCAGACGGTGATGGTGTAGATGAATGTGGAGCCAAGTCTTGTGGAGGTGGAGGTAATGAGGGGGTCTGTCTTCTCGGCGGCATTCTGATCATAACCAATAAAGTTATTGGTTAGTGCAATGATCGAATATAGAAGACAATATGCAAGTAAATCCTAAGTCCTGTTTTCTCTACACGCAGGGTCCCTAGGTTATAGTCTAGGCCAAACCGTTAAAATAAGTGACCTATATTTCTCTATAACCATGGCTCTGATACCAATCTGTCACACCCCGAGCCGGCAGGGTTGGATCGGAATCCCCGTCGGGCGGAAGGTTCCCTGGGCGCGATATCATGAGTGATAATCGAAATGATTAGATTGTTTACATTGCACATGATATAAATGAGAAATGCTAAATAGAATAGAATTACAAGGTTAAATTACATCCGTATCGTTCATAATTTAACAATGTAAATCTATCATAAACATCATAAAATATATATCTTGTAACTGCACAAGATATACAAAATAATTGTATAGTGATGTTCCAAAAGTATGCAGGTCCAAAAATACTAAGTCTTCTATCTGAAGTCCTAGTCCAAAAGCATAAGCTTCTTAATTGACCTGTTCGTCACCTGAGAAATCAACCAAAAATAGAATCAACACATGGTTGGTGAGTTCATTAAGTTTTATAAAAATGAGTTTGAACAACCTGAATGACAACCTTAACCTCACCATTAACCACCTATACCATCCAGTTCAGTATGTTTATATATAGGGCATATGTAGGGTTGAACTTACTGTCCACCCAGCCACCGTCCCACCACATACTAAACCACATGATATATTGTTCCTGGTGATAATTAAGCTTTTCACTCCTACCATTTACCCATTATTTCTTCAGTTCTTTGTTCCTGTAAATAAAATCAATTGAAATCCCTATTGATTTCATGAGTTCATCACACAAAAATGATCAACCACAGCAATTGTAGAAACCATTATAAATGTTTAATTAAATAATTAAATAAACATTTAATAAAATCTAAGTCCTAATGATTGGGCCTTGGTCAACTCGAGTGGACTAGTCTATCAATCAAGGTTCTTAGTAGTTAGGGGATTCTGTAAATATCATCAAACACATGACCTACAAATCAAACGGTCCAGCTAGGACTTCTTGAAATGTAGGGTTTTTGTTTCTTACTTGATTCGTTTTGTTTCGTCCCTTGTTTCGTCCCTTGTTTCGTATATTTTCGTTGGCATATGTTATCTTTGATATTTCCCAGACTTTTCCCTGAAAATGATTTGTTGATTCGTCTAGTTTTGTTGTAAGATGTACTTGATTCGTTGATCGTCAAACACTTGGTTCGCTGAACATCGAATATTAGTTTCGTCAAAGTAGTTTCGTTTGATTCGTTGAACTCACACACTTGTTTCGTCAATATAGTTTCGTTTGATTCGTTAAAACGTTTAGTTTAACCCAATTATCCACTTAAATTATAAGTAGATAAGCTTAGTAAAAACCTTCATAAAATTTACCTAGACATGATCTAGGATAACATTCATATATACAAGACATATAGAATTTAAAAGCATTTAAGTAAAATATAATCCAAAGTAAATAATTTACGCATGCTTCTCAGCCCCGCGTTTGAAAACAAAATGTTTAGAAAAGGGGCAATGAACTCACCTGTGTTGCTATGTAAATGATCTATCACAAAATGCGTGCTCGTTCTGGTAGCTTAGGTTTCTTCAGTTCCTGAGTTGTTTTTTTAAAAGAATTCGGATATTATAAGTATACGTATGAATTGTCGTATCTAAGGGTTTAATCTCAATATGCAACTAAGTGTCCTATGTACTAATATGATTCTAAGATTGCATCTAACTAATCTACCTTAATTACCCATTTGTAACTCGTTCCCCATAGTTAATCCTTACAAGTTCTTAATTAAATCACTTTTATTAAATTCATTTTAGGTAAAAGAATCATTTAATTTAATTTAAACAAGCCTTCACTTGCATTTCTTTTAGTGAACATGATTAATCTAAAAGAATTGGTGTTCCTCCGTGATGGCTTGGACTAAGCCCCTTGGGCCCATTTCGGCCTATCACCACATCCTTTTGATTATGAAACGACCTTTGTTTGGTTCCTTGTGCAATCCATTTTAGATAGTTCATATGATCTTATATTGAAAATTTTCATTATCATAAGTTGTTTAAAGATTAATATTGGTTTTAAGATTAATATTCTTATCCGTAGTCCTTGATTTTTATTCTTTAATAATATCCCATACATGTTGAGCTCAATTGATGATCACTATCTGTATTTGAGCCATAACAAGGTTTACAATATCCCTTGTCATTCCAAACCCAAATCTCTTAATCCTTATTGTTTTTACTATAGCCTTAGTATGTTTCGCATGTAACCTTACTAACTTTCCATGCCTGTTGATCGTAACCAATTCCATTCGAAGGTTTAACCCATAACCCTTTAACCCATTCTCGATTTATGTCCCCTATTGTTCAACCCATGTTAGCTCCTATAAGTCACGCATTGGTTTTATGTAAGGGAGACCCTAGTTAACATCTCATGCACACACACACACATAAGGAATCTACCCTCTGCATGTTGAGAATCATAAAATTTCGATAACAATTTGATTCAGCAGCCCCAAGCAGCAAACCTGTTGATATCCACCATAGGTTCGGTGAATCCTTAGGGTTCGTCTCTAATAGCTCGGTCAAGGGTTCGTAGAAGCCCTAGGTTCGCCGGGTTAAGGGTTCGACTGCCAAGGTTCGTGGGTATTTATAGGTTCATCAAAGGGTTCGGCTAAGATGCATGAGGTTCGTTTAGATACAGGGTTCGGCTAGGATGACACCTACAGCTCATGCAGGTTCGGCTATATTCAAAAGGTTCGGCCGATCATAGTTGTACACGAACCTGCATCGTCCATGTTCATCCTCGATCCAATCTTGTTATAGGTTAGTTCCTAATGCTTCCTAGTTGATTACCTCAGTTTATCTAAATGTTTTGGGGTGTTTAGATCGATTAAGACAGCCATAACTACAAGGGTTCGTGATACCCCTAAAAACCGAAAAAAATTGAATATTTACCTCGAATTCGACGGGTAGATGCTTGAAACTCTTGTACTTCCTTGATCTACACAACAGGAGGAACGTTTTGACACCTAGAACACTTGAATCCAACTAGAAATGGGTGAGATCTTCTAGAGAGAAGGTGGAGAGGTGGGTTCTTAGAGAGAGAGAAGTCAAAAACGAAATGGGGAAGAAAGAGGGGGGTGGTGGTTGGTTGGTGTAGTCTTTATGACTACATTTAATGACTTAAATCACCCGGTGGTTCGGTCTCGATCTATTTCACGTAAAACATCGATTCCTCGTTACGAAACGACACAATTTATAAATTAAGATTTCTAAATCTATTTTAAGTGGTTATTCCTAGTAAATTAACTAATATCTTTTATTTATTTTATATTTTCAATATATTAATTTACTGTTTTAATTGAATCGTACGGTTTTCGCGCGTATTCGTTCGAATCATCACTCGTACGAACACGACGATAACTATACTTTTCAATATTGTTTTCTAATTATCGGTTATTATTCAGAACGTTAAACCTTCAGATATATTAGTACAGATCGTCACCTATACGAATAACCCGTCAATTTAGCATTCACATAACAACATCCATTCTGTTTTGTTCTATAAAGCCTCACATACGTTTATACATAATAAATCCTAATAAAAAAAATTCCATGATGGTTCTGTGTTGCCAGATCATTATCTAACTGATGAACCATGTTTTCTGAACTTTGTTTCTCTGAATTGATTCTGAATTCCCCTTTTGTTACATGAAATGATAATGATAATGATAATTGATATGAATATGAAATGCACTGTAATGTATATATTTCGTACCTGATTACTGTTCTTGTTACTGTTTAAGATCACTGTTCCGGTACGCTTCCGGCACTGATGTTACATGTCGGATCGAGATACCAGATTTACTTCTAGATTCTGGAAGAAATTCCATGAACAGATGGGGACGAGATTATGTTGAAGCACGACATACTATCCGCAAATGGATGGGGCAAACTGAAAGAACGATAAAAACATTAGAAGATATGCTACGTGCGTGTGTTATTGACTTTGGTGGTAATTGGGACGATTATTTACCGCTAGTCGAAATCTCGTATAATAACAGCTACCATGCGAGCATTGGAATGGCACCATATGAAATGTTATACGGGAGACGATGTCAAACACCACTATGTTGGGGTAAAGTTGGACAAAAGGACATGGGGAGCAAAACTGATATAGAATATATGGTCAATAAGATCGCTCAAATAAGAGCACGACTAAAAGCTGCCCAAGATCGTCAAAAGTCTTATGCAAACAAAAGAAGAAGGCCAATTGAATTCAACGCAGGGGATCATGTGTTATTAAAAGTATCCCCATGGAAAGGTCTAATTAGATTTAAAAAGTGAGGAAAGTTAAGTCCGAGGTATATCGGACCATTTAAGATTTTGGCCAGGATCGGTAAAGTTACGTACTGATTGGAACTGCCAGACGAGCTTGGTAGTATACACCCGGCGTTTCATGTGTTTCATCTACGGAAATGTATTGCGGATGAAACCTCTCATGTGCTTTAAGATGAGATCGAGGCTGATGACAAGCTTAATTACGTAGAAGAACCAATCGGGATACTCGATCGTGATGAGAAAAGACTCCGTAATAAAATTGTCAAGAAGGTTAAGGGACAATGGAAGCATTGAAAAGGATCAGAGGCAACCTGGGAAACCGAAGAAGAGATGAGAATAAGCTACCCTCAATTGTTTACGTTGTAATAGGTTTCGAGGACGAAACCCATTTAAGGGGGGTAGAGTTGTCACATCCGGTTTTCCCAACAATGTAAATATTATTATTTTATAACATATATGTGCTTCCGTTTGCTTTAAACCAATGTTATTATGCAGTAAGTTTAGCAAAAACCGTAAAACAAACTAATTAAATAAGAGATTACCTTATCAGAGCCAAGCAAATAAGTTATCTTTAAGCATAATAAGAATGCAGAGATAGAAATGATCAAAATGAGTGTAAGCGAATTTTCAGAACAAAGCTCCGAACAAAAGTTACGACATGCCGAAGTTCCAAAATGATTAGATATAAATAATAATAATAATAATAACAAATAAATAAATAAATAAATAAATAAAATTAAATAAAAAGAATAATAATAAAATAAAACTTTATTAAAGAACACGGCTGTGCCCCATGAGACATGACCGTACCTATACATCAACTAGTATGTGTCGATTGGTGACATGAGTATAGACACGTGGCATGACTGGAGAAACGTAACACGGCACACAACCATGCCTATTGAGTTGAATATTTACTATTATAAGAGACCACCAAAAATTAATAATATATATTATATTTGACCCTGCTCCGTTTTCAATGAAACGTGGGTAGAAACGTATAAAATAATTAGTAGATTTCAATGGCATATTCGAAAGTTTTTAAAACATCATATACAAAAAGTTATAAGAGAAAAACAAGATTTAAGATAAAGTAATTATAATAATACAATAATAATAATATAAAATAATAAAAAAAAACAATCAGAATGAAGAATGAAGAAAGAAGTTACGTACAGGATTCCAAATCATAAAATGGATGCGCGTCAATTATTTAAATACATGGAGAACGAATGTTAATTTTAGTAATGACTAATCAAATTTATAAACGTCTATAAATAGTCCTTTGTTGAGAATTGAATTTCCATTTTTCTAAGCAACAAAACTTGTTCAAAATACTCTCTTAAAACCCCTATGCGAATACGGTAGTTACTAAATGTTCGTCCAAGGATTTTTAAGCGAGCATTGGCACGAGCTATTTTGAGGTAATCACTTGTTACACTCTTATTTTAAATTTATTATTTAAATAGTATAGTCGAGATACTGTTTGTTTAAAAACAAAAAAAATTTATTTAGATTATGCGTGGAGGCTATTTTCAATATTTTTTTTTTTGTAAAATACAAAGTATGTAGAGATGCTGCTTAAATATTTTATAAAAACACATATTTATAAGACGAGATTCTGCCCCGTTTGAAACTTTAAAATAATGTTTTATAAGCCAAAATTCTGCCCAAGTATTTTTAAGAAAACCAAAAAGCATAAGCCGTTGTGCTGTCCAATTAAAGACTCGAGTCAGTATTTGAAAATGTAAAGATAAGTTAAGTAATCCCACTAGGGTACTGATGTTATTAGGAATTGGTGATAACAAGAGATAATAATTGAGGAGCTAATGTTGTACGATAGAAGTACGGATCAGGTGGGTTCTATGAGCCCTGTTTTTACTGTTTTAAATATTTTGGGCTGCTGTGAATGTTATATTGATAATGTTTTGATATACATGAGATTTTTATTGACGCCGGGATGTTTCCCATTTATACCAATGTTAATGCCGAATTTTCTATATGTATTTTTCAAAATAGAAAAAGGTAACCCGTATCTTTGTTTTGAAAATATAGTTACCTTCGGGTAAAACAGAGTTACCTTCGGGTAAAACAGAGCACCTTCGGGTGTACATAGTTACCTTTGGGTAAAACTAACACCGTCAGGTGAACATAGTTTTATTTAATGATTGTTTTTCGTATAATATGATATATGTATATTGATGTATGATTTTATGAAATGTTTTTGAAATATATGACTTGAAATGAAAAGATGTTTACTAAACTTAGAATTCACCAGCTTAAGCTGACAGCTTTTAACATGCACATCAGGTAGAGATGGTGAAGCCTCAGCTAGTCGAGGCAAGAAACAGTTGGCATAAATGACACTGGATGGATGCTGGCTGTAGGTTTTGAGAAGACTGGCATAGATGTAGATCTTGTAAAAAAATAAATAAATATGGTTGTGTATCATATATGTAATCGGGTTTACTTATGTATAATATGTTTTTTTTTCGCTGCGATTGAGTTATCTCTTTTTAATCATTGTGCTTATGAGTAAATCCGATGAAGTAACGTGTCTCGGGAGTCAGACGTTACAGTATGGAAGACTATATATAAGTGCTAAAAAGTATGTTATTACTGAGATTATTCTTCCACTAGTTACAGAACTTTTAGTACTTACTTATCCATTCAATTGTTAGTCTTAAGTAGTTAGTTTGTGTAGTAGTTTCAATATGTTCAGCTATTTAGTAGCTGCTAAACATTTAATTCTTTAAGTTATTTTGTTAAATGTCTCTTTCACAATGACATCACTTCTATGTATAAATACCGCAACCACTGTTTCATTCGGTAGAGTTTTTGAGCGACATATTTTCAATTATTGATTATGATTCCGTTGTGCTTATTCTGATGTTTGATTACTTATTGATTTTGAGCTTTATATTGATCCAACATTTTTCCTCATACTAAACGGAGGGAGTCTCGACTAGTTAGACGTTAAATTTATGTACTTTGACTTTTTAAATGTAAAACTTGCCCTTGAAATTCCTTTTTATATATTTACATACTCTCCTTGGAGTTGTAAACATGAAAATCTCAAGGAATAAGATGTATGTTAACTTTTCATTCACTAAATTAGGGTTCTTGAGTTCAGGAGTAACTCATATGTACCCTTTTTTTGTAAGGTCGTTTTTGAGACGAAATTGAACTTTGTAAACAAGATAATCTATGAATTTGAGGTAAGGATTTCTCTAAATTTTCATTAATGATAATTTATTATATTTTTTTATTTAACTTGTGCATACGCGAGTACCAACTTAGTTGTTTTTTGATTCAGTGGACACATGACACATTCTATTGGTTTGTATTTTTTATTCTATAAAATTTATTACTTTATAAAATAGCATTATTTTAGTTATAAAATAAAATAATAACAAAATTTATAACTCTTTTTCTTCATTTTTTTAAGGATTTTAACATTATATATGTTATTCTGATATATTCAAAATAAAATAATTTGTTTATTTTTAAATAAGAAACTTTGTAAACAAGATAATCTATGAATTTGAGGAAAGGATTTCTCTAAATTTTCATTAATGATAATTTATTATATTTTTTTATTTAACTTGTGCATACGCGGGTACCAACTTAGTTGTTTTTTGATTCAGTGGACACATGACACATTCAATTGGTTTGTATTTTTTTATTCTATAAAATTTATTATTTTATAAAATAGCATTATTTTAGTTATAAAATAAAATAATAACAAAAATTATAACTCTTTTTCTTCATTTTTTTAAGGATTTTAACATTATATATATATTCTGATATATTCAAAATAAAATAATTTGTTTATTTTTAAATAAGAAACTTATTTTTAATATTACTAATGAGTTTGAATAGAAAAAATTAATCATAATAAGTTGGTTGGATTGTGCATGTGTGAAAAAACAGGAGTTCGGTTTGGTTGTTTAAGTGTAAGAGAAACAAATATTTTTTAATAAAAAATTATATATTAAAAGTATATGACCTAGCAAATAACATGTTTCTTTTTATTTTCATATTGCCCACTTATATATTTTATTACTTATTTTGATCACATTATTATTGAATTACGTTGCCTTAACCCTGAGATGTATAATTTCATTTGTAGCCCTCTTTGGCCACGTAGTTTCTTCATTTTCGTCCACAAAAAAAGTTTCGTATGTTCATCTAAAAATCGTTGCTCAAGTACATCATATGAGGTTCACTTTAAGCATATATATATATATATATATATATACATATATATATATATATATATATATATATATATAGGGAAGGGATCCAATGTTAACCCATACTAATTGAGGTAACCTAATAACTCAATCCTAGATGGGTTCCATTGTCATTAGATGCTGATCTAATGGATCACATTAATTTACAATATTTAATTATAATAAATGAGGATTGATGATTACAAAAGGGTAGATTTGTCTTTTGCTTGCTTCCATCTTACTGACAGTTATCACATCGATAGACAAAAAGAAAGAGATTAGAAAACTTCAAACAAATATACAAATCATTCAAAAATTTGGCTTTAACACTATTATTACCAGATGAACACTTCAAAATCGAAGGCGTAATTGAAGATTTTTGGTCAATAGCCGTTCCTTGCAAGACGTTTCGTTATCAGTACATATCAAATCTTCAAATCAAGGTAACGACACATGCAATATGATCGGTGAAAAACCTAATGTATACAATCAACGATTCTTATATATGATCGGTGGAATACACATCATGTATACAATCATCTTAGAGTTACCAAGCTTATAATCTTCGTGTATTTTGAAAATTTTACAGTAGGTATATCATATACTATTGTATACGGATTGAAATTGTGGTTGGTATCTGTTAAAAATCGACGTATTCATTATTAAAATTAGTGTTTTTTACAGTAGCTTTGTGTTTAAACAGTAACATTTGGGGGCTCGGTTCAGATGGGTCGGTGATTGTATGCGTATTGAAATTGTAGTTTTAAACAGTTGAAATTCAAGTTAATCGACTAATAAATTATATTAAAATTAGTGATTTTGTCGGTAGCATTGTCTTAATTGATATGTAGCATTGTTTTAGACAGTTAAATTTGGGGTTTCGGTGGACCTTTCTTTACAAATCGGATATGTCAATGATTGTATGCGTATTCAAATTATAGGTCGTATTTGTTCATATTCAACTTTATGCAGCTTAAAAATGTTGTTTAGCTTATAGAGAAAGAATCTAATAGAAACCCATTACATTCTTAATTGATATGTACTGATAAAAAAATTATATATCCCACACAGTTAATTGAAAATGGTAATTGCTATACAGAATATAAAGTTAAAGTTTTCACATAATGACGACTACTGGAGGGCGACACACTTCAAGTAAGATTCGTTAACAAAAATATTGATTTGTAGTGAACAAATATCTGAAAAATATGTATGCATGTATTGACAGGAAGGTCCAGCGAACGTTTGGCCATAAAATCACTATCTCGATTTAAGAACACAGCAAAAAGTCCAATTATAGTTGATTGTGATGACACATTTGAGATTACAACCGAAGGTAATTTATTATTATTAGTAATTTCTTTTACTTTGTTTCAATGGAAACTGTTGTTACATTACAGCAGAAAGAAAAAACACTATAGGGTGAAAGATTATCCCAGGTGCCTTCCAATCATTTGTTTAAAAATACTAATGTAACTACCTGTTGATATGTTGTAAAAAAATATTACATTAATGTAATTTGGTTTGCATATTAGAGTTACATCATCAAGTATATGTATTTTGATGTTTAAATATAGGAGAAGCAGAAGAAGATAATATTACTCTCAAGGAGAAGGGGAATCTGAAAAGGAAGAAATTAAAACATGAAGATGGTGGTGTTAAGCCGAAGAAGAAAGATTCTAAACGCCAAAGGGAGGATAATTCAAGTAACACCAAGCTTTGGTATCCAATCAAAAACCGGTGCTCACCCACTCAGTTAGCAAAGGTTGTTAAAACATTGTCAACAAAACAAAAGGATTTAACAGAAAAATTAGGATTCGGAAAGCTGTTATCGTTTCAAGTGGATGGGATACCACAGAAACTTGGTCATTTTGTCGTAGACAAGTTTGATGCAGTGAAGATGGAAATATCTCTGAAAGGCGGGGTTGTAAGGATAAATGTAGACACAATCAATTGGCTGCTGGGGATACCTAAGACGGGTGCCGACCTAAAAACATTCACCCCGCGTAAAAAGCTTTCTCCTAGGATCCAACAGTGGAGAGATTTGTACAAAAGTGAATATGTATCACCAAGGGAGATATCATATAGAATGGCCACTGATACAAGTGATGAGTCATTTCACTTCCAACTGGATTTCTTGTTACTGTTTATATCAACCATTGTGGAGTGTCATGCCCATGGCAAGTGCAAGCTAGAAATACTAGATTATTTTAATGATCATACAGATATTTCTCAAATTAACTGGTCTGCATACGTTCTGGATAGCATCAAAAATTGTAAAAATGGATGGAAACCATTTAGTAACACTCCTTTCAAAGGAGCTTTGACAATACTAACGGTATGATAAAATTGTTAATTTTAGAAATTGTATAAGTCGTATATGCAATATATGTGTATGTTAATTCTCAGATTTATTAACAATATGACATGCATTTTGTAGCTGTTTTATGTGGCCAGCTTTTCGTGTGAAGATATGAGTGTTGATCATTCGATACCACCAATTGAATTTTGGACGTTAGATAGACTTCATCAAAGACAGACACTTGAAATTGCTAGCGGTGGCTTTGGGCGTGGAAAGTTTATACGGTTGTCATCAGTTGATGGTGAAACCAGCAATATAAACAATGAAGAAGAGTGTTCGAAAATGGATTTGGTGGTAAAATTAATTGTTATATGTTAAACACTTATTTATTTTGTTTACATAACAGATCATGATGGTTTTCGCTTTTAAAGGATCAAATATCAGATGTATCGCAAATGCTGGAAATGACGTCTGAGAACAAGAAGTTGCTGAAAATCAAACTTGAAGGATTGCTTAAAAACAATCACGATAATGAATAGATTCAAGCATTGGCTGCCACGTTTGAGAATATTTTCAAGGAAAAAGTAAACATCGAAAAAGCACATGATTCAACAGAGCTTGGCATCAACAATAATTCAGTTTCGGGTGTAGGTCCTTCAAGATCTTGGAAAAAGGATACTATCGATGAACGAATATTTGATATTTGTTTAGAAGTGAATGCACGTAGACAACGGTTTATTGACAGTGAAACTGATGAAGAAGAAGCACCTGAAGGTAAATATATTGTTAATTGATTATCATGTCGCTTTGTGATATGTATATCGTTCTTTATTTTTTGTAGATGAGATACGGTTGGAAGATAAGAATCAAGGGTTGGGAGGCAAGGATGACGTTTTGGAAGCAGAACCTCAAGGTAACGCGTTTACATTGTAAATTATTTCTATGGAAGAATTAAAATTAAGGCGAGGTAACGCGCTCACCTTAATTTTATGTTTCTGTTTACATTAGTGTATTGTAAGTTATTTGTATCCATTAATTGTTTACAGATAAGATGGGCTTGGAAGATCAAAACCAAGGATTACAAGGCAAGGATCAACTTTTGGAAAAATCCAACCAGATTTTGAAGGAAGAATCAAAGTTAAAGCCTGGTAACATGCTCATCTTACCTAAATGTGCTTGTATTACATTAATGTAAATTGGTACTATCTGGTTGGATTACAGTTATTTTATTCCGAACAATCATGTATTTGTAACTTATATTGATGTAACAAACAATTAGTCAACCATTATTTTACATGAATGTAATTGCTTACAATTGTGTATTTGTAAGTTACATTTATGTTTTACAAAAAGAACAATAGAGAGCCCAACAAAACCACCAATTACACCAATGGACTCTAAACACCAAAAGAACGAAGCCTGACCAGGTTTCCCATCATGGCCATTATGGGGCCTCTCCTGGCCCATCATATAAGGGAAAGCAGACCCCCCAAAGTGAAGCAGCTACAAAGGGGTACAAAAAAATTGTCAAGGACCAAACGAATCCAACAACCCAACCAAGGATATAGGAGCCCCAATTCACAAGATATATGAGCCCTGTAACAATAGCAACCCAGCCAAGCACCAGGGCAGTCAGGCGGTGCAACTTACCAGGAACGAGACACAGCAAGGAAGTAGCAGCAGCCCATGCACAAGCTGCGAAGTAGAAAACCGAGCACAGCAATCAGATAGGGGAAACAAGCAAGTACGGACATCAGCAGGCAGGTAGGCATAGCACCATACTAGAAAGCAGGGACACAACAAGCAGGTAGGGCCAGCTGGGTGATCATGTGTACCCCCTGGGTGATTTGAATACCTAAGATAGCAACTAAATAGCGGTACACGATACAAGCAGGCCACAAGCAGACTAATAGAAAAGAAAAATGGCTACTGAATAACTAAATTTTTTTTAAACTTGGATTACATTAATATAATGACCTACATTGACTTTCAACTGCGATTACGTTAATATAATGTGCTCCTTTTATTTTAACCTGGTATTACATTTATGTAATTACATACATTGATGTATTTATAGGTTATATTATTGTAACAAAAAGGTACTTTCAGGTTGGATTACAGTTATGTAATCATTGTACTTGTGTAACTGTAACTTACATTGCTGTTACAAAAGCAAACGTTATGTTTTTATTTTGATGTTTTACTATATTACATTATTGTAAGCTACTGTAAGGTAGAATTACATTGATTTAATTGCAATCATTGATGTATTATTTTGTTACATTGATGTATTATTTTGTTACATTTATATTTTTGTACGTTGTAATATAATTTGTAGGTACAACATGTGGGCTTACTGAGCAGACTGAAAAAAAAATTGCACCCCTTAAGGATGTTAATATTTCAATTCATTCACCTGAAAAGCTAAACAAAGATGCAGAACATAAACGCTCCAGTGGTGGGTTAACAAAAGCAGCAATAATTAAATTAAAGGAAGCAGCGATGAATTTAGCAAGGGGTAAGAAAGTGGGAATAGAAACTCCAAAATCAACAGGTATAATAAAAAGTTGGTTTATTATTTTAGTAAATAATAACTTTCATGAAATATAACCTGTAAAAAATCCTGTCAACAGGTGTATCAAATGAGAAAAAGGAAGTGATAGATGTGCATAGCAGCCCGGTTCCTAAAGAAAAGCATAGAGGGGGATATCAGAATGTTCAACTTCAAGGCAATACAATACCGAATCTATCCCAACCAAGTTTCAGTCTTGGTATGACTCAAGAAGTTGTGGAACCCGTGCCAATTTTCCAAGGTATCAAGAAGGAATAGTTTCTTATAATGCCATTTGATCTAGGTTTTTTGGTCTATTACTGCATGTGTAACATTATATTAACATAAGTGTAATATTCCTTGAATCAATGTAACATCAATGAACTGTGTTGGTGATTGTGGTGTACCATTATATTAACATAAGTGTAATATTCCTTGAATCAATGTTAGCTGGAACTCTATTAGAGGATAAGAAACAGCAGGAACAATCTTTTTATCACGGAATGGCACAAAAAGTCGTAGAAGTTGATACTCCAAAATCACCGGTTCCGTTATCAGGTAATTCTTGTTAGTTTAGTATAAGTTAATATAATAATATATTTACTTAGATAAAAGTTTGGTATAACATTACATTGCTCTTAACTAAATGCAATTACATTACGTAACATTCCTTGAGTTATTGTTAGATGCACCATCTTTTACTTTTGGAATGACACAAGAATTTGTAGAAGTAGATACTCCAAAATCACCAGTTACAATATCAGTATCTTTTATGTAAAAATAAACTGTAAAATACATGTGTCAACAGGTCAATGCGTCAATGCATCCCAACAAAGTCAACAGATAGATGAAGTGATAGATATAGGGAGCAGTCCGATTTGTGAGCTAAGACAAGAGGGAAAAACTCAACGTGTCAATGCGTCCCAACCAACTTTCAGCCTTGGCATGACTCAAGAAGGTGTGCAATCACTGCAAACGGGGGAGAACGTTATTCAATGTAATGTATACTTACATAAACATTTTATACGCATCCAACCATCTCTGTATATGACTTTAACATTATTTGTGTGGTCATGTTTCAGATAAAAAATGCGACAAAAAGAGGAAGAATGTGAACGTTGAAGAAGAACCACAGACTTATGGTAAGTATATATTACACAAGTCAGTTTATAAGATTACAAAAGTCAGGTTTATGTTGACAATGTGTTGAATATCTGTGTAAATGATGGGAATATCGATGAATGTGATGCTACAAGATTATTACACTAATGTATATCTAACTTACACTAATGTATATCGAACTTTTGTAAGAATCCACACATAATTCATAACAGTAAATATTATTTTTACAGATTATTATTATAACATTTTATATGTAAATGTTTTGTTAAAAGATGGACTGGATGTTCAATAAAGAAGACGTAAATGATGACCTACGCCTTGTCACGTTAAACAAAATGATGCTACATGCAGTTGGTCACATAAAAGAAGTACAAGACTTAAAGCCATATGATTTGGTCTTCTTCCCAATCCTTGAAAGAAAACATTTTTACGCTGTAGTGTTCGAGTTGAAAAACCCTGCAATATATCTTTTGGACAACATGCAGCAGGGTGAGACTGTTGTCACCATAAAAGACGATGAAGACTACTCCCTGAAAAGTATTCCTTACAAAGTGGTAAGTAATCCGTTGACAATTGTAGGTATTGTAAAAACTAGAAATGCATAAATATATAATTAATGTCAGTATTTTTTCGTTGTTATTAGAAACATTTGGTTGTCTCCTACTTAAAAAATTGGAAGCATCCAAAAGCTGGACGTTTAGCTCTGGAGAAAATACAAAATCTGAAGTTGGAGTGGGGCACTGAAGATAATATCACAGATTGTGGGGTGTTTTTAATGAGGCACATGGAGCTGTTTATGGGAAGCTACAAAAAAACATTTGAATGTGGTTTCAAAAAGGATAAAGCAAATCAGAAAAACCAAATCATTGCACTAAGAAAGAAATACGCATCTAGAATACTACTATCTAATGTTAATGTCCAGAAGGAGAGGGTTTTAAAGGAAGCAGGTTTAAAGTGCATGGAATAGACTTCGATATTAAACTGATGTAGTACCCAACTGGATAATGATACTGTTGTGTTGTTTTTTGTTATTTTGAAAAAACAGTATGATCCATGTTTCTAATGGGGGTAACTTAACTAATTTCTTTATTTCATTTTGCGTGCGTGTCTTGATATATTTATAAGTTACATTTATGTAATATGATACTTCCTACGTTTATGTGTCACTCTTTTTTAATTAACTTATCATATTCATTAAATTAACCCGTTCACAAGTAACCTTGTCGTTCTATTATATTGATGTATTCCTAACTTACATTAACGTAATAAGCAAGATAACTACACTAAGGGGAGTCAATACACGTAAATCTTAAGTTAATTACATTAAACTACAATAAAACACATCTTAATTGCATCATTTACTTTGCTGTAATATGATAATAACTTACTGGTAGTTTATGTGTTAAAATTTATAAATTTAAATTCACCTATTGATTAAATTACACCTATTACACTGCATGAGGTTTATAAGTTGAATTCGTGTAATTATACTATTATTGTTCTGTTAGTATCTTTCCCTTATATTAAAAAGTCAACCAAATATATTAACCAAGATATATAACTTCCATTCCATCAAACCTTAAATACATCATAGGTATTTACATAAAACCACATAAATTTCAAGACACAAAAAAGTGGTTACAAAAAGATGCCTAATCAGTTCAGAAAAAAGTGGTTACAAATATATTAACCAAGATATATAACTTCCATACAGCTACTTTAAACACAAAATGCCAAAGACAAACACCATTTGCTAACTAGATGAACCATTGTCACTTCTGAGCTTGCAGTTACGTGAATCATGAAATGTAAGTTGGTTACAACTGCGACACAATCTCGGGTTCTTCTTGGTCTTCTCTATGACCCTCTCCCCCTGACCAACTAACCTACGATTTGTACCACAACCCTTATTCCGAATACCCTGAGGCGGTGTGAACATAACAGTGGTGTCATCTACGTTCCCCAACAACTCCTCAATTGCCGCAGATCGTTTCCTAGGATTAGATACTCCAGGATTCTCATCAAAAACAGACTTCTGATGTCCTTCATCTTGTCAACAAAAGAAGACAAAGATTCAAAACTACCAGTAAGTTTATCAACACAATCACTAACACAGTTCATTGCTTGATTCTTCAAAATTGACTCTTTGTTATCATCAGCAGCCAACCTGTTAGATATGCTATAAACACGACAAGGTAGAATCTGTCGTCTCCAACGCTTTGCAACATAGCGATCCGGAATCTCCTTTATCTTCATTACACGAAGCACACAGAAACATGACGGCATAAGTACCCGTTCCTAGAGAATCCAAAGCAAGTACACTCAACAGAATTATCATGCATGTGTGCTGAAACCTATGACAAGTTACATTAAACGCCCATGAATTACCAAGATAAGTATGAAAAACTAATATAAACACAAGAGGTACCAATATTACCTTGAATTCATTGACAAAGTCCATGTTGTGATCCATATGAGAAATTGTGAAAACCTTTGAGTGATCAACGACATCAACATTGGAAATAAAACAATTCATCATGCCTTTAAAAATCTCTTTTTGAACATCCTTAAAAACAGAATGTGTGTAGATTTCAGATGCATGAGCCTCAATGTCTAAACCACATCGCAAATCAGGTTTAGAATTCGATGTTTGGAATTCCAAAATTCTTTGATTATAACGTTGATTGTCAATAGCTGTGTCAAAACACATCATAAACTGCAACAGAGTGTTTGCCGCACTTGAATTGACCTTAAACAGTGCGTTTGAACTCTCACAACGAGAAGTCGTTTTCATCAAACAAGACATCGGGGTATCACGGAAATATGCAGGTACCCAAAGATCCCTTATTGCAAACATTTCGCTTAACCAAACATGGTCACACAGATTAAATTGCACCATCAGATTAATCCATCTTTCTTCAAAGGTTGATGCCGAAATATATATATTCCAAACCAATTTGTGAATGGAAGATCTTAATGTAGAGTTAGCAAGTAAATCACCAGATATCTACAAAAAAACAGGAAAACAATATTAAAACTCCCCCAAGCAGGTGAATATTCGTCATCAAATATACCCTCCCCTGGTGTAACTGAAACTTACATGCAAAACATTTCAAGGGTAATATGAAGGTAATAAAAATGAACCATATGTGTATCAGTACAGACCCATTCACATTCATTACAGTGTAACTAAAACTTACGTGCAAAACATAAAATGGCTAAGATGAAAGTAATAAAAATTAACCCTATGTAAATCATTCCAGACACATTCACATTCAATTCAGTGTACCCTCATATATGGTGTAACTGAACATTACATGAAAAAAATAAAAAATGTTTTACCTTGGAGGGAAGCTTCTTCATAATATGCCACATGCATAGACGATGAAACGCTTTCTTAAAAACAAGAGGTACTTCAACTCTCATAGCTGGGTCCTGGTCAGTTAGAACTAGAAGTGGTTCTCTCACATGAATTTTAAGGAAAGCGGAGAGTAACCACTGGTAGGATTCAATCGTTTCGCTGTCAATCAAACCAGCACCGAATGTCACGCATCTTTTATGGTTATCCACACCAGTGAAAGGCACGAAAATCATGTTGTACCTGACAAAATACAGAATAGTTAGTCATGATTGTTCACTTAAATTGTGCTAGAAGGTTGAATTCACAAAAAAAAATTATTAGATAAAAAATAGCATACTTGTTTGTTGAATACGTAGCATCAAACCCTATAACATCGCCAAACATCTGATAATTGACCTTAGAAACATCATCTGCCCAGAAAATTGCCTTTAATTCATGACCAACATGAAAAAACTCATATGAAAAATTTGTAAGATTCTTAGCACGCTCTTCCAACTTTTGCACAACTAACTGAATGTCGCGATCCCCAATGAACATCCTGATGTCGCGACTAACGTTCTTGAAAGCTGATCGGGTTCCCCTCATGTTATGATGCCCACCTTTCAAGGCAATTTGCAAACGATGCGCAACAGTTGGTCCAACTTTGTTCAAACTCATCTTGTGAACAAATTGGATATCTTCAAAATTCAGATGTCTTCCTTTCCGTGTCAGATCCATATTATCAGACGAAATCAACTCATGGTTATGATTTTCAACAAACTCGTAAAGCAGGTAGTTGGGCTCACCTTTTATTGCCTTCAACCTAATAAGTGCTTTGCAATCTGTTACCTTAAAAGAACTACCACGAGAACAACCCAATGAACCAGGATCCAAAGTATCATACTTCTTGTTCCTAGGCTTACCTGCTTTGTTACAAACCAATACCCTATGTGTAATTTGACCCTTCCATTTCTTACATCCACTAATACGAATACCAAAACCAGACAACTCAGCATAAGTTTCGTACATTTTATAAACATCATCCCACGAATCATAAATCTTACCAACCATAGGTTTTTGATCAGAAGTAACATCAGGGCACCAAAACCTAGTTCCATTTGGAGTTTGGTAAATTAAAAAAGAGTGAGAACCTAAAAAAACATTTAACAAAATTCATTAGTTAGCATTTTTAACTAAAAATGACATCAAATAGCAAACAGAATAGGAGGTTTAAAGTAGTTACACCAACGTAATTAGAACCATACTGGTTACATTTATTACAAAAAAAGGGTCGAATAAACTGATATACAAAAAAATAATGATGTAAACACTTCTTACGTCAACAACAAAAAAAACAAATAAAAGAACAAAAAGCAAAAAAAAACCAGAAATTAAATAATGGTAAAAAGAAAATAAAGGGGATGTTTAAAACAAGGGGATGAGGATAATAAATGATCTAAGTATCTAGTTACATTTATTACAAAAAAAGGAAAACAGACATTAACTAATTAGAACAATACTGGTTACATTTATTACAAAAAAATAGTCGAATAAAACTGATATACAAAAAATAATGATGTAAACACTTGTTACGTCTACTACAAAAAAAACGAACAAAAGGCAAAAAAAACAGAAAAAACTGGTCAAATAAACGTAATCGAATGAACATTGTAAAAATCAAAAAATATAAAGAATGTATGAAATAGTTTGAAATAAAAGAAGCTAGGGTTTTCTAAAAATTAATCAAAAATAAGTTACCACTTCTGTCACAACCAATGTAACGCAAAGGTGAATTTCCCACAAGAATATCGAAGGTATCATCAGCAAGTGGATCCAACCGATCGATTTTTAAAACGCCTTCACCATAGTCGTTATCATTAAGCTCGTCGTCGTCACGATCATGAACACCACCATGACCAAAATCCTGGCCTGCAAGCACATTGTCAACTTGAACGAAACCATGGTCTTCAAGAACGTCACCCATATTATGATCACCACCTCCCATTTTTGGAAACTTTGATTTTCAAAACAAGGGAATGAGATTAAATGATCTAAGTATCTGATGGTATTTAAATTAATTAAAGATAAAAAGAAAATAAATTAAAAGGTCATAATTATAGATTAGATGTGAAAAAGTGATGGAAATGACATGTTAACAAAAAGACATTAATACCCTTCCTGATGATTAAAAAATTCAGTGATGTGTCCATCTATTATTGGTTCAAAAGGGTTTATGAGTTATCTCAATTATAAAGGGTTATTATATGAGCCACATCCTATATATATATATATATATATATATATATATATATATATATATATATATATATATATATATATCAAAGTTTTAGATTTTTAAGTATTTGCATCCATTAATTCCTAGGTATGAATTTGGGCCTTAGTTTTGTCTCTCTTGCTCTCCATCTTACTTTGTGATGACAATTTTGTAGTTTGTTGATATTGTAGCATATTCAGCCTCTGACTTTGCTCATCTCTGACGATTCACCTTATACCATTTGTGTTTACGAACAAGATCGCTCAAATAAGAGCACGACTAAAAGCTGCCCAAGATTGTCAAAAGTCTTATGCAAACAAAAGAAGAGGGCCAATTGAATTCAACGCAGGGGATTGTGTGTTATTAAAAGTATCCCCATGGAAAGGTCTAATTAGATTTAAAAATCTAGGAAAGTTAAGTCCAAGGTATATCGGACTATTTAAGATTTTGGCCAGGATCAGTAAAGTTACGTACTGATTGGAACTGCCAGACGAGCTTGGTAGTATACACCCGGCGTTTCATGTGTCTCATCTACGGAAATGTATTATGGATGAAACCTCTCATGTGCTTTACGATGAGATCGAGGTTGATGACAAGCTTAATTACGTAGAAGAACCAATCGCGATACTCGATCGCGATGAGAAAAGACTCCGTAATAAAATTGTCAAGATGAATAAGGGACAATGGAAGCATTGAAAACGATCAGAGGCAACCTGGGAAACCGAAGAAGAGATGAGAATAAGCTACCCTCAATTGTTTACGTTGTAGTAGGTTTCAAGGACGAAACCTATTTAAGGGGGTAGAGTTGTCACATCCGGTTTTCCCAACAATGAGTTTACCTTATCAGAGCCGAGCAAATAAGTTATCTTTAAGCACAACAAGAATACAGAGACAGAAATGATGAAAATGAGTGTAAGCGAATTTTCGGAACAAAGCTCCGAACAAAAGTTACGACATGCCGAAGTTCCGAAATGATTAGATATAAACAATAATAATAATAATAATAAATAAATAAATAAATAAATAAAATTAAATAAAAAGAAAAATAATAAAATAAAACTTTAATAAAGAACACGGCCGTGCCCCATGAGACATGACCATACCTATACATCAACTAGTACATGTCGATTGGTGACATGAGTATAGACACGTGGCATGACTGGAGAAACCTAACACGGCACACAACCATGCCTATTGAGTTGAATATTTACTATTTTAGGAGACCGCCAAAAATGAATAATATATATTATATTTGACC
The DNA here is from genome assembly GCA_009363875.1 of Mikania micrantha. Lineage (NCBI taxonomy): Eukaryota > Viridiplantae > Streptophyta > Magnoliopsida > Asterales > Asteraceae > Mikania > Mikania micrantha. The sequence continues at coordinate 30,321,103 of CM018688.1, forward strand.
CTGCTCTGTTTTCAATGAAACTTGGGTAGAAACGTATATAATAATTAGTAGATTTCAATGGCATATTTTGAAAGTTTTTAAAACATCATATACAAAAAGTTATAAGAGAAAAACAAGATTTAAGCTAAAGTAATTATAATAATACAATAATAATAAAAAAAAATAAAAAATATCAATCAGAATGAAGAATGAAGAAAGAAGTTACGTACAGAATTTCAAATCATAAAATGGATGCGCTTTAATTATTTAAATACGTGAAGAACGAATGTTAATTTTAATAATGACTAATCAAATTTATAAACGTCTATAAATAGTCCTTTGTTAAGAATTGAATTTCCATTTTTCCTAAGCAACAAAACTTGTTCAAAATACTCTCTTAAAACCCCTATACGAATACGGTAGTTACTAAATGTTCATCCAAGGATTTTTAAGCAAGCATTGGCACGAGCTATTTTGAGGTAATCACCCGTTACACTCTTGTTTTAAATTTATTATTTAAATAGTATAGTCGAGATTATGTTTGTTTAATGCCGAATTTTCTGTATGTATTTTTCAAAATAGAAAAAGGCAACCCGAATCTTTGTTTTGAAAATAGAGTTATCTTCGGGTAAACAGAGTTACCTTCGGGTAAAACAGAGCACCTTCGGGTGAACATAGTTACCTTCGGGTAAAACTAACACCGTCAGGTGAACATAGTTTTATTTAATGATTGTTTTTGGAATAATATAATATATGTATATTGATGTATGATTTTATGAAATGTTTTTGAAATAAAATGATTTGAAAATGAAAAGAAGTTTACTAAACTTAGAACTCACCAGCTTAAGCTGACAGCTTTTAACATGCACATTAGGTAGATGGTGAAGCCTCATCTAGTCGAGGGAAGAAACAGTTGGCATAAATGACACTGGATGGATGCGGGCTGCAGGTTTTGAGAAGACTGGCATAGATGTAGATCTTGTAAAAAAATAAATAAAAATGGTTGTGTATGTCGCACCCCGAGAAAATCCCATCCCTTCTGGGGCGCGAGCAACAACAGATTGCCAGGATCGCAGTCTCCGGTCACACAACATGCGAGACCTATATGTCTGGTTTCATACGTACATCCAATAACTATGATAAAACAGTTTGTAAAATCAGAGTTGCGAAAGTTAAATAAGATTAAAGCAAATTCAAATTATAAATTTCGGAAGCGTTGTCAAAACAGTTTTTAAAACAACATAAGTTTAATGTTTGCGGAAGCGATTAAAGATGTTTAACATTTCATAACATATTAAAATGATAGTAAATGTTTAATAATCTAAGACATGTAAGCAGATGCATGTGACTCCGGCCTAGCATCCTATTCCCTGTGCGCGTGCCTTAGCTACCTGAGAAAACATGCGAGTAAAAGGTCAACACAAAGGTTGGTGAGAGCACAGGTTTGTAATCAGCAGTAAACATCAAAATGTTTAAAGTAAATGTTGCAGGTCTACTTTTCAATACAATGCAATATCAATTGATAGCTAGTCAATATGTTTTATATCATATGCGGGTTCGCAACCGAAGCTAACATGCTGCCTCCCGCCATATCCATCCAAGGTATGGCAAATGTTGTTTGGTCAATTTTGCACTGTTCCGACCTCCAGTCGGGGTGGCCATACGGCTCGCAACAGTGGGGCTTGTCAGGCCCAAATAGTACTATTCAGAATTACCACGCTAAGCGCCACGCGCTACTAACGGTTCGAGGTGTGTTTAATGAGGACTTATCAGTTTTGTGGATGAATGCCACACATATGCATATACGATATTAGCATGTACAAAAGAAACCAAAAATGTGCGTTGTTCAAAAGTAGTTTGTATGCAATGTTTTCTCCCCCAAAGGTAGAAAATAGAAAAAGGGGCCGTGAACTCACCTGTTACAGCAGTCCCGGTGAATGTGTTCGCGTCTGCGAATGCTAGCAATCCTGCTAGTAGGCACCTATAACCATATAGGTGTGAGTATGTGTTTCATGGTGTGTTGTAATCCATACAACTCCAAGTGTCGGTGTGCTCAACCGATTGTGTCTGTTGACTTGTGTTGTCTTGACGAATCGTTGGTGACACGATTGTTGTGTTTACGTGCCTTAATGCACATAAGACACCAAAATGCATCCTATGACTCTAATCACATAAGTTACCATTTTTAGAAAGTTTCCAATTTAGGAAAGTGTGGTTATGAAATCCCATTTCATAAAACAAATCACTCTAGTATGTTTGTAAAACACGTTTATACACTTAAAACACAACGTTTGCGCATAAATCACCATTTATGCCGTTTTGCCCAAATAAAGTTTCCTTATTTGGAAAGTATCCGTTTACAAGCTTGTTTTCACAAAACGAAGTTTCTAAATATGTTAAAAATCATTTCTAAACATGTTTCAACAATCAAAGTTCATCAAAACACTTTAAAACATCAAAAGCCCTCTTTTGATTTTTAAAAGTTTCCTTTTATAGTAAGTTTATACAAAACCATGTTTTTGACAAAATCAAATATCCCAATGTGTTTCTAAGCACTCCAATACACATTTAACAACATCTAGACATGTCTAACATGTCTAGATCATTACAAATCCAAGACTTGCACATAAAAGTTTCCTTTTATGGCAAGTGTAGCAAAACATCATCAAATCAACTAATAACTAAACCAAACTCAAATCTAACATCAATAAACACAAAAATCAGTAAATCTATGACAATAACACATCAAATCACCAACCAATTTGTGCACAATAACCGTATGGAGTTGCATGTGGGTTTTTAGCCCTTGCATGTGCGATCTAACTATAGATAAACATAAGGAACTACCTTAGATGCTAGATTCCAGTGGGGATAGCTACTGATGTTGGAGTTCCAGTGGATTGATGGTTGCTCCAAGCTTCTCGATGGCTTCTAACACCTTCTTCAAGCTTCAAATCATCAAGAAATGTATATGGATATCTCCTAGATTGATTCCAGAGGCTTGGGGTGTGATCTCATAGTGCTTTGGTCGAAAATATGAGTAGAAGATCGGAAGAAATGTGAAGAAATTCGACTGAAATGAAATGGGTTGGTATTTAAAAGAATTTTGATCTGCATGGCCTCCGCGTACCGCGGAGGCCGATGAAAATTCTCTACCGCGTACCGCGATGGAATTCGGGAGTTTCGACTCCCGGTTTTATTTGCGTACCGCGAAGCCTTTCGCCGAGGGGCCGTCGCGTACCGCGATGGGTCCATTTCTTTGTTTTTCGATTTCGTTGAGACGATTTCGCTCGTACTCTATTCCTAACGCTTATTCTAAACATCTAATACATGTTTAGCACATAACATAAGTTTGATCACCAACGTTCGTGAGACTCGTGTGTGTGTTTTGATAATTCCTCGAATTATCTTCGACAGTTTGTGTTCGTGTCTTACGAAGTGTTTGCACGCTTGATTAATCCTAATCAACGTGTCATGCACAATTCAATAATTCCCCGAATTATTGTTTTGTGTTAGTGTTGTGTTTGCCACACTTGGTTTCCAAAACCAATGTGCAATGCAATGTACGATTCGATAGTTCCTCGAACTATCGTTTCGTAGTCGTTTGTGTTCAACTCATCTAATTAACATAATTAAATGAAATGCAACAAGTATGAATGTGAAATGTAAAGAATGTAAGAGTCGCAATTTACCTGAAATTGCTGGGTGTCACATCATCCCCTTGTTGAAAGAAATTTCGTCCCGAAATTTGGTTGTTGTTGGTAGTGTTTGAGTAGCAAGAATGTTTGAGAAACAAAAATTTTCTGGTTGTCACAGTGTATCAGGTATGTATTCGGGTTTACTTATGTATAATATGTTTTATTTCCGCTGCGATTGAGTTATCTCTTTTTAATCATTGTGCTTATGAGTAAATCCGATGAAGTAACATGTCTCGGGAGACAGACGTTACAGTATAGAAGACTATATATAAGTGCTTAAAAGTATGATATTACTGAGATTATTCTTCCACTAGTTACAGAACTTTTAATACTTACTATCCATTCAATTGTTAGTCTTAAGTACTTAGTTTGTGTAGTAGTTTCAATATGTTCAGCTATTTAGTAACTGCTAAACATTTAATTCTTTAAGTTATTTTGTTAAATGTCTCTTTCACAATGACATCACTTCTATGTATAAATACCGCAACCACTGTTTCATTTGGTAGAGTTTTTGAGCGAAATATTTTCAATTATTGATTAATTCCGTTGTGCTTATTTTGATGTTTGATTACTTATTGATTTTGAGCTTTATATCGATCCAACATTTTTCCTCATACTAAACCGAGGGAGTCTCAACTAGTTAGACGTTAAATTTAGGTACTTTGACTTTTTAAATGTAAAACTTGCCCTTGAAATTTCTTTTTATATATTTACATACTCTCCTTGGAGTTGTAAACATGAAAATCTCAAGGAATAAGATGTATGTTAACTTTTCATTCACTAAATTAGGGTTCTTGAGTTCAGGAGTAACTCATCTGTACCCTTTTTTTGTAAGGTCGTTTTTGAGACGAAATTGAACTTTGTAAACAAGATAATCTATGAATTTGAGGTAAGGATTTCTCTAAATTTTCATTAATGATAATTTATTATATTTTTTTATTTAACTTGTGCATACGCGGGTACCAACTTAGTTGTTTTTTGATTCAGTGGACACATGACACATTCTATTGGTTTGTATTTTTTATTCTATAAAATTTATTATTTTATAAAATAGCATTATTTTAGCTATAAAATAAAATAATAACAAAATTTATAACTCTTTTTCTTCATTTTTTAAGGATTTTAACATTATATATGTTATTCTGATATATTCAAAATAAAATAATTTGTTTATTTTTAAATAAGAAACTTATTTTTAATATTACTAATGAGTTTGAATAGAAAAAATTAATCATAATAAGTTGGTTGGATTGTGCATGTGTGAAAAAACAGGAGTTCGGTTTGGTTGTTTAAGTGTAAGAGAAACAAATATTTTTTAATAAAAAATTATATATTAAAAGTATATGACCTAGCAAATAACATGTTTCTTTTTATTTTCATATTGCCCACTTATATATTTTATTACTTATTTTGATCACATTATTATTGAATTACGTTGCCTTAACCCTAAGATGTATAATTTCATTTGTAGCCCTCTTTTGGCCACGTAGTCTCTTCATTTTCGTCCACAAAAAACTTTCGTATGTTCATCTAAAAATTGTTGCTCAAGTACATCATATGAGGTTCACTTTAAGCATATATACATATATATATATATATGTAAGTTTTAGATTTTCAAGTATTTGCATCCATTAATTCCTAGGTATGAATTTGGGCCTTAGTTTTGTCTCTCTTACTCTCCGTCTTCCTTTGTTATGACAATTTTGTAGTTCGTTGATATTGTAGCATATTCAACCTCCGAGTTTGCTCATCTCTGACGATTCACCTTATACCATTTGTGATTACCAAGATTGGGCATTTAATTTCTATACTTTTAGCTCTCTGTTTGTTTCTTAGTTGTGTTCCTTGATGTTGCAATAGCTTGAATTTATTTCCTTCCCCACCTTATGGTATGGTTTGATGGGTTTTTTTTTTGCATTTTTTATGCTGATGATGATGTATGCTTTGTGTAGAATAGTTTTTGTTTTTTTAACTTTAGCCAGAATTGATATTTGGATTTTTATTGCAATAAAGGAAGGGTGTATCCAAAGAAAAGGTAGAGAGATATTACAACATCCCACCCGGATCATCTTCATTTAGAGTGAGAAAACCCTATATGTTCAATGTTACAAGCACGCCAGTCCCGTAATGTTTGTGATATCTTCTATGTAATTATAAGTACTAATAGTTTCATCCACCAAGACAATGAGATGAATAGTGTTATGCTTCTTTATATTGAGTTTCACTTATTGATTTATGATACTTCTTGTATTCATTACACAAATATACATGGAATATTTTCTATTTCAATTCTCTCAAATTAACAATGCTTACTTTCTATTTTATTGCTCCATTGATCCTAATTGTGTATTATTGTGATAAGTTGCATGTGAAATAAACATTTCGTTAACAATTTGGTGAAAATATCATTAATGTTCATTTGTTTAATAAAGAAACGAAAATGAATATGAAATTCCATTCGTTTAGTTAAATGAAATAACATTAATGAAGGTCGTGTTCGTTCATTTATGTTTGTGAACGTCCAGTAATAAGTTCTTTTATGTTCTTTTACGTTCATTTATTACGTTTACTTGTTAAATGTGTTTTATATTCTTAAATTTTTAATTTTTAGTTTAATACCACAACATTTACATTATAAATCTAATCATTTAGTGTCATACCACGAGCCTGTGGGTTAGATCGACTTTTCCGTCGGGCGAAATGTTCCCGGGGCGTGATATCGTGTGATAATCGTAGTGGCCGGATTGTATTCATAGCATCAACATTTGAGAATAAATAAAGCACAATAATATTAAACTAGGATTACAAAGTTAAATTACGATTGTCATGTTTGATAATTTAACTAAGTAAACCTATTCAAAAGAATCATGAGTTTCCTATCTTGTAACTGCACAAGATATCAAAAATGACTCACAATAAATAAACAAAATATGTGCTTCCAAAAGCTACTAGGTCCTCTATCTGGGCATCCTAGTATGCATCCTGAATCTTAACTTAGTCATGTCCTTCACCTGAGAAAACATGTAAGAAAACAAAGTCAACACATGGTTGGTGAGTTCATAAAGTTTAGTATTCGAAAATGAGTTTCGCAAACCTTTTTCAGTAACAACCTTAACCTCACCAAAAAACACCTATCATATCTAGCCAAGTATGCTTACATATTGGGCATACGTAGGTCAAGCTTACCGCCAGCTCACCACATACCGGACCACATATAATATTGTTGTTAATGATAATTAAGCGTTTTACCAATTCTAGCAAAACCTTTCAGAGTAACAACCTTAACTTCACCAACAACACATATCCTATCCAGCGAAGTATGCTTATATATAAGGCAGACGTAGGGTCAAGGTTACCGTCATCCCAGCCGCCAGCCCACCACATACTGGAACACATATGATATTGTTGTTAATGATAATTAAGCATTTTACTCCCTACCACAATCCACATTCAACATAGTTTTAAGAATTCTGGTTAACCGATTTCGAATTCATTAGAATTTTGAAAACTAAGTTTGAGTTCACATCCGTGGACGACTGAATACTCGAGGGAAGTGATTACTAGAGACACACACGGAGGCATTCAGTGCCAATCTACAGAAGCAACACGAGTGTGACTTTCAGCATCAGTGCGCAGTTAGAGGGTACCATCAGATGACACTTGGTTAACTGAATGGAACCATAATCATCCTAGCCACTCGTCACAAAACATGAGAATTGATAATGAAAAACACTGAATGACTAGTAGGGGTTGACACCGTGTCAACGCTCGGCAGCCAATCAGTCTGTCTTACGAAGTCTTTGAGAATATTCAGTATTGAGTCTTTCCATACCATGTGCATGTGTACCTGTTTACCAACCTGGATCCCATCCGCTTATGCCCCATCCAGGGCACACCAACCTCTTATCTGAGTTTGATGTATGAGTATAAGTATTGTAAGAATATAAGTTTGAGAGTATTATATGAGTAAAAGTGTGACACCCCGTAATTTCCAGGTCAGCATCTCATTTATTTAAATGTTTATTTAAATGCATTATGTACACGTGGCACTAGAATTAGATTACTTTAGTGTGACACGTGGCACGACAGTACAAACACTGGCATACGACTAGATAATTCGTGGAATTATCGACAAACAGCACACACGTGTCAAAACACACGAACGTTGGTGAACGTCACAGCACTTAAGCACAGAAACACTTCACAAGTCAATTGTGGCTAATAATTGACCAATAGAGTCCAAACGACGCTTGAACGATGTTCTACGAACGAGAAACGGGCAAGAATGGGCCCAGAACAACCAAACAAGCTTATTGGGCCTTACATTTGGGTCAGGCGGTACGCCAGACCCGGAGCGCCCACGTCAGGCGATGCGCGCGGATGGGAATTGAGCGCCCCATCCGTTCCAACCCGCGCGTAACGCACCAACATGTACAACCACGTCAGGCGATACGCCTGACCACTCTGACAGCTTAAAATCTTCTTGAGCAACACAAAATCCATCATTTCTCCTACCCTCATCATTTTAATCGCACCCAGACGCCACCCCTCGAGTTTATCTGTTCCAGAACACCTACAACACCTCTGAAACACTCAAAGGACCTCCATTGACACCATAGTGAAGCTTGGGTTGAGATTCAAGCTTGAGGACATTGAAGGAAGCCATTGTTGGAGCTTTGCACCACTATCACCACCATCCTCACGGCTAGGAGAAAGGTTTGAGAACTCCAGGAGCTGTAGCATCACATTTCATCAGATCGGAGAGCATTTGAGGTAGTTCTATGGTTTATATGCACTCTAAACACTCACAAGCTCACATACATGTGCTAGATCGCACATGCAAGCACCTATAGTGCACATGCACGAATTTACCTTCTGGGTTTGTTGATTTTAAGGTGATTTATGATGATCTAACATGATTAGAATGCATTTCGTGACGATCCATGATGATGTGAGTCATTAATATGTGTTATTTGGTCTTGACTCGATGAAAAACCCACATGCATGTATGATCCATGACATGTGGGATGATTTTCAGTAATTAGATATGCATCTTGATGTTGTTGGAGGATGATTACATGTTTAGATGGTGTTGAAATGATTAAAACTATGATTTTTATGAATCTTTCTATTTATAGTAACTTTTATTTTACAAGATGATGATTTGATGGAAATTATGGACATGCATGTATGTAAAATTGTTGTTAGGATGATAATATGATGATTTGAGTTGTTAGAAAATGATTGGATGATGTTTGTAGTCATATTGGCATTGTTACTATTTTTAGTAACTTTTTGGGTCAAGATGTTGATAGATGATGAATTTGATTATAATGACATGATTAAATGTTGTTAGATGACATATTATGATGAATGATGATATGAAAAGTTGTTTAGAAACGTTTAAATGGTGATTTGATGCAAAAACTACAAAGTTACTATATTTAGTAACTTTATTTTTATAAAAACCGACTTAGGAATATGTTGAATGACTTGAGCATGCTAAATGATTTATTATGTTATAATATGATGTTTAGATGCTAAGTTAGATGGTTTCCGATGTCACATATGCTAAAAATGGAAACTTTCCATTTTAGGAAACTTTTGTGCACTACATGCTATAAACGACGTATATGAACTTGTATGATAATGTGTTATGTGTTAACATGACCCCGTAGGACCATTGAGCATGCTAGAACTACAAAACCGTTATGCTTTGTGAACTTTCCATAAATGGAAACTTACTATAAATAGTAAGTTGTCCATAGACGCGATTTGCGCGTTTTGCACACGACAAACACTTACACGATTGCTACACGATTCACAACCGTCACACGGTTCACCAACGGGTCGTTGATTTGACACGGTCAACGTTAGTCAAACACGGTCAATGTGGACCAACACAGTCAAACACGGTCAATGTGGACCAACACAGTCAAACACGGTCAATATGGACCAACACGAGCAAACACGGTCAATGTGGACCGACACGGACAAACATGAACAACCAAGGGTTGTCGGACACAAACACGAGCACTAACACAAACACTAGCCCTGTCACTTACACCAACTCACGTACGGTATACGATATAGGTTGCCGGTGACCGACACGCATTTCGACGCAGGAGCTTACGCTTACTTATCGCTTTATTCACTAAGGTGAGTTTACGGCCCCTCTTTACTCTTTTTCAAACGCTTTTAAATAGGGGGAGAATACTAGTTGCATCGAGTCAAACATTATTACTATTACAAACATTTTTGTGTATGCTGGTTTATTGGACAAACATTAAGTGTTGAACTCGTAACAAGCCCTCACAAAGTCTTACCGTTAATGTACAAACAACGTGGTAGATTTGGATGGATCCATTAGGGAATGACTAACCCCACGGGGCACTATGTTGACTGGATGTCATAACCCGTGCAAATTCTGACCTAACTTGCTATGCATACGAGGCATAGCGGAGGCAAGGACAAACAAGTCTAGTTCGGTAGTGACGCACTGACACTTTGGGCCTAGGGCTCGGTACTAACATTTGATAAACAGCATGACACACTTTCATTACTATATGTATATCAAAACCTGTGAACTCACCAACCATTGTGTTGACGCTTTTTCTAACTTGTATTCTCAGGTAACTAGCTGACTATGGAGCAGGAATGCACATTAGGGATTATGGGCATAGGATCCCGCATTCATGTTATCAGTCTTTTGAAAAACAATTACTTTTGGGTTATGTTTAAACAATGATGTGTTGACAATTTAATTTCCACTGTGTAAACAACTATCTTTCCGCTGCATGTTATGATAACTTTATTTTCCGCTGCAAACTATTTTATTATGTGTATGTGTCAAACTTGGATTTGTAAACGCATATAGTGTTGTTCTATATGACCTTGAGCTGTGATTCTGGCCACGTCACACCCACGTGGACTGACACCACGAGTGGGAAATTGGGGGTGTGACAGACTGGTATCAGAGCCTTGGTTATAGGGAACTAGGTTTGCATGTAGTAAACTTAGACTATAGCCATTGCTCAACTCTAGACACTACACGTAGAACTTGCACATTGATGACATTGTTACTTATTGAACTGTTGCTTACTAACGTGAACCTTACAGGATGGCCGACAACAACAGCAACGCTAACAGGAGCGCGACTAGACCCACGGGCACAGATGATTTGGCGGCAGAGAGTCGGCGACGGATCGACGATATCGTAGCCCAGGTTGACGCAGAGATGGATAGACGGGTACAACACACGGAGAGAGCTCGGTATTGGGGATGGCTCCCGCAGATCATCCGAGGTTGGATCATAGCCGAGAGGGTACCTACACCCCGGTATCGCAGTGACGCACCGACCGATCACCGACTGCCACCACTCGGAGTGCCGCTGGAGCAGGCATTCGCTGCCCACGTGGCATTCTCTCGACAGGAGGCCATGAGGAGTGGCGAACTGTCGAACGAAGTCCGAGTTCTTCGCGAGAAGAACGATCGACTGGAGAGGCAGAACGAGAGACTGGAAGAACGCAACGACAGACTGGAGGCACAGGTGGAGACTCTACGTCTCCAAGTGTCCCAACTGATGACCCAGCACGGACAGATCGTTGATGTCATGCAGGAGCATGATGTACGCATCACTGAGAATCGGACAGACATAACCGAGACTCAGGCGATGGTGCAGGCCAGTGATGCCATGCTTAATGCATGGGCTGCACAGTTTATTGAGGAACCACCACAGGAGGATGGTCCTGAGTTCGAGGCCGAGGACCTCGAAGAAGAGGACCTTGATGAGGATCCTAATGAGGATCCGGAGGAGGATGATGATGACAGAGACACTGCTAGCGATATTTCACATGTCTCTATGGATTCGGATTAGAGAACTGTTGTGTTTTGTACTTTCTTTATTTTTGCCTAGACGAGCGGGATGTGCTCGAAGAACTTATTATGTATTTCCTTTTGAAATTATTGTACTTCAAGCTTATTATTAATGAGAATTATGTTTTGTCTTACTTATTACATATTGACCATGATTGCTTTGACTTGACAACTAACATGACATATGATCTGACTTCCGACACAACATCTGACTAACATTCTGACTTACTAACATTCTATCCCTTCCGTATAGAAAATATCTATGGCGGGAAGAGGACCACATGCACGCCCTCCTAGACGAACACTGGACGCAGCCGTCATTAAGATGATGGTTGACAGACGAGTTAACAAGATACTGGCAGAGCACGAGGCAAACCGCCTTGCTAGTGAAACCAGTGGCTCGAACAACGGTACTAACACTCGCCTAACATGACTAACATAGTATAGCTGACACGCTCTGACACACGACATTGGTTTCTGACTGACAGGATCACAAGGCAACAACAACAAAGGATGTTCTTTTAAATCCTTCCTGAACTGCCACCCACACAAATTCAAGGGGACTGAGGGAGCTGTGGGGATGCTCCGCTGGGTGGAGAAAGTCGAATCTGTATTCGCCATGTGCGAATGTGCTGAAGAGAACCGGGTGAAGTTCGCAACTGGAACACTGGAAGGACCAGCCCTCACATGGTGGAATACCCATGTACAAACCCTGGGGTTGGACGGTGCCAACTCCATGCCATGGGCTGATTTCACCCGACTACTGCAAGAGGAATACTGTCCTCGTGATGAGATCAGAAAACTGGAAGCCGAATTCTGGGTACTGAAGATGGTCGGCTCTAAGATCGAGCAATACTGCACTCGATTCCATGAGCTGTGTAAGCTATGTCCGGCTATGGTGACGCCGGAATACAAGAAGGTCGAGCAGTTCATCAGTGGGCTGCCCGAACAGATTCAAAGCATGGTGACTGCGTCTGACCTCACCACCATCCAACCACTGATCAGACTGGCTCATAAACTGACTGATCAAGCTGTAGCTCAGGGCAAGCTACCCAAACGAGGCGAACACCTAAAGCCTCAAGAAAGCCAGAAAAGGAAGTGGGAACCTAGTCAGCACCAATCTCATCAACCCAACAACAACAACGATCTGCACCTGCCAGAGCATTTACTGCCACCCAACCCGATGATAAGGGAAAGGGTGTGTATCAAGGGAAGTACCCACTGTGCAACCGATGTTCATACCATCACTTGGGCAATGCGAACGGTACCGTTGCCTAAAGTGCGGAAGACATGGCCACATGGCCAAGGACTGCAGATCAAAGTTTCCAAGCAACAACAACAACCACAACCAGAACCAGAACAACAATAACAACCAAAACACTCTCAAGGGGTGTTATGAATGTGGCAAGCCGGGCCACATGAGGAGGGATTGCCCTCAATTGAAGAAGGCCGGAGTAGGAGCGGTCAAGGGACGAGCTTTTGTGATTGGCTCGGGAGAAGCCAAGGATGACCCGAACATCGTAACCGGTACGTTTCTTTTAAATAATGTCTATGCTAGCATATTATTTGATACCGGTGCCGATAGGAGCTTTATATCTAGTGAGTTTAGCAAATTACTAGATATTACCCCAACACCACTAGACTACAAGTACACCGTAGAGTTAGCCGACGGCAAGCTAATTGAAACACAACACATCTTTCGAGGATGCGTCATGGTTTTGGCGAATCACGAACTCGAAATCGATTTGATGCCGGTGACTCTTGGAAGCTTTGATGTGGTCATTGGAATGGATTGGCTATCCACTAACCAAGCTGAAATCGTATGCAACGAGAAGATCGTACGGGTGACGTTGCAGAACGGAGAACAGATCTCGATTCAGGGGGAAAGACGGGGAGTACCTCTGAACATCATATCATGCATGAAGGCAAACAAGTATCTGCAAAAGGGATACACTACCATACTAGCCCTCATCACGGAACAACCGAAGAAAGAAAGGAAGATTGAGGACATCGCCGTAGTCCGCGATTTTCCCGAAGTATTTCCCGAGGACCTACCTGGACTACCTCCAAAACGACAAGTCGAGTTTCAGATAGACCTTACACCTGGAGCAGCACCAATTGCCAAAGCTCCATACCGACTAGCACCGACTGAGATGCAGGAACTGTCTAACCAGTTACAAGAGCTGTTAGACAAGGGATTCATCAGACCGAGCTTCTCACCTTGGGGAGCACCGGTCTTGTTCGTAAAGAAGAAAGACGGATCATTCCGTATGTGTATCGACTACAGAGAGCTGAACAAAGTGACGATCAAGAATCGATATCCCTTACCGCGAATAGACGATCTATTTGACCAATTGCAAGGGTCAAGCTACTATTCGAAGATCGATTTAAGATCGGGTTACCATCAATTGAGGATACAAGAAAACGATATTCCTAAGACTGCCTTCCGAACTCGATACGGACACTACGAATTCTTGGTTATGCCCTTCGGACTAACCAACGCACCAGCTGTATTCATGGATCTCATGAATAGAGTGTGCAAACCTTACCTTGACAAATTCGTAATAGTATTCATTGACGACATTCTGATCTACTCTAAGAATCAGGAAGAACATGCTGAACACCTGAGGCTAGTTTTGGAATTACTAAAGAAAGAGCAATTGTACGCGAAGTTTTCAAAATGCGACTTTTGGATACGCGAAGTCCAATTCCTTGGACACGTGGTTAATGAGCAGGGAATTCACGTAGACCCAGCTAAGATCGAAGCCATTAAGAACTGGGAAGCACCCAAGACTCCGACGGAGGTGCGACAATTCTTAGGTCTGGCCGGGTACTACAGAAGATTCATTGAGGGATTTTCAAAGATTGCTCAATCACTGACATCCCTGACACATAAAGACAAAAAGTTCGATTGGGGAGACAAACAAGAAGCTGCTTTCAACCTGTTGAAACAGAAACTATGCACTGCACCCATCCTATCCCTACCGGAAGGATGTGATGACTTCGTGGTGTATTGCGACGCTTCGAAACAAGGACTCGGTTGCGTGCTGATGCAACGCGAGAAAGTGATAGCATACGCTTCACGCCAACTGAAGGTGCATGAGAAGAACTACACGACTCATGACCTTGAGTTGGGAGCCGTGGTGTTTGCCTTGAAGATCTGGCGACACTACTTATACGGCACGAAATATACAATCTTTACCGATCATAAGAGCCTACAACACATCTTCGACCAGAAAGAGTTGAACATGAGACAACGAAGGTGGGTTGAACTCATAGGTGATTATGATTGCGCCATCAAGTATCATCCAGGCAAAGCCAATGTAGTGGCCGACGCGTTGAGTCGAAAAGAAACGACAAAGCGCGTGCGTGCACTACAACTCACGATTCATTCTGAATTGCCAAATCAGATACGAAACGCACAACAAGAAGCTCTAAAAGCTGAAAACCTTACTCTTGAAGCCATGCGTGGCATGGATAAGCAAATAAAGGCAAAAGACGACGGAGCTTACTATTTAATGGATCGAATCTGGATTCCACGCTACGGAGGATTGAGAGAAGTAGTGATGGATGAAGCTCACAAGAGCCGGTATTCCGTACACCCAGGCTCTGACAAGATGTATCACGATTTGAAGACAACCTATTGGTGGCCAAACATGAAAGCTGAGATAGCAACATACGTGAGTAAATGCCTAACGTGCTCAAAAGTCAAAGTTGAGTACCAGAAACCATCAGGGTTACTTCAACAACCTGAACTACCAATGTGGAAATGGGAACAGATCTCCATGGACTTCATAACTAAACTGCCTAAGACGGCAAATGGTTGCGATACCATCTGGGTTATCGTAGACCGACTAACAAAGTCCGCACACTTCCTACCCATCAAGGAGACTGACAAGCTAGACAAACTCACACGCATCTATCTAAAGGAAGTGGTCACTCGACATGGAGTGCCAATCTCAATCATATCTGATCGCGACAGTCGATTCACGTCGCATTTCTGGAAGTCTTTGCATAAGGCTTTGGGCACGAGATTGGACATGAGTACCGCTTACCACCCGCAGACAGACGGGCAAAGTGAGCGAACGATACAGACACTGGAGGACATGCTCCGAGCCTGCGTTATTGACTTTGGGAGTAGCTGGGAATCTCATCTACCGTTAGTTGAGTTTTCATACAATAACAGCTACCACACAAGCATTCAAGCTGCACCATTCGAGGCACTTTACGGACGTAAGTGTCGATCACCCATCTGCTGGGCAGAAGTTGGAGATAGCCAACTGACTGGTCCAGAGCTTGTGCACGAAACCACTGAAAAGATCGTACAAATACGCAAGCGAATGGCAGCAGCTCGTGACAGACAGAAAAGCTATGCCGACAAACGACGCAAACCGTTAGAATTCCAGGTGGGAGACAGAGTATTACTCAAGGTCTCGCCCTGGAAGGGAGTCATTCGGTTTGGCAAACGGGGAAAGTTGAACCCTCGTTACATTGGACCGTTCGAGATTACAAAACGAATAGGCCCTGTAGCCTACGAACTGAACCTGCCAGTTGAGCTGAGCAGTGTGCACAACGTATTCCACATCTCAAACCTCAAAAAGTGCCTATCTGATGAGACACTTGTTATTCCTCTCGAGGAAATACAAATCGACGAACAATTGAACTTCGTTGAGGAACCGGTAGAAATTATGGATCGGGAAACCAAAAAGCTCAAACTCAGCAAAATCCCGATTGTGAAAGTACGATGGAATTCGCGACGAGGACCGGAATTCACGTGGGAACGTGAAGACCAGATGAAACAAAAGTACCCACACCTGTTCGCGGAACCGACAAACGCTAACAACACCAGTTGAATTTCGGGACGAAATTCTTTCTAACATGGGGAGGATGTGACACCCCGTAATTTCCAGGTCAGCATCTCATTTATTTAAATGTTTATTTAAATGCATTATGTACACGTGGCACTAGAATTAGATTACTTTAGTGTGACACGTGGCACGACAGTACAAACACTGGCATACGACTAGATAATTCGTGGAATTATCGACAAACAGCACACACGTGTCAAAACACACGAACGTTGGTGAACGTCACAGCACTTAAGCACAGAAACACTTCACAAGTCAATTGTGGCTAATAATTGACCAATAGAGTCCAAACGACGCTTGAACGATGTTCTACGAACGAGAAACGGGCAAGAATGGGCCCAGAACAACCAAACAAGCTTATTGGGCCTTACATTTGGGTCAGGCGGTACGCCAGACCCGGAGCGCCCACGTCAGGCGATGCGCGCGGATGGGAAATTGAGCGCCCCATCCGTTCCAACCCGCGCGTAACGCACCAACATGTACAACCACGTCAGGCGATACGCCTGACCACTCTGACAGCTTAAAATCTTCTTGAGCAACACAAAATCCATCATTTCTCCTACCCTCATCATTTTAATCGCACCCAGACGCCACCCCTCGAGTTTATCTGTTCCAGAACACCTACAACACCTCTGAAACACTCAAAGGACCTCCATTGACACCATAGTGAAGCTTGGGTTGAGATTCAAGCTTGAGGACATTGAAGGAAGCCATTGTTGGAGCTTTGCACCACTATCACCACCATCCTCACGGCTAGGAGAAAGGTTTGAGAACTCCAGGAGCTGTAGCATCACATTTCATCAGATCGGAGAGCATTTGAGGTAGTTCTATGGTTTATATGCACTCTAAACACTCACAAGCTCACATACATGTGCTAGATCGCACATGCAATCACCTATAGTGCACATGCATGAATTTACCTTCTGGGTTTGTTGATTTTAAGGTGATTTATGATGATCTAACATGATTAGAATGCATTTCGTGACGATCCATGATGATGTGAGTCATTAATATGTGTTATTTGGTCTTGACTCGATGAAAAACCCACATGCATGTATGATCCATGACATGTGGGATGATTTTCAGTAATTAGATATGCATCTTGATGTTGTTGGAGGATGATTACATGTTTAGATGGTGTTGAAATGATTAAAACTATGATTTTTATGAATCTTTCTATTTATAGTAACTTTTATTTTACAAGATGATGATTTGATGGAAATTATGGACATGCATGTATGTAAAATTGTTGTTAGGATGATAATATGATGATTTGAGTTGTTAGAAAATGATTGGATGATGTTTGTAGTCATATTTGGCATTGTTACTATTTTTAGTAACTTTTTGGGTCAAGATGTTGATAGATGATGAATTTGATTATAATGACATGATTAAATGTTGTTAGATGACATATTATGATGAATGATGATATGAAAAGTTGTATAGAAACGTTTAAATGGTGATTTGATGCAAAAACTACAAAGTTACTATATTTAGTAACTTTATTTTTATAAAAACCGACTTAGGAATATGTTGAATGACTTGAGCATGCTAAATGATTTATTATGTTATAATATGATGTTTAGATGCTAAGTTAGATGGTTTCCGATGTCACGTATGCTAAAAATGGAAACTTTCCATTTTAGGAAACTTTTGTGCACTAACATGCTATAAACGACGTATATGAACTTGTATGATAATGTGTTATGTGTTAACATGACCCCGTAGGACCATTGAGCATGCTAGAACTACAAAACCGTTATGCTTTGTGAACTTTCCATAAATGGAAACTTACTATAAATAGTAAGTTGTCCATAGACGCGATTTGCGCGTTTTGCACACGACAAACACTTAAACGATTGCTACACGATTCACAACCGTCACACGGTTCACCAACGGGTCGTTGATTTGACACGGTCAACGTTAGTCAAACACGGTCAATGTGGACCAACACAGTCAAACACGGTCAATGTGGACCAACACAGTCAAACACGGTCAATATGGACCAACACGAGCAAACACGGTCAATGTGGACCGACACGGACAAACATGAACAACCAAGGGTTGTCGGACACAAACACGAGCACTAACACAAACACTAGCCCTGTCACTTACACCAACTCACGTACGGTATACGATATAGGTTGCCGGTGACCGACACGCATTTCGACGCAGGAGCTTACGCTTACTTATCGCTTTATTCACTAAGGTGAGTTTACGGCCCCTCTTTACTCTTTTTCAAACGCTTTTAAATAGGGGGAGAATACTAGTTGCATCGAGTCAAACATTATTACTATTACAAACATTTTTGTGTATGCTGGTTTATTGGACAAACATTAAGTGTTGAACTCGTAACAAGCCCTCACAAAGTCTTACCGTTAATGTACAAACAACGTGGTAGATTTGGATGGATCCATTAGGGAATGACTAACCCCACGGGGCACTATGTTGACTGGATGTCATAACCCGTGCAAATTCTGACCTAACTTGCTATGCATACGAGGCATAGCGGAGGCAAGGACAAACAAGTCTAGTTCGGTAGTGACGCACTGACACTTTGGGCCTAGGGCTCGGTACTAACATTTGATAAACAGCATGACACATTTTCATTACTATATGTATATCAAAACCTGTGAACTCACCAACCATTGTGTTGACGCTTTTTCTAACTTGTATTCTCAGGTAACTAGCTGACTATGGAGCAGGAATGCACATTAGGGATTATGGGCATAGGATCCCGCATTCATGTTATCAGTCTTTTGAAAAACAATTACTTTTGGGTTATGTTTAAACAATGATGTGTTGACAATTTAATTTCCGCTGTGTAAACAACTATCTTTCCGCTGCATGTTATGATAACTTTATTTTCCGCTGCAAACTATTTTATTATGTGTATGTGTCAAACTTGGATTTGTAAACGCATATAGTGTTGTTCTATATGACCTTGAGCTGTGATTCTGGCCACGTCACACCCACGTGGACTGACACCACGAGTGGGAAATTGGGGGTGTGACAAAAAGTATGGTAAGTATTGTTTGAGTAAAAGTATTTTGAATAAAAGTATTCTCTGAGTAGAAGTATTGTAAGTATTGTTTGATTAAAAGTATTGTATGAGTAAATTATTGTAAATATCGTATAAGTTTGAGTATAAGAAAATATGATTTGAGAAAGTATATGTTTGAGAAAGTTTATAAACGAAAACATAAAGTTTCAAGCATAAACATGACAAGTATACATTTCAACAGTAACAAGATGTAAAACATGATAAACATTTATATAAAACATTTTAACATGTTTCTCAGTCCTGAAGTAAAACAAAATAGTTGGAAAGGGGAAAAATGAACTCACTTATGTTGTAGAATAATTGAATAACCTAGGAATGCACTCTCTCGTCTGTTGTATCGAATGTAGCTTAAGCACCTGATTTCATTAGTTATGGTTTTTGTTTCATAAGTGATTATAGTTATTGATGTTGTGTTTGATCCAAGAGTGTGACTAAGTGTCCTAGTTGTTACTATGGTGAGTTACTAATGTTTAATTCTATATGGTCTTATTGGACTTAGCATTCTAAACCCTTATCCCAAGTAAGTAAAACTTAACTTGTTCCAGCAAGGTTTATGTTTAAAAGATGTGGTTTAAGGTATAAGAGAAAGTTTATTATGAAAGTGTACATAATTATAAAAGAAAGTTAATTTATTTTATAAAAAGCTTTATTCTCTTTGGCAAAATAAGTAATGGTTATTTTATAAATTTTAATTACATACAATTAAGTAATACCATTTTAAATAAAAATGTAAGTTAATTATGAAAATACAAAGTTTGAAAGGTTGGGACTTAGGTTAACTTAATCAAGTATAACCTAATTCCTCATAAGTCTCTTTGATGTTTGTTACATAGACTTAACCATTGTAATTGATTAATATTGTTCTCTAGAGACTAACCTAATTGGATTTGATATCCAACATTAGTATCAACAATAGTTAGGATAATATCGAAGACTGGAGGTTCTTAACCTTGGCTGATTTTATCAACCGTGGTCTCTTTGTTTAGCTCTTCAATCTCATTGTTCTTAACCTTAAATATTTCATAAATCCTTTGTTTCTAAGTTTGTACATTGTAACGTGTTAGTTTTTTGGCTAAAACATTAGTATCGATAGTGATCCATTCTAGTTAACTCAATAACAAAACCCTAATGTTCTTTATCCAACACAACTAACTCTAACTACACCCCCTGGCCCCTATTTTGATCCATATAATCTGATTTTCAGCTCGAGATTCTTGTATTGAACAATTGAGTTAGTATCAATGGCTTGTGTTTAGTATCGACGGCCCATGGGTTGATTAATATCGATGGAACTCAACTTCACAAATTGTCGATACTACTATTGCCTTTCACAATCTTGTCGGCCTTCATAGTGCTTAAAATCGATGTCTAAACCATTTAACCACCCTTGGATAGGCTCATAGAACTACTATTGAAGGTTTTCAGCTAATATCGATGACCACAAGTTCGACCGTAGTGCAAGAAGTCCGGTCCACCTGTCGATACTACTAGTATCGACCACCCTTGGCTTTTGTCCATCTCTCTTCATCGAAACAGCTAATATCGACGGTCCCTTGGTTCCAGTCCTTGGAGATTGTCGATACTAACAACTTCTAAGGGTTCTAGGTCACTCCAAGGTCGGTCGAACTTGTCAATATCAATTGAAAAGACCCAGCTATGCTACATTTCCATCGATACTATTTCTTCTTGTGATTCTTGCATCGATACTAAGTGTTCCCAGAAATCCAGCTGACTTCGATCATTCCAAAGCTTAAACCAGTACTGCACCTTTTTGTGCATTCCCTAACAGTTTTGAAGTACCAAAACTAGATACAAATATCAAAGGCTGAAAAGGTCAAAACCCTAAACAGTACTGCACCTTCTTTTATCAGTTTTCCATCGATCGAGCTCATTTCAACTCCGATCCTTTGTATTTCTGTGTTCTCCTCATTCCCAAGATCGTTTTGACTACTAGAACGTCGAATTTGATGACGAAATGAGCGGGTTATGGTGGTTTGAAGGTAGTGAGAGAGTATAGAGAGAGAGTAGCCGGAAATGAGAGAGAGAGGAAGAGGTTGGTGGGAGTCTTGAATGGCATTAAATGAGGTTTTTAGGGTTTATATAGTTCTAGTGTGTTCGGCTTCGTTCGGTTTTACTCGGTTTCGTTAAAAACTCATCGTTTCCATAATTTTGTGAAACGTAACGTAACATTTATTATTATAAACATTTCTAAATTATTTTAGGTGGTAATTCGTAATAAATTAACTAAATATCTTTTATTTATTTTTAAAATTTCAAAAACGTTTATTTTTATTGTTTCACCGAATCGTTTCGTTTTCGCGCGTATTCGTATGAATCGTCACCCATACGAACACGACGATAACTTTACTTTCCGATTTGATTTTCTAATTATATCATTCAAAACGTTAAACTCACAAATATATTCATGCAAATTGTCACCCACACAAATACACCGTTAGTTTAATATTCCAGTAACGATATCTAATATTGTTTTAGTTTGGTTATCCCACATACGTTCATACATAATAATATCCTAACTAACATTCACACATAGTATCCTGTCATAGTTTAACATGTTTAAGCATATCAGTATTGTGTCTGTGTGTTGTTTTTTCAGTATTGTACTTCCACATTGTTAGCATTAACTGTTTCACATTATTAACACAAAATATTATACAAATAGTTTCCGTACAAGTATCTACAGTACATTCCTACTGTTCAGATCTACTGTTCCGGCACTGATGTTACATTTATAATTTATATCTTTTTATAAACATAATAATTTAAAACTCAAATATTTGAAAATTTAGCTTAGATAATTTCAATCATGATTATTATTTCTAACTTTGCTTTTTTATTTAAGATAGTTGTATTTCTATATTTTATGTTAGAGTTTATATTTATGTAAGATGATTATGTCTAATGTTTGAGTTTGAAAATGTTGATTTCTATTTTTTAAATAATATATGTTTGTTTGCAATCATAAATCATTCGTGAACAAATCCAATTCTATAAGGAATAAAATAAACAAAATTCTTGTTCACCTAGTGCTTTTGAGCCTTTCATGAACACTTTAAATGTCAAAAAAATAAACATGAACAACGGCACATTCGTGTTCAACTGCAGCCATACGCTCGGGTATTCCTTCCAAGTATGAATTATGGCTACTTAAGTGTTCTTCCTACTTCCTAACGGAGAAGATCAATCTATTTAGCAACAATTTTTTAAATTGTTAGTTGATCTAATCATGTTTTAAATTGTTTTGGTCTTTGTATTGTTAAATTAGATCTATCTAGCCATAGCCTTCTTAATCTTCAATTATAATCATTAGTCTAACTTGTTCAACGCCATAAATATTATACTAGGTGTGAAGGGTTGGGTGAAATTGGTGTGTAGTTGGGTGTAATAGCAAATGATGTTCTCATCCTAAAAAAATTCTGGGTTCTATTTTTTATGGTGGCTCTATTATCTTGATTTATTCATTGTTATGTATTATATAATAAATATTCTTAACGTTATGTTAAAATAAATAAATAAATAAATCATGATACGAGTTTTCAATATAATTGAAAAAAGGAAAATCTTGACTATCAACTTTGTTTTAATTTGGATAATCATAATTTTTTGTTTTAACTAGATCTCTATACTTTAAGAATGTATTGTAATCCTATATATTTTACATATAATCGCAGGTTACAATATCATTTGGAATTGTATTCCTTTTTTTTTTTGAATTAAATGATGTCGTGGATTAAAATTGCTTGGGTTATAAAATAAAAAAAAAAAGTTATCTAAGAAATTAATTTACTTATTAATAATTATTAAAAAAAACATTTTCTACCATGTTGATGATATCACATTTTGTTTTTTAATAGTTATCAATATATTAATTAATTATTTTTATAAATTATATTTTTAGTTTATATAATCAACTTCAATTTATGTCATCATATAAACAAGAAAAAAAACAAGAAAGTTTCAAATGACATGATAGCCTACTATTGCACGTATAAGATATAAAACTAAAGTATCTTTTAAAATAAAATAACTTAATTAAAATTAAAAAAGGATGAACAATCTAATTAAAATATCATAAAAGTTGGCCACCTTTTAACAATATTTTTTTTTGAGATGCAAAATATATAAGTCTTGTGAGACAATCAACAGCTCTAAATTATATATATGTATATATATGTATATATATGTATATATATGTATAGGGAAGGGTTCAAATACTAACCCTCCTTACGGCGCTAACCCATTAACTTTGCCAAAAAATAGCCGAATCTTGAATTTTTTTTTTTAAACATCATTGTAACACAATTTGAACACCATGTTCAGTTTTGAGTTTTGGCTAATTCATCACCGTTTGGGCTCTTACAGTACTGTAGGTGTTTAAATATTTAAAACTTACAGTACTGTAGCAAAAACCTTACAACGATGATATTTTTTAAACGGTGATGAATTAGCCCAAACTCAAAACTGAACATGGTGTTCTAATTGTGTTACAATGATGTTCAAAAAAAAATTCAAGATTCGGCTTCGTTTTGGCAAAGTTAATGGGTTAGCGCCGTAAGAGAGGGTTAGTATTTGATCCCAATCCTATATGTATATATATGTATATATATGTATATATATGTATATATATGTAGGACCTCGGGAAAGCGTCGGTTCAATGCGTAATCTACTCGGTGAGACCCCGAATAGTGCAGAATCCTATATTCGGAGGTTATCCAATCGAAACTAACGCATCACGTGATCAATCAAAGACCTAGAATCAACGTTTAGTGAAGGAGCGATCAACCACATGCTAAATCTCGTAGTTGGAGGCATAGGAGGCGCACTGAAACTTAGGAGGTTTATCAGAATAACTGTTTGCAGGGGATATATAGTCTGAGGTGATTCGCACGAATGAACTATAAGAATGAATCATCTAGACGAATGACCCTAGACGAATGAGTCATGCAAATGACTCATTCTTCTGAGACAGTCATTCGTTATGCGTTCTTCATGTGAATGGACTCATTCTCATGAGCCATTCGTACGAATGGTCAATAGTTAACTAACTGTAAGCTTAAACATTATAAACATAACCCATTCACTATAGAGCCTATATTAATTGATAAAATATGATTATATATAATCGCAAATGACTTTTACATCAGAACTAGGGAAAATTGTGCATCCACATACTCCTCCTTGGACTTAGTTCTTTACATTAGAGTTTAAGTCTTCAAAAACTATTGCAATAAAGCTTTCCAGTCACACCTAGTAGAAATATCAAAAGCTAAGGATAACCGGATGACCCTTATATACTGTAGTGCTTGCTCCATATTTTCAAGATCAAAGAAGATCTGACATCTGTATAAAGCTTTGACATCTTCACTTGACAGATTTGTCAGCCACATAGGATCAAAAACACGTATCGTGTCCAACTTATCCTCCTTGCAAAGAACAATCACAGCTTCAGCAGTTCTATCATCGTAATACCACTATTGGAAGCTACCTGAAAAGTCTTGAGGCATCTTCCGCAAGGGAATTTTCTTCATGACTTTTGGAGGCAACCATTTTAGGATAACCATATGTTTTCGAGGGTGAGGATCAATCTCTGGTAGATAAAAACGTTCAGGTTGTTGTGGCTTGAAGTTCACCCATCTCTTTCGATACTCAAACTTGATTTGCCTAGCAAACGAAGAAGATAACACTGAATCCTCATTATAGAGCATGTTCAATCATGCCAACTGATTAACTTTAAAGCCTGGCAATGTCTTGAAATCATGCGGGAACTTAAAGTATTGTACTCCCCTCTCCTGTTTCACGGCGTAACAGTGAAGATCATTGTAATATGTCCAACTCAAAATTCAACCTCCAGACTCGTATCCTTTGGTTTTGTAGACTTTTGTGAATGGAGTTGGCAGGGAGGGGATGATATCTTCTTCAAAATGGCCTAGTATGCGGTCCATTCTTCTTTTCTTTGTTTGATGTCATCTGCAAAAGATTCGTTACTGCTGACTTTCTCGTCAATCTTTCGATTCAGCTCCTCTTCATAATGTAGACCAAATAAGTCAGCAAATGTAGGAAGCTCCTCTTCGGCAAATGTATACTTTCTAGACTCTTCCTCATCCAAATCCTCCAAGATGACCTCATCAATATCATCAAAGTTCTTTGGAGTCGGAAGATCAGATCCAGGAATGGTATTGTCATCCACGACAATATCATCAGGATTGAGCCTGAAGAGTTCGGCTATCTGCTCCTTAGTGAGACAATGGATAATCCCCCCTTCTCCTTATCATGGCTAATTGAATGTTGTATAATGCCTTGAGCATCTTAGATCTTCGTCAAAGTGTTATCTAAATGACGTCTCAACGGCACAGCCTCAACTTATTTAGTAGTTTTTCCTTCCTTAGTTGGTTTGTAGGATGACTCAGGAGCTTTGTCTTGTTTCTTGTTTCTTGTTTCTTGTTTCTTCTTTCTTCTTAGCTCACTGTTAGTGGATTGCCCTGCAGTACTAGTAGTACCTTCAGTGTCATCCCTAGCCCCATCACCGTCATCTCCATCAGACTTATCCAAGTCATCATAATCAACTTGCTCTTCATTAGACTCATCTTCTTCGTCTCCATCGTCATTATTTGAATAATCAGAAGAAGGTTTGGACCCCTCAATCCTTGGAGTTGAGTCTTTATTACCCTCAATTGCCTCAGAAAAACGTTGGTTTTCATACTCCAAGCTGAGAATTCGGTCCTCATGACCTTGGACAGTGAGGGTGAGTTGCTTGTGTTCATTAGCTAAATTAAGCAGTATTTTTTCTAATTCAGCATTTCTTGCCCTCAAATCTGCTCGTTCATCAGCCGATTGCAACGATAGAGTATCTTGATCACTGACTTTCTGAGTAAGCTGTGTAATGGCTTGGTCTTGTTGATGATTCCTCTCCATCAATCAAAGAACTAAACTGTTCAATGCGCTTAGTTGTTCAGCTATAGAAACAGTTGGCATGAAAGCTTCCAGTACGTGAGATGGAAGGACTAGAATAAGCAATAGTAAATACAACAGCTAGAATAAAGGAGGACTAGGTCATAGAAGTAGTAGGACGTGTTGAAACAGTCCCAGAATTGGACAATGAAGAAATTAGAACTGTTGCAGCTAATGAAACAGTAGTTGCTGCAACAGATGCCGCTTATGTCCTCCTTTTTAGGACAAACCTTTTCCTCTTCTTTTTTGCAGTTAGGGAGGATGTATGAGTTAGACCATCAACAGGGGTAGGGAGGAGATCTATAACAAACTCAGGTATGAAATCAGGGTCCTCTACCTCCTTGCTCCTTGATGTCAGCTTCCTTGGCCACTTCTTGGTCCAAATTTCCCTTGTGCCAACCATGGTCCTATCAAACTCATCATCAGTCTTCTTAACGTCTGAATTAACAGTAAAAGCATCGACATCAACATTCACATTTTCAACATTTAGATGCTCCTCCTCAGCAGCAGTAGAGGAAATATGGCACCTTTAGTCCCTCTTTGGTTTTCCCTTTAATAACAATTTCGAAATTTGAGCTGTAATCGCGTGTATGCTCAAATAACTTCCAAATTTTATAAAAATTATTATGAATCATATAAGTAGTTTAAAATTTTCTTTTGCTTTTATTTATTTAATTTGTGAAGTTTTAAACGTTTACATACATATGTATATTAAAGTATGTTAATTATATATATTTATGCACACACACATATGTGTTTGTGTAATGCTCAAAGATAAAAGTTTCCCATCAAAATCAATTTTATTTTATTAAACATAAATTTTATTACAATTTACGGGAATGTCACATTTGCATAGCACATATTGTTCTAAAGTTACAAGGTTTAATCTATCAGGTTATTACAAGTCCTTACCTAATACTTTACTCTATTATTTCGAAGATCATATTTGTAACATGACTCCAAAATAAAAATTAAGTTAATTACTTTCAAATGAAATCTTGTGATTGTGAGTATTAGTGTATGTATGGTTGGATATTAAAGAATATTGAAGATGGTTGTGACATTAGGAAAACTTAGATTACAATGATAAATAAATATCATGAATCACATAGAACGAAAGAATATGTGGAATAAGTCATTTTAGAAATTTAGGTTAAAATGATAACAAGTATCACTTAAGTTAAATGTCGTACAGTTTTGTATTGCAGTCTAAGCATACGAATATGTGAAATGAGACATTATAGGGCTTTACAGTTAAATGATAAATGAGTGTCAATAATCATAAGTATAACGTATTAGAAATTTGGAATTATAGTTTTGAGTATAAGGATATATGAAATGAAGTTCCACACAAATAGTAAAGTACATGTTTTGTGTAAGTTTGGTTATGAATGAGGAGAAGGATATAGCATACACAAGTATGTGACATCAAAACCTTAGATAAATGGGATAAATGATCATCAATAATAATGGAGATAATACCTTGGAATTTTGACAAAATATGAATGGAGTATGTGATATTATAGTGCCTTAGATATAGTAATGAGTCACCATTACTAGAATCAGTTTTCTTTTTATAAGGGCTAAAGTCACTTAGTTTGGCTTTTTTACCCCATATTGTAGGGTGGATCTCGAAAGATATGAAAGATCTCCCTCCAAGCCGTACATACGACTTTCATCGAATACGGCTTTCCGCAGAATTCTATATGTATCTATGAGATCGAGTATGGAATTTTGTTTACTCACTTTAAATTGAGTATTTGTTTCCCTCCTTTTCCTGCTAGGATTGCAAATCCTGTATTTTACATATCCATACGATTGAGTCCTTGGGTTTCCGAAATAGTTAGGTTTAATATCTTAGAATTATAGTAAGATATGTATAACTTGTTTAACACTTTTTATTATCTTAGAGATAATAATGAATAATCATTATCAATTATAGAATAATGCCACTGAAATTTCATGATTGTATAGAACGTATAAGCATGTAAAGTTGTAATATATTTAGTTTAGTACTGAATAAACTTCACTAACCATAGATATAATGTTATAAGATTTCTTTAATTTGTATAAAATGTATAAGTGTGTGACATTATGACATTCTAGATATAGTAAGGAATCACCCTCACAAAATCATAGATGAAATGTCATAAAATCATAGTGTAAGTATTATGGAATTTGTATAATTTGTGACACCATTATACCTTAGATGAAATAAGGAATCACCCTTACTAATCGTAGTTGTAAGTAGTCTATGCTTTGAGGAATGGTATCTAAAGTCGAATACCTTTGACATATTAGAACTTTGTAGCATGCGAGACATTTGGTATGACATGCTTTGGACTATAAATGAAGATACTTTCATCGAGAGTCACCAACAAAGATAAACGACTTTCCTAGACATGATTCTCAACTAACAGTATTTCACCCTTCCCGTTAATACATGTCAGTCTTATAAACTTAGTTCTAATGGGAATACGATCATAAAGGCTTACATATTTATAGGGGTTTACAAAGAACGAAAGGATCGTGAATCCCTAAATTCTATGAAGAGTCCATGAACTTGCGAGACTGTAGAAAGGTTCAAAATAGGAGTTTAAAATGAGAGGTCACTAAAGGTTCAATAGTGAAGGTTCATAATGGAGATTCACTAAAGCAAAGGTTCGCTAGTAAAGGTTTATAGATGGAAGTTCACTAAAGAAAAGGTTTATAACGAATGTTTACTAAAGCAAAGATTCATAATCAAAGTTTACTGAAGCAAAGGTTCATAATGAAAGTTTACTGAAGCAAATGTTCATAATGAAAGTTTACTAAAGGAAAGGTTCATAATGGAAGTTCACTAAAGCAAAGGTTTATAATGAAGGTTCACTAAAGGAAATGTTCACTATGTCACTTAGAGTCTAAAGTTCACTTAGACTAAGGAATAATATACATATATGATGGTTCATTTAAGGGGTAGCTTAGTTATAGTCTAGGTCACCATTTCTAATAACCTGATTCCATATAACCATGGCTCTGATACCAATATGTCTCCCCCTACCCGTGACGGAATATGCCGAGGCATGATCTTTGAATGATTTTTCAAAAGATCATGATACTAGTTCAAAGTCTCATAATTTAAAATACCAAATTTCAAGGTCAAAAACATTACAACACAACTTCAAAGTAAAATACAAATTTAAGAATTAAAACTTAAGGTTTTAAATTTTAAGACTAATATTTATAACACATCAAATAAATTACAACATAAATTTTATAAAGATTTCTTTAGAAGATATATATATATATATATATATATATATATATATATAGTTATACCAAGTTTTTTAAGCAAAACTTTCATTTATTTTTATATCAAAATATATTTTAGTTTAAAAATTATAAGAATAAAGTAATAAAATAAAGTAAATAACAAGACTTTTAGGTTTAAGGAAATTTCAGAAAGTTTGTAAATGATTTACTAAATTTGTCATATTTTATAAATTAATATATTTTGTATATTGTTTTAAAACAATGATTTTAAACCTTTATCAATATTTAAATAAAAAATATTATCCTGAATATTTTTAGAATGTTAAAACTGTTTAAAATAACCTTTTTAGAATTTTCTATATATTTTACATAGTTTATTATGATTTTTATAATTTAAAATGATTATTATAACATTTATAATAACTTTAATAAAGAAATAATAACAAAAATCATATTCTGGAATTTATAAAAATTCACAGAATCTTTAGAAAGTCAAAAATATTTTATGGAATTTTTTTATAAATTTTCTGATTTTTAAATGTGTTAAAAGTAAACAATATAGGATTAAGGTGTAAAAACCAGTTATAGTGCTTGGCCCAGGATTCGAAGTCTGGTCCTCTCTGTCGCACCCCGAGATTCCCGTCCCTCGTGGGCACGACCATGATTGGCGTAGCATTGCAGTCTCCGGTCACACTTGCAAGACCTACGTGTTTGTTTATATGCGTACATGCAATAACATTGATAAAATAGTTTTGTAGATCAGAGTTGTGGAAGATAAGTAAAAATGTTTTCAACGATTACATAATGTAAGTGCGAAAGTGTTTTAGTAATTAAAGCATTACATGTTAAAACATAATAATTAAATTGTTTTCAAATATTTAAGACACAATGTAGATGCATGAGACCCCGTCCTAGCATCCTATTCATTAGTGTGTGCCTTAGTTACCTGAGAAAAACATGTGAGCAACATCAACACAATGGTTGGTGAGAGTACAAGTTTTATAGTAACAGTAAACAGTAAATGTTTTCAAATAGTGTGGTAGGACTACATATTATTACAACGCAATATTTGTTGATAGCTAGTCAGTATGTTTTTATACTATATGTGGGTTACCAACCGAAGCTGATTTGCTACCTCCCACCATGTCCATCACGCAACACAATGACAATGTTTATGTTTGGTTAATTTTGCACTGTTCCGACCTCGAGTCGGGGTGGCCATACGGTGCGCAACAGAGGGGCTTGTCAAGCCCAAATAGTACTATCCAGAATTACCACGCAGAGTGTCACGCTCTATTAACGGCCTGAGGTGTGTTTATGAGGACTTTGTTGTGATGTCTGCAACACACACACACACAGATATATATATATATATATATATATATATATAAGTGATAATAGCATGTAAATATGTATCCAAAAGGTTTTGTTGTGGCAAAATGTTTGTTTGCATGTTTTCTCCCCCACGGGTCAAAAAAACTAAAAGGGGTCCTGAACTCACCAGATCGTACAGTTCCTAGTTTGTGTTTGCAAAAGCATGTGCTAACGCCTGCTAGTGATCACCTATAATCATATAGGTCTATGGGTATGTGTTTTGTGGCTTATGTATCCCATACAACTCCAAGTGTCTGAGTGCTTGACCGAGTGTTTATGTTGACTCGATGAATCGTTGGAGACATGTTTATTGTGTTATACTTTGTTTGTGTGTCATAGAGGTCCTAACACGTAGGTAGGACGTTATCATACTTCCTACGATTCCACTCAAAGCAATCGTTCATGTGTGTCACATATGTTAATAACGTAGATTTCCATTTTTGGAGAGTTTTCATTCTTGGAAAGTTTCTATTTTTGGAATGTTAACCATGAAATCCAAATTTCATCAAATTAATACTTTTAGCATGTTCATAGAACACATTAAACATGTATACAAGTATTGTAAGTTGTCACATTATGACACCCGGCAATTTCAGGTAAATTGCAAAACTCATTACTTATTTCCATTCACATTTCTTGCATTTCATTTAATTAGGTTTAATTAAGTGAGTCAAACACAATTCATTGCGACACGATAATTCGGGGAATTATCGAATCGTACATTACACGTTGATTTTGGAAATCAAGTGTAGCAAAGACAAACACAATTGCAAAACAATAATGGGGCATTATTGAATTATGTATTACACACTGATTAGGATTAATCAAGCGTGGGAACATTTCGTAGAGACGAACACAAGCAATCATCAGTAATTCGAGGAATTACCGAAACACACACGAGTCTCATTACACGAACGTTGGTGAACAAACGAAACGATAATCAAACGAATGTGTCATTATGTGCTTATGTGCTAAACATGAACTAAACGTTTATAATACATGTTACAAATAGGACTTGACTAAGTCAAAATCCAGATTTTTCTATGTGTGACATCCAGTACCAGATCGTCCGGCAAAACCGTACAGTATGGGTACTTTCACTATTTACTGTGTGTAAATACATGTATGTGAACAGTGTTTGTATTAATAGAATTCAAAATAAAAGAAACAGTTGTACGTATTTATGTGTAAACTTAAATACTGTAAGTACACCGATCACGATAAACAATAGTTGTTTGTATTTAGGTGAAAACCTAAGTACAGTTAATACAACGAATCAAGAGAAACAACGATGTTCAAGTAAATAACAAGAACAAGTCGGTTGCGATCTGATATCCATAGATGACAGGAATCAGATGGCCGACAAATCAGTACGCAAGCAATGTGAAAACAGGATGTTAGTTGAGTCCGTTAGTGAGGAAATACAATTAAAGACATAATTGCAGTGTCGTTTAAGAATAACGAACTGACAGTGTGTTTGCATGGGTGACGATTCACACAAACATATCTGTAAGTTTAACGTTCTGAAATTATGAATGGAAAGTAGAAAACAAGAATCAGAAAGCAAAACCATTGTCGTGTTCGTTCGGGTGACGATTCGAACGAATACGCGCGATGGTGACGCGTTCTGACGAAACGAAAATGAAATACGACACGAACGACAATAATTTAAGAAAATAAAATAATTTATATTTTTACAATTTTGAAACTTATCAAAATAAATAAAACAATTCTTGTTATTTTAAAAACGAGTAAATTACGCGTAAAGTTCCGGAAACGCAACGAAAACCCGAACCGAGCAACCGAAACGAACCCGAATACCCTCGGGGTATATAAACATCAAATGAACTCATTTCTTTCATTTCCACCATTTCCTCTCTCTCTAACTCCCATTTCTGGAATTTCTCTTTCCATCCTTCAAAACTCCATAACTCCCTCAATTCTCAACGAAATTGGGTGATTCTTGGACCTACACGAAGCTCTTGAAGTCCTCTACAAGGAAGTACAGCAGATCTAGGCATTTGGTCAACCAAATTCGAGGTATGAGCAAAAGAAAACCACGGAAAGTAGGGTTTTCCTACCCTTTTGTTCGACCCAACCAACTAGCCGGCTAACCCCTTGCTATTTCGAGCCACACACTCATGAGAAGCCTTATTCGCATAACACAGCCATGGAAACCGATCTACAACTGAGGAGGATTGATGGTGGTGGGCTGAACCGCCGCAGGTTCATGAGAGGCTGTCCTAGCCGAACCTTGAGTTCGTGAGTTAGGTGGCAGCGAACCTTTGAGGGTCTGAGCAAGAGGCGAACCTAGCGTGCTGCACCATCACCGCCGAACCAGTTGCAGGAGCACGAACCTCCCTCCAGCGAACCTACTACAACCAGCCGAACATATACTCATCAAAACATGGCCGAACCTTTCACCGTTGCTTCACGAACCTTCATGGCAACTATGTGACCAAACCCTAGCAGAACCTCTGGCCGAACCAAGTTGATTGCCGAACCCTGGTAAGGGGTACCGACCCCTACACCTAGACGAACCTCACATGAGCCACGAACCTAGCAGCATGGGCGATTCTATTTCACCATGCAAGTGTCATGCTAGCCGAATCCTTATGACAAGCCATAGCTGGCCGAACCTATGCATCATTAACGAACCTTGGGCCGCAAACCTACTGCCCAACGAAGCTTGAAACCCATTCATCTCTTCATTTAGCCAAGCTATTGGACCCAATCCACACCACATTAGATAAGCCAACCATGCGGCCCAACCGCATCATACAACTCAATTGATAACAATTCGGCCCAGGGAATCTAGTTAGCCCAAAGATTCTTGGTTGGGCCCAACATTTCTTCGATTCAGCCCAAAACACACACATGTCTCGGCCCAATAATAATGGATCGACCTACATAATTCAAATGATAACAAACGTTTCTAACACTTAGGTAATTAAATATGGGCATGATTATGAGGGTATGATACTACAAAGAAGGTGGAAAATACGTTGGATTAATAGATCACATACATCATAAATTTTTGTATTTCAAGTATGTGAACAAACGGGGTCAAAAGTAATAAACAAGATTCATGAAAAACCTAGGTGTTTTCTAAGAACTATCCTAAACTTACAAGACTAATTATGATTAAAGCAAGTCCAAAATAACACAATAAGAGAAGTAGTAACTAAAGTAGTTAAGTATTAGGAAATCTATGACAATTGGACAAAGGCCGAATGAAGACCATGACTCACGAATGTTAGCCAACTTTAAGGGCTAACACAAGCACACGCACAAACACAGGCTTAAAGACTTATACTTATAAGTTACCACAACATTAACTCAATACAGGATCGTGAAAACAAACTCAAGTCCAATCAAGAGCACGTGCATTCTCGTTTAAGCTAAGTCAACCCCCGACAACAACAAGGTGAGTTCATATGCCCCTTTTCTAATCTTAACTGATTTCAAACTCTCAGGGCTAAGAAACATGCTTAACTTTTATTTATTTAAAAGTTTTATGTTTAACATATTGTTTATACTATGATTAGATAATATTGTTTACCTTATTATCATTTATCATTGTATGCATGCTTGTATGATCAGGATATGACAGGAATAACTAGGATGAATATGATAATATAATTTCATAATTCATCAACACATTAGAATAATATAGTTGCAAGATTATATCTTACAACACTTATCTATTCTTACAAGAACGAACATTGAAGTAATCACAGGTGAACATGATGACAAGAAACAAAACACATGCATGATATGAAGATAACACATCTTCATGACATCATTCAACACTAAAGTTAACTAAGTGTAATAAGTCAAGTACTTATAACACTTAGCTTACAACTCGAAACATATTACAAGATAACATGGAATGACTATCATCCATCACCTGAGTCGACTAAATGTACTAGGACTAGCTCTTACAACATCTTAGTGACAACATGGTGACTTTATGGAATAACAAGGAATGATAATCATGATAATGTAACTTCATGATAACAACATCATTCACACAACAATTAACATAATTTAATAAGACAAGATCTTATTTAACTTTGTTAACAACGAGGACATACAACATTGAGAACGAACAACATCGATGAACACAATACAATTGATTACTATTGAATTGTTTACATTATATCATTTCAATCATGTGCCATGTACTCAAGTTGATCAATGTAAGTCCCTTCACAAATCGCTGACCAGTTAGTTTGACGAGACTAAACCGACGATAGCATAGTGGTACCATAGGTTTGACAAACCTCCAGCTTGTAGGGCTAGTATGTTGATCGTACTCAATCATTGGCCGGTTACGAATGACCGGTGACAGGGCGACTCAAGTCAGGGTCTGGTAAGCGACACATGGTGATATAAATCTACAGTTATAATTGTAATTAATCCATCGTTACCTGTTGACTAGTAGACTGAGGAATTTATTCTCTCAAGTCATAACACTAGTAACCGTTTCGATGAGGTCTATGGTTACACATGGTGATAGAGGTAAATCGGATGCATTGTAATCTGATTACGTGAGGATTGCAATGGATTCCTTTTAGGCTCTATGCACTATAAGTTGAGAACAAATATCAAATGGTTAACTAACACTTTTATTATTAACAGTGATTAACAGTTAACCCCTCAAGAACAGAATAATAACAAGGATCAGATTAAATTAATCTAATTTCCTTAATACATCGAGGGTTTATCAATACTTCGGTTTGATAGCTAAAATCCTCTTATTATATCATTTTACATATGATACAACGGGTGATGAACACAGACGAATGGGGGAAATGAGATGGATATCCATAATTGTATTACAAGTGGCATTAAGTTCAATTAGATATGTGGTGGGATGTTGGCTAGGGCTTGGTTCCCTTACATATGCCCTATATATAAGAATACCTAATAGGATGGGATATCACTTGTAAATATAACTATGGAAAGGCCATTGCGTGAACGGGTGAATCAAGCAACTTACAAACCACAAGCATGACATTGTGATTATGCATGTGAACATTTCAAGGCTTTTAAATATCAAACTTATGAACTCACCAACCTAGTGTTGACTTTGTTTAAATGCATGTTTTCTCAGGTGATGAACAGGTTTAGTTACCAGATGTCAAGAACATAGCTAGTGGACTTTTAGAAGGCCTAGCTACATTTTGTGTGATCATATTTTTGGATGGCATAACAGTGAATCATCTTTTGTATATCTTGTACAGATACAAGATAGAAACCACAATGATTCTTTTGGTAGAATTACTTAGTTAAATTATGAACATGACTATGTAATTTAACTTTGTAATTTTGTATTGATGTCATTTTAGCAATTCTCATTTATCTCTCATGTGCTACGTAAACAATCTGATCATTTAGATTATCACAACGATATCGTGCCCCGGGAACCTTCCGCCCGGTGGGAAAGTCGATCCATCCCGCTGGCTCGGGGTGTGACACTATGTGTGTGTGACCGACATGAACAAGGAGAAAAGGGGGAAGAACAAGTTAAGTAGCTTCAATCCATGAGAACTTGTGGTGTTCTTGAGCTTTGGTTTGGATTTGAAGACCCAAGACACTTCCTTTCATGATTTCTAACAACAAGTGTTTTTGGATTCCTCTTTTGATGTTCTTGAAAGTTCTTGAGATGAGAACTATTAGGGTTTATCCCAAATTCGAAATTTGGGTGTTGATGGGTGTTAGAAACCATGAAAACCATGTTTAAATTGCTTAATAAACAAGCTGAAAATGAGTAATTTGTATGTACAAGTGCTGAATTTTTCATATGGATTGGGTTTGCATACGGGTTTGATGTAAACTCAATACATGAATGAGATTGGTTGGATAAAAGTTGTATAAATCATGGTTTTGATGTTTTTGTGCAGTACCTAAACTAATATTTTGTAAAAGTTGATAATGAATGAACAATGGATAGTTAATACTAATCAAATGGTATTGAAAATGAATTAGTACATCATGCACATAAAGTGTTTGTAGAAATGCTTAAATGAAAAGTTAAATCAAGTGCTGATTGGATCTAAAAATGGTTACTGCACTGTTTTTGAAAAATCATATAAAATCATAGAAAAATATGGAGGAATCATACTTTATATGGCTGGAAAGATATTCAAGTCAAATACATTTCATCTTTGAACATTAGAAGCTGATTCGGGTTGTAAAAGAGCCAAAATAGTCGATTTTTGTAGGAAGGCAGAAAGTTCAGCATGCTGAATGAACATATTTTTGTTGTTGTCCTGATTTTAGAAAATTCATGTAAAATTAACCATACCTCCGATTGAGGCGTATTTTATATCGTTGGAAAGGTATTTGAGTGAACTACATTTTATCTTTGAACATGTTGAACCAATTCAGGTTTTAAAGTGGTCAAAAACAAGCACGAACAGCTGCTATGCTATAAGTACATTTTTTTAAAAGTAAAGTTTTATACACTAAATCAAGATAGCCCTTAGAGCCCATTTGGTTTAGACAATAAATGATGGGTTTATTGAATATGTTATATATATTATAGTGTGTTCTAAGTGTCAAAAATACTTGCAAATGGGTGGTGCAAGTATTAGCATAAACGAACCAAAAATGAGGATTTCACTACAAAAGTAGAAATTGGAGTCCTCTTGCATGTAATATGATTTCTAAATGAATGTTAAATGTGTGTTTTCTATACAAATTGTATAGGAAATGAAATGGAAAGTGGAATCCCTAGAACCGAGAAAGAGTTATGAAGTTTAGCTTTCCTACGGGCCAAGGTGAGTAATCCACTCACTTAATATGCAACCATAAGTCATATTAAAGTGGTAATGTTTGTGTTGAATGTAGAATATTGCAAATGTCTTCTAGTACTTGACTAATGATAGGTGTTGATTTCAAGAGTTGGATTTGTGTCTTTTTATGTTAATTAATAATTGACTCATGAAGTGGTGAGGATCCATATTTGGGTTGAAGTATATATATAAATACATAACCGCATAGAGTGGTATTTAGATAGTGTGAATCAAATAATTGACGTATTAATACGAGTTTTGTTGAAATTGATGAATGTTATGATATGATTTCATAACTATTGATAGTGTCATTATATGTTGATAGTAATACACATGGAATTGGAAACTATTCACAATAGTGTTAAAGCAAATTTAAAACCATGACGTATGGCATTTTGTGTGTACAAATCTGTAAAACCACTGGTGAGTGGCATTGAATTTAAATTGTAAGACCACTGGTGAGTGGCATTGAAATTAAAATAAGACCACTGGTGAGTGGCATTGGATTTAACATGTAAGACCAATGGTGAGTGGCATTGAATTTAAAATGTAAGACCACTGGTGAGTGGCATTGAATTTAAAATAAGACCACTAATGAGTGGCATTGGATTTAACATGCAAGACCACTGGTGAGTGGCATTGGATTTAACGTGAAAGACCACTGGTGAGTGGCATTGGATTTATCATGTAAGACCACTGGTGAGTGGCGTTGAATTTGTCTGAAGACCACTAGGGAGTGGTGTTGTGTTTGATGTGTAAAACCATCTTGAAATGACATTGAGTTTGTCCTTAGTGAGGCATTGGGAGAACCCACATATGTGTGGATTGGTCAATATGTGAGAATGTGTCGAATGATGTTGACTTTAAAAAGTCAAAGTTATGGTTAATTTGAATAGGTGAGTTGCCTATGATATGAATGAATTGAATGTTTAAGAATAATGAATCAACTATGTATATGATTCTTAATTGAAAAGACGGTAATGTATGTGAAAATGCAATTGAGGTGTTGGATTTGGTTTGAATTGTGAAAGTCAAACCAAATAACCTTTGTAAATTGATTATATAGAATCATGTATAATGATTATGTTTAGTTGCAGGGGAATGTTGAATTATGATTTAAATCCCCATTTGATTTATGTTCTCGGGTGATATATGATCATCGAGAAGTCCGAAATCAACGGGATTATAAACGGAGGAGTTAAAATGCAGAAAATGACTAAAAAGGGTACAAACCGTCGTAGGCTATGCCATGGCCGTAGCGGATAACCAGAACTTGCTGGACGTAGCCTATGGCTGGGTCGTAGGCTACTACGGCTAACTTCTGGAATTTTGTTCTTTTGACCTGTTTTAAGCATTTTAACATGTTATGACCTCTCGTAAGCTCCTGATTTGATATAATAGTGGACTCACTTAGTTCTTATGAACTAATTGTGAATGTTAATGTGCATTTTCAGTTTAATCAAAAATGGAGGTGAAAGAGATCGGTTAATGATGCAAGGATCGAACAACTTGGGGGTTTGAAATGAATTGTGCATAAGATTTCAAACTTATGTGTTGGACATGGTAAGAATACCAGTTAATTAAACTTATGTTCTTTTAAAATTAAAAAAAATGTAGAACACCTGATAGGTGTTATAATATTGTCAAAAATTTTCTGGGACCAAATTTGATAATGATAACGGTTCAAATATTGTTAAATTAATGTTTTGGATAACGGGGGTTACATTAAGTATTTTAAGAATTTAAGTATTGTATGTATTATAAGAATATAAGTATTTTAAGTATTGTAAGAAGGTATTGTAAGTATTATATGAGTTTGTGTATGAGAAGGTATATGTTTGAAAAATTATCCATTTGAGAAAATATATGTTTGAGAAAGTATATGTTTGAAAAGTACATGTTTGAGAAAATATTAATAATAATTTATAGATGAAAACATAGTGTTTCAGGCATAAACATAACAAGATTGTAAACAAGTATTCATTTCAATAGTAAACAAGTTATAAAATATTTCACATGTTTCTCAGTCCAGCAGTAAAACAAAATAGTTTGAAAAGAGACAAAATTATCCATTATAAGTAATACATTTTTAATAAAATCTAAGTTTGATTATAAAAACATGAAGTTTGAAATATTGGAACTTAGACTAAATTTGTTAAGTATAATCCAAGTTCTTAAGTATTCCTTTGAAGTTTGTTGTCTTGGTTTAACCTTTGAGTTTGTTTGTAATTGATTCCTTAAAGTCACTCCATTACAATTCTACTAAGTTTGTTAAACTTAGAATCCTTGGAGATATTGTGTTGATGTAATATAAGTAGTGTCGATGGTGTCCAACTTCGACTAACTCTTGAACACCCTAAGACCCTTAGCTAATACTATCTCAATAATCCCATCCTTTTGATTAGTGAATTCCATGGCTTTTGATCCTCATTAGTTTATAAATCATTGTTTTTTAAGTTAAATATGTTGTGAAAGTGTTAGTTTTTATCAAAAACCTAATATCGATGATGAGCCCAACTGGTTAACACCTTGCTAAAACCCTAATGATCCTTACCTGATACTACCATGTGTAATCCACTCCCAAGAATTC
The DNA here is from genome assembly GCA_009363875.1 of Mikania micrantha. Taxonomy (NCBI): domain Eukaryota; kingdom Viridiplantae; phylum Streptophyta; class Magnoliopsida; order Asterales; family Asteraceae; genus Mikania; species Mikania micrantha. Next base: position 30,361,575 of record CM018688.1, read on the forward strand.
CTTTTCGATGATTATCAGTTGGTTCTAAGCTCAAATCACTTGGATTGAGCTAAGGTATTAGTATCGACAAGATTTGTATTAGTATCGATGGCCATGGTTCACTAGTATCGATAGAACTTGAAACCTCCCCTGTCGATACTATAGTATCGATGCACTCAAGTTGGTCGGCCCCTAGACCATCGATACTACTAGCGTTCGGTTTCGTTTTAACGCGTCATATTCGTAATTTCGCGTAACGTTACGTAACTTTCTTAAAATAGAATTTTTTAAATCATTTTAGGTTGTAATTCCTAATAAATATTCTAAATATATTTTTATTATTTTTAAAATTTTGAAAACATTTATTTTTATCATTTCATCAAATCGTATCGTTTTCGTGCGTGTTCGCACAGATCGTCACCCATACGAACACGACGACAACTTTACTTTCTGATTTGATTTTCTAATTTTAAGATATCATTCAGAACATTAAACTTACAAATATATTCGTGCGAATCGTCACCCACTCAAATACACTGTTAGTTTAATATTCCAATAACAACATCTAATTTAGTTTTAGTTTGGTTTTCCTCACATACGTTATCTAATATTCACATACGTTAATTTCAGTATTGTGTCTGTGTGTTTTTTGTAGAACTTTTCCACATAATATTAACACAAAATATTATACAAATAGTTTCCGTACAAGTATTTACAGTACATTCCTACTGTTCAGATCTACTGTTTAGGCACTGATGTTACAGTACAGCACGACCGGTCATTTCCACCTTGGCGATGCGCGGCATGTCTCGGTGAACTACGTGGCTAAATTGTCCTTGGCGGTATGTGACGAGTTCCAAAAGCCAAAACTTCTATAAAAGCAACCCCAATCCTTTTTGTTCGGTTCTTTCACTCACCCAACGACTCGTACTCGAAATTCCTCTGCAAACCACTCCAGAACCCAGCTCCCAAACCCCTGCTATCACCTCCTAAGTCATTCCTTCCACATCTTGGTGCTATTGGAGCCCTTGGAGATCGGAAAAGGAGCTAGAAATCTAGGAACCACCATCAACCCATTGGATTTTCATCATCAGGAACTGTTGCAGCTGATTCTCAGTTAATCCATTCATCTAAGGTAGTTTTATGTGCTCATATACACTTAGATCTTACATGCAAAGGGTAAAAACCCACATGCAACTCCAGTCCACCCACATGCACGAATTCTTAGTAAATCTGGATGAGTTTTGGTTGATGATTATGAAGTTTTTGCAAAGGTTAATAAAATAGGAAACTTTTATAATGCATGTTGTTGATTTACCATCATCTAGATATATTAGATGTGTTTAGATGATGCTAAAAGTCTATTAAAGTGATTTGAAACACAATTGGATTGTTGGATTTGTGAAAAACATGGTTTGATAGTGACTTACTATTTATGGAAACTTTTGAAAATTAAAAGAGGGATTTCGATGATTTAACACGATTTGATGATTTTAGATTTTTTAATTATGTTTACAAACGCTTAAAAAAGCGTCTTTGGAACTTTGATTTGTGAAAACGGATTTTTAAACGACCACTTGCTATAAATGGAAACTTTATTTTGGGCAAAATGACATAAACAATGATTTATGCATAAAAGACATGTTTTAGGTGTTTAATGTGTTTGTGCAAACATACTAGAAGTATTAGTTTTTATGAAATCATATTTCATAACTACACTTTCCAAAAATAAAACTTTCTAAATATTGAAAGTTTCCTAAAATAGAATCTTTCCAAAAATGGTAACTTTCCAGAAATGGAAACTTGTATGATTTTCATATGTGACTTACGTGAACGATATAATGATTAGAGTCGTAGTATGCATGCTAATGTCCTACTTGCATATTAGGATCAACATGACACATAAATGAACCAAACACAACAAACGTGTCACCAATGATTCGTTAAGTCAACACAAGTCAACACACAAACACTCAGTTGAGCACACAGACACTTGGAGTTGTGTGGGATACAACACACCACAAAACATATACTAAAGACCTATATAGTTAAAGGTGATCACTAGCAGGTGCTAGCATTCGCAGGATTGCAAACACACAAACCAGAAACTGCACTATCAGGTGAGTTCACGACCTTTTTTTCTATTTTCTACCTTTGGGGGAGAAAACATTGCATACAACTGAGTTTCAAACAACAAACTTATTTTTGGATACATATGGACATGCTTTATCACTATATGTATATGTGTGGCACACATCACAACCAAAGTCCTCAAAAACAGAACTCGAACCGTTAAAGCACGAGGAGCCTAGCATGGTAATCTTGGATAGTACTATTTGGGTCTGAAAAACCCCTCTATTGCACGCCTGGGAGGCCACCCCGACTGTGAGTCAGAACAGAGCAAAATTGACCAAACACTATTTGGCATTGTCTTGTGTGATGGACATGGCGGGAGGCATGCAGTCAGCTTTGGTTTCGAACCCACACAATAACTATATTAACTAGCTATCAATCGGTATTGCATCGTAATGATATGTAGTCCTGCAACATTTACTTTATACATTTATTGTTTAATGTTAATACAAAACCTGTGGTCTCACCAACCGTTGCGTTAAGATTTTACTCGCATGTTTTCTCAAGTAACTAAGGCACGCACACAGGACTAGCGTCCTAGGATGGAGTTAATTCGTAATGTTTTTGAAAACATTCAACTTAGCTACCGCAACTCTGATTTACAAAAGTGTTTTAACCAAGTTAATGGATCTACATATGCAACCAGACATGTAGGTCTCGTAATTGTGACCGGAAACTGTGATCCTGCGCAAACTTTGACAAGTCGCACTACGCCCTCGGCATCCAGGAAGGTCGGGGTGCGACACACATTATCACATTTGGCATTCCCCAAATAAAAGTTTCCATATTTAGTAAGTATCCGTTTAAAACCCATTTTCATCAAACCAAAGTTCCAGATACGTTTCATTGACATTCCTAAACATATTCCAACTTTAACATGTCATCAAATCATGCCAAATCATCATACTTGATCCTTTTGATTCTAAAAGTTACCATAAATAGTAAGTTTTAAACAAAAGTTGTGTTTTCACAAATCCAACTAACCAAAATATGTTTCTATACATACTAATAGACATTAATCATCGTTTAATCTCAACTAGTATGTCTAGATCAAACAAATCATTCACTTTGCATTTACAAAGTTTCCTTATATAGTAACTATCACAACTCTTTACCAAATGTTAACAAAACTCAATCTCAAACATTTATAAACTCTAAATGAGTAAAAATTCATCAACAATCCTCCAAGACTCACAAAAAGTTCGTGCAGGTGAGTTATTTGGAGTTGCATGTGGGTATTTGTAACATCAGTGTCCGACCGTGGTCAGAACAGTGACTTGTATAGTAGATCAGGTACGAAACATATGTATTACTTGTTGTTTGATGTTCAACAAGAAACTATTACGAATCTATTTTGAACATATATTGTGAAACCATGGTTGAACAGTCGATATCATATCTGACAACACGAAACTATTCTATGCATGTTAGTTAGGAATTTATTATGTATAAACCTATGCGAGAATGTACAGAACAAAACAATAACGTGCGTCCTTATGTGAATATTAAACTGACGGAGTATTCGTGTGGGTGACGATTCGCACGAATATATCTGTAAGTTAACGTTCTGAATGATGTCTAATAATTAGATAATCAAATCGAAAAGTACAGTTGTAGTCGTGTTCGTACGGGTGACGATCTGTACGAATACGCGTGAAAAATCGTACAATTCGATTAAACAGTTAAAATAAACGATTTTAGAATTTTAAAAAATATATAAAAGATATTTAGTCAATTTCCTAAAAATTACTACCTAATTTAATTTAGAAAACTCTACTTTTAATATCATATCGTTTCATTACGAGAAAACCGAAAACCGATATTTCTACGCGAAACCTAGCGAACCCGAACACGTCAGAACGATAAAGACAATTAAATGGCATTAAATTCTATTCGAGACCTCCCACCCACCAGCTCTCTCTACATCCATTCTCTCTCTCTCTCTAACTTTTTTCTCTCTTTAGGAAAACCCTCATTTCTCCTTCAATTTTCAACCAAATTAAGCAAATTTGGTATCAAAACGACCGTAGCAACATTTGGATCGTGTAAAGAGGAAGAAATAAAGCTTTGGATCTTCAAAAACGAGGTAAAAACAAGCTCAAATGAGCTGTTTTTGTTGCTGTTACTGTTTCGGTGAGCAGCTCACTTTGTAGCCGATTTTCGAGCTTCAAAACCACAGGATCTTACACAAAAACGAGATAGGAACTTAAGGATGATGTTAGATGGAAGTATGGGTTGGTTGAAAATCACTTTGGAGCTGGGTATTTTAGTATCGACACATGAACATCAAGAACAAGAATAGTATCGATAATCTGGAACATGACCATCTTCATCAGCCGATACAAGCAATCTCGACCAGCCAAAATCGATGGGACTCTGTCGACACTACTAGTGTCGATGGTCTCCAAGGTCTGAAACAAGAGGGGGCTTTGATACCGACAATATCGAAGGTCCAAGGGCTGCTGAACTGGGAACCATCGATACTATACAATCAATGGGGGCAGAATGTGGTTCCATCGATACTAATCAACTCATGGCCGTCGATATTGAGCCTTGGCCTGTCGATACTACTGGATTAGAATAATCCAAGTATTTTAAACTTGGAACCAGCCTAAAACATTAAGAATCGTGTTCATAGGAGCAATATAAACAAGGGTTAGTCGGGTAGGTTCATTAGGGTTTGTGTGTGTCTAAATCGGTTTTTTTACCCCTTGACATTGAAGGTTTCTAACCCAAATCCTTTCTAAACCAACTTAACATTTAAGCAAATGTTTTAGTAATCAATTTGGTATAAATTACATGGAATTTGTCAAATGAAATCATGGACTAAGAAGGTAATAATAGTTAAGGTTTAAGAATGGGTTACAAGGTGTTAGTCGAAAACCCTAGTGACACCAAACATAACTTCAGCTTTTCTAAACAAATAAACTAAGTGTTTTTTGAAAAATCACAACAATCTAAGGTTTGTTAAGTGACTAAAGGATTACAAAGAAATAAAGAACTATAATGGTGACAAGAGAGTTCAAGAAATGACTAAATATGAGTAAGTTGATCTTAGGTATCAACTCTCGACACTTAGTAAATTTCATGCTTTGGAAAATCAGCCTAGGTTGTTCAAATAGAATAATCTAGGGTAATGATTAACTTAAGAATGAACAAGAACAGTGTGGTGTCAAAGAACTATCAAGGGACTTGGAGTTAATCTAGTGAGATTAACTTAAGTCCTAACATGTTAACTTATAATTTTCATATAAATAGCTTATATTTTACTAGAAGATAATGATTTACAACATGTAAACATAGTTTTACAAAAATCATCAGGACTTATTTTACTAAAACTTTTTAAATTAACTTAGATGATTTTCTAAACTTAATATTTTGTAACTTAAATGATATTTTGTAAATGATGAGTTATTAAAAAGTCATGTATTTTACTAGTATAAACCTTATGTAAATGAGGTTTAGTTGTATTAAACTATTAACTAAGGGATAAGGGTTCATAGCTAGGGAGTATGTAACATAGAATAGTTAGAGGAATATTAACAACACATTAGTAAGTATATAGGACACTTAGTTGCACAGCGAGACCGAAACCCTATATACGCCAACTATAAATACTTACATTATTCGAATCATGATAAATCAATCAGGTGCTGAAGATACATAGGCTACAACAAACGAGCGAGCGTATTTCTTGTTTGCTTCATTTGCATTGCAACACAGGTGAGTTCATTGCCCCTTTTCTAAAAATTTTTGTTTTATAAATGCGGGACTGAGAAGCATGTTTAAATTATTTTCATTTGGATTATATTTTACCTTAATTTTTTTAAATCATATATATTTTGTATATATAAATGTTAGCCTAGATTATGTCTAGGTAAATTGTATGCATGTTTTACAAAAGGTCATCTACTTATATGATAAGTTGATGATTATTTCATGCTTAAATAAACATTTTGACGAATCAAATAAACATTTTCAACGATACTATTTTCAACGTGTCTATTGTTCAACGAATCTATTTTCAATGAATCAAACGAAACTATTTCAACGAAACAAGTGCGTGAGTTCAACGAATCAAACGAAACAATTTTCAACGAATCAAGTGTACATTTGTTCAACGAATCTAATATTCAATGATCAACGAATCATGTACATCTTGCAACGAATGTAGACGAATCCGAACACGTCAGGACTATAAGGACAACTAAATGGCATTAAATACCATTCAAGACCTCCCACCAACATTAGCGCTCTCTCTCTCTACATCTGTTCTCACTCTTTAACTTTTTTCTCTCTCTAGGAAAACTCTCATTTCTCCTTTAATTCTCAACCAAATTAAGCGAATTTGGTATCAAAACGACCATAGCAACGTGTAGATTGTGAAAAGAGGAAGACATTAAGCTTTGGGTCATCAAAAACGAAGTAAAAACTAGCTTAAATGAGTTGTTTTTGTTGTTATTACTGTTTCGGTGAGCTGCTCACTTTGCAGCCGATTTTCGAGTTTCAAAACCATAGGATCATGCACAAAAACGAGATAAGAACTTAAGGATGATGTTATATTGGAGTTTGGGTTGGCTGAAAATCGATTTGGAGTTGGGTATTTTAGTATCGGCACATGAACACCAAGAACAAGGATAGTATCGATGATCTGGAACATAACTATCTTCATCAGCCAATACTAGCAATCTCGACCAGCCAAAATCGATGGGACTCTGTCGACACTACTAGTGTCGATGGTCTCCAAGGTCTGAAACAAGATGGGGCTTCGATACTGACAATATCGAAGGTCCAAGGGCTGCTGAAGTGGGAACCATCGATACTATACAATCAATGGGGGCAGAATGTGGTTTCATCGATACTAATCAACTCATGGCCGTTGTCACACCCCTGCGCCGCGTGCGGAATCCACGGCGCGGTGACGTATGAACAGTTGAATCATGCACAAGTATTGAATAAGAACAACCACAACGGATTACTATGTTTCATAATGTTAAGACCATTGTTTAGTTACAGACAACTATCTACCAAAAGAAAGACAACTACAGACCCAAAATATAGTTTACAAAATAAGACTTCAAACAAGACAATTAAACAATCAGGATTTAGTGTGTTTCTAATCCATCCTAGCATGTTTCTTCATCTTGTTCTATCTTAGAATGGTCTCCTTAGTTGTCCCTGAAAATGTCTTAAACCTGATTACCTGAAACACGTGAAAAGTAACTGTCAACTACAGACGTAGTTGGTGAGAACAATAGGTTTAAACATTTGTAAACATGAGTATATGATTCAAGGCATAGGTAAGTTAAAGCAACATAAGATTCACACGGATGAGCTGCAACCCAAACTAACATCAAGTAAGAAAATGAGTGTAAACAGTCCAATCACTGTTTGCACGAGAGTCAACATATAATATCAAGTCCCAAACCACGTTTGGAGTTAGATAATGTGTCAACAGTTTTGATAAAACCATATGTAACCGAAATCTGCAGTTAGTTTATAAAACAGATTTAAAAACTAACTGCAGCAATCGGCCTGCCCCAATGTGTGTGTCCGCTTTCCCTTGTTGTGATCACCCAGTACTAACGCTAATGAATATGATACTTGATGCTTTTACAAGTTTGTTTACAACAATAGACACCATGTTTCTGAACCTTACTTTAACCGGATGTGTTAATGCCTTATTTGATAACATGAATTGAAAGCCTAGATTTAATTCCACGAATTAAATCCTTTGTTTTGAATACCATGAAATGAACCATTTGATTTGAATACCATGATGTGAACCACTTGATTTGAATACCATGATGTGAACCACTTGATTTGAATACCATGATGTGAACCACTTGATTTGAATACCATAAAATAGTGACCTTGTGTAACAACAAGGTTTATAACAAAAGAGTTTATAAAATCCTTTATTTAAAAGTGTTTATCCTTCATAAATACATTTGAGTAAATCGGTTACAAAACAGTTCAAAGATTCTTTATAAAACCTTTTTAGTGAAAAGAGTTTAGTAGTTGATAATTCCTTTAAAACAGTTGATGAATCCCTAGGATTCGTAAAATGAATCCATAATGTTTATAAGAATACACACACCTTGTGTAATGAAATATGATTGTAAACGATTGGTTTGATCACGTGTTCCACCCCAAAACAGTTATAAAACAGTAAAAGAGGGGCTAAAGTTCTCACCTGTCTGCAGTAGACTCTGAACTAAAACAGATAGCAAGTAGCAAACAGGACTTCTAATTGTTTCCTATAACATTGTAATCATACATAAGATATAGGATTTATAATTGTATAGACTTTGATTCATTGATTGACTTGTGTTCTCTTGAACTTGATTAACTCTTGATTACATGATCTCATGATTATGATTGTTGTGAAATCTTGAATGTTATGATTTGAATCAATTGAATGATCATGGGTCAATGAAACTTATGAAAGGTTCTTTTGTGCTCAAACTTGTTTGTACACATCACATGTGTTTGAGAATTTGATTACCTTTGATCAACATAAAATGTATGAATATGTTTAAATGTTTTTGACTCTTGTGATTATGAATTGATCTCATTATTAGTTTAGGTTAATCTTAACCCAAATAAGTCAATTCATAACCATTTTGCATTGCAAGCCACACCATGGGCCATTTAAAATGCAATGGGCCAATTGAATGTAATGTTTGGCCAAGCGGATGTGGTATTGGGCCAAGTGAATGTGATGTTGGCCCAACAACGTGTATAAAATCCTTATAACATGCCAAAGACAATATCAACCCGATTAGAATCTTAGTGAGCCGACTATGGTCTTACCATTCGCTACTTCTACAGTATAGGGAGCAGTAAGTGTGGATAGTTGCATATTAAGCAAAGAAGCAGTATGAGTAGAGATAAAACTTTTATCGGCACCAGTATCAAATATGATAGGAACATAATGATCATTGATAAGAAATGTACCCGTGATGACTGCCGGCTCTTCACGTGCTTCAGCAGTTCCAATCACAAAAGCACGAGCAGCAGCAGTATTGTTGTTGAGTTTTGGACACTGATTTCTGAAGTGTCCCTCTGCTCCACAATTATAACATGCCCTTCCACATGTAGCAGCAGTGGTAGTGGTAGCAGTTGTTGCAGCAGCAAGATGAGTAGATCTACAAGTAGCTGCAAAGTGTCCCATACGCCCACATTTGAGACACTTCTTGCATGGAGTGTTGGGCAGATGATGATACTGGCATTTGGTGCAAAGTGGAAACTGGCCAGTATAAGGCTTTCTGGCATTAGCAGGTTGTGGCATAGCAGTAATAAGTATCCAAGTTTGAATTGCACTATGATTTGATTCACCAATGATTGTTTCCCAAATGTTTGTATCCCATGTGTTTGACTAATGTTCCATGTTTCCAGTTGATCCCGAATCCTCACTCCAAATACAAACGCCGGATTCCCCCTAACATACTGAAATAAGCTTATATATAGGGTAAGCTCTCACCGACCCACCACTTACCTCAACACGTTAGCGTTAATCCGTCGTCTATATTTGGGGCTAAGATTCCAACTGTTGATTGACTATGATTGTTTCATGATTGCCTCTTGTTCTGTGGATATGTTTATGATTATGTAAACCATGGTTCTTAATTTGCTTGAAATTAAAACCTTAGGTTTTAGCATGTGTGTCCTAGGTTAATTAACCTAGGTTCTCAATACTTACAGTATCGAGTATAATGATCTCTTGTGAGAACTTCAACTAAAGAATACTGTTACACAGATTCTAAGTTATAAAGTTCCTATGACAATGAACACCTGATAATGATAACAATGATAACAATGACAAGGATTTCAAATCAAGATTCTAAATTAATAGTTCTTGACCTTTGAATTCCAATAATGAGCATGACAAGGATTTCAAATCAAGACTCTAAATTAATAGATCTGGACATTTGAATTCCTATAATGAATATGACAAGGACTTTAGATCAAAGATACCAATCTTTGCCTCTAAATCCCATAATGAATATGACAAGGATCTTAGATCAAAGATACTAAATTAATAGATCTTTGCCTCTAAATCCCATAATGATCTCTGTGTGAGAATTTCAGATCAAGTATACTAAGAATACAGATCCTTGCCTCTGAAATCCTTAAATGCATATGTGTGAGAATTTAATTCGGTTTCTAAAATTATAGAAGTCCGATTCAAATTCTTTGACTCGATGTCTAATCTTAGAAAAATGTCCCTAAGATCTTTCAAGCTTAATGTAGACTTAATGCTCACTTAAGTTACTTAGCTCCTAAGTATCCTCAAGCCTATAGCACTTAGTCCTATTGGGTTGCTTAGGTTATAGTCTAGGTCATTAAACATTGGGTTTTTCCTAGTTCTCTACAACCTTGGCTCTGATACCAACCTGTCACACCCCTGCGCCGCGTGCGGAATCCACGACGCGGTGACGTATGAACAGTTGAATCATGCACAAGTATTGAATAAGAACAACCACAAAGGATTACTATGTTTCATAATGTTAAGACCATTGTTTAGTTACAGACAACTATCTACCAAAAGAAAGACAACTACAGACCCAAAATATAGTTTACAAAATAAGACTTCAAACAAGACAATTAAACAATCAGGATTTAGTGTGTTTCTAATCCATCCTAGCATGTTTCTTCATCTTGTTCTATCTTAGAATGGTCTCCTTAGTTGTCCCTGAAAATGTCTTAAACCTGATTACCTGAAACACGTGAAAAGTAACTGTCAACTACAGACGTAGTTGGTGAGAACAATAGGTTTAAACATTTGTAAACATGAGTATATGATTCAAGGCATAGGTAAGTTAAAGCAACATAAGATTCACACGGATGAGCTGCAACCCAAACTAACATCAAGTAAGAAAATGAGTGTAAACAGTCCAATCACTGTTTGCACGAGAGTCAACATATAATATCAAGTCCCAAACCACGTTTGGAGTTAGATAATGTGTCAACAGTTTTGATAAAACCATATGTAACCGAAATCTGCAGTTAGTTTATAAAACAGATTTAAAAACTAACTGCAGCAATCGGCCTGCCCCAATGTGTGTGTCCGCTTTCCCTTGTTGTGATCACCCAGTACTAACGCTAATGAATATGATACTTGATGCTTTTACAAGTTTGTTTACAACAATAGACACCATGTTTCTGAACCTTACTTTAACCGGATGTGTTAATGCCTTATTTGATAACATGAATTGAAAGCCTAGATTTAATTCCACGAATTAAATCCTTTGTTTTGAATACCATGAAATGAACCATTTGATTTGAATACCATGATGTGAACCACTTGATTTGAATACCATGATGTGAACCACTTGATTTGAATACCATGATGTGAACCACTTGATTTGAATACCATAAAATAGTGACCTTGTGTAACAACAAGGTTTATAACAAAAGAGTTTATAAAATCCTTTATTTAAAAGTGTTTATCCTTCATAAATACATTTGAGTAAATCGGTTACAAAACAGTTCAAAGATTCTTTATAAAACCTTTTTAGTGAAAAGAGTTTAGTAGTTGATAATTCCTTTAAAACAGTTGATGAATCCCTAGGATTCGTAAAATGAATCCATAATGTTTATAAGAATACACACACCTTGTGTAATGAAATATGATTGTAAACGATTGGTTTGATCACGTGTTCCACCCCAAAACAGTTATAAAACAGTAAAAGAGGGGCTAAAGTTCTCACCTGTCTGCAGTAGACTCTGAACTAAAACAGATAGCAAGTAGCAAACAGGACTTCTAATTGTTTCCTATAACATTGTAATCATACATAAGATATAGGATTTATAATTGTATAGACTTTGATTCATTGATTGACTTGTGTTCTCTTGAACTTGATTAACTCTTGATTACATGATCTCATGATTATGATTGTTGTGAAATCTTGAATGTTATGATTTGAATCAATTGAATGATCATGGGTCAATGAAACTTATGAAAGGTTCTTTTGTGCTCAAACTTGTTTGTACACATCACATGTGTTTGAGAATTTGATTACCTTTGATCAACATAAAATGTATGAATATGTTTAAATGTTTTTGACTCTTGTGATTATGAATTGATCTCATTATTAGTTTAGGTTAATCTTAACCCAAATAAGTCAATTCATAACCATTTTGCATTGCAAGCCACACCATGGGCCATTTAAAATGCAATGGGCCAATTGAATGTAATGTTTGGCCAAGCGGATGTGGTATTGGGCCAAGTGAATGTGATGTTGGCCCAACAACGTGTATAAAATCCTTATAACATGCCAAAGACAATATCAACCCGATTAGAATCTTAGTGAGCCGACTATGGTCTTACCATTCGCTACTTCTACAGTATAGGGAGCAGTAAGTGTGGATAGTTGCATATTAAGCAAAGAAGCAGTATGAGTAGAGATAAAACTTTTATCGGCACCAGTATCAAATATGATAGGAACATAATGATCATTGATAAGAAATGTACCCGTGATGACTGCCGGCTCTTCACGTGCTTCAGCAGTTCCAATCACAAAAGCACGAGCAGCAGCAGTATTGTTGTTGAGTTTTGGACACTGATTTCTGAAGTGTCCCTCTGCTCCACAATTATAACATGCCCTTCCACATGTAGCAGCAGTGGTAGTGGTAGCAGTTGTTGCAGCAGCAAGATGAGTAGATCTACAAGTAGCTGCAAAGTGTCCCATACGCCCACATTTGAGACACTTCTTGCATGGAGTGTTGGGCAGATGATGATACTGGCATTTGGTGCAAAGTGGAAACTGGCCAGTATAAGGCTTTCTGGCATTAGCAGGTTGTGGCATAGCAGTAATAAGTATCCAAGTTTGAATTGCACTATGATTTGATTCACCAATGATTGTTTCCCAAATGTTTGTATCCCATGTGTTTGACTAATGTTCCATGTTTCCAGTTGATCCCGAATCCTCACTCCAAATACAAACGCCGGATTCCCCCTAACATACTGAAATAAGCTTATATATAGGGTAAGCTCTCACCGACCCACCACTTACCTCAACACGTTAGCGTTAATCCGTCGTCTATATTTGGGGCTAAGATTCCAACTGTTGATTGACTATGATTGTTTCATGATTGCCTCTTGTTCTGTGGATATGTTTATGATTATGTAAACCATGGTTCTTAATTTGCTTGAAATTAAAACCTTAGGTTTTAGCATGTGTGTCCTAGGTTAATTAACCTAGGTTCTCAATACTTACAGTATCGAGTATAATGATCTCTTGTGAGAACTTCAACTAAAGAATACTGTTACACAGATTCTAAGTTATAAAGTTCCTATGACAATGAACACCTGATAATGATAACAATGATAACAATGACAAGGATTTCAAATCAAGATTCTAAATTAATAGTTCTTGACCTTTGAATTCCAATAATGAGCATGACAAGGATTTCAAATCAAGACTCTAAATTAATAGATCTGGACATTTGAATTCCTATAATGAATATGACAAGGACTTTAGATCAAAGATACCAATCTTTGCCTCTAAATCCCATAATGAATATGACAAGGATCTTAGATCAAAGATACTAAATTAATAGATCTTTGCCTCTAAATCCCATAATGATCTCTGTGTGAGAATTTCAGATCAAGTATACTAAGAATACAGATCCTTGCCTCTGAAATCCTTAAATGCATATGTGTGAGAATTTAATTCGGTTTCTAAAATTATAGAAGTCCGATTCAAATTCTTTGACTCGATGTCTAATCTTAGAAAAATGTCCCTAAGATCTTTCAAGCTTAATGTAGACTTAATGCTCACTTAAGTTACTTAGCTCCTAAGTATCCTCAAGCCTATAGCACTTAGTCCTATTGGGTTGCTTAGGTTATAGTCTAGGTCATTAAACATTGGGTTTTTCCTAGTTCTCTACAACCTTGGCTCTGATACCAACCTGTCACACCCCTGCGCCGCGTGCGGAATCCACGGCGCGGTGACGTATGAACAGTTGAATCATGCACAAGTATTGAATAAGAACAACCACAAAGGATTACTATGTTTCATAATGTTAAGACCATTGTTTAGTTACAGACAACTATCTACCAAAAGAAAGACAACTACAGACCCAAAATATAGTTTACAAAATAAGACTTCAAACAAGACAATTAAACAATCAGGATTTAGTGTGTTTCTAATCCATCCTAGCATGTTTCTTCATCTTGTTCTATCTTAGAATGGTCTCCTTAGTTGTCCCTGAAAATGTCTTAAACCTGATTACCTGAAACACGTGAAAAGTAACTGTCAACTACAGACGTAGTTGGTGAGAACAATAGGTTTAAACATTTGTAAACATGAGTATATGATTCAAGGCATAGGTAAGTTAAAGCAACATAAGATTCACACGGATGAGCTGCAACCCAAACTAACATCAAGTAAGAAAATGAGTGTAAACAGTCCAATCACTGTTTGCACGAGAGTCAACATATAATATCAAGTCCCAAACCACGTTTGGAGTTAGATAATGTGTCAACAGTTTTGATAAAACCATATGTAACCGAAATCTGCAGTTAGTTTATAAAACAGATTTAAAAACTAACTGCAGCAATCGGCCTGCCCCAATGTGTGTGTCCGCTTTCCCTTGTTGTGATCACCCAGTACTAACGCTAATGAATATGATACTTGATGCTTTTACAAGTTTGTTTACAACAATAGACACCATGTTTCTGAACCTTACTTTAACCGGATGTGTTAATGCCTTATTTGATAACATGAATTGAAAGCCTAGATTTAATTCCACGAATTAAATCCTTTGTTTTGAATACCATGAAATGAACCATTTGATTTGAATACCATGATGTGAACCACTTGATTTGAATACCATGATGTGAACCACTTGATTTGAATACCATGATGTGAACCACTTGATTTGAATACCATGATGTGAACCACTTGATTTGAATACCATAAAATAGTGACCTTGTGTAACAACAAGGTTTATAACAAAAGAGTTTATAAAATCCTTTATTTAAAAGTGTTTATCCTTCATAAATACATTTGAGTAAATCGGTTACAAAACAGTTCAAAGATTCTTTATAAAACCTTTTTAGTGAAAAGAGTTTAGTAGTTGATAATTCCTTTAAAACAGTTGATGAATCCCTAGGATTCGTAAAATGAATCCATAATGTTTATAAGAATACACACACCTTGTGTAATGAAATATGATTGTAAACGATTGGTTTGATCACGTGTTCCACCCCAAAACAGTTATAAAACAGTAAAAGAGGGGCTAAAGTTCTCACCTGTCTGCAGTAGACTCTGAACTAAAACAGATAGCAAGTAGCAAACAGGACTTCTAATTGTTTCCTATAACATTGTAATCATACATAAGATATAGGATTTATAATTGTATAGACTTTGATTCATTGATTGACTTGTGTTCTCTTGAACTTGATTAACTCTTGATTACATGATCTCATGATTATGATTGTTGTGAAATCTTGAATGTTATGATTTGAATCAATTGAATGATCATGGGTCAATGAAACTTATGAAAGGTTCTTTTGTGCTCAAACTTGTTTGTACACATCACATGTGTTTGAGAATTTGATTACCTTTGATCAACATAAAATGTATGAATATGTTTAAATGTTTTTGACTCTTGTGATTATGAATTGATCTCATTATTAGTTTAGGTTAATCTTAACCCAAATAAGTCAATTCATAACCATTTTGCATTGCAAGCCACACCATGGGCCATTTAAAATGCAATGGGCCAATTGAATGTAATGTTTGGCCAAGCGGATGTGGTATTGGGCCAAGTGAATGTGATGTTGGCCCAACAACGTGTATAAAATCCTTATAACATGCCAAAGACAATATCAACCCGATTAGAATCTTAGTGAGCCGACTATGGTCTTACCATTCGCTACTTCTACAGTATAGGGAGCAGTAAGTGTGGATAGTTGCATATTAAGCAAAGAAGCAGTATGAGTAGAGATAAAACTTTTATCGGCACCAGTATCAAATATGATAGGAACATAATGATCATTGATAAGAAATGTACCCGTGATGACTGCCGGCTCTTCACGTGCTTCAGCAGTTCCAATCACAAAAGCACGAGCAGCAGCAGTATTGTTGTTGAGTTTTGGACACTGATTTCTGAAGTGTCCCTCTGCTCCACAATTATAACATGTCCTTCCACATGTAGCAGCAGTGGTAGTGGTAGCAGTTGTTGCAGCAGCAAGATGAGTAGATCTACAAGTAGCTGCAAAGTGTCCCATACGCCCACATTTGAGACACTTCTTGCATGGAGTGTTGGGCAGATGATGATACTGGCATTTGGTGCAAAGTGGAAACTGGCCAGTATAAGGCTTTCTGGCATTAGCAGGTTGTGGCATAGCAGTAATAAGTATCCAAGTTTGAATTGCACTATGATTTGATTCACCAATGATTGTTTCCCAAATGTTTGTATCCCATGTGTTTGACTAATGTTCCATGTTTCCAGTTGATCCCGAATCCTCACTCCAAATACAAACGCCGGATTCCCCCTAACATACTGAAATAAGCTTATATATAGGGTAAGCTCTCACCGACCCACCACTTACCTCAACACGTTAGCGTTAATCCGTCGTCTATATTTGGGGCTAAGATTCCAACTGTTGATTGACTATGATTGTTTCATGATTGCCTCTTGTTCTGTGGATATGTTTATGATTATGTAAACCATGGTTCTTAATTTGCTTGAAATTAAAACCTTAGGTTTTAGCATGTGTGTCCTAGGTTAATTAACCTAGGTTCTCAATACTTACAGTATCGAGTATAATGATCTCTTGTGAGAACTTCAACTAAAGAATACTGTTACACAGATTCTAAGTTATAAAGTTCCTATGACAATGAACACCTGATAATGATAACAATGATAACAATGACAAGGATTTCAAATCAAGATTCTAAATTAATAGTTCTTGACCTTTGAATTCCAATAATGAGCATGACAAGGATTTCAAATCAAGACTCTAAATTAATAGATCTGGACATTTGAATTCCTATAATGAATATGACAAGGACTTTAGATCAAAGATACCAATCTTTGCCTCTAAATCCCATAATGAATATGACAAGGATCTTAGATCAAAGATACTAAATTAATAGATCTTTGCCTCTAAATCCCATAATGATCTCTGTGTGAGAATTTCAGATCAAGTATACTAAGAATACAGATCCTTGCCTCTGAAATCCTTAAATGCATATGTGTGAGAATTTAATTCGGTTTCTAAAATTATAGAAGTCCGATTCAAATTCTTTGACTCGATGTCTAATCTTAGAAAAATGTCCCTAAGATCTTTCAAGCTTAATGTAGACTTAATGCTCACTTAAGTTACTTAGCTCCTAAGTATCCTCAAGCCTATAGCACTTAGTCCTATTGGGTTGCTTAGGTTATAGTCTAGGTCATTAAACATTGGGTTTTTCCTAGTTCTCTACAACCTTGGCTCTGATACCAACCTGTCACACCCCTGCGCCGCGTGCGGAATCCACGGCGCGGTGACGTATGAACAGTTGAATCATGCACAAGTATTGAATAAGAACAACCACAAAGGATTACTATGTTTCATAATGTTAAGACCATTGTTTAGTTACAGACAACTATCTACCAAAAGAAAGACAACTACAGACCCAAAATATAGTTTACAAAATAAGACTTCAAACAAGACAATTAAACAATCAGGATTTAGTGTGTTTCTAATCCATCCTAGCATGTTTCTTCATCTTGTTCTATCTTAGAATGGTCTCCTTAGTTGTCCCTGAAAATGTCTTAAACCTGATTACCTGAAACACGTGAAAAGTAACTGTCAACTACAGACGTAGTTGGTGAGAACAATAGGTTTAAACATTTGTAAACATGAGTATATGATTCAAGGCATAGGTAAGTTAAAGCAACATAAGATTCACACGGATGAGCTGCAACCCAAACTAACATCAAGTAAGAAAATGAGTGTAAACAGTCCAATCGCTGTTTGCACGAGAGTCAACATATAATATCAAGTCCCAAACCACGTTTGGAGTTAGATAATGTGTCAACAGTTTTGATAAAACCATATGTAACCGAAATCTGCAGTTAGTTTATAAAACAGATTTAAAAACTAACTGCAGCAATCGGCCTGCCCCAATGTGTGTGTCCTCTTTCCCTTGTTGTGATCACCCAGTACTAACGCTAATGAATATGATACTTGATGCTTTTACAAGTTTGTTTACAACAATAGACACCATGTTTCTGAACCTTACTTTAACCGGATGTGTTAATGCCTTATTTGATAACATGAATTGAAAGCCTAGATTTAATTCCACGAATTAAATCCTTTGTTTTGAATACCATGAAATGAACCATTTGATTTGAATACCATGATGTGAACCACTTGATTTGAATACCATGATGTGAACCACTTGATTTGAATACCATGATGTGAACCACTTGATTTGAATACCATAAAATAGTGACCTTGTGTAACAACAAGGTTTATAACAAAAGAGTTTATAAAATCCTTTATTTAAAAGTGTTTATCCTTCATAAATACATTTGAGTAAATCGGTTACAAAACAGTTCAAAGATTCTTTATAAAACCTTTTTAGTGAAAAGAGTTTAGTAGTTGATAATTCCTTTAAAACAGTTGATGAATCCCTAGGATTCGTAAAATGAATCCATAATGTTTATAAGAATACACACACCTTGTGTAATGAAATATGATTGTAAACGATTGGTTTGATCACGTGTTCCACCCCAAAACAGTTATAAAACAGTAAAAGAGGGGCTAAAGTTCTCACCTGTCTGCAGTAGACTCTGAACTAAAACAGATAGCAAGTAGCAAACAGGACTTCTAATTGTTTCCTATAACATTGTAATCATACATAAGATATAGGATTTATAATTGTATAGACTTTGATTCATTGATTGACTTGTGTTCTCTTGAACTTGATTAACTCTTGATTACATGATCTCATGATTATGATTGTTGTGAAATCTTGAATGTTATGATTTGAATCAATTGAATGATCATGGGTCAATGAAACTTATGAAAGGTTCTTTTGTGCTCAAACTTGTTTGTACACATCACATGTGTTTGAGAATTTGATTACCTTTGATCAACATAAAATGTATGAATATGTTTAAATGTTTTTGACTCTTGTGATTATGAATTGATCTCATTATTAGTTTAGGTTAATCTTAACCCAAATAAGTCAATTCATAACCATTTTGCATTGCAAGCCACACCATGGGCCATTTAAAATGCAATGGGCCAATTGAATGTAATGTTTGGCCAAGCGGATGTGGTATTGGGCCAAGTGAATGTGATGTTGGCCCAACAACGTGTATAAAATCCTTATAACATGCCAAAGACAATATCAACCCGATTAGAATCTTAGTGAGCCGACTATGGTCTTACCATTCGCTACTTCTACAGTATAGGGAGCAGTAAGTGTGGATAGTTGCATATTAAGCAAAGAAGCAGTATGAGTAGAGATAAAACTTTTATCGGCACCAGTATCAAATATGATAGGAACATAATGATCATTGATAAGAAATGTACCCGTGATGACTGCCGGCTCTTCACGTGCTTCAGCAGTTCCAATCACAAAAGCACGAGCAGCAGCAGTATTGTTGTTGAGTTTTGGACACTGATTTCTGAAGTGTCCCTCTGCTCCACAATTATAACATGCCCTTCCACATGTAGCAGCAGTGGTAGTGGTAGCAGTTGTTGCAGCAGCAAGATGAGTAGATCTACAAGTAGCTGCAAAGTGTCCCATACGCCCACATTTGAGACACTTCTTGCATGGAGTGTTGGGCAGATGATGATACTGGCATTTGGTGCAAAGTGGAAACTGGCCAGTATAAGGCTTTCTGGCATTAGCAGGTTGTGGCATAGCAGTAATAAGTATCCAAGTTTGAATTGCACTATGATTTGATTCACCAATGATTGTTTCCCAAATGTTTGTATCCCATGTGTTTGACTAATGTTCCATGTTTCCAGTTGATCCCGAATCCTCACTCCAAATACAAACGCCGGATTCCCCCTAACATACTGAAATAAGCTTATATATAGGGTAAGCTCTCACCGACCCACCACTTACCTCAACACGTTAGCGTTAATCCGTCGTCTATATTTGGGGCTAAGATTCCAACTGTTGATTGACTATGATTGTTTCATGATTGCCTCTTGTTCTGTGGATATGTTTATGATTATGTAAACCATGGTTCTTAATTTGCTTGAAATTAAAACCTTAGGTTTTAGCATGTGTGTCCTAGGTTAATTAACCTAGGTTCTCAATACTTACAGTATCGAGTATAATGATCTCTTGTGAGAACTTCAACTAAAGAATACTGTTACACAGATTCTAAGTTATAAAGTTCCTATGACAATGAACACCTGATAATGATAACAATGATAACAATGACAAGGATTTCAAATCAAGATTCTAAATTAATAGTTCTTGACCTTTGAATTCCAATAATGAGCATGACAAGGATTTCAAATCAAGACTCTAAATTAATAGATCTGGACATTTGAATTCCTATAATGAATATGACAAGGACTTTAGATCAAAGATACCAATCTTTGCCTCTAAATCCCATAATGAATATGACAAGGATCTTAGATCAAAGATACTAAATTAATAGATCTTTGCCTCTAAATCCCATAATGATCTCTGTGTGAGAATTTCAGATCAAGTATACTAAGAATACAGATCCTTGCCTCTGAAATCCTTAAATGCATATGTGTGAGAATTTAATTCGGTTTCTAAAATTATAGAAGTCCGATTCAAATTCTTTGACTCGATGTCTAATCTTAGAAAAATGTCCCTAAGATCTTTCAAGCTTAATGTAGACTTAATGCTCACTTAAGTTACTTAGCTCCTAAGTATCCTCAAGCCTATAGCACTTAGTCCTATTGGGTTGCTTAGGTTATAGTCTAGGTCATTAAACATTGGGTTTTTCCTAGTTCTCTACAACCTTGGCTCTGATACCAACCTGTCACACCCCTGCGCCGCGTGCGGAATCCACGGCGCGGTGACGTATGAACAGTTGAATCATGCACAAGTATTGAATAAGAACAACCACAAAGGATTACTATGTTTCATAATGTTAAGACCATTGTTTAGTTACAGACAACTATCTACCAAAAGAAAGACAACTACAGACCCAAAATATAGTTTACAAAATAAGACTTCAAACAAGACAATTAAACAATCAGGATTTAGTGTGTTTCTAATCCATCCTAGCATGTTTCTTCATCTTGTTCTATCTTAGAATGGTCTCCTTAGTTGTCCCTGAAAATGTCTTAAACCTGATTACCTGAAACACGTGAAAAGTAACTGTCAACTACAGACGTAGTTGGTGAGAACAATAGGTTTAAACATTTGTAAACATGAGTATATGATTCAAGGCATAGGTAAGTTAAAGCAACATAAGATTCACACGGATGAGCTGCAACCCAAACTAACATCAAGTAAGAAAATGAGTGTAAACAGTCCAATCACTGTTTGCACGAGAGTCAACATATAATATCAAGTCCCAAACCACGTTTGGAGTTAGATAATGTGTCAACAGTTTTGATAAAACCATATGTAACCGAAATCTGCAGTTAGTTTATAAAACAGATTTAAAAACTAACTGCAGCAATCGGCCTGCCCCAATGTGTGTGTCCGCTTTCCCTTGTTGTGATCACCCAGTACTAACGCTAATGAATATGATACTTGATGCTTTTACAAGTTTTTTTACAACAATAGACACCATGTTTCTGAACCTTACTTTAACCGGATGTGTTAATGCCTTATTTGATAACATGAATTGAAAGCCTAGATTTAATTCCACGAATTAAATCCTTTGTTTTGAATACCATGAAATGAACCATTTGATTTGAATACCATGATGTGAACCACTTGATTTGAATACCATGATGTGAACCACTTGATTTGAATACCATGATGTGAACCACTTGATTTGAATACCATAAAATAGTGACCTTGTGTAACAACAAGGTTTATAACAAAAGAGTTTATAAAATCCTTTATTTAAAAGTGTTTATCCTTCATAAATACATTTGAGTAAATCGGTTACAAAACAGTTCAAAGATTCTTTATAAAACCTTTTTAGTGAAAAGAGTTTAGTAGTTGATAATTCCTTTAAAACAGTTGATGAATCCCTAGGATTCGTAAAATGAATCCATAATGTTTATAAGAATACACACACCTTGTGTAATGAAATATGATTGTAAACGATTGGTTTGATCACGTGTTCCACCCCAAAACAGTTATAAAACAGTAAAAGAGGGGCTAAAGTTCTCACCTGTCTGCAGTAGACTCTGAACTAAAACAGATAGCAAGTAGCAAACAGGACTTCTAATTGTTTCCTATAACATTGTAATCATACATAAGATATAGGATTTATAATTGTATAGACTTTGATTCATTGATTGACTTGTGTTCTCTTGAACTTGATTAACTCTTGATTACATGATCTCATGATTATGATTGTTGTGAAATCTTGAATGTTATGATTTGAATCAATTGAATGATCATGGGTCAATGAAACTTATGAAAGGTTCTTTTGTGCTCAAACTTGTTTGTACACATCACATGTGTTTGAGAATTTGATTACCTTTGATCAACATAAAATGTATGAATATGTTTAAATGTTTTTGACTCTTGTGATTATGAATTGATCTCATTATTAGTTTAGGTTAATCTTAACCCAAATAAGTCAATTCATAACCATTTTGCATTGCAAGCCACACCATGGGCCATTTAAAATGCAATGGGCCAATTGAATGTAATGTTTGGCCAAGCGGATGTGGTATTGGGCCAAGTGAATGTGATGTTGGCCCAACAACGTGTATAAAATCCTTATAACATGCCAAAGACAATATCAACCCGATTAGAATCTTAGTGAGCCGAATGGGATTGAATTGGGCCTAAAGGATTTAAGTTGGGCCAACCAATGTATAGGTAGGCCATGTAGAGTTCTAAGGTGTTATCGGCCAATTGAAAGTCTAAATGAACCAACCTAACATCCCTTGGGCTTGTCTCACCCTATGGGCCTTTTACTAATGGAAATTGGGCCGAATAGGTTGAGGTTGGGCCGAAAGGAAAGGTGGGCTGCCATTTGGGCAGCGAACCCTTAAGAGTTCAAGTCCTAGGTTCGTTCAATACAAGGGATTCACCAAGGTTCGGCCAAGGATGTGATAGCTAGGGTTCGTTGCATGTATGCATGGAAAGTTCGTCTATGGTAGTACAAGGTTCGGCCTACCTAGCTGCATATAATGTTCGCTTGGGTATCACACAGGGTTCGTAGATGAATACAAAGGTTCGGTCATCATGGCACATGCATGGTTCGTCTCTAAGTTCCATGGTTCGGCAGGCATCAAAGAACCAAACAGGGCTCGTTATGGTTCGTGACTGATCCAGGGGGTTCGTTGGGCAAACACTGGTTCGGTGAGGGCTCGGGAAAACTCCTAGGGTTCGGCTGTGCATGAAACGAACCATGCAAGGTTCGTGAAGCTCTTCAAGGTTCGTTGATGGATCAGGAAGATTCGTGTTGGCTCGTGAAGCATCTCAGGGTTCGGCCAGGTACAGTTGAGGTTCGTTGGACGCCAAATGGTTCGGTGAAGGCTCGTGGGGATGCCTAGGGTTCGGCTGGTTGCTGAAGAGGGTTCGGCCACCCCCAACAGTTTCGGCTGTGAATGTACCCTCGACGAACCCTGTGTGCATCGCCATCTCCATCGAACCACCAGCTCCATGCCACGATCCCAGACAGCATAACCATGAGAAAGATCCCTATACGTGCGAGACTCGAGAACTAATGCTTAAACCGGCTATGTATGTGTTTAACAAACCCACGAACCAAAAACCCTATTTTTCAGAACTTTAACTCGATTATACCTCCGATTTGGCCGGTGAAAACTTCCGATCTGTTGTACTTTCTTGTAGTACTCGTTGAGAGCTTCGCGTGGACACCAAGAACGCCAAAATCCGTTGAGAAACGAAGAAGATACGAACGTTTAAAGTTTGGAATTTTAGAGAGAGGTGGGAGACGAATTTCTAGAGAGAGAAAGTGTTGTAGGTGGTATAAATGAGATAAATGATCTCATTCAAGGCTTTTATAGCCCGTGTGGTATTCGGGTCCGTTTCGGTCGCTCGGTTCGCGTTTCCGGAACGTAACGCGTATTTTACGCGGTTTTAAAATAAAAGAGTTGTTAACTCATTAAAATGATGAGTTTCAAAATTGTAAAAATATAAAATAATCATTATAATTATTTTTACTCTTCGTGTGTTGACAGATCGTTAAACACATACAATTACGTGTATACCCGCAATCGCGTACGTTTTTCGATCGTATTAATTATTTAAAGTCGTTTAATCATAATTATAAGTTCAACATTCATATTATTATGGATCGTCACCCACAATTATACTCAGTCTCGCTTACAAATTACGATTTTTTTGTGAATTAATTAATTGTTATAATATTCGTCTCAACACTACGCACTAACACTATCCTGTTACACCGAACGCAGTATATATATAGGGCTCACTCTCGCTGCCCACCACTGTTTCGATATAACAAGATACTGTTCTTGCCTAGTGAACTCGACTGTAAATAAGTAATATATACTTGTTCCTGAATAATAAGATCCTGTAACACACAAGCACACATTATGAACATATGAATCACATTGATAAACTGAACATGGACACACACTGTTCTAACACTGTTCACGACTACATGACTAAATGCACAAATGTTACAGCCGTCGATATTGAGCCTTGGCCTGTCGATACTACTGGATTAGCATAATCCAAGTATTTTAAACTTGGAACCAGCCTAAAACATTAAGAATTGAGTTCATAGGAGCAATATAAATATGGGTTAGTCGGGTAGGGTCATTAGTAGTGGCGGAGCTTGGTTCAAATGTTCAGGGGGGCCGAAAGATATAGGTTAAAAAAAAATTTCTTAATGCTATGTTTCGGGCTAAAAACTCGGGCCGACAAATGGTAATTCGGGTCGGGTCAAACAATTTAAAATTTTAAATCTAATCCTAAAATAAATTAACTAATCAACAAACAAATAACAATCAATAAATAAACTTGAAGCCTCTTAACCTCTTTTCAACTTCACAGTTCACAAAATCAAAGTAACAAAAACAAAAAAATAACTAATCAATAAGTGAAGAAACTGATTACCTAGGTCATCACGGGTCACTCGAACTCTCGAAGAAGTGAAGATGTTGGACAGCCTGGTCGACCGTCGACGGTCGACGGTCGTGGTCGTCACTCGTCACTCGTCAGGTGACTCAGCCACTCAGGTTGTGAGAAACTGAGCGCTCGTCACTCGTGGAGTCGTGGGCCTCGTGGTTGATTGTTGAAGACTTGAAGAAGAAACAGATGTTGCTTGAAGCTTGGATCACGATTGAATTTGGAATTTGGAAATTAAGGAACCCTATTTTCTGCTTCTGCTACCTGCTATGTTATTAGATTAAAATAGGAAATGGGTTTCCTTTTGATTTGAACGTTTAATAAGCAATGAAATATTTTAGTGGCCCAATTAAATTTCAGACCCACCACAAGTTTTAAAGTTTAAATGTAATATCGGGAAAAAATGAGATAACAACCGACACTGTGAACCCTTAAAGGTTTCAACTTTATTATTTTCTAAAATCCAAGGGGGACCCTAGGAATTTTTGAAAGAAAAACGAAGGGGCCGGAATCAATACATATAAAATTTCCCGACCGAGAACTACTATATCGGGGCTTCTGGCCAGAAAAACGGGGGGGGCCCGGGCACCCCCGGGCCCCTAAGATCCTCCGCCCCTGGTCATTAGGGTTTGTGTGTGTGTCTAAATCAGTTTTGTTACCCCTTGACATTGAAGGTTTCTAACCCAAATCCTTTCTAAACCAACTTAACATTTAAGAAAATGTTTTAGTAATCTATTTGGTATAAATTACATGGAATTTGTCAAATGAAATCAAGGACTAAGAAGATAATCATAGTTAAGGTTTAAGAATGGGTTACAAGGTGTTAGTTGAAAACCCTAGTGACACTAAACATAACTTGAGCTTTTCTAAACAAATAAACTAAGTGTGTTTTGAAACATCACAACAATCTAAGGTTTGTTAAGTGACTAAAGGATTAAAAAGAAATAAAGAACTATGATGGTGACAAGAGAGTTCAAGAAATGACTAAGTATGAGTAAGTTGATCTTAGGTATCAACTCTCGACACTTAGTAAATTTCATGCTTTGGAAAATCAACCTAGGTTGTTCAAATAGAATAATCTAGGGTAATGATTAACTTAAGAATGAACAAGAACAGTGTGGTGACAAAGAACTATCAAGGGACTTGGAGTTAATCTAGTGTGATTAACTTAAGTCCTAACATGTTAACTTATAATTATCATATAAATAACTTATATTTTACTAGATGATAATGATTTACAACATGTAAACATAGTTTTACAAAAATCACCATGACTTATTTTACTAAAACTTTTTAAATTAACTTAGATGATTTTCTAAACTTAATATTTTGCAACTTAAATGAGATTTTGTAAATGATGAGTTATTAAAAAGTCATGTCTTTTACTTGTATAAACCTTATGTAAATGAGGTTTAGTTGTATTAACTAAGAGATAAGGGTTGATAGAGAGTACGTAACATAGAATAGTTAGAGGAATATTAACAACAGATTAGTAAGTATATAGGACACTTAGTTGCACAGGGAGACCAAAACCCTGTATACGCCAACTATAAATACTTACAGTATTCGAATCATGATAAATCAACTCAGGTGCTGAAGATACATAGCCTACAACAAACGAGCGAGCGTATTTCTTGTTTGCTTCATTTGCATTGCAACACAAGTGAGTTCATTGTCCCTTTTCTAAACATTTTTGTTTTATAAATACGAGGCTGAGAAGCATGCTTAAATTATTTTTTCTTTGGATTATATTTTACCTAAATGTTTTTTTTTAAATCATACATATTTGTATGTATAAAAGTTAGCCTAGATTATGTCTAGGTAAAATTTATGCAGGTTTTACAAAAGGTCATCTACTTATATGATAAGTTGATGATTATTTCATGCTCAAATAAACATTTTGACGAATCAAATAAACATTTTCAACGATACTATTTTCAACGTGTCTATTGTTCAACGAATCTATTTTCAACGAGTCGAACGAAACTATTTCAACGAAACAAGTGCGTGAGTTCAACGAATCAAACGAAACAATTTTCAAAGAATCAAGTGTACATTTGTTCAACGAATCTAATATTCAATGATCAACGAATCATGTACATCTTGCAACGAATGTAGACGAATCAATAAATCATTTTCAAGGGAAAGTCTGGAAATGTCAAAGATAACATGTGTGAACGAAACTATACCAAACAAGGTACGAATATAGACGAATCAAGAACGAAACAAAAACCCTACATTTCAAGAAGTCCTAGCTAGACCGTTTAATTTGTAGGTCACATGTTTGATGATATTTACAGAATCCCCAAACTTCTAAGAACCTTTGCTTGATACACTAGTCTACTTGAGTTGGCCAAGAGCCAATCATTAGGATTTTGCTTTTAATTTAAATGTTTATTTATTCATTTATTTAAGCATTTTAATTAACAACTTCCACATTTTCCACATTTGCTACGGTGGTGTTGTGTGTTTTGACGAAACTAAAGAAACTAGTGTTTTGACGAATCTAACGAGACAGGTATTTTGACGAATCTAACGAAACTAGTGTTTTGACGAATCTAACGGTACTAGTGTGATGACGAATCTAATGAAACAAGTGTTTTGACGAATCTAATGGTACTTGACCCATGTCCCAACTTGTGGCCCGAATTATAATCCGACTCATATAGAGCGAACTATAACTCAACCCATGACTTGACCTGTAACATCCGAAAAAAAAATAATAAAATAAAAATTAGCAACCCAATAATAAACGTGCAAAATTTCGGGAACCGTTTATGTTCAAAATTTATATAAACGTTCGTAAAGTAATTATGATCAAAAGGATATAAATGATAAAAATATCTGATAATGTATGGACACGTTATAAAGCCTAATAATAACGTGCAGAATTTCTGTGACCGTTTGGGTTCGAAATTTTTATGAACAATCCTGAAGTAATTACGATCACATTAATATAAGCCGGACCGTTAAACGATAAAGTATGAACAAGATATAAGTTTATGAATATAAAAATATATTATTTTTGACCCTGCTCCGTTTTCAACGAAACTTGGGTAGAAATGTAGAGAATAATTAGTAGATTTCAACGGCATATTCGAAAGTTTTTAAAACATCAGATGCAAAAAGTTATAAGAGAAAAACAAGATTTAAGCTAAATTAATTATAATAATATTATAATAATAATAATAATAAAATAATAAATAATAATAAAATAATCAATTAAACATATGTCAAAATGTAAATACGTTAAACTTGACCATATATATATATTATTATTTCTTAACGACGAAGGAAATTTACATCTATAAATAGATGTAGTTCGACGATCAAATATTCATTTCTCTTAAGTAACAAAACTCTGTCAAAATAATCCCCTAAAACACTTGAGCGGGTACGGTAGTTACTAGAATTTTGTTCAACGATTGTTTAGCGAGCATTGGTACGAGCTACTTTGAGGTAACCACCTATTATACTCTTATTTTAAAATAATTATTTAAATATTGTTAGTTTAAAACCTCACTAATGTTATGCGTGGAGGCTATTTTCAATATTTTTGTAAAACACGGAGTATGCCGATATGCTGCCCAGATATTTTATAAAAATATGTATTTATAAGACGAGGCTCTGTCCAATTTAAAACTCTAAAATAAAGTTTTATAAGCCGAAATTCTGCCCGAATATTTTAAAGGAAAAAAAAACATAAGCTGTTATGCTGTCCAATTAAAGACTCGAGTCAATACCTAAAAATATAAAGATACGTTAAGTAATCCATTAGGGTACTGATGTTATTAGGAAATTGGCGGTCACGTAAGATAAGAATTGAGGAGCTAAAATTGTACGATAAAAGCATAGATCAGGTGAGTTCTATGAGCCCTCTTTTACTGTTTTAACGTTTTAGGGCTGATGTGTATGCATGATAAATATCTTTGAAATGATTGTGAGTTCTATGAGCTCTGTTTTACTATTTTAAATATTTTGGGCTGATGCGAATGTTATATTGATAATGTTTTGATATATATAATGTTACAGTGATGCCGGGATGTTTCCCGTTTATACCAATGTTAAGCCGGGATAATGCCGAATTTTATGCACGTATTTTTTTAAAATACAAAGAGGCAACCCGAATCTTTATTTTGAAAAGAAGTTTATTAAAAGAGTTATCAAGAGGTCCAAATCTCATATACTAACAAAGACATGGTCCTAGTATACCGAAGGTGTGTAGTCGTATGCTCCTTCGATATAACAGGATAATGCCGGTGTATAGGTCTGAGGTAAAGACGGTGTTTCGAATAAGGTTTTTGCACTACGGTGCTTATTATAAAGTTTTTAAAAAGAAATTTTGAAAGCACCTTCGGGTGAATAAAAGTTTTTCATAGTTACCTTCGGGTAAAGAAGTTTACCTGCGGGTAAAGAAGTTACCTTCGGGTAAAGAAGTTTACCTTCGGGTAAAGAAGTTACCTTCGGGTAAAGAAGTTTACCTTCGGGTAAAGAAGTTTACCTTCGGGTAAAGAAGTTACCTTCGGGTAAAGAAGTTTACCTTCGGGTAAAGAAGTTACCTTCGGGTAAAGAAGTTTACCTTCGGGTAAAGAAGTTACCTTCGGGTAAAACAGATTTTTAATTAAATGTTGTCGATATAATATGATACATGTATATCGATGTATGCTTTTGTGAAATGCTTTTGAAATATATTGTTTGAAATTAAAGATGTTTATTAAACTTAGAACTCACCAGCTTAAGCTGACAAAATTTTAACATGCACATCAGGTAGAGATGGTGAAGTCTCAACTAGTCGAGGCAAGAAACCGTTGGCATAAGTGACCCTGGATGGATGTTGGCTGCAGGTTTTGAGAAGACTGGCATAGATGTAGATATTGTAAAAAAATAAAAAGGAATAAATAAATAAAAATGGTTGTGTGACATATATGTAATCGGGTTTACTTATGTATAATATGTTTTATTTCCGCTGCGATTCAGTTTTAACTATTTTATCACCGTGCTTATGAGTAAATCCGACAAGGTGACGTGTCCCGGGAGACGGGCGTTACAGGTTGGTATCAGAGCACTGGTTTAAGAGATTTAGGTACTCAAGCGGTAACTAAACTTAAACTAGGACTCTAGGAGAATATAGGAATGCCAGTCAAAGCAGCCGCATGCCAGCCACAGAGGATACATCAAGCATCTAACGAATGAAACTTTTGACACATGCGTAAATGCTAAAGATCAATTGCAATTAGCTACTGCAATTGAGGTTTGACATTTGCAAATAATGCTAAAGTTTGATTCGTTATTTGTAAAGGTGCTGTAAGTTAAGGGTTAAGGTTGCATATTTAATATAAATATGATAGATAGTAAACTGGAAGATGATGTCATAGTAAATAAGTAATTACATCCTAGGTCCTGTAATTGATTATTTATTATACATTTGAACTCTGGGATTACTACTTATCATACAAATATTGATTTATCCTATACCTTAATTGTAGGATGGCCAATAGAGAACATGCTCTAGATGAAAATATCGATCGTGATACCGATATACCCCTAATTAGAAGAGAAAGTACTCGGTTAAATCCAAATTTGGAAGATGAAGTACACATTGAAACGAGTGAAAATTCTCATGAGAATGACGGAGCCAATGATCAACCAGATCAAATGGAAGCAAACTTTGTAAGAATGCTTAAAGCGGCAATACCAGAAATTGCTGCAGAAATACGTCGACAAGAGAGGGATAGTAATGGTAATCACTCTGGCGCTGATAACAATACGGGAAATGGAGCTACTCAAATTGTCGTACCACTCACTACGGTTAGACAAGAAGATAAAAAGAAAGGGTGCGACTATAAGATCTTCAAGAGTTGTAACCCTCCTTCGTTTGATGGAAAGAAAGATGCAGTGACAGCACACCAGTGGCTTCGGGAGATGGAATCGGTAATTAAAATCAGTGAGTGCAATGATAGCCAGAAAGTCAAGTTTGCAGCTCATTCCCTTGTATCTGAAGCTTTGTTTTGGTGGGACACAATTCAGCAAGCGATGGGGAAGCCTGCGGTAGAAGCATTAAGTTGGGAAAGTTTCAAGCGTTTAGTGTTAGCAAAATTTTGTCCAAAGTTTGTTATAGATAAGATGGAGAAGGATTTCATGAATCTAGAGGTCGGTACTATGACTCATCAAGAGTACACGACTAAGTTTAATGAGATGTCCAGATTAGTACCTCACTTGGTAACACCAGAGGAATCCCGAATCAAGCGTTATATTCAGGGGTTTCCGTCGGAGGTAAGAAGATTAGTTAAAGGTTCTGCACCAGGAACCTATCAGTCTGCAGTAGAGCTTACAGCAGAATTATTTGAAGAAGTGTACGGGCTAGGAGGGAGGCCCATGACAAGTAAGAGGAAGTGGGGAGATTACTCTCAAGGTTTAAGAAAGACAATTTCAATCCAAAAAGAAAGATATCTGGCAGTAGTCCAACAGTTTGTAAGATATGTAACCGAATGCATAGTGGGAACTGTAGAATGGGGATGAATGTTTGTTTCAAGTGCGGCAAGGAGGGACACTATGCCAACAAATGCCCAACTGTGAAATGTTTCGATTGTGGGAAACTAGGTCATCGGGCAACAGAATGCCCAAATAAGAAAACGGATATGGTTCCAAAACCCAAGGGGAGAGCTTTTACAATGACCGTTGGTGCAGCTAAGGAAACCCCAGATGTTGTGTCGGGTACGTTTCTTATCAATAACATGCCAGCTACTGTATTATTTGATTCTGGTGCCAGTAGGAGTTTTATATCTGTTAACTTCTGTATACTGCTCAATAAGATCACCAATAAGATAGATACCCTACTAGAAGTTGAAACGACACTAGGAAAGAAGGTAGTTATTTCTACCATTGTTGAGGGTTGTTCTATTGACCTTGATGGTCATAAAATACCCATTAATCTTTACCCAATAACTTTGGGCGGGTTTGATGTCGTGCTGGGCATGGATTGGTTAACGGAACACGAAGCTGAAATATTATGTAAAAAGAAGATGATTCAACTCCAAGCGCCTGATGGAGATCGGATAATTATATGTGGAGATCGTACGAGCTCTTCCGTAAATATCGTTTCAATGCTGAAGGCCCAGAAGTTTATGAATCAAGGTTGCAAAGCTTATCTCGCATATGTGGTCGATAATAATGCAAAGACGAAAGAACTGAAAGATATTCCGGTGGTATCCCAATTCCCCGATGTGTTTCCTGACGAATTACCGGGTATGCCTCCAGAACGAGAAGTAGAGTTTCGAATTGATCTTTTACCAGGAGCTAAACCAGTTGCGAAGGCACCTTATCGACTTGCACCCTCAGAGATGAAGGAGTTAATGTCGCAGTTGCAAGACCTATTAGACAAAGGTTTTGTGCGGCCAAGTGTTTCACCTTGGGGAGCCCCGGTATTATTTGTAAAGAAGAAAGACGGGAGCATGCGAATGTGCATAGACTACAAGGAGTTAAATAAACTCACAATAAAGAACAAATATCCTCTTCCTAGAATCGATGACTTGTTTGACCAGCTACAAGGAGCGAATTGGTTCTCTAAAATCGACCTACGTTCAGGCTATCATCAGTTGAAGGTAAGGGAAGAAGACATATCAAAGACTGCATTTCGAACACGATATGGACATTATGAGTTTTTGGTAATGTCGTTTGGTCTGACTAATGCCCCAGCTGCATTCATGGATCTCATGAGCAGGGTATGTCGACCAATGCTTGATAGGTCAGTGATTGTGTTCATTGATGATATTTTGATATACTCTAAGAATGAACAAGACCACGCCTATCACCTAAAAGAAGTTTTGGAGACGTTGAGAAGAGAGAAGTTGTATGCCAAATTCTCAAAATGTGCCTTTTGGCTAAGAGAAGTACAATTTCTAGGTCATGTAATCAATGCTAATGGAATCCTGGTTGATCCAAGTAAGATCGAGTCGGTGACAAAATGGAATCCGCCAAAGACACCCACTGAAGTTCGTAGCTTTCTAGGTTTGGCCGGTTACTACCGATGTTTCATCCAAGATTTCTCCAAGATTGCTTCTGCCATGACCAAGTTAACCAAGAAAGAAGTAAAGTTTGAATGGGGTCCTGAACAACAAGCTGCATTTGATGAACTAAAGAAACGATTAACACATGCCCCAGTTCTATCATTACCTGATGGAACAGAAGACATGGTAATTTATTCTGATGCCTCATATCAAGGTTTGGGTTGTGTTCTGATGCAACGGGGCAAAGTTGTTGCTTATGCTTCACGACAACTAAAAACCCATGAAAAGAATTATCCAACACATGACTTGGAATTGGCAGCAGTCGTGTTTGCACTAAAGATATGGAGGCACTATTTGTATGGTGCCAAATGCACTATCTACACTGATCATAAAAGTCTGAAGTATTTCTTCGAACAAAAAGACTTGAATATGAGACAGCGTAGATGGCTCGAGTTGATTAAGGATTATGATTGTGAAATTCTTTACCATCCAGGAAAGGCCAATGTGGTGGCCGATGCGCTAAGTCGCAAAGGCGATTTTTCTCCTATTCGGGTGAAATCTTATGCGCTTCTTATAACATCAGATTTTCTGAATCAACTCAAAGATGCACAACAAGAAGCATTGAAGGAAGAAAACGTGATGAGTGAAAGAATTTATGGTCTGATAACGAAGCTTGATGAAAACGAGTTCGGAATCAAAACTCGTTACGGTAGAATGCGGGTACCACAATATGGGAATATCAGATCAAGAATTCTCGATGAAGCACACAAGACCAGATATTCTGTCCATCCCGGTACTACCAAAATGTTTCAAGATCTACGCAAAAATTATTGGTGGCCAGGAATGAAATTCAACATATTACAATATGTTAACCGATGCTTGACTTGTTTGCAAGTGAAAGCTGAGCATCAAAAGCCTCACGGCTATTTACAGCCTTTGGAAGTTCCTGAATGGAAATGGGAACACATCACCATGGATTTCATCACAAAGCTACCGCGTACAGCTAAACAACATGATTCCATATGGGTGATTGTAGACCGACTGACGAAGAGTGCTCACTTCTTACCAATACGCGAGACATATTCGTCAGAAAAGTTATCAGAATTGTTCGTGAAAGAAATTGTTGCACGTCATGGAGTACCACTCTCGATTGTGTCAGATCGAGATACCAGATTTACTTCTAGATTCTGGAAGAAATTTCATGAACAGATGGGGACGAGATTATGTTTAAGCACGGCATATCATCCGCAAACGGATGGGCAAACTGAAAGAACGATACAAACATTAGAAGATATGTTACGTGCATGTGTTATCGACTTTGGTGGTAATTGGGACGATCATTTACCGCTAGTCGAATTCTCGTATAATAACAGCTACCATACTAGCATTGGAATGCCACCATATGAAATGTTATACGGGAGACGATGTCGAACACCACTATGTTGGGGTGAGATTGGGCAGAAAGACATGGGGAGCAAAACAGATGTAGAATTAATGGCCAATAAGCTCGCTCAAGTCAGAACACGACTAAAAGCTGCCCAAGATCGTCAAAAGTCCTACGCAGACAAGAGAAGAAGACCAATTGAATTCAACGTAGGGGATCGTGTGTTATTAAAAGTATCCCCATGGAAAGGTCTAATTCGATTTAGAAAGCGTGGAAAGCTAAGTCCGAGGTATATCGGACCGTTTAAGATTTTAGCCAGGATCGGTAAAGTTGCATACCGATTGGAGCTGCCAGATGAGCTTAGTAGTATACACCCGACATTTCATGTGTCTCATCTACGGAAATGTCTTGCGGATGAAACCTCTCATGTGCTTTACGATTAGATCGAGGTTGATGACAAGCTTAATTACGTAGAAGAACCAGTCGCGATACTTGATCGCGATGAAAAGAGACTTCGTAACAAAGTTGTCAAGATGGTTAAGGTACAATGGAAGCATAGAAAGGGATCAGAGGCAACCTGGGAAACCGAAGAAGAGATGAGAATATGCTACCCTCAATTGTTTGAAACATAACAGGTTTCGAGGACGAAACCTATTGTAAGGAGGGTATATTTGTAACATCCGAAAAAAAATAATAAAATAAAAATTAGCAACCCAATAATAAACGTGCAAAATTTCGGGAACCGTTTATGTTCAAAATTTATATAAACGTTCGTAAAGTAATTATGATCAAAAGGATATAAATGATAAAAATATCTGATAATGTATGGACACGTTATAAAGCCTAATAATAACGTGCAGAATTTCTGTGACCGTTTGGGTTCGAAATTTTTATGAACAATCCTGAAGTAATTACGATCACATTAATATAAGCCGGACCGTTAAACGATAAAGTATGAACAAGATATAAGTTTATGAATATAAAAATATATTATTTTTGACCCTGCTCCGTTTTCAACGAAACTTGGGTAGAAATGTAGAGAATAATTAGTAGATTTCAACGGCATATTCGAAAGTTTTTAAAACATCAGATGCAAAAAGTTATAAGAGAAAAACAAGATTTAAGCTAAATTAATTATAATAATATAATAATAATAATAATAATAATAATAATAATAATAAAATAATAAATAATAATAAAATAATCAATTAAACATATGTCAAAATGTAAATACGTTAAACTTGACCATATATATATATTATTATTTCTTAACGACGAAGGAAATTTACATCTATAAATAGATGTAGTTCGACGATCAAATATTCATTTCTCTTAAGTAACAAAACTCTGTCAAAATAATCCCCTAAAACACTTGAGCGGGTACGGTAGTTACTAGAATTTTGTTCAACGATTGTTTAGCGAGCATTGGTACGAGCTACTTTGAGGTAACCACCTATTATACTCTTATTTTAAAATAATTATTTAAATATTGTTAGTTTAAAACCTCACTAAGGTTATGCGTAGAGGCTATTTTCAATATTTTTGTAAAACACGGAGTATGCCGATATGCTGCCCAGATATTTTATAAAAATATGTATTTATAAGACGAGGCTCTGTCCAATTTAAAACTCTAAAATAAAGTTTTATAAGCCGAAATTCTGCCCGAATATTTTTAAGGAAAAAAAAACATAAGCTGTTATGCTGTCCAATTAAAGACTCGAGTCAATACCTAAAAATATAAAGATACGTTAAGTAATCCATTAGGGTACTGATGTTATTAGGAAATTGGCGGTTACGTAAGATAAGAATTGAGGAGCTAAAATTGTACGATAAAAGCATAGATCAGGTGAGTTCTATGAGCCCTCTTTTACTGTTTTAACGTTTTAGGGCTGATGTGTATGCATGATAAATATCTTTGAAATGATTGTGAGTTCTATGAGCTCTGTTTTACTATTTTAAATATTTTGGGCTGATGCGAATGTTATATTGATAATGTTTTGATATATATAATGTTACAGTGATGCCGGGATGTTTCCCGTTTATACCAATGTTAAGCCGGGATAATGCCGAATTTTATGTACGTATTTTTTTTAAAATACAAAGAGGCAACCCGAATCTTTATTTTGAAAAGAAGTTTATTAAAAGAGTTATCAAGAGGTCCAAATCTCATATACTAACAAAGACATGGTCCTAGTATACCGAAGGTGTGTAGTCGTATGCTCCTTCGATATAACAGGATAATGCCGGTGTATAGGTCTGAGGTAAAGACGGTGTTTCGAATAAGGTTTTTGCACTACGGTGCTTATTATAAAGTTTTTAAAAAGAAATTTTGAAAGCACCTTCGGGTGAATAAAAGTTTTTCATAGTTACCTTCGGGTAAAGAAGTTTACCTTCGGGTAAAGAAGTTACCTTCGGGTAAAGAAGTTTACCTTCGGGTAAAGAAGTTACCTTCGGGTAAAGAAGTTTACCTTCGGGTAAAGAAGTTTACCTTCGGGTAAAGAAGTTACCTTCGGGTAAAGAAGTTTACCTTCGGGTAAAGCAGTTACCTTCGGGTAAAGAAGTTTACCTTCGGGTAAAGAAGTTACCTTCGGGTAAAACAGATTTTTAATTAAATGTTGTCGATATAATATGATACATGTATATCGATGTATGCTTTTGTGAAATGCTTTTGAAATATATTGTTTGAAATTAAAGATGTTTATTAAACTTAGAACTCACCAGCTTAAGCTGACAAAATTTTAACATGCACATCAGGTAGAGATGGTGAAGTCTCAACTAGTCGAGGCAAGAAACCGTTGGCATTTTATTAAACTTAGAACTCACCAGCTTAAGCTGACAAAATTTTAACATGCACATCAGGTAGAGATGGTGAAGTCTCAACTAGTCGAGGCAAGAAACCGTTGGCATAAGTGACCCTGGATGGATGTTGGCTGCAGGTTTTGAGAAGACTGGCATAGATGTAGATATTGTAAAAAAATAAAAAGGAATAAATAAATAAAAATGGTTGTGTGACATATATGTAATCGGGTTTACTTATGTATAATATGTTTTATTTCCGCTGCGATTGAGTTTTAACTATTTTATCACCGTGCTTATGAGTAAATCCGACAAGGTGACGTGTCCCGGGAGACGGGCGTTACATGACCATATCTCATACCATGAAATGACCTATGCCCAATTTGTGCCCCAACCTATGACATGATTTTGGTATTTTTAGTGATTTGTATTTTGTTCATTTGGCTTTTTCCTTTATATAAAAAATATAACATAACAAAAAAAAAAACAATCAAAGATAATGATCAATTTTTTTTTTTTGTACATCGTTCATTGTTTTCTTTGTATATTTTATTATCTCTTGTTTTTTATATCAAGATACGGGCCTTCTGTTATTGGGCCTATTACGCATTTATTATCAACCATATCGAGTCGGATCCCCAGATCGAATTCCCTGGAACGCCCAAAATTATCTCGAAATCCCCAAAACCCCCAAATCTAATTCCATCTGTGTAATTATGATCGTTTTGAAGTTTGAAGGTGAAAAATTTACACCCAGTCGACGGAATTGAATGAATGGTTTATACATTGAATGGTAAACTAGGTTACTGAAAGGAAGTACAAGAAGATGAGCGTCGTAGAGAAAGAAAGCATTGAAGTGATCGCACAAAGCATCGGCGTTGGCAATTTATCGCCGGATGTCTTGCCGTCGCTCGCCTCCGATATCGAATACCGGGTTCGCGAGATCATGCAGGTTCTCACTTTCTTTTTTAATTTTCATGCTTTTGATCTAAGTGCTTATATGGTCTGGTAATAATCAGTGATCACTGTTTGGATTTGTGCATTTGCAGGAGGCTATAAAATGTATGCATCATGCAAAGCGAACTGCAATGACATCAGATGACGTTGATAGTGCACTCGAATTAAGAAAAATGGAGGTATATATTCGCTTTCTCTGCTTCTTGTTTGGGGGATCATAAGTGGAAGTCTGCTGGGATTTTACTAGGTTCCTTTATATGTTTCTTCAAGTGGAATTGTGTTCAACTATTATTCCACCTATTACATACATATATTCCGTTGCTATATACATAAAGTGGGATTAAGGCCGCAATTTGTGAATCAGACATGTTAACATGACATGACAAAGAGTTAAACATGTCGTGTTATGTACCAGTTTATACACAGATGCATGCTCATGCTTGAAGAAATGACATGATTAGTTAATCATGTCGTGCTCGTGATTAGTATCTTTGTTAATCGTGTCATGTCTGACTTGTTTAATACATTTAGAACTCTTTTGCCAGCCCTGAGTGGAATTCATTTTAGCTTATGTCTTTATCTCAGCCGATTTATGTTGCATCCGGAAATTCTTTGCGGTTCAAAAGTGCTACCAGGAGTAAGGATTTGTTCTATGTCGAGGACAAGGATGTTGAATTTAGAGAGGTAATAAATTGGTGTTTTTTTTAACTGTTGTTAGAAATGTATGATTAGTATCATATATGTTGATTAACGATATCAGGTGATTGAAGCCCCTCTTCCTAAAGCACCTTCAGAAACTATAGTTGTTAATCACTGGCTGGCTATTGAAGGGATACAACCTGCTATTCCAGAAAATGCTCCACTTGAAGGTATCAATGATTCATCATTCATGATATGAATTCTTATCAAGCGACTGTGAGATTTTTTTTCTTAAGTCAGTTCTCACTTTGTCTGCAGTTCTTGTAGCCCCAAATGACAACAGGAAACCCGATTGTAAAGAAGATGGGGTTTCTATTGATGTTAAAACACCTGTGAAACATGTGCTCTCGATAGAGCTTCAGGTATTATTGTTGTTATCTTAGACCACTGGCACATGATCCTGCCCTAAATGTGTTATAAGTTGCAACTTTTTGATTATGGTGCAGCTTTACTTTGAAAAGATAACTGACCTCACTGTAGGTCGATCAAACTCAGTTATTTTCAACAAAGCATTGTTGAGCTTAGCTACTGATGCAGGGCTCCATCCTTTGGTTCCTTATTTCATATATTTTGTTGCTGAAGAGGTATACATCTCCTGTATTGGTGGCTTTTCATGCTTAAAAAAATCTGTTTCTTTGTATTTGCTTGTTTGTTTTTGAGCTAGGGGTCACTTTAGAAGCTACCTCTCTTTCCTCAGGGATAGAGGCAAGGTTTGCCTACTTCCCATCCTCCCTAGACACCTTACAAATAACTTTGTTATGAGTGGGATTTATTATGGTTGTTGAAGAGGAACTCATATTGTCATTTTTATATTGTTGTTTTGTAAATTTCTCTCTTAAGTTATTATTAACCACAATCGCTAATGACTCGTAATAACTTCAGGTCACTCGTAATTTAAACAACTTCCAGCTTCTTTTTTCTCTAATGCGCCTGGTGAGGAGTCTTCTACAAAATCCATTCCTGCAGATTGAACCATATGTAAGTATAGTTTTGGTACTTTAATCTTGTTTTATCATCTTTGAATAATTTTTGTTATTATGAGCTAAACTAGAATAACCCTGTGACATGCTGGTCACTATTATGCTGACATATAGCATTGTTTGGATGCATTACTTGTGGATTTCAAATTGTGCTCAAACATTAAAAGCTTTGCTTGCATTATCTAATTGCTTCTTCGTTTCAGCTGCACCAACTGATGCCATCTGTCATGACGTGCCTTGTTGCAAAAAGCTTGGGAAATAAGTTAACTGATAACCACTGGGAACTTAGAAACTTCACAGCTAATCTGGTGGCTTTAATATGCAGAAGGTACATATAATACTAATTAAAGACATGAATTTTGAGATACATATGTGTAGTTTTCTGTTTTCTCCAAACTATCTTATTGAGTAATGAAAAACACAAAAACAACTTAACACTGGCTTTATATATTGTATAGTTTACAAGTTGTGATGGGTAAACATGTTATTATGTATGGTGGTTGTATACTTGTATTTACATCTGATATATTTATTACAAACTGATGTAAATTTCTGCACATTGTATAGGTTTGGGTATGGTTATCATAATCTCCAATTACGTGTGACTAGGACTCTTCTTCATTCTTATTTAGATCCAGCAAAAGCTTTTCCCCAACATTATGGTGCTATAAAAGGGATTACTGCCCTCGGGTCAAGCGTGGTACACATCTTTGTTTTCACAGTCAACACAATATTTAAAGTTCTCATTTCTCCTTTTATATATATGAATATTCCATGATTGTGAGAATTTTTATCACCACATGTTTTTTTATATGTTTTATAAAGAAAATGATAGAAATATAATACTTATTCTTCTCTTATAAAATCTACATAAATAATTAACTAAGGAGACACATGTCATTCTGTGGTGTTTCCTTGGTCATAATTTCCTTATTCCCTCTCATATTAAATAATAGGACATGTTTCAATCCTTGATGACTCCTTATTTTTACTGTTTTTCTCTCCTGTTAAATAATAATATTATCAACAAAATATATTTATACTTACTTAATATAAATTTTATTATGGATAAATATTATGTCCTATCTAAATGATTACAAATTATTATATAATCTTTTCTTTATTCAACATGCACAATGCAAGGCTTGTTCAACCTAGTTAAAAAAAGAATATTGAACAAATTTTGTTTATGTATATAAAATCAGGACCGGATCTATGCGTTCCTTAGGGGGTGGAAAGGCCCCCGCTGGTAATATGCTTTTAAAGAAAAAAAAAATGTTGACTTTAAAGAAAAATCAATTTTGACGCCTAACTTTTTTCTTGTGGGCCCCTAATGTTAAAGCAAAAAGCTAACCAAGCCTTCGTCTGACTCTGACCTACACATTAAGAACGACAATGAAGCCTTAACACGACGAAAAAGAAGTATATAATCTAAGGTGGATCCAATATGAAGAGATTTTTGCCTAAGAAGAGTAAAAACCAATATGAATTTGACATGTGGCATGATAAAAATATAAAAACAAAAATCTAGTACAAAAAACAAAAAAATCAATAAATCAAAAATATAGTACAAAAAGAAATATAAAATCAATACAAGAAAACAAAAATACAATACAAAAAAAAATCTATTACAAAAAAATGCAAAACAAAAAAGATTCCTGTTCAAAAAAATAAAAATCTATTACAGAAAATAAGATTTTATACCTTAAATTGTATTTGTTCCTTTTTTAGCATGCCCCATGTCAAACTTCTATTGGTTCTTAATCTTCTTAGGCAAAAATCTCTTTTTATTTGATCATTTCCCTATAAGCTAATGCTATTTTTGATTGTGGTTTTCTTTTTTTTCTTTTTGGGGGCCAATGTTGTGAGATATGAGTGGCTTCATTGAGTTCACCAAATGTACTAGATTATTGATTACTAATTATTTTCAAAATTAGTTACTAAATTTTGAACATAAAACCAAGTTATGCTCATTGTTGTAAAATCAGCCTAGTCGGCCGATTAATCAGTAGATGGCAAGGCACCGATTAATTTTTAGGTAGTCGGTCAAAAAATCGGTAATTGGTCAAAGTCGGCTAGCCGGAATTCGATGAAATTCTGGCAACTTTTGAAATTCTGGCGACATTTTCCGGCAACTTTTGACATTCTGGCGACATTTTCCGGCAACTTTTGAAATTTTAGCAACATTTCCAGCAACTTTTGAAATTCGGTCGACATTTTCCGGCAATTTTTAAAATTCCGGCAAGATTCCCGGCGACTATTGATATTCTGTCATTTACTCCGGTGATTTTTTGGTAAAATTCTATATATACACATATACATACATATATATATATATAATTTAATATTTTTATACAAACTATATAGAAAATATGGATGAATGCATATAATTTTGAAAAATTATATATAAATTTTCCAATCCGATTAATTCCAATTAGTCTTGACTAATCCCGATGAATCCCTAGTCTTTATCCCACCACCCGATTAGCGACTAACGATTTCTACAATCATGGTTATGTTGTAAGAAGTTTTAAAAAAAGAATTTTATGTATGAGTTACACTTTTACTTGGGAGTTATTTTTGATGGTTTCGTAAAGTTGTGTAATCTTTTTTAAAAAAAAAACTATTATTATACCTAAAACTGAATTTAGTTAACCCAGACCAAACTGTTTAATTAACTCCTTGTTTTGCCCCCACTGACCAATATTTCTGAATCCGTCACATGTGTAAACCGTTTTATTAGCTACACATATGTAGGTAAATAGTTAAAAATTTAAAACATATGAAAAAAATTACTTTGATGTTTTTAATATACGTAAACATAAGCAACTGTATATAAAAAGTACAAAATATAAAACATATATACTATTGATAGAAGTTCTTATAGTTTTGAAAATATTTATGAATTCTAAAATGATCCTAAT
Organism: Mikania micrantha; assembly: GCA_009363875.1. Taxonomy (NCBI): domain Eukaryota; kingdom Viridiplantae; phylum Streptophyta; class Magnoliopsida; order Asterales; family Asteraceae; genus Mikania; species Mikania micrantha. Next base: position 30,404,643 of record CM018688.1, read on the forward strand.
TTTATATATGTGTGTGTATGCGCATGTATTCGTTAGTTTGTATTTTTAATTCTGATTTTATATATTTACAACTTTTATCTTAGGTTCGTTTGCTTTTGCTGCCAAATCTCGATCCATATTTACAATATATCGAACCAGAAATGCAACTTGAAAAGCAAAAGAATGAGAGCAGGAGACATGAGGCATGGCGAGTGCATGGGGCCTTGATGGTAATTTTTCTGTACTTCATTTTTATCCAAATCATGAGAACCCATTACCAAAGAACTCATCGGACCCACAGATAGCGTGCTAACAAACAGGATCCAGTAAAATGCAGCTTACGCTTCCTTCAAAGGAGAGAGATAGAAATCCAACAAACACTCTTATACCACCTTTGCTAGAGGGACATAAGCGCTTACTACTTTTGAAAGTTTTGTAATTTAGTTTTGGTATACATATTTTCGGCTTATATTTGTTGAAATATAATTTGCAGTGTGCAGCCGGTCTATGTGTTTATAATCAACTTAAGATGGTTCCTAGTTTATTGTCTCCACCGCCACAAAGCATCTGGAAGAGGAATGGGAAATTCGGGGCAGCAAATCCAAGTATATCTTCTTTCTCCTGTAGCGTTTGTATTTTCTTCATATATCATTTTTTTTATAAAGTTTATAATAATTTTTTTATTATATATCCAAGACAAACGGAAAGTGCCTAGCATGAACAACTTGATGGATCAGCCAACACTTAAAAAAGTAGCCACATCTGACGGGTCGCATTTACTCAAGGTGGAGATGCAAGGATCCAGCAGTGGGTTTTCAATAACACGTGGAGGTTCAGATACTGGGCTGCACGCGTTGCCAAGGTTTTTACCAAATGAGAACATGCCAGGTGGCGGTGGGAGGAGGGATAGGTTCGGTGGTGTGGCTCAAACGTCTTCAGTGGCTGTGTCCAGAGCATGGAAAAAGGAGACGAATGCTGGACACTTGCTTCCTAAACTGTATGATCTTTTTGGTCAAAGCATGTTGCCTTTTGTACCGTCCCCAGAATTGTGCAACTTTCACCTATAATTGTTGTATTAAAAAGATAGGATAGGATAGGATAGGTGATGTGTAACGCAGCATTATTTGAAACCCTTGTTCTTAATAGGCATTTCCAATGAAAATTTGTTCACAAATTAAGGAGTCTTGTTTGTTGGAATTCAAAAAGATTTGAAATTTCAACATGAATCTCGACTGGCATTGTCTCCTCTGCCCCATATGATAATACAATGTCAAGCAGAGGTGCACAATTCTGTCTGCCTAGTAAAAATTAAAAACAGCCGGTTCGGTTCCATCCTGTAACTACAAGTTTTCCCGTATATGAACCGAAAACGGATTCTAGCCATTTCGAAAACAATGTTTATGGCCGTTTTTTTCCCATGCTTTCAAAAAATCTTTTACAGCATTTGGGAATGGTATGCATTTGCTTCGTTAAAAGTAAAAAGTGCATAAAAGAGTGACGGCCAACCATCGATTCATATAGGTGTACCTACTTGGTGTTTGACTTAACTCCTCTTATCCTACACATTTGTGAAAAAGATTGCAGTTGGAAACGATCCAAGTATTGGTCCATATATGGTTGTCTAATATTACGAACAATCTGACATTAAAGATTAAAAAATACGACATACCTAAGAAATTTAGGAAACAAAAATTGAATTATTCAATATATTTTGCACAAAATCTATTACTTTTTTTTCACTATATTGTATTATTCTTTATGGTTTCAACTAGAGATGGTGATTCAGAATCGATTTCAAATCATACCAGGTTCACCGGAACCAGTTTTAGCGTAGGAACCGGTTCTTATTTTTGAATTACATAACTGGTAGATACGGTCTGGTCCAGAACCGGGTTCAAGAATCGGTTCCAATCACCCAGTTCCTTCTTAAAAAATGTTTTTTAATTGCTTATTAAATAAAAAATAACTTAGATGTATTTTTATTTACATTTTAATAATTTTGTGAACAAAATAAATACTAAAGAAATAAAATATACAAAAATCGTCATAAATCCTATTGCGTTTGCGTTTGATTACGAGTCATGGCATCTTGCACAAGTTCTTCCTCGGATATGTCGGGAAATAATCCTTCCTCCATCTAGTCCTTCATGTACTCTTGTTTCAAGTACGATTTCATCTTCGAGACTCGTTACATTTTGAACTAGATGATCCTTTAAGCAAACACCCCTATCTACTGATTCTAGAGAAAGTCTTTTTTCGTAAAGATAAAATCCTGCCGCTAGGAGAAAATGCAAATTCCAAAGCTACCGTAGAAGCTTGGGAGGTTAGTAAATCACATGCCATGATGGTGAAAATCGAAGAGTCGGATTCTTTCCTTTCCAATAGGCCAAAAGATCTAAATTGAGATAATCATCGGATTAAACAGTGGACATAAAATTTGTACCACTATACCTTCCAAGCTCACTTTTTTTTTGAACTGCCATCATTTTATTAGATCAAAACTAGCAAGCCACTAGTTGATACAAAGAGCTAGAAAATAAAACTACACCAGTTGGACCAAGATAAACTATTACATTTTCCTCTATACTTGATCCATAGATAAGATAACGATTTTATGTCTCCTAAAATTTCCTCCGAGGATCTGACCAGATTGTTAAATATGCACGCATTTCTTGCCTTCCATATACACCATATCGCGGATAAAATTACAAAGCCCATGATCTTTTTATAGCATTTATCACCAGCCCATTTTTCATGAGATAAAACCAAATCATGAATTGATGAAAAATTGAAATTTGAGTTTTTACACCAAGTCATCACCTTATTCCATAACTCCACTGTTGTGCCACACCAAATTAGTATATGTCCAGCCGATTCAGTGAAAGAGGAGCAGAACGGACAGTTGGGGTCCACCATTATTCCCCTGTGTCGTAGCACGTCTCTTGTTGGTATTCGATTAAGAGAAGCTCTCCATACAAAGGCGTTTATCTTGAGCGGAGCCCATCGATTCCAAGGAAATTTAAATTGATCAATATCAAACATATTTACCTCTATCAGTTTTCTGGCATTAGCTACCAAGAAAGGAGATGGATCATTGCATTCTCCCCACCCACCACCATTTATCCTTTTCTTCGTTTACTTGCACTCTAGACAGTATGTTAGATAATGCATTAAGTTGATCTCTTTCTCTATCGCTGGATGGCGACGACTTCCAATGCCAATTTGACGTGACCTGCATAGAGTTATACAACCGATCTTTCACCGAACATCTTTTATTGGACTCCAATCTGAATAGATCCGGGAACAGGTTCTTTAAAACACCGCTACCACACCAATTATCCAACCAAAATAAAGTTGAATTCCCGTCTCCAATATATTGCTTCTGATATGCCATGTCATGTCAATACCCAACTTCTCGACATCCAGTTCTATTTTCATAACATTTCTCCATGGACCCACAACTGATTTTTTTAAAGGGAATGATGTGATCGATCTGTTATGACAATGAATTGATCTAATTACCTTTGCCCACAGTTTACTTCCTTCCTCTTTGTATCGGAACATCCATTTGATTAATAGTGCATAATTTGCTGCCTTTAGAGATCTAATGCGAAATCCACCGATCTCCTTTGGTGCCATCATTTTGTTCCAGTTGATCCAATTGATTTTTTGTTCTGACATGGTTGATCTCCAACAGAACCGTCTTCTTATCCCTTCAATTTCTTTTATATCTTGTGCGGGGGCTCGAAAATGTGATAGATAATATGTTGGAATGCTACCTAGAACAGCCTTTATGAGAGTTGATCTACCTCCAAACGAGAGCGCTTTCTCTTTCCACTTAGAAAGCCTTGCTGCCACCTTATCAATTACCGGCTTTCAGTGACTTATACCTCTTTGTCTTTTTGTTGTTTTGTTAATAATGGTATAAAGTAAAGAAAGAAGTGGATCTCGTGGTATGCTATTACTCGAACTTGATGTGCTCGGGCCTGTACATATGTATATGTAAGGACCATATTTATTTAATTAAAAATCATGCATATTTTTTTTTAAAAGTTGAAAACTCTTTTTTGCTTCATTTAAATAATTTGGATGTTTTTCATGGATAAATTAATGTAAATTCAAAACTAAATGAAGACATTTTAAAACAAATGAATAAATTTATTCAAAGATTATAAAATATTCAAATAAATATTTTCAAAATCATTAATCAAAGTCATGAATTCGAATTCATAACATATCAGAAATACAATTTGAGTAGACTTTTGTTTAAGTTGTTGTACTTGGAGAAACTAAGACACTATATGATAAAAAACATTAGGGCAACGTGTGAGGTTTCTATTTTTTAACCACTATCAAGTTATCTTCGAGAAAACAACTCAAAACATGTGAGTTTCTCATAATTCCTTTTACTTTTTTATAAGTTTTGGAATGTTACATATGTCTTATAAATAAACATTGTTATTCAGTAATCAAAATGCGACACCCCAACCCGGTTCAGAGCTGACGTGTCACGTGTACGGAATCAGAAGTAAATGCAACAATCCCAAATGTATTTAAAACATAATACATAAGTCTTAAGTTACTAATTAAACATAACAAAACAACTATTTAAGTTTTAGGTATTTATCATCACATTTATTACAGATCAAAAGTATTCAGATTTAGCTCCGATTTTACTCTCAGAAGTTCCCCACCTGATTTCCTCGATTACCTACACAATAGAGATAAAAGCCACAAAAACAAATACGGCTGAGCCAAAGAATGCTCAGTGACGGATAAACAACAGTAATAAAGAAGTTCAAAATATGATGAAGATAATCAGAATAATGGTCAGAAGCAGAAATCAATAACAGAGCAGTAACAGAAACAGAACAGTAAACAGTGGTCAGACTTTGATAAATATAACCTTTCAGAAACAATAACACAGGTTATATTGTAAGTCAGAATTAGTAGAATCAGAATGTACCACGAGCCGACTGTACATATAATAGTGTAAGGTTCATGGGTAGCTACTCCCGCTTACCAGACACATGAGATAGTTAGTGTTGGCATACACTTCACTATCCCCCAGAAATAAGAAGGTACAGTTTAAATTTTATCCTAGGATCAGTCCATATGCCTCCCCAGAATTTAGTAGGTGCACAAATGTACTATCAGAGTACTAATGGAGACGCCGTGAACTCAACTTACCGTCACGGATGGTTCCACATTATGGTTGCTGCCATAATGGGCTTGTAGTCATCCTTACAGGTAGGGGCATGCTCGGGTAATAGATCAGAAGTTCAGTAGGGTAGATAGACTACCTAGTTTCGTAGGGTAGTTAAAGTACCAAGTTCAGTCATATTCGGATCATGCAATAATGAGTACAATATAATCTAGATCTATTTCATGATAAATGAAACAAGGAAACACGATATCATATCGTGGCAATCAGAATTCAAAATATAATAAGAAATGAATTTTAATGATTACAGATCGGATTTACAGAAACAGATTACAGAAACGGATTACAGAACAGAAAATACTATAAGACAAAGGTATAAAATCCGTACAATAACGAGCAACAACATTTATACTATGAGCTAAATAAACAGAGTCCGTACCTTAATCTTAGCAATTAAAGCGACAAGTAATCAGATAAATAAGTGAGTAATCCAAATCCCCGCCGATTCAAAAATGTGTGTTTTTGTTTAATTTTACATTAGTTTAAACGAATGGTGAATCGTATACGTAATCGGATAAATTTTTAATAATTTTGACATTATGACATTAAACTGGTCGAATTGATTTCTTTTATTTATCTTTTAACATTTGAAAAAGATTTTTTTTTTAATTTACTAAATTGTAGGTTTTTAATGTTCTTAATTACTATATGACCTCTTTATTATTATTATAATTATTATTATTTTGCATTGCACTGCATTACACTATAGGTAAATTTCAAAATCCCATGCAAACCAAATTTAAAAACATGCGCCATAGGGGAATCGAACCTACAACCTCATCTCTTGACCCACAACTCTAACCAGTTGTTCTAAGCTTCATATTGTTTTTCAACCTGTTTATTTAGTTTTTTTTTTTTACATTTAAAATCATGGTCCTTCACTCAACCATAAGAGAACTCAACCAGCCAACTTCCGATCAGTTTTTAACCGAAGTTCAGTGCGCTGATCAACTGGATATTCATTATAATTGTTATTAGAACTATAGACAATACACAGAGATTAAAACCTTACCTTATATGGTGGCAATTTCTACCGAATTAAAGCCGTAATAGTGGTTCGCGCACACCGTTCTTGATTCCGGTTATAATTGTTAAGTCGCTTGAGTACGATCCATGGATAGAAAACCACCGGCTTATTGTTGTGGTTGTGATTCAAGTTCTGATCAATAAGATATTGCTTAAAGAGGTGAGTCGGTGAAGACGAGGATCACAAATGCGAAGGTTCTCGGTGGTCTTCTAGTGAACATATATATGTATATGTTATATAATATCGGTTTCTATTTTCTTGCACGTTAAGATTCTTTATTTATTTTTTTATTATTTTTTTTACATCAAAGGGTATATATGAATGTATATTAAATCGAATTAGAATACGGTTCGGGTATGAGTTTGTTTCTAAACCAGTTTTCACTTTAGTTAAATACGACTGTGAGTGTTAGTCGGGTAATATTTAATTAGATGTTACCAATTTAATCAACTAATATTTTAAGAGAATTTTCGCTTCTTATAATTATTAGGCATACGATTAGATCGTTTGTTTCAATTTGTTTATAATAACTGAGTCGAAGTTTATTAAACTAATGGTTCGGTTATCAACTTGTTATTTTTCGGAACATGTAATTAAATTTGTCAGAACATTCTTAATCGTATTTATTATTTGATTTCGTTTATTGACTTTTGATTAATTAATAATATCTTTTTATTTATTTATTTATTTATTTATTTATTTATTTGGTATGTTTTTGTGGGTATTATACAAAACATATTGTAGATGCAAAAATCTTAATTTTAGTTGAATGTGATTTGAATGTTATATGTTTTATTACTTGTTGTAAGTTTTGGTTAGGATAGAAGTCCTTTCATACATAAACATAAACATAAACATAAACAAACATTAGTAACCTGGAATGGTTAGATACCTTCCACGCTTAGACTTCATGTCTTTGTGTAAAAAGGCGAAAAAGTGATTATCCTAAACTAGTAATTTACATGTTTAAATATATGACCTAGTTATTCTAGATTGAAACTATGTAATGATTCTTATTTGGAGACTTTGGTTGAGACATAATCATATTTGTGAACTTGTAGATATATACACTTTGAATCAATTTCTATGTAGAACATTTGGTTAAGCATTATTTATACCTACATTTATAAACTTATAAGTTCACACCAACTATATATGCAAATAGTTGATCGGAAACTTTATTTTATATGTGAAACGAGTTAGAGACAAAAATGAAGGCACATAGGAATATTTGGACCTAGTTAATTCAATGATGAACTTTGTTATGTATTTGTCTTGATGTAATGTTATGTGATATTGAATGTTATGGATGATTTGAATTTTAAATAAAAATGCTAGAATATTGAAACTTATAAACGACACCATGAACTTTTGAGCAATTACAAATCATGTTTGGGATGTGACAGGATGAGCGTCTTGCTAGTTGCTACCATCCAGGCTCTCATGTGAGTTTCCAACAAGGTTTAGGCAAAAATTCCAGCAAAATTTTCCTGAGATTCTAACCGATTCTGAAATTTCTTGCAATCTTTTGTGACGTCAAAACTTGCTTGAAACTCTAAAAAATGGTCTAAAACCAGCCTATATGACAGGCGAACTAATGATGATGATCTGATTCCAATTTCGGTGAAGGAAGCTGATGATATAAGTCATGTGGGACTCACGTGGGTTAGCTTTATCCGCCTAATTATTTACTTTCAGTTATTAGCATGTTTAGACAGTTTAGTACGTGGGTAATTAATTGTCAATTTCCATTCGTATGTAATCAATCAAATGAGGAATGAAAAGACACATTTGGAATTCCTTAAACCTACTCGTTCTTAATTTAGAATAGAGTTGTTCCATTGTTTTTCTAGTTTTGTCTTAAATTAGAAGGTGATCTTGGAAACCAAATGTGCATTCTCGTGGTGTGACTCTAACAAGAAGACCAATTGGAAAGCCCTACGAGTTGCGGGAGTGGTGCATCTGTAATTCCGGTTATTTGTAGAATTGAATCGTCAATTTCGGGTTAACTCTGTTCCTATAATAAGCTCACTGCTATCACTATACTATCTAGGGGTGTTCACGGTTCGGTTTCAAACCGCGAAACCGCCCAAACCGGTCATCGGTTTGGTCTCACGGTCGGTTTTTTTCCGAAACATTTGGTCGGTCGGTTTCAAAAGTTTGAAACCGTAGTGAACGGTTTGGTTTACGGTTTTCACGAAAAACCGGTTGTTAAAAAACCGGACCGGACCGTGTGATATATATATATATTGGGATTTTATTTTATTATGAAACCTAATATTAAAGAGATAACCCTTAAATATTATCTGGGTCGTCTATTTGCAATTTTGAAAATAAATATGTAGTTTACATTAAACCACATTAAAATTGATTTGTTTATTCGAAATCCAATTTTTTAATCAACTTTAATATAAAGTACATATTTATTTTCAAGTTTCCAACTAGAAGGCGCAAATGAGATTTAAGGGTTTTTTCTCTATAAGATTGGATCTTCACATTGTATAATTCATATATAGACACACACAAACACACATTAAATAGATAGGTTAATAAGTTTAATGATTTAGACGTCATTTGCTTAAAAAAAGATTTGGGCGTACAATGTAAATAGTCCATCTCAAATCATGACACGATTCAAATTTAATTTTGAACGAGTAGAAAAACATAAGCATAAAATGCCCAAACCGTAAACCAAACCGGAACCAAACCGTTAATATCGGTTCGGTTTGGTTCAATTTTTATTTTTAACGGTTCGGTTTTGGTTTTCATTGTTAAAAAACCGTTATTAACGGTTTGGTTTATGGTTTTACTTAAAAACCGTAAAAACCGGACCGTGAACGCCCCTAATACTATCCCATACTAGCCCTATAATAACCGAAAAATAAACATAAAAAAAAATAAAGAAATAAATAATACATGATTAAATATAGGTAAATATATGCGTACCAAATAAATAACAAAAGAATAATATTTAAATGAATAAATATAGATACTTTAAAATGAATGTCTCACAAGTTTGGATTTTATTAATATGCAAGTTATGGGAAGTGTAACTACAACCAGTGTAATTCAATACCATCCGATCAAAAAAAAACCATAACCAATGCTCGATCGATTTAAGTTTTGGTTTAATAATAACAAAAAGAATGTATTCTTATCATCTCATCTAAAACCGGGTGATATTAACTAGTGTTACTATCTTTAATTGTTGGTATTAATTATAATTGTTGGTCCACAAAATTCTTGAATAAATTTTGGGAACTCAAGAGGAGCCATTTAACATATTATTTACAATCACGTATGTATCATTAAATGAGGACCGATCATATGCTATCTCATGTTAATAGCCACGGTTTCCTAGCTAGTAAATTTATTCCCATAATACATCATTTGTCTAAGCATTCGAAACCTACTAACTCTGTGCCCAAACCATTCTTTACCATCTAAACCAAAGTAAACACAATCATCAACTATCATCGAAGAAGAAACCAGGATCATCGGCTGATACTTCATCATCAACTTTGAATCGAATGCAAGACCGAAGCAATTCAAAGACCGGCATAAACGACTTGCGGTTTATCAACGATTTGTTTTTTTATAGTTGTTCACATTCTTATCACGGCTAAAATCTTCTTCCCTGACTTGTTCGACACCGCGGTGAAGGTAAGAAACCATTACCATCTCGTAAATTAATCGGTTCACCATATAAATAATCGCGGTTTTCGTTGGCAAGCCGGTTAGGAAATCACGTTTTAATGCTTGTATTTAGGTGGATTCTCTTAAAAGTGTAAACTTGATTTCAACCAATCTTAAAAAAAAATTTGATATCATGGATCGGCATGGATATACGTATATGTGTTTATGGCTTTTCATCAAAGCTTTAAACTAGTAATGGGAGTCATAGAATTTATGTCAGGAAAATGGAAGCTGGATTATAAGAGTAAATATAAATTAACCAAAGTAATAATTTGAGGGTTGGTTCAATTGACAGTTTCTTCTTCTTTTTTTTTTAATAGTTTTCCAGCAAGATTGGGTTACAACAATGTTAATATGCACCCTTCACAAATAATATGAGTACAATTTTTTAGAATTTGATAAACTGGTGTGGGAGGTTTGGAAATGAAACCTTCCCAGGTCAAATTTTAAATTAAAATCATTTTGACATTTGGAGAAATTAAGGATTTTTTTGATAGTTTTAAAATAGCTGATGAAGATATAATATATGATATTTTAAATAGCGTAAATCAGAACCTTACAATTGGGAAAAAGTATAATTTAAAGTAATAATAATAGCAGTAGTAGTGGTAGTAAAACATCAAAACATAATTCGGTTAAACTAACGTTAAACTAAACGATAACACAAATTCCTGAATCGTCTGGGATTTGGACAGCTAGTTTATTTTTAAGATTATTTGCTAAGGCCCAGGTACGGATTATGTTTAACTTCTGTTTCTGTAATCGTTTAATCCATGTTTTTCTAATTGTATCTGATTTTTCATTGCCACGATATGATATCGTGTTTCTCTGTTTCATTTATCATGCAATAGATCTAGATTATGTTGTACTCATTATTGCATGATCCAATTATGACATTACTTGGTAGTTTAACTACCCTATTAAACCTACTGAACTTATGATCTATTACCCGAGCATGCCCCTACCTGTAAGGATGACTACAGGCCCTTCATGGCGGCAACCATGATGTGGAACCACCCGTGGCAGTTAGTTGATTTCACGGCGTCTCTATTTAGTACTCTGATAGTACACTTATGCACCTACTCAGTTTCTGGAGAGGCGTATGGACTGGTCCTAGGATAATTTTAACTGTACTTTCTAATTTCTGGGGGATAGTGACGTGTATGCCAACACTAACTATCTCATGTGTCTAGTAAGCGGGAGTAGCTACCCGTGAACCCTACACTTTTATATGTACAATCGGCTCGTTGTATATTCTGGGATTTCCCACCATTTCTGATTTATATTATAACCTATATTATTGTTTCTGAAAGGTTATATATTATTCAAGTCAGACCACTGTTTACTGTTCTGTTTATGTTACTGTCTTGTTTCTGGTATCTGTTTCTGAATATTATTTTCATTACTTTCACCACCTTCTGAATTTCTGTTAATTACTATTTTTTATCCGTTACTAAGCATTCTTTGGCTCAGCTGTATCTGTTTTTGTGGTGTTTATATGTATTGTATAGGTAATCTAGGAAACCAGGCTGGGAATTGAGGAACGAGAAACTAGAGATTATTAAGGATTTATTTTACAAATAATGTAATAAACTTTATCATAAGACTTTGATTTATGTTTTTGAGTGACTTATGTAAGACTTTTATTACATTTTAACTATTTTGGGATTGTTGAATTAATTCTGATCTCCATATAAGTGACACGTCAGCCCTAATCAGGTTGGGGTGTTACAAGCCCTAAACAAGCATAAACATGTCTAAAGCCTCTAAAAATGGCATATTTATGCTATGCACCTTTCTTATCTCGAGCCCTTGCTTTTTGAGTGTGTTGTACTTATGCTCAAGCCTCACCCTCTACGCTTAGGTGTGCTTTGTGTTATTGACAACTGATGTCAAAGTGAACAAAGGAGTGATAATATTATAAATGATATACTTGCTAGGAAGGCTACTACATCAAATAGAGGAGAGATATGTAGCTTTATATCGTACATAAAGCTTGTTTTGGGACAAAACACCTCAGAATAACTCATATTTTTGAAAACCAAGGATGATTGATATTAGGGTTTATAGTGTCATTTTTTCTGCTTTTTGAATGGCTTTTGGTGTTGTTCAAGGTTCTTAAACATTATATATAGTAGGAATGGTAAAGTTAATTTTGGTATCTTCTTCTCACTGTAGTAAAAATCAGCCCAAGTGGCCACGAGTAGTCGCTAACCGACAGTCCGTTGTTTAGATTTTGGCTGATCAGCCTCTCTAAAAATTGGTTTCACCTAGGCTGTTTTGATTAACTAGATTTTGTCAACACCCTGTAAATTTAACCAAATTCTAGCAAAACCATATAATTATGGCAAAAACTTTGTGTGTGTATTTAGGAGACACGTGACACATCCTAGTGATATCTTAAATTTGTTTTCTCGTATCTCTTTCCTAATTATTTTAACCATTTTTAATAATTATATATAGGGTATGGAATTTTTAATAACCCATCAAATATGTGATAACCCATTAACCATCATCCAATGGTTACTTGAAAAAGGTAAGTGTGTAGGATCGTGCCACGTGTCAATTCTTTTGTCTTTAGTATGAAGGGCATTTAGGACATTTGTCATTTATGTAAAGTTTACCCTCTTTTTTTTAAACATTCATAACTTTTTTATACTATACTATTTTTTTAAAAAAATTGCACCATTATACTCGTCTCATTTTTCTCTTTAATTTCGTTATAGTCTCGACTAGTTTTCTTTTTATTTTTTTGATGTCATGTATTTACATCATTGTAACGAGCTTAACGATAGCAAATTACTTAGAAATTTTTTTTAACAATGGTAAATTACAGTAATGTAACACAAAATGAAGTAATTTACACTGACATAATTAACGGTGACGTAACACATTATTTACAGTGATGTAATTTTCTCGTTAATTCCCGTTATAATGTTGACTAGTTTTTTTAATTTTTTTCTCATTGCCCATTATTAACATCGATATAACGAGCATAAATATAACACATTATTTTGAATTTTTTTCTAACAATGATAAATTATAGTGATGTAATTAATATCACACATTATTTTATTTTTTCTCTAACAATGATAATTACAATGATAAATTACAGTGATATAATATAACACATTATTTTGATTTTTTTCTCTAACAATGATAATTATAGTGATGTAATTTATCATTGTTCGAAAACAATTCAAACTAATTTGTTGTATTTAGGCTCGTTACAAATTAGTGATGAACAAAAAGCCAAAAAAAACCGAACCGAAACCGAATTAACCGAAAAAACCGAACCGGAACCAAATTAACCGAAAAAACCAAAACCAAATTTTACGTCAATGTAAATTACATCACGAAAAATTACGTCAATGTAAATTACATCACTGTAATTTATCATTTTTAAAAAAAATTCAAATAAATTTGTTATATTTAAGCTCGTTACAATGATGTAAATATAGGGCATCTAAAAAAAGTAAAAAAAAAATTAGTCGAGACTATAACGGAATTAAAGAGAAAAATGAGACGAATATAATGGTGCAATTTTTTTAAAAAAATAATATATTATAAAAAAGTTATTAATGTTTAAAAAAGAGGGGGTTAACTTTATATTAAAAACACTTGTCACTACCATATTAATTCTAGCTTTTTGAGTTGTAACAAAATGTCTAAAATGTCCTCCCATATTAATAAAATAATAATACCACGTGTCGCGATCATATGCACTTACTTTTGAAATTAACCATTGGATGATAGTTAATGGGTTATCACATATTTGATGGGTTATTTTTTTAACCTTCCCCATTATATATATATATATATATATATATATATATATATATATATATATATATATATATCTTCTTATTCTAATAAGTTACTACTTTACAAAAAAATGGTAAACTATAATAAGATTTATTTATATATTATCATAAAATATAATTATATAATTATTGAATATATTTATTATTTGTTTTTTAATTTTGAGATATTCACATTTCTTATTTCACTAATAGTTGATAAATCTAACGTATAAATTTTTTTTACAAAAATTATTATTTATAACATATTATAACTATTCAACCCATGTATCCATGTAATACATGGTTTATAATGCTAGTATATATAGGGAAAGGTTCAAATGGTAACCCACTCCAAGTGTGTAAACCTATTAACTCATTTTGATTGGTTGTTAAAAAAAAGCTTTTTGAAATGTGTGGTCCATATTCAATCTGAAAAAGTCAAAAAAATATGTGGATGAGATTTGTTTAAGGGCATTTTAGACATTTGGTGAGGTTGTACTTGATTCCTTTTTTAAAAAAAGTTTACCCCCCAATTTTTTAAACACTCATAACTTTTATATACATTATTATTATTTTATAAAAATTTCACCATTAAATTTGTCACTTTTTTATCTTTAATTCAAGTATAATTTTTTCAAATTTTTTTAAAATTTTCGTAATTTTCACTGATGTAGCGACATTTTACACTGATGCAACGATGTTTTACACTGATGTAACGAAATGCATTTTTTTACACTGATTTGATGGGTGTACTTGATTTCTTTTTTAAAAAAAGTTTACCCCACAATTTTTTAAACACTCATAACTTTTATATGCATTAATATTTTTTTATAAAAATTTCACCATTAAATTTGTCACTTTTTTATCTTTAATTCAAGTATAATTTTTTCAATTTTCTTTAAAATTTTCGTAATTTGCACTGATGTAGCGACATTTTACACTGATGCAACAATGTTTTACACTGATGTAACGAAATGCATTTTTTACACTGATTTGATGGGTGTACTTGATTTTTTTTAAAAAAAGTTTACCCCACAATTTTTTAAACACTCATAACTTTTATATGCATTATTATTTTTGTATAAAAATTTCACCATTAAATTTGTCACTTTTTTATCTTTAATTTAAGTATAATTTTTTAAAATTTTTTTAAAATTTTCGTAATTTGCACTGATGCAGCGACATTTTACACTGATGCAACGATGTTTTACACTGATGTAACGAAATGCATTTTTTACACTGATTTTGAAACATTTTAAAACGAAAAAATGAGATAAAATTAAGAACGCTCGAAAAAACATGTTAAACGAAAAAATGAGAGAAAATTACGAACGCTCGAAAACATTTTAAAGATGTTAAACATGTTAAACGAGATTTTGAAACATTTTAAACGAAAAAATGAGATAAAATTACGAACGCTCGAAAAAACATGTTAAACGAAAAAATAAGAGAAAATTACGAACGCTCGAAAACATTTTAAAGATGAAAAGATTTTGAAAAAACGAGAGAAAATTATTATATTTATTGTTCGTTATGTTGGTGTAATTACAAACGCTCGAAAAAAATTCAAAAAAAAATTGGCATGACTATTATGGAATTAACGAGAAAAATATAACGAGTTTAATGATGTAATTTTTATAAAAAAATAACATAGTATAAAAAAGTTATAAGTGTATAAAAATCAAGGGGGAAACTTTGATTTAAAAAAAGGAAAATAGATATTATATTTATGATGTGGGTGAAATCTGATTGGCTTAAATGTGTTAATAAAATGTCCATAATGCCCTCATAAAATCAAAAAGGAATCTATGATGTGTATGAATCTGATTGGCTCAAATGGGTTAATAGGTTACCACAAAAATGGTGGGTTCTTATTTGAACCAAATCCTATATATATATATATATATATATATATATATATATATATATATATATATATATATATATATATATATATATATATATATATATGGACGTATTCTATTGAGAACTAAAATTTTGGTAGGAACTTCAGAACTACATAATACACTTGCACATTATGCTTTAAGTTTTATACTTGAGTTGGTTTTTTAACTGCTCCACTTTTTTCTCTTGCTACTTTAAAATTTTTATGCATAATGTACAAGTGTATTATGAAGTTCTTAAGTTCCTATCAAAATTTTAGTTCTCAATAGAATACGTCCATATAGATATATACATATATATATAGGGAAGTGATCTATTCATAACCTTAGGATTAAACAATAACCTTGTCACACCCCAACCAACGGCGGAATACGTTGGGGCGCGAGTTAGATTGTTCATTACTCATGGTGCTATGTGTAAGTTTCAATAATTAAACAATTGTATTTGATTCAAATCAAACATTCATTCAAAAACCAAACATTCAAGTCATTACAATAATTCAAATTCAAATCAAACATTACAATAAACCAAAAGTCTAAACATTTAATTAAATAAATTAAACTAGGTCTCTAGACCTATCTTATGTCTTGAATCCTTCTTCCTTAACCTGTCACACATGTAAAATAAATTTTGTCAACTATTTGCATAGTTGGTGAGTTTACACACTAAGTTTGAATACTAAGTATAAAAGGATGCAAATTAAGACTTAATTAGAATATGTATCAAAGGCATAGCATAATACAAGTTTGAATAATTGAATGAATATATGAATAACAAATGCTTGTGTCCAAACAAGTATCCTTACATAATAATTCAAGTATAACAATACAAGAATTATCATTTGTAATTCAACTAGTTTGCTAGTGTACTTTTCACCTTTTTCACACAAAAGCCAAAGCCATTGCGAAGATAGTATCTAACCATCCTAGGCTACTAAGTACTAGATAGCTTGACTGGCAACACACATAGAATCAACACATTGTATAAACTTAGCATCTAACACATAAAACTAAATAAGTCTAAGGCTTGCATCATAAGTTTGAAATAAATAATCGAATGAATAATAGTTTGAATATGACATGTGTAACATCCCAAAAACAAGAAGTAAAAGGGAGTGTGAAGAACTCACTTGTTAGGATGCTTAGGCTAGTTCCCAAATTCTTGATTAAACAATGAGGAAGTAAGGCTATCTACTCACCTATAATTTGAGTAATTCAAGTCTTAGCAATCCTATAGTTCAATGTTCAAGAATCCTAGAAACTATGGCAATCCTAATGGAAGTCCTAGTTTGAATGAATCTATGTCTTGAATGAATACTTAAACAACTAAACTTATAATATTGATTAAATAAAATAGAATAACAAATGTATTCCTTTTATTTATCAATTTAAGTTGTAAGAATAATCTAGACTTAATTGTTTTAAGAATATTTAATAATATTCTTATAATAAATAAAAATAGAACATTAGATATTCCTTTTTATTTATTATTTTGGAATTGAATTTCTAAGAATACTACTTGAATTAATGTTTCCATCCACTTGTATTTAAAGACTTGTATGTTTGAATTTTTAAGTTTTATAAACTTTAGTTAACCTTTCAAAAGTTTATAACTTAAAATACTTAATTGAATTATATTTGTTAAAATAATTGTTCTTGCTTGAAAACATATTTAGATTTAAAAATTTAAATTTTCAGTAATACATTTATGTTTGATAAAACATGGTTTTTAATGTGCAAAAAACTAAATTGTATATATATAAATAAATAAATAATTAATTAGTTAATTTAAAAAAAAATATATTTATTTGAACAGAACCTTGACATATTAAAATCAATAGAACAATTTATTTGAATCTTATTTAAACCTTTATATTTAAATTAAATACTTTTAAATAAATAAATAAAATAAATAATTTTTATTTGAAAACATTTGAGTTTTGATTTTTAACAGAATGTAAAAAAAAAAAATTTAATTCTTTAAATTATAGAATTTAATACAAAAATATAGCTTCTTTTAATAAATTAGTTTTTATTATAAACTAATAAAAAGAATTTAACATGTTAATGGAATTTCAACAGAATTTTTACAGAATAATTTTTGTGAGATCTTTAGCATAATTTTCATAAAAGAAAATTGAGTTAGAATGGATGGAACAACAAAAAAAATTCGGATCCGGGCCGGCCAAGGGATTCGAACCTGAGACCTGTTAACCCTCAGCCGGCGGTCATAACCGCTGGGCTGTGGGTTTAATCTTTGAACGATTCTGTTTTCACTTGATCTTATTCAGGTTTACGAATACATCCTAAGTCCATAAGAACCCTAATCCTACTTTGATCCGAATTCGTTTGAATTGAGGATCAATAGCCTCTGTAATCATGGGGCTTTCAATCCCTAGTGAATTTCGAGTAGATTGACATAAAGATTACCTGGTTTGATATCGGTTTGAGTGGAGTTCGATTAAGCAGAGCGTTCGGCCGAGACTTGGTTCTGAATCGTGATCGAATGATGTTGTGTGCTCGTTTTTCTTGTGCAGACTCGATCGAGGTTAGCAAGGGGTGAGGATGGTGTGATTTGATTTGGGTTTTTATAGGCGTTCGAGTGGATCCTTATTTTGGGTTCGATCGGTTTATTTAGGAATGAGATTATTGTGATTACCGAATCAATCGAATTTATTGATGATTGAAATGTTTAAACGCGCTCAAATCCTTTCCATATGTGAAATCAACAGGTTGGAACGAGCTGTAAACCTTCGGAATTTAGAACCGGGTCACGATTGGGTCGGTGGGTATCCGATTTGCTAACCGGGTAAAGAAGGGGGAGTGGGTTTCGGGATTTACAACATTAGCCCCTCCATTTCCCATGCTGTTTCAGTTTAAAATAAACCTTTTCCTCTCACAAACTAGTTTTATAACTTGTCATTTCTAACCCCTCTAATTAACAACCTTTTTATGTTTTAAAATTTATAAAATCTTTTATTTATTTTCAATACTTAGACTTTATAAATAATTTGTATAAAACATAAAATAATTTATAAAAACCTTTTTATAATTATAATGTCTCAATTATTATTATTAATTTTATTATTATATATTATGTATATACTTTATAAATTTAAGAATAGGTTAAAAAAAATGATTTTATTTTATTATAACCCATTATGACTTTTAGGTTTTAAAATGATAATTCTTTTATAAAAATAAAATTTTATAAAAGCTTAGATTATGTATTTTGTTACTATTTTATTATGTTATTTATGTATATATTTTTATAACTCCAAAAATAGGTTATTTATTTATAAAAATGTTTATTTCTATTATAACCTATTATGACTTATGAAAATTGTAATCTTTATAAAAATGAATTTATAAAAAAAAACTTTGATTATATATTGTATTATATTTGTTAGTGTTGATTTAATAATAAACATTTAATTAACTACAATTTCATATGTTAAATGTTCAAAGAATATCCAAAACTTTTATTTATTTCGAATTTGATACGATTACAAAGCTTGAATGAAAATCGAAAATCCTAGGGATTACAGTCTCCCCTACTTTAGGGAATTTCGTCTCGAAATGACTAAGAATCAGAGTTGAATAACTGAGGGTACTTGGTCTTCATTTGATCTTCACGTTCCCAAGTAAGTTCTGGGCCTCGTTTAGAATCCCATTTAACCAAGACGATTGGAATGCGTTTGTTCTTGAGCTTTTTGACTTCCCGATCAACTATCTTCACCGGTTTCTCAATAAAGTGCATTGACTCGTCGATGCGAACTTCATCAAGAGGAATGTGGAGATTTTCATCGGCTAGACATTTCTTTAGATTAGAAACATGAAAGGTTGGATGCACATTTGATAGTTCATGAGGCAACTCGAGTCGGTAAGCCACTTTACCAATCCTTTCCAAGACTTTAAAAGGACCCACGTATCGAGGAGCTAGCTTCCCTTTCTTGCCAAAACGTACGACACCTTTCCAAGGGGACACCTTTAAAAGGACCATGTCGTTGACTTGAAATTCCAACGGCTTTCGCCGTTTATCAGCGTAACTCTTTTGCCTACTTCGAGCAGTCGTCAGATTTTCACGAATACGCATGATTTTGTTTGTTGTTTCTTGAACCAATTCCGGTCCAGTGATTTGAGCTTCACCTAACTCATTCCAACAAACCGGTGATCGACATTTGCGCCCATAGAGCGCCTCGAAAGGTGCCATGTCAATGCTCGAATGGTAGCTATTGTTATATGAGAACTCGATCAATGGCAAGTAGTTATCCCAATTACCACCAAAGTCAATCACACAACATCGCAACATATCTTCAAGTGTTTGAATGGTCCTCTCGGATTGTCCATCGGTCTGAGGATGGTAGGCAGTGCTGAGATTCAATTGAGTACCGAGAGCTGATTGTAATGACTTCCAAAAATGAGCAATGAATCGACCATCTCGGTCAGAAATGATGTTAAGTGGAACGCCATGTCTACACACAATTTCATTGATGTAAATACGAGCTAGTTCTTCCACTCGATTGGTTTCTCGAATCGGTAAAAAGTGAGCAGCCTTTGTCAAACGGTCAACAATCACCCAAATGCTGTCATAACCCCGAGCAGTTCGTGGGAGTTTAGTTATGAAATCCATAGCAATACCCTCCCATTTCCAAACGGGTATTTCAGGCTGTTCAAGTAATCCTGACGGTCGTTGATGTTCGGCTTTCACCTTTGAACAAGTAAGGCATTTAGAAACATAAAGGATGACATCGTTCTTCATTCCCGGCCACCAATACTGAACCCGAAGGTCTTTGTACATTTTGTCGGCACCAGGATGAATGGAATATCGAGACTTGTGAGCTTCGTCTAGAATGAGTTCTCGTAACTGATTTTGGTTTGGGATCCACAAACGGTTTTGAAAATGCAATAAACCATTCGTTTTAGACTCGAGTTGAAGTTCAACATTCATCGGCATTTCTTTAGCTAAGTTTCCTTCCGAGACCGTCTTCTGTTGAGCCTCAAAGACACGGTTTTGAAGATCGGATGAACCTTGAATACTTTGTAAGATGATTGACTTGCCATGAGCTTTTCGACTCAAAGCATCGGCTACTACGTTTGCCTTACCGGGATGGTAACGTATTTCGCAATCGTAGTCGTTAAGTAATTCTACCCAACGCCTTTGCCTCATGTTAAGCTCTTTCTGATTCAGAATGTGTTGAAGGCTTTTGTGGTCGGTAAACACAACACACTTGGTACCATAAAGGTAGTGCCTCCAAATTTTTAATGCAAAGACCACCGCACCAAGTTCAAGATCATGGGTCGTATAATTCTTCTCATGGATCTTTAATTGCCTGGAAGCGTATGCAATAACTTTCCCACGTTGCATAAGCACGCATCCCAGACCTTGGTTCGAGGCATCACAATAAACAACGAAGTCGTCGGTTCCATCGGGTAACGTGAGAATAGGGGCATTGCATAGCTTTTGTTTAAGAGTTTGAAAGGCATTCTCCTGAGCATCTTCCCACTTATATGGTTTGCCTTTGTGAGTCAAGGCAGTGAGTGGTAATGCAATCTTAGAGAAATTGGAAATGAACCGACGGTAATAACCTGTCAGTTTCAAGATCGTTTGATTAGTTGATAGAATGAGATGAACTTTAAGAAAATTTCTAAGAGTTTAGGATTTGACCTGCTAGACCAAGGAATGATCGGATCTCGGTTGGTGTCGTTGGAGTCTTCCAACTCTTCACCGTCTCGATCTTGGCAGGATCAACATGAATTCCATCCTCATTCACAACGTGTCCCAAAAACTGAACCTCTTTAAGCCAAAATTCACATTTTGAGAACTTGGCATAAAGTTGCTCCTTTTTCAGGAGTTCAAGGATTAAACGAAGATGGTTCTGATGTTCGGATTTTGTCTTTGAATAAATCAGAATGTCGTCGATGAATACGATCACGAACTTGTCAAGATACGGTTTACAAACGCGATTCATCAAGTCCATGAAAATTGCAGGTGCGTTTGTCAAACCAAAAGGCATAACCAAAAACTCGTAATGCCCGTATCTTGTACGAAAGGCTGTCTTCGGCACATCTTCTTCAAAAACTCGAAGTTGATGATAACCCGAACGAAGATCGATTTTAGAGAAACACTTTGCGCCTTGTAATTGATCAAAAAGATCGTCGATCCTCGGTAATGGGTATCGATTTTTAATCGTAAGTTTGTTAAGCTCACGATAATCGATGCACATACGAAAAGAACCGTCTTTCTTCTTTACAAACAAGACCGGTGCACCCCAAGGAGATGAACTAGGACGAATAAATCCTTTGTCGGAAAGTTCTTGCAATTGACTTGCAAGTTCTTGTAATTCGGTGGGAGCGAGTCGATAAGGAGCTTTCGCGACCGGCATCGCTCCAGGAACGAGATCGATACGGAATTCAACTTGTCGATTAGGAGGTAGACCATTAATGTCTTCGGGAAAGACCTCGGGGAATTCACGAACTATAGGAATATCTTCTAACTTTTTCTCGTCGGTTTTGGTTTCCACAATGTGGGCCAAGAAGGCCACATACTTCTTGCGCAAGTACTTTTGAGCTTGTATGCATGACATGAGTCGAATACCTTTTGAGGCTTTCTCCCCATATACTCGAAGCTCATGACCTTCTTTGAGTGGGATTCGAATATACTTCTCGTGACAAACTATTTCAGCATGATGTTTTGACAACCAGTCCATACCGACTATGAGGTCAAAACTTCCCAATTGCATTGGGATAAGGTCAATAGAGAAATCATGAGAATTAAGGTTCAAAGTGCAATTAGGTATAAAAGAGTCAAGCTTAATGGTCTTTCCATTGGCCACTTCAACACTAAAAGGTTCATTCAACTTAACTCTAGGCATAGCAAGTAGGGGTTCAAATTTTAAAGAAACAAAACTTCTATCGGCCCCCGTGTCAAACAATATAGATGAATAAAGTCCATTTACAAGAAACGTACCGTTCACCACGTCATTGTTGTTTTGAGCTTGGTTGGCATTGACATTGAAGACACGACCCTTGGCCACTTGATTCCCTTGATTGTTTGGGGCCATCAAAGCATGGACCCTTTGAGGGCAAATGTTGGCCATGTGGTTTGGATCCCCACAAGTATAACATGCTCTAACTCCATTTTGCCTTGGAGCAGTGATGACTTGCACATTATTGGGGTTGACTTGACCCTTTGGCACTCTACAATTGATAGCAAAGTGACCATAGCGGTTGCAGTTCGTACAGAAACGGCAGGGGTTCGTGGCAGGGTGATGAAAACTACAATTTGCACACTTCGGAAAAGGGCCAGTGTAGGCTTTCTTGTTGGCTTGTGCATTGGTGTTGACAGGTCCAAACTGTTGAAGAGGAGTGGCATGGGTCATAGCAAAGTTCATATGACTTGCCTTTCTCTTGCGGTTCTTTTTGGAGGAGGAAGATGACCCAGTTTTGGCCTCTTCCTTTGGTGCTTCTTTTGGACCTTTTGGTTGATCCTTCTCCTTCTTGGACCCCTTTCGAGTTAGAGTCCCATCTTTGACATGGTTGTCTGTCAAAGTAGCAGCCAAACGAATGGCATCAGCAAGGGTTTTAGGGTCACTACTTAGTACAGAATCTTGAATCACCATTGGCAGACCCCCAATGTACTTTTCGATCCCTCTTTGCAAAGGGGTCACCATATGAGGGCATAAGAGACTGAGTTCATGAAAACGATTGTTATAAGCAAGATTCTCGCCACTATCCTGTTTGAGATCCCAGAACTCAAACTCAAGCTTCTTCACCTCATTTCGAGGGCAAAACTCTAGGGTCATACGATCTTTGAGCTGGTCCCAAGTGAGTTCATCAGCAGTGGTTTCCCCAATGGTTCGTTTTTCATTGTTCCACCAGGTAAGGGCTCGTTTTTGTAGAGTCCCTGTAGCATAACGAACCTTCAATTTGGCCGGGCAGTCACTATTCAAGAAGGTACTCTCCATACCCTCAAACCACTGGAGCAGTCCAGTCGCTCCATCCGACCCATTGTACTTGGGTGGGTTGCATGAGTTGAAGTGCTTAAAGGAGCACTTAGGTTGATTGGCTTGTTCGGGGTTTGGGTTGACTGGGTTGATATTGAGTTGTTGGAGTTGTGCAACCATATTAGGTAGCATGGTTCCCATTTGGCGAGTAATAATAGAAGCAATGCGACGTTCAGCTGCACGTTCCCTACGAGCCATCTAGATAATAATAAGAATCGATTAGGAATTGAATATGAATAGATTGAATAGATAGCATTTGTGACATTTGCATTATCTTAGATAAGTAATTATTACTTAATCATAGATAATATGTCATTGAATATAAAAACACATAACCAAATCAGTTGACTTTATTTAAAACATAAGGAATGGTATTCAAAATACCTTGTGACATATTAGAATTATTTTTGGTTTGCAAGATGTTTGGTGTGATATGCTTTGGCCTATAAGTGATCATACTCTCATTAGAAGTCCCCAGGAAAGCTAGACTGGTCCCGCAGTACCTCGGGGATTTATACGAATAGCTTTCCTAGACAGGAATTCCAACTACCGGTACTACACCCTTCCAGTTACTACATATCCACCTCACAAACCTAATTCTAACGGGATTATAAAAATCAATATTGGAATTTCCTAAGCTTAAATTCTCTAAGGAATATTAGGCATCAAGCCTAATGAGTTCATAACTTATCAACTAACGTTCACTCGCACACACGTGAGATTAGAATAGAGTTCACTTAAAAGCAAATTCTAAGGCAATTGCTTAAGCTAAGTAACCTCCATGATATAAAGCCATCTTAAACTAAGGCATTCTTAGCTAAGTGTAAGCAAGGCATTTAATTAACTATGGCTTTCCTCTATGGTATTAAACTAAGGCTTTCCTCTATGGTAACATTTATAATAAAACACAAAATGAATATATATAACACTTAGCACATAAACAAGTAATAAACAACAATTGTAATATGAGATAACTCATATTTGGGTAGTCCTAGTTATAGTCTAGGTCACCATTTCTAATAACCTAATTCCCTATAACCATGGCTCTGATACCAATCTGTCACACCCCAACCAACGGCGGAATACGTTGGGGCGCGAGTTAGATTGTTCATTACTCATGGTGCTATGTGTAAGTTTCAATAATTAAACAATTGTATTTGATTCAAATCAAACATTCATTCAAAAACCAAACATTCAAGTCATTACAATAATTCAAATTCAAATCAAACATTACAATAAACCAAAAGTCTAAACATTTAATTAAATAAATTAAACTAGGTCTCTAGACCTATCTTATGTCTTGAATCCTTCTTCCTTAACCTGTCACACATGTAAAATAAATTTTGTCAACTATTTGCATAGTTGGTGAGTTTACACACTAAGTTTGAATACTAAGTATAAAAGGATGCAAATTAAGACTTAATTAGAATATGTATCAAAGGCATAGCATAATACAAGTTTGAATAATTGAATGAATATATGAATAACAAATGCTTGTGTCCAAACAAGTATCCTTACATAATAATTCAAGTATAACAATACAAGAATTATCATTTGTAATTCAACTAGTTTGCTAGTGTACTTTTCACCTTTTTCACACAAAAGCCAAAGCCATTGCGAAGATAGTATCTAACCATCCTAGGCTACTAAGTACTAGATAGCTTGACTGGCAACACACATAGAATCAACACATTGTATAAACTTAGCATCTAACACATAAAACTAAATAAGTCTAAGGCTTGCATCATAAGTTTGAAATAAATAATCGAATGAATAATAGTTTGAATATGACATGTGTAACATCCCAAAAACAAGAAGTAAAAGGGAGTGTGAAGAACTCACTTGTTAGGATGCTTAGGCTAGTTCCCAAATTCTTGATTAAACAATGAGGAAGTAAGGCTATCTACTCACCTATAATTTGAGTAATTCAAGTCTTAGCAATCCTATAGTTCAATGTTCAAGAATCCTAGAAACTATGGCAATCCTAATGGAAGTCCTAGTTTGAATGAATCTATGTCTTGAATGAATACTTAAACAACTAAACTTATAATATTGATTAAATAAAATAGAATAACAAATGTATTCCTTTTATTTATCAATTTAAGTTGTAAGAATAATCTAGACTTAATTGTTTTAAGAATATTTGATAATATTCTTATAATAAATAAAAATAGAACATTAGATATTCCTTTTTATTTATTATTTTGGAATTGAATTTCTAAGAATACTACTTGAATTAATGTTTCCATCCACTTGTATTTAAAGACTTGTATGTTTGAATTTTTAAGTTTTATAAACTTTAGTTAACCTTTCAAAAGTTTATAACTTAAAATACTTAATTGAATTATATTTGTTAAAATAATTGTTCTTGCTTGAAAACATATTTAGATTTAAAAATTTAAATTTTCAGTAATACATTTATGTTTGATAAAACATGGTTTTTAATGTGCAAAAAACTAAATTGTATATATATAAATAAATAAATAATTAATTAGTTAATTTAAAAAAAAATATATTTATTTGAACAGAACCTTGACATATTAAAATCAATAGAACAATTTATTTGAATCTTATTTAAACCTTTATATTTAAATTAAATACTTTTAAATAAATAAATAAAATAAATAATTTTTATTTGAAAACATTTGAGTTTTGATTTTTAACAGAATGTAAAAAAAAAAAAATTTAATTCTTTAAATTATAGAATTTAATACAAAAATATAGCTTCTTTTAATAAATTAGTTTTTATTATAAACTAATAAAAAGAATTTAACATGTTAATGGAATTTCAACAGAATTTTTACAGAATAATTTTTGTGAGATCTTTAGCATAATTTTCATAAAAGAAAATTGAGTTAGAATGGATGGAACAACAAAAAAAATTCGGATCCGGGCCGGCCAAGGGATTCGAACCTGAGACCTGTTAACCCTCAGCCGGCGGTCATAACCGCTGGGCTGTGGGTTTAATCTTTGAACGATTCTGTTTTCACTTGATCTTATTCAGGTTTACGAATACATCCTAAGTCCATAAGAACCCTAATCCTACTTTGATCCGAATTCGTTTGAATTGAGGATCAATAGCCTCTGTAATCATGGGGCTTTCAATCCCTAGTGAATTTCGAGTAGATTGACATAAAGATTACCTGGTTTGATATCGGTTTGAGTGGAGTTCGATTAAGCAGAGCGTTCGGCCGAGACTTGGTTCTGAATCGTGATCGAATGATGTTGTGTGCTCGTTTTTCTTGTGCAGACTCGATCGAGGTTAGCAAGGGGTGAGGATGGTGTGATTTGATTTGGGTTTTTATAGGCGTTCGAGTGGATCCTTATTTTGGGTTCGATCGGTTTATTTAGGAATGAGATTATTGTGATTACCGAATCAATCGAATTTATTGATGATTGAAATGTTTAAACGCGCTCAAATCCTTTCCATATGTGAAATCAACAGGTTGGAACGAGCTGTAAACCTTCGGAATTTAGAACCGGGTCACGATTGGGTCGGTGGGTATCCGATTTGCTAACCGGGTAAAGAAGGGGGAGTGGGTTTCGGGATTTACAACATTAGCCCCTCCATTTCCCATGCTGTTTCAGTTTAAAATAAACCTTTTCCTCTCACAAACTAGTTTTATAACTTGTCATTTCTAACCCCTCTAATTAACAACCTTTTTATGTTTTAAAATTTATAAAATCTTTTATTTATTTTCAATACTTAGACTTTATAAATAATTTGTATAAAACATAAAATAATTTATAAAAACCTTTTTATAATTATAATGTCTCAATTATTATTATTAATTTTATTATTATATATTATGTATATACTTTATAAATTTAAGAATAGGTTAAAAAAAATGATTTTATTTTATTATAACCCATTATGACTTTTAGGTTTTAAAATGATAATTCTTTTATAAAAATAAAATTTTATAAAAGCTTAGATTATGTATTTTGTTACTATTTTATTATGTTATTTATGTATATATTTTTATAACTCCAAAAATAGGTTATTTATTTATAAAAATGTTTATTTCTATTATAACCTATTATGACTTATGAAAATTGTAATCTTTATAAAAATGAATTTATAAAAAAAAACTTTGATTATATATTGTATTATATTTGTTAGTGTTGATTTAATAATAAACATTTAATTAACTACAATTTCATATGTTAAATGTTCAAAGAATATCCAAAACTTTTATTTATTTCGAATTTGATACGATTACAAAGCTTGAATGAAAATCGAAAATCCTAGGGATTACAAACCTCACCATATTTGAGGATCAAATTTTAAGATTCTAATATAATGGTTCACATTAAATTATAATAAAATAATATATTTGATTTGAAAGAAAAGGGAATAATGGTATTAATGTAATTTGCTATATTATTAAAGTTAATATAATGGTTCACATTAAATTATAATAAAATAATATATTTGATTTGAAAGAAAAGGGAATAATGGTATTAATGTAATTTGCTATATTATTAAAGTTACCCCCTCTTTTTTATACATCCATAACGTTTTTATACTACAATATTTTTTTATAAAAATTGCACCATTTTACTCGTCTTGTTTTTCTCTTTAATTTCGTTATAGTCTTGACTAGGTTTTTTTTTATTTTTTTGGATGTTCGTATTTACACCAATGTAACAAGTATAAAAACAACAAAGTATTTGTAACGAGTTTTAATGAATTTGGGTTTACATTGTTGTAGAATAAATAGGGGTTACGTTTAAGAGTGTAAACGAGCCAAGCCGATCTCGAGCTCGTTAATTACGTTATATTCTTGACTAGGTTTTTTTATCAACAAAATGTTATAGTATTTTTTTTAAAGTATTAAAATGTATTTACAATCTTGTACATATAATTTTTTTTAAAGTATTAAAATGTATTTACAATCTTGTAAATATAACGAATTTTGGAGCATCCAGAAAAAATAAATAGACCTAGTCAAGAATATAACGTAATTAACGACCTTGGGATCGGCTTGGCTCGTTTACACTTTTAAACGTAACCCTTATTTATTCTACAACAATGTAAAGCCAAATTCGTTACAACTCGTTACAAATAGTTTGTTATTTTTATACTTGTTACATTGGTGTAAATACGAACATCCGAAAAAAAATATAAAAACCTAGTTAAGACTATAACGGAATTAAAGAGAAAAATAAGACGAGTAAAATGGTGCAATTTTCATAAAAATATTATAATATAAAAAAGTTATGGATGTATAAAAAAGAAGGGGATAAGTTAGTACATAAACTAAATTACTAATATGCCCTCATCATATTTAATAATATAAATCCATGTGTTTAATTTTGATTGGATAATTAGAGTTAATGGGTTATTGACATAAGGAGGGTTATAATTAGATCACAATCCTATATATGTATATCTATATATATATAACTAAACAATTTCATAAAAGTGATATTTAAACTTTGGTGTGCTTGTGTGTATATGTATATAAATTGTGCTTTGGTTACAAAAGCTTAAAACTTTATATATGAATGAATATCAATCATTGAATTATTGATCTTATAAATAAAGGATTGCAAACATGCTACCACACAATTGGATTTTAAGCAAATTGAAATGACTGGATGTGTATAATAAGTATTGCAACCATTGTTAACTTTTTATTACTTCTTTGTTTTTTTTATCAAAGTTCATAACTTTTTTCTACGTAATTATTTTTTAAAAAAAATTACAGTACAAAATCAAGAATATTTTTTTATCTTTCTAACAACTATAGTATTGATGGGTGTTGTATGTATAATACTCAAAAAAATGATAGAAATAAAATTATAAATAAAATGCTTATATAAGAACCATTGATAAAAAAAGTGGCTTGAAAGGAAACAATAAGTGGTACAATCAGGGTGTTAAGAATAACTGAAAACCATTTAAAACCATTATTCGAATCGTACCGTAACCGAAATAAACCGAATCGAATTACGAATTCGATTTTCGGTTCGTTCTAAACCATATACATATTAAGAACTAAGTTTTTGGGTCGGTTTATGATTCCAAATTTTTGTATTCGGTTTAAACTGTTTAAATCAAATTAGTATTTAAATATTGTTATTATTATTATTTATTTTTATTTTGAGGGATATCTTAAATCCTAATCAGAGAAGAAGCAGCAAGCGCCGCTCTCACCGTTCTCACGTGGATCTGCACTCCAGGGCCAGGCGATCTGCACTCAGTTTTAGGTATGGCTAGAACTTGATATCTTAGTCACAGGCAGGCAACCCTAATCCTTTCAGTTAGCTAGGTGTTCTGCACTCGGTTTTCGGTTAGCTAGAACTTTATATCTCAGTCTCAACATATTTAGTTTTGCATGATCTTGGTATTTGTTTTTCCTTTCTGTTGCTGATTTTTAAACTCAACAGGTTACATAATCCACCAAAAAATGCTTTATAACCAATGAAGTTCTTTTAGCTAGTCTAAAACTTAAAAAACTTGCTCATCTTCTCATTATATAACCAAACTTGAGTTATTGTAACATTAGTAAAAAACATCATGACATGGATACTGTGGTTTAAACTGTTAAGTTGAATTACACATTTATTAGTTTAACAAGGAAAGATGTCATTGATTTTTGAAGTTCATTTACCAAAAATAAACTAACAAGCTACAAAATTGAGCCCATTTGTCAATTGAGAGATTTAATACATCTTGTCAAGCATGTTACTTTAATTGAACTTAAAATCTGTTATGAATTATGAATCTGCACAAATATGTAAATTTTGTTCAATTAAGTAGATAAATGAATAATAAATTCTAATCATAATTTGTGAATTGAACAGAACCTGTTGCCTAATTATAATCTTTAAAATCTATGAATTAAATGTAATAAATAGTCAAAAATCCACAAGCCATTTACCTTTGATTAATTTGATGAGGGGAAACTTAGCTTACTTGTTCTAACATTCACATATGTACATATAAAATTTAATAATTCCCCTGCTTACCTAACACCTATATAAAAATTAATCCAACCAAATCCATATTATTGTGATACCTTAATTCTCAAGAGATGGCTAATCTAATTAAGCAAACATACAAATAATCTAGGTCACTATAGTTGTTATAAGCTATTTAGATATTAGATAAAATTTGAGAATTTCAATGATATATAAAAACAACAAATTTTTTTTTTTGAACAACAAACGCCCGGTCACCCGGGATCACCTTGGCAAATAGATCACATTTCCGTCCGAATAACAGAGTATGGTGACCTAACTCACCTGCCGAGGAGGTATATGGTCATAGTTGCTGGAACATGTACCAATCAATGAATCAGATGAAAGTAACGTGGTATAACTAAATCATAGGTGTTAATACAACTTAATAAATCTTGTTTTCTTATAATGTGGTACGGATTTGTTTACTGATACTCCTAGTATCTTTAATTTGCTTCCTTTGCTATGCTCGCTTAGCATTCGCATTTCATATGTCATTTAAAGATTGTTCGGTTTTGACCTATTTTGATTATTCATTCAGATTATTATTTGGCGCCCCATTTGCGGTGCACGCATATAATGTATATATGTGTGGGCCCTTAAGGGGCAAAAGTAAAGTGCACTAATTTTAACGTTATTTTAATTATTTTGTGAAAATAACGTTAAAATCATTGTGATAATCAACTTCAAATGATAACTTTGAGCCGGGGACTCTTTCGGAGCAGCCTTTCTATCCTAATTGGGATAGGGGTAAGGTTTGTATCTATCTTTCCTCCCCAGACCCTGCTGAAAAGTGGGAATATACTGGGTAAGGTTGTTGTATTCAGATTAATATATGTTGTAACGTGTAGTAGACTTGCTAAATTTGTACCCATTATTGTACGTTTCTATGGATAATAAAACTTCATGTTTTATTAATATGTTCAGTTACTAGTATGTTAGGTAGTCATGCTACCCTTCAATTTTATTAACTCTGTAACCTGAGCTATCTGCCACATTATTGTGGTGTCAATGATGTTACACTTTTCGTGACAGTGTGTAGTAAAACTAAGTGTTTTATGGTGTTTTTCACTGAATAAACAAAAATAATAACAATTTATTATTGTGTTTATCCGTATGTTTTTCGGATGCTCATGATGTTTCTTCGGATAACAACGTTTTAAGATGTTTTTATCTTGGAAATACATATGTTGTTTTTTTAGCAAATGCATAGGAAAAACACCATAAAACATTCATGTGTAAAATTATGTAGTTCAAAGACTTCGTGTGCAAGACTAAGCATTTAATATTATTGTTTAGCAATGTTTTCAGAACCGGACCCGGACGTCAAATCGGACGTCTTACTGGTTACTAGTCGGACCGGATTTAAAAACCGAATGACATAATAAATAAATAAAATTTTTCAAAAATCATAGAATTATAAACACATTTAAACAAACATATTTGATGTTTAAACTAACATAATCATGCTAAACAAATATAGGGTTTTGTTTTAATGTTTCATCCTTTAGATTTTAGTTTAAAAAAAAATTGAAAACCGGTATGACCAGTGATCCCAGTTCTCGGTCTGACCGGTGAACCGGCGGGTTCTTGAGAGGGCGGTTTGCATACGTACATTGGGCAGGTCGCCCCACCGGTTCACGGTCCGGTTCTGAGAACACTGTTGTTTAGCGTTCAAAAACCCCATAAGACATTCAGTTACACGAAATTCTGAAAAAAACACCATAAAAAAGTCGAGTTGGATGAACTAGTTCTAGTCGTTTTTTAAACATATCAATAGTATACTTGTTAGAAAGATAAAAAACGCTTATTTTATGGTATAATTTTTTAAAAAAAGTATTAATATATAAAAAGCTATGGACGTTTAAAAAAGCTGGAGGGAAGTTGCTTGTGCAACGTTCTTTTTTTTTTTTTTTTGACATCCATATCTTTAGGCTCCATATCCACATGTCTTTCCCTTATAAGTTCTTAAACTTTTTAATGTTTTAAGTCTTTTTAAAATATCACTTCTCTATATATATATATATATATACTATCTTGAAAAATTACATATTAAATTCTAATCCGATTAATCCGTAGTCAATAGACTCAATATTCCACCAAGTGACTAGGGCCTAGCAATTTTTGCAAAATCTTCTATCCAATTAGAAGGAACCCACAATCAGTCTGCACAACAACCAAATACCAGTATTCAAGTAATTACACTCATTTCCTTTCCAGCATACTGTCAAGCCCTTAGCCATATTGAATCTTGGCTACAAACGAAACTGCTTATTCATCTACTTAAACGTGTGCCTGGTAAGTGAAAGGCAGCCCATCTTCATTTTTATGTTGGTTTAGGATTCTAAAATTAGCCACAGAATTCGCTATACTTGCCACGAATTGCGAATTGGATCTTTTCGACACCATTCGAAATCGCCAACGTTCTGGGTCGCTATTGGTTCGCCGATCTAGTTTGCCAGAAACGCGATTGGAATCTGACAGTTGAAACCCATCAGAACCCTAATTCTCGATTGATTCCAGTTATTCACGATTGGAACCACGATTCCCGATTTTTGGAAATCCCTAAAACCCTAAATCGCGTTTCCTGTTAAAAATTCAATCGTGAGCGATTTTTTAATAAGAAAATCGCGAGTGCAATTCCACCTCATTGGACTAATTGAACAATTTCTGAACGACTGTGGGGATATGGGATTTGAACTAGTTGTGAATTAAATTGACATTTTGAACAATTTTACCGTGAGAAAATGGTTCTGCAGTAGACACCATGACTTTATTTGATTTTCCAACTTTCATTTCACATTGCTTTAGGTTAATGAAAGTTATATTTATATTGGAATTTCTTGTATGAGTCTCTTGTAAAAAAAATGTATTTGAATTGGGTTATATGATTTGAGATATACAATTATGTTATTTTGGAACACTCCTCATTCAAAATATATGTAAAATGAACCGAAATTATTGGTACGTCGAACCGGATCGTACCGGAATGAACCTACCCTCGTGAACCGAATTTGTGGCCTCTAGTGAATCGCAAACCTGTTCCTCGTTCCCGAACCGGAGCGAACTGCGGTCCATGTGACTATCTAAATAAAAGCCATGAAAACAATGGATAATATATCATGTAATAGGTTAAAATCTATTTGTTTGATGAATATATAGAATCGGTAAATTGGTGTTCCTTACGGGTTTTGACCCAATTTGATACTTTTGGAAAATAGAATTTAAATACGGCATCCATAAGGTCATATTTGAATGTATAGAACTAGTGATTATTGTGCTAATGGTAATTGTATTCATCACAGATCTAACCATTTGGAGCAGAGAATGACAACTTTCTTCTCATTGAAGACATGTC
This sequence comes from Mikania micrantha, assembly GCA_009363875.1. Taxonomy (NCBI): domain Eukaryota; kingdom Viridiplantae; phylum Streptophyta; class Magnoliopsida; order Asterales; family Asteraceae; genus Mikania; species Mikania micrantha. The sequence continues at coordinate 30,438,609 of CM018688.1, forward strand.
CTATTTCTGATAAAATCTTATCTGAGAGGGAATGTAAGTTTATAATATCGGTTTTATTAATTCATTAATGGAAGAACACAATTGCATCTGAGCACTTGACTTGGATTTGAATAATCTAGATTACCTTTTACCCCTTCTGACCCAATTGTTAAATTTCAATTCATCACTTTGAAAATGCACGGTGTTATTGTGTTCTTAGATAAACTGCAGCCCAGGTGTGAAATTGTGAATCAAGAAATAAGTTGTAGCCGGCGGCATTTGTTAGCAGGTTTTGGTGGTTTGTTAGCATTCAACTGCGGGTTTTCACCACTAGTAGCATGGGCGGAAGATGAAACTTTAGTTGGAGCCATTAAGTCGTTGTTTGACCCTAATGAGAAAACTAAGTCTGGTAAAGTGTTGCCAAAAGCTTACTTAAATTCAGCAAGAGAAGTGGTGAAGACTCTGCGAGAGTCATTAAAAGAAGACCCGAATGATGCGGCTAAATTTAGACGGGTTGCAGATGCAGCTAAGGAATCCATAAGAGAGTATCTAGGAAATTGGAGGGGACAACAGTCGGTAATCAACGAGGTAAACCTTTTTTATTGTTTATTTTTACTTTTATATGTAATGGGTCAAAAATCAAAAGGGGCTGCTTTAATTTGAGTACAACAGGCCTGGTTGATCCGCGAACCCCCTTTTTTATTGTTTTATATGATAAGTCTTTCATATGTAGTAGTGTGTTGTATATGATAATAAAAACAGGCCTGAATCTTGACACGATTTACCTTTTCCCTTAAGGCCTTAGCTATTTATATTGATATACCCATTGAAGATAAAGCAGGGAAATTTCACCTACCAAGACTAAACCTTGATGTCCTAGACACCCTTTTGCCTTCTTGTTTATCTTGGCATGTGGTTAAGTTGACAGGTTGTTCGAACATGTGAAAATGGGTTGAAGTCAAAACGGGTAGTTTTATAGTATGGGTCGAGTTGAGTTGACTTTAAGGACTTTTTGTTGATTTTTTTTCAAAAAATTGTTATTAATTGTGATTACAAGGCCATATTGTGGTTGCAGGAATCATATGTTGTGATTGAGAAAGCAATTAGAACTTTGGCTAGCTTTTACTCAAAGGCAGGCCCGTCTGCTCCCCTTTCAGAACAAGTGAAGTCAGAAATCATTAGCAATCTTGATACAGCAGACAAGTTTTTATGAGCTTTTAATCAGGTTTCCCAATTACATGTATTTAGCAATTTTATTATTGTTATTATTGTTATTATTATTATTATTATTATTATTATTATTATTATTATTATTATTATTATTATTATTATTATTATTATTATTATTATTATTATTATTTTATTTAGCAACGTATTTGAGTATTACCAGGTGCAAACAATATTTAATCATCAAATTGCTAATGTTATACCATGATCTACCAATCTCCCTCATCTTATGATGAAAACAACTAACTCGAGATAATACATAGAAATAAAAATCTTCAATGCAACTGCACACCGTCTCTTTTAAAAATTGAAGGATTCATAATTAGGCAAGCAAGTTGGTGAATTTTGCTTCATCGAGTCGTTTGATGAATATGTATGCTAGTTATGCCTTTCTAGTTTCTTCTATCATGATCGTATGAAGAGAGATATTATCTCAATAGGGTTCATCTTCGAATGTTGAACCGAGTTATTAGTGTCTTGATGACACTTGCGTTATCACAAAAATTTAGATTTTTTTTTTGTTTTAACAGTAACACTTAAGGCTAGTTCGTTAACCATTTGACATGAAGTTTGTTTATGTTCGTTCCTTTAATGAATAAAAGAACACAGAAAAGAAATTTCGTTCGTATAGTGAAATGAATAAAGATGAGCATGTTGGGTTAATCTGTTTAGTTCATGGGTCACTGGTCAAAGGGCGAATTGGTCATTTGGATCATGTTCCTTTCTGCACGTTTGAATAAACGAATAAATGGTCTAAGCTTGACCGAGTTTGGTGGAATATGATCGTTGGAGATTTCTGTAAGCCTCAAAAATCCACACACGCATGACACGTGTTTTAAAACAACAATTCAAATTAGGTCTAAGATTTTTCAAAATTAAACATCAAGTTTAAACATCCAACATATCCCAACTCTTCACCAAAACCATTTACAAATGTTTTATCTACCAAACATCCTAAATATGTTTGGAAACATTTCCAAAAAAATGTTGGGTTTTCAACCAAAATGCGTTCAGCCCGAGTCCTTGCGAACAATCCGATCATGTACGCCTTCAACCTTTCCGCTCACTTGAAAACACCACATATATATTTACCATTAGTTCATAAGAACCAAGTAAATTCACCCCATTGACCCCCGAATCAATCCCAATTCAAAACATCAAAAACCCAAGCTTTGACTTTGACCGGCGTATCATACTCCACCCCTGCATATATATGCCAGCCCCCGGCATATGGAATTGGCGTATCACAGAGCTTCTCTAACGTATCATATTCCAGGTGGCGTAAGATGCTCCACCTATAGGCTGTAGACCAACAATGCCAAATTCCGCATTTTTGGCTTCCGAAACCATTTCCAGTCGATTCTAATCATTTCATTATCCCCAAGTGCATTCCATAACACCCAATGGACATAATAAACAAGTATCAAACACTTTTTGATGACTTTATCACGCATAAACAACAAACGATTTTACTAACGGGTCATTTCACCCAAACTTCTATTTTTATAATAACAACTACATCTATGGTTCTTAGACATTACAAATACTTGTATATAATCTAATAGCATATTAAAACATTAATAAGGTTCACACCACTTGTGAATCCTCATTACAACACCTTTACAAACCTTAATCATCCAATCAATTTGAGAAATCATTTATCACCAAGAATCCTCAAGTTATGAAATCACACTACTTGTGATTACCAACTTTAATCCACCCACCATAAAATGTCCACACCATTTCAACAACAAAAAATCGCAAAAATATAATTACATGAAAGCACTCAACTACTAGAAATTTGCTAACGGGTCCTTTTCACCCAAGATCTTGAAACAATCTTTTTCACTAAGGATTTCCAAATTATATAATCACACCACTTGTGATTTATCCAAAACTCCTCAAAAGTCTTCCAGGAAGTTCACACCACTTGTGAATCAACCCAATAAATGTTCACACCACATATGAATCATTACACCAAATTCAACACAATTAATTATGGAAGTTCACACCACTTGTGAATCATTCCAATCTTTCACACCACTTGTGAAATAACTCCTCACAACCATAACAAATGCAATTATAAACACCTATTGCACATTGTTAACAAACACCAACCATTCAATCATTCATACACCAAATCACACACCTATCACCAAACAATATTCCACATACATTTCCAACACTTTCACCCCACTTGTGAAATTTTTACATAACAATAAGATTTAAGCAAACATACCCACTATTGCATAATATTGTTAAACACCATACATAAAAACACCAATTCCACCAAAATCAACATTTCAATGTATACCCTACATACATCTCAACACATATCCATACACATATGCATAAACACCAAAGCACATGTTAATTAAGACAAGTTGGGTGACTTACCTAGTCCCAATGGGTTATCCACTACCAAAATCTCCTTCCTGATTGTTGATTTCCACTTAAGTCTCCATTATCGTTTCCTCTTATCATAACTAATAGTTTTAACACAAGTGTTGGTCACAACTAGTCAAAATACACCCATTTGACTCGTTTTCACCATTTATACTTAGGTCACATCCAATTGAACCGTTAATCATAAGAATACCACATTTTATGATTATAACATCTAGCTCACCTCACACACCCCTTTTTAAAAACATTTTTATGAAAAATTAAGTTGTTGACATTTCATCAAACAACTTGTGTGCATGAAATTCATCTATATATTTTCAACTACTTTAAACCCCCATGAATTCCCATTTATCATTTTAATCATATAAGTCCAATATCACTTAATTTTAGATTGCAAAATCAACAACATACATATATAATCTAGTTCACCATTATAACATCAAATTAAAGCTACTAGTCCATTTCTTACATGAACCTTACAAAAACTCCATTAACACCTTCTTATCACAGATTCCAAAAATGATATATAAGTTGTTTCTAAGTGTCATATATGAAGATTACTAATAACTAACACCATTAAAACACCCATTTTCAGATTTTGCTCACCCTACTCATACCCCAATGAGAGACCCACGAAAATTCACCTAATCAAACAAAATCACATACCTAGGTGTAGTTTGACGCAAGAGGAACTCAAATCTTTGCTTGCATGAGAGATTAGACCAAGGTGCAGGCTCCAATTGGATCAAATCTTCAAGTTTAGTCTTCCTCCTACACTTTCTCTCGTTTTTGACATCTGGAACAAATGAGGGGGTCATTTGACCAATTTTGACCCATATTTGCTATATATACCCCCTTAAGTTCAAGTCTCAGCTCTTTACAACTTTAGCCCTCCATTATTAGTTAAATCTAACTAGGTTATTTCTAATTTAGTTAAGTTAGTTAACACCCACCCTTAAATAATCACATTATCAATATTATTAAAACACCCATCAAATAAATACACATAAAACATAATATAACATTCCACCGATTATATTCGTTTTATAATATTTCCCGAAATGGGTCATTCCAATTTCTTTGCTAAATATAAGGAATTTGATAGAGCTGGTAGTGTAGCATGTGGTTATTTGCTTTTAATAAATAGCAGTTTAGTTTTGATCCTGTAACACCCCAAATTTTCTATGCAAGTTATTTTGAAGTTACGAATGGGTGACAGATAATTAACTTGTAGGAAAGAGACGAAAAATAAAAACAAGGATAACAATCACGAAAATGGAAGTGTAGGTAAGTACCTGAAGTTCACGAAGCTAGAGTACACGAACTCAGCTTCATGAACTCCCTTTTCGTGAACCAGTTCGTGAACTTAGCCTATATATATGAGTGTCTTGGGAAACGTGCTCACCTTTGGCTGGAAGCACACTGTCTCAAGTACTTGAAGTGGGCAGGTTCGTGAACTACCAGAAATGACTTTTGATCGACCAAAAGAAGGAGGAAACACATGGGAAGCTACGAGGAGGATCATCAAACCCCAGGTAAGGGTTTGATTCATAAAAGTTATGATTTTGAGACTAAAAGGAAGACATGCATAAAGGTCATGCCTTTATGCAGAAAGTTCGTTCCTTTTTTGTTCTAGTGCGTTGGTAAGACCATAATGTACTTAGAACTAGCCCCTCAAATCTTGGATAGTAGTCTGAGATGTTTTATGATGAAAAGATGAGTATCCGAAGAGTACTCGAAATTAGAGTATCCGAACTCCGATTTCGTGAACTCAAGTTCGTGTACTTTGAGGCAAGGCCTCCTTGATAAGAGGGGGGAATGTTTCTTGATTGAGACAATGTTTGCATATTTGAAGCTTTGTCTCTTTGATCATGTCGTTGTACGCAATAAACATGAGTTAACATTTGATCCCCCTATATCTAATATAATCTAATATAATCTAATCTAACTAATATAATAAATGAGTATTTTTAGGTGACAAGTGTCACGTTCTAGTGCAATCTAAAAACTTTTTTCCTGCCTCTCTCTCCTAATAAATGTTAATAATCTTTACTAATTAATTTATATAATTAAATATCAGAAAATATAAATCTTCTTATTCTAATAATTATTAATTTATTAAAATTTAATAAACTATAAGAATATTTCAATTATATATTATCTTAAAATATAAGTTTGTAATTATTAAATACTTAATATTATTTAATATTAATGAATGGTATTTTTTTAATTAATCAACACGTGTAATACACGGGTTTCTAGGCTAGTATATATATATATCTATACTACTATATATAATACATATAGGAAGGACAAAAAGGTAATTTACACAAAACTCTTAATTTTAAGAGTTGTACAAAATTGAAACCTTCATGTACAACTTCCTTCCAATCTTTCACACACCCAAACATTTATTCTTTTTCTCAGCCCTAAATCTCACTCGTTCACACACTCAACTTCCTTCCACCCGATTCTCCACCATCACCGCTTGCCCTCTTCCTTCTCCGACCAATTCTCCAGAAGACTTCACTCGCTCGCTCGCTGGCTTCTCCAACCGACTTCTGTTGCTTGCTCGCCTTGATCCTTGTCTTCATTTTGCCATCGTTTGTTTTATTTTGGCTCGCATAGGCTTCGTCGGGAGTTTGATTTTCAGAGCCGCTGTTCCCGCTTGCTCTAGGTAAATGTTTCGTTTTCATTTTGACTTTGTTAGGGTTACTGTTTAGTATGAATCTGACCCTTGTATACCGTGATACTTGATGCTATTTTGAATCCAAGCATGTTTCGTATGTGCATTCTGGTAGGGTTTCATTTTGCTTTTTTTTTTTTTTTTGCTAATGTTATCCAATGAAAATATGAAGCTTTTTTTTTGTTTATATGTTTGTTTTTATTGTTTCTGCATATGCGATCCATGTGTTCATGAAAATATCCTATCCTTCTGTCAACCTAAATTAAAGCCATTGGTCATCGAATATGAGCTTCTGTAACATCAGTTGAAAACTAACAAGCACTCTTTTGTTGCAATTTTCAAGTGTTTTATATAAAACAAGATTTGAGGATAGAGTAATGGGCAATGTTTACTGTCCAATCACAACGAGATCATAGATGCTATCGAGTAATGGGAAATATTTTTGATTAAGATGCCATTGCAATCCACAAGTAAAATTTAAAATTACAATCCCTTGATGGCCAACAAAGACATAAAATTTGTTCAATTTATTAATTCACGGCTTGTTGTTTTTAACACAAATATCATAATGTCTATGCAACTTATCTTTCAGCAGAAATCCTATCCTTGGCTGTAACTTATAACGAACCCTGGTTCACAGAAATAAACCAACTTTTGGATCGGTCCTGGCAATCAGAGGTGGCCAGAACAAAAAATGAAGTAATATGTATTTTTCATTTCATGCTTTGACTTACTGCTTTGATATAAAAACAAATTAAGCCATTGGCAATCGAATTAAAATTGCTTTGATCCAATGAAAATCTGAAGCTTTGTTTTTGTTTATATGTTTGTTTGTTTTTATTGTTTCTGCATATGCGATCCATGTGTTTATGAAAATTTTTTCACTATAGATGTACACCCTAATCTATTTTTTTTAACACCAAACTGCATTTTACAACTATATTTTACAAAGTCTAATTTGGTTACCTATTCTGATTCATGATTAGTGGATTTGAAATATGTCTTTTATGTGTCACTTATTTAGAACACAAGTATGAGACAATTATTACACTTTCTTTGAATTTTGTCAATCAATTGATCATACATAAATTAGTTTATGGTTTTTATCTAAATTATTAACAATGAACGGTATCCCCAATCGGGTTAATAATGCGCCCTTTTGGAAATCGTTCACCATGTCAATCCACGTAAACATGGATGCTACTAATTTGACTATGTTTGTTTGGTGAAAATTACATAATTCGGTCTAGCCAAAATAGCTTCAAAAATAAGAGGCAACAAATACAATTCAGAAGCAATAATCTGATGGCCTATCCAAATAGTAAAAGTCACCTGCAACTGCTGCCATGCATACCAATTTGAATAATTTTGACTACAAAGTAAAGTCAACCACAATATTTCATGCGGCCCCACAACAACATTATTTCATATTTGGTTGTAATACATAATTGGTTGTAATTTGTAAACTTGCTATTGGAAACAAAAGGTGGTAACTAACAGCTATGAAATTTGACAATGATACTTTTTGATATTGATTATCTATGATTAGTCTTTTTTAGATTGCAAAGTGAAGTCACAAATTTCTTTTTTATTTGCTTGCATTTTTACTTTCATTGGTTCGTTTGGTTTTTGTAGGTTTCTTTTTGTCGTTTGCTCAGATTTCTCTTGCAACTTAAGGTATGCCTTTCTGATTCAGATTTTTTTATGTGTGCTTATATTTGTTTGGTTGCGATGTAATACTTTTGACAGGTCTAAAGCGTTGATCATGGTTGCTTTGTTTAGTAGTTTATCTCTTATATAAGAATGGATTTGAGCATGTTTACATTTCGTAAGGAATTTAACTGCTCATGCTAATAAATTGAGAAACTTTTGTTTGTTTTTATTCCATTCGAATGATTTCAAAGATGTAGTATTTGTAAAGACTGTTGTTTTACTAAGTTTTTAGTTTAATTTTAGTTAATATTCTCATTAGTGTATGTATCATTTATTGTTCTTGTAATGATACTTTTTGATTTTGATTATCTATGATTAGTCTTTTTTTTATTTAATTTACAAGGTATTTATCAATTTACAATGACAAATGAACAACCAAAAGATCGTAGTTATGTATCTACCTCACGTGCATCTACGTCAGCTGAAAAGCGAAAAGAGTATAATACTTGATATTATACTTTCATACAAAGAGAATGATGTATCTGCCTCGACTGCATTTGCTTCAGCTGAAAAAAGAAAAGAATATAATAAACGATATTATGCTTCACGCAAAGAGCATAACAAAGTTCCAAAAGTTAGTGCTCATGACGTCTCTCAAAGTGATATATTAATATCATAAATAGAAAGACTACCATTAAGAACTTTACAAACCAATATTATTATTCAAATGACTCAAGTGACTAAGATAATGTGTCATGTAGTTCGAATGGTATTCTAATTACACAACGGATGATAGTACGCCAACAACCACACTCCTATATGTGATTGACGAGGTCATGCCTGAAATATCGCGAGGTCATGTATACGGTTAGCTATTTGAGAATGGGTCATCGCCGTCGCATTGCGGGGGTTTCCTATTAGTATATATATATAGGGAAGTGTTCAAATAATAACATATATATATATATATATATATATATATATAGGAAAGTGTTTAAATAATAACCCAATTTTAAAGCGATAACCCAATAACTTTGCCAAAACGAAGCCGAATCGTGAATTTTTTTTTTTGAACATCATTGTAACACAATTAGAACACTATGTTCTTTTATGAGTTTGTGAAAATTCATAACCGTTTAAGAGATATCATCGTTGTAAGTTTTTGATTTACAGCACTGTAACTGTTTTTGTCAAAAACTTACAACGATGATATCTCTTAAACGGTTATGAATTTTCACAAACTCATAAAAGAACATAGTGTTCTAATTGTGTTACAATGATGTTCAAAAAAAAATTCAAGATTCGGCTTCGTTTTGGCAAAGTTATTGGGTTATCGTTTTAAAAGTGAGTTATTATTCGTTCACAATCCTATATATATATATATAGGGGGAGGATCAAATGTTAACCCATGTTTATTGCGTGAACCGAAAAACTACATCTTATTACTTTAGGGTCCACACTAAAGTAAATCTAAAGGTATATATAATTTTTTCTTTTTAATTAATATAGGGCCCACTTACATTAATAAAAAAAATAAGAAAAAACATACACCTTTAGATTACTTTAATGTGTGTCCCAAAGTAATAAGATGTACTTATTCGAATATCGCAATAAGGAATGGTTAACATTCGAACCATCCCCGAACCATCCCCTATATATATAGGGGATGAAATTTTTAACAAACCATAAAATTTGATACAACCCACTAACTATCATCCAATGGTTAATTTTAAAAGTAAGTACATAGGATCGTGACACGTGTCACTATTGTTTTTTTAATATGGGAGGGCATTTTAGACATTTTGTTACCACTCAAAAAGCTGGAATTAATATGGTAGTGGCAAGTGTCACCGTCTAACATATTTTAATAAATCTAATTTTTAATATAAAGTTTACCCCCTCTTTTTTAAACATTAATAACTTTTTTATACTATGTTATTTTTTTTTTAAAAAAATTGCACCATTATATTCGTCTCATTTTTCTCTTTAATTACCTTATAGTCTCGACTATTTTTTTTTTACTTTTTTAGATGCCCTATATTTACATCATTCTAACGAAATTAAAGATAACAAATTTATTTGAAATTTTTTCTAACAATGATAAATTACAGTGATGTAATTTACATTGATGTAATTTACAGTGATGTAACTTAAATTGATGTAATTTATATTGATGTAACTTATTGATTTATATTGATTTATATTAAAAAAAATTGTGTTTTTTTAGATGCCCTATATTTATATCATTGTAACGAGTTTAAAGATAACAAATTTATTTGAGATTTTTTCTAACAATGATAAATTACAGTTTTGTAATTTACATTGACGTAAATTACAGTGATGTAACTTATTATTTACATTATTTACAGTGATGTAACACATTATTTACAGAGATGTAACTTATTACTTACATTATTTACAGTGACGTAACACATTATTTACAGTGATGTAACACTTTAATTTACCGTTAGAAAAAAAAATTAAAAAAATTTGTTATGTTTATGTTCGTTATATCGATGTAAAGCGAGATATTTGGAAAAAAAAATTAAAAACTAGTCTGGATTAAAACGGAATCAAAGATAAAAATTACATCACTGTAAATAATAAGTTATATCTCTGTAAATAATGTGTTACATCACTGTAAATTACATAAATGAAAATTACATCATTGTAATTTACCATTGTAAATTTGTTATCTTTAACCTCGTTACAATGATGTAAATATAGGGTATCTAAAAGAATTAAAAAAGACAGTCGAGAATATAACGGAATTAAAGAGAAAAATGAAACGAATATAATGGTGCAATTTTTTTTTAAAAAATAATATAGTATAAAAAAGTTATTAATGTTTAAAAAAGAGAGGGTAAACTTTATATTAAAATTTTAATTTATTAAAATAACTTAGATGGTGACACTTGTCACTATCATATTAATTCCAGTTTTTTGAGTGGTAACAAAATGCCTAAATGCCCTCCCATATTAAAAAAATAATAAGGACACGTGTCACGATCTTATGCAATTACTTTTAAAATTAACCATTGAATGATAGTTATTTGGTTGTAACAAATTTCATGGGTTAGATTTGTTTTATTAATTGTTTTACATAAAGTAATTGCTTATGTGTTGCTAGGAATCATTGAATCATTGTGAAGTTGTAATAATCATAGTGAGATAACCAAATAAGTAATAACCAATTGTAATAAGACGTGTTGCAAGAGATTGTGGTTGGATTTGTTTCTACTGTTTTTGTATTAGTTAGCATTATTATTTGTCAACTATTGCGTAGCCCACTGGTAGAGCTTTAACCTTTCATTGTAGAGGTTGTGGGTTCAACTCTTGTTGGGTTGGAGGACATTTATCTCATATGACGATCATGAGGTTTATCCCAGGTTTCTCGATGGGAGGGGGCGAGGGTTTACCTATTTCACAGGGTTCTCGCGCATCTGAGAGGCATGTCTCCGATGAGCGTGGTTAAAACAACATACGTGAAACATTGCCTTTTGTGACAACCGGCATCCAAGCAATCATGAGTTGGAAATCCAAGGGTGTACACAATCACACTGTAAGACATAGGGTTACGAGAGGGAAGACAGCAATAATAAACGACAATAAAAATACACGAGTTTTCCTAAAACAGTTAGGAGAATCCACTTAATCACCTGAACATGAATCAGAAGAAAAGAAAACAACCTGTGAGGGAAAACAATGAACAAAACCTCAATAGATAACATTTGAAGTATCGGTCAACGAGATTTCAGCGTGGGTGACGATCCATGTGGATATGCTGTTAGATTTGGGTACCCTAAATGAAATCCTTATAGTATCAAACAATGTCAGCAATTAGATACAACGTGTCGTTTGTATGGGTGACGATTCATATAGATATCAGCGGGAGTCTTTAACGTTGACGTAAAATGATAACAATTTTAAATAAAATCTCACCAAAAATTTAATAAACAATCAAAATTTTAAAACACACAACCGTTCGTACGAATGGGCTCTCATTCGTACGAACCGGTCTAATTCGTGAAGTTTTTATAGTCACAATGGGAGTCATTCGTACGAACGGCTGATTCGTGCGACAACACAGCTATAAAAGCAACACTTACGTTTTTCAAACCCATTTTTCACCCAACTCTCTCAACCGAACCCACCTTTCGCCCCTCTTAATTTCCGGCCATTTCCACACGAAATCGGACTATTCTACCGTCCAAATCGTGTGTATTTCAACCCCAACACCTTCCTTTCAAGATTTCAACATTTTCATCTCATTTCGGTCAAATATGAGCTCCATAGTAAGTATTAGCACCGATCCTTAGCACCAAAACAATCCAAAACGTCTTACCATCAATTTCGACCATAAAAATACCAAAAACAACCACCGATTTCAAAATGGCGTTCTTAGTGAACTTGCAGGCAAATGAGCCGTATGAAGGGCTCATTCGTGCAAACGAGAATCTTTGTTCGTGAGAAAGAGTCACGCGAACGAGCTGCCAGACGAACGAGCAACCGCACGAACGACATGGGTTCATTCGTGTGGAACAACCATACGAATGAAGATCCATTCGCACGAACGGATAACAAGAAGGAGAGTATGCATTCGCCTCACTCCATTCGTGTGAATGAGGGCCATTCGCATGAACCACCCGTTCGCACCAAGAACAGCCCAAAACGGCTAAGTGTTGAAAGTTCTATCTTACACAGTTTGTACCGATAGAACCGAGCCTTAGACCCGATTTTAAATCTAATCAAGATAAAACGAAATAACAATACATTTTCCAAAATCACATCAAGAAACAGAGCACATAATCACCTAGCTAACTAATATTTAACACATGATTCAAACCGAGAGAACATACCGGCTGAGTGCATCGATGACCCAAGACCTTAGGTGAGTTCGCAGACCCCTTGTTTTCAATTTTCTTGCTTCCAAATCATTTAGGGCTGAGAACATGAAACCTCTTATTCGAGTGATCAACGAATAAGAGTTATTTTCAAATAATTTCAATAAAAAGATCAACTCTCAACCTCTTATACGAATGTTATACGTATAAGAGTATTTTCAATTACTTTTACTGAGCGTTCATCGCTCTATTTAACTTTTCATCAAACAACAGCAACAAACCAGTTTCGAGGGTTCAAAACACAAATTATCAAGGAGATGTCTGTTGACCACAACAGTTCGAGGCTTTGTGCCCAACCAAGAGGTGAACGGACACTAGTCGTGGAATTGTGTAGTGCACAATCGAATACCATCATTTTCATGGGAATCCCCCATCAAACAAACAATATTTTGTATGGTATCTGTCTAGGGTAATTCACTAGGACATGCGTCCACACAACATCACATCGGGAATTCGCTGAGGAATTCTCGAACAACACACATCAGAGACATTTACCATTAGTTGACGCGGGTCAACCGACGGTAATGTAGATGGTACCATAGGTTTAACAAACCTCGAGCGCTGAGGCCGGTATGTTACACATGAGCACACTTACAACAACAACTCAGATTAGTTCCAGAGGAACTAATCATACAATCATATCAGTTAGGGTTGGTAAATGATCACAAGGATGATATTACAGACACGCCACACAACAAAAACAATAGTTTTCAAATCAAACAAATGTTCAAGACCTGGTCTTGAACGAGTTTCAAATGAGTACACAGTAAACAATGTTTTACTAGAAGAAAGGAGCGTCACTTGTGTGATTTTCTAAACAATAGGAGACAATGCATATGCTTCTTTCTCACAATTTCATTTTAAAATAATATGTCGTGTCGAGTATAGTGGAGATACACAAGTGACAAGGTCCGATTTCCGTTAAGGACACCATCGTGGATCATCGAAGGAGTGGTGGGCTGGCGGTAAGCTTGACCCTACGTATGCCCTATACATAAACTATCTTCGGTGATTTGGGATGGTGCCAGTAATGATGGTCAGACCGACACACTTGTGAAGTTTATTCGTGTTTTCAATACCATTCACACACCACTTTCAAAATCGATGTGAATGGAAAGATTTTCGCCAAACCTTTTACAACCAAACATTTTCAAGACAAATGTGACTCACCAATCTAGTGTTGACAGATTTTACATATTCTCAGGTGAAGAACAGGTGAAAGCAGGATGACATTAGAGAGAGAAAGATAGGATCCCTTAGAGGAACCTACAACTCCTGCATGAAATCTCTCCGGTTAGCCCGAATACAAGATTCAAGACTTGCACTTGTGCAAGCAACCTCTGTGGAACATCTGGTCCTCATTCGAGATGTCCAAGTCAAGATGTAATTCAATTAAAGTATGAATCAGTTGTAATTTAATTTTATTCATTTATTGTATTTTAGTATTTCTCATATATTCATGTGCAATGTAACAATCTGATCACTCCGATTACAATCACGTCTCGGGACTGTTCCGCCCAACGGGTCCCGATCCGACCCACCGGCCCGGGGTGCGACACCTTTCAAAAAAAGTTAGCATTATTATTTAAAGTTTCGATTCAATTCTTTCTGTGCCAATATTTATTTAAAATTACCCAATATGTACATTTATTTCTTTAAAATTACCATCATCTTCAAATCTATGGATCCTAGTTATTAAACCTAACCGGTGTATAGAGCAACTAAAATCATAGCATATCATATCAAATACATGTTTGCATTGTACTTAGTTTTAATAAAAATACATAAAATTTATTACAAACTGTCTTCTTAGAACTAGAAATATGTAGATTTAAACGAGAAAAGTTATTCTACACATCATATGAAAAAAAAGTATCTGTATTCTAAACTTTACCTGGTGCAAATTATAATGTGTAACATAATTTTTGTTCTTCAAATATATTTTATTTATATGATTGGAAAATATATGAACATATCATTTAGACAAAATATATATTATATCGCAAAAAAACTAAGTTTGTGATAAAACTTCTATCGAAATATATATAAGAATAAACTTGTGACAACGGTGTATTTAATTTATCTTATCTAGAATATTATATCATAAAATTTATACAAGATATGGAAAATGATAAACTAAATAAAAACAGTAAAAGAAAAAGGGAATGCAATACCATCACACAACAAAATGGCAATCTTGAATAAAAAAGATAATTTTTAAATATTAATCAAATATTGCATTGGCTAATCTTTCTACGAAGACAAATGTAAGCCAACAAACGATACCCCAGACCCATTCCAAGCAGCATCCAGACTTCATACCACCCTCCTTTTAAGTTTACGGTGTCAAATGATGGTGAACTCTGTAACGGCCGGCATCCGCCTATGCTTTCACACTCGTATAACTCGTCACCTGAGTACTGAACTTTTAGTAGCAGCCTGAACCCGTGGTACATGAACGACAAATACTTTAACCATTGCATAAATTCAGGTATATGCTGCAATAAAGATCAACAAATATAAGCCATTTGTGCAGGCTGCAATTCCAAATCAATTCGGTTAAGGTTTTTTTTTTTAACAGCACCCTGCAGGATTTACACCTACAACCATTTGATTTGATTAAGTAAATACCTGCACATAGTAGCCTCCAGTAAGAAGAAACATCATTAGTATTAATGAAGCAAACATGCCAGCCCTTCTAATGCTCATCACTGCAGCTCCAAACATTTCACCTGCACCCTATTGAGATGGAAAACCAAGACCCTTAGTTTATTTCTTAAATGTTTGAAAATGGATGATTTTAGACTTACTTGACTGGTTATGGCTATCAACAAGATCACAGACAATGTCATCAAGAAGCATTGTATGGTTTTCTTGAATCCAACCATGAAATATAGAATGGACATGAAAACAGTTGGGTAAGTAATGTGTGCAATCATGTCACACAACGTGCTGCACACATAGTAAGCACTTAGCCTGTACATATCGGCTTTTCTTTCTTTAACAAGAAAAAATTTCTCGAATGGGAACACGTATACGGCTCCAAATATTGATGAAGATGTCCAGAAGATACAAACGTAGAACAACAAGCCAATCTGCATGGTTACACAAATTAAAACAATAACGTACAAAAGTTTGTTACTATTCCAACACCTCCCATAAAATTCAAAAGAAATTCTGACTTTTTAACTGTTCAACCTGTTCGAAAACAGACATTTGAGAAGTTTGAAAAAGTCAAACAGCCATTCAGTATAGTTTTAAACGGTCGTTTAGCCTGGTGTGAGATTAGATTAATTAGGGTTGTCATGAGAACAACACCACCCTAACAAAATTAAAATATGGCTTCTATAAACGAAGGATGGTTTACACTATAGGTGTCAAAACAGTCAAGTCATATGGGTTGCATGATCAGTTAATTTTTTCCTGAAAATATACTTTTTTAACTAACTAGCATGTGAAATATGATTATAAGAATTAGATTATCTCCATAGTAATCTACTTTCTTGAATAAAAAATATAGAAGGTTTTAGCAGTTGGACAAATTTGAGTTTTTTCTGCTAATTTTTTTTATTTTACCTTTTCAAAAAAAAAAAATACTAAATCGACCCATTTGACTAATAAATGGGTCGAATGAGTAAAATCTTACCTGATCTCTAAGGTGAGCCTCGTTAGCGTAGTTTGATTTCCACCATAATAGGCCTAACAAGACTGCAACTCCAAGAGACTGAATTATTCTTAGCATATCAAAGTAATCTCTCCATCTTTCTCTATAAGTTCTCTTAAACAATATCAAAAACTGGTCCCACCAACTTATTGTCCAATCTTTTTTCACTTGAATTGCTAATCTAAGATGTTCTGGGGCCTTTCCAATTTGTAGATTTGCTTCTTTTTCTTTGCTTTCCAGTTCAATCTTATACTTGTGTTGAACATACTACTTGCATAGGATACACAACAAAATTATTCTAAAGTTTGACAACATTATTAAAAATGAGAGGATAAAAGAGGTTTTTACCTTGATGACAGCTCTTTCATATTCACAAGTGCCTTTGGGAGTCACAATATCATCAGGTGCAGTTATGTCATTTACTTGACCCGTTGCTAAATCTAGCAGAAACTCTGCTGGATTCATGGCTATGTCAGGGATGAACCTCATAGACCTGAAATAACTCATTGATTCTCTTGCCTTTCCATAATACATCGGGTGGCCTTCAGATATCAGTAAGATCTTATCAAACATATGAAACACTTTACTTGATGGTTGGTGGATTGTTGTGATGATTGTCCTACCGGCCTAAATAATAAAAAAAGTACAATCAATCATACTCAGAAAATCACTCGTAGCATGACTATGTTAAGGGTGGGATGCAGATTATCTTTATTCCTAGAGAAAGAAAGACTGTTGTCAGTTGATAAAAAAAAAAAAAAAAAACACCATTAAAAAAATTCTATCCAATTCCCATGGGTTTTTGGATGTCGGGTTTGGACAAGATTTCGAATAATCAAACATAATCAGCTGTAGATAAACTGACTATTGGCTGAGTGTTTTACAAATTACAATGACTTGTATATGATAAAAAAAACATCCTAATTTAATTAGAGGATGTGCTCAAGGGGTAAAACTTTTAGATTACCTTAGCGTTTTCTCTTAGTATCTGAATAAGTTTGTCAGCTGATGTTGAATCAAGGCCTGAAGTTGGTTCATCAAGCAACAACAATGAAGGATCAACTAGAATCTCATATCCAATGCTGGTCCTTTTTCGTTCTCCCCCTGATATTCCACTTATAAACCCCCCACCTACTCGTGTTTTTCGACATCTTTTTGTGTTTTAAAACGATAAAAATATCGAATTAGTAAGAGTAAACATTATATAAAATATTATTTTTCTGTGCAAGGATTATAAACCAACCTTTCAAGACCTAGTTCCTTTAGAATGACATCAACTCTTTCATATTTCTGTGTTTGACTCATGCTGCCCGGAAGTCTTAAAAATGCAGCAAAAATCAAAGTTTCCTCAACTGTTAATTGTGGGTATAGCACATCATCTTGTGTAACAAATCCTATCCTGCACATTAGCAAAATAAAACACAACTTAGTAATATTTTATACCAACTGCTACGAGTAAAATTTACTGGGTGGGACTAAATTGGCGAGTTTCAAACGCATACCTTCTTTTGAGAATTGGACTGTATGGAACATCATTATATGTGACGGTTCCCTTAACGTTATCTCTTAACCTTCCCCCAATGACTTTCAGCAGTGTCGTTTTTCCACTACCCGAAGGACCCATTAAAGCAAGGATCTCACCCGGGCCAATGCTTCCAGTTATGCCTTTCAAAATCTGCTTATAGTTGTCTTGTTCACATTGCGGCTGTGAAACCACCTTCGACATAACCGCTTTCACTGGATTCCCAGGTGTTGCTTTGCTCATTTTCACCTTAAACTCTATGTCTTCAAACTGCATAAAAAAAAAAAGTAACTTTGTATCAACAAATTACACGTGCATATGTTACTTGAATTCATTGAGGCATATATATCATCAAACACCTTGAGGAAAATGGGAAGCGGCCGATCTTTTATAGAGCATAAGGGATCATCTGGAATATCAATCTGAGAGCTTGACCTGTTTATATGGTAAGTTGGAGCATCTAAGTCAAAGTTATGAACAAAGCCGTTGTTGCCTGTGATCTGCATTGCACCCATTGGTGGAGGAGATGAAGTCGACAAGTCCTCGATTTCATCTTGGCTCCTCGAATCCATCATGAAGGCGATTCGATCATACAATTATATTTAGTGTTGTTTAATGTTGTTTTTTTACATCTAAATTGTTGCAACTAAAACATACCAAGATCAAACCTATATAGTCTCTTTGATTCTATGTTGAACAACATTTTATATTCGAAATGAGTCGCGAATTTGTTGTTGTAAGTTGTAACACACCCTTGGTGCCATAATCTGACCAACTACTCTATGTTCAACATGTCAAGAACATGATGTTGTAAGAACTTGCATACTCAACCTATTTCATAAAATACAAATATATGATTTTTAAATACCAATTGTCATAGATGAATTTCAAATTCACTTTAACTGCTTTTCTAAACTCATCTTGATGAATTTCATTGGTAGTTTTTGTTTCTGTTTACAACTACAATTAAAGATGATACAATTGTTAGGACATATGTAAGGGGGCGTGAGAGGTTATGTGGCATCTTGTCACACTTGAAATATCGTGTCGCCCTCAAGTGAGCAGGAGCGTGAGAGGGTGAAGGGAGTCGTGAGAGGGTGAAGGGAGTCAAGGCAGTGGCGAAGCTTGACCATAATTCCAGGGGGGCGAAATAAAGGTTTTTAAGAAATTTTACACTACGTATATGGTAATTTACACTACTACACGAAAAAACAAAGGGGGCATTATGCCCATGAGTCAAGGGACCAGGGTCACGAGCGTGTAGGCTCAAAAGTGTTTTTTTTAAGGGAAAATGTTATAAAAACATAATCAATTTTTGATTTTGTTCCAATTAAATCACTGGAACTTTGTTTTGTTTCAATTAGGTAACTTAAGTTTGATTTATGTTCTAATACTAGATAAAAAAACCTGGATAACAGGTAATCTTGATTTGTTTAGGCTTTATAAGTGAATTTTTAGATGATTTTAGGATCCGTTTGAAAGTTTTAGACGTATTTTAGTCTCATTTGGGCATTTTTTAACTAAATACTTTTAAATTTTTTTAAAAAATTCACAAATTTTTAATTTTTTAAAAATTTTTGCAATTTTAAAAATATTTTGAGATATTTTTTTTTCCCAAAATCTATATTATTTTCATGTTATCATACAACAAAAATAAAAAATGAAAATAAAAAAATTATGGTTACAAGTTATATAAGTCACGTATCTAAGATTGAAACATAAAAATAAACTTAAGTTATCATATTAAAACAAAACAAAGTTTGAGTGACTATATTAGAACAAAATTAAAACTTGGTTACGTTATTTTCATGTTATCATCCAATTATATTATTTATAGTCATCCTTCTATTTTTAATCATCATCACTGATTATTATACACATTTTTTTTCTCACTCACAAATCCACGTGGTGAGGTGATGCCTACATGACAACACTTTTTCGTTACCTTCACTAACCATTACGTCATTTTTTTGGCTCATCTTACTAATTCTTGTGACACTTATGTGGCAACAATTTTTCATCAGTTTGACACTACAGGATGAATCTTGTTACCTCGTACTAGTCAAATTCATGAGTTTTCCGTATGACTCTATGAGTGTCAAGAATCCCATTTTAAATACGAAGGAGAATTCTTCAAATTACATAATTATAATAATTTAAACGTGACTAATACTATAAAAATTTGAACTTAATCTCATATTCACTACAGTAGTATGTATCTTGTTACACCTCACTTCATTTAAGTTTTCATATCATCCCTACTGTTTATGTAATTAGATAGAAACTTATCTTCACGTATGATTAAAGTTGAGTGAATTAATCAAGGAAAATTTTTATGCTGGATGATGTTTTCTTTTCTAATAATTTAATGACATCTTAACTCTCAAGTTCCCAATTCAATTTTATTTCTTAGATAATTCTCATTTTCTAAGAAACTAGTTGGACACACTTGTCAGTGCGTCAGCATTGTTGAGACGGTGGCGGCAAAATCCTGAATATAAAACCTCTTTAAAATACGGCTATCACTCAGCCGTAAAATCTTAAAGTGTCTCTTTCGTAAAAGCAGGTGTCACTCCACTGTAAAATCCCAAAAGTGTGTTCCATCATAAAGAACGTGAAGAAGCTCTAACACAAATGCAGTCGTAACAACGAACATAACACTAGTAAAAGAGAAATTTAAAACTAAAATAATTAAAAAAAACAACAAAAGAAATGACATTAAAAGACAAAAAAAAAATTATAATTCATCCTCATGATAAATATGATAAATGTAATAGGCTATAACATGTCAAATGGCTCAACCATATATATCTAATATAATAAATCAAAATAATTTTGTGCACATGTACTCTTGTGGTGCAATATTTTTCCAGCCAAATTATTTCCATTCTTAAGTAAGGTAATATTAATCAATTCTTTATAATTGATTCATTAAATTTTATCAATGATTTTCCTTTTTTATCATCAATTCAAATTAATGATTATGCGTTTCATTTTTATTTGGTTGAGCCCGTGTAGTAAACGGGCGACTAACCTAGTGAATAATATACAACAAAAACATGTTGATCATGTGGAAATCACTAACTCAATTTACAGTCTTGGACAAACTATTTTCTAAAATTATAAATCACTAACTTGATTTGTTGACCTAAATCTATATTATTTACTATCATATACTCTAACATCCTAAACTATAATATATTAATTATAATATTTCTTATACACACTACACTGAAACAAAAGTCGTCGCAATAGACCTAGAAAATCGTCGTTGTACGCTATAGCGATGACATGTCGTCACCACAATGCCGTCTCTATAGGTTAGTCGCTATTGCCAAGACAAACGAGTTTCATTTTAAAACGAAATTACACGACCCAGTTCTTATTATTCGTTTATAAGTTGAGTTGAAAAATGATCCAAGAATGCATTCGCTGATTGCAAACGCGGTATGCGTAGATGTTGCAGATGATTAATCAATTTCTTTTGATAAAGTTGTGACTTTATCCTTGTTAGTGCTATCTATAATGATATCTGAATCAAAAACTTGCAGTTAGTATTTTTGTTTCTCTCCTATTTTGTAAAAAAGGAAACTCAGGTAAGTGCTTTTTTATAAACATATGTATAAAAAGAACATATTTCATTTAGCTCCTTGATGCCTATCATAACTAATTGTCATTGTTCAGGTCGTCGCTATAGACTTCTGGCACCTTTTTATTTTTTATTTTTGATTTATTTTTTTCATTAACTAAAAAAAATAAAAAAAAATCTTGGAAATTATCTATAGCGACGACAGCTAGTCGCTATAAATGATGGTCAGAAAGTCAAAGATTCATGTATAGCGACGATAAGTCGTCGCTATAGCTCAAAGTCAAAAGGTCAAAGATTCATGTATAACAATGATAAGTCGTCGCTATTGCCCTATTTAATTTTTTCAATTTTTTCTTTTCTTGATTTTCCAGTTTTTAACCTGTTTAAACCAATACCAGCTGCTGCACAATAACACTTTATAGTTTCAAACATCAAAATACATTCACACATTCATAATTTTACATCCGAACCTAAAAGTTATCAAATTGTTTAACAAAACAACCAAACATAACAAGTTTAAGTAATTGTTTACCAACCATAAAACCAACCGAGCATAACAAAGTTATAATTGTTTTAAAGTCCAACAACTTCATCTAATCACTTTCATCATCTTCATCTTCATCTTCATCTTAATCTTGATCTTGATTTTGTTCAAATCCGGGATAATAAAAAGAGCTAGAGCCTTGGCCTCCTTGCATTGACATTAGCTTGTTGATTTGTTGTTGCATCATCTCGTTGATGCGTTGTTGCTCCGCCCAACGAGCATTGGCTTTAGCTAGTTGTTGTTGAAGCTCGTTTGCTGCTGGTGCATACATGTGTGGAGGTAAATCTGGGGTTACACTTTTAACTGTTCTACCAACGCCCCTTACATGCCCACGTCGCTGACCTAGTGAGCACTCTATCACTTCTACTTCATCCACCGGCGTGTCATCGCCACAGGATGCTGATTTCGCTTTGTTCAATTCGTCAGTAATATTATCCTACATTAATAACACAAGTCAAACATATGTTAAATGTTTTACAAAAATCCGTCAGCATAACTACTGTAAAATGGTTACCCAAAATGTATAATAAATGGCAACAAATTCTAATTCAAAAACAAATCTCAATTTTATCAACAATCCCCAAGTCTATCAAGAATTCCCAATTCAATCAACAAATATCTTACAATTCATAATCACCTAAGGTCCTATATATCAAAGGGCAACTTTCAAATAAAGTTTAAATGAGTAAAACATAATACTAGTGAACATCTATTATTTACCCAATGTTGCTCGGCTAATTCATTGTACCATATCTCTCCAACCTTCTACATGTTGAGCCACACCACCTTCCTTGACCTTTAAACAATAAAAAATATTATTATTAAGATATCAAATAAGAATTAATACACCTTTTGATAACACTAAATTATAACCTTATCATAGCGTCTCTGAGCATATGATTGGGTCCCGTGATAACTTCCATACAACTATTTAGATCAGTTTGTTGTATTCTTTAAAGATCTGTTCTTATATGTAGAAGTTGTAAACAAGCCATCAATAACCTGGACCCATGATTCCGGGTCCATGCCCTTAGGAGGATTATGATTTGCTCTTTCTGTGTTTTCATATCCTCTGTCACACCCCGAGCCGGCGGGCCGGATCGAATGTCCCATAGGGCGGAAAGGTCTTGAGGTGCGATATCGGGTGATAATCGGAGTTATCAGATTGTTACAATTGCACATGATAATAAATGAGAAAACACTAATGAAATAGAATTACAAAGTTAAATTACATCAGTATCGTTCATAATTTAACAATGTAGATCTACTAATCAACATCATAATTCATGTATCTTGTATATGCACAAGATATACAAAAGAATTTTGTATAATGATGATAAAAAATATGCATGTCCAAAAATACTAGGTCCTCTATCTAGGTGCTCTAGTAAATAGCACGAACTTCCTAGTTAACCTGTTCATCACGTGAGAAGGCATGCAAAAAATCAAGTCAACACATGGTTGGTGAGTTCATATAATTTTGTTATTTAAAATGAATTTGAACAAACCTGACCGGATGACAACCTTAACCTCACCAACAACCACCTATGTTATCCAGTCAAGTATGCTTATATATAGGGCATACGTAGGGTCACGCTTACCGCCAGCCCACCACATACCGAACCACATAACATATTGTTGTCAATGATAATGAAGCGTTTCACCCTCAACCATCATCACACTTGTTTCGTTAGTTTCTCACCATGCTTGTTCCGTTAGATTCGTCAAAACACTTGATTCGTTAGTTTCATCAACACACACAACAACACCATAGCAAATGTGGAAAAATGTGAAAGTTTTTAATTTGAAATGCTTAAATAAATTAATAAATAAACATTTAAATTAAAAGGTAAGTCCTAATGATTGGGCCTTGGTCAAACTCGAGTAGACTAGTCTGTTAATAAAAGGTTCTTAGAGGTTAGGGGATTCTGTAAATATCATCAAACATATGACCTACAAATAAAACGGTCTAGCTAGGACTTCTTGAAATGTAGGGTTTTTGTTTCGTACTTGTTTCGTCCTTTGTTTCGTATAGTTTCGTTGGCATATGCTATCTTTGATATTTCCCAGATTTTCCCCTGAAAATGATTTATTGATTCGTCTAGTTTCGTTGCAAGATGTACTTGATTCGTTGATCATTGAATACTAGATTCGTTGAACAAATGTACTCTTGATTCATTGATCATCGAACACTTGGTTCGTTGAACATCGAATATTAGTTTCATAAAAATTGTTTCGTTTGATTCGTTGAACTCACGCACTTGTTACGTCAAAATAGTTTCGTTTGATTCGTTGAACACACGCACTTGTTATGTCAAAATAGTTTCGTTTTATTCGTTGAACACACGCACTTGTTACGTCAAAATAGTTTTGTTTGATTCGTTGAACACACGCACTTGTTTTGTCAAAATAGTTTCGTTTGATTCGTTGAAATGTTTAGTTTAACTCAAATATCCACCTATGTTATAAGTTGATAAGCTTAGTAAAACCTGTATAAAAATTTACCTAGATATAATCTAGGATATTATTTATACATACAAAATATATGAAATTTAAAAGCATTTAAGTAAAATTTAATCCAAAGAAAATAATTTACGCATGCTTCTCAGCCTCGCGTTTTAAAACAAAATTTTTAGAAAAAGGACAATGAACTCACATGTGTTGCTATGCAATTGAATCATGAAAGATATGCGCGCTCATTAATTGTAGCCTATGTATCTTCAACACCTAAGTTTTTAATTATGATTCGATTATAGTAAGTATCTAGATTTGACGTATATAGGGTTTTGGGTCGCGATGTGCAACTATGTGTCCTATAACTTTGCTAGTGTGTTACTTTGATTTTCTCTAAGTATTCTAAGCTGGCATACACTTATCCCTTAATTGCTTTAGATTTAGCCTTATTTACATAAGGTTTAAGACATTCAAAGACATGATTATCTAAATAAATCATCATTTACTAAAACCTTTAAATTACCTTATAATACTTTAATAAAACAAGTTATGATGCTCTTTATAAAACTATGGTTATATGTTATAAATCATTGCATTTTAATAAAAGTCTATTTATTTTATGAAAATATAAATTAAACATCTTAGAACTTAAGCTAATATAATCAGATTAACTTCAAGTCCTTAGATAGTTCTTTGTTACGCACATTGATTCTTGTTCACTCTTGAGTTGGTTACCAACTAAAGTCATTCAATTTGAATATCCTTAGTTAATCAACCCTGAACTGAATTTGCTAAGTGCTGGGCATAGGCACATAAGGCCAGCACACCCCATACTTAGTTGTTTCTTTAAATCCCCATTGATCTCACTTAGTGCTTCTAGTTCTTAGTAATTCATAGTTACTTATCATGTCATTAACCCAATATGGACGATCCCACAATCTTAGTCTAGGGTTGTTCTTTGAAATTTTTGAGCGAATAAGGCTGTGATACGAATGAGTGTCATTCATACGAATGAAGCCTCTAGTTACTGGGCGACTGAACTTGTTGCACGAATGAGTATCATTTGCTCACTTAGTTGTACGAATGGGACTTCACGAATGGATCAGTCGTCTGACCATTCATTCGTTCTTAAAAGATTATACAAATGAGGAGTTCATTCGTCCAAAAAGTCAATCGTGCGGTTCCATTTGCCCGGTGATTCCTTCAGTTTCCCAATTCATACGAATGAGATTGTTCATTCGCTCATGGAGCCATTCGTGCGGCTCCATTCGCCTGAACCGCATCAGATGGTGCTCATTCGCACGTTCTGTGGCCGAGGTGTTCTTGCTGCCTTTTTCGAAATCGTGGGCATATTAAGGTATTCCACGTGTTCCTACACCCTCCTAGAATGATTTCGTGCAATCCCTAAGGGCTTTAATGGGTCGAAACCGGCTGGGAAGTGCCGATTTCCATATTTGAAGAAAACCCTAAAAACCGTGGTTTGAGCTCGATTTTACCTCGATTTTGACGGTTTCAAGCTCGATCTCTTTGTACTTTCACGATCTACACGTTGTTGTGGTTGTTTTGACACCAAAATCACTTGATTTGGTAAAGAATCGAAGGGTTTTGTTGAAATTCTAGAGAGAGTAGAGAGAGAAATGGACGGTTTAGAGAGAGAGAGAGAGTGGGGTTGGTGAATGTGAGTAAATGACAGTTAATGTTATTCTTAACCTTTTTAACATTCGGGTATGTTCGGGTTCGTTCGGTGTCACTCGTTTTTGGTTTCGGGCGTCGTTTTTCGTTGTTTTCATAATATTACGTAACTTAATAAAGATAGAAGTTTTTAAACTTTTTAAATGGTAATTCCTAATAAATTAACTAAATATCTTTTATTTATTTTTAACTGTCATTTACAAATCTGAAAATTCCCTTACATGGTGAAACTTTCAACATTACTCGGTCACCTATTTGGAATTCTAGAGGTCTACGACGATTATCAGCATAACTCTTTTGACGATCGCGAGCAGCTTTAATTCATTCTTTAATAAGTGCGATCTTATCAGTAGTTTGTTGAATGAATTATGGGCCTATGATCTAACTTTCACCTACCTCTGACCAACAGATAGATGATCTACACTTGTGTCCATAAAGTGGCTCGAATGGAGCTTATTGAATACTAGTATGGTAGCTGTTATTATATGAAAATTCCGCAAGTGGAAGATGAATACCCCAGCTACCTCCAAAATCAATCACACAGCTTCTGAGCATGTCTTCAAGAGTCTAATTCGTTCGTTTAGTTTGCCCGTCCTTTTTTGGATGATAAGATGTGCTCATATTGATTTGTGTGCCCAGAGCATTCTGGAGAGTTTGCCAAAATCGCGACATAAATCGTCTATCTCTATCAGAAATGATAGAGATGGGTACTCCATGTCGAGATACAATCTCATTAACATAGAACTTAGCGAGTCGATCCATGGAATAATCTTCTCGGATGGGTAAGAAATGCGCATATTTAGTAAGGCGATCAACGATAACCCATATAGAGTCATGATTACATGATGTTCTGGGTAATTTAGTAATGAAATACATACAAATCTGATCCCATTTCCACATGGGAATCTCAGGTTAATGTAGTAACCCAGAAGGTCGTTGATGTTCAGCCTTAACTTTGAGACATGTTAAGCATCGATCCACGTATTTGGCTATGTGTTTCTTCATTCCAGGCCACCAATAAAAATCTCTAAGATCTTTATACATTTTATTGGCTCAAGGATGATTTGAATACTTGGATTTGTGCGCCTCATGCAAGATGATTGTTTTAGAGTTACTGAATAACGGAATCCAAATTCGGCTTTTGAAATATAACACTCTGTCAGTCTTGGTTTCAAGTTGCTTGTCTAATCCTCTTAGTTCCTCAGCATGGTAGTTCGTTTCTTGTAAAGCTTGTCGCTGAGCTTTTCTAATTTAAGGAATTAGACTGGTTTGAATAATCATCCCTAACGCTTTCACACATAGAGTTTTGACTCGTTCTTTGCGACTCAAGGCATCGGCTATGACATTTGCTTTACCTGGGTGATAACGAATTTCACAGTCATAGTCGTTTAGAAGTTCTACCCACCTCCTTTGTCGTATGTTCAACATTTTCTGATCTAGAATGTGTTGAAGACTTTTGTGATCAGTGTATACGATCCACTTGGTTCCGTATAGATAGTGTCTCCAAATCTTGAGTGCAAACACCACTGCACCGAGTTCTAGATCATGAGTGGTATAATTCTTCACGTGTATTTTCAGCTGTCGAGAAGCGTAAGCAATCACCTTATCGTTCTGCATTAAAACACACCCTAAACCTTGACGAGGAGCATCACAGTACACTGTGAAATTATCAGTACCTTCCAGTAATGCCAAGATAGGTGCGTTGCAGATTTTATGTTTCAATAGTTGGAATGCCTCCTCCTGTTGGGAACCCTATATAAACAGTTGATTTTTCTATGTCAATGTGGTTAGTGGCAGGGCTATTTTCGAAAAGTTCTTGATAAATCGACGATAATAACCTACCAGTCCTAAGAATTGACGTATTTTAGTTGGGGTTCGTGGTGTTTCCCATTGTTTCACAGCTTTAATCTTACTGGGATCCACTTGAATACTGTTCTCATTCACTACATGCCCCAGAAATTGAACTTCTTGTAACCAAAACTCAAACTTTGAAAATTTAGCATATAGTTTCTCTCGTGCCAAAAGTTCTAAAATCAGTTTCAAGTGTTGAGCATGTTCCTGTTGGTTTCGAGAATAGATAAGAATGTCATCAATGAACACAATCACAAACTTATCCAAATAAGGCCTACATTCTCGATTCATTAGATCCATGAAAACTGCTGGTGCATTTGTTAATCCAAACGACATTACTAGAAATTCGTAATGTCCGTATCGAGTTCGGAAAGCAGTTTTAGGAACATCATCATCATGAATTAGTAACTGATGATATCCGGATCTTAAATCGATTTTTGAAAAATAAGTAGCACCTTGTAGTTGATGAAACAGATCATCTATTTGTGGCAATGGATAACGGTTTTTGATTGTCAATTTATTGAGTTCCCTGTAGTCAATACACATCCTGAACGAACCATCCTTCTTTTTGATAACAGTTCATGCAGTTGACCTGAAAGCTCTTGCATCTCTAAGGGTGCTAAATGATAAGGAGCTTTAGCTACAGGTGCTGCTCTTGGAATCAGGTCAATTCGAAATTCAACTTGTCTCACTTGGGGTAATCCTGATATATCCTTAGGAAAAACTTCAGGATAGTCTTTGACTACTGAAATATCTTTGATACGTTTTTGTGAAGAACAGTTCTCAATTACATGTGCTAGAAAGGCTAGACAACCTTTCTGTAAGCATTTTTGAGTTTGCATACAAGATATAATACCAAGTTTTCTACCAGCATGTTCTCCTTGAACTATTAGTGTATTACCATTAGGTAATGGGATACAGATCACCTTTTTTTGACACACAACTTCCGCTTGGTTATTAGAAAGCCATTCCATACCGACAATGACATCAAAGCTTCCAAGCTCAATAGAAAGTAAATTGATATTAAAAAGGTGATCATTTAGATTCAAGGAACATCCTTGAATAACACTATTAGTTTTGATTAACTTGCCATTAGCAAGTTCAATGACATAAGGAGTTTCTAGATCTACTATAGGTAATGAGAGTAATGATGCAAATTCAGGAGAGATAAAACTCTTATCTGCCCCTGTATCAAACAGAAATGATGCGTATAGATTATTAAAAAGAAACGTACCGGTGACAATGCTCGCATCATGTCTCGCCTCGGTTGCACCAATCTGAAAAGCTCTTCCCCTAGCTTCATTCCCTTGATTGGTTTTATTGTGGTTCGGACAATTTCTCATGAAATGGTCAGGGCTTCCACACTTGAAGCATGACCGGTTTGTTTGAGTGGTTTGTCGTGGTGCTTGATTTGGTTGACGAGCAGGCAAGTTACAATATCTGGTGTAGTGTCCCACTCTATTACAGTTCGCACAAACAGGACAC
This sequence comes from Mikania micrantha, assembly GCA_009363875.1. Taxonomy (NCBI): domain Eukaryota; kingdom Viridiplantae; phylum Streptophyta; class Magnoliopsida; order Asterales; family Asteraceae; genus Mikania; species Mikania micrantha. The sequence goes on from CM018688.1 coordinate 30,468,265, forward strand.
GGTCCTGTATGATGATATGGACTCTTATTGCATTTAGGCACCTGCCCGGTATAAGTTTTCCTCTCAGGAATGACCACACCATAATTTTTCACATTTGATTTGCTCTGGCTAGTCTCAGCCGGAGCTTTAGTTTTGGTTTTGCCAAACCACTTTCGTTTGGTACCTTTTGACACACGCGAGGTACCGACATCACTACGGCCCACCACCGTCTGAGTTTTTGTGGACCAAGTGCCACTCCTTATCGCCTCATCGGTAAGCTTAGTGGTCAACAAGATTGTACGTTTAAGAGTGGTAGCTTCATATGCAGTCACCATTCCCCGAATCTGGGGAACCAAACCTTTGATATACTTCTCAATTAAGGCTGCTTCCGTAGGTAACATATTGGGAAGTAGACAATTAAGTTCATGAAAACGATCGGTATAAGCTAAACAATCAGCACCGACCATAGAATGATTCCGGAATCCCTCCTGGAGTTTTTGGATTTCAGTGATTGGGCAGTACTCTGACATAATCAGAGTTTTGAAATCGTTCCAGTCGATCGAGTCGACTGTAACTGAACCCAAAGTTTTTGCCTGGGTATTCCACCAAGTTAAAGCCGAGTCTTTCAGAGAACAAGTAGCATAAGACCCCTTATGCTCCGCCAAACATTGGCTGATCTTGAGTTTAGTTTCCATTTCCTCAATCCACTTTAGGAGTCCAGCCGCTCCTTCTTTACCCGTGAAAGTAGGATGGTTGCAACAAGCAAAGTACTTGTACGTACATCCTTGCTGTGGTGGATCAGGAACAATTGTTTTCGTTGTTGCTGTACCGGTGGTATGATGTGTTTTTGTATGACCTCTGGTAGCGTTATGTGTAACATCCCAAATTTTCTAATACAAGTCACTTAAATGTACAAATGGGTAACGAATAATAATCTTGAAGGAAAATAGACGAAAAATAACCAAAGCGGGGCTTACAGATCGTGTACTCGAAATGGGGGAGATTTCGAGTACACCATATTTCGTGTACATGAGTTTTCGAATACAGGGACCCTCCCTATAAATACCGGTGCCTTGGGAATGGTGCGAACCTTTGGCTGGAAGCACATTCTCCCGAGTACACGAAGTAGAGTCCCGGAACTTCAAGGATCGAGCTTTTAATCGACCAAACGGAAGAGGAAATGCACAAGGATCTACAGGACTGCTCATCTACCTTCAAGTAAGTGATTCAAACTGAAAAGTTAGGATTTTTGTACAAAAGTTAGGATGGACATACAAAAGGGAACTTATGCATAAAGCTCACACCTTTATGCATAAAGTTCGGAACTTTGAGGTTCCAGAATGTAGGTAACACCCTAAGAAACCTAGAACTAGCTCCCCAAAGCCTTAGATGAAATTCTGAGATGTTTAATGACGAAAGTGATGAGTACACGAAACCCTGCACAAAGGGTACTCGAAATCATAATTAGAATTTCGAGTACAAGGCCATTTCGAGTACAAAGACTATTTCGAATAATGAAAGGGTATTTCGAATACACAGAATATTTCGAGTACACTGGTTATTTCGAATACACAGGCTATTTCGAGTACACTGGTTAATTCGAATACAGATGATGGTTTCGAGTACCAGCTATTTCGTGAACTATGGGATTTCGTGTACATGGGAACTTAATGCATTCCAAGGGTTTTGAATACTTAGCTAAGTTTCGAGGACTTGGATTCCTTAAGGGGGAACTAGTTGACTGTGAGGACTTAGAATATATCCTAAGTCTAAGAATGGTATGTGATGAGACGATATACTGATGTAGGTTCCCAGGTCTTGACTAAGGAGTTCGGTTAAGAAGACAAGGAGCCATTATCAGGTGAGTTCTAGATGCCCTGTTTCACATTAAATGTTTTGGGCTGGCATACATGCTTACTGTTATGTGATAAGGTTATATGTTTATGTTATGATGATGCATGTTATGCCATGATTATGTATGCATTATGTATGATGATTTGTGCATGTAATATGCTAAGTAGGATGAACTTATGATGAACATATGATGAATGAGTTATGAAGACATAACATGATGACGACTGTATGATGACATGCTACATGATGATAACTATGACAATAGTTAGTAGATGCCAAGATGATGTCCTAGAGGGCTAGGATGAGTATATGATATGTTATTAATGATGCTAGCATGCTATGAAATGTTATGATATGATATGTGCCTTTGTTGTTAGGGCAGAATGCTATGATGATAAGATGCTAGTATGAAAATTTATGAATGCCAGCATGTATGATATGATGATATGATGATAGCATGATATATATTCATTGCTAGAGGGTTATGATGATATGATTAAATGATACTGGCATGACATAATATGATGAGTCCTATGATATTAGGACAAAGTGATGATGCTATGATGCTAAGATACTAGCATGAAATGTTATAATGTTACGATGAATACGATGACTGATGATATGATGCTAGCATGTCTTGTATGATGAAGAATGATGTTCCTATATGTGTTATAGGAAAATGTACGAATGATAGTCAACCACGACTATAACTGGTATGATAGCCAACCACGACTATAACTGGGTATGATAGTCAACCACGACTATAACTGGGTATGATAGTCAACCACGACTATAACTGGGTATGATAGTCAACGACTATAACTGGGTATGATAGTCAACCACGACTATAACTGGGTATGATAGACAACCACGACTATAACTGGGTATGATAGTCAACCACGACTATAACTGGGTATGGAGCCTTGTGCCGGCATAAGCCCACTATTCGTATGGTGACAGTGGAACGTATGATGATGAGGTTAAGGATGTTATGTGCTAAGGTTATGGACTATGTGTATGAAATGATGTTTATGTTAAGTATGTTTAATGTTGTTTTATGAAAACTAGAACTTACCAGCGTAAGCTGACTTGATTTAGCATGTATGTCAGGTTAAGGCTAAGACGAAAGGATGCATGGAGCTCGGGGCATCAAGATAGAGAATCTGATGGTTTTGGCAATTCGATATGTTTTTGATACAGACACTTTAATGTATTCTGTTTATCAAACTATGTTTACTTAGAATATATCCTAAGTCTAAGAATGGTATGTGATGAGACGATATACTGATGTAGGTTCCCAGGTCTTGACTAAGGAGTTCGGTTAAGAAGACAAGGAGCCATTATCAGGTGAGTTCTAGATGCCCTGTTTCACATTAAATGTTTTGGGCTGGCATACATGCTTACTGTTATGTGATAAGGTTATATGTTTATGTTATGATGATGCATGTTATGCCATGATTATGTATGCATTATGTATGATGATTTGTGCATGTAATATGCTAAGTAGGATGAACTTATGATGAACATATGATGAATGAGTTATGAAGACATAACGTGATGACGACTGTATGATGACATGCTACATGATGATAACTATGACAATAGTTAGTATATGCCATGATGATGTCCTAGAGGGCTAGGATGAGTATATGATATGTTGTTAATGATGCTAGCATGCTATGAAATGTTATGATATGATATGTGCCTTTGTTGTTAGGGCAGAATGCTATGATGATAAGATGCTAGTATGAAAAGTTATGAATGCCAGCATGTATGATCTGATGATATGATGATAGCATGATATGTATTCATTGCTAGAGGGTTATGATGATATGACATAATATGATGAGTCCTATGATATTAGGACAAAGTGATGATGCTATGATGGTAAGATACTAGCATGAAATGTTATAATGTTACGATGAATACGATGACTGATGATATGATGCTAGCATGTCATGTATGATGAAGAATGATGTTCCTATACGTGTTATAGGAAAATGTACGAATGATAGTCAACCGGGTATGATAGTCAACCACGACTATAACTGGGTATGATAGCCAACCACGACTATAACTGGGTATGATAGTCAACCACGACTATAACTGGGTATGATAGTCAACAACGACTATAACTGGGTATGATAGTCAACCACGACTATAACTGGGTATGATAGACAACCACGACTATAACTGGGTATGATAGTCAACCACGACTATAACTGGGTATGGAGCCTTGTGCCGGCATAAGTCCACTATTCGTATGGTGACAGTGGAACGTATGATGATGAGGTTAAGGATGTTATGTGCTAAGGTTATGGACTATGTGTATGAAATGATGTTTATGTTAAGTATGTTTAATGTTGTTTTATGAAAACTAGAACTCACCAGCGTAAGCTGACTTGATTTAGCATGTATGTCAGGTTAAGGCTAAGACGAAAGGATGCATGGAGCTCGGGGCATCAAGATAGAGAATCCGATGGTTTTGGCAATTCGATATGTTTTTGATACAGACACTTTAATGTATTCTGTTTATCAAACTATGTTTACATTTCCGCTGCATGATTATGAAAGTTTTTAGTTTAAGAGCTATGTGTTATGATGGAAACCAACCTCTGCGAGGGGCCCGGTTTCGGGGCCTCACATTATGTTTAGTGAGATCATGGTCCCCACCAGAATCCGCAGTGATATGTGGTTGGTGTTATGTCAAAACACCGCAAGCAGATAGTTGTTCTCTCACAATTTGGGCTATCATTGCTTCGTTCAGTTCATATCCACTTGCACCCGCAGGTGGAACCGTGCTCACTTCAGGGTTCACGAGTGGAACTATATTGATTTCTGGATTAACTTGCGGGTCCGGATTTGATTCTACGTTTACAGGTGGATTTGATTCTATTATGGGTTAGTAATATTCCTGACAGCTTTCTTGGCTGGTTGACCTCTTTTCGGAGTCATTGTTCTGCTCACATGCAAACAAACTCAGGTCGGTTCAAGAATATTAAATATATAACCCGTTTGATCACATAAATTCAACCATATTCAGTCATACTGAGAAATCCATGTTGAAATGTGATTATAAAAGATATAGTATAACTACATTAAAAAGATCCAGGTATGTTCTCAGTTCACAGTAACAATACATATGTTTGTAGTTATACTTAGTCCTGCTATCTCAAAATATGTTATAGCATCACACAGCACACAACATCGTGGTACTGATATAGATTTTGATTTGATATATTATCACATAAATTTTTGAGATATAATATTACAGAACTTTAAGATGTGTCACAAAGACAATAAATAGGATACCACACAAGGTATTTTACGATAGTATACCACACAAGGTATTTTACGTGTCACACATACAATAAATACATTGTCACACAGACTCTAGAGGAGATACCACACAAGGTATTTTACGATCGTATACCACACAAGGTATTTTACGATAGTATACCACACAAGGTATTTTACGTTGTCACACAGACACTAGAGGAGATACCACACAAGGTATTTTACGATAGTATACCACACAAGGTATTTTACGTTGTCACACAGACACTAGAGGAGATACCACACAAGGTATTTTACGATAGTATACCACACAAGGTATTTTACGATAGTATACCACACAAGGTATTTTACGTTGTCACACAGACACTAGAGGAGATACCACTCAAGGTATTTTACGATAGTATACCACACAAGTTATTTTACGTTGTCACACAGACAATAGAGGAGATACCACACAAGGTATTTTATGATAGTATACCACACAAAGTATTTTACGTTGTCACACAGACAATAGAGGAGATACCACACAAGGTATTTTACGATAGTATACCACACAAGGCATTTTAGAAAAGTTTGATATACACACACATTTCACGCATCACACACAATACAACAGATACAAGCATATATCCATAAACAAACATTTTATTACCACCACATCAGTTTTTATACAACCATAAAATGTTAGTACAAAGAGTGCTATTCGAGGTATACTAACAACCATCAACCCCACACACGGAATCTACATCACATATCAAAAAGATTCCCATACACTACATACTCTCAACCTATCCGACTAATTGATTGTATCCATAATAGAAGTCCCAAAAATAATCTCCTCCTGAACATACTTGTCGTAAGAAATACGACAAGCATGCAAACATCATGGCCATAGCTGCCATAACTACAGCCAATACTATCATCCAAGTCTCAATACTCACCATCCCAAACCAATCTATGATCTTCCTCACTCTCACTATCCCCGCCCTCAAGACCTCTATCTGCTGCCAGAATGCAGCTATAACCGCCTGTCTCCTCGTCCTCCTGAAACGATCCTCCACAATGACTCTCCAAGCCCAAGTATTGGTGTCCAATGCATTCACCTGCTCCATAAGAGTCAAGTGTGAGGTAAGGATATCTAGTACAGTAGTACAAGTGTCCTCTAAGGTGGCACGCTGCTGCTGCAAATCCTGTCGTGCACCTTGCAGGTCCTGACAGACCTGCTGTAACTGGGCTTGGAGCTCGGCTTGGTGGGAGGATTCTCCCACCTCGAGTATAACAGGAGGCACATCTCTCTGTGCCATCTGATGCCTGCGAGGCAGTCCCGTGGTCTTGCGGGCCTTACCCCACATGCGCCTCAACCCATACCAAATTGGGACTCGCTGAGGGTATGAGCTCTCTCGTCTACCTGCAGAGGCATTCTCAGCATGCAGCTGAGAATGTCCTTGTGAATTTGATGGCGGTGGTGGTGTAACTGGTACATGTGGTGGTGGTGTCTGAGGCACTAAGGGTACCCCTGGGATGCTGCAGATGAAGCCTCTGATGGGTCTGAGCCTGACCCAGAGCTCGAACTAGGAGTATCGTCTAGTATAACATAGGGAAATCGCTGGTAGATATATCGTTCGCTCAGATTGGCCATCACTGTATACACAAAATTTTCAGATCATTACCATGAGATAATATTAAATAATAATATTCACAATAAACATGATATGATATCTCTTCCTATTTCAAAGCAGCTACTCTTCCTTATAGTTATTATTGTTCAGCTTTATTAAATTTTACTAGAACGCACACGTGTTGTTGCAAATTTTAGTTACGCTGGCCACTCATAACTGGAATTCGTGCCACCTGATTATTCTGGCTCAATTCAAAACAAATTTTGTTCGTTAATTAAGTTCGGTGCTCTCTATGTCACTACACGAGCCTATGGTTATAGTCTAGGTCTCTAAGTCCACCAAAATTATATAACCTGTGGCTCTGATACCATCCTGTCACTCCCCCACCTCTCGTCTACCTATTGATGATGTCACTAAGAATGTTGCGGAAGCATAATGGTGATGTCTCAAAGATGAGGTGTGACTTACCTGATCCGGTATCACAACACACAGATTAAATTAAAGTAGATACATTACAAGGTTTCGTCATTACTACCAACATTACAGTTTACTACTAAGTCTATTACACAAACTAACTTATTTAATTACAAATGTTTGAAAGTGCAGCCTCACAACGGTCACTGTCTTCCTGCAAAAATGTTTAAGTTTGAAAGATCAGCACAAAGCTGGTGAGTTCATAAAGTTCAAGTTAAAACATATGATATGACATAATATACAAGTTCTCAAGATATTCAGTTCAAGATAACCATGGGACCCTTTCGGACAATTCTACGTTTTACGAAGATACTACCCGTTGTTAAATATCTTAATGCCTCATTATCTTAATGTCTATCACAAACATTAAGAAGATGTTTCGGAAACAGGTAACAAAAATTCACACCAGGGGAGATGCAAACCTCCCAGTGAATGGGTTGTAAGCCGATAGTACTATCTAGATACAGTTTCGAGGAATGAGGACTTTTGATACTGTGATAAAGATACTAAAAGCAAAATCCCATGAAATCTCACAAGAGTGACATGAAATCACACAGATAACAGTGATACATATCATATGTCCAGAAATAGATTTACAGAAGTACCCCGATGTTAATAAAACATTAAAGATAAAAAGGGTTGTACGAAACTCACCTGAAGTCTAAAGTGTAGTGAAATCACACGCAAACTGATGATAATAGCTAAATTCTACATTAGTTTGTGTTTAATGAGTTCTTTATGTTTTAGCTTACTGATAAGATCTTTCTGAACACACAACATCAATGACATTGTCTTGAAAGTCATCTAACCGATAGTAGGTTTTTAATTGATTAATTTAGTGTCATATCATACAATGTATGATAATGTAGGAATCTATACTGATTTAGGTTCCTAATATAAAGTGGATGATACGTTTGATTAATCAGAATAATCTCAGATAAACCAGATAGTTAATGTTGTTGATTATGGTGCTAAAACAGTTTCTAGATGAATTTATGGCTTAGGAACGAGCAATCCTTGTTATTGATTACCCAAATATCATGAAATATCATAATGTGACATTGGAATAGGTTTAATAACCATGTTTAACATACTAATGTGACTGTTACCATAAACATCATATAATCATTCTAATGAGTATGTTAATGATTGTGATTAGTTTGAAACACTTGGATTTAACCTTGCATTTCAAAGATTAATCAAACTAATCACATACGTTGTCACAATCAAATGGTTTAAACAATTATAATCATAGTTATGGTTTCATGAAAACCGGGCATTACAACGGATCAAAAAAAGGATTTACCCGTTAACACATTGAGTTCTTTGTTTATAATCATTCCTAGCCATCATCTAGGCAATAATCAACAACCCTAACTATACCATTACATTCAAAAACAAGATCTAATCAAGCATTATCAAAGTGGAAGGTTAAAACAAACTGTTACCTAATCAGACGGAGTTTCGACTGCAAAACAAAGATCAGAACTTGTAAACACGATCTCTGGTGCGATCCATGGATTTAGAAGACCTTAAAATTGAGATTTGAGGCTCCAAATTTCATCTCGTAATGAGTTTCTAAAGTTGGAGTTCGAGAAAAATCGAAATGGGTATGAATTGCATGAATTCTGATGTTTTGATCTGATCCACGAAACCGACCCACGTTAGGCGCATCTGTGAGGCCCAGAAACCGGGCACCTCGCAGAGGTTGGTTTTCATCATAACACATAGCTCTTAAACTAAAAACTTTCATAATCATGCAGCGGAAATGTAAACATAGTTTGATAAACAGAAATCAGTAAAGTGTCTGTATCAAAAACAAATCGGATTGCCAAAACCATCGAATTCTCTATCTTGATGCCCCGAGCTCCATAACTTCTTTCGCCTTAGCCTTAACCTGACATACAAGCTAAATCAAGTCAGCTTACGCTGGTGAGTTCTAGTTTTCATAAAACAACATTAAACATACTTAACATAAACCTCATTTCATACACATAGTCCATAACCTTAGCACATAACATCCTTAACATCATCATCATACGTTCCACTGCTACCATACGAGCACTGGGCTTATGCCGGCACAAGGCTCCATACCCAGTTACAGTCGTGGTTGACTATCATACCCAGTTATAGTCGTGGTTGACTATCATACCCAGTTATAGTCGTGGTTGACTATCATACCCAGTTATAGTCGTGGTTGACTATCATACCCAGTTATAGTCGTGGTTGACTATCATACCCAGTTATAGTCGTGGTTGACTATCATACCCAGTTATAGTCGTGGTTGACTATCATACCCAGTTATAGTCGTGGTTGACTCTCATACCTACCCAGCACAAGAACTGGTACATCTTTCATACATATCCTATAACACGTATAGGAACATCGTTCGTTCGTCATACATGATATACTAGCATTATATCATCTTTTATCATAATCATCATAACATTTACTGCTAGCATCATAACATCATTCATTGCAGTCATCATGGCATCTTAGGCATGTCATACTAGCATCGTTTCATCATACCATCATAGCATACTGGCATCATGCACAGTTCATCATAACATACTAGCATCATTATCATATCATAACATCATGTCATCATGCCTACATATCATACTTCCATCCTAGCAACCTAGGACCTTGTCATACTCCTATAACTATTCTCATAGTTATCATCATGAAGCATGTTATCATAAAGTCATCATCATATCATATGCTAGCATTGTTATCATGTCATGTTATTCATTATCGTAACTCATTTATCATGCATTCATCATACTGATCATATTTTCATGCATAGATCATTCTAACACATAAACATGCATACATAGTCAGGCCATATCATCATTCATTCATCATCATCATAAGCACATAACATCGTAACAATAAGCATGTATGCCAGCCCAAAACCTTAAACATAAAATAGGGCGTCTAGAACTCACCTGATAGTAGACTCCTGTTATCCTTAGCCGAACTCCTTAGCTAGGGCCTTAAGGACCTACATCAGTTACGGCGTCTCGTTACATTCCATCACATCACATTCTTAGACTTAGAAATTATTCTAGGTCCTCATAGCCTACTAGTCCCCATTATGAACTCAAGTTCCCGAACCTTAGCTAAGTATCCGAAACACTTGAGGTTCGTTAAACATCCCATACTCGAAACCCATGTACACGAAATTCCTGGAGTTCACGAAATGGCTGGTACTCGAAACCATCATCTGTATTCGAAATAAATTGTGTATTCGAAATAACCTTGTACTCGAAATGGCCATGTACTCAAAATGGCCATGTACTCGAAATGGCCATGTACTCGAAATTCTAGGTATGATTTCGAGTACCCTTTGTGCAGGATTTCGTGTACTCATCACCTTAGTCATTAAACATCTCAGAAATTCATCTAAGGCTTTGGGGAGCTAGTTCTAGGTTCCTCTTGTTGTTATCAACATGCTGGAACCTCAAGGTTCCGAACTTTATGCATAAAGGTGCAAGCTTTATGCACAAGTTCACCTTTCATAAAAATCCTAACTTTTGCATAAAAATCCTAGCTTTTTGATTTAGAACACTTACTTGAAGTTAGGTGATCACCCCTGTAGATTCCCGTGCGTTTCCTCCTTCGTTTGGTCAATCAAAAGCTTGATCCTTGAAGTTTCTTGGTTCCGACTTCGTGTACTCGAGAGAGAGCGTGCTCAGCCAAAGGTTCGCACATATCCCAAGGCACTGGTATTTATAGGGAGGGTCCCTGTATTCGAAATCTCCTGTACACGAAATATGGTGTACTCGAAATCTCCCTCATTTCGAGTACACGATCCCTATGACCCTTATCGATTATTTTTCGTCTGATTTCCCACAAGTTACTTATCCGTTACACATACGTAGGATTCAAATAACTTGTATTAGAAAATTTGGGATGTTACAGCATCGCCTCGCGTGGCCGTTTGGCCTGGGGCGTAGCTCGCGAGAAGCCCTAAATCCCAGATATTTTCTGACCCGCTCGTACCGCCTAGCGAGAGAGGATGAGGCTAGGCGTACCGCTGGACCCTTTGACTTTGACATTTTTGTAATTTTCTTCGTTTTGCGATTCCGGACAATCCGGAACTCCGTTTTGCGCACAGTTTTATCCTATGTTCATCATTTCTCGCATATTATCAACCTGTAATAATTACAATTTCCAAATTAACGTGGATTTCAAGCACGACCAAATGTGCTCACGTAATTGATGATGTAATTCTCAAAAGCAATTGTCACATATCTATCATACATTTATTCGGAATCGTCACTACTATAATGTGTGTCTATTTCATCATCATCATCATCTTCATCATCCTCATATTCATCATCATCTTCTTCTTCATCTTCCTTATCGTATTCTACTTCATCATCATCATCAATGAAAATCTTATCGTCCACATCTTCACCTAAAGGTGCCCTCATAGGTAACAGGCCTAAGTCACAATGAAAAGCTTGAGTTTCTTGCGATACATCCAACTCATCATCAACAACTAAGTTATAATCAGATGATTGGTTGTTGTGTGATATATCCACTTCAATAACCCCACTCATACTTGGATGATCCCAACATTTTCGATGATGAACATCTTCTACAACCCTCCAATTACCGGTTGTTCGAGAAGGATCTTGGAGATAGAATACCTGTTTAGCTTGTGTAGCTAAAATGTATTGCTCGTTAACAAATCACTCACGGCTAACATCAATTGCAATTACATTATTCTTCTTAATAAAGCGTTTACCCGATGTGCTGAACCATTTACAACGAAATACTACAACTGAGTAACCAATTACATAGTTCAACTCTATAATCTTCTCTAGTTGACCATAAAAGTGAGTACCATCTTCTCCTATTGTAAAAACACCACTATTTTGAGTAGTACGACGGACATCACGACTGTGTGCTACAAATCTAACACTGTTGGCTATACAAGCCGCGTACACATATGCATTCAATGGACCATGTGCCAATTACTTTAATTCGTTAGACAAATCCACGTACATAGATGACGACGACATATTTGATATATATCGAAACCATGAGGAGAATCCTATTTTTAGATCACGTCCGGGAAATTCAGATTCAAATTCACTATACAATTAACAAAAATTATTCATTAGTTTACTAAAACAACTAATATGAAAATTAACGAAGTAAACGAATACGCTTACGATTTGTAGTCTTTATTTCATCGCAGTTGTTTAATACAAACCATTCCAATGATTTTCTAACATAGTCAGAAAGTGATATGATTTTCTTATTTGAAATTGGGCGGCGTTGTAATGAAAAAAACATGAAAATGTCTTTTGGGAATGTCAGCATCTGCGTTTCTATCAGGACGGTTGAATTTGGTTTGCATACTTTCAAGATACATAGAACAGAAGGTCAATGCTTCATCTGCAACATAGCCCCCTGCTATTGATCCTTCAGGTTTGGCTTTATTTCTGACATATGCCTTTAGCTTCTGTGTGTATCTTTCAAAGGGATACATCCATCTCATATGCACAGGCCCACCAAGAATAGCCTCTTCAGGCAAATGAATAACCAAATGAACCATCATGTCAAAAAACGCTGGAGGATATATCAACTTCAAATTACATAGTATCTTGATCACATCTTTATGAGCTTTCTCCATGTCTTTCACATCAAGTGATCGTGCACAAATTTTTTGAAACACAGTGCAAAGATCAATGATAGTTGTTAAAACATTTGGGGGCAAACATCCTTGTACACATATTGGCAACAATCGTTACATTAAGATGTGATAATCATGAGACTTCAACCCGATTATATTTGAATTATTAGGAAGCACCTTGTTTTTAAAGTTCGAACCAAAACCATCGGGTAGTCTCACTCCTCTAATAAACTTACAAAAACATTCTCGATCCGTAGGTGAGAAAAAGTAAGGGGCATGTGGTTGGTAAAACTTGTTGTTATTCTTAGTTAGCCATAGATTTTTTCAAATACCCATGTTCTCCAAGTCTTGTCTTGCTTTAGGCGTGTCTTTTGATTTTTCATTCATTAGTGAAGTAAACAAACTTTCACACACATTTTTCTCCACGTGCATAACATCAAGATTGTGTTTTAAAAGAAGAGAAGACCAATAATCTAACTCAAAGAAGATACTTTTTTTGCTCCAATTCAACTCTGATGCAACTCGCTTTCTTTTCACACCTCCATGACTTGGATGTTTACTCGGAACACGAATGGGAATGCTTTGTAATTGTTTTAATATTTTTGCATTACTTAATTGTTTAGGAGGATCTCTGGTCTCCTTTTGTCCATTAAATAAAAATTTTTCCCTTAATTTATGATTCTTAGTCAAAAATCGTCTATGACCAACAAAAGCTATCTTATTAGTTATAGGGCACGAGGGTGTGTCTTTGTTACAAGTGAAACATGCTTTATAACCTTAATCACTCCATCCATCCAAGCTACTACGGGCAGGATAATCATTAATAGTCCACAACGTTTTCAATTCATCCACCAAAGGCCTTAGGAAAACATCAATATCCTTTGCAGGAGATTTAGGGCCAGGAATTAGAAAAGTTACCATGAAAGAAGACTCTTTCATACATAACCAAGGCGGTGTATTGTATGTTGTCAACACCACCGGCCACATACTCTAAGTCTGACTCATGTTACCAAATGGATTAAAGCCATCTGCAGCCAAACCCAAACGGACGTTCCTGGGTTCCTTAGCAAAATTAGGATATCTATTATCAAATTCTTGCCATGCCTTCCCATCAACCGGATGACGCATCATACCATTTATTGAGCGTCCGGTATTATGCCATATCATATCTTTTGCGATGAATCTAGAACTAAACCTTCGTCGAAGACGTGAAGTTAAAGGAAAGTAATGCAATACTTTTTGTGCTACTTTCTTTCCCTTTGTGTTGTTGTCAACCCATCTGCTCTCATTACAAACTGGACAATTTTGCATACGAGAATTCTCTTTCCAGAATAGAGCGCAATCATTAATGCAAGCATGTATAGACTGATATCCTAAACCAATTTTTCTCATTTTCTTCTTAGCTTCATAATGGGAGGCTGAAATCTTATTTTCTATGTATAGACTGATATCCTAAACCAATTTTTCTTAGTTTCTTCTTAGCTTCATAATGGGAGGCTGAAATCTTATTTTCTTTCGGGAATACAACACTTAATAACTCTAAAAGTTATTCAAAGGAACTATCAGTCCATTTATTAATAACTTTAATATGCATTAATTTTTTTAAAAAGTTTAGGGAAGACATCCAATTACAACTAGGATATAGCTCGGTATTAAGCTCCTTAAATAATGCGCCAAATTATGTCTAAACCATCTGCATACTCATTTACATTTTCGCCATATGTATTTTGCTCACCAATGACATCATCAAGTGCATCAAACATCTCATTATTTGTTAGTGGTGGATTATGTGTGTTCGAAGCCCACAGTCTTTCAATCTCTAAAGCATTGGAATATTTCTCACCATGATATACCCATGTTGTATATGACTGTAGAAAACCAAGGTAATGTATGTGGGCAAAAATTGTAGCCAAATTCTGGAGTGATCGATTAGAATTGGCACAACTTTTACACGGGAAATATCCTTTACCTTCACCGTTGACATGGTTCTTTGCAATCTCCATAAACTTATTAAGACTGTTTAAAAAATCTGCACGTCTCTGGTTTCGCAAGTTGATCCAACTTTTATCAATTTCTATGCTAGTTAATCCGAGCTAGCGGTAGCATTTTAATTATAAGAATATACAATTCGAATAACAAAAGAAAAACTTAAGACTAACACATGTACAAAAACATACACATACAACATAACATACATATGCGAATCAACTTTTAAAAACACAAACCTAAACATTCTTATACAATTGAAATTAATCAACACAAACCTAGTTCAATATATACATAGTTATAACAAGTCAACTTTTCAATATATACATTCTTATAACAAGTCAACACATTAAACCCAAACATACAAACCCAAACTTATAAACCCAAACAAATGTATGATCACAACAACTTGTTTCAAATCCAAACTTTAAGTTACCTTAAAAACCAATATGCCAACATAAATATACACATACAAATATCCCAAAATAAACTTACACATAAAAAATATCCCAACATAAACATAAACATACATATACAAATACCTGAACATAAACATACACATACAAACATGGCTAAACATATTCAAAAATACTTATAAACATATTCAAAATACATATTGTAATTCTAATTATATCTCAATTCAAAAATACACATAAACATGGCTAAACATATTCAAAAATACTTATTGTAATTCAAAAAACATCAAACAATCATATATTTTTCTTTCATATAAAGAACCACAAACAAAGATCCCAACATTATACATACCCAAATTCTAACCTTAACTTAACATAAGTTAAACATACATATGACATAAACATAAACTTACACACATACATCAATTTAAATCTTAATTTAGCTCAAGTCATTTAACTTAATGTTTCTAACATATACACATAATTAGTATAAACATATACTAATATCCTTAAATTAACATAAGTTGCATATTGTAATTCTAATTATATCCCAACATAAAAATACATACCTAAATTCTAATCTTAAGTTAACATAATATCCCAACATATACTAATAACCCAACATGAACAAAGAATTATACACATACATTACTAATATCCCAACATGAACACAAAAATCTCAAAACAATAAAGATACATATATTAACACACAAAAGAAATGTGTTTCATCAACAAATAATACAATATCATAAACCATTTTTTACATACACAACACTTAAAAACATATTAAAGTTGAAAAATAAACATACCTATGTCGAATTAAGGTTCCAAGAAATCTTCAACACGAAATCAACCTTATATAATCACATACATTGCAAAAAAATATGAGAAAAAAATTAGTAAAAACGTTCATATGAAAAAAAATGAAAAATTACAGAAAAAACCCATACCTACAAATATGAGAAGGATCCAACAATCTATAAGCACCAAATCAAACCTATCACCATAAAAAATTCATAAGCACTTGCAAATCTATGAAAAAACAACAAAAAAAATGGAAGATTTAAGAAAAAAAACACATACCTATACAAATGAGATGGTTCAAATCATCCTTTCACTATGAAATCACCAATATACGAACACAAGAACCCAAAATCGCCCCTTGGAACCGTAAAAATGGAGAAGATGAGAGTTTTCTGCGAAAATGGGGTCAGTTCGATTTTTTGGGTATATAAACCCTATAGCGACGACATGTCGTCGCTATAGGTCGACATCGAAACCGACGAAGTGTATTAAATGCTCTGAACCAAAGTGTTTTGTCTTTTAATGAACCTATAGCGACGACACATCGTCGCAATAGATAATTTATTTATTTTTATTTTTTCCCCATCTTCTCCAGAATAAAAAGAAATAAAAAATAAAAAACTATAATTTTGACCTATAGCGACGACTTTTAGTAGCTATAGATTTTCTCAAAACCGCCAAACTTTTGGTCAAACCCCGCCTTTTTCTCGGTGAGCTATAGTGACGACATGTAGTCACTATAGCTTAAAAATTCAGAAAAAGTACTTTTATGCTATAACGACAACATGTCGTTGCTATAGCTCAATCTATAGGAACAACTTGTTGTGGTTGCCGTCGTTGTAGCCTTTGTCTCTTTAGATATACATTGTTGGAGTGACAATAATAATAAATTATAAGCTGTTTGAACAAAACTGAACTTTATAAAGCTTAAGCATCGTCTAAAACTAAACCTTGAAGTAACGCTAATTGTATATTAATATGGTGAAAGCAACCTCAATCAATTGTTAGCTTAGTAGTCCTCCTGAGTTACTTTGCACTTACAAACAAGTCACGTGGAAATGGAAGCCCACGTCTTTCTAGACTAAACAAAACCTTTAACCTCAGAACAAGTTTGTTGCTCAACAATATTGAACTCATTCTTTAAAGAAATCACCTTGATTTTCAAAAGTTACTTTTTGTTAAACTCTCTTCAATTCTTTGTCTTTTTAGTACAAGGCCTCAAACCCTAGAAACCTTCCGAGACATTAGAAAGTTTTGAAACAACTTTAATTCAGTCATTAACTCACTTTTATTGTAGTAGAATACTCCATCATGATCAATCTAAATTTTTGGTTTTATTTTTTAAATTATTACTACACATTTACAACATTTTCTTCTTTTATATATATGTGTAAATTTATCATCTTTTAATAATTAAAAACGGTGTAAGTTTTGGTCTCATTATCAGGAATTATAATTTTTATACAATGTAACTTAAACTTACATTGCTTTTAAATTTTAAATGATAATAAATTTATACATACACATAAAAAAGTGTTGTATATGTGTAATAATAATATTAAAAAATAGATTTATATTGATTTTGGCAGACTTAACGACTTAACACAATAAGAGTTTGTTATTATAGGGCACAAATATTATATATATGTATGTATGCATGCATGCAAATTATTGTTTAATTTAAGTGTATAATCAAACCATAATTTATAAAAATGAATATTATTTATTATGTAATTAACCTTTTACAATTATCAAACCTAAGTTTATATATGATCCAAAATTAAAACAAATGTAAAATTTTGAGTAATTTACCGTTAATATATAAATGTAAGGTATTAAATGATATGACATCAAACTTAGATGAGTTGAAGTTCAACTCATCTCGTTACACTCATTAAGTAATCATTTTATATTTGTTTTATATATAAAAAATCTAAGAAAAATAAATTACTAAACCAAAAATATAATAAAATAGAAATACGTATTGAAATTTATACTTTTACCAAAAAGTAAAACAAAAGAAATGCAAAAGAAGGGGGAATATATTCAAAATAAAAAAAATCTAAACAAGTTTTAAATTTGATAGGATAACTGATAAAGTGTAAAATCGTCAATTTAAAAATGTAATTAAAGTTTTTAACAAAGGTTAGCGTAAAGAACATGATCTATAAAAAAATGATAAATATGGATTCTTAATGACATTTTATGAAGATAAAGAATGAAACATACAATTTCAAAAAAATGTAAAAGAGGTTTTTGTAATTTACTTTGTGAATGTTTGAAATATAATGAACATTTTGTATTCAAATTGTACAAAGTCTGCGTGATAAAATCATATATACGTTAATTGTTCTTCGGTGATTTTATCACGCAGACACGTAGTTATAACGCATAAATTGTTCTTGTTGATAAGAACCTCAAGAACACATTTGAGGTTATCTCTTTGCTTGCTTTTTTATATATGTGTGTTTGTGCTGAATTTAATGTTTATGTTTCAAGATTAGGTCACCCTGTTAGCAAGTTTTAGTCTTTTCGCTGATCTGAACCCTTTATTTGAATCACAAGTCAATAGTTGACTAGTGCTATAAACCATCTTAATTTACTGTTGTTTTCATGGTGTTTTTTAAGGTTTTGCTTTGTCAATTCTAGGTTTAGTTGACTAGATGACTTCAGAAATGTTGTAGAACATTTTCTTTGTCTTTTTATTTGTTTCATGGGTCTTCAAGGATTCGTATGCTGGATCAATGTTTGTTTAGATTTGTGGTGTTTTGCTTTAGATAATCATTCCTGCACAGCAACAATGGTTCTAACCATATTAGATATTAAACCTAGAAATTATATTGACTTTATAATTTAACTTTGATATTGGCTGCTAATTTCTAGAAATTGAATCAAGGGTATCCAACTGAGGCTTTGGTTCGATTTCTAAAAGCAAGAGATGGGTAAGTCCCTAAAGCCCACTAAATGGTCTGCTCAGATTCATTTCTTTAATTTTACAAAAAACTTTATACATATGTAACTAAATCTATAAAGTATTCCAATTATGTCATTCAAACCTAACACTTATTATAGGTTGAGTCACCTAAATGAGACAAAAAAAATGTTTGAGTGATCTAATTGGAACACATTAGAAAGTTGGTTACATGTATATGAAGTTTTCCCTTAATTTCATTAGTTACTTGCTAAAATTCCTAGTTTTGATCGACTCTCTTTTTAGCTTGTTAATTGCTTGGATTGGAGGATTCAAAATGAGATTGATAGAATATTGTCGGTGAGTCTAAAGTTTAAACTATCATTATGTTAAATTTCATGATCCAATTCTCTTCTGTTTGGAATTATCATGTTTGTTAGCCGTTTGTGCTTTTCCTCATGTAAAATGTTGAAAATGACATGTTTTTCATGTGATAGATGTACAATGTTATTCCCAAAATATAAAAACCACTTACTGCTATATTAATGTTAAATTATACAGAAACCAATCATTCCTGCTGACTTTTATAGAGGAGTTAGTGATTCCCAGCTTGTAGGAATATTAGGTTCCACAAAAGTGGTACTATTAAAAATTAAAGTTGAATTTATTTAGCTCAAGATCATGGCTTAAAGTTTGTTACAACCTGCATGCGGGGGTGTAAAAATATCCTTATGACCGTTGTCACTGAGTTTTGTAAGCTTCTTGCTGAAGGGACGACCTGTTATTGTGTAGGAACACCGTTCACAAAATAAACAAATAATTTTATTATTCAATTACTCGAATTACAATTCAGACAAATACACAATGAAAAATACAGTATTACAAGAAAGAAAAATGTGCTAAAATTTAAATTACAAGAAAAAATGCAGTACAAGATGAAACAAGTTCTAAAATTTAAATTAAAATAAGAAGTATAGCATAAGATGAAACGAATTAAAATGAGTTCGGTGGCTGAGGATTTCTGTTCAACAGAGGTCCCTTAAAACAGATTTCGGGCCACCCAGGTGAACCCGACTGTTTCCCAGGGTACAATAGCCGAAGCAATATGTACTGTCGGAGTTAACCGAAACCCGAAACGCTACTTGAAACAAGAGTGTTTAACACGAGGAATCGATCTTTTAGGTTGTTGAGAAACTCAATAAACTATCTTCTTGTGTTGTGAACCTGTGTTTGTGTGTTTCAAAGGGTGTAGAGATTTCTCTACTTGGCAAAGAAAACAAGAGACCAAATGTCTCAATTTATACATGTATCATATGGCATTCCAAAGGTTACCATTATGTCAATTATCAAGCCTATTCATGGCTTAGTTAATAACCAATTCATGACAAATGAATTGGCCATCATGTCCCTCAACAAACCAATTCATGACAAATGAATTGGCCATCATGTCCATTAACAAACCAATTCATGGCTTAGTTAATAGCAAATTCAAAATTTCTTTTAACACCTTACACAACATAATTTCGAGCATCGATATCTCATTCATCTTAGCTCCGTTTTGGACCCGATTATGTTCGTTACAATTTTTTCACGTCATAGAACAAAAACCGTAATATGTACTAATCATATTCGTATATACGAATAATTATCATGGTCAAAAATTAATAATAAAGCATATTTATTATTAAAATTCCAACAATCCCCCACATGAATAGAAATCGATCCTAACACTCAAGTGTCACGATAAAAATTCAGCGATTGAGTATTGCAGGAGAAGTATGTATTCCCTTTGAACCCTCCTTTGTGATATGCACTTTGTCTCATAGCGATTAGTAGACGCGATGTCCTTGAACCAATCCCTGTTTACATAAACGTTATTAAATGTCACACAATACTCTTCCTGGTATGGTAAACTCCTCATTGCCGTGTCCGTTATGGTCATGGAACACTAGCCTTATTCTGCAAGATCTATAGGATTTGCGCCCCCCACAAATCCATTCGAAGCGACCCCACTTCTCTCTCACATAGGTGATCACCATAGATCATTAAAAGCAACAGGTTCTTTATGATTCACGCAGAATCATTAACCACATTATGCTTATCCTTAATTATTATCACTGATTTGATAAAAGGAATGAGCTAGGAAGTATGCAACTCCCTTACTATATTTGAGGTACTCCCTCACAATGACCATCCTTATTCATACAATTAGGTTGTCCTATTGAGCATAGATCATGGGATCTCCAATCTTCTAGGATAGATTTTCTTTGTACAAACTTATTCCAAGGGCTTTAGTCCCATTTCTCTTGACAACTTATACACTAACTCTCTGCCTAAGCCTTTTGTAAACAGATCTGCTATGTTATCTTTTGACCTCATATAGTCAATTAAGATAACCCCTATTGAGAGTAGCTGTCGTATCGTATTGTGTCTATGTCGAATGTGTCGTGATTTGCCATTATAAATTGCACTTTGAGCTCTACCAATAGCCAATTGGCAATCACAATGTATGCAAATAGCCGACATACGCTTTGGCCATCCGGGAACGTCTTCCACAAATTCACGTAGCCATTCTGCTTCTTCTCCAGCTTTATCTAACGCGATAAACTTAGATTTCATCATTGATCAAGCTATAGGAATTTACCTGGACGACTTCCAGGCTATAGCTGCTCCACCAAGGGTGAACACATAACCATTTGTGGATTTGGAATCTTTCATATCGGATATCCAGTTCGCATCACTGTATCCTTCTATAACAGCTGGATCTCGACCATAATGCAGCCCATAGTTTCTTGTGTATCTTAAGTGCCTTAGTAATGTTGTCATACTCTTCCAATGTTCAGAGCTCGAATTACTAGTATATCTATTTAGCCTACTCACAGCATATGCTAAATCTGGCCGTGTACATGTCATCAGATACATCAGACTGCCAATAATCTTTGAATACTCTAACTTAGCAACACCCTCACCTCTATTTTTTGATAGATGTTGGGTGTATCTACAGGAGTTTGACCCACACTATTATTCCCCGCATTGAACTTTACAAGGATTTTGTCCACATAGTGAGATTGACTCAACACAAGACCATTTTGGGTTCAATTGATCTATATACCAAGAATCAAATCAGCTATACCCATGTCTTTCATGTCAAATCTCTCTTTTAACATGTTTTTAGTAGATTTGATAATCTTATCATCACTCCCCACGATAAGCATATCATCTACATAAAGACATAATATCACATAACCTATCATTGTGTTTTTCACATAAACACACTTGTCGCATTCATTAATTTTGAAACCATTGTTAAGCATAAATTGTTCAAACTTTTGATGCCATTATTTTGGAGCTTGCTTCAAGCCATTCAATGACTTGACTAATTTACATACTTTGCCTTCTTAGCCTGGAGCTGAGAAACCCTCAGGTTGCTCCATGTAAATTTCCTCTTTTAAATCCCCATTTTGAAAAGCGGTTTTAATATCCATTTGGTGGACTTCCAAATCTCTTAAAGCCGCAATTGCAAGTACCAACCTTATCGAGATTATTCTAGTCACACGTGAGTAGGTATCAAAGTAGTCCAATCCTTCTTTTTGTCTAAACCCTTTGATCACTAACCTTGCCTTGTACTTATCAGTGGAATCATTAGCTTTCATCTTCCTTTTAAATATCCATCGATATCCAAGTGGTTTACACCCTGGTGGAAGATCTACTAGCTCCCAAGTATGGTTTTGTAAGATCGAATCAATTTCATTCTTGATCGCCTATTTCCATTGAGGTTCTTCCGAAGAGGTGAGTTCTTCACGATAGGTTTGGGGCTCTCCCTCAACCATATAAGTAAGAAAATTAGGTCCAAAATATTTTTCAATCCTTTGCCTCTTACTTCTTCTTGGCTCAACCTCTTCAGCCTCTAATTGTTCTTGGCTTTCATCATGAACAATCTCATCAACTGGTGTTGATGAACTTGGGAGTTCCCTTTTCAAACAAAGAAACACTTCTTCAAAGAATGATGCATTCCTTGACTCCATTATAGTATTCTTGTGTATTTCAGGATTCTTTGGATCATAAACAAGAAACGATATGCACTACTATGATAGGCATAACCAATGAATACACAATCCACGGTTTTGGGTCCTATTCTTTGAACCTTTGGTGGTGGAACCACCATTTTTGCTAGGCACCCCCACACTTTTAAGTACTTGTAAGATGGATTTCTTCCCATCCACAACTCACAAGGAGTAACATCATTTTCCTTGAAAGGTATTTTCTTTAAAAGATAAGTAGCCGACAAAATGGCTTTCCCCCACATGTCCTGGACCAACCCAGAACTTAACAACATGGCATTCATTATTTCTTTTAATGTTCTATTTTTTCTTTCAGCAATGACATTTTGTTGTGGGGAATAAGGAGCGGTACACTTATGGATAATTCCATTTTTGCCCAAATATCGACAAATGGTGAAACATATTCTCCGCCTCTATCACTCCTTAGAACTTTTATCTTTTTGTTGAGTTGATTCTCAACCTTAGTTTTATACAAGACAAACTTGTCAATTGCTTCATCCTTACTCTTAAGTAAGTAGACATAGCAATACCATGTACTATCATCAATAAATGTGATGAAATACTTATTTCCACCCCTTGTGGGAATCGATTTTAAATCACACATATCAGTATGAATTATGTCAAGGGGTTCGGTTATTCTTTCAACCGACTTAAAAGATGATCTTGTTTATTTTGCTTCAACACATGTTGTACATTTGTATTTTAAATCAATGACAAACTTTTGAATGCAATCTAATTTAATCAAACGACGCATGGAATTAAAATTAACATGACCTAGACGACTATGCCAAACATTAAATGAATCAATCAAATAAGCAAAAGTAGAAGCATTTTCATTCATGTTCTCAACCTTAGCTATTACATTGAGTTTAAACATTCCATTTTGGGCATAACCCTTACCAACAAACATTCCACGCTTAGTTAAAACAAATTTATCAGATTCAAAGACTAAATGAAAACCATGTTTGTTAAGCAACCATCTTGACACAAGGCTCATACGTATTTCAGGAACATAGAGTATTTCAGGAACATAGAGCACATTGCTCAAAGCGAGATCCTTCCCCAAAGTCCACTTTAAGATCACACTACCTTCACCCTTGACATCGACAGTTGCTGCATTCCGCATGTGCAGTTTCGAGTCACCCGCAACCTCTTTAAACGTATTAAAGAGGACCCGATCAGGTCACACATGGCAGGTAGCACCAACGTCAACCCACCACCCCTTAGGTTCATTTGACACCAAGTTTATCTCCTTCATCATAGTAGTGATGTTAGAGACCATATCAGCAAGAGGCATATCGTCCTCCATCATATGTGCTCGGTCCTGTTTAGGAGCCTTGCACTTATCAACACGATGACCATGTTCACCGCAATTGTAGCATTTCCCTTTAAATGGGAAAACCTGCTTCTTCACACCACCTTTTTTTGGCCGAAGGTCCACAACCTTGCCTTTGCCTTTTCCCTTACCAACTAATGGTCCCACAGGTGTTGAACATAAAGCAGGTTGAGTAATCATTTCTAAAACAAGAGTGGAAATGCAGACGAAGCAAGTCTGATTTTAAGAAATAAGGTTTACACAACCAAAGCTAAACTA
Source organism: Mikania micrantha (assembly GCA_009363875.1). Lineage (NCBI taxonomy): Eukaryota > Viridiplantae > Streptophyta > Magnoliopsida > Asterales > Asteraceae > Mikania > Mikania micrantha. Next base: position 30,492,910 of record CM018688.1, read on the forward strand.
AACTTTTAACTCATACAAAGTTATTTTAGTTCATTCGACGTTTGCATGACTTGTTTTGGCCTAATACGTTAAGACACCCTCTCCAAGAATCCCCAGGAAAGCCAGACTGGTCCCTTGACTGTTTGGCATAAACATACCTATGTCGAATTAAGGTTCCAAGAAATCTTCAACACGAAATCAACCTTATATAATCACATACATTGCAAAAAAATATGAGAAAAAAATTAGTAAAAACGTTCATATGAAAAAATGAAAAATTACAGAAAAAAACCCATACCTACGAATATGAGAAGGTTCCAACAATCTATAAGCACTAAATCAAACCTATCACCATAAAAAATTCATAAGTACTTGCAAATATATGAAAAAACAACAAAAAAATGGAAGATTTAAGAAAAAAACACATACCTATACAAATGAGATGGTTCAAATCATCCTTTCACTATGAAATCACCAATATACAAACACAAGAACCCAAAATCGCCCCTTGGAACCGTAAAAATGGAGGAGATGAGAGTTTTCTGCGAAAATGGGGTCAGTTCGATTTTTTGGGTATATAAACCCTATAGCGGCGACATGTCGTCGCTATAGGTCGACATCGAAACCGACGAAGTGCATTAAATGCTCTGAACCAAAGTGTTTTGTCTTTTAATGAACCTATAGCGACGACACGTCGTCGCAATAGATAATTTATTTATTTTTATTTTTTCCCCATCTTCTCCAGAATAAAGAAATAAAAAAACAAAAAACTATAATTTTGACCTATAGCGACGACTTTTAGTAGCTATAGATTTTCTCAAAACCGCCAAACTTTTGGTCAATGTCACACCCCCTGCGCCGCGTGCGGAATCCACGGCGTGGTGACGATCGATGGTTGAATCATGCACAAGTATTGAATAAGAACAACCACAATGCATTACTAAATTTCATAAGTTTAGACCATTGTTTAGTTACAGACATTCTATCTATCAACCAAAAGGATGACAACTACAGACCCAGAAATAATGTTTACAAAATAAGACTCAGACAAGACAATTAAACAATCAGGATTAAGTGTATTTCTAAATCCACCCTAGCTTGTTTCTTCATCTTATTCTATCTTAGAATGGTCCCCTTAGTTGTCCTTGAGAAATGATCTAAACCTGATTACCTGAAACACGTGAAAAGTAACTGTCAACTACAAAATTCGTTGGTGAGAACAATAGGTTTATCATTTGTAAATATGAATCTGCAATAAGGCATATGTATATAACAATGAATGAAAATACATGGATGGTTGCAACCCAAACTAACATCAAGTATGTATAATGTGTCCAAACAGTCATCAGACTGTTTGCTAGAGACTAACAAATAATCAAGTCCCAAACTACGTTTGGAGTCAGAAAATTATTCAGCAAAACGCATCAACACGAGCTGTACTAACGAGTTTACTCAGAAGACAACTCCGTGTTGACGTAACCCGGTCAATATGACGTATGCTGGTAAACTTAATTAGCAACAATTCCATATTACCGTAATGTAACCAATTCTGCAGTTAGCTTTTAAAACAAATTTAAAAGCTAACTCCAGCTTTGGTATGTCCCAATGTGTCCGCTTTCCCTTGTTGTGATCACCCAGTACTAACGCTATATGAATATGTAACTTGATGTATGTATAAGTTTGTTCACAACGATGAACACCATGTTTTTGAATTCTTTGTTTTGAAACATGTGGTTGAATGCCTTGTTTGAATACCATGATTTTAAAACATTGCTTGAATACCATGAATTGAAATCCTTTGATTGAATACCACTATGAAAACCATTGGTTGAAAACCTTGTATTGAAACCCTTGATTGAATACCAAAGATAGTGTCCTTGTGTAATAACAAGGCTTATAAAATATCTTTTTTATCGAAAGCACAAGTTTATAGTAAAAGAGTTTATAAATCTCATTATTTAAAAGTGTTTAGCATTTATAAAACCATTAGTATAAAGCTAATATAAAACAGTTTAAAAAAACATCATAAACAGTTGATAAATCCTTTGAAAGTAGTTGAGAAATCCTAGGATTTCTAAAGTAAACTTGTAAACGTTGAACTGTAGGATAAATCCTGTATATGAAATATGTTTGGCATAAAGAGTGTTTGATCACGTGTTCCACCCCAAAACAGTTGAAAAACAGTAAAAGAGGGGCTAATGTTCTCACCTGTCTGCAGTAGACTCTGAACTATAACAAGTAGCAACTAGCGAGCAAGACTTCTAACTGGTTCCTATATCATTGTAATCATACATAAAATATATGATTTATGATTGTATAGCTTTGATTTATTGATTGACTTTGGTTAACCGTTTGACTTTTGTTACTTGATAATGATTACATCTTGAATAACTTGTTTTCATGTTTAAGAATGTTGTATGGATTTGAATAGCATGATTGAGTCCCTTGATTGATAATTGATTCATGAAAAGACTTTGTCATGTTATTTTATGCACAAACTTGTTATGCATAAAATAACATGTGTTTGTGAATTTGATAAACCTTGTTATACATGTAGTTTGAAAAGATGTTCGAATTGTTTTAAGTCTTTGGGATTATGACTTGATCTCTTAATTATGTTAAGTTATAAACTTAACCCAATAAGATCAATTCACAATTACTTAAAGTTGTGGGTCCAACATTGGGCCTTGAGCCCATGAAACCATGGTGGGCTTAATCAAAGGCCATGGGCCTCTTAGGTTAGACATGGGCCAATTGGGTGTGGTGTTGGGCCAAACATTGTGTATATGGGCCATGTAATGGGCCGAGGGTAAGATTGGTTCGAAATTACATGGGCCAAGGAATTAGAATTTGGGCCGAAATAGTTAACGTGGGCCAAGCAAGACATGTGAGTTGGTGTGAGTATTGGACCAAAGAAAAGACTCGGCCGAAGTTTGTTGGGCCGGCAACCCTTGTTGTTCAGCGAACCTATCACCAAGGGCCCCTAGGTTCGGCTGGTTTCAAGAGGATAGGTTCGTGGGCAGGGTTCGGGAATGAGGGTTCGCGATGCATGCATGGGGTTCGTCTGAGCCATCCTGGGTTCGCCAGGAACCAGGGTTCGTTGCATGCACAGGTTCGGCTACAAGGGTTCGGTATACTGGAAGGTTCGGTGATTGCATCTTGTTCATGGTTCGCCTAGGTTCGCTCCTGCATGGTGGTTCGGCAGTTGGGAAGGTTCGGCCAAGACCATGCATGGAGGGTTCGTGACTTCATGAATGATGGTTCGTCAATCGTGGGGTTCGCTGCTTGCAAGAAGGTTCGCCAGAGGATAGTTCGTTGCCATAGGGTTCGGTGGATGCTAGGGTTCGGCCAAAACCTTATAGGTTCGGCTGGTTTGCACGGCAAGGGTTCGGCCGCGACATCCCTCCCTTGGCGAACTTGTCGATCATCTCCATCTTCATCGCCTCAATTCAGTTGCAAACTTGCCCCAACGATTGTGTTACACTAGGATGATGACTCGAAGGTGTAGAAATTAAAAGACACGGCCTTGAATCGGTTTTAACATAGTGGGTCGAACAAAACACCAAAAACCCTATTTTTCAGAATCTTTCAAGCCTCGTACCTCGTTTTTGGCCGGATGAAACTTCAGATCCGTGGTATCTTCATGTAGAGGACGTCAAGGGCTAGGCGTGGACACCAAGAACACCTAAATCCGTTGAGAATCGAGCGAGTTATGAAGCTTTGAAGGTTGGATTTCTAGTGAGAGGGTAGGTACACGAAAATTGTAGAGAGAGAGAGGGTTGGGCTGCATTGAATGCAGAAAATGAGGGGAATTTAGGGCTTTTATGCCCCAAGTGTTTCCCCGCGTGTTCGATCTCGCTCGGTGTCGGTTTCGCGTATTTTTACGCGCTTTTTACTACAATTACAAAACATTTAATATTTTGGATTGTTTTTGATGAGTTTCAAAATTGTAAAATGAAAATAATTTATTTTACTTATTATCACTTGATCGTTCGAAAACCGACCGTTAAACGATTACGATTACGTGTATACCCGCAATCGCGTACGTTTTTCGATCGTATTATTTATTTAATGACGTTTACTCGTAATTATAAGTTCAACATTCGTATCATTATGGATCGTCACCCATAACTATACTCAGTCTCTCTTACGCATTACGATTTTGTTTGATTAATTGATTGTCATACTATTCGTCATAACACTACGCACTAACACTATCCCATTACACCGAACGCACTATATGTATAGGGCATTCCCCAGAGTTCAGCTACCTGCCTTATCTGACGCCATCCCACCACTGTTTCGATATAATACGATACTGTTCTCGCCTAGCGTAATCGACTGTAAATAAATTATACATACTTGTTACTAATTAAAGAATTCCTATAACACACAAACACATTTTTGAACACTTGAATCACATTGACATACTGAATATAAATACACATTGTACTATCACTGTATATGACTGCTATGACTATATGCACAGATGTTACAGTCTCCCCTAGTTAAGGAATTACGTCCCGAAATTAACTAGCCGAAGGTACAGTAAAAAAATGAGGGCACTTAAGCTTCATCTGGTCTTCACGTTCCCAGGTGAACTCAGCACCACGTTTGCCCTCCCATCGTACCTTTATGATTAGAATACGACTACGTTTTAGTTTCTTGACTCCATGATCCATGATTTCGACCGGACGTTCTATGAATTGCATGTTATTTTGAATCTGAATGTCTTCCAGTGGAATCTGAACATCATGATCTGCCAAGCATTTCTTAAGATTCGATACATGAAACGTATCATGAACATTGCTTAGCTCCGCTGGAAGTTTGAGTTTGTAGGCTACGGGACCAATCCTTTCCAGGATCTCAAAAGGTCCAACGTACCTTGGTGCAAGTTTTTCTTTCTTCCCAAATTGGACAACGCCTTTCCTGGGAGATACTTTGAGTAAAACTCGGTCACCGACTTGAAACTCAAGCGGTTTCCGACGTCGATCGGCATAACTCTTTTGTCGATCCCTTGCGGCCTTAAGCCGTGATTGAATGATTTTGATCTTGTCTGTTGTTTCATGAATGAGTTCAGGTCCTACGACCTGTGAGTCACTAACCTTGGTCCAACAGATCGGTGATCGGCACTTCCTACCATATAAAGCTTCGAATGGTGCATATTGAATGCTTGTATGGTAGCCGTTGTTGTACGAAAAGTCGATGAGTGGAAGATGAGTATCCCAACTCCCACCGAAATCGATCACACAAGAACGAAGCATGTCCTCGAGTGTTTGGATAGTCCTTTCTCTTTGACCATCGGTTTGGGGATGATAAAACGTGCTAAGATTAACACGGGTTCCCAAGGCCTTTTGCAATGTTTGCCAAAAGCGAGAAGTGAAACGACTATTACGATCAGAAATGATTGATGTTGGAGTACCATGACGAGCGATGATTTCGTTGATGTATAAGGTAGCTAACTTCTCCATTTTGTAATCCTCTCGGATGGGGAGAAAATGAGCAGATTTGGTGAGTCGATCAACGATCACCCAAATCGAATCATAACCTCGCGGAGTTCTCGGCAACTTAGTTACGAAATCCATGGAAATTTGCTCCCATTTCCATTGAGGAATTTCAGGTTGCTGCAGAAGTCCCGAAGGTTTTGATGTTTTGCCTTGACTTTGGAACATGTTAGACATTTCCCCACATACTGTGTTATGTCTTTCTTCATTCCCGGCCACCAGTAAGATGTTTTCAAGTCTTGATACATCTTATTGGCTCCTGGATGAACTGAGTATCGCGACTTATGAGCCTCATCACAGATGAGTGTGCGCAATTCTTCTGACTTTGGAATCCACATGCGACCGTTGAATTATAAAACCCCATCAGCTCGAGGTTCTAGTTTACCCTCAACTCCGCAGTCTAAATCTGTCTTCAGTTGATTGTCGATCACTACTTGTTGTTGTGCAATACGAATCAGATCTTTCAAGTTTGGTTGTGTGTTGATCTCCATGGCCCTTACACGAATTGGCTTGACTGGTTCCTTATGACTAAGAGCATCCGCCACCACATTGGCTTTACCCGGGTGGTAACGAATCTCACAGTCATAATCAGTTAGAAGCTCAACCCAACGACGTTGTCTCATGTTGAGTTCCTTCTGATTTAGTATATCTTGTAGGCTCTTATGGTCCGTATAGATGACACATTTAGTACCATAAAGGTAGAGTCTCCAAATCTTCAATGCAAAGACCACAACCCCTAACTCAAGGTCATGAGTAGTATAATTCTTCTCGTGAACCTTAAGTTGTCTTGAAGCATATGCAATTACCTTGTCCCATTGTATATGTACACAACCGAGTCCAAGGTTTGAAGTATCACAGTAGACAATGAAATCATCAATGCCTTCCGGAAGACTAAGGATAGGGGAGTTGCATAACTTCTGTTTAAGAAGTTGGAATGCATCTTCTTGTTTCTGTCCCCATATAAACGCTTGATTTTTTTGGGTTAATGTGGTAAGTGGCAAGGCTATCTTTGAAAAGTTCGCGATGAATCTTCTGTAATAGCCTGCCAAACCCAGAAATGAACGAATCTCTGTCGGAGTAGATGGGGTAGTCCAGTTCTTAATCGCCTCAATCTTTGCTGGATCTACATGTATCCCATCTTTGTTTATGACATGTCCTTAGAAGTGAACCTCTTTTAGCCAAAATTCACATTTTGAGAATTTAGCATAAAGTTGTTCCTCTCTCAGTAATTCTAAGACTTTCTTCAAATGATCCTCATTCTCTTGTTCAGTCTTTGAATAAATCAGTATATCATCAATGAAGACAATAACAAACTGATCTAAGTATGGCCTGCAGACTCGATTCATCAGGTCCATGAACACTGCCGGTGCATTGGTCAGTCCAAATGGCATAACCACAAACTCGTAGTGTCCATATCGAGTCCTAAAAGCAGTCTTTGGTATATCCTCATCATTTACTCGCAACTGATGATACCCGGATCGTAGATCAATTTTAGAAAAGCAAGTCGCTCCCTGTAATTGATCAAACAGATCATCGATCCTAGGCAGAGGATATCCGTTCTTGATTGTCAACTTGTTTAACTCACGATAGTCGATGCACATACGAAACGAACCGTCTTTCTTCTTGACAAAGAGAACCGGAGCTCTCCAAGGTGAGAAACTCGATCTAATGAAACCTTTGTCTAGAAGCTCTTGAAGTTGACTAGACAGTTCTTGCATCTCAGACGGTGCTAATTGATACGGTGACTTCGCCACGGGGTTTGCTCCAGGGACGAGATCGATTCTAAACTCCACTTGCCTGATCGGTGGTAGTCCAGGCAAGTCCTCTGGAAATACATCAGGATAATCTCTGATGACTGGAACGTCTCCAACCGCTTTCTTCTCAGGTTTCTTCTCTACCACATGAGCCAGGAACGCAAAGTATTTCTTCTTCAGGTATTTCCTAGCCTTGATACACGACACAATCTTCAATCCGCGGCAGGGTTTCTTGCCGTAAACTTGCATCATTTCGCCGGACGGTAGGGGAAGTCGAATAAGTTTCTCCGAGCATACCATCTCGGCGTGGTTTTTGGATAACCAATCCATTCCTACTACAACTTCGAAGCTTCCGAGTGTCGTAGGAATGAGATCGATAAGGAAAAGATGATCATTCAATCTCAATTCACAATCGCGAATTATTGAATTCACTAATATGGTCTTACCATTCGCTACTTCTACGGTGTAAGGAGCATCAAGTACAGACGGTTGTTTATTAAACAGTGAAACAGTATTAGTAGAGACAAAACTTTTATTAGCACCAGTGTCAAATATGATAGAAACGTAGTGATCATTAATGAGAAATGTACCCGTGATGACTGCCGGGTCCTCGTGTGCTTCGGATGTTCCGATAACAAAGGCACGAGCAGTAGCAGTTGTAGCGGCTGGGTTGAGTTTTGGGCACTGGTTCCTGAAGTGTCCTTCTACTCCACAGTTGCAACAAGCCCTTCCACCAGTAGTAGTAGGATTTGCGGTGGTAGTTGTAGCAGCAGCAAGATGAGTAGCTCGACATGTAGCTGCCAAGTGTCCCATCCGTCCACACTTGAGACATTTTCTGTATGGAATAGTGGGTAGGTGATGGTATTGGCATTTGGTGCAAAGTGGGAACATACCAGTATAAGGCTTTCTGGCCGTTGCAGGTTGTGGCATAGCAGTAATGGGAGTGGCTTGCACAGGTGTAGCTGCAGTCAAAGCTGCATAGTTCTTGATCATCTTTTGTTTCTGTTTCTTCTTTTTGGGTTGGTGCTGTTTAGGCTTCTTGCCTTCTTCAATCTGTGCTCTCTTATACCCCTTTCGAGTGAGACAGCAGCCTTAACATATTCTTCAGTAAGAGTGGCACCAAGATGAATTGCCGCTTCTAATGTAGTGGGGCTACTCCCCATAACAGTTCCCCTGATGACTAGGGGTAATCCTTCAATGTACTTCTCTATCCTGCGGGATAGAGGAGTAACCAGATGTGGCACTAAAATACACAATTCATGGAATCGATTTGTGTATTTAGCGCTTTCGCCACTGTCCTGAACCAAATTCCACATCTCCACCTCGAGTTTCTTCAGTTCATGTCGTGGACAAAACTGTTCCACCAATACCTTCTTGAAATCTTCCCATGGTAGGGCCAAAGCAACTTCTCGTCCCCTAGTGTTCTTCTCAGAATTCCACTAGGTGAGTGCGCCTTTATGAAAAGCGCTTGAAGCCATCTTGACCTTCATATTTTCCGGACATCCTGTGAAGTCTAGGATATCCTCAATGCTTTCCAGCCATTGTAGTAAGCCGGTTGCTCCCTCACTACTAGTGTACTTAGGAGGCTTAGCATCATTGAACTGCTTGAAAGTGAAAGTAGCAGTTCCGGCGTTGTTGGCATTTGAGTTGTGTGCTGAATCACTGGTACTTCCCCGAAGATTCTGGGTGATATCAGTGACCATACCCGGAATGACATCCCTCATGTGTACAGTGATGGCCCGGGCAATTTTGTTAATCTCATCATCGTTGCCACTTGTTGAACCCCCTCCGTTAGGATCACGTCGAGGAGGCATTCTACGAGTAGAAGCCACAAGTGGTTCAGTAATGAGATAGAATACAATTGAATTTACATGATAAATTTAGTAATATATCCATACTACTAATATTATCATTCAATTGTAATTTGAGCAAATACACGTATAAGTAATTAACTTATTAGCATACTTCTCATGTGAATATGTACGATGTCTCGTGATTTATTTATTTTTATTTTTTCCCCATGTGCATTAAATGCTCTGAACGAAAGTGTTTTGTCTTTTAATGAACCTATAACGACGACACGTCGTCGCAATAGATAATTTATTTATTTTTATTTTTTCCCCATCTTCTCCAGAATAAAAAGAAATAAAAAAAACTATAATTTTGACCTATAGCGACGACTTTTAGTAGCTATAGATTTTCTCAAAACCGCCAAACTTTTGGTCAATGTCACACCCCCCGCGCCGCGTGCGGAATCCACGGCGCGGTGACGATCGATGGTTGAATCATGCACAAGTATTGAATAAGAACAACCACAATGCATTACTAAATTTCATAAGTTTAGACCATTGTTTAGTTACAGACATTCTATCTATCAACCAAAAGGATGACAAGTAAAAACCCAAAAATAATGTTTACAAAATAAGACTCAGACAAGACAATTAAACAATCAGGATTAAGTGTGTTTCTAAATCCACCCTAGCTTGTTTCTTCATCTTGTTCTATCTTAGAATTGTCCCCTTAGTTGTCCTTGAGAAATGATCTAAACCTGATTACCTGAAACACGTGAAAAGTAACTGTCAACTACAAAAGTAGTTGGTGAGAACAATAGGTTTATCATATGTAAATATGAATCTGCAATGTAAGGCATATGTATAAAACAATGAATGAAAATACATGGATGGTTGCAACCCAAACTAACATCAAGTATGTATAATGTGTCCAAACAGTCATCAGACTGTTTGCTAGAAACTAACAAATAATCAAGTCCCAAACTACGTTTGGAGTCAGAAAATTAGTCAGCAAAACGCATCAACACGAGCTGTACTAACGAGTTTACTCAGAAGACAACTCCGTGTTGACGTAACCCGGTCAATATGACGTATGCTGGTAAACTTAATTAGCAGCAATTCCATATTACCGTAATGTAACCAATTCTGCAGTTAGCTTTTAAAACAAATTTAAAAGCTAACTCCAGCTTTGGTATGTCCCAATGTGTCCGCTTTCCCTTGTTGTGATCACCCAGTACTAACGCTATATGAATATGTAACTTGATGTATGTATAAGTTTGCTCACAATGATGAACACCATGTTTTTGAATACTTTGTTTTGAAACATGTGGTTGAATGCCTTGTTTGAATACCATGATTTGAAAACCTTGCTTGAATACCATGAATTGAAATCCTTTGATTGAATACCACTATGAAAACCATTGGTTGAAAACCTTGTATTGAAACCCTTGATTGAATACCAAAGATAGTTTCCTTGTGTAATAACAAGGTTTATAAAATATCATTTTTATCGAAAGCACAAGTTTATAGTAAAAGAGTTTATAAATCTCATTATTTAAAAGTGTTTAGCATTTATAAAACCTTTAGTATAAAGCTAATATAAAATAGTTTAAAAATAACATCATAAACAGTTGATAAATCCTTTGAAAATAGTTGAGAAATCCTAGGATTTCTAAAGTGAACCTGTAAACGTTGAACTGTAGCATAAATCCTGTATGTGAAATATGTTTGGCATAAAGAGTGTTGGATCACGTGTTCCACCCCAAAACAGTTGAAAAAGAGTAAAAGAGGGGCTAATGTTCTCACCTGTCTGCAGTAGACTCTGAACTATAACAAGTAGCAACTAGCAAGCAAGACTTCTAACTGGTTCCTATATCATTGTAATCGTACATAGAATATAAGATTTATGATTGTATAGCTTTGATTTATTGATTGATTTTGGTTAACCGTTTGACTTTTGTTACTTGATAATGATTACATCTTGAATAACTTGTTTTCATGTTTAAGAATGTTGTGTGGATTTGAATATCATGATTGAGTCCCTTGATTGATAATTGATTCATGAAAAGACTTTTTCATGTTCTTTTATGCACAAACTTGTTATGCATAAAATAACATGTGTTTGTGAATTTGATTACCTTGTTAAACATGTAGTTTGAAAAGATGTTTGAATTGTTTTAAGTCTTTGGAATTATGACTTGATCTCTTAATTATGTTAAGTTATAAACTTAACCCGAATAAGATCAATTCACAATTACTTAAAGTTGTGGGTCCAACATTGGGCCTTGAGCCCATGAAACCATGGTGGGCTTAATCAAAGGCCGTGGGCCTCTTAGGTTAGACATGGGCCAATTGGGTGTGGTGTTGGGCCAAACATTGTGTATATGGGACATGTAATGGGCGGAGGGTAAGATTGGTTCGAAATTACATGGGCCAAGGAATTAGAATTTGGGCCGAAATAGTTAACGTGGGCCAAGCAAGACATGTGAGTTGGTGTGAGTATTGGACCAAAGAAAAGACTCGGCCGAAGTTTGTTGGGCTGGCACCCCTTGTTGTTCAGCGAACCTATCACCAAGGACCCCTAGGTTCGGCTGGTTTCAAGAGGATAGGTTCGTGGGCAGGGTTCGGGAATGAGGGTTCGCGATGCATGCATGGGGTTCGTCTGAGCCATCCTGGGTTCGCCAGGAACCAGGGTTCGTTGCATGCACAGGTTCGGCTACAAGGGTTCGGTATACTGGAAGGTTCGGTGATTGCATCTTGTTCATGGTTCGCCTAGGTTCGCTCCTGCATGGTGGTTCGGCAGTTGGGAAGGTTCGGCCAAGACCATGCATGGAGGGTTCGTGACTTCATAAATGATGGTTCGTCAATTGTGGGGTTCGCTGCTTGCAAGAAGGTTCGCTAGAGGAAAGTTCGTTGCCATAGGGTTCGGTGGATGCTAGGGTTCGGCCAAAACCTTATAGGTTCGGCTGGTTTGCACGGCAAGGGTTCGGCCGCGACATCCCTCCCTTGGCGAACTTGTCGATCATCTCCATCTTCATCGCCTCAATTCAGTTGCAAACTTGCCCCAACGATTGTGTTACACTAGGATGATGACTCGAAGGTGTAGAACTTAAAAGACACGGCCTTGAATCGGTTTTAACATAGTGGGTCGAACAAAACACCAAAATCCCTATTTTTCAGAATCTTTCAAGCCTCGTACCTCGTTTTTGGCCAGATGAAACTTCATATCCATGGTATCTTCTTGTAGAGGACGTCAAGGGCTACGCGTGGACACCAAGAACACCTAAATCCGTTGAGAATCGAGCGAGTTATGAAGCTTTGAAGGTTGGATTTCTAGTGAGAGGGTAGGTTCACGAAAATTGTAGAGAGAGAGGGTTGGGCTGCATTGAATGCAGAAAATGAGAGGAATTTAGGGCTTTATGCCCCGAGTGTTTCCCCGCGTGTTCGATCTCGCTCGGTGTCGGTTTCGCGTATTTTTACGCGCTTTTTACTGCAATTACAAAACATTTAATATTTTGGATTGTTTTTGATGAGTTTCAAAATTGTAAAATGAAAATAATTTTTTTACTTATTATCACTTGATTGTTCGAAAACCGACCGTTAAACGATTACAATTACATGTATACCCGCAATCGAGTACGTTTTTCGATCGTATTATTTATTTAATGACGTTTACTCGTAATTATAAGTTCAACATTCGTATCATTATGGATCGTCACCCATAACTATACTCAGTCTCTCTTACGCATTACGATTTTGTTTGATTAATTGATTGTCATACTATTCGTCATAACACTACGCACTAACACTATCCCATAACACCGAACGCAGTATATGTATAGGGCATACCCCAGAGTTCAGCTACCTGCCTTATCTGACGCCATCCCACCACTGTTTCGATATAATAAGATACTGTTCTTGCCTAGCGTAATCGACTGTAAATAAATAATACATAATTGTTCCTAATTAAAGAATTCCTATAACACACAAACACATTTTTGAACACTTGAATCACATTGACATACTGAATATAAATACACGTTGTACTATCACTGTATATGACTGCTATGACTATATGCACAGATGTTACAGTCAAACCCCGCCTTTTTCTCGGTGAGCTATAGTGATGACATGTAGTCACTATAGCTTAAAAATTCAGAAAAAGTACTTTTATGCTATAACGACAACATGTCGTCGCTATAGCTCAATCTATAGGAACGACTTGTTGTCGTTGCCGTCGCTGTATCCTTTGTCTCTTTAGATATACATTCTTGTAGTGACAATAATAATAAATAATAAGCTGTTTGAACAAAACTAAACTTTATAAAGCTTAAGCATCGTTTAAAACTAAACCTTGAAATAACTCAAATTGTATATTAATATGGTGAAAGCAACCTCAATCAATTGTTAGTTTAGTAGTCGTCCTGAGTTACTTTGCACTTACAAACAAGTCACCTGGAAATGGAAACCCACGTCTTTTTAGACTAGACAAAACCTTTAACCTCAGAACAAGTTTGTTGCTCAACAATATTGAACTCATTCTTTAAAGAAATCACCTTGGTTTTCAAAAGTTACTTTTTGTTAAACTCTCTTCAATTCTTTGTCTTTTTAGTACAAGGCCTCAAACCCTAGAAACCTTCCGAGACATTAGAAAGTTTTGAAACAACTTTAATTCAGTCATTAACTCACTTTTATTGTAGTAGAATACTCCATCATGATCAATCTAAATTTTTGGTTTTATTTTTTAAATTATTACTACACATTTACAACATTTTCTTCTTTTATATATATGTGTAAATTTATCATCTTTTAATAATTAAAAACGGTGTAAGTTTTGGTCTCATTATCAGGAATTATAATTTTTATACAATGTAACTTAAACTTACATTGCTTTTAAATTTTAAATGATAATAAATTTATGCATACACATAAAAAAGTGTTGTATATGTGTAATAATAATATTAAAAAATAGATTTATATTGATTTTGGCATACTTAACGACTTAACACAATAAGAGTTTGTTATTATAGGGCACAAATATTATATATATGTATGTATGTATGTATGCATGCATGCAAATTATTGTTTAATTTAAGTGTATACTCAAACCGTAATTTATAAAATTGAATATTATTTATTATGTAATTAACCTTTTACAATTATCAAACCTAAGTTTATATATGATCCAAAATTAAAACAAATGTAAAATTTTGAGTAATCTACCGTTAATATATAAATGTAAGGTATTAAATGATATGACATCAAACTTAGATGAGTTGAAGTTCAACTCATCTCGTTACACTCATTAAGTAATCATTTTATATTTGTTTTATATATAAAAAATCTAAGAAAAATAAATTACTAAACCAAAAATATAATAAAATAGAAATACGTATTGAAATTTATACTTTTACCAAAAAGTAAAACAAAAGAAATGCAAAAGAAGGCGGAATATATTCAAAATAAAAAAAATCTAAACAAGTTTTAAATTTGATGGGATAACTGATAAAGTGTAAAATCGTCAATTTAAAAATGTAATTAAAGTTTTTAATAAAGGTTAGCGTAAAGAACATGATCTATAACAAAATGATAAATATGGATTCTTAATGACATTTTATGAAGATAAAGAATGAAACATACAATTTCAAATAAATGTAAAAGAGGTTTTTGTAATTTACTTTGTGAATGTTTGAAATATAATGAACATTTTGTATTCAAATTGTACAAAGTCTGCGTGATAAGATCATATATACGTTAATTGTTCTTCGGTGATTTTATCACGCAGACACGTAGTTATAACGCATAAATTGTTCTAGTTGATAAGAACCTCAAGAACACATTTGAGGTTATCTCTTTGCTTGCTTGTTTATATATGCGTGTTTGTGCTGAATTTAATGTTTATGTTTCAAGATTAGGTCACCCTGTTAGCAAGTTTTAGTCTTTTCGCTGATCTGAACCCTTTATTTGAAACACAAGTCAATAGTTGACTAAAAACCATCTTAATTTACTGTTGTTTTCATGGTGTTTTTGAAGGTTTTGCTTTGTCAATTTTAGGTTTAGTTGACTATATTACTTCAGTAATGTTGTAGAACATTTTCTTTGTTTTTTTTATTTGTTTCATGGGTCTTCAAGGATTCGTATGCTGAATCCATGTTTGTTTAGATTTGTGGTGTTTTGCTTTAGATAATCATTCCTGCATAGCAACAATGGTTCTGACCATATTAGATATTAAACCTAGAAATTATATTGACTTTATAATTTAACTTTGATATTGGCTGCTAATTTCCAGAAATTGAATCAAGGGTATCCAACTGAGGCTTTGGTTCGATTTCTAAAAGCAAGAGATGGGTAAGTCCCTAAAGCCCACTAAATGGTCAGCTCAGATTCATTTCTTTAATTTTACAAAAAACTTTATACATATGTAACTAACTTTATAAAGTATTCCAATTATGTCATTCAAACCTTTTTTTTGTCTCAGTTAGGTGACTCAACTTATAATAAGTGTTCTAATTTTATAGGTTGAGTTACTAATTGAGACAAAAAAAATGTTTGAGTGATCTAATTGGAACACATTAGAAAGTTGGTTACATGTATATGAAGTTTTCCCTTAATTTCATTAGTTACTTGCTAAAATTCCTTGTTTTGATCGGCTCTCTTTTTAGCTTGTTGATTGCTTGGATTGGAGGATTCAAAATGAGATTGATAAAATATTGTCGGTGAGTCTAAAGTTTAAACTATCATTATGTTAAATTTCATGATCCAATTCTCTTCTGTTTGGAATTATCATGTTTGTTAGCCGTTTGTGCTTTTCCTCATGCAAAATGTTGAAAATGACATGTTTTTCATGTGATAGATGTACAACGTTATTCCCAAAATATAAAAACCACTTACTTCTATATAAATGTTAAATTATACAGAAACCAATCATTCCTGCTGACTTTTATAGAGGAGTTAGTGATTCCCAGCTTGTAGGAATATTAGGTTCCACAAAAGAGGTACTATTAAAAATTAAAGTTGAATTTATTAAGCTCAAGATCATGGCTTAAAGTTTGTTACAACCTACATGCGAGGGTGTAAAAATATCCTTATAACCGTTGTCACTGAGTTTTGTAAGCTTCTTGCTGAAGGGACGACCTGTTATTGTGTAGGAACACCGTTCACAAAATAAACAAATAATTTTATTATTCAATTACTCGAATTACAATTCAGACAAAATACACAATGAAAAATACATTTTTACAAGAAACAAAAAAGTGCTAAAATTTAAATTACAAGAAAAAATGTAGTACAAGATGAAACAAGTTCTAAAATTTAAATTAAAATAAGAAGTATAGCATAAGATGAAACGAATTAAAACGAGTTTGGTGGCTGAGGATTTCTGTTCAACAGAGGTCCCTTAAATCAGATTTCGGGCCACCCAGGTGAACCCGACTGTTTCCCAGGGTACAATAGCCGAAGCAATATGTACTGCCGGAGTTAACCGAAACCCGAAACGCTACTAGAAACAAGAGTGTTTAACACGAGGAATCGATCTTGTAGGTTGTTGAGAACTCAATAATCTATCTTCTTGTGTTGTGAACCTATGTTTGTGTGTTTCAAAGGGTGTAGAGATTTCTCTACTTGGCAAAGAAAACAAGAGACCAAATGTCTCAATTTATACATGTATCACATGGCATTCCAAAGGTTACCATTATGTCAATTATCAAGCCTATTCATGGCTTAGTTAATAACCAATTCATGACAAATGAATTGGCCATCATGTCCATTAACAAACCAATTCATGGCTTAGTTAATAGCAAATTCAAAATTTCTTTTAACACCTTACACAACATAATTTCGAGCATCGATATCTCATTCATCTTAGCTCCGTTTTGGACCCGATTATGTTCGTTACAATTTTTTCATGTCATAGGACAAAAAACGTAATATGTACTAATCATATTCGTATATACGAATAATTATCATGGTCAAAAATTAATAATAAAGCATATTTATTATTAAAATTCCAACAATCCCCCACATGAATAGAAATGATAAAAGGAATGAGCTAAGAAGTATGCAACTCCCTTACTATATTTGAGGTACTCCCTCACAATGATCATCCTTATTCATACAATTAGGTTGTCCTATTGAGCATAGATCATGGGATCTCCAATCTTTTAGGATAGATTTTCTTTGTACAAACTTATTCCAAGGGCTTTAGTCCCATTTCTCTTGACAACTTATGCACCAACTCTCTGCCTAAGCCTTTTGTAAACAGATCTGCTATGTTATCTTTTGACCTCACATAGTCAATTGAGATAACCCCTATTGAGAGTAGCTGTCGTATCGTATTGTGTCTATGTCGAATGTGTCGTGATTTGCCATTATAAATTGCATTTTGAGCTCTACCAATAGCCAATTGGCAATCATAATGTATGCAAATAGCCGACATACGCTTTGGCCATCCTGGAACGTCTTCCACAAATTCACGTAGCCATTCTGCTTCTTCTCCAGCTTTATCTAACGCGATAAACTTAGATTTCATCGTAGATCAAGCTATAAGAATTTGCCTGGACGACTTCCAGGCTATAGCTGCTCCACCAAGGGTGAACACATAACCATTTGTGGATTTGGAATCTTTCATATCGGATATCCAGTTCGCATCACTGTATCCTTCTATAACAGCTGGATCTCGGCCATAATGCAGCCCATAGTTTCTTGTGTATCTTAAGTGCCTTAGTAATGTTGTCATACTCCTCCAATGTTCAGAGCTCGAATTACTAGTATATCTATTTAGCCTACTCACATCATATGCTAAATCTGGCCGTGTACATGTCATCAGATACATCAGACTGGCAATAATCTTTGAATACTCTAACTTAGCAACACCCTCACCTCTATTTTTTGATAGATGTTGGGTGTATCTACAGGAGTTTGAGCCACACTATTATCCCCCGCATTGAACTTTTAAAAGATTTTGTCCACATAGTGAGATTGACTCAACACAAGACCATTTTGGGTTCAATTGATCTGTATACCAAGAATCAAATCAGCTATACCCATGTCTTTCATGTCAAATCTCTCTTTTAACATGTTTTTAGTAGATTTGATCATCTTATCATCACTCCCCACGATAAGCATATCATCTACATAAAGACATAATATCACATAACCTATCGTTGTGTTTTTCACATAAACACACTTGTCGCATTCATTAATTTTGAAACCATTGTTAAGCATAAATTGATCAAACTTTTGATGCCATTATTTTGGAGCTTGCTTCAAGCCATACAATGACTTGACTAATTGACATACTTTGCCTTCTTAGCCTGGAGCTGAGAAAACCTCAGGTTGCTCCATGTAAATTTCCTCTTTTAAATCCCCATTTAGAAAAGCGGCTTTAATATCTATTTGGTGGACTTCCAAATCTCTTAAAGCCGCTATTGCAAGTACCAACCTTATCGAGATTATTCTAGTCACACGTGAGTAGGTATCAAAGTAGTCCAATCCTTCTTTTTGTCTAAACCCTTTGATCACTAACCTTGCCTTGTACTTATCAGTGGAATCATTAGCTTTCATCTTCCTTTTAAATATCCATCGATATCCAAGTGGTTTACACCCTGGTGGAAGATCTACTAGCTCCCAAGTATGGTTTTGTAAGATCGAATCAATTTCATTCTTGATCGCCTCTTTCCATTGAGGTTCTTCCGAAGAGGTGAGTTCTTCACGATAGGTTTGGGGCTCTCCCTCAACCATATAAGTAAGAAAATTAGGTCCAAAAGATTTTTCAATCCTTTGCCTCTTACTTCTTCTTGGCTCAACCTCTTCAGCCTCTAATTGTTCTTGGTCTTCATCATGAACAATCTCATCAACTGGTGTTGATGAACTTGGGAGTTCCCTTTTCAAACAAAGAAACACTTCTTCAAAGAATGATGCATTCCTTGACTCCATTATAGTATTCTTGTGTATTTCAGGATTCTTTGGATCATAAACAAGAAACGATATGCACTACTATGATAGGCATAACCAATGAATACACAATCCACGGTTTTGGGTCCTATTCTTTGAACCTTTGGTGGTGGAACCACCATTTTTGCTAGGCACCCCCACACTTTTAAGTACTTGTAAGATGGATTTCTTCCCATCCACAACTCACAAGGAGTAACATCATTTTCCTTGAAAGGTATTTTCTTTAAAAGATAAGTAGCCGACAAAATGGCTTTCCCCCACATGTCCTGGACCAACCCAGAACTTAACAACATGGCATTCATTATTTCTTTTAATGTTCTATTTTTTCTTTCAGCAATGACATTTTGTTGTGGGGAATAAGGAGCGGTACACTTATGGATAATTCCATTTTTGCCCAAATATCGACAAATGGTGAAACATATTCTCCGCCTCTATCACTCCTTAGAACTTTTATCTTTTTGTTGAGTTGATTCTCAACCTTAGTTTTATACAAGACAAACTTGTCAATTGCTTCATCCTTACTCTTAAGTAAGTAGACATAGCAATACCATGTACTATCATCAATAAATGTGATGAAATACTTATTTCCACCCCTTGTGGGAATCGATTTTAAATCACACATATCAGTATGAATTATGTCAAGGGGTTCGGTTATTCTTTCAACCGACTTAAAAGATGATCTTGTTTATTTTGCTTCAACACATGTTGTACATTTGTATTTTAAATCAATGACAAACTTTTGAATGCAATCTAATTTAATCAAACGACGCATGGAATTAAAATTAACATGACCTAGACGACTATGCCAAACATTAAATGAATCAATCAAATAAGCAGAAGTAGAAGCATTTTCATTCATGTTCTCAACCTTAGCTATTACATTGAGTTTAAACATTCCATTTTGGGCATAACCCTTACCAACAAACATTCCACGCTTAGTTAAAACAAATTTATCAGATTCAAAGACTAAATGAAAACCATGTTTGTTAAGCAACCATCTTGACACAAGGCTCATACGTATTTCAGGAACATAGAGTATTTCAGGAACATAGAGCACATTGCTCAAAGCGAGATCCTTCCCCAAAGTCCACTTTAAGATCACACTACCTTCACCCTTGACATCGACAGTTGCTGCATTCCGCATGTGCAGTTTCGAGTCACCCGCAACCTCTTTAAACGTATTAAAGAGGACCCGATCAGGACACACATGGCAGGTAGCACCAGCGTCAACCCACCACCCCTTAGGTTCATTTGACACCAAGTTGATCTCCTCCATCATAGTAGTGATGTTAGAGACCATATCAGCAAGAGGCATATCGTCCTCCATCATATGTGCTCGGTCCTGTTTTGGAGCCTTGCACTTATCAACACAGTGACCATGTTCACCGCAATTGTAGCATTTCCCCTTAAATGGGAAAACCTGCTTCTTCACACCACCTTTTTTCGACCGAAGGTCAACAACCTTGCCTTTGCCTTTTCCCTTACCCTTGTAGTTGTCAATTTTCTTTTTTTACCCACGGGAAGATTGACCATGCTCCACCATATTGGCTTTTGGAGCAAATTGTTGTTGTGTTATTTTCAAAGCCAGCCTGTTCTCTTCCTCAATTCGAAGACGTACCATAAGGTCCTCCTTAGTCATTTCCTTTCGCTTATGCTTTAGGAAGTTCTTGAAGTCCACCCAACTTGAAGGCAATTTTTCAATCATGGCTGCAACTTGAAATGCCTTACTAAGAGTCATTCCCTCATAATGTATGTTGCTTAGCATAATTTGCAATTCTTGAACTTGGTTCAACACTGTTTTAGTATCAACCATTTTATTGTCCAAGAAACGGGCTACCACAAACTTCTTCGTGCTAGCATCCTCCTTTCTATATTTTTTGTCTAGTGACTCTCACAACTCTTTGGCAGTTGTTATCTTGCAGTGAATATTATACAATTCATCCACTAAACCGTTCAACACATAGTTGCGACATAGATATTCCGAGTGTTTCCATGCTTCCAAAGTGCTTATGGATTGGACATCCCCATCAGTAATTACAGGAGGGGATTCAGTCAAGAACCTTGCAAGGTTTAAAGTGGTCAAGTAAAACAACATCTTTTGTTGCCATCTCTTAAAGTCCAAACCCGAAAACTTTTCAGGTCTTTCAGCATGATTTGCCACAGTCTGGGCAGCTTGGGTACCAACTAATGGTCCCACAGGTGTTGAACATAAAGTAGGTTGAGTAGTAATTTCAAAAACAAGAGTGGAAATGCAGACGAAGCAAGTCTGATGTTAAGAAATAAGGTTTACACAACCAAAGCTAAACTAAACTTTTAACTCAAACAAAGTTATTTGAGTTCATTCGACGTTTGCATGACTTGTTTTGGCCTAATATGTTAAGACACCCTCTCCAAGAATCCCCAGAAAAGCCAGACTGGTCCCTCGACTGTTTGGCATATATGCGAATTGCTTTCCTAGACATGAAACTCAGATAACGATGTCCACCCTTACGGTTACTACAAGTCCGCCATCAGAACTTAAACTTTGACGAGCTTAATTGATGAAAATATTTTGTAGTTTACGAAAAACCGCATGGTTTACACAAAACAAAATTTGACATTTTTTAAAGCATCAAATGTTCTATAATATTGAGTTTTATATCACAAACCTTTTTCTAACACGCTCGTTAGAAATAAACGATAATAACTATCGTTTATTAAACTCGTAGTTTAAAAAAAACTGATTCGAATATGTTTGTTTAATAAACGTTAACAAATTGGTTTATAAAACTTTTGGTTTACAAAAAAACAAATTGAATTATATAAAATCAAAGTTTGTTAACAATTATTAAAATAGAGAATAATCAGTTATGGTTTACAAAAAGCAAAACAAAATGTTTGAATTTTCCAATAAATAAGAAAATAATACTTGTTTACCAAAAACAAAATTTAAAAACACATTTTAAGTTTCTTGATAAACAAATATTTGTACGAAACTAAATAATTTCTATTTATGTTTTGTAATTGGATAATTTTAAAAAACACAAACCTATGAACAGTGATTTAAAATTTATTTTAAGCTTGTAGGAACACCGTTAACAAAATATCACAAATACTTTTATTATTCAATTACTCGAATTACAATTCAGATAAATACACAATGAAAAATACATTATTACAAGAAACAAAAAAAAGTGCTAAAATTTAAATTACCAGAAAGAAATGTGGTACAAGATGAAACAAGTTCTAAAAGTTAAATTAAAAATAAGAAGTATAGCATAAGATGAAACGAATTAAAACGAGTTTGGTGGCTGAGGATTTTTTTTCAACAGAGGTCCCTTAAAACAGACTTCGGGTCACCCAGGTGAACCTGACTGTTTCTGAGGGTACAAAAGCCAAAACAGTTGTACTGCCGGAGTTAACCGAAAACCCGAAACGTTAACTGAAACAAGAATGTTTAACACGAGGAATCGATCTTGTAGGTTTTTGAGAACTCAACAAAGTATCTTCTTGTGTTGTGAACTTGTGTTTTTGTGTTTCAAAAGGTGTTAAATTTCTCTACTTGGGAAAGAAAACAAGAGACCAAATGTTTTTATGTATACATGTATCATATGGCATTCCAAAGGTTGCCATTGTGTCAATTAAGAAGCCTATTCATGGCTTGGTTAACAACCAATTCATGACAAATGAACTGGCCATCATGTCCATTAACAAACCAATTCATGACAAATGAATTGGCCATCAAGTCCATTAACAAACCAATTCATGGCTTAGTTAATAGCAAATTCAAATTTTCTTTTAACACCTTACACAATACAATTTCGAGCATCGATATCTCATTCATCTTAGCTCCGTTTTGGACCCGATTATGTTCGTTACAATTTTTTCATGTCATAGAAAAAAAACGTAATATGTACTAATCATATTCGTAATATATACGAATAATTATCAATATCAAAATTAATAATAAAACTTATTTATTATTAAAATTCCAACATATTGTTGTTGGCACATACGATAAAGCATCGGTAAGAATATCATAAATAACAATTTGTAGTTCACTTAATCTGTAGTTCTTATCTCTAGAATTATTATCCATTTTAGATTCATTATTATGTTCAATCACACATCCAAATAAATAAATGAATACAGAGACAGGATAATATTGGTAAGTATTTAAACATCACTAAATTATATAGGAAAATAATTTTTGGTAGCATTTAAAATGGTAAATGACTGTATTTTTACTTGGTTTATGGCCAGTTGCAACTAAGAATTTTGAGAGGCATAAGTGCATGTGTCAAGGTACTGTATATGACTGGGTTTAAAATCTCACAACTTGGTCACCTTAAGGCGAACATACTTTCGAATTTTTTTTCTTTTCCTACTAATCCTAGTAGTCGGTATATTACAAGGGTGGCTCGTCTGTATAAAATGTGAGGCAAGAGCTTAGGGCCTCCAAATTGTTAGGGCCCCAACCGTTCAGGTTATGTGTTTTTAGCTGTCTAGGTTATTTGTTTTGTCATTTTAGGTCTAGAAAAAAAATCCCTCTCGTATTATCAAAAGAGAAAGTGTTTTTAGTGCTATTTATTTTCAACTAATCACACGCTTTTGTAGTAAACTTATGTAGATGTGGACAAATTAAATTATCTTCATTTTTTTTAGAATTTTTGGACCACAATTTTTTATCATAAGCAAAAATTATTTACAAGGCCTCAATTTTTTATTTGACTTGAGCCCTCTAGTATTGTGTGACAACTAGTACCTGACCGGCCGGTAAGTCCGTACGGTACGTGTACTATAAACAGTAACTATGTGTACATATGTGAGTGTGAATAGTATTTGTATTAACAGAAATCCTAAATACAAGAAATCGTTGTATGTGTATTTGTGTAAACTTAGATACAGTAAGTACAACATACATTGGAAACATTAGTTGTCTGTATTTAAGTGAAAACCAAAGTACAGTTAACACAACAAATCATGAGAAACAACAGTGTTCAAGTGAATAACAAGAACAAATCGGTTGCGATCTGATATCCATAGATGACAGGAATCAGATGGCCGACATTGCAATGTGAAAACAATGTGATAACATGATGTTTAGTTGAATCCGACCGTGAGGAAACATAATTCAAACATAATTCACAGTGTCGTTTCAGAATAACGAACTGACAGTGTGTTTGCGTGGGTGACGATTCACACAAACATATTTGTGAGTTTAACGTTCTGAAATGATGACTGATAAGTAGAAAACAAAATTCAGAAAGCAAAACCATCGTCGTGTTCATTCGAATGACGATTTGAACGAATACGCGCGATGGTGACTCGATCTGACGAAACGAAAATGAAACACGACGCGATCGAAAAATAATTTAATAAAATAAAATAGATAACTTTTTACAATTTTGAAACTCATCAAATTAATTAAAATAATATTCTTTTATTTATTTCATTTAAATTGCGCGTGAGGTTCCGGATACGCGACAAAATTTCAAACCGAGCAACCGAAATGAACCCGAAGACCACACATGAAATAAAAACTCTAAATGAGAGTTTTCCTCTCATTTTTCACTTTTCATCCTCTCTCTAGTTCAAATTTCAGGCCAACACCAAAAACCACCATTTTTCACTTTCAATCTCTCATAACTTCTTCATTTCTTAACCAATTTGATTGATTCTTGAACCCACGCGAAGCTCTCGAAGCCCTCTACAAGAAAGTACAGCAGATCTGAAGCTTTGGCAACGGAAAAACGAGGTATGAAGCATTAAAGTTCACGGAAAATTAGGGATTTCTTGTGCATCTTCGACTCACACACACATCAGCCGACCCTTCGAAGGATGCTTGTGAAATATGCAACCATGAGAGAACCATCCACGTTTAACACCACGATGGTGACACCACGCTGCAACCACAGGGATGGGCGAACATGTTCGTTCCGGTCAGGGGTGGCTGAATGCCAGCCGAACCTTATTCACGGGGAACCCTCTTACTTCGGTCATCGAACCCATCTACCCAGGACGAACCTTCCATGCATGATATCAACCGAACCCTGCCCCCTCGCGAACCTTCTGGTTGCAGCTGAAGCCATCACCAGCCGGCCGAACCCTTGAGGTTCCACCAACCATCAACGAAACCACCGTGTTTAGATGTCACGAACCTTATCTGGTTAGGAACGAACCCTCTTGCGAACCTACATATGAACGAGCCCTTGCCGAACCTTATCAAGATCAATAGCCGAACCCTTGGACCACTTTAGGCGAACCTAATTCAACAGCCTATAAAGGTTCGCTGCTATTTTTGGTTGATCGGCTGATTGCATGCAGCCACCTCGAGTGTGTGGCCCAAAGGTGTTCCTTAGTTGGCCCAGAAACTTATAGTCGGCCCACCAACTATTTGATCCAACCAATTTACTTGAACCACGTTTGGCTAGGCCCAGCAAAACCAAGGAAGGCCCATTTAATTCTTTCGGCCCACTAGGGTGTGACACACTCTAAACATACAACCACATCTTCGGTCCAAACAAGAAGTATAATCGGCCCAACCCCAACAAACCAATTCCATGGCCCAATTACAGTTGGTCCGGCCCACATACACAACATATTTAATCATTCGGCCCGGGATCCACTAATTCGATCCAATTAACACTAAGATGTAAATAAGAACATATGTTAAACTCATGGATGCTATGCAAGAATTTTCCTAAAATAACACAAAGGTGATTGGGAGTTAAACCATGAAGTCTAAAACCTTATGTTTTATAGACAAAGGGTGATATACATGACAAGTATTTTAGGAAGAACAAAATCTAAATGGAAGACTTTAAACTATAAACTCACGTTTATAATTAAGGGGACTTGCAAACTTATAGATAATGTGATTAACTAAAGTGTTACAATTAGGTTTCTTTTACATTAACTACATTGAGTTAAGGGGGCCGAATGAAGACCAAGATCACGACTCACGGGTGTTAGCCACTCTAAGGCTAACACGCATACATGCGCACAAAACAATTACACTCAAATGCTTATAAGTTATATACAACATGAAATTGATACAGGAACGTGAAAATTACTACAAGAACAACAAAGAGCGCGTATCTTTATTCTTTTAAGCTAAGTCAACCCTACTACTACAAGGTGAGTTCATATGCCCCTTTTCTTTAATCTTTACTGATTTTAAACTCTCGGGACTGAGAAACATGTTTACTTTTATTTATTTAAAAGTTTTTTTTAACGTGTTATTTATACTTTGATTTAGATAATACTTAACTGTTTACTACCGCTTATCATTGTATGCATGCTTGTATGATCATGAGATAACAGGGAAACTCAAATGATTATGATAATGTAATTTCATAATCATCAACACATTAGAATAACATAGTTGTAAGATTTTATCTTATAACCCTTGGTTATTCCTACATGAGTAAACATTGAGACAATTCATACACAAACAAACAATGAGAGCTACTACAGTGAAACATGTTGACACTTCACAACACATGAATGATTAGAAGATAAAATATCTTCTTAATATCATTCCACATCATAATGGATCAAGTGTGATAAGTCAATTTCTTATAACACTTAATCTACACCTTAAAAACATACTATGTGATAGTATGATCGCATTGATTCTTTAACCGCCATGCGTGACTTAAAAGTATTAGGACTTGTTCTTAATACGATCTAAGGATGTTATGGTGATCATATGGGTTCAAGCGAATGATGTCATGATAACATAACTTCATGATGACAATATCATTCGTATCATGATTAACACAACGCAATAAGACAAGCTCTTATTCAACCTTGTTAATTACATTGAGATCAGCAACAACACAGATGTACATCATCCATCATTACATGTGGACTAGTAGACTGTGGAATTTATTTTCTATCATGTCATATTACTAGTAACAGTTTCGATGAAGGCTTTGGGATCACACGGCGGAATAGAGGTGAATCGGGTGCATTGTAATCTGATTACGTGAGGATCACAATGGACTCCTTTGGGCTCTATACGTTGCATTTGAGAATACATTACATACAGTTAACTAACACCTTTAATAATTTAGAAGTGTAACAACAGTTAACGCGCAGAAAATAGAATAATACAAGGAACAGATTAATTAAATCTAATATCCTTATTACACAAAATGGTTATCAATAATTCGGTTTGATAACTACAACGCTATCATCATATTATTCTATTCATGAGAACACAGGTGATTCAGTGGGATAAACATGAGAAATGAGAATGGAAATCAATAGTTGTGTTGCAAGTAGTGTGGAGTTCTAGTGGTGATGTGGTGGGATGTTGGCTAGGGCTTAGTTCCCTTACATATGCCCTATATATAAGCATCACTGCTAACGGTTTGGCCTAGACTATAACCTAGGGACCCTCATATAGAGATCATGTGACTTAGGATTCAATTTGCATATGTCTTCTATTTCTGATCACTGCACTAACTGATTTCTTTCGGTTATGATCAGAATGCCGCCAAGAAGACAACCACCTCTATTACCATTGACTCAAGGCTCTGCTCCTCACTCATCTACACCGACACCACCTGACTCTCCTCCACCTCCTCCTCCGCCACCACCGGTTTATCAGTTGGATCCTGCTACGGTGGCATTGGCTACTCTCCTGACTAGCCAACTGAGGGATGTGATTCCCGAGATGATGAACCGCATCAACAACAACAACAGCAACAACGTTGCTAACTCATCTGGAGAAGGCAGCGGTAACACCAGACAAAATCAGGACTATGCCTACAAGAACTTTGTAGGTTGCAAGCCACCCAGTTTCAGTGGCAGTGAGGGTACAGTCAGATTGATCCAGTCGATCGAGAAGATGGAGAATACCCTCGACATCAGTGGCTGTCCTGAATAGAACATAGTCAAGTATGATGCGGGTTCATTTCACAAGAGGGCGTTAACTTGGTGGAACGCTCAAGTCTCGATCAGAGGCCGGGATGAGGCTCAGGCTATGCCTTGGAATGACTTCAAGGCGATGTTGAGGGCAAAGTTTTGCCCACAAAATGAACTGAAGAAGGTTGAGACTGAACTGCTCAATCTGGAGATGATTGGTGCTGGGCATCTGGCCTACACCACACGATTTCATGAGTTAGCCACTCTGGCACCTGACGTGGTGCCAACACTCGAGAAGAGAATTGAGCGGTATGTTGGTGGATTACCGCCCAGTATCCGAGGTCATGTTATTTCTGCACACCCTATTACCATGGAGTTAGCTGTTACACTGTCAGCATCCCTGACAGATATGATGGTTGCTGCGGGGCACTTCAAGAAGGAAACTGAAACAGCCAAGGCTGGAACTTCCAAGAAGTCGGACAAATGTCCGGCTAAGAAACAAAAGGTGGCTAGAAACTTTGCTGCCACTACTCAAGCCCCAATGCTCAACCAGCCACCACCATTGGAGATCAGGAAGCCATACACTGGCACTGCACCTCTGTGCAAATCATGCCAGTTTCATCACTTGCCAAATGTCCCGTGTAGACACTGCACCAACTGTGGAAGATTTGGTCACACAGTAAACTACTGCAGGAGCCCGAGGGCTCAGAACAGGAACAACAATGCAGCTACTGCTGCCGCTGCTGATAACAGGCCCTGCTTCACTTATGGTGAACCGGGACACTTTTCTAGGGATTGTCCCAAGAAAGCTCAACCAAGGGCTCAAGCAGCAAGGGGACGAGCTTTCCAGATAGGAGCTGCTGATGCATGACAGGACCCGAACGTAATCACGGGTACATTTCTCTTATCTGACTTCTATGCATCCATATTATTTGACATTGGTGCGGATCAGAGTTTCATCTCATCCCACTTTGCATGCCATCTTAATTATGATAAGGAATTGTTAAACTCCCCTTATACTATTGAGATAGCAAATGGCAAACAGATCACAATAGACACAATACTAAGGAATTGCCCATTAACACTTGGCGATCACACATTTTCCATCGACTTGATACCGATGGAGCTGGGCAGTTTCGACATCATCATCAGAATGGATTGGCTATCTCTTAACCGAGTTGAGTTCATCTGTTCCGATAAACTACTACGCATTCCAGTGAAGAACAATGAGATTTTGGAGATTCGTGGATATCAAGCGAAACGCAGTGTCAAGATAATATCATGCATGAAGGCTCGCAAGTATCTGCGAAAACAATGCGTTGCATTTCTAGCTCACGTGATCGAGAAAGACAAGAAGGCAATCAAGATTCAAGGTGTACCACTTGTGAGAGACTATGCGGACGTGTTTCCGGATGATTTACCGGGACTGCCACCGGAGAGATCAGTGCAATTCCGAATCGATTTGATTCCGGGAGCGACTCCTGTAGCTAAGTCTCCTTATAGACTTGCACCATCAGAAATGCAGGAGTTGTCCAATCAATTACAAGAGCTACTTGATAAAGGATTCATCCGACCGAGCTTTTCCCCGTGGGGAGCTCCGGTTCTTTTTGTGAAAAAGAAGGATGGAACTTTCAGAATGTGCATTGATTACAGGGAGCTCAACAAACTCACCATTAAGAATCGGTACCCGTTACCGAGGATTGATGATTTGTTTGATCAGTTGCAGGGAGCACAGTACTTTTCAAAGATAGACCTGAGGTCAGGATATCATCAGCTCCGGATTCAAGAGGAAGACATTCCAAAGACGGCTTTTCGTACCCAATATGGTCACTACGAATTCATGGTGATGCCATTCGGATTGACGAACGCACCGGCTATGTTCATGGATTTGATGAACCGGGTGTGCAAGCTGTACTTAGATCAGTTTGTTATCGTGTTTATTGACGATATACTGATTTATTCAAAGAACGAGAAGGAACACGAACAACACCTCAAGACAGTCTTGGAACTCCCAAAGGAGGAACGACTCTATGCCAAATTCTCTAAGTGCGAATTTTGGTTAAGAGAAGTTCAGTTCTTGGGTCACGTGATTAACAGTAATGGCATTCACGTTGATCCTGCCAAGATTGAGGCGATCAAGAACTGGGATGTGCCTACAACATCAACAGAGATCCGATCATTCTTGGGATTGGCGGGTTATTACAGGAGATTCATCTCAAATTTCTCTAAGATAGCTTTGCCTCTCACCAAGCTCACACAAAAGTCTGAAACTTTTGTGTGGACTCATAAACAAGAGGAGGCATTCCAGACACTGAAACAAAGATTGTGCAATGCTCCAATCTTAACACTCCCAGAAGGCAATGATGACTTTGTAGTTTATTGTGATGCTTCCCATCAGGGACTCGGATGTGTTTTGATGCAACGAGACAAAGTCATTGCTTATGCCTCACGACAGCTGAAGATACATGAGAAGAATTACACGACACATGATCTCGAACTGGGAGCTGTTGTATTTGCTTTAAAGATTTGGAGACATTACCTGTATGGTACAAATTGCACTATCTTCACAGATCACAAGAGTTTAAAGCACATATTTGATCAGAAGGAGCTTAACATGAGACAGAGATGTTGGGTTGAGCTCCTGAACGATTACGATTGTGTGATCAAATACCATCCGGGCAAAGCAAATGTTGTTGCAGATGCTTTGAGCCGGAAGGAAAGAGTCAAACCTTACGCGTTCGCGCAGTGGGAATGACTGTGCAAACAAGTTTGGGAGATCATATTCTACAAGCACAACAAGAAGCAGTGGCAAGAGACAATCTAAAACACGAGCTCGATTGTGGAGCCGAGAAACACTTCAAGACAAAACAAGATGGAGTTATCTATTATCTGGATCGAGTTTGGATTCTAGCAGTAGATGAACTTCGAACGCTTATACTTGATGAGGCACACAAGTCACGTTACTCAGTTCATCCTGGTGCCGATAAGATGTACCAAGATCTTAGGTCGTTTTATTGGTGGCCAGGTATGAAGAAAGATGTTGCCACTTATGTTGGCAAATGCGTCACATGTGCCAAAGTCAAAGCAGAACACCGGAAACCTTCGGGTTTGCTGGAACAACCAGAGATTCGACAATGGAAGTGGGAAAAAATAGCTATGGATTTCATTACCAAGCTACCCCGCACTTCCAGCGGACATGATTCGATTTGGGTCATCATTGATAGATTGACCAAGTCCGCACACATTTTGCCGATCAAAGAGACGTACAAGATGGAGAAACTAGCAAGGCTATACATTGATGAAATAGTAGTGAGGCACGGGGTGCCGTTATCTATTATTTCAGACCGGGACAGTCGATTTACTTCGTGGTTCTGGCAATCATTGCAACAATCCTTAGGGACAAGTGTTAACTTGAGCACTGCTTATCATCCACAAACGGATGGACAAAGCGAGCGCACCATTCAAACCCTAGAGGATATGTTGAGAACATGCATCTTAGACTTCGGTGGAAGTTGGGACACACACTTACCTCTCATTGAGTTCTCCTGCAACAATAGCTACCACAGCAGCATTGGATGTGCTCCTTTTGAAGCACTTTATGGTAGAAAATGTCGGTCTCCAATTTGTTGGACCGAAGTGGGAGACAACAGAATAACTGGGCCTGAACTTATTCAGGAAACTACTGATAAGATTGCCCAGATACAACAACGATTACAAGCAACACGTAGCAGCCAAAAGAGTTACGCAGACAAACGACGCAAGCCTTTGGAATTCGATGTGGGTGACCGAGTCATGTTGAAAGTGTCCCCATGGAAAGGCGTAGTTCGATTTGGGGCTAAGGGCAAGCTAGCACCTAGGTATGTCGGACCGTTTGAGATTACTCAACGTATAGGTCCAGTGGCATACAGACTCAGACTCCTTGATGAGCTCAGCGGAGTACACGATGTGTTTCATGTATCAAATCTCAAGAGGTGCTTACCAGATGAGTCATTGATCATACCATTGGAGGACATACAGATTGATGAACAACTACATTTCATTGAAGAACCTGTAGAGATTTTGGAACGTGAAGTTAAGAAACTGAAACGTAGCCGTATCCCTATTGTAAAGGTTCGATGGAACTCCAAGCGTGGACCAGAATTTACTTGGGAGCGCGAGGACAACATGAAAGCAAAGTATCCCCACCTGTTCGAGAAGTGAAGCCCGACCGTTATGCTTAAATTTCGGAACGAAATTTCTTTAACAAGGGGAGACTGTGACAACTAGTACCTGACCGGCCGGTAAGTCCGTACGGTACGTGTACTATAAACAGTAACTATGTGTACATATGTGAGTGTGAACAGTATTTGTATTAATAGAAATCCTAAATACAAGAAATCGTTGTACGTATTTTTGTGTAAACTTAGATACAGTAAGTACAACGTACATTGGAAACATTTGTTGTGTTTATTTAAGTGAAAACCTAAGTACAGTTAACACAACAAATCATGAGAAACAACAGTGTTCAAGTGAATAACAAGAACAAATCGGTTGCGATCTGATATCCATAGATGACAGGAATCAGATGGCCGACATTGCAAAGTCAAAACAATGTGATAACATGATGTTTAGTTGAGTCCGACAGTGAGGAAACATAATTCAAGCATAATTCACAGTGTCGTTTCAGAATAACGAACTGACAGTGTGTTTGCGTGGGTGACGATTCACACAAACATATCTGTGAGTTTAACGTTCTGAAATAATGACTGATAAGTAGAAAACAAAAGTCAGAAAGCAAAACCATCGTCGTCTTCGTTCGAATGATGATTCGAACAAATACGCGCGATGGTGACGCGATCTGACGAAACGAAAATGAAACACGACGCGATCGAAAAATAATTTAATAAAATAAAATAGATAACGTTTTACAATTTTGAAACTCATCAAATTAATTAAAATAATGTTCTTTTATTTATTTCATTTAAATTGCGCGTGAGGTTCCGGATACGCGACAAAATTTTAAACCGAGCAACCAAAATGAACCCGAACACCACACATGATATAAAAACTCTAAATGAGAGTTTTCCTCTCATTTTTCACTTTTCATCCTCTTCTAGTTCAAATTTCCAGCCAACACCAAAAACCACCATTTTTCACCTTCAATCTCTCATAACTTCTTCATTTCTTAACCAATTTGAGTGATTCTTGAACCCCACGCGAAGCTCTCGAAGCCCTCTACAAGAAAGTACAGCAGATCTGAAGCTTTGGCAATGGAAAAACGAGGTATGAAGCATTAAAGTTCACGGAAAATTAGGGTTTTCTTGTGCATCTTCGACTCACACACACATCAGCTGACCCTTCGAAGGATGCTTGTGAAATATGCACCATGAGAGAACCATCCACGTTTAACACCACCATGGCGACACCACGCTGCAACCACAGGGATGGGCGAACAGGTTCGTTCGGGTCAAGGGTGGCTGAATGCCAGCCGAACCTTATTCACGGGTGAACCCTCTTACTTAGGTCACCGAACCCATCTACATAGGACGAACCTTCCATGCATGATATCAACCGAACCCTGCCCCCTCGCGAACATTCTAGTTGCAGCTGAAGCCATCACCAGCCGGCCGAACCCTTGAGGTTCCACCAACCATCAACGAACCCACCGTGTTTAGATGTCACGAACCTTATCTGGTTAGAAACGAACCCTCTTGCGAACCTACATATGAACGAGCCCTTGCCGAACCTTATCAAGATCAATAGCCAAACCCTTGGACCACTTTAGGCGAACCTAATTCAACAGCCTATAAAGGTTCGCTGCTATTTTTGGTTGATCGGCTGATTGCATGCAGCCACCTCGAGTGTGTGGCCCAAAGGTGTTCCTTAGTTGGCCCAGAAACTTATAGTCGGCCCACCAGCTATTTGATCCAACCAATTTACTTGAACCACGTTTGGCTAGGCCCAGCAAAACCAAGGAAGGCCCATTTAATTCTTTCGGCCCACTAGGGTGTGACACACTCTAAACATACAACCACATCTTCGGTCCAAACAAGAAGTATAATCGGCCCAACCCCAACAAACCAATTCCATGGCCCAATTACAGTTGGTCCGGCCCACATACACAAGATATTTAATCATTCGGCCCAGGATCCACTAATTCGATCCAATTAACACTAAGATGTAAATAAGAACATATGTTAAACTCATGGATGCTATGCAAGAATTTTCCTAAAATAACACAAAGGTGATTGGGAGTTAAACCATGAAGTCTAAAACCTTATGTTTTATAGACAAAGGGTGATATACATGACAAGTATTTTAGGAAGAACAAAATCTAAATGGAAATAATGTGATTAACTAAAGTGTTACAATTAGGTTTCTTTTACATTAACTACATTGAGTTAAGGGGGCCGAATGAAGACCAAGATCACGACTCACGGGTGTTAGCCACTCTAAGGCTAACACGCATACACGCGCACAAAACAATTACACTCAAATGCTTATAAGTTATATACAACATGAAATTGATACAGGAACGTGAAAATTACTACAAGAACAACAAAGAGCGCGTATCTTTATTCTTTTAAGCTAAGTCAACCCTACTACTACAAGGTGAGTTCATATGCCCCTTTTCTTTAATCTTTACTGATTTTAAACTCTCGGGGCTGAGAAACATGTTTACTTTTATTTATTTAAAAGTTTTGTTTAACATGTTATTTATACTTTGATTTAGATAATACTTAACTGTTTATTATCGCTTATCATTGTATGCATGCTTGTATGATCATGAGATAACATGGAAACTCAAATGATTATGATAATGTAATTTCATAATCATCAACACATTAGAATAACATAGTTGTAAGATTTTATCTTATAACCCTTGGTTATTCCTACATGAGTAAACATTGAGACAATTCATACACAAACAAACAATGAGAGCTACTACAGTGAAACATGTTGACACTTCACAACACATGAATGATTAGAAGATAAAATATCTTAATATCATTCCACATCATAATGGATCAAGTGTGATAAGTCAATTTCTTATAACACTTAATCTACACCTTAAAAAGATACTATGTGATAGTATGATCGCATTGATTCTTTAACCGCCATGCGTGACTTAAAAGTATTAGGACTTGTTCTTAATACGGTTTAAGGATGTTATGGTGATCATATGGGTTCAAGCGAATGATGTCATGATAACGTAACTTCATGATGACAATATCATTCGTATCATGATTAACACAACGTAATAAGACAAGCTCTTATTCAACCTTGTTAATTACATTGAGATCAGCAACAACACAGATGTACATCATCCATCGTTACCTGTGGACTAGTAGACTGAGGAATTTATTTTCTATCATGTCATATTACTAGTAACAGTTTCGATGAAGGCTTTGGGATCACACGGCGGAATAGAGGTGAATCGGGTGCATTGTAATCTGATTACGTGAGGATCACAATGAACTCCTTTGGGCTCTATATGTTGCATTTGAGAATACAGTACATACAGTTAACTAACACTTTTAATAATTTAGAAGTGTAACAACAGTTAACGCGCAGAAAATAGAATAATACAAAGAACATATTAATTAAATATAATATCCTTATTACACAAAATGGTTATCAATAATTCGGTTTGATAACTACAACGCTATCATCATATTATTCTATTCATGAGAACACAGGTGATTCAGTGGGATAAACATGAGAAATGAGAATGGAAATCAATAGTTGTCTTGCAAGTAGTGTGGAGTTCTAGTGGTGATGTGGTGGGATGTTGGCTAGGGCTTAGTTCCCTTACATATGCCCTATATATAAGCATCACTGCTAGGATAATATAGTAATTGTGAATGTAACTATTGAGGAGCCATTGGGTGAACAAGCGAAACAGACAATCATACAAGTAACATATTTATCATTGTGAATGTGCATGGGAATGAATCAAGGTTTTAC
The DNA here is from genome assembly GCA_009363875.1 of Mikania micrantha. NCBI lineage: Eukaryota > Viridiplantae > Streptophyta > Magnoliopsida > Asterales > Asteraceae > Mikania > Mikania micrantha. The sequence continues at coordinate 30,528,691 of CM018688.1, forward strand.
ATGAACTTACTTATGAACTCACCAACCTAGTATTGACTTTGTTTAAATACATGTTTCTCAGGTGATGAACAGGTGTAGATACTTACATGTAAGGATTTAGCTAGCGGACTTTTAGAAGACCTAGCTTTATTTTGTATTACATGCTTTTGGGTGACAAGAACAATGAATCATTTTTGTGTGTCTTGTACATATACAAGATATAGTTACATTGATTCTTTTTGGTAGATTTACTAGATTAAATTATGAACGATACATTGTAATTTAATCTTGTAATTCTATGTCATGGATGTGTTAGCATTTCTCATTTATTTATCATGTGCTATGTAAACAATCTGATCATTTGATTATCACTCATGATATCGTGCCCCGGGAACCTTCCTCCTGACGGGAAAACACGATCCGTTCCCGCCGGCCTGGGGTGTGACATATTGGTGTTCTTTGAACCATATCTTCCTTTTGGGTTTGGTCAATTGAACCAAAAAAAATTTGGTTTTCTGTTGAGAGGATTTCACTTTTTCATAATTTGTAGCTTAAAAGTATGGTGAATCATAAATAGTTAATAATTTGAAAATTGAATTTATATATCGTGTTACAACTGTCACACTCCGACCGACAACGGAATACGTTGGGGCCGTGAGTTTGATTGCTCAAACTTATGGTGCTACTTGTATGTTTCAACATTTAATAATTCAATTTAATTCATAACACTCATATCATTAACATTACATAGATTCAAACCAAACATAATAACCCAATCAAAATTTACATAATCAAATTCCAAACAAATAACATGTGTTCAATTATTTTAATCTATGTAATATTTTGATAAATAATGTAATTTCACGATATTAATGAGAAATTCGAAATATCATTTTTGTAGGAATTCTTTAAATACACACACACACATATAGAGTAATAATAATAATGCATATAAATACTCATGACAAAAATATGTATACATACATATATACAACAACAACAAGAAGTTTTAAAAGGTTTATAATATAAAGTTTTATAAAATAATAAATTATATTAAAGCATTATCAAAATGTATAAATAGGTTTATTTATACAAATGTTAAGAGTTTTGTTATAAACTTTATAAATAAAATCTCATGATTTTAGTAAAAATTTATTTAGATTTTATAAATGTTTTATAAACCTTTTAATCAAAAACTAGGAGGACTAGTTTTGTCAAAGAGTAAAACTAAGATTCACAAGAAAAAGGGGAGGGACTAGTTCAAACACACACCCATTCTCATCTTCTTTTCCAACCCATATTTCCTCCATAGATACCCAAACCGGTTTCTTGACCCATCCCATGCTACAGCTCGCAGTTACAAATAAAACTAATCAAGATTCAAACTTTAAACAATCCCGAACATCATGGAATCGATATCAATCACAAATTCGTTGTTTAAAAATCAAATTTATATGAAAATAATCCCTAAACGTTCGTAGTCAACTAGTATTCGAAAGTCTATATAAACATACATAAAAATCTAATTAAATCCATCTACTCGTGCTTTCAACACCTGCGAATCAATATGTGCACAAGAATTGCTCTCACAAGTCGAATTGACATTGAATCTGTAGGACCAATTAGGAGCTTCGAAACATTCCGGTTCCAATGGATATCTACTCGACAGCCTCTGGAATAGTGTGGAATCCTATTCCAGGGTTTTCCAATCGAAACCAACAGCAACCGTGGTGATCCGAAGGTGAAGGATGGACGTTTGATCTAGAATCGAACACCACGGGATGTGAATCAAACTTGGATGTGCAATGGCCGCTCTAATCTCCTAGGGTTTTGACTCTGGGTTCTCAGGGAAGAAGGAGGGCTCTCAAAGTTAGGTTTAATGAAGTTTGAACATGTATATATAAGCTGTCATCATTCGGCTGAATGAGAGGCCGAAGCAACTCATTCGGCGAATGACTTGGCAGAATGGACAGGTCAATTGAATGAGTCATTCGACGAATGAGTCATCCGTTTTCCCGAGTTATTCGCTAGGTGTTCATTCGGCCGAATGACTTCATTCTTAGAGTCATTCGTTCGAATGAGTCTGTTAAACACATAAACTCAAAGTTAAACATACTCAAACACATATAATCAATAATAGACATTAAGAACAATATAGAAAGACCACTTTCATTAATTTCATAAGCTTTATACACAAAGGATAGTACAAAATAGAACTAAGGACATTTAATGCATCTACAAACTCCCCCTTGGACCTAGTTCATCCTTTGGAAGTGTCTTTCTTGAAATGTTTGTATGAAATGGTTTTCCAATCAGCTCCAGCATGTATCCTGAACACCATACAAATACGAATGACTCTCATGAACTGCATGGCTTGTTCTATGTCAACAACATCAAAGAACATCTGATGAAGGTACAGAATCTTGACATCACTGTGAGATAGATTGGTCAACCACATCGGATCAAATATGCATTCAGTCTCCCACTTCTTCTCTTTGCACATCACAATCACAGCCTCTCCAGTACGCCCGTCATAGTACCACCATCGGAAGCCTTTCATAAAGTCTTGACACATCTCCTTTACGGAATCTTCTTCATGACTTTAGGAGGAAGCCACTTCAAGATAACTTTATGCTTTTGGGTATCTCCATCAATCTCTGGAAAGTAATATCTTTCAGGTTGCTGAGGCCTGAAATTCACCCACCTCTTTCTGTACTCGTACTGGATCTGTCTGGAGAACCAAGCTGACATCCCTGAGCCATCGTTGTATAACATCTTCAAGCGCACAAGTTGATTGACTTCGAATCCTGGCAGCATCTTGAAATCATGTGGATGCTTGAAATAATCAATTCCCCTTTCTCTCTTTACCGCATAGCATCCCAAATCATGAAAGTATGCCCAACTGAGAATCTGACCTCTAGCTTTGTTGCCTTTGGTCCTATATAGTTTGGTGTGTGTAGTTGGCATCTTCACATTGCTTTCCTTCTTTAGGGTCTCCCAGTACACTTTCCATTCTTCTTTTCTTTGTTGAATGTCATCAGCTGAAGACTTACGACTACTGACTTGTTCTTCTAATTATTTGCTCAGTATCTCTTCAGTGGCTTGATCAAATAGATCAGTGAAAGGTGGTAGTTCGTCCTCAGCCGATGTATACTTAGCATTTTCCTCCTATGTTATGTCTTCCGGAATGACTTCATCAACATCATCAAAAGTTTCTGGAGACGGCTCATCAAAAACCGGAGCTGAGGTGTCATCGATCACAACCTCGTCAGGATTCAACCTGAACAGCTCGGCAATCTGCTCCTTTGATAAACAATGGATAATCACCCCCTCTTCTTTGTCATAGCTCAATGAGTGCTGTATAATGCCCTGAGCGTCCAAAATCATAGTAAGTGTCTCATCCAATCGACGTCTCAATGGCACAACTTCGACTTCCTCAGCAGCTGTAGATTCTTCAGTCTGAGCAGAAGGAGGAGAAGGAGCTTTAGCACTTTTGTCGTGTTTTGCCTTTGTGCGTATCTCAGGAGGAGGAGGGGCTTGATCATCATCATCATCATCATCAGAACTGGAAGATCTAGTAGACCCACTCCCTGATCCATCCTGATCATTACCTTCAGAGTAATGATCTTTGTCTGACTCCTCATAATCAACCTTCTCCTCATCATATTCTTCTTCTTCTTCTTCTTCTTCTTCATCTTCTTCTTTCTCTTCATCTGAATCATCGGAGTTGGCAATGGTGCCTTCGATCCTTGGAGTGCCCTCTTTAAGACTTTCAAGCTGTTCTGCAAGTCGGGCGTTCTCCTCTTCCAAAGACAGGATCCTGTTACTGAAATTAGTGGCAGTCAGAGCCAACTTATTGTGCTCATCAATGTACTTGAGCAGTTGTTCTTCTTGTTGGGCTGATCTTGCTCTCAGATCTGCCCGTTGATCTGCAGCCTGAAGTAACAACGTATCTTGATCAGTTATCCTCTGAGTGAGTTGAGCAATCACCAACTCCTGCTCTCTATTCTTCTTTTCCTGCTCCAGATTCCATCAACCTCAGGACCGTACTGTTCAGTGTACTCAACTGCTCGACGACTGAAACAGTAGGTATAATAATATCAGATCGTGTTGTGGAAGGACCAGTAGAGGCAGCTGTGTATATAGGAGCAAGAGTAACAGAGGTGGTTAGAGGGGCGATAGTAGAACGTGTCTGAACAGCCCTTGACCTGGCCAGTGAAGAAGATGTAACTGCTGTCACTGATGTAACAGTCGTTGTAGCAGCAGTCGACAGTTCTGACCTCTTCTGAAAGACAAAACGAGTCCTTTTCCTCCTGCCAGAAGGAGATGATGTGGCAGCAACAGAAACAACTGCGGTGGCTGGAGTGGAAGTACGTGGAGGAGATGAAATATCAAACTCAGGAATAAAGTTAGGATCTTGAATCTTTTCAAGCTTAGCTTCACTACGTTTCCTCCTCTTCTTCATCAGCCTACCTCCCACCCATACATCCTCAAACTCATCATTAGGAGTGTCCTCTGAATCTGAGCTCTCAAGGCCCTCTTCACCTCCAGCCTCACCATCATCATTTCCTGATTCTTCTGAGACATCTCTATCTCCTGCAAATGTAGTACTAGTCATCTCGAGTGCAGTAGATATTGTTGCGGTAGTAGAGGTCATAAAATCCAGATCCATCAATGAATCTATATCAACATCATCTTCAGCAGCAACAGATGTACTAACTTCAGCACCTGTGCTAACACCAACTGCACTAATCCCCGTCACTCCAACCTCAATAGTACTAACACTAGCAGTGGTAACAATGACATCAATAGTTGAACTAACACCAACACTAACACCACTAACACCAGCCCTTGCATCACTTTCACCACCATCTCCATCATCACCGTCATCACCAGGAACAACTATATCCTCCATGTCTGAATCCGAGTCATCGTGCCTCCGTCTCCTACCAGCTGGAGCTATGTAATCAGGCTTCAAAAGATGGCCAAACAAAGTACGCACTGTAGGCTTCCTCTCCTTTCCTCTGTATGACATCACTCTGTTGAGAGTAATGTCATTCATATGCTCCAAGCAAATAATGTCAGCATTGATCTTCGGCAAATCTGGTAACTGAGCATCAATAAACTGCTGGAGGAAGCAAGGATACATGAGAAACTTCTTATCTCCCTTGAGTGCCACATTCTCCTTCATGTACGAAAATATCATCTCTGAGAAATTGAAGGGCCTGTTCAGCACCAAGGCAACAAATGCACACTAAATTGTCTCCCTCATATCATCAAAACCGCCTCTCCTAGATCCCAGGCAGTGAATGAGCACGTGTGCTAGATACTTGAATTGAGGCGACATGTACGCCTTGTTGAGAATCCCAGCTCCAAGATCACCTTCATACTTGCACCGCATGAAACATCCACGAACTAAGTAGCGGTCAAGCAGAATCGGCTGATCTGTTGTATCCTGAAAGCCACATACCCTCCTAATATGCTCAGCAGATATAATCACATCATGACCTAGCACTTTTCCCCTGATGACTGGTGGCGCAGCCTCACAGTCAATGTTAGCAGATGTCCAGAAATCTTGCTGATGAGACTGATAGGGTACATGCATAGTAGAAATAGCAGCAAAAATCCTGGAACGCCAAAAAAATGTAATGATCTCTGTGAAGTGTCGAGCATTCGGCGTAGTAAGATCCAGGTGTGCACAGATGTTGTTCTTATTCACTGATTTGTATCCAGCCATACTGAAAAATAGAGAAATACACATATTAATACAAATCAGTTAAACAGTAGATTCAAATCAGAAAAAATAACACTTAGACAATTTGGCCAAATGTAATTGATTTGGCCGAATGTCTTATTGTCGAATGAGCAATCTGACCGAATGATTCATTCTGTTGAATGAGTCATTGGATGAATGAGTCATTCGCCGAATGAGCTTCATTCTCCGAATGGCATGATTCGGCCGACAGTTCAGATTACAACTCCAGTTGATAGATCTTCAAATCAGTCCACAAAAATTACATTCCCACTGTCACACCCCGAGCAAGCGGGACAGATCGAGTTCCCCGCCGGCGGAAGGTTCTCGGGGCGCGATATCATGAGTGATAATCGTGATGATCAGATTGTTTACATAACATCAACATTGAGAATAACTAACGCACAATAAAGCATTAAACTAGAATTACAAAGTTAAATTACAATATCAATGTTCGGTAATTTAACTAAGTAAATCTATCAAAAGAATCAAATGTTTACTATCTTGTAACTGTACAAGATGTCAAAAGTGATTCGTATCAATAACAAAAGATGTGCTTTCCAAAAGTCTACTAGGTCCTCTATCTGGGCATCCTAGTATGCAACCCTGGATCCTTAGCCTATTCCTGTACGTCACCTGAGAAAGAATGTAAGAAAAAAAGTCAACACAATGGTTGGTGAGTTCATATAGTTTAAAAGTTGAAAATAGCTTTAGCAAACCTATTTCGGTAAAACCTTAACCTCATTAACATCACATGTAATATCCAATTCGGTATGCTTATATATAGGGCATACGAAAGGGTCGAGCCTACAACCCGCCCAGACGCCATCCCACCACATACTAAACCGCATATGACACTGTTATTAATGATGATTAAGCATTTTACCTGCCATTCAATCCGGTCTTCATCATAGCTTTAGTGTACTATTTAAAAGTTTACAAGTTTATAGCTTTCATGTAGATTAGCTTTAGAGTAAGTTGTATAAACACAATTGTTTCACAAATCATAGTTTAGCTTTCACCAATCTCATGCGTGGGTACAAGCTTTGCTCTAGCAATGTTTTGCACTTACGTAGCCCACGTCTAGATATAAGCTTTGCTCTAGCAATGTTTAGCCATTACGTATCTCATGAATTGGTTTGGGCTTAGTATCCGAATACTTTAGCGTTTACGTATCTCATATATGCAGATACAAGCCTTGCTCTAGCAATGTTTGGCAATTACGTATCTCATATATAGACACAAGCTGTGCACACACAGTTTAGCATCTACATATCTCATATATGCAGACACAAGCCTTTCTCTAGCAATGTTTGGCATTTACATATCTCATATATGTAACACCCCGACCGATGGCGGAAACGTCGGGATACCACGAGGGATGTGTAGATTGTTCAAAAGCTCGTGGGCATCTAAATCAAATCATCATATATCATTCAATCAACCAAAATAATTACACGCAAAAATCATGTCTATCATGAATTAGTTACATCAAATACAAAGAGATTTAGCTATCTAACTAAATTCTATTCGCCCAAAATTCAGTTATTTAGCTAAGTCCAAGATCCTATATGATGATGTCCAAAAGTGTGAGCTCTTCTTCCTCAACCTACTTAGCTTCATTACCTGAAACATGTGAAAATCAAGTGTTAACTACAAAGTAGTTGGTGAGTAATCATAAGTTTTCTATTTAAAATCTTTTACAAGAGTTTTGAAGAGTTTATAATCCCTTGATAACATCCGTATGAGCATCTGTGAGATCATTCAACACAATATTCAAATACACAATCCCAACACATAAATTAAATCACATAATCACATATAATAATAAATTATAGATAATCAATCATATGTTCACTCAACCAATCATAACCCATCAATATTCTCAATCCATATAAGCGACCATACATGTATCATTGTATATGACCGAGGTCAACGACAACGACACACGGAGTTGTGGAACATCCACGTGACAATACATGCAATCATTGAGGAAGACCAAAGTCAACCACAACAATTGCACGGAGTGTGGAAACATCCACGTGACAATACATGCAATTATTGAGGAAGACCGAAGTCAACCACAACAATTACACTGAGTGTGGAAACATCCACGTGACAATACATGCAGTCGTCGCGAATGACACAAAGTCATTAGTAACAACTTATGGAATATGACAATCCATAACTATGGATCTCATACAAGCAAATAAGTGTCATCCCTGTGTTATCAAGTCAATATGTAAAATTCGTATACATGTTTCACCTCCGAGTTTAAAAACAAAATAGTTTAAAAGAAAAGGAGGTTATGAGAACTCACCTGAATCCTTAAAATCAGTGTTCCTGTAATATGTGCGCTCGCGTAAGTGAACTCAAGATCAACTCAACTATCTGTAATTAGTGTGATTTTCATTTTCATAAGCCTAAGTGTTTCATACCCAATTAGTGTCCATATAAGTTTACTTTAAACTCATTTGTATTTTATTTACTTAGTTTATTTACACTAAGTTATAATGAATTATTTAAGATTTTATGATCATTCATCATTTCAACATAATTTCAGCTTATTAGTTTTAATCCGTTCGATCATGATACTAATTTGTGTTTTTGGTATATGGATGTGTGCTCCCATATTTATGTCCATTCTAAAGCGATAACCCTAATAATATACAATTGAATACATGCATGGATGTTCAATTCACTTGACCACCAACATTCTAAGTTACTTAAATTAAACCTTAAGTGTTAAAAGTTCATACTTAGGTTACTTATAGAAACTATTTCAAGGTGCATAACCCATAATATAAAACCTTATTATTTTCACTTTATTCTAGAAAAGGTGATGATCTAAGTTGCCCATGCATGTATGGATACGTCCCCATCAATATATATATATATATATATTTATATATATGTAATCATGTCCTCAGTTACCCTCACCCCTTAGTTAAAACGAAATTAGGTTTTTATCTTCATGAGAGCAGCGAACCTTTAGCCCAAAGGAATAGGTTCGACCCATCTAGCCTAAAGGTTCGGCTTAGCATATGTCGAGGGTTCGGCTAATGAGTGTTATACTAGGTTCGTGAGGTATCATCATGAGGTTCGTGACTCGTTGCATGGTGGTTCGGCAGCCCTATGGTTCATCTACATGGCAGGGTTCGTCACAAGGCTTCCAGGGTTCGGCTACTTCGGTACAAACTTCGCATGGCCAGGTTCGGCCATGCCATGCATAGGGTTCGGCCAAAGCTTGCTGCATGGATAGGTTCGCCAAAAGAGATTCGGCAATGTGAAGGTTCGGTCCTAGAGTTGCTGAAGGTAGGGTTCGTCACCCCTTTAGGGTTCGGCCACCTTAGTTTCCCGCCTTCGAAGGTTCGTGGCAGCAGCATGGGTTCGCCAGTGAGGGAGGGTTCGCTGCTATGGTTTGGAGGCTGCGCAGGGTTCGGCCCACAGGTTCCTGGGTCATGAACCTGCACATTGTCGTCCCAAAAATCCCCATCCCCTATGGATTAAAGGCCATACATGGCTTCCATAAGTCATTACTAACTTAATTTAAACAACAACATAATTTAAATCGAGTGTTAAGATGGTATCCGAACATCCATGAAGCTTCTTAGTAAAACCGAAAATAAAACAGCAGGTTTACCTCAAAATAACGGCCAAATGTATGATTTCTTCGTATGCACTTGTTCCTCTCGATCACCCGGTCGCGTGGACGCCAAGATCTCGCGAATCCGACTAGAAATGAAGACGATAGGCTAGAGAGAAGGTAGAGAGATGAGTGAGATGGGGTGTGTGTGTGTTTTTAGAGAGAGAAGTGGTGTGGCGAAAGTGAAAGAAGAAGGAGGCTTTCCCTTTCTTTTATCGCGTGTAGACACCACATGGCCGGTCTCGTTTTTTATCGTGATTAACAAATAATGAATGCTCGGTTTTTATCCTAAACGTATTTAATTAGGTTTTGTTTCAATAAACTTAATTTTAATTAAATGTTGTTTCGTAAAATGACTTCACTTTTAATTAAGGGATTTTAATTAATTCGTTTCGTAAAATAAGTCCGTTCACTTTTGTTAAATCATTTAATTAAATAAAATAATTCATTCGTTTTCGTTTAAGGTTGTGATTCCTAATAAATATTTTCAGTTTTAATTTATTAATTTAATATCGTTAGATATTATTTAATTATCTCGTCGAAACGCGTTACTTACGTACGTATTCGTAAAGATCGTCACCTTTGCGAATCCAACGCTCGTATCATATTTCGATTCGATTTACAATTTATGAAATATCGTTTCTAAATATTATTATCAATAATTATATTCATGTGAATCGTCACCCACGCGAATACATTATCAAGTTAATATCTCTGAATTAATATTCGCGTTTAAATTATGTTCGTAACCTCACCATCGCGTACAGATTCTCAATAATGCTTTCATTATTTAATTATCTTTAGTATTATAATTCCCAATCCAAAACCCACTAAACCATATCACTGACACATCTATGATAGACCGAAATATGCATATGTATAGGGCATATGCAGAGGTAGATCGCAACCTCCCCTACACCGTCCCACCGCTATTTCGATAAACCATGACCATGTGTCCTTGACTACGTTTAGCAACCAGACAACAACCAACTGAATTTCCTTTCCATTTCCAAACCAATAATCCATAACTGTGAAACGTATCTGCAATTAAACTCTCTGGTTCTGTTTAGTTGGGTTTCAACTAAACTCCCCATGGTTTATGCATAGAATAATATATTCTCAATGTATACCAATAACAGTGATAATTAGCAAATAATACATCATCATTAATAATTATAAATCTCAGATTGTAACAGTACAATCATACAGATGTACGGACGACCGGAAATACAGTGAGTTACAGTATATAGATAAAAGCTTAGCATTCTCGTAGTTTAGCTTTCACGTATCTCAATGCATGGGTACAAGCTTTGCTCTAGCAATGTTTACCAATTACGTAGCACATGAATACTTACAAGCTTAGCATTTAGCATACAATCATAGCTTTGAGCATTTAGTTTCAAGCATTAGCATATAGTTTGAGCATATAGTCCGTAACATTAGCATTGTGCATTTAGTTTACACATAGATTTTATAGCATAAGCATCGAGCAAATAGTTTGAACATAGAGTTTATAGCATAAGCATCAAGCATATAGATTAAGTCTTAGTCTTTAGCTTCCCGAATACGAGTTACAAGCTTGAGCAACTAGTATAAGCCTCATGAAAATATGTAAAAGCATTTAATAACATTTCAATAATTGTTAAAATGTATGTCATGCTTCTCAGTCCCGAGGTAAAAATAAATATGTTTGAAAAGGGACAAATGAACTCACCTTATTGTTGATGTGGTTGACTAAGTAAAACAAAGATGCACGCGCTCGTTGTTGTGTTTGTTGTTCTATTCACGCTCCTGTATTGATTTCACATTGGTGTATCTTATAAGTGTATGTTGTAATGATTTGTGTGCGTATACGTGTTAGTGTTAGCCCTAAAGTTGGCTAACACATGTAAGTCTCGGTCATTCTTTGGCCCTGGTTCTATTGATTTCACGTAAGTGGGCCAAGCAGATTGTGTACCAACTTGGGCCGAGGGATTTGGGCCTAGGCCGGACGGCCAGGTGTTGCTTCCAGTGACCTAGGATCGAATTTGTCAAGGGTTCGGCCCTGTTCTTGACTAGCGAACCTTAGGGTAGGGTTCGGCCAATGTTTTCATCATGCAGGTTCGTTTCATAATCTAGGTTCGCGGTTAGAAGTTTCACACCGAAGGGTTCGGGACTTTGTAGGTTCGTCCATGCAGACCAGGTTCGGCTGAAGCTATGTTTTCGTGTTTGCGTGGTTCGACTGAGATAGATTCGTGACGCAAGGTTCGTTTATATACGGTTCGGCCATGGAGCCTGAGGTTTGTCCAGGGTGTTGATGGTTCGCAGACGTGAAGGTTCATGGGTGCTGGTTCGTGAATACTAGGTTCGCAACCCTGAAGGTCTAGCAGGTCGAAGGTTCGTCCAGCTCAAATATCACGAACCTGTTCATTTTCTCACTTCTTCGAGCTGTTGCAGGGCAGCTTTCCATGGGGGTGTTATGCGATGATGGTGTTTTCAGATCGTGTGGTTCAAGGGGAATGGTGGTTAACAGGCTAGGATAGAGTTCTAATAAAAAGGCTAAAAACCCTAAGTTTCATGTGATTCAAAGCTTCATATCTCGAATTCAGCTGGACAAACGTTCAGATCGGTTGTACTTCCTTATAGAGGAGGTTGAGAGCTTCGAGTGGACACCACGAACGCTCGATTTCGTCTAGAAACGACCAAGTTATGGGGGATTGAATTTGTGAACTTTAGAGAGAGAGAGAGGGTGAACGGTTGGAGCTTGTAGAGAGAGAGAGAGAAGATGCAATTAATGAAGAAAAGGGTTTCATTTAGGGTTTATATACCCCGTGGTTATTCGGGTTCGTTTCGGTTGCTCGGTTCTCATTTTCGTCGTGTTTCCGGCACGTTACGCACGTGTTTTGTAACTTATATAAAAAGCATTTATTTTAGAATGATTAGAAGGTGGTTATTCCTAGTAAATGTTTTAATTAAATTTTCCTTGAATTATTTATCGTAATTAATTATTTTACGCGTTTTAATTAAAAGAGTTTCTTTTAATTTATTCCTGATGAGTTTCAAAATTGTAAAACAGAAAATATTATATTTTCTTAAATTTATTATTGTTCGTGTCGTTTTCGTTTCGTCAAAACGCGTCACCTTCGCGCGTATTCGTTCGAATCGTCCTTCGAACGAACACGACGATGGTTTGGCTTTATGATTCTTGTTTTCTACTTTTTAGTCATTATTTCAGAACGTTAACTGTCAGATTTATTCGTACGGATCGTCATCGATACGAATAATTCTTCGGTTTAGCATTCTGTAACAATAAACGTTATGGTTTTATTGTGTTCAACCTCGCATACGTTTGTACATATTAGCACCAAATCAAGCATCTGTGTGTCAGTTCTGTGTTGTCTGATGTGTGTCTGATTGTTAAACCATGAGGTTTAAATCAGATTTCAGAACAATAGCATAATAGTTTTGTTTCAAGCATCAATATCAATAGTATATACATAGTTTCACATAGTGTGTACCTGAGTTACTGTAGGGATCACTGTTCCGGCGACGCGTCCGGAACTGATGTTACAGTCTCCCCTTGTTAGAGAAATTTCGTCCCGAAATTTGAGAATCGTTCTCCGGTACGACTTCCTCTGTAAACAGTTGGGGATACTTAGATTTCATGTGATTTTCGCGTTCCCAAGTAAACTCAGGTCCGCGCTTTGAGTTCCAACGAACCTTGACAATCGGGATACGGCTTCGCCTCAGTTGTTTAACCTTGCGATCCATAATCTCCAAAGGTTCTTCAACAAAGTGTAAGTGTTCATCCAATTGAATTTCTTAAACTGGTATGATGAGCGATTCATCAACTAAGAATTTCTTCAAGTTTGAGACGTGAAACACGTCGTGTACACCACTAAGTTCATCCGGTAGTCTAAGTCTGTACGCCACAGGACCAATACGTTCGACAATCTCGAACTGTCCCACATACCGTGGTGCTAATTTGCCTTTCTTTGCAAAACGAACTATACCTTTCCATGGGGATACCTTTAGCATGACACGGTCTCCCACATGGAATTCCAACGGCTTGCGCCGTTTGTCGGCATAGCTCTTTTGTCTGCTTCGTTTTGCTTGTAGTCTTTGTTGTATCTGAGCAATTTTGTCTGTAGTTTCTTGAATAAGTTATGGCCCGGTTATTCGGTTATCTCCCACTTCAGACCAACAGATCGGCGATCGACATTTTCGACCATAGAGAGCCTCGAACGGTCCACATCCGATTCTACTCTGATAACTGTTGTTGTAGGAGAATTCGATCAGTGGCAAATGAGAATCCCAATTCCCACCGAAGTCTAGTACACAAGTTCTCAACATGTCCTCCAGGGTCTGTATAGTACGTTCGCTCTGCCCATCCGTTTGTGGATGATAAGCTGTACTCAGGTTTAAGTGTGTCCCCAGAGATTTCTGCAATAATTGCCAGAACCTTGATGTGAATCTGCTATCACGATTTGAGATGATAGATAATGGCACACCATGGCGTACCACTATCTTGTTGATGTAGATTTTCTCTAGTTTATCCATCGTGTAAGTTTCTCGCATTGGCAAGAAATGAGCAGATTTGGTTAATCGATCAATAATAACCCAAATAGTGTCATGTCCGCTGGAAGTGCGGGGTAGCTTGGTAACAAAGTCCATAGCTATCTGTTCCCACTTCCAAAGTGGAATTTCAGGCTATTCCAGTAAACCTGATGGTTTCTGGTGTTCTGCCTTCACTTTGGCACACGTAAGGCATCGACCAACGTACTCAGCTATGTCTTTCTTCATACCCGGCCACCAATAAAACGCCCATAATTCTTGGTACATTTTATTAGCACCAGGATGCATATAGTACTTGGTCTTATGTGCTTCATCAAAAATAAGTTTTCTCAATTCATCCACTGCAGGAATCCATACATGATCCTTGTAGTAGATGATTCCATCAGGCTTTGTTTCAAATTGCTTCTTTGCTCCACAATCTAGTTCTTTCTTCAAGTTTCCTCGTTCAACAGCCTCTTGTTGTGCTTGAATAATTTTGTTGTGTAAGCTTGTCTACACAGTCATCCCCATTGCTCTGACGCGCAAGGGTTTGACCCGCTCCTTCCGACTCAAGGCATCAACTACAACGTTTGCCTTGCCCGGATGGTATTTGATCACACAGTCATAATCATTCAGAAGTTCAACCCAACGTCGCTGTCGCATGTTGAGTTCCTTCTGATCTAATATGTGCTGCAGACTCTTGTGATCAGTAAATATGGTACACTTGGTGCCATATAAGTAATGTCTCCAAATCTTTAATGTGAATACCACTGCTCCCAGTCCAGATCATGAGTAGTGTAGTTCTTCTCATGAACTTTCAGTTGTCTCGAGGAATACACAATAACTTTGTCTCGCTGCATCAGCACACAGCCGAGTCCCTGATGAGATGCATCACAATACACTACAAAGTCATCACAACCGTCTGGGAGAGATAAGATTGGAGCATCACATAGCTTTTGCTTCAAGGTCTGAAAGGCATCTTCTTGCTTCTGTTCCCAAACAAACGGCTCGCTTTTCTGTGTTAGTTTTGTGAGTGGCAGGGCTATCTTAGAAAAGTTCGAGATAAACCTCCTATAATAGCCTGCTTAGCCCAGAAAGGAAAGTATCTCCGTCGGTGTCTTCAGAGTATCCCAGTTCTTTATTGCCTCAATCTTGGCAGGGTCTACATGTATTCCCTCACTGTTAATTACATGACCCAGAAATTGAACCTCTTTTAACCAAAATTCACACTTAGAGAATTTGGCATAGAGTTTCTCTTCCTTCAACAGTTCCAAGATCATTCTAAGATGTTGCTCGTGCTCTGTTTTGCTTTTAGAATAGATCAGTATGTCATACGGCTTACACACTCGGTTTATGAGATCCATGAAAACCGCGGGTGCATTCGTTAATCCAAAAGGCTTCACCATGAACTCGTAATGCCCGTATCTGGTACGAAATGTCGTCTTTGGTATATTTTAGTCTTGAACTCTGAGCTGATGATATCCAGACCGCAAGTCAATCTTTGAAAAGTACTGTGCTCCTTGCAATTGATCAAACAAATCATCAATTCTCGGTAATGGATACCGATTCTTGATGGTTAGTTTGTTTAGGTCCCTGTAGTCTATGCACATACGAAAGGATCCATCCTTCTTCTTCACGAACAAAACCGGAGCTCCCCAAGGTGAGTAGCTGGGTCGGATGAAACCTTTGTCTAGTAGCTCCTGTAGTTGGTTCGACAGTTCCTGCATCTCCGAAGGTGCTAACTTGTAAGGAGATTTAGCAACAGGTGTTGCTCCAGGAATCAGATCAATACGAAACTCTACCGGTCGCACAGGTGGCAAACCGGGTAGATCTTCAGGAAACACTTCGGGGTATTCCTTTACTATCGGCACATCTTGTATCGTTTTCTTGTCTTTCTCTTTCTCCACCACGTGAGCCAAGAAAGCTATGCATTTCTTTTGTAGAGACTTACGCACTTTTATGCAAGATATGATTTTGACACTTCACTTTGCTTGATCCTCACGAACTTCCAATACACGATCATTTGCCACTGGAATCCGAAGTAGCTTTTCAGAACATATGACTTCAACCCTATTGAGTGATAGCCAATCTATCTCCACGATGATGTCGAAACTGCCCAACTCCATCGGTAACAAGTCGATGGTAAATGTGTGATCAGTGAGTGTAAGTGGGCAGTTCCTAAGTATAGTGCTAACTGTAATTTGCTTCCGGTTTGCTACTTCGATAATGTAAGGCGAGTCTAAAGTTTCCTTACTAAGATTAAGTTGGTGTGCAAAATCAGATGAAATAAAACTCTGGTCTGCACCAGTGTCAAACAGAGTAGATGCATAAGAGTCGTGTAAAAGAAATGTACCGGTGACCACATTAGGGTCTTGGCGTGCTGCATTGGCTCCGATGACAAAAGCCCGTCCACGAGGTGCTTGTGCTCCTTGTTGCACTCTCTTTGGGCAGTCTATGGAGAAATGACTCATTTCTCCACAATTGTAGCATCCTCTGTTGTTGTTGTTGTTTCCTGGTGGTGGTGGAGGTAAAGCTCTGGCTGCATTGTTGGTAGCTCGTGTTGAGGGAGTGCGGCACTGTGCAACCCAGTGGCCAAATCGACCACAATTTGTGCACTTCCTACACTGTGCTGCAGCATGATGATGATACTTGTAGTGAGTACACTGAGGATGCACTCCAACATAGTTCTTAGGTGCAGCATTCACATGTACAGCAGGAGCTTGTCTCAGAGGTGCAATGGCCGCATAGTTTTTGACGACCTTTTGCTTCTTCTTTTGATGGTGCTCGGGTTTCTTTGTTGTTTCCTCTTTTGCTTTCCCAGTGTCGTTCTTCAAAACTCCTGACTTTACCATCACATCAGTGAGTTTAGCTGAAAGGGAGATGGCTAGAGTAGTAGGGTTTGTAGCCAGTACAATGCTTTGTATGCAGGAGGGTAATCCTCCCACATATCTGTCGATCAGCTTTTCCAGAGTTGGTACCATTTCTGGCACCAACGCTACCAATTCATGATAGCGAGGGGTGAAGGTCATGTGATCAGCTCCCTTCATCACATGGTTTGAGAGTTCAACTTCCAGCTTCTGTAGTTCGTGCTTGGGACAGAATTCATTCCTCAGGAGGATTTTGAAATCTGCCGAAGGCATTGTTAGTGCTTCATCCCTGCCTCGAGCTCTGATTTGGGAGTTCCACCACGTACGGCCCGTTTGCTGAAAGAACCAGCATCATATCGAACCTTGTGATGTTCCGAACAACTTCTTATGTCCAGGGTATTCTCCATTTTCTCTAGCCATTGGATTAGTCCAACAGCTCCTTCAACACTAGTAAAGCTTGGTGGTTTGCATCCCACAAATGACTTGTAGGAGCAGTCAGAAGTAGTGCCAGTGTTTCCATTAGCTTCTCCAGTAGTGTGGACAGAATTGTTGTCGTGGCCTTGGATCCTGTTAATCATCTCAGGGATGACATCCTTCAGTTGGTTCGTCAGTTGGCTGCTCAGAAGTGTTGCCAAAGCAATAGTAGAAGGAACGAGTATCTGATTCGTGCTCGTACCCGGAGGTGGGTTAAGTGGAGGAGGATTTAGTGGAGGAGGTGGCAATGGTGAATCAGGTGGTGTAGGGCTTGATGAGTGTGGTGCTGAGGTTTACGTAGTTGGTTGTCTTCTGGGCGGCATTCTGATCATAACCAAAAGAAATAGGTTAGTGCAGTGATCGAATGCAGAAGACACAATGCTAACTTTTATCCTATATTCTCTACATGAGGGTCCCTAAGTTATAGTCTAGGCCAAACCGTTTAAGTAAATGACCTATTATTCTTTATAACCTTGAGCTCTGATACCAATCTGTCACACCCCGAGCCGGCGGGACGGATCGAGTTCCCCGCCGGGCGGAAGGTTCTGGGGGCGCGATATCGTGAGTGATAATCCTGATGATCAGATTATTTACATAGCAACAACATTGAGAATAACTAAACCACAATAAAGCATTAAACTAGGATTACAAAGTTAAATTACAATATCAATGTTCAGTAATTTAACTAAGTAAACCTATCAAAAGAATCAAATGTTTACTATCTTGTAACTATACAAGATGTCAAAAGTGATTCGTATCAATAACAAAAGGTTTTACTAAGGTGAACCTTCATTTAACAACAATAATTCAATCATGTCCAAAATCAACAAGTCTGTTGATTGTGCTTTCCAAAAGTCTACTAGGTCCTCTTTCTGGGCATCCTAGTATGCAACCCTGGATCCTTAGCCTATTCATGTACGTCACCTGAGAAAGCATGTAAGAAAACAAAGTCAACACAATGGTTGGTGACTTCATCTAGTTTAAAAGTTGAAAATAGCTTTAGCAAACCTCTTTCGGTAAAACCTTAACCTCATTAACATCACATGTAATATCCAATTCGGTATGCTTATATATAGGGCATACGAAAGGGTCAAGCCTACAACCCGCCCAGACGCCATCCCACCACATACTAAACCGCATATGACACTGTTATTAATGATGATTAAGCATTTTACCTACCATTCAATCCGGTCTTCATCATAGCTTTAGTGTACTGTTTAAAAGTTTACAAGTTTATAGCATTCATGTAGATTAGCTTTAGAGTGAGTTGTATAAACACAATTGTTTCACAAATCATAGTTTAGCTTTCATCAATCTCGTGCGTGGGTACAAGCTTTGCTCTAGCAATGTTTAGAACTTACGTAGCCCACGTCTAGATACAAGCTTTGCTCTAGCAATGTTTAGCCATTATGTATATAATGAATTGGTTTGGGCTTAGTATCCGAATACTTTAACGTTTACGTATCTCATATATGCAGATACAAGCTTTGCTCTAGCAATGTTTGGCAATTACGTATCTCATATATAGACACAAGCTGTGCACACACATAGTTTAGCATCTAAATATCGCATATATGCAGACACAATGTTTGGCATTTACGTATCTCATATATAGATAAAAGCTTAGCATTCTCGTAGTTTAGCTTTCACGTATCTCAATGCATGAGTAAAAGCTTTGCTCCAGCAATGTTTAGCAATTACGTAGCCCATGAATAGTTACAAGCTTAGCATTTAGCATACAATCATAGCTTTGAGCATTTAGTTTCAAGAATTAGCATATAGTTTGAGCATATAGTCCGTAACATTAGCATTGTGCATTTAGTTTACACATAGAGTTTATAGCATAAGCATCGAGCATATAGTTTGAACATAGAGTTTATAGCATAAGAATTAAGCATATAGATTAAGTCTTAGTCTTTAGCTTCCCGAATACGAGTTACAAGCTTGAGCAATTAGTATAAGCATCATGAAAATATGTAAAAGCATTTAATAACATTTCAATAATTGTTAAAATGTATGTCATGCTTCTCACTCCTGAGGTAAAAACAAATATGTTTGAATAGGGACAAATGAACTCACCTTGTTGTTGATGTGGTTGACTAAGTAAAACAAAGATGCACGCGCTCGTTGTTGTGTTTGTTGTTCTATTCACGCTCCTGTATTGATTTCACATTGGTGTATCTTATAAGTGTATGTTGTAATGATTTGTGTGCGTATAAGTGTTAGTGTTAGCCCTAAAGTTGGCTAACACGTGTAAGTCTCGGTCATTCTTTTGCCCTGGTTCTATTGTTATAGATCATTAGTATTACTCGTCTTAGTGTTGTGTGTTTGACTTCAACCCATTCTTGAGCCCTTAACACTTTATCATTTTGCTAATTGATAATTCTGGTATGCCATTTAATATTCACCTCAAAATAGTTTAGGTTTATGGTTTTAATCCCACATAATGTTCTTGTTATATTCCAAGCCACTATTACCCAGTGATTACATAATAACTCAATAAAACTTATAATCCTTAATGTATTAAGGTTGTGAAATGTATTAACTCTAAAACTATCACCTTTGTAATCAAGTTTCATGTATCAATCCCGACTAAACCATGGGGGCCAAAGGTTAAATGGGCCGATTAATTTAGTTGGTCTCATTAAGGTTGTGGGCCGAAAAATCTTGGGCCAATCAAGTGGGCTGTGTGGTGATGTTGGGCGTATGTATGTAAGTGGGCCAAGCAGATTGTGTACCAACTTGGGCCGAGGGATTTGGGCCTTAGCCGGACGGCCAGGTGTTGCTTCCAGCGAACCTAGGACCGAATTTGTCAAGGGTTCGGCCCTGCTCTTGACTAGCGAACCTTAGGGTAGGGTTCGGCCAATGTTTTCATCATGCAGGTTCGTTTCATTATCTAGGTTCACGGTTAGAAGTTTCACACCGAAGGGTTCGAGACTTTGTAGGTTCGTCCATGCAGACCAGGTTCGGCTGAAGCTATGTTTTCGTGTTTGCGTGGTTCGACTGAGATAGATTCGTGACGCAAGGTTCGTTTATATATGGTTCGGCCATGGAGCCAGAGGTTCGTCCAGGGTGTTGATGGTTTGCAGAGGTGGAGGTTCGTGGGTGCTGGTTCGTGAATACTAGGTTCGCAACCCTGAAGGTCTAGCTGGTCGAAGGTTCGTCCAGCTCCAATCTCACAAATCTGTTCATTTTCTCCCTTCTTCGAGCTGTTGCAGGGCAGCTTTCCATGGGGGTGTTATGTGATGATGGTGTTTTCAGATCGTGTGGTTCAAGGGGAATGGTGGTTAACAGGCTAGGATAGAGTTCTAATAAAAAGGCTAAAAACCCTAAGTTTCGTGTGATTCAAAGCTTCATATCGAATTCAGCTGGACAAATGTTCAGATCGGTTGTACTTCCTTGTAGACGAGGTTGAGAGCTTCGAGTAGACACCAATAACGCTCGATTTTGTCTAGAAACGACCAAGTTATGGTGGATTGAATTTGTGAACTTTAGAGAGAGAGAGAGGGTGAACGGTTGGAGCTTGTAGAGAGAGAGAGAGAAGATGCAATTAATGAAGAAAAGGGTTTCATTTAGGGTTTATATACCCCGTGGTTATTCGGGTTCGTTTCGGTTGCTCGGTTTTCATTTTCGTCGTGTTTCCAGCACGTTACACGCGTGTTTGGTAACTTATATAAAAAGAATTTATTTTAGAATGATTAGAAGGTGGTTATTCCTAGTAAATGTTTTAATTAAATTTTCCTTGAATTATTTATCGTAATTAATTATTTTACGCATTTTAATTAAAAGAGTTTCTTTTAATTTATTCCTGATGAGTTTCAAAATTGTAAAACAGAAAATATTATATTTTCTTAAATTTATTATCGTTCCTGTCGTTTTTGTTTTCGTTTCGTCAGAACGCGTCAGCTTCACGCGTATTCGTTCGAATCGTCCTTCGAACGAACACGACAATGGTTTGGCTTTCTGATTCTTGTTTTCTACTTTTCAGTCATTATTTCAGAACATTAACTGTCAGATTTATTCGTACGGATCGTCATCTATACGAATAATTCGTCGGTTTAGCATTATGTAACAATAACCGTTATGGTTTTGTTCTGTTTAACCTCGCATACGTTTATACATATTAGCACCAAATCAAGCATCTGTGTGTCAGTTCTATGCTGTCTGATGTGTTTCTGACTGTTAAACCATGAGGTTTAAATCAGATTTCAGAACAATAGCATAATAGTTTTGTGTGAAGCATCAATATCAATAGTATATACATAGTTTCACGTAGTTTGTACCTGAGTTACTGTAGGGATCACTGTTCCGGCGACGCGTCCGGCACTGATGTTACACCCACACTCAGAAACGACCGACTAACAACATTAAAACTGGTCTAATGTGGTTTACAGTTCATTTTGATCATCTAATCAATGGCGATTTTTAGAAACCCTAAAACCCTAAATCATGAACTATTTACAGCGATTCCTCGGACAAAAATCGTTGATATTGGATCCATGGGTACCTGAGATGATCAGAAGAAGAAATATCAGTATCTGGATCAAGAAAAATGATGAGAAATCGATGAACCGAAGAGAGATGGTGTTTCGGGAGAATAAAGAACACACAGTGGTGAGAGAATGAAAAGTGGAGAATGAGGGTAGTTCGGCCGAATTAACTATTTAAATAGTACCAGTCACCGAATGACTCCAGCGAATGAGTTGTTTCTCCCCAAACTCATTCGCCGAATGAGATCCATTCTCAATGTTCATTCGACGAATGAGATCCATTCTCAATGAGTCATTCAGCCTGTTCATTCGTACGAATAAGACCTTGCACTCACAAACACAACTTGATTTCAAAATTTAACATTACGATCTGTTAAATGGGTGCCATTATGAAGATAAGTCTGGTTGGTTAAGGATTCAGATATGACAGACATCTGAACTTACAAATGATCATCTTAAAACAAAATTTGAAAATAGAAACTCTTTTTGTGTTTTCTGAAACAAAATACAACTATACAACTAGTAACCAATAACAAAGAAACACATATTTTTGTGAGAAGTCTATTGAGAAAAAAAAAACACATACACCTAATTACATCAAATCAGCGTCACAGAATGTTCCACTTCAAACACCTTTGCTTTATGATATGATTACTGATATATATGTCCATTTTAAGCTTTTCAATACAAAACTTCTAAACTCATTTGATGATTACTCATGTTTTCTGACTGAGTTACCCATTTTATTTTAACCAGAAAAGATCAAAAGCAATTTGTAACTCATCTCTGCACAGCTTAGAACCTAACATCATAAACTCTATAAGTTTCCAACTTATTTTCTTTTTGTATTTTTCTTTTGTCTCATGATCAACACATTCTCATGGACGGCTTCAGCTAGGTCTTTACAAAGCAGTATGGCACGTATACAGACCTGTGTTGACATGATTGACTTGTTCTATCCAAATGGACAGCTTCAGCTAGGTCTTTACAAAGCAAAATGACACGTGTATGGAATCGAACTTATTTTATTTTTGTATTTTTACAAGCTTAATACCAGCTTGATTTTATTTTATTTACTTATGATTCAATCATTCTCATCTGAATGGACGGCTTGAGCTAGGTCTTTACAAAGAAATATGGCACGTATACAGATTTGAATTCATGAACCATTGGAAACCTTATTAGATCTTATGATGACAGGTGTATGCCTGATTTGAGTCAAAATATGTTTCTCACTTAGCTGGTTTTCTAAAACCGATCCCACGAATCAGACTTTCTAAGTTATCACAAATTGTCTATACATTATGTAAAGTCAGCCTATCAGTACATCTATTCACAATTCTCATGTGTTTTCAGCTTACACATTCAACTCAACTTTTAAGACATAATAGGCTAACACATTACTTTCTCAAAGACGACTTTCTTATTTTTATGATTTTTAATTGTTTTTGTATTTTTCAAAAAAATTTTAAATGTTTTTGGTTTTTCAAATAACATACTTTTTCTCCCCCTAAAAACCTAAAATAGAAAATCTTTTTGAGTTTTTGATTAAAGAATGAAATAACAGAAAAACTTAACAATGAAAAAATAAAACAAAATGAAACTAACTAATAAAATCGATGATCATTTGTTAGATTCAGATGAAGGAAGGACTTCATCCTTTTGAAAAACACCATTAGCCGATAGCAGATATAAAAATCTGGGTTTATCAAAAGCTTTTGTAAAAAGATCGGCTTTCTAGTAATCGGTGTGTATTTTAACAACATCGTTGAGTTTTTTTCGAAACAATCACGTATGAAGTGATATTTGATATCGATGTGTTTGGTTTTCGAGTGCTGAACTGGATTCTTAGTGACAGCTATGGCGGCAGTATTATCAACATAGATAGGAGCGTTAGAAAAATGTAACCTATAATCCCTGAGTTGCTGTTGTATCCAGATGATTTGAGAACAGCAACTGAAAGCAGCAATGTATTCAGCTTCACAGGTTGAAGTAGACACCGACGTCTGCTTCTTGCACTGCCAGGTAACTAATCGGGTTCCAAAGAACTGACATCTCGCAGACGTTGACTTGAAGTCTCTTTTGCATCTGCCATAATCTGAATCACTGTATGCAGTAAGCTCAAAATTATCATCATTAGGGTACCATAAGCCAAGATCCGGTGTACCCTTCAAATAACGCATAATCCTTGTCACAACAATCAGATGTGATACTCTTGTTTTGACTGATAACGAGCACACAAGCATGTGGCGAACATGATATCTGGCCGGGAAGCAGTAAGATACATAAGAGATCCAATCATTCCTCGGTACAGATTGGCATATATTAACACCCCCTTTTCGTCCGGTGTAATCCCGTGATTAACAGCCAGTGGGGTACCAGCAGGTTTTGCATCCGACATACTGAACCGGCTCAGAATGTCACCAACGTATTTGGTCTGATGAATGAAAATCCCTGCCTCAGATTGATCCACCTGACCCGAGAAAAAATTTCATCTTTCCCATTGAGCTCATTTCAAACTTGTCTTTCATGACCTTCTCAAATTCCTTGCACAGACTATCATTAGTAGAATCGAAAATTGATATCGTCCACATAAACTTGCACCAAGAGTAGATCACCATCCTTCTCTCGAATAAACAGTGTACAGTCAATAACACCTCTTCTGAACCCATTGTTCCGAAGGTGAGTGGATAGTGTCTCATACCATGCTCGCGCTGCTTGATGCAATCCATATAAAGCCTTGTCTAGCTTGTAGACTTGGTCACGATGCAATGGATCCTCAAACCCGGGAGGTTGACTAACATACACTGTTTCACTGATCACACCATGAAGGAATGCACTCTTGACATCCATTTGATAGACTTTGAACTTTTTGAAGGATGCATATGCCAAGAAAATACGAATTGCTTCAAGACGAGCAACCGGGGCAAACACTTCATTATAATCCAATCCTTCAATCTGTCTAAATCCTTGAACCACCAGACATGCCTTGTTTCGCTCAATGATCCCATGATCATCCTTCTTGCAACGAAGAACCCATCTGGTGCCAATAACTTTTGCACCTTTCGGTTTGTCAACCAATTGCCAAACTCCTAACTTCTTGAATTGCAAGAGTTCTTCTTACATGGCATCAACCCATGATTCCTCTCTCAATGCTTCGGTGACTGTGCGTGGTTCAACTTGAGTGATGAACCAAGAATGGGCACAATAGTTTACATTAGCAAAGTCAAGAATATCAGCAAGGCCTCTAGAAGATAGTTGATTTCTTGTCTTAACCCCATCAAGATGACTTCCAATAATGTTCTCGTGAGGATGAATACGGTTGATTCTTCCAATAGGATGAGCTGGAACTTCAACCTGTGGATCAAGATTTTTCAGATTCAAGTCCTCAAGTCCTGGCACAAGATTTTCAACATTTGGTTCGGGGATAGCTGGCGGAACTGGGTTGTCATCTGTGTCTGAACTGTCATCATTTATCTGTACTGTGGGAATTGAAGTGGATAAAGGTTGCGCTGGTTCATCAGGTGCATTTTGTGCATCATACATTATTTGAACAACAACATCTTCATCTAAGTACATGGGAGGCATATTGAATGAGTCGAAAAGACTTGAATAGTCAAACATCCAATCTGGACCTTTCCCAGGTGGGGGCATAGAATGTCTCTGAACATCAACATGGTGCCACTCCTCCACATTCTGAGTAGATCTGTTGTAGACTCTTTTATAAGGAGTGTTGTACCCAAGAAAGTACCCTTCTTCCAACTTCTCATTGAACTTGTCCTGCTCATGTTTCTTAAGCATCGTACACGGTGCACCAAAAGGTTCACGATACTTAAGATTTGGTTTTCTGTTGTGAAGCAGTTCAAAGCAAGTCTTCCCATGTCTCTTCACTATCAAAACCTGGTTCAGTGTGTAGCAAGCATTTGCTACAGCTTCATTCCAGAACTGAATTGGAAGTAATGAATCAACAAGATTGTCCTAGCAGCCTCAATCAAAGTTTTGTTCTTCCTCTCAGCAACACCGTTCATTTGAGGAACATATGGAGCACTAAATTTTTGAACAATGCCTTATGCATTACAAAAGTTCTCCATGTTGTGGTTCTTGAACTTCGTCCCATTGTCGGTTCTGAGCATACGAATCTTGAGCTTATAGAGTGATTCAAGTTCGGTCACCAACACTTGAATGCACTCAAACGTTTCAGATTTCTCCTTTAGAAATAAATCCTAAGAGTATCTGGAATACTCATCAGTGATGACTAAACAGTATTGATCCCCAGCTATACTCTTGCGGTTCACTGGACCAAATAAATCCATGTGGAGAAGCTCAAGAGGAACAGTGATTGAATGAAACTTCTTCAGCTTGTGAGACTGCTTGGTCTGCTTTCCTTTCTTGCATGAAACACAAATATCTGACTGCTTAAAATTCTTCAGACTTACCCCCTCAACCAAGTCATTGTGTACCAAATGATTCATCTTGCGTAGACTCAAATGGCCCATCCTCTTATGCCAAAGAATATAATCTTTCTCAGTTGCCTTTGACATAAAACATGAAGCTGTGGAGGATGTAGTTGAAGCTGTGGCCATGTTAAGTACATACAAGTCCTGCTTATAGGGAGCTGACATTAAAATCCTATCTTCAGGAATAGTCACGCCTTACTTGAGAATGTAGCATTTGGAGTCATCAAAAAGAACTTTGTATTGCTTGTCACAGATTTGTGACATTGAAAGAAGATTATTCTCCAACTGCTTGACATATCTGACTTTGTCGAAAGAAACTTTGCCATTTGACAGAATACCCTCTCCTCTTATGAACCCGCCTTTATCCGCAAACGCTACGTAACCACCTCGAACAGAATTAACATTGGTGAGCAGCAAAATATCACTGGTCATGTGCCTAGAAGCCCCACTATCAACAATCCAAGAGCTGTTAAGAGCAGCTGTTGGGGCAACCTGCACAAACACAACCAATTAGTTCATTTTGGGAACCCAAGCCTTTACAGTCTTGGGTTGACCCAATGAGTCTCGGATCCAAATATCGATCCATTTACCATCAGGAGTAGCCTTGTCTGGAGTTGGTAAAACTGAAGTCTCATAAGACTTGACTTTCCAGACTGTGTTTTTACTGAAAGAGTTTTTCAGGTAAATGGATGATGACTTTGATCGATTTACATTAATCACTTTGGGAACATCCAAGTTCACCACTTTCCCTTTACCCTTGTCCAAAGGTTTACCATGTTTGGGTTGTTTGGGTTTTTCAGATTTTACTTGTTTGACAACATGTTGATTTTGCTGTCTTGGTGATGCAACTTTCTGTCTGATTAACTGAGGACAAAATGTAACAATATGTCCAGGTCTACCACATTCAAAGCAAACTTTGTTACCCTTTTTATGAAAATGTTTTAGTTCATAAAATGATTGCTTTTGTGGTTTACAGACATTTGTTTTAGGCTTGTTCTGATTAAAACCCAAACCCTTTTTCCCATTAAGCACAAGATTATCAATCTTGTGTGACATGCATGCTTCATCCTCTTTTGAAGCCTTCACAAAGCTTAATGCTTGATAGATTTTAGAAGATGAGATTGGGTCACCTTTCATGACCACAGGTGTGTGATTCTGAGCAGCAATACAATCAGATGAATTGTCAGATTCATCCTCAGAATCTGAGACCCAATCTTCAACAATTCCCTCCATGAAAGATTCCTCTGACAAGGAGGAACCCTCATCAGTGATCATCCCAATTAGATCAATTACTAATGGAGTTTTAACTTGAAAATCTTTAACATCTTTGCCATCTGTTGAATTGACAAAGCTGTTTAAGATAGGTGGAGGACATTGTTGATAGCTCACCTTTCCCTTATCCTTCTGATCAGTACCCTTACTGATCATGTGCTCAATGATGTATGAGGAGCTTTCATAGCTCTTGAGCTTTTGACCTAAGGTCTCATAGTCATACTCGACTATGGCTAACTTCTTTATCTCATTGATGGTATTGAGATAAGAAGTGATAGCATCTTGCTTGGTTCAGAACATCAATCTCAGCCTCATGAAGTTGTCTGTTTAAAAGTTCAATTTTAGCTTGAAACTCTTTTTTCATTAGATTTTAAAACTTTGTTTTCCTCAATACATTGGTTGAGATCACTAATCAAGTCAGCATTATGCTTCTGATAAGCAAGGACCTTGCTGTCAAGATCAACACATTTAAAGCATTTAAAATGAGAAGATGAACATGTAACATCACTGTACTTTCAGTTGTCCGTACATATGTACAACTCTACTGTTACGACCTGATGTATTAATGATTAATTATTAGAAATTATTGATTTTCATTGCTGATATTGTTATGATTTGGCATACATATTGAGAACATATTATGACATGCATAAACCATGGTGAGTTTAGTTGGAACCCAACTAAACAGAACCAGAGGGTTTATTTCAGTTACAATTCACAGATTATGAATGTTGATATGGAATGGAATGGGATTAGGAGTTGGTTTTGGTTGGTTACTAAACATAGTCAAGGACACATGGTCATGGTTTATCGAAATAGCGGTGGGACGGTGTAGGGGAGGTTGCGATCTACCTCTGCGTATGCCCTATTTCGGTCTATCATGGATGTGTCAGTGATATGGTTTAGTGGGATTTGGATTGGGAATTAGATATTAAAGATAATTGAATAATGAAAAGGATATTGGAAATGAATACGCGATGGTGAGGTTTCGAATATAATTTAAACGCGAATATTAATTCTGAAATATTAACTTAATAATGTATTCGCGTGGGTGACGATTCACACGAATATGATTATTAAGAATAATATTCTGAAACGATATTCCATAAATCATAAATCGAATCGAAATACGATACGAGCGTCAGATTCAGAAAGGTTACGACCTTTACGAATACGTACGCGAGTAACGCGTTTCGACGAGATAACTAAATAATATCTAACGATATTAAATAAATAAATGAAAAATAAAAATATTTATTAGAAATCACAACCTAAAACGAAAACGAACGAATTATTTTATTAACGAAAATAAACAGAGATACTTTATTTCAACGATTTTATTTAAAGATCATTTTATTATCACGAAGCATTATTATTTAAACGTGTTATGTTTTAAATATTTTTAGAATAAAAACTGATATTTATTATATGTTTATCGAGATAAAAACGAGACCGGACGCGGGGTAAAGATACGCGATAAAAGAAAGGAAACCTCCTCTTCTTTCTCACTTTCTATCTCATACTCTCTCACTAAAAACACCCAAATTTGTCCATACATTCTCTCTCCACCTTCTCTCTAGAATTTCTTGCTCGTTTCTTGACCGATTCGTGAGATCTTGGAGCCTAAACGACAGTGGAATCAAGGGGAACAAGAATCTACGAAGAAACCCAACAATTCGTCGACTATCCGAGGTAAATATGATGTTTTATTTCTGATTTTTGCATGAACCGCAATTCTTTAAACTTGTTGGTTGTTTAGTCGACCTAGACACTAGAAAGCAATGGGATAAACCCTTGTACCCGACTAGGAAACCAGTAAACACCTAGGGTTGGAGCTGATGAAGATGATGCATAGGAACTCGTGAGCAAGAGTGCAGGTCGGCGAACCTAATGGTGGCCGAACCTTCTCTTGGCTGAACGTTCGTGAAGCAGTTGGGCCGAACATGCATCAGCTCTGACTGAACCTTTGCTCCTCTTGTTGGCCGAACCTAGGGCCGGTGACTTTGTTTAGCCGAACCTTTCCCTGTCCACCGAACCGATGCTGATTAAAACTCCCTGGGCGAACCCTTGCTTGGTTCAGCGAACCCTATGCTGATTAAAACTCCCTCCTTGCTTGGTTGTTACCTTTACAAATTGTGTACTTTAGTTATATTATTCAAAAAGGGAACCATCATTGATGGATATTTAAAACCAGCAAGTTAGATTTTCACTTCATGATGAAATTTTGAATGTTACAATCTAACATAGATTAAATAACCGATTTAAAGAGTCATTTAAGGACAAAAGCAAACACTTAAGGATAGTTGATTTAAATGAAACGTCTATACTTATGAATGTGAAACACAATATAATTACAGATTGTTGAGTGCTTTTGACTGTGTGTACACGAGCGCGCATTCTACGAAAACGCAGATTCTAAGGACTCAGGTGAGTTCTCATAACCTCCTTTTAATTCATTTTGATTTTAAACTCGGAGGTGGAACATGTATACCAGATTTTCATACTATATTAATATCACATGGATGACACTTGTTTATTTGTATGATATTCATATTTATGGGTTATCATATTCCATGAGTTGTTGCTATTGACTTCAGTCGTTCACAACGACTGCATGTATTGTCACTATTCCGTGGATCGTGGTGGTTGACCTCGGTCATCCGCAATGATTTCATGTATTGTCACTATTCCGTGGATCGTTGTTGTTGACTTTGGTCATCCGCAATGATTGCATGTATTGTCACGTGGATTTGCCAAAACTCCGTGTGTCGTTGTCATTGACTTTGGTCATTGACAATGATACATGTATTGTCACTTATAATATTTGAGAATATTGACGATTTAGATTGGTTGGATGTTTATGTGATTGATTACTAATTATTTGTGAAATATGTGATTTTGTGTTTGTGATTGTGTTGGATTATTTCACAGGTGTTCATGTTGACTTCTCAGAAAACTATAAACTTTTATAATCATTTTGTAAAACATTTTTAAATATAAAAACTTATGATTAATCACCAAGTACTCTGTAGTTGACAGTTGATTTTTACATGTTTCAGGGAACGAAGACAAGTAGGTAGGGCAGGATAGCTCTACATTCTTTTGGGACATCATCACGTAGGATCTTGGACTTAGCTAAATAACTGAAATTCTGAAGACTAGAATTTAGTTAGATAGCTAATTCTTTTGTGTAATTGATGTAACTGATTCATGATGAACATGATTTTTGTGTAATTAATTTGGTTGATTAATTGATATGTGATGATTTAAATAAGATGCCCACGAGCTTATGAACAATCTACATATCCCTCGTGGCATCCCGACGTTTCCACCATCGGTCGAGGTGTTACAGATTGGTATCAGAGCCTGGGTTATAGGGAATTAGGTTACTAGAAATGGTTGACCTAGTCTATAACCGTAGGATACCCTAGTATGAAGAAATTCATACACTAGTTAGTATATTCAGGATTTCATGCTTATGTGTTTATTACATGTTAACTGAACTCTTATTATACATCTGATTTATATATGCTGCTTACTAATTATTTGCTTACTTGTGCCCTAATGACTCGATAAGGACATACTCGTGATGTATTGTAAAGGTGGTGGGACAGTGGTTTGGGCGGTTGCGACCTACCCTTATCATATGCGCTATATATATATATACCATTTACAGTACATCGGGTGGATGTCAGTATTGAGGAATAAGGGAACTACCCGTTTGGGAAATTAATTGCTTAAGAAATTAACTGCTTAGGAATTTATTTGCTTTAGGAATTATCTGTTAGATCTCTTGATCTCCAGACAAGGACACACTCGTGGTATACTAGAAAGGTGGTGGGATGGTGGTGGGAGGATTGTGATCTACCCTTGCATATGCCCTATACATATACCATTTGTAGTATATCGGGGGTCTGTCGGTGTCAGGAACTTAGGATATTATTAGGAACTGTTGTAAGGTTATGATTGATGGATTGTTGATGGTATGTTGGTTAAGTTTGGTTTGGATTGACACTTTGGATGATCACATTTGATGGACACATATAAACTCATTTATAAACACACTTATTGGACACGTGGGGTGCATAGGATCAACGAACGATATGAACGATTAGTGATGGACTGTAGACTTGGGTGATGATATAGAAACTTGGGGATAATATAAAAGCATAGTGATGATACTAACACTTAGGGATGGTATGGACACTTGATAAGAATAAATTATAGGGAAGATATGAATACTTAGTGACAATAAGAGCACTTAGTGATGATATGAACCCTCATTGATAATCATGGATATTGGGAATTAGTATGGACTTTTAGTGAACGTAGACATTAGGGGAAGCTTTAATGGCAGGTGAACTTAGACATTAGGTGAACTTAGAAATAGGCAAACCTACATGTCAGGTGAACTTAGACATTAGGTGAACCTAATTGTCCGAGGGAACTAGAGACTACTTCACTCAAAATTATCCTACCTAGGATAAGGTTTGTGAAGTGAGAGAATGATAAGGTACATGACACACCCTAAATTCTGACAAAGGCATAATCGTGGTGCAATACAACGGTGGTGGGACGGTGTAGAGGAGATTGCGAACTACCTCTGCATATGCCCTATATATAAGCTTGTTGCATTGCATCGGGAGGTTGTCAGTGTTGGTATAGGGTGGGGAATGTATGGAACTTAGGAATATTTAGCTAATATTAGTTATGACCAACTAGGACACTTAGTATAATATTAGGAAATTTATAATTGTTACGAGTTTGACGACAGATAGGAGAAAAATATAGTTCTTATTTGTAATCCTTAACTGTTTAAATAAACTCATTTAATCATAGTTTGTATTACTTACGTTGTAAACGGTTGTAACATGTTTCTAATTCCTCGGAAACATGCCGCCACGTCGTCACAACGGAGATGATACGAACTCAGAGGATGCTAACGGAAATGCCAACTCTAGCATACAAGAGTTAGCAAACCTTATTTCTGGATTGGTGAACCAACTGACTCAAGCCAATCAATCTCTCACTCAGAACACAGGTGGTGCAAACCCACCAACTTGCACATTCAAACACTTCAACTCTTGTAATCCACTGAAGTTTACGGGTTCTGAAACAGCCACTGGTCTACTGCAGTGGTTTGAGAGCATGGAGAACACCTTCATTAACAGTGACTTCCCTGATAACCTGAAAGTGCGCTATGCCACCAGTGTTTTTCAAAATAGAGCACTAACTTGGTGGAATGGGGAAAAGCGAACTAGGGGAGTGGATGCTGCCTTAGCACTGACATGGACAGAGGTTAAGAATCTGATGACCACTGAATTCTGTCCCCGTAGCGAGATGAGGAAACTGGAAACTGAGTTCTGGGAACTCAAGCAAGACAGTGGAGAGAATGTGATCTACAATACTCGTTTCCAAGAGTATAGTCTGCCGGTGCCTCATCTGGTGACTCCATTGGAGAGAGCCATTGAGAAGTACATCGACGGTCTGCCTATGCAGATCCAAGACACTGTATACGGAAGCAACCCCAAAACACTTGAGGCTGCAATCCGTTTGTCTGCTACACTCACTAATAATCACGTAAAGGCTGGAACATTCACAAGAAAGGGAACGAAGAAGGCTGAGGTGAAGACTGCTACTAAAGAAACAAAGACTGAAGTCAAGATTGAGGCTACTAGTTCATCAAAGAGCAGCAACAAGAAAAGAAAGACCAGGAAGTTTGTTGTTACTACTTCTGCTGCCAAGTCTGCGCAGCAATCATCCAACAACACCACTACCATAAATTATATTGGGAATACTCCCCAATGTAATACTTGCAGATTTCATCACATGCCCAACTTGCCTTGTCGCGTCTGCAACAACTGTGGCAAGTATGGCCATTTTGCGAATGT
This sequence comes from Mikania micrantha, assembly GCA_009363875.1. Lineage (NCBI taxonomy): Eukaryota > Viridiplantae > Streptophyta > Magnoliopsida > Asterales > Asteraceae > Mikania > Mikania micrantha. The sequence continues at coordinate 30,562,052 of CM018688.1, forward strand.
CTGTCGGAGTGCACCGCAAGCACAAAGGATGCAACCTGCTCCGTTTGCACTGCCCGCTCCGCATGTTCAACCGATACAAGCTGCACCTGTTCACCAGGTACCTGCACAGGCAAGAGCATGTTATGAGTGTGGCGGAGTGGGTCACTTCAGAAATCAATGCCCAAAGTTGACTGGGAACAATCAGAGGGTGGCAAGAGGCCGGGCATTTCAACTGAATGCTCCAGCTACTCAAGCCAACCAGGATGTGGTCAACGGTACATTTCTAATCAACAAATCTTATGCATCTGTCTTATTTGATTCTGGTGCCGATAGGAGTTTTGTTTCATATGATTTTGAACGCATGCTTGGTAGAACACGTACATATTTAGATAGACCGTTTAACGTGGAGGTGGCTGACGGAAACACTATTGATATTGACACTGTTATTATTGGATGTACTGTGAACTTAAGTGATCATGTTTTCCCAATTGATCTCATACCTATGCATCTTGGTAGTTTCGATGTTATCATAGGCATGGATTGGTTAGCCACTCACAAAGCGGAGATTGTATGTCATGAGAAATACATTCGTATTCCTTTATATTCGGGTGAAATCTTAAGAGTTTTTGGAGAAACTTCTAGTAAAGGTGTTAAGCTGATGTCATACACTAAAGCACACAAGTACCTTAGGAAGAAATGTATAGCATTCTTAGCGCACATTGTGGAGAAGAAAGAGAAAGGAAAGAGCATTGAAGATGTTCCCGTAATCAGAGATTTCCCAGAAGTATTTCCAGATGATTTGCCGGGTCTTCCACCAGAACGTCAAGTAGAGTTTCGAATTCATTTAGTACCTGGCGCGAACCCTGTTGCCAAAGCTCCCTACAGACTTGCGCCTTCGGAGTTACAAGAATTGGCGAGCCAACTGCAAGAATTGACTGATAAAGGATTCATTCACCCGAGTCATTCACCATGGGGTGCACCGGTCCTGTTTGTCAAGAAAAAGGAGGGGTCCTTCCGAATGTGCATCGACTACCGCGAGTTGAACAAGCTGACTATCAAGAATCGATATCCACTGCCGCGCATCGATGATCTCTTCGATCAGCTTCAAGGCTCGGCATGGTTTTCAAAGATCGATCTTAGGTCTGGGTATCAGCTTCGCGTACATGATGATGATATTCCCAAGACGGCGTTCAGAACAAGATATGGCGATTATGAATTCCTAGTAATGCCTTTCGGCCTTACCAATGCACCGGCGGTTTTCATGGACCTCATGAACCATGTTTGCAGGCCATACTTGGATAAATTTGTGATTGTATTCATTGATGATATTTTGATCTACTCAAAGACCAAGGAAGAACACGAGAAACACCTTAAGCTGGTTTTGGAAATCCTAAGAGAGGAGTGACTGTATGCCAAATTCTCTAAATGTGAATTTTGGCTTAAGGAAGTTCAGTTCTTGGGACACATAGTCAATGAAAATGGTGTTCACGTGGATCCTGCAAAGATTGATGCGGTGAAGAATTGGAGTACACTGAAGACACCGACGGAGATTCGATCGTTTCTTGGACTTGCCGGTTACTATCGGCGGTTTATTTTGAATTTCTCCAGGATTGCTGTCCCTCTCACTTCTTTGACTCAGAAGAATAAACCATATGAGTGGGAACCGAAGCAAGAAGAGGCATTTCAGACTTTGAAGCAGAAACTTTGTGATGTTCCTGTCTTAACACTGCCTGATGGAAATGATGATTTCGTGGTCTACTGTGATGCATCCAACCTAGGTCTTGGTTGTGTTCTCATGCAACGGGGAAAGGTTGTGGCTTATGCATCAAGACAGCTGAAAATTCACGAGAAGTACACCACACATGACTTGGAAATTGGTGCAGTCGTGTTTGCTTTGAAGATATGGAGACACTATCTTTATAACACTAAGTGTGTAGTGTTCACTAACCATAAGAGTTTACAACATATCCTCAATTAGAAAGAACTTAACATGAGACAACGGAGATGGGTTGAACTGTTGAACGATTATGACTGTGAAATTCGCTACCATCCTGGTAAAGCGAATGTAGTAGCAGATGCGCTTAGTCGCAAGAGTCAAGTTCAGATCCATAGTGTCCGAGTGCACACAAACCTCTATAATGAAATTCTCACAGCCCAACAACACTCATTAGCTCAAGATAACTTGAAAAATGAGATGTCTTGCGGGGCTGAGATCTTATTGGAAACTAAGGATAATGGGTTGATGTATTATGTGAATCGGTTGTGGATACCGAACCGGGATGATCTTAGGATGATGATTTTGGATGAAACTCATAAGTCACGTTATTCAATTCATCCGGGTGCTGACAAGATGTATCAAGACCTTAGGGCCTTGTATTGGTGGCCTGGAATGAAGAAGGATATTGCTGAGTATGTGTCTAAGTGTCTTAACTGTGCAAAAGTCAAGGCAGAACACCAGCGACCTTCGGAATTGTTAATACAACCAGAAATACCAATGTGGTTGGCTGAACCTTGCATGCAAACGAACCTTAGGCCTCAGACGATCTATGCAGCGAACTTTGGACAAAATAATCAAGGTGGTTGGCCGAACCTATAACCGACCGGGTTTAGAACAAGGGTGAAATAAGGGCACTGAATTTAGAACCATAACCGGACACTAGGAGGCTGAACCATGGGCTGCTTGTTCTTGAACCAAAGTAGCAAAAACCGAAAAAACCTTAGATCGAGAATATAGGCAGCGAACCTACAGTACTCGTGGGGTTTTGAGGCTGTCGAACTCGGGTTAGGAACCAAGCAAATAGATCACACGAAAGTACATGAAATCATGGGTGAATAAGGGTAACCATGCATGCATGACAAGGTTAATGATTGCCATTTTCTTTTCTTAATAATATGGGTTTGAATTATGAAAATTTTACATAATAAGAACCTATTATAATGAGGACTCGGATACAGTTTCTTAAACCACGAATTAAATTTCAATAACTTAAATTAAGGTGGTTTAGGGAGTTAATCATGAGTGTATGTACTTGTAAAAGAGTACATAAATGTATAAGGTTGTTACCTTTACAAATTGTGTACTTTAGTTATATTATTCAAAAAGGGAACCATCATTGATGGATATTTAAAACCAGCAAGTTAGATTTTTACTTCATGATGAAATTTTGAATGTTACAATCTAACATAGATTAAATAACTGATTTAAAGAGTCATTAAGGACAAAAGCAAACACTTAAGGATAGTTGATTTAAATGAAACATATATACTTATGAATGTGAAACACAATATAATTACAGATTGTTGAGTGCTTTTGATTGTGTGTACGCTAGTGCACATTCTACGAAAACGCAGATTCTAAGGACTCAGGTGAGTTCTCATAACCTCCTTTTAATTCATGTTGATTTTAAACTCGGAGGTGGAACATGTATACCAAATTTTCATACTATCTTAATATCACATGGATGACACTTGTTTATTTGTATGATATTCATATGGATTATCATATTCCATGAGTTGTTGCTATTGACTTCAGTCGTTCGCAACGACTGCATGTATTGTCACTATTTCGTGGATCGTGGTGGTTGACCTCGGTCATCCGCAATGATTGCATGTATTGTCACTATTCTGTGGATCGTTGTTGTTGACTTCGGTCATCCGTAATGATTGCATGTATTGTCACGTGGATTTGCCACAACTCCGTGTGTTGTCATTGACTTTGGTCATTTACAATGATACATGTATTGTCACTTATAATATTTGAGAATATTGACGATTTAGATTGGTTGGATGTTTATGTGATTGATTACCAATGATTATTTGAAATATGTGATTTTGTGTTTGTGATTGTGTGTTGGATTATTTCACAGGTGTTCATGTGGACTTCTCAGAAAACTATAAACTTTTATAATAATTTTGTAAAACATTTTTAAATATAAAAACTTATGATTACTCACCAAGTACTCTGTAGTTGACACTTGATTTTTGCGTGTTTCAGGGAACGAAGACAAGTAGGTAGGGCATGATAGCTCTACATTCTTTTGGGACATCATCACGCAGGATCTTGGACTTAGCTAAATAACGAAAATTCTGAAGACTAGAATTTAGTTAGATAGCTAATTCTTTTGTGTAATTGATGTAACTGATTCATGATGAACATGATTTTTGTGTAATTAATTTGGTTGATTAATTGATATGTGATGATTTAAATGAGATGCCCACGAGCTTATGAAAAATCTACACATCCCTCGTGGCATCCCGACGTTTCCGCCATTGGTCGGGGTGTTACAGAACAATCATCAGATACCTGATCTGACTGTGAAGTTGCAGCAGGAGTAGCAGATGAGTTTACCATCAAAGCAAACTGAGTAACAGGTTGTTCAAGATCAGCATCATTATCTGCTTGAGTGTCTGAGTCTGACAAGCTTTCTGACTCTGAACCAGATGTTTCTTCTATCCTGATCTGTGCTTCTCCAGAAGTGCTCTCTTCAATTGAATCATCTGTCTTCTGAATCTCAGCAACACATGCTTTATCCTGCCCCCTGTTCAGAATTGAATCTGAAATCCCAATTTTCACCTTCATCTTGTTGAACCATCAATGCCTTGCTTGTATTTGAAGAACCAGCCTGAGCAGGAGAGTCAATAGGAACAAGTCTTTTTTCTGAATTTGCTATAGAAGACTTCTGATACTGAAAAGGATTCTTGTTCCCAGCTTTCCTTGGTTGCTTGCACTGTCTAGCAAAGTGACCTTTCTCTCCACAATTATAGCAAGTGACAGATGCCATGTCAAAACCAAAGTTGGACTCTTTGTTCAGGTTGATGTCCTTTCCCGTTCTTCTTACAAACTCCTTGGCTCTCCTAACAGCACTGGCTAGATCCCACATGATATCAATCCTCTCCATGTCATATGGGTGTATCTGAGAATAATCATCATTGGTCAGATAAGGATGGCCAATCTATCCAGCTACTAATCCATTATAAGAGCTGACAATAGTAGACAAAAGACCCATGTGCTCCTTGGCAATCTCAACCGTCACTTTATCAAAGTTGTATGTCTTCAAACTAGTGACAGGTTGATGATGTTCTTTCTAAGAGCTGGATGAGGAGGATGACTGATTGAAATGAATTTGATTGGAAGATGGAGCTTCAGTAGTCTGAGAAACGAAAGCAGTCTTCAGTGGAGCATGGGATGAGGCTCTCTCTACAGTAGGAGTAGAATAGTGAAGTGAAGGATCCTGGACTTGAGCAACTCTCTTAGCTTTCCAATTGTTCTCAATTTCCTGCTCTTTCAATTTCTGGATGAAGTCATTGATATCCATGTTTATCTTCATCTCACTTTGTTTAAGAACCATCAAAAATGACTCCCACTTAGGAGGTAAAGCATCTGCTAAGCACTGTATCTTCTCCTAAGTTGTAGTCTTGACTTGATAATTGAACAACTCACTCAAAAGATGGTAGAACCGTGCAATTAGATCATCCAATGATTCGTTTCCATCATACATGAAGCTGTTGAATTCCTTCCTCAAGGCCTTTGACTTGATGTTCTTCAATGCATCATTATCCTCATATCTCTGCTGCAAAACATCCCACAAATACTTAGAGGATGTAAACTGTCTGAACTGATGGAAAATATCAGTTGCAATTGACTGGGACAGGATAGCATAAGTTTTCATTCAAAGGCCCTAGATAACCACCTTCAATCATCATCCATACGTTAGTGTCCATTCCATTGATGTGAATCTCAAATATGTATTTCCAGTGCGGGTAATCATCCAAGGACAGCAACTTGGGAGCTTTATTGGAGTTCCCTGCCACAATTTCAGTCAGCAGCAATGTCTGGATACGGTGGTTCTGGTTAGCCATCAATGCTAAGTCTTCCATAAAGTCAACAACAAAAATATCCAACACTTAGAAAAATTTCAAACTGATGGGTCGAATGAAGCTTCTAGACCCGAATGTCGGGGACCGAATGAGATACAACTGGCGAATGAACAGAATCAGGCGAATGAGAAAGTCAGTATGACAGTTAGTCCGAATGGCTTAGGCGATTGAACCTATTCGGCGAATGAGTGGATCGAATAAGGCTATTCGCCGAATGAGTAGGCGAAGAGAGCTATTTGTCGAATGAGTTGGCGAATGGGGCTATTCGGTGAAGGAGGCTGATTCGGGCAAACCTATTCGGCCGACAGACTCATTCGGGCTATCTGGGGTTTTTAGCAACTAAAATAGCAACAACTTTCAATCCAGACCAAAACTAAGCACCAAATTTGGTACAGAACTTCAGGACATGATTACCAACCATTTGGGATGATTGTTTTAACAAAAACACCACAAAAACCCACTGATTTTGAATGCAACAGTGACTTGGGGAACAAGAAACTCAGGGTTTTTGCAAGTTACGAAAATCCAATCTCAGATCTAATGATTTTGAATGAAAATCGAGTAGAATCAAGAGCCAAGGCTCTGATAGCACTTTGTAGGACCAATTAGGAGCTCAGAAACAATCCGGTTCCAATGGATATCTACTCGACAGCCTCTCGAATAGTGCGGAATCCTATTCCAAGGTTTTCCAATCGAAACCACAGCAACCGTGGTGATCCAAAGGTGAAGGATGGACGTTTGATCGAGTATCGAACACCACGGGATGTGAATCGAACTTGGATGTTCAATGGCCGCTCTAATCTCCTAGGGTTTTGACTCTGGGTTCTCAGGGAAGAAGGAGGGCTCTCAAAGTTAGGTTTAATGAAGTTTGAACATGTATATAAGATGTCATCATTCGGCCGAATGAGAGGTCGAAGCAACTCATTCGCTGAATGACTTGGCAGAATGGACAGGTGAATCGAATGAGTCATTCGGCGAATGAGTCATTCGTTTGCCCTAGTCATTCGCTAGGCGTTCATTCTACCGAATGACTTCATTCTTAGAGTCATTCGTCCGAATGAGTCTGTTAAACATATAAACTCAAAGTTAAACATACTCAAACACATATAATCAATAATAGACATTAAGAACAATATAGAAAGACCACTTTCATTAATATCATAAGCTTTATACACAAAGGATAGTACAAAATATAACTAGGGACATTCAATGCATCTACAAAATCCAATAGCTAGAAGTCTCGTTCAAGTCGTTCCCGAACTATTGATCTAAATCCACCCATTTGTACACCAAGGTTAGTGTTTCCTACACCAAACGAACCGTCTTTGGAGCCCAAATAAAAGCCCTATGGTTGTTACAACAATCAAAGTCATTCTTAAGCGAATTTGATCAAGAAGGGGCTAGGGTTCGCGTCGGGGGGGGGGGGGGGTTAACGAACTGATTGGGAACCGAGGGAAGTCATGTTAATTTTTATTTCAAACGGTTACTAAATGCGAGCAAGCCTCTAGTTCAACTGGTCATTACACACGCATTTAAGGTTCCGTATTGCCCAAGTCACAGGTTCGAGCTAAATATGGGGCGGTTTTGCCATTTCTCTTATAACTTAATCTATTGATTATTTTTAAATTTTGTTTTCACCAAAAAATTTTATAAACTTAAAACATAGTATTTTGATATATATGTATATATATGTGTGTGTAATCAAAATACAAAGTGTTATTTTTATAATTAAGACTTTATTGAAAATTTTATTTAAAATTAAATTGTAAATATTATATTTAATTCTTGTAGTAACATTACTTAGAGTTTTATTTAAACAATGGAATTTTTTTATTAACTATTTTTTTGTAAAGTTGTTTTAAAATAATATCTATGAACTTTAAATACTACATTGTTATTAAAGTTACTAATTAACTTTAATTTTTACAAAAAAAATTAATATTTATTATTTTATCAAAGTTGTTTTTAATAATAATGAGGTACTTATTATAAGCAAACTAGCATACTATTAATTGATTTTAATTGTTTAAGATTTAAATTATTATATTTAATATAGAAACTAAAAATAATCTTTTCAAATTTTTAAAGACAATTATTATTCTTTAGGGGTGAAACATGTTAAACTTATATTTCATTATTTTCATGTGAACCTAGTTAATGGACTTGTACTTATTGACTTTAGCTAAGAATGTACATTGATCATACTATTAAACTTTTAGTGGCTATGATAGATCTATTGGACTGACCATCCCACCGATGTTTGATTTACCCTTCGGGGAAGGCCTGTGATGATAGTTTCTTACTTTAACATTGTTAGGAAGTTAAACTTGGTACAACTTTATACTTCAACACTATTTGATATTTCTTACTTGCTAATTCATTAATTATGTGTTCATTATGCTTTGTGTTCACTTGTAACATACATATATACTTATATTAAACTATTTTTGGTGCGCGTGTTCAAAACCTATGAGACTCACCAACTATTTATAGTTGGCCTTTTATTTTAAACATTTTTTAGGTGGAAACGCAACCTGTTGAAGTAATGGATCCCGGACTTCCTCTGGTCTTATTTTTTGAAACTACCCTTGCCATCCTGCAACAACAAAAGCCGTTAGCCTTACCGCGGGAGGGGGCCTCCTGCGATTGGACTCCGGCGTGAGAATAAGCTCTTGATCGGAGAATGAAATCAGGGAACATAAGTGTGAGTATGAGAGTGAGAGATGAGGTACCTAAAAGAGTTCCCCAAGTGCTCTATTTATACTAGTCGAGCTCCTAGAGTTCTGGGTTCTCTGGAGTTGATGGTTTCCCTTTCTGGAGGTCAAGCCACCTGCTTTCTAAACGTCTCCCTCGTGTATGCTTCTTCTTTCCATTTCTGTAAAAGAGCTGACTTATGTCACTTCTTGTACTCTGATGCCTTGACACCTGCTTCTTATTCCTTGGTTAAAAGACTTGGCTTTCATTAAATGTTCCCTCACCTTTACCTTTATTGATATCTGATGAGCTAACTTTGGTTTCGCCAGTCTTGCTATCTAGCCATCTTGTCATTTTATTAAGCCGATTGTGCGATCTTGTCGTTTGCCTATTTTCGTGTCTTGTGGTATTCCGCAACATCATCAGCCCCCCAGGCAGACCGGTTAACGCTTAAGTTGAGTGGTCTGTCTTTCTTGCAATAATGTGGTCTGGGAAATGCTGAGATTTTTTGCACGTTTCCCAAATATATATAATTATTTCTTCTTGGTATCCACCCCCTGCCATTTCCGGCGATTTAACCCGTTTGATTAGACGGTTTCCATCACATCCCATTAAAGGGGTTTTTCGTTGGCAGTTTCTTTTGGTTCATTATTCTGAAATCAAACCTCCTTCTTCTTCAAATTCTTCAAACTACATTCAGGTAATTCTTCCTTTTCTTATTTTTTTATCCTTTTTGCATTCTGAATGGCCGATAGGTTTGATGTCGAAGAGCGATTTTGCGCCTTGTCCACTGATGATTTTCATTCGTTCTGCTCTCAATATCATGTGGGGATGAGTTAAACAACCCTACCTTCGTCGGATCAGTGTATAAGTGATTGCCCACCGAGATTTGTGGCTTTATACACTCATTTCTTTGAATTTTCGAACTTGCGTCTCCCCTTAACTGTGTTTTGATGTAATGCAATCGAATATTATCGCCTGAGTTTGTCACAACTTGCTCCCTTTGGAGTGAGTAAGATTACTCATTTTGAAATGGCCTGTAGATCCTTAGATATCCCTCCAACCATGGCGATGTTTCGTCGACGTTTTAATTTGGCCAAGAATAGTGCGTAGTTTACCATCCAACGCCGTAAAATGGATGAAGAGTCTTAGTTTGTGTATGCTGTTAATCCTTCTGTGAAGGATTGGAAGAATCGTTTATTTTGGGTCATCTCGAAGATCCTTCCTTTTGAACAACCCCTTTTCCGTGATCCTAAGGAGCCGGTTTCTGAAAACAGTCTTGTGACAATTCGGCAATTCCGGGTTAACACCGTTAACCAGAAACTAACAGAAACAATACGAAATTGCACCATATTAAATTAGATGGATTAAACTTACACAAAATAAGTTTATAAAACATTTAAATTATAACAAATGTTAAAATTATATAGAATGTTCAATTTTGACTATTAAAGTCAAAATTCGAGTTGTTTATAGAATGGAAATTTGAATTGTATTAACATGGTATACGAAATTCATATGTCAATTTGATGTTAAAACAACGAATTTAATGACTTTGGTTTCTAGGGTTCATCATATGAACGAATTTGGGGGTTTTGATTCAAATGAATGTAAAAATAAAATTAAATGGTACCCTCAGTTTCAGAAGATCTCGATTAACATAAACCCTATGTTAATTTTAACAAACAACATCGAATTGGGTGTTAACCGGTTTCAAGGGTTCACGTTAAGAATAAGTTAGGGTTCTAGTAGCAAATGAAAACCCTATGGATTTAAAGGCTAACATTATCGAATTTAACGAATTTGAATCAATTGGAATGGGGTTAGGTTCAAACCCGACTATAGTCACAAAACCATATGAATTTGACAAAATAGTTAAATGAAAACCACCTTTGCTGCGTCTGGATTCATGGAACAATAGCCCCATAGTTGCAGGCTTGATTGATTTCGAATTAGGGTCCAATTGGGGACTATTTGGTTCGGTTTGGGAAACAAAGGGGAACCAGCCAACGAATGGTTAAAACAATTAATTCTGGAAAGCTATCGCGATACCCTAGCGGGCTAGAGTGGTAGCATGTGTGTGTTTGGAGTTGGAGGTCATGGGTTCGAACCCAGGCTCCACCTGTTTTTGAAATTAAAACCATTTTTGGTTTTTGAAACATAACTTCTTCAATCTAACTCCGATTTGACTCGTTCAAGTTGCGTTGGAACCGAAATGGAATCTTGAACAAATTAGAATGATAAAATTTACATTTTGACTCGAAACCATAATCGCATATAATTACGCGTGTTTAAACGAAATCGTATATACTATATGATTTAAACAAACGAATTCAAAACCATGCGTACTTTCGTATGAACGTTTCAAACAACTTAATATATGTGTGTTGACACGTATGTAACCCCAAACAAGACTTGGACACTACGAATAACACAACGTTATTAAAATTATATAGATTCTTCGTAGAAGTTAATCTACGTGATTTCGCGAGCATTTCATCATTCGATTCACATTCAGAGGTGCGTACACGGTCCCTTTTTACTTTTACTGTTTTGGGGGAGAAAACATGTGCAAACAAACACTTTTAGATACATATCACTTGCATGAGTTAGCTATTTACGATAAGTGCGAACATAGCATTACAAGTCCTTACATATCTAATCGTTTAGTTTGTCGTAGTGCAAAGCGTGGTAGTTGAAGATAGATTTATTGGGTTTGACAAACCTCACTTGGTAGACTGTAGGTCTACGCAGGTGTTTAACTAGCGAATTCAAACATTTCTATTGTTTGTGCTAGACAATAGTGGAAAGGCAATCAACATCTAACAGTGAGCTTCGGTGTTACCGCTTATGTAAATAGTATAATGACTAGCTATCATGACTATGCAATGTGTGATTATGTTATCTGCAAACATTTCATTTCAAACAGTGTTCAAACATTTGTGATTACATATTCAAACCTGTGTATGCACCAACCTTTGTGTTGATTTTATTTGCATGTTTTCTCAGGACACTAAAGCACAAGTAAGGAAGAGCAGGGACTAGGATGTTGAGTCTCATGCATACATTTCAATTCAAGTGTTTTGGACTTGGTTATTTAAGACATTGAACTTGCAATTTACTTTTTCAAACTGTTATATTTTGTTATTGGTTTTCAAACGCTTCCGCAAACGTTAAAACTTTGATATTACAATTTAGACCAAATTTAAGTTTGAAAAGCATATTGAGGTCTTTCGTTATGTCTAATGCCTGAGATCCTGGTTTGCCATGCCCTAAACGGTATGATTCAGTTTGTTGAAATTTAGGGGTGTGACAGATTGGTATCAGAGACATTTGTTATAGCGAACTAGGTTTGCATTAGTAGACTTAGACTATAACTGTTAGACGTTAGACACACTTGCTTACACAACTATGTTTTGCATAGCATTTACATATGGTATTATGTAACAGATATGGCATCACCATCACCACCACATGTGCATGTACTCGAGGATGAGGAGCCGATAGCTCCAGTATTGCCAGCATCACCTCACTGGAGGCCGTAGAGTCACCTAACCAGCATCCCCTACCATTCGAGGGGAGTGAGCCAGATGATTGCGAGGAGGACCCCGAGGAGGATCCTGAGGAGGATCCCGATGAGGAGTCTTCTGACCATATATCACCTACACTGCATGCCCCTAAGAGGCCACGATTTGAGTCAGACGATATTGCTCGACTGACTTGGGAGGTGAAGTGGGCTGACGACAAGATTGAGAAGGTCGCACAAGAGCTTAGGGATGCGAATGCTTGACACGTAGAGCTTCATAGCTTAGTCAACAGAATGGATACTGACATAACTCTGTTGACTGCACGTCTCCAAGAGGAAGAGAACCGAGCAGAAATCACTGAGGGAAGACTTATAGAGCTAGAGGAGTTGTTGCATCTGACTTAGAGGAGGAAGAGGAAGAGGAGGAGGTACCAGCAGAGGATGCTAAATCCGATTCCACGATTGACGATACTTGATTGATTTAGTTTAGACCTATAAGGGGCGGGTTGTGTCCATGTACTAGATGTTTTGGAAATTTATGTTTTGATATTAAAAGAATTATAATCAGTACTAATTATTATCTATCGAAATCTATTATATATTGTTAACTGTTGTGTTCATTCATACAATTACATGTTGTTGATGCATGTAATGTCCCTAGTTCTGTATTTTGTATGTCTTTGCTTATGTAAAGTTCATATTATTAATGAAATAAACTTTTTTGTATTTTTTTGTATATGTTTAATTGAGTGTAATGTGTTTATCTATGGTTGACTTTGACTATTCCTATCATATAGAACCATTCGTGCGAATGATACCTAAGAATGAGTTCATTCGGACGAATGAACACCTAGCGAATGACTGAGGCGAACGAATGAATCATCTGCATGACTCATTCGATTGTTTAAGCTCATTCGGCTGAGCCATACGCCGAATGAGTGTTTCGTACTACTCATTCGGCTGAACTAGTACAGCTTATATATAGGGCTGCAAACAGAATGTTTCATAACTTTCCGAGCCTCCTCTCTCCCCTGAGCACTCCTCTGTCATATTTCTAGGGTATTGAGCCGCTCCTTATTCTCCAACTTCAATTCTCACCCCATGGTGTTCGATTTTGATCAAAACGTTCAGTCCTCATTGTCGGATTGCCACGGGGATTGGTGGTTTCAATTGGAAAACCCTTGAATAGGATTCCGCACTATTCAAGGGCATGTCGAGCAGGTCTCTCAAGGAACCGAATTGTTTTCGAGGGTTACTTAGGTCTTACTAAGTGGTATCAGAGCTTTGGCGCTTGATTCTGCTCGATTTTCTATCTAAATCATCTTATTTCAGATAGTTGGTTCAAGATTTTTGAAAACCCTGATTTTCTTGCACTCCAAGTTACTGTTTCATTAACAATCAGTATGTTTTTCTGGTTGTTTTGGTAAATCGAGCATTCCTATAGCTTAGTAATGTTGTCCTGAGGTTGCATATCAAATTTGGTGGTCAGATTCGATCGAATCGTTAGATATCAAAATTTTGTAGCTGAAAACCCTAGTTTATACGAATGAGTCGATGGAGCGAATAGCTATTGTGTGAATCAGTCATTTGGCCGAATAGAGTTCATTCAGGTCAAGAGTTAGTGCGAATAGATCCTCATTCGGTTGATTGAATTTCATTCGGTCTCCGAGTCATTCGGTCCTATACCCATTCGCATCAGAAGAAGTCATTCGGTCAACAAGTCATACGGTTGACTTCTCTTTCACATCAGAATAGTCATTCGGCCTAATCTGTTCATTCGGACTCATTTGGGCCCTGGCATTTGGCTATTGGGACTTCATTCGGCAGTCAGTTTCTGAAAAATTTTCTAAGTGTTGGATCAGATTATTCTTGACAAGATGAAAGAACTTGGTTTGATGGCTAATCAGAACAACAGAATTCAGAACCTGTTACTTACTGAGACAGAGACCGGGAATTTGAACAAGGCTCCAAAGTTACTTTCTTTAGATGATTATCCGCATTGGAAATATCGATTTGAGATTCACATTAATGGAGTGGATACCAATCTTTGGATGATGATTGAGGATGGATACTTAAGACCACTGAGTGAAGATGGTTCACTTATGCTTGTCACTCGGATGACTGAGCCACAGAGAAAGTTGTATGATTTTGAGAAGAAAGCTAATGCCATATTGTCCCAGTCTATTGCTACAGACATCTTTCATCAATTCAGAGAGTTTACTTTTTCAAAATCACTATGGGTTGCCTTACAACAAAGATATGAGGGAAATGATGCACTGAAGAGCATCAAGTCTAAGGCCTTGAAGAAAGAGTTCAATAGTTTCATATGCGTGGGTAATGAGTCTTTAGATGACTTGAATGCTAGATTTTATCATCTCTTAAGTGAGCTCTACAATTATCAAGTCAAGACAACTACACAAGAGAAGATCCAGTGTCTGGCTGATGCTTTTCCTCCCAAATGGGAATCTTTTCTGATGGTTTTGAAACAGAGTGAGATGATTGCTAATATGGACATTAATGATTTCATTTAGAAGTTGAAGGAACAAGAGATTTAGAACAAGGGGAAAGCAAAGAGAGTTGCTCAAGTTCAAGATCCATCATTATACTATTCTACTCCCACTATACAAAGAGCTTCTTCTCATGCTCCATTGAAGACAGCTTTTGTCTCACAGACCAAAGATGCTCCTGTTTCAGGCCAGACACACTTCAGTCAGTCAGCTACAACTTCTACATCCTAGAAAGAAGAAAGTCATTCAGTTACAAATTTGAAGACAGACAACTTTGACAAAGTAACTGTGGAGGTTGCTAAAGAGCATATGGGTATGTTGTCTACACTTGTGAGTTCTTATGATGGGCTGTTAGCTAGATAGATTGGTAATCCACACTTGATAAATGAAGACTACTCTCAGATTGATCCTGATGATATGGAAAGGATTGACATTATGTGGGCTCTTGCAAGTGCAGTTAGAAGAGCAAAAGACTTTGTCAAAAGAACTAGGAAAGACATCAAAAAAACAAAGACTCCAAGTTTGGATTTGATATGTCATCTGTTACTTGCTACAACTGTGGGGACAAAGGTCATTTTGCAAGACAGTGCAACAAACCTAAGAAGATGGGTAACCACAATCCTATTCATAATCAAAGATCATTAGCTGCTAATCCAGAGAGAAGATTGGTGCCAATTGACACTCCTCCTCAAGCTAGTTCATCAAATGTAAACAAGGCACTCATGGTTCAGAATGATGAGGGAGAAAACTGGGATTTTAGATTCAATTCTGAACATGGTGGAGCAGATAAAGCTTGTGTTGCGGAGATCAAAGAAGCTGTTGGATCCGGTGATGAAAGTAATTCAGAAGAAACAAAGACAAGTCTGGATGAATCATCAGGATCAGAATCGGAAAGCACATCAGATTCAAAAACTCAAGGAGAGTCAGATGTTGATTCTGAAGAACAATATGCTACACAGTTTGCTTTGATGGTGAATACTTTTGCTTCATCTCAGTCAGATCAAGTATATGATGATTGTTCCTCATCTCATTCTGGTTGCTTTAACTGTGTTGACCTTGAAAGTAAGGTGTTAGCTTATCAGCAACATAATGCTGACTTGATTAGCGATCTCAACCAGTGCATTGAGGCAAACAAAATTTTTAAATCAAATGAAAAAGATTTTCAAGCTAAAATTGAGCTATTAAACATGCAATTGCATGAGGCTGAGATCGCTGTGCTGAATAAGCATGATGCTATTACTTCTTATCTCAATACCATCAATGAGATAAAGAAGAAATTAGCCATAGTCGAGCGTGACGATGGAACTTTGAGTCAGAAGCTAAAGAGCTATGAAAGCTCCTCGTAGATCATTGAGCATATGATCAGTAAAGGGACTAATCAGAAGGGTAAGGGAAAAGAAACAAAATACAATCATTGCCCCCATTAGTCTTAAATTGCTTTGTCAATTCACCAAACGACAAAGAAATTAAAGACTTTCAAGTGAAAACTCCATTAGTAATTGATCCTATTGGAATCATTTCTGATGAGGGTTCCTCATTGTCTGAGGAATCTTTTGTGGAGGGAGTGGTTGAAGATTGGTTCTCTGATTCTAAGGATGATTCTGATGTTTCTCCTCAAGTGTCTTATGTTAAGAATCAGACATCTAGTGTCAAAAAGGCTGACCCAATCTCATCAAAGACAAACATGTCTTCAAAGTTATCCAAAGCCATATGCTTTGTGAAGTCTTCACAAGATGGTGAAGCAAGTGAGTCCAACAAGGCTGACAACCTTGTTTTTAATGGGACAGAGGGTAACATGACAAAAACAAATGTTTTTCTTCAAACCAAACAGTCGTGTTCTAAAACCAAACAGTTTTATCACAAAAATAAAAGAGCTTTTTATTTAGTGTTGTGCACCTGGACATTTTGCTAGATTTTGTCCTGATTTGATTAGACCACAAGCTGCACCACATTGAAAACAAAATCAGAATGTTGTTAAAGAAGTCAAATCTGCTGGTCTCTCACATTAGGTTAAACCCAAACATCTTTCACCCATCAAATCTCAAGATAAGGGTAAACGGGTTATGATTGATCATGAAACACCCAAAGTTGTTTTTGAGAAACAATCCAAGCCATCTTCAGTGTATTTAAAGAAATCTTTTAGCAAAAACATTGTTTGGATGGCCAAGTCCTCTGAAACTCCTGTTTATAAACCTCCTGAAAAATTAAACTAAGATGGACAATGGATTGAGACGAAAATCCTGGACTCATTAGGTCAACCCAAGACTGTAAAGGCTTGGGTTCCCAAATTCAACTAATGATTTGTGTATGTGCAGGTTGCCCCAAATGCTGCTCTTAACAGCACTTGGATTGTTGATAGTGGGGCATCAAGGCACATGTCTGGAGACATATCTCTTCTTTATGATGTTCATTCTATTAAAGGAGGGTATGTGGCTTTTGCTGGTGACAAAGGTGGGTTTATCACTGGAGAAGGAATTCTTTCAAATGGAAAAGTTTCATTTGACAATGTCAGATATGTAAAGCAGCTGGAGAACAATCTACTTTCAGTCTCACAGATTTGTGACAAGAAGTACAAAATTCTGTTTGATGACTCCAGCTGTTACATTCTCAAGCAAGGCAATACAATTCCTGAAGACTGGATTCTGATGTCTGCTCCAAGAAAGCAAGATCTGTATGTTCTCAACATGGCCTCAGCCTCAACTACATCTTCTACAGCTTCATGTTTTATGTCCAAGGCTACAGAGAAAGATTATATCCTTTGGCATAAGAAGATGGGTCATTTGAGTTTGAGGAAGATGAATCATCTGGTTCATAACAATCTGGTTAATGGAGTGAGTTTGAAGAACTTCAAGGTGTCTGATGTCTATGTTTCATTCAAGAAGGGAAAGCAAACCAAGAAGTCTCACAAACCTAAGAAGTATCATTCAATTACTGCTCCACTCGAGCTTCTCAACATGGATCTGTTTGGTCCTGTCAATCGCAAGAGTATTACTGGAGATCAATACTGCTTAGTCATTACTAATGAGTTCTCCAGATTCTCTTGGGTATTCTTTATGAAGGAGAAATCTGAAATGTTCGAATGTGTTCAAGGTTTGGTAACTAAGCTTGAATAACTGTATAAGTTCAAGGTTCGCATGCTCAGAACAGATAACGGGACTGAATTCAAGAATCACAATATGGAAACTTTCTTCAATGAATGTGGTATTATTCAGCAGTTCAGTGCTCCGTATGTCCCACAGATGAATGGTGTTGCTGAGCGAAAGAACAGAACATTAATTGAGGCTGCTCGGACTATGCTTGTTGATTCTTCCCTACCAGTTCAATTCTGGAACGAAGCTGTTTCTAATGCTTGTTATACTTTGAACCGAGTTTTGATTGTGAAGAGACATAGGAAGACTTGCTTTGAATTGCTCCATAACAAAAAGACAAATCTTAAGTATCTTGACCCATTTGGTGCTCCATGCACGATGCTTAAGAAACATGAACAAGGCAAGTTTAATGAAAAGGTGGAAGAAGGCTACTTTCTCGGGTACACCACTCCAAATAAGCGAGTCTACAACATTTCAACTCAAAATGTGGAGTGGTAGGGTCCTGACTGGATGTTCAACTATTCTGATCTTTTTGACTCTTTCAACATGCCTCCCATGTATTCTGATGACGATGTTGCTGTTCAGATGATGTATGATGCACAAAATGCACCTGATGAACCAGTGCAACCTTCTTCAGTTCCAGCTTCAGTACAGGCACATGATGACGGTTCAGACTCAGATGATAATCACTCTCATCTAGATGTTCTAGAACCAGATATTGATAATATTGTATCTACTCTTGAGGATCACAATATAAACAATCTTGATCCACAGGTTGAGGTTCCTGCTCATCTTGTTGGAAGAATTAATAGAATTCATCCTCAAGACAATATTATTGGAAATCCAACTGATTGAGTGAAGACCAGAAATCAGTTATCTTCAGGTGGTCTTGCTGACATTCTTGACCTTGTAGATGTAAATTTTTGTGCTCATTCTTGCTTTATCTCCCAAGTTGAACCCAGAACCATCACTGAAGCTTTGAAAGAAGAATCTTGGGTAGATGCCATGCAAGAGAAGTTGCTGCAGTTTAAGAAACTTGGTGTTTGGCAGCTAGTTGATAGACCCAAGGGTGCAAAAGTTATTGACACAAGATGCATTTTGTGTTGCGAACAAGATGATCATGGAATTGTGGTTCGCAACAAAGCACGTCTGGTGGTGCAAGGTTTTAGGCAGATTGAAGGGATTGACTAGAATGAAGTTTTTGCACCGGTTGCTCGTCTTGAAGCAATCCGCATTTTTCTGGCTTATGCATCCTTCAAATAGTTCAAAGTTTATCAGATGGATGTTAAGAGTGCATTTCTTCATGGTGTGATTAAACAAGTGGTGTATGTCAATCAAACTCCCGGGTTTGAAAATCCATTGCATCGTGACCAAGTCTACGAGCTAGATAAGGCCTTGTATGGATTGCACCAAGCTTCACGAGCGTGGTACGAGACACTATCTACTCACCTTCTGAACAACGGGTTCAGAAGAGGTATCATTGACAGCACTTTATTCATTAGGGATATGG
This sequence comes from Mikania micrantha, assembly GCA_009363875.1. NCBI lineage: Eukaryota > Viridiplantae > Streptophyta > Magnoliopsida > Asterales > Asteraceae > Mikania > Mikania micrantha. The sequence continues at coordinate 30,581,234 of CM018688.1, forward strand.
ATGGGGAATTACTCTTGCTACAAGTTTATGTGGATGATATCATCTTTAGTTCCACAAATGATGTTTTGTGCAAAGATTTTGAAAAGGTTATGAAAGACAAGTTTGAGATGAGTTCCATGGGAAAGATGAAATTTTTCTTGGGATTGCAGGTGGATCAGCCTGAGGCTGGGATCTTTATTCATCAGACCAAATATGTTGGTGACATTCTAAGCCGGTTCAGTATGTTGGATGCAAAACCTGCTGGTACCCCACTAGCTGTTAATCACGGGATTACTCCAGATGGAAAGGGGGAGTTAATCGATGCCACTCTGTATCGAGAAATGATCGGATCTCTTATGTATCTCATAGTTTCTAGTCCAGATATCATGTTTGCTACTTGTTTGAGTGCTCGTTATCAGTCAAAGCCAAGAGTTTCTCATCTTATTGCTGTGAAAAGGATTTTGCGTTATCTGAAGGGTACTCCAGATCTGGGATTATAGTATCCTAATGATGAAAACTTTGACCTAACTACTTATAGTGATTCAGATTATGGTGGATGCAAAAGAGATTTCAAGTTAACATCTACGGGGTGTCAGTTCTTTGGGAAACGCCTAGTTACCTGGAAGTGCAAGAAGCAGACGTCGGTGTCTACTTCAACATGTGAAGCAGAATACATTGCAGCTGCTAGTTGTTGCTCTCAAATCATCTGGATTCAGCAACAACTCAGGGACTATGGGTTACAATTTTCTAACACTCCTATATTTGTTGATAACACTGCTACCATAGCTGTTACTAAAAATCATGTTCAGCACTCCAAAACAAAACACATCGACATTAAATATCACTTCATACGTGATTGTTTTGAAAATAAATTAATCGATGTTGTTAAGATTCACACCGATAACCAGAAAGCTGATCTTTATACTAAAGCGTTTGACAAACCCAGATTTTTATATCTGTTATCAGCTAATGGTGTTTTTCAAAAAGATGAAGTCATTCCTTTATCTGAATCAAACAAATGATCATTATTTTTTGCTAGTTAGCTCTTTTTGTTTGATTTTTTTACTTTTTAGTACATTTGTTATTTTTACTTCACTTATTCAAAAACTCAAAAAGATTTTCAGTTTTAGATTTTTAGGGGGAAAAAAAGTTGTTCAATGAAAAACCAAAAACATTTGAAAAATTGAAAAACCAAAAACATTTAAAAAATTGAAAACCAAAAACATTTGAAAAATTGAAAAACCAAAAACAATTGAAAAATGGTAAAAATGAGAGTCTCATTAGAGAAAGTGATGTGTTAACCAATCATGTCTTAAATGCAAGATTGAATGCAGAAACTGAAAACACATGGGTTTTATGATTAGATGTACTAATAGGCCAAATTTACAAAGTTTATAGACTTTTGGTGATTGCTTTGAATGTCTGATTTGTGGGATCCAGTCTAGAAAACTAGTTAAGGGATAAACAGTTCTTAACTCAAATGAGGCGTACACCTGTTATCATAGGATCTTATGAGGTTTCCAATGATTCATGAATTTGTCTGTACACATGCCATATTGCTTTGTAAAGACCTAGTTGTAGCCGTCCATTCAGATGAGAATGATTGAATCACAAGAAAATAAAAGTGAATCCGACTCTGTACACGTGCCATATTGTTGGGTTGTAGCCTAGCTGAAGCCGTCCATTCAGATAGGATAAGCTAAGAAAAACACAAAAATAAAATAAGTTCGATTCCATACATGTGCCATATTACTGGGTCGCAGCCTAGTTGAAGCCGTCCATTTGGATAGAATAAGTTGATCTTGTTAACACAGTTCTGTATACGTGCCATATTGCTTTGTAAAGACCTAGCTGAAGCCGTCCATGAGAATGTGTTGAACTTGAGAAACAAATCAAAAAGTAAAATGCAAAAAGAAAATAAATTGGAACCTTATAGAACTTATGATGTTAGGTATTAAGTTATGCAGAGATGACTTATAGACTGGTTTTGACCTAGATTGGTTGACTATAATGGGCAACTCAATCAGAAAACATGGGTGATCATTGATTAGTTTAGAAACAAAGTACTGTCAGGTTTAAAGCGGACAAGTATATCAGTAATCGCTTTATAATTCAAATGTGTCATCAGTAGAACATTCATGAATGCTGATTAGACATGATCTGGTGTATGTGTCATTTTCTTGAAAGGATACTCACAAAATTTGCGTGTTTTGTTCATTTCAGTTTCTGTTTGTACATTTGTTTGATTATCAGAAAAACACAAAAAGTTTTTTTAATTTCAGTTTGTTTTTAAAGGATCATTTGTTTGTTCGGATACTCAACCTTGTTTGAATCAATCACCAAACCAAACTGAACTTCATAATAACACTCAATTATATGATCAAAATGTTAAATCTGAAAACAAATTGTGTTTTGAGTGTTGAATATTGTCATGCGAAAGGATCAAGTGACCGAATCTCTCTGTTCATGCGAATAGCTCATTCGGCTGATCACCTGATACGAAGAGATTCATTCGGTTAATCTCTATGCCGAATGAGTCTTTCTATTTATTGAGCTCTTTCGGCTGACTTGACTCATTCACATCAAATTCTCTTTCGGCCTACTGTGTGTGCCCTTTCGCCTGATTCACTCACTCGCTCTTGTTCTTCATTTTTTCACCGACTAACACGACCCTATTGATCATATTTCATATTTGGGTTGTTACAGGTACTGATTGAACCAAGATCTTCCAATTTTGACCATTGATTGCTTCGTAAAAGTTCGATGTCTAGGGTTTTTAGGGCTCATAACTGTGATTGTCTGATAACATGTCAAAAAGGACAATAATACACTTAAAATCAGTTCTGAAATGTTAATCGGACATTTCTGAACTAAATGGTGTTATTTTTATGGTTTGATTTGGGATTTTGAGAATTTGAAGTTCGAAGGTTCTTCGGTCGAACGAATGAGGTTCATTCGCACTACAGGGTCGACCGAATGAAGACAATCAACCGAATGAGACTCTTTCAGTCAAAGGGTGAACCTAATGAGATGTTTCAATCGAATGAGAGCCTTTTGGTCATAGAATGGACCGAATGGAGTTATTCTGACCATCTGTTCATGCGAATTGATGGGTTCAACCGAATGACTTCATTCGTGAGACATTATGTTGACACACTTCATTCGGCCATTCACCTCATTCACTGAGTCTTATTCGGACAATGTTGTTTCATTCGCACCAGTTACATTCTTGTGTTTAAACTTTTGATTTTTCTCAACTATTTACTGAACTAAACTGATATGTTATTTATCTTGTTTTGTTACAGAATGGCAGATTACAAAGTTGTTCCGAAGAATAACATTTGTGCTCATCTAGATGTTACCACGAAGAACGCCAAGCATTTTACAGAGATTACTGCTTTTCTAAAGGCGTTCTAGGATATTAACTGCCATATCTACCATTTATGATCCCTGTTTGTCACACCAGAGGGATTTCTGGAGATCAGCTGATATAGACTGCGAGGTAGAGCCTTCAGTGATCAGAGGGAAGGTGAGAGGACACGATGTTGCAGTTTCTGCTGAGCACATCAGACAGGTGTGTGGATTCCAGGACTCACCTGATCACCCTTTTCTTCTTGATCGATATCTTGTTCGAGGATGCTTTATGTGGTGCAAGTATGACGGAGACTTGTAAGCCGGAGTGCTGAACATGGCTTTCCTATGCCCGCAGTTGAAGTATCTGAGTCATGTACTCATTCATTGCCTGGGATCTAGGCGAGGGGGATTCGATGACCTCCGAGAGACTTTACAGGGTGCCTTTGTGGCCTTGGTGTTGAACATCCCGTTCAACTTCTCAAAAGTGTCGAATTTTCTCTAGACCTCCAAAAAGTTTTTGATGTACCCGAGGTTTCTCTAGATGATCTTCAATGCACAAGTGCCGAATTTACCCAAGGTCAGCTCAGATATCATCAGATTGGAGCACATGAAAGATATCACTCTTAACAGAGTTCTTTCATACTGAGGAAAGGAGAGGAAGCCTCCTACTCGTAGTCTGTTTGGCCATCTCCTCAACCCTGATTACGTTGCACCTATTGGGAGGAGATGGAGAGACGAGGATTCTGATTCAGATTAGGAGGATATCATTGTTCCAGGAGGTGATTATGGAGACCATGGAGATGATGATGATGTTGGTGGTGGTGCTGGTGGTTCTAGTGGTGCATGTGTGAGTGGTAGTGCTGATGTTGATGGTACTGGTGCTGGTTTTGATGTTATTGTTGCTGTTGATGTTAGCGGTGCTAGTGTTGGTGTTTCTGAAGTTGCAGGTGGTGATGTTGATATTGATGCTCTTCTTGATCTAGATTTCATGACTACTTCTGCAACCATTGTCTCTACTCCATTGGAGGTGGGAGGTACTACCTCTGCTGATGAGAGAGATGATTCAGAAAAATCAGATCAGGATGGTGGTAAGGATGAAGATGAAGAAGGTTCTAGCAGCTTAGACTCTGATAGGACTGAGGATGAGTTTGAGAACCTTATGGTTAGGTCAAGGCTGGTGAAGAAGAGGAAGAGGCCAAGAGAGCCAGAGCTTGATAGGGAAGAGATTCAGGATCCTTCTTTTATTCCAGAGTTTGATTTCTCTCCTCCTCCACGTACTTCCACTGTCACATCTACTACTGCTATCACTGCTACTGCTGTTCAGTCTACCTCATCCCCTCTTGCCAAAATAAGAAGGACACGATTTGTCCTACAGAGATGGTCAGAGTCGGTGTCTATTGCAGCAACCACTGCTATATCAGCTGCAACAGTCGCGACTTCTTCACTGACCAGGTAGAGGGCTATTCCTACACATGGTACTACTATCCCTCTGACCTCCTATGTTGTGGCTACAGCTGTTTTCACCGCAGCTTCCTCTGGTCCCTCCACTACACGTGCTGATCCATATATACCGACTGTTTCAGTTGCTGAACAGCTCGACATACTAAACAGTTTGGTCCTTCAACTGATGAAGAGGAACAACGAGCAGGATCTGGCTATTTCTCAGCTCACACAGAAGGTCAGTGAGCAAGATGCTCTACTGTTACAGGCTGCTGATCAACGGGCGGATTTGAGAGCCCGATCTGCTGATTTGGAGGAAAGATTGCTCAAGTCTGTCGATGAGCATAATCAGTTGGCTTTGACTGCCTCGGGATTCAGTGACAGGATTTTAGCTCTTGAGGCTGAAAACTTGCGTCTTTCTAAGCAAGTTGAAGCCTTACGGATGCTACTCCCAGGATAGAGGCTGATGAACCAGTCTCCAATGATTCAGACGAGGATGACGAAAAAGAAGAAGAGTCAGATAAGGAGAAGGTGGATTATTATTCTACAGATGATGATGACTTTGGTGATGATGACGGTGCTAGGAGTGGCTCTGTGAGTTCCTCCAGTGCAGAAGAGCCAACCCCAGGCACCGAAGTCAGAACCAAGACCAAACATGACAAAGCTCCTCAACAGCCTCAGAGTCAAGCTAATGAGCTGAAGGCCACTGAAGAGGTTGAAGCGATGCCTGTGAGACGGCTCCTGGGCGAAAAGTTGACGATGATACTCGTCGCTCAGGGTATCATTCAACACTCTATCAGCTATGATAAAGAAGAAGGCAAAATCATTCATTGCCTCACAAAGGAGCAAATCACAGAGCTATTCAGTTTAAATCCTGATGAGGTGATATTGGATGATGCTTCCATTCATGCTTCTGATCTTCCTACTCCCGAAGCATTCGATGACATTGATGAGGTGATTCTGGAAGACATTACAGAGGAAGAGGGCATAAAGTACCCTTCAGCAGAAGAGGAACTACCTACTTTTACTGACTTATTCGGTCTACATTCTGAGGAGGAATAGAACCGAAAGATAGACGAAAAGATCAGTGGTAGTGAGTATTCAGCAAAAGACATTCAGAAGAGGAAAGAGGAATGGGCAGCCTATTGGCAAGCGTTGAAGAAAGAAAGTGTTCCTCCTATGCCAACTCCACACATAAAAGTTTACAGGACCAAAGGATATAAATCTAGAGGTCAAATTTCTGAGCTGGGCATACTTTCATGACTTGCACTGCCATGCAGTGAAGAGAGAGCGTGGGATCCTGTACTTCAGATTTCCCCATGACTTCAAGACATTGTTGGGATTCGAAGTTAATCAACTTGCACGTCTAAAGATGCTATATTGTGAAGATTCGGGGATGTCGTCCTGGTTTGCAAGGCAAATCCAGTTCGAGTATAGGAAAAGATGGATCAATTTCAAGCCACAGCAACCGGAGAGATACTATCAAACGGAGATTGATGCAGATACCCGAAGACATAAAGTGATCCTGAAGTGGATGCCTTCTAAAGTCATGAAGAAGATTCCATTACGGAAGATGCCTCAAGACTTTTTGGACAGTTTCAGATGGTGGTACTATGACTGGAGAACTGCTGAGGCGGTGATTGTCCTATACAAGGAAAACACATGGGATACTGTACGTATTTTTGATCCCATGTGGCTGACCAATCTGTCACATAAAGATGTGAAGGCCTTGTACAGATGTCAGATTTTCTTTGAAGTTGAAGATATGGAGCAGGCTTTACAGTTTATGAGAGTTATACAGATATGCATAGTGTTTGGAATTCATGCATGCTCTGACTGGAAAGCTATCTCAGATAAATATTTCAAGAAAGGTGCTGATAAATAGGAACCAGGTCCAAGGGGGAGTTTGTTGATGCATGTAATGTCCCTAGTTCTGTATTTTGTATGTCTTGGATTAGGTAAAGTTCATATTATTAATGAAATAGACTTTTGTGTATTGTTCGTATATGCTTAATTGAGTTTATTATGTTTATCTATGGTTGACTTTGACTATTCCTATCATACAGAACCATTCATGCAAATGATGCCTAAGAATGAGTTCATTCGGACGAATGAACACCTAGCGAATGACTGCGGCGAACGAATGAGTCATCCGCATGACTCATTCGGTTGTTTAGGCTCATTTGGCTGAGCCATTTGCCAAATGAGAACAGCTTATATATAGGGCTGCAAACAGAATATTTCATAACATTCCGAACCTCCTCTCTCCCCTGAGCACTCCTCTATCATACTTTTAGGGTTTTGAGCCGCTCCTTATTCTCCAACTTCGATTCTCACCCCGTGATGTTCGATTTCGATCAAAACGTTGAGTCCTCATCATCGGATTGCCACGGGGATTGATGATTTTGATTGGAAAACCCTTGAATAGGATTTCGCACTATTCAAGGGCCTGTCGAGCAGATCTCTCAAGGAAACGAGTTGTTTCCGAGGGTTTCTTAGGTCCTACACATGTTTATATGCTGTATCATTTACACATTTCACATTGGATCTTGGTAACACTCTAACACTTATTCTCACTATGAAGATTATGGCCGAGGAAAGCATAAACATGACTGTTGCTGTACTCAACGAACTTATCAACAGTAATGTTGCAGAGGCTATCGCTAACTATGCTCAAACACACTCGACAGGACCACATGGTCCAATGGGGGGATTAGTAAACCCACAGGTGTGCACGTTCAAGACTTTCTTGGACTGCAAACTGCATAACTTCAAAGGATCAGAAGGAGCCATTGAACTTCTTCGATGGATTGAAAAGTCAGTGTCGGTGTTTGAGATGTGCAATTTCCCTAAGGAGAATAAAGTCAAGTGCGCTACTGGTACGTTGGAAGGTCCAACATTGACATGGTGGAACTCCAATGTGCAAACATTGGGATTGGGTGAGGCCAATGCCCTTACTTGGAATGGATTCAAGACGTTGTTGCATGAGGAGCATTGCCCCCGCAATGAGGTGCAAAAGCTGGAGGACGAATACTGGCACCTTAAAATTGAAGGGTCTGATATTGAAGAGTTCACCACTCGATCCCAAGAATTAGCCAAACTCCTACCTCACAAGGCAACTCCACCTAGCAAGTGGACTGAGAGGTACATTGGGGGATTAGTACCTCAGATCCGAGGGTTAGTCACGTCTGCAAATCCCACAACTATTCAACAAGCTGTTCGGTTGGCGCACCAACTGACTGATCAGACAGCACAACAGGGAACTTTGCCGAAAAGAACAACAGCCGTTAAAGTGGGAGACCACAAAAGGAAGTGGGAGGGCAGCAACTCCAAAAATTCCACTCAACAATCATTCCAGTAGAGCCGCAAGCATGAGTCAAACAAGACTCATCACAATTCAAACAGTGGTCAGCAGTCATCAGGAGGGTATATTGGTAAATACCTAAAGCGCAACAAATGTGGATTCCATCATGTTGGGAATTAGTGTGATATGTACCAGTGCTAACTGTCACACCCCGAGCCGGAGGGAATGGATCGACTTTCCCATAGGGCGGAAGGTTCTCGGGACACGATATCGTGAGTGATAATCATGATGATCACATTGTTTACATAGCATCAATGTCAAGAATACTAAAGAACAATAAAACATTAACTAGGATTACAAAGTTAAATTACAATAATCAATGTTTAGTAATTTAACTAAGTAAACCGATCAAAAGAATCAAATGTATCTATCTTGTATCGGTACAAGATATCAAAAGTGACTCGTAGCATCAATCAAAATATGTGCTTTCCAAAAGTCTACTAGGTCCTCTATCTGAGCATCCTAGTATGCAGACCTGAAAGCCTGAGCCTATTCATGTGCCTCACCTGAGAAAGCATGTAAGAAAACAAAGTCAACACAATGGTTGGTGAGTTCATAGAGTTTTAGTATTTGAAAAATAGTTTTGCAAACCTTCTCGGTAAAACCTCAACCTCATTAACAACACCTGTATCATCCAACTCGGTATGCTTATATATAGGGCATACCCCTGAGTCGAGCCTACAACCCGCCCAGACGCCATCCCACCACATACTAAGTCACATAGGACATTGTTGTTAATGATAATTAAGCATTTTACCTACCATTCAATTCCATCATAGTTTCAAGTATCATGTTTAAAAGTTTATGATATCCACCCCATAGCATTTACGAATCCCCTCGATAACAACCTTAATCTCATTAACAACACCTGTATCATCCAACTCGGTATGCTTATATATAGTGCATACCCCTGAGTCGAGCCTAAAACCCGCCCAGACGCCATCACACCACATACTAAGCCGCATAGGATATTGTTGTTAATGATAATTAAGCGTCTTACCTACCACCAAATCCCATCATAGCTTTAAGTGTTCTGATCATAAGTTTCCACACGCACAAAGTAGTGTTAGAGCATCAAGTTTGAGAGTCACCATTATGGACAGCTGAGCACCCTAAGGAATTCAGCATCCATCCATAACGATACTAAATATGACTCGCGACGTGTTTTGATAGAGGAATCCTCAAGATGACACAAAGTCAGCAAGAAGAAACCAAAACCATTCTAGACACTCCTCATACCCATAGAGGAATCAAGATGGACACTGAATGACTAGTATGGCTTGACCACTATCAAAACGCGTCGGCCATTCAGTCTGCCTTACATGATCCTGATGTCACACCCCCAATTTTCAACTAACGGAATCATACCGTTTGGGACGTGACAAACCAGGATCTCAGATCATTAGACATAACGAAGACCTCTATATGATATTCAAACATACTTTGGTCTAAAACTGTAATATCAAAGTTTCAATGTTTGCGGAAGCGTTTTAAAAACCAATAACAAAACGTAACGGTTTGAAAATGTAAAGTACAATTCCAATAACATTCAATGACTTAATTGATCAAAGCTAAAACACTTGAACTGAAATGTATGCATGAGACTCAACATCCTAGTCCCTGCTTGTCCTTGCTTGTACCTTAGTGTCCTGAGAAAACATGTAAATCAAGTCAACACAAAGGTTGGTGCATACACAGGTTTGTATAAGTAATCACAAATATTTGAACCAACTGTTTGAACAAGCTGTTTGTAAGAAATGTTTGTTGATCACATAATCACACATTGCATAGTTATGATAGCTAGTCATTGTACTATTTACATAAGTGGTCGACACCGAAACTGACGATTGCCATGCTATAGCATGTTTTTGCCTTGCCACTATTGTCTAGCACAAACAATAGTAATGTGTGTTTGGTCAGTCAAACACCTGCGTAGATCCCATCTACCAAGTGAGGTTTGTCAAACCTAATAGATCTATTTCCAACTACCACGCTTTGCGCTACGGCAAACTAAACGGTTCGAAGTGTAAGGCTTTGTAATGCTATGTTTGCACTTAATGTAAACAGCTAACTCATGCAAGTGATATGTATCTAAAAATGTTTGTTGCACATGTTTTCTCCCCCAAAACAATTAAAATAAGAAAGGGGCCGTGTACGCACCTTTGATAGCAAACAGAATGATCACGTGTCCGCGAGAGTACGTAGAATAACTTCTACGAAGGATCTGTGAAATTATAATAACGTGTCGTTATTTGAAATGTTAGAATCTTGATTGTAGTCATATAAGTGTCAACACACTTATATTAAATTGTTAGAAACGTTCATACGAAAGTATGCACGATTTTTAGTTCATTCAGTTAAATCATAAAAGTATACGCGATTTCGTTTAAACATACGTAATTATACGCGATCAGGTTTTCGGGTTAAGATATAAATTTTATTATTTTATTTTGTTCGGGATTTCGTTATGGTTCCAACGCAACTTGAACGAGTCGAATCGGAGTTAAAACGAATGAGATATGATCAAAATATCAAAAATGGTTTAAAACTCAAAAATAGTTGGGGCCGGGTTCGAACCCGCGACCTCCCTTCCACATTACACACTCCCTACCATCTCCTCTGCTTCCAATTTCGTTAACAGAGTCCTATTCAACTGGTTTTAATCAATCAAAGATTTGGTTTTCCTTTGTTTTATTCAACCGAACCAAGTGGTTCCCAATTGAACCCCAGTTCGAACCCAATCGGTCCCAAACCCATGGGGTTATTGTTCTACAGATTCAGACGATCATGTATGTGTTTTTAATTCCAAAACTAAATCAATATAACTTGGTTAATCTGCCATGCACATGTTCGAACCCCAACTCATCAATTTCTAATTCAAATCGATCGAATTGATGATCACTTGATCTTGAATTCATAGGGTTTTCATTATACTAGAATTTCCGACCCTCTCTGTACCAATTAATTCAATTATTATTATCATCTAACCCAAGAACCCCATATCGTTTTTAATCAAAAAAGTCTCAAATCGAATTCATAGAATTTGTTGTTGTTTGATAAAATCAGTATAGGTGAATCATTAAAGGGATGTTTTCTAAACCTTCTGTATAAGTGAATTGGATTTTAAATCTCATTTGAATCAAAACCCCCAACTCCTTTTCACGTTAAGAACCCTAGAGCACTCATCATATAATTCGATGTTTTTAAACAAAATTTTCATAGGAATTTGTTTGATCGGAACCTTCTGAAACTACAGATGCTATTTGATTTGGTTTTTAATCTCATTTTCATGAAGCCCCCAAAACGCATTCTAGGATGAACCCTAGAATCTGAACGTGTACAATTCGAAGTTAGAACCCGAAATTGACTTAGGGTTATGCTTAATCGGTTGTTTTAGGTCGTGTAGTAATGAATTGTTACCTTGTTTGATGCCGATTTGATGTAGTTCGATTATTAGGTTGAGTTTCGACTATGTCCCTTGATCGAATTCGGTTCCCAAGCTCTCTCGACACCAATTGATGCATGCAGAACTCCTCTCAAGTGCCAATTAGTGATTATGAGTGCTTAATTCAGATTGTTAAAGTCCAATTATGTGTATGTTGATGATCCACGACGGTTCTAGACTTTTTAGTTGCAATTGGGTTTAATTTGGTAATTAATGGGTGTAATAATGTGTAGTAACCGTTTATAATCATCAATATGATGATTATGAGTGCTAAATTCAATTAATTATGGTGATTAAATATAAATTTCACATTTCCTCCAAGTTTCATAAACGAATTTTGACATTTAAAGCCAAACTTGTATAATTTAACTAATTACAAGTTAAATCCTCTTAATTTAAGTGTTTGTATATTCGTTTTGTTCAATTTTAATCCTTCTAATTTGATATTGTTCAATTTCATGTGATTCGAGTTAGTTTTGGTTAACTGAGTTAATCCGGAAATGTCGGATTGTCACACCTGACAACGAAGAGCACTGATGACTAGTATGGTTTGACCGATGTCAAGACGCGATGGCCAACAGTCGGTCTTACGATGTCCAACAACAAAGAACACTGATGACTAGTAGGGGATGACACACAGGTCAACACGCGGCGGCCAACAGTCTGTCTTACGATGTCCGATAGCTTAAGCATACAAGTTTAAAGCATTCCCATAGTTTAACTGATGACTAGTAGGGGTTGACACCTAGGTCAACACGCGTTGGTCAATCAGTTCGTAGTCTGAGCATTTCAAGTTTATCAAGCATTCAAGTGTTTCAAGTATTTCAAGCATATCAAGCATTCAATTGTTTCAAGCATTCCAAGTCGTGAGTAGTGTAATTCTTTTCATGTGTGTTTGGTCAGTCAAACACCTGCGTAGATCCCATCTACCAAGTGAGGTTTGTCAAACCTAATAGATCTATTTCCAACTACCACGCTTTGCGCTACGGCAAACTAAACGGTTCGAAGTGTAAGGCTTTGTAATGCTATGTTTGCACTTAATGTAAACAGCTAACTCATGCAAGTGATATGTATCTAAAAATGTTTGTTGCACATGTTTTCTCCCCCAAAACAATTAAAATAAGAAAGGGGCCGTGTACGCACCTTTGATAGCAAACAGAATGATCACGTGTCCGCGAGAGTACGTAGAATAACTTCTACGAAGGATCTGTGAAATTATAATAACGTGTCGTTATTTGAAATGTTAGAATCTTGATTGTAGTCATATAAGTGTCAACACACTTATATTAAATTGTTAGAAACGTTCATACGAAAGTATGCACGATTTTTAGTTCATTCAGTTAAATCATAAAAGTATACGCGATTTCGTTTAAACATACGTAATTATACGCGATCAGGTTTTCGGGTTAAGATATAAATTTTATTATTTTATTTTGTTCGGGATTTCGTTATGGTTCCAACGCAACTTGAACGAGTCGAATCGGAGTTAAAACGAATGAGATATGATCAAAATATCAAAAATGGTTTAAAACTCAAAAATAGTTGGGGCCGGGTTCGAACCCGCGACCTCCCTTCCACATTACACACTCCCTACCATCTCCTCTGCTTCCAATTTCGTTAACAGAGTCCTATTCAACTGGTTTTAATCAATCAAAGATTTGGTTTTCCTTTGTTTTATTCAACCGAACCAAGTGGTTCCCAATTGAACCCCAGTTCGAACCCAATCGGTGCCAAACCCATGGGGTTATTGTTCTACAGATTCAGACGATCATGTATGTGTTTTTAATTCCAAAACTAAATCAATATAACTTGGTTAATCTGCCATGCACATGTTCGAACCCCAACTCATCAATTTCTAATTCAAATCGATCGAATTGATGATCACTTGATCTTGAATTCATAGGGTTTTCATTATACTAGAATTTCCGACCCTCTCTGTACCAATTAATTCAATTATTATTATCATCTAACCCAAGAACCCCATATCGTTTTTAATCAAAAAAGTCTCAAATCGAATTCATAGAATTTGTTGTTGTTTGATAAAATCAGTATAGGTGAATCATTAAAGGGATGTTTTCTAAACCTTCTGTATAAGTGAATTGGATTTTAAATCTCATTTGAATCAAAACCCCCAACTCCTTTTCACGTTAAGAACCCTAGAGCACTCATCATATAATTCGATGTTTTTAAACAAAATTTTCATAGGAATTTGTTTGATCGGAACCTTCTGAAACTACAGATGCTATTTGATTTGGTTTTTAATCTCATTTTCATGAAGCCCCCAAAACGCATTCTAGGATGAACCCTAGAATCTGAACGTGTACAATTCGAAGTTAGAACCCGAAATTGACTTAGGGTTATGCTTAATCGGTTGTTTTAGGTCGTGTAGTAATGAATTGTTACCTTGTTTGATGCCGATTTGATGTAGTTCGATTATTAGGTTGAGTTTCGACTATGTCCCTTGATCGAATTCGGTTCCCAAGCTCTCTCGACACCAATTGATGCATGCAGAACTCCTCTCAAGTGCCAATTAGAGATTATGAGTGCTTAATTCAGATTGTTAAAGTCCAATTATGTGTATGTTGATGATCCACGACGGTTCTAGACTTTTTAGTTGCAATTGGGTTTAATTTGGTAATTAATGGGTGTAATAATGTGTAGTAACCGTTTATAATCATCAATATGATGATTATGAGTGCTAAATTCAATTAATTATGGTGATTAAATATAAATTTCACATTTCCTCCAAGTTTCATAAACGAATTTTGACATTTAAAGCCAAACTTGTATAATTTAACTAATTACAAGTTAAATCCTCTTAATTTAAGTGTTTGTATATTCGTTTTGTTCAATTTTAATCCTTCTAATTTGATATTGTTCAATTTCATGTGATTCGAGTTAGTTTTGGTTAACTGAGTTAATCCGGAAATGTCGGATTGTCACATCATCCCCTTGTTGAAGGAATTTTCGTCCCGAAAATTGTTAAATGTTAGAAGTAATTAGGACACTACTTGTGAGTTCATAGTGTACATGTTAGTGTGATATTTGATCATTCTGTATACTTGTGTGTACTCATGCACAAAGTTCAATGTTTACAACACCACACCTAAGTGCGGTCGTTCTATGTTCAATGTTTGGCAACATCACCCCTACATGTGATAATTCCATGTGCTGTTTGCATGCCTACCGGTTAGTGCACCTAACTGTGATTGTTTGTGTTTGATCATACTGTGCTATGTAACTTTGTACATAGTGAGTGTTCGCAACTGTTTGCAATATGCAACCTCGCACATAGCAAATATTTGAAAATTAATCATGTATGTACTACCATAACATGTAACATATGAAATGTAGCACATAGAATGTAATGTAGCACAAATGTGAGTAACAAAATCAATTGCATAAAGTGTTCGTGCTTATAGTTTGAAATCTGAAATGTTGAAGTGTGACGCATCACATCATCCCCTTGTTGAAGGAAATTTCGTCCCGAAATTTAATGTACCTTCTTAATGTTTGCAGTTGTTGTTTTGAACAGATGAGGATACTTCCTCATCATTTGGTCTTCTCTTTCTCATGTGAATTCAGGACCACGTCTTGAATTCCACCGGACTCTGATTATCGGAATCTTACTTTGTTTCAGCTGTTTGACCTCCCGGTCCATGATTTCAACTGGTTCTTCAATGACCGTAGCTGTTCGTCTTTTTGTATTTCTTCCATTGATATAATCAATGTCTCATCAAAAAGACATTTCTTTAAGTTCGATACGTGAAAAACATCATGAATTCCACTGAGTTCATCCGGTAGTTTGAGTTGATACGCAACCGGACCAATCCTTTTCAGGATCTCAAAAGGTCCTACGTACCGTGGACTAAGCTTCCCGCGCTTACCGAATCGTATCACACCTTTCCAAGGTGATACCTTTAGAAGAACTCGGTCTCCTACTTGGAATTCCAATGGCTTTCGACGTTTGTCAGCGTAACTCTTTTGTCGATCCCGGGCCGCTGCCATACGGTTCCGGATTTGAACTATCTTCTCTGTCGTCTCGTGCACAAGTTCAGGACCTGTAATTTGACTGTCACCAATTTCAGCCCAATAAACTGGTGAACGACATTTGCGACCATACAAAGCTTCAAACGGTGCTGCCTGAATACTTATATGATAACTACTGTTGTAAGAGAATTCCACTAACGGTAAGTGGTTTTCCCAGCTATCACCAAAGTCAATTACACAAGCTCGAAACATATCCTCGAGCGTTTGAATGGTACGTTCACTCTGTCCGTCGGTCTGTGGATGATATGCGGTACTCATATCCAAACGAGTTCCCAAAGACTTATGGAGAGGTTTCCAAAAGTTTGAAGTGAATCGAGCATCCCGATCTGATATGATAGAGATTGGCACGCCATGCTGTGCTACCACTTTCTTGATGTAAATACGAGTCAGTTTCTCCATCTTGTCAGTTTCCTTGATTGCCAAGAAATGTGCAGATTTCGTTAATTGATTGACAATTACCCATATTGTATCACAACCACTCGGTGTACGGGGTAACTTAGTAATGAAGTCCATCGAAATCTGTTCCCATTTCCACATTGGTATTTCTAGTTGTTGCAACAAACCAGATGGTTTCTGATATTCAACTTTGACTTTCGAACAAGTCAAACATTTGCTAACATACTTGACAATGTCGGCTTTCAATGTGAGGCTACCAATAATGATACATCTTGTCTGATCCCGGATGGACTGAATACCTGGACTTGTGTGCTTCATCCATCACAAGTTCCCTCAAACCTCCATACAAATGTATTCACAGTCGATTAATGAAATAACGAATTCCTTCAGGCCTGTCATCCAATTGTGTTTCCATCCCCCGTAAGGATTTATGTACCAAATTATCCTTTTCTAAAGCTCCCAGCTGAGCACTGCGTACCTTGTCAGGTAAATCAGTATGTATCGTCATTATAAGTGCGCGAACCCGTCTTGTTGATGTGTCTTTTCTGCTTAAAGCATCAGCTACCACATTAGCTTTTCCCGGGTGATACTTAATCGCGCATTCGTAGTCGTTCAACAACTCGACCAACCGTCGCTGTCTCATATTAAGTTCCTTCTGATCAAGATATGTTGCAAACTCTTATGATCAGTGTAAATGGTACACTTGGTTCCATAAAGGTAATGCCTCTAAATTTTCAAAGCAAAAACCACTGCTCCTAACTCCAAGTCGTGAGTAGTGTAATTCTTTTCATGTGGTCGTAGTTGCCTTGAAGCGTAAGCAATCACTTTATCACGTTGCATCAACACACATCCCAAACCCTGTGCAGATGCATCACAATACACCACAAAGTCTTCCGTCCCTTCCGGTAAGGACAGAGTCGGTGCACTGCAGAGTTTCTGTTTCAATAACTGGAATGCAGCTTCCTGTCTATCCGTCCAGTTATACTTCGTTCCCTTATGCGTAAGAGCTGTAAGCGGTTGAGCGATCTTTGAGAATCCCTCAATGAATCGTCGGTAATAACCCGCCAAACCAAGGAATTGTCGTACCTCGGTAGGGGTCTTTGGTGCTTCCCAATTCTTAATCGCTTCAATCTTTGCTGGATCAACATGTATACCCTTTTCATTAACTATATGACCCAAGAATTGTACTTCTCGCATCCAGAAGTCACATTTCGAGAACTTAGCGTACAATTGTTCCTGTTTCAGTAATTCCAACAACAATCGAAGATGTTCAGCGTGTTCCTCCTCAGTTTGAGAATAGATGATAATGTCATCAATGAAAAACAATGACAAACTTATCAAGGTAAGGTTTACAAACACGATTCATGAGATCCATGAATACAGCTGGAGCGTTTGTCAACCCAAATGGCATGACCAAGAACTCATAATGGCCATAGCGCGTCCTGAATGCTGTCTTCGGGATATCTTCTTCCTGTACTCTGATTTGATGATAACCAGACCTGAGATCAATCTTCGAGTAGTAACTCGAACCTTGCAATTGATCAAACAGATCGTCAATTCTAGGTAACGGATACCGGTTTTTGATAGTAACCTTGTTAAGTTCCCGGTAATCGATACACATACGAAAAGTCCCGTCCTTTTTCTTAACAAATAAAACTGGAGCTCCCCACGGTGAAAAACTAGGTCGTATAAATCCCTTAATTATCTAACAACTCTTGCAGTTGTGTAGATAACTCTTGCATCTCAGATGGTGCAAGTCGATAAGGCACCCTAGCTATCGTTGCTGCATCTGGTGTAAGGTCGATTCGAAATTCTACCTGTCTGATAGGTGGTAATCCCGGTAGGTCTTCTGGAAATACTTCAGGAAATTCACAAACGACTGGGATGTCTTCGATCTTCTTCTCAGTTACCGGCTTCTCAGTTATAAGTGCTATAATTGTTGTATGACCTTTACGCAGACATTTGTGCCTTCATACAAGATATGAGACGCAGTGGCGTACTGCTCTTCTTACCTTGTACATACAGTGTTTCTCCGTGTGAAAGAGGTATACGAACGATCTTTTGATAGCATACTATTTCGGCCTGGTGTTTGGACAACCAGTCCATGCCAATGACCACATCAAAACTGCCTAATGCGATAGACATAAGGTCAATGTCCAGTGTTTGACCCATCGAGTCAAGGACACAGCCTTTGAGAATATGTTTCGTTGTGATTAACTTGTCTTCAGCTAGTTCTACCGTGCATTCAATCTCTAATGGTGTTGAGGTTATGGCAAATATTCCACTAAATTCATTATATCTAAAGCTCTTTTATGTTCCAGTATCCAACAACACAGATCATATCATTTGTTTATCCCACATGTACTTGCAGTGAGGCCGAGCTTTTCTCTATACTTCTTTTGATCATGAAGGCCTGTCCCCTCAGACCATTGTTTTCGTTCCTTTTGTTGTTACTACCAGCGCGCTTCAGTTGAAGTGCTCTGGCTTTTTGCATCCGAAGCATCCTTTGAGTGTTTCTTGTTGTTGTTATGGTCATTGAGAACTCTGCTCGATAGACACCTGAAATCAGACTTCATTCTTCGCTTGATAGAGAATCTTTACAGATGTTCACAAGTAGATGTTTTGACATACATTTGAAGTTATCCAGGTGAAGTGCAAAATCTCACTATGAGTGTTTCTCAAACACAGAGTAACCAGAACTACAGCTGGAAATTTGATGAATGTTATGTTGGAATCCCGATATGTTAACGGAATTCGTTTCAACTACCAGAATGAAGGATAGGAGAATGTTTTATGTATGTGTTTCGAAAAATAGGCTCACAATAGAATTTGCCAGAATTCATGCGTACCTGTAAATTCACGATTACGTTGCGCACCATGATCGTCAATTTACCTTACATAAGAATTCTAGTTCCTCCTACCTTGAGCTATTTGGCTTTGTGAGATTCAGGGTTTATTCAGGACATCAAGATTCAAACAATAGTCACATGATGTATGATTGGATAGTCTATCCAAAGAATTACTTAGGGATAGTTACTTGAGTCGAATGCTAATATAGGGTCTAGTGTAGATCCTTCAAGAATAGTTATTCGGCTTGAATGTGTTTTTCTTATGTAGTCTGATGTCGAGACACTCATTGTGTGAGTGTTAATGTAGTTGTTTGGAGCTGACCACCTTACAGTCATTGTATCTCCCATAAGTTCTCAAGTTGATAGTTAACTCACAATAGAGGTCACCAAGGTTTTCAAATAATGTAATTCGCCTTTAGATATGCACTGGTAACGGAAAACTTTCCCGCACGATCACTCTAGTTCTTCTTAACTCGTGTGACAGTGTACGTTTGGTGGCACTTCAAGTGTAACAAGACGTTAGGTTTGAATTCTCATCTTACAGATGATGAGTTCCGAATGTGGTTCATGTAAACCGTACATGTGGAAGTACAAAGAGCTACAAGAATGTTGTCGAGGAGTTAGAATGAAAATTGATGTTTTCCTCTCAAGGCTGAAGCACAACCTTATTAGCTTTCGTCAGTGTTGTAAGGAATGACAGATCATTTTTCAGAACTAAAAATTTAGTGGAACTAGTAGATATAGTCCCAAGCTAAGAAATGGTATTGTTTGAGTCATTGGGTTTATTTCGTCCGCTGACTCGTTGAGTGAGCCATAGGGCCTATTTCATACCCTGACTTGTTCGAGTGAGCCTTAGTGATCTATTTCATTCATTGACTTGTTTGAGTGAGTCGTAGGGCCTAATTCATCCCTTGACTTATTTTAGTGAGTCACGGAGCCTATTTCATCTCCTGACTGGTGTTAGTGAGTCAAAGAGCCTATTTCATCCCTTGACTTGTTTTTGTGAATCATGGAACCTATTTCATCCCTTTAGTAATCTAGTGATCTATTCAGCTGCCTCTCGCATGTTGTGAATCTCCCGATTCACACGTGCAACAAAAGCTGCAAATGCTTACTCCGTGGATATCTTAGGTAATGTCCAACTACTAGTAGTAGTGCCATGAGTATGTGGTGGATGTACTCGCTCCTCATGCACCCAACCGTGAATGAGATCAGGGAATCAATGCCAATACTGGTCGTTCTCCCTCGCTCATATGTGTATCTCCTCATCGTAGTGAATCGTGTCATCCATTGGCTTAAGTCGCCTCTTCTTGGATGCTGGTGATGATGCAACTTAATGTTCTATATCACTAGTAGGTGTGGATGGTGATGTCATGTCTGCTACATAATATCATATGTAGAAGCTATGCAAACTATCGTGTAAGCAAGTGTGTCTAATGTCTAACAGTTATAGTCTAGATCTACCAATGCAAACCTAATTCGCTATAACCAATGTCTCTGATACCAATCTGTCACACCCCCAATTTTCAACTAACGGAATCATACCGTTTGGGACGTGACAAACCAGGATCTCAGATCATTAGACATAACGAAGACCTCTATATGATATTCAAACATACTTTGGTCTAAAACTGTAATATCAAAGTTTCAATGTTTGCGGAAGCGTTTTAAAAACCAATAACAAAACGTAACGGTTTGAAAATGTAAAGTACAATTCCAATAACATTCAATGACTTAATTGATCAAAGCTAAAACACTTGAACTGAAATGTATGCATGAGACTCAACATCCTAGTCCCTGCTTGTCCTTGCTTGTACCTTAGTGTCCTGAGAAAACATGTAAATCAAGTCAACACAAAGGTTGGTGCATACACAGGTTTGTATAAGTAATCACAAATATTTGAACCAACTGTTTGAACAAGCTGTTTGTAAGAAATGTTTGTTGATCACATAATCACACATTGCATAGTTATGATAGCTAGTCATTGTACTATTTACACTGACGATTGCCATGCTATAGCATGTTTTTGCCTTGCCACTATTGTCTAGCACAAACAATAGTAATGTGTGTTTGGTCAGTCAAACACCTGCGTAGATCCCATCTACCAAGTGAGGTTTGTCAAACCTAATAGATCTATTTCCAACTACCACGCTTTGCGCTACGGCAAACTAAACGGTTCGAAGTGTAAGGCTTTGTAATGCTATGTTTGCACTTAATGTAAACAGCTAACTCATGCAAGTGATATGTATCTAAAAATGTTTGTTGCACATGTTTTCTCCCCCAAAACAATTAAAATAAGAAAGGGGCCGTGTACGCACCTTTGATAGCAAACAGAATGATCACGTGTTCGCGAGAGTACGTAGAATAACTTCTACGAAGGATCTGTGAAATTATAATAACGTGTCGTTATTTGAAATGTTAGAATCTTGATTGTAGTCATATAAGTGTCAACACACTTATATTAAATTGTTAGAAACGTTCATACGAAAGTATGCACGATTTTTAGTTCATTCAGTTAAATCATAAAAGTATACGTGATTTCGTTTAAACATACGTAATTATACGCGATCAGGTTTTCGGGTTAAGATATAAATTTTATTATTTTATTTTGTTCGGGATTTCGTTATGGTTCCAACGCAACTTGAACGAGTCGAATCGGAGTTAAAACGAATGAGATATGATCAAAATATCAAAAATGGTTTAAAACTCAAAAATAGTTGGGGCCGGGTTCGAACCCGCGACCTCCCTTCCACATTACACACTCCCTACCATCTCCTCTGTTTCCAATTTCGTTAACAGAGTCCTATTCAACTGGTTTTAATCAATCAAAGATTTGGTTTTCCTTTGTTTTATTCAACCGAACCAAGTGGTTCCCAATTGAACCACAGTTCGAACCCAATCGGTCCCAAACCCATGGGGTTATTGTTCTACAGATTCAGACGATCATGTATGTGTTTTTAATTCCAAAACTAAATCAATATAACTTGGTTAATCTGCCATGCACATGTTCGAACCCCAACTCATCAATTTCTAATTCAAATCGATCGAATTGATGATCACTTGATCTTGAATTCATAGGGTTTTCATTATACTAGAATTTCCGACCCTCTCTGTACCAATTAATTCAATTATTATTATCATCTAACCCAAGAACCCCATATCGTTTTTAATCAAAAAAGTCTCAAATCGAATTCATAGAATTTGTTGTTGTTTGATAAAATCAGTATAGGTGAATCATTAAAGGGATGTTTTCTAAACCTTCTGTATAAGTGAATTGGATTTTAAATCTCATTTGAATCAAAACCCCCAACTCCTTTTCACGTTAAGAACCCTAGAGCACTCATCATATAATTCGATGTTTTTAAACAAAATTTTCATAGGAATTTGTTTGATCGGAACCTTCTGAAACTACAGATGCTATTTGATTTGGTTTTTAATCTCATTTTCATGAAGCCCCCAAAACGCATTCTAGGATGAACCCTAGAATCTGAACGTGTACAATTCGAAGTTAGAACCCGAAATTGACTTAGGGTTATGCTTAATCGGTTGTTTTAGGTCGTGTAGTAATGAATTGTTACCTTGTTTGATGCCGATTTGATGTAGTTCGATTATTAGGTTGAGTTTCGACTATGTCCCTTGATCGAATTCGGTTCCCAAGCTCTCTCGACACCAATTGATGCATGCAGAACTCCTCTCAAGTGCCAATTAGTTATTATGAGTGCTTAATTCAGATTGTTAAAGTCCAATTATGTGTATGTTGATGATCCACGACGGTTCTAGACTTTTTAGTTGCAATTGGGTTTAATTTGGTAATTAATGGGTGTAATAATGTGTAGTAACCGTTTATAATCATCAATATGATGATTATGAGTGCTAAATTCAATTAATTATGGTGATTAAATATAAATTTCACATTTCCTCCAAGTTTCATAAACGAATTTTGACATTTAAAGCCAAACTTGTATAATTTAACTAATTACAAGTTAAATCCTCTTAATTTAAGTGTTTGTATATTCGTTTTGTTCAATTTTAATCCTTCTAATTTGATATTGTTCAATTTCATGTGATTCGAGTTAGTTTTGGTTAACTGAGTTAATCCGGAAATGTCGGATTGTCACACCTGACAACGAAGAGAACTGATGACTAGTATGGTTTGACCGATGTCAAGACGCGATGGCCAACAGTCGGTCTTACGATGTCCGACAACAAAGAACACTGATGACTAGTAGGGGATGACACACAGGTCAACACGCGGCGGCCAACAGTCTGTCTTACGATGTCCGATAGCTTAAGCATACAAGTTTAAAGCATTCCCATAGTTTAACTGATGACTAGTAGGGGTTGACACCTAGGTCAACACGCGTTGGTCAATCAGTTCGTAGTCTGAGCATTTCAAGTTTATCAAGCATTCAAGTGTTTCAAGTATTTCAAGCATATCAAGCATTCAATTGTTTCAAGCATTCCAAGCATATCGAGCATTCAAGAGTTTCAAGTATTTAAGCACATCGAGCATTCAAGTGTTTCAAGTATTTAAGTCTTAATAGCTTTTTGAGCAAGTGATTCTTTCTGAATTTAAGTTTTCAAGCTTACATACATATAGTTTTCAAAAGCATTCCTAGTTTTAGTATTTGTCTTTCTTATGCAATCAAAAGTTTCGAGAGTTTTAAGAAATTAAGTATAAGAGTAAACAAAATTAGCGTTTATATTAAGAGTGTAAAATATTAACTTTTAAGAATAAGGGTATAAAGTATTAGTATTTAGAGTATGTATATATAGTATTAGCTTTCATATCGAGTGTATCAAGTGTTAGCATTTAGCGTAAGTGTTTCAAAGCCTTAGTATCGAGCATGTAGTTTAAGCATAGAGTTTATAGTATAAGCATCGAGCATAAAGTTTAAGTGTCACACCCCCAATTTTCAACTAACGAAATCATACCGTTTGGGAACGTGACAAACCAGGATCTCAGATCATTAGACATAACGAAGACCTCTATATGAATTTCAAAACATACTTTGGTCTAAAAACATAACATCAAAGTTTTCAAAGTTTGCGGAAGCGTTTTAAAACCAGTAACAGTTGTAAAATGTAAATTACAATACATGATTTCAATTGTTCAAATTCAAATAACTAAAATGTAAAACATGCATGTGACTCTATCTCCTAGTCCATGCCAGCTTTGATGCGCACCTTAGCGTCCTGAGAAAACATGTAAATCAAGTCAACACAAAGGTTGGTGCATAACACAGGTTTTAAGTATTCACAATGTTCAAAACAACAGTTTGAATATCAAGTTTACAGATAACATAATCACACATGCCTAGTCATGATAGCTAGTCATTTATACTATTTACATAAGTGGTCGACACCGAAGCTGACGATTGCCATGCTATAGCATGTTTTTGCCTTGCCACTATTGTCTAGCACAAACAATAGTAATTTGTGTTTGGTCAGTCAAACACCTGCGTAGATCCCATCTACCAGGTGAGGTTTGTCAAACCTAATAGATCTATTTCCAACTACCACGCTTTGCGCTACAGCAAACTAAACGGTTCGAAGTGTGTAAGGACTTTTAAATGCTATGTTGTCACATAATGTAAACAGCTAACTCATGCAAGTGATATGTATCTAAAAAGAGTTTGTTGCACATGTTTTCTCCCCCAAAGCAGTTTAAAATAAGAAAGGGGTCGTGTACGCACCTTTGATTATTTGCAGAATGATCAAACACTCGTAAACTTGCGTAGAAAATCCTCTACGAAGAATCTGTGATTAAACAATAACCTAAAGTTATTTGGAATGTCGTTTTGTGCTTGGAATCACATACGTGTCAACACACGTATATTAGAGTGTTAGAAATACGCATACGTATATACGCGTGTCTTTAAAATCGTTTAAATAAAATCATATACGATTCTATTTAAATAAACGTAATTATACGCGATTACGTTTTCGATCAAAAATGTGAATTTTATTATTCAAATATGTTCGTGATGAAATTCTGGTTCTAACGAAACTGAAACGGGTTAAATCGGAGTTCGTATGCGAGAGTTATTACAAAAATACCAAAAATGGCATTTCATCACAAAACCGGCCGAGGCACGGCTCGAACCCGCGACCTCCCGCTCAACACACACGCATCTAACCAGTTCAGCCCGCTAGGGTTTCGCATTAGCCTTCTCAGATTAAATGTTTTAAGCCTCAACCGATCAGTTCCCTTTTGTTTCTTTGAACCGAACCAAATGGTTCAATTGACTACAAATTCGAACTCGATCAAACCCCAATCCTTAGGGCTTTACTTCTATTGTCCTAATCGATTATATAGGTGAGTTTAATTGATCTTGTTCATCAAAAACATATGATTTTACCTCCTAAACAGTTTCGAACTCATGCACCACGTTTACAACTTGATTGGATCGATTTCATTTAAATTGATCTGAAAAATCATATGGTTATCATTCACAATATAATCTCGAACATGTCTGAGCCAATTAATTCGAAAACTAAATCCATTTATATCAATTTCCCCAAATTCTTTTTACTCAAGAACCCTAAAAATCAAAATCTTATAATTCGTAGTTCCATGATGAAATTGACATAGCATTAACCTTAATCGGAATCCTCTGACTCTACCCATGCTATTTAATTTGATTCTTAAACTCGATTGTATGAAAATCCCCAAAACCGATTATATATGAACCCTAGGGACTTGATCTTAATCAATTCGTTAATGTTTCCAGAAATTGACACATGAGTTAGTTTTATCGGAGCTTTCTGAAACTAATGACACAATTGAATTTCATTTTTAGATCCATCTCGACCGAAACCCCCAAATCGTTTTGAATTAAAAACCCTAGAACTCAAAATCGTATAATTCGATAATAGAATCTGTAATTAGCATAGGGCTATGCTTATTCGGAACCTTTAGATGGAATAGAGATCGAATGTTACCTGTTTTGTTGTTCGATTCAAGGAGATTGATTAGAAGCCCTAGTTTCGGCCAAGTCTTGATCGTGCTCTTCACTCCCGCACTTGCTACTTCGAATTGGTGGTTGTTGCAGACACTAAAGGTGCCGAATAGTGTGTGTATATGTGAGTTTTGATCAATTGTAATTGATTATACACCAATTCGAACGGTTTTGTACTCCACCTTGACGGTTACAACTCTTGAACCCCCAATGGATTTAAATTCGATCATTAACAGTCTAATAACGTATGATTGCTGTTACAGATCATTAATATGTGATGATTGAAAGGTTTATTCAATCAATTTCGGTATAATGACTCCAATTTCGAATTTAATTGATAATCCCACGCGAATTTTGACTTCTAAAGTCAAAATTGGACCTTTAAATCCATTACAAATCTAAACTTTACAATTTAAATATATTGGGACTGATTTCTATAATTTCCAATCCCTTAGATTTGATTTTTAACAATTACATAACATTTCGGTTAACAAAGTTGAACCGAAAATCCCAAATTGTCACAAATCGAGCTACTTAGAACATTGTTGGGCTTGATTAACCCAATTGGGCCTCTTAAATACAACTGGGCCTATCCTGGACTCATTGGGCCTACCTTGGTCTCATTGGGCCTACCTTGGGCCTACTTTGGCCTTATTTGTCCTACTTGGGCCTCAGTGGGCCTTCCTTGTTTTCATTGGGCCTAACTTGGCCTTATTGGGCCTGTGATCTCACTATTTTCAGTTAACGAAGTCAATTCGAAAAGTCGGATTGTCACATTAAGCATTTAGTTTAAATCATAAGCATCGAGTTTTGTAGCATAAGCATTAAGCACATTTTAAGCATCGAGTTTATAACTTCCAAAATAAAAGTTTCACGCTTAAGTATTAATATAAGCATCAAGTGTATGTGTAAAAGCATTTAATATACATTTCAATAATTTCTTAAAATGTATAACATGCTTCTCAGTCCCGAGGTAAAAACAAAATATGTTTGAAAAGGGACAAATGAACTCACCTTGTGTTTGAAGTGGTTGACTTATCTTAACTAGAATGCACGCGCTCGTTGTTTGTACTTGTTGTGATGTTCACGATCCTGTATTGATTTCATAGTGTTTGTAGCATATAAGTATCAGTTATAATTGGTTTGTGTGCGTGTATGTGTTAGCCCTAAAGTAGGCTAACACCCGCAAGTCTTGGTCATCCTTCGGCCCTAGGTTTTATTGTTGTAGGTTATGCTAGCCCTCAATCCATTTAGATTGAATGTAGCATGTTCCATCATATGTTATCGTTTGACTAGATATGAATTTTAGCATGATATGTAGCCGTGAACTTTTATAGTTCATAACTATATCACTTAAGTCTTAGTTTAGATATTATAAGTCCTTAACACCTGTAAAAGCTTAAATAGTAAATAACCATGACTTCACTATCGTCAAATTGATGTTCTAAGTGTTAGAATTTCATTTAGTCACGCTTCTACCACATTTGTAGTAAAATTAAAGTTAATGTATGTATACTCATGCATATTATCCTCATGTAATTGTCCATGATGTATGCTTGTTTGTACCCCAATTCAATTAAACCGAATAATTAATCATTTTTTGAATGAAATTGTGGGCCGAAGAAATCTGATGGGCCAAAGTAATAGTGGGGGTCGAACAACCAAGTGGGCCGGACCAGCAAGTTGTACTGGGCCTGGTCAAGTGTTCTGGGCCGAATTAAATGGCCATCGTATGATGTCGGGCTGAACCACACAAATTGGGCCGAATGAGCTGATCGAATAACATGGGCCGAACAAAGGGGGTGTGGGCCAAGACAAAGTGATCATGACAAGGTGTTGGGCTGAGACTAATCGACATGGATTGGGCCTAATCAATTGGGCCACATACATGTTATCTATATAATGGCCCAACTGAATAAGGGTGGTCGGTTATGTGGCAATCGCATGGAACTATATTAGGTCATCCATGGTGCAGCGAACCTGCTAACTCCCTCCATCAGGTTCGTGACCAAGTAGCCAGGTGGTGGTGGCCGGCTAACCCCAAGGTTTGGTGAAGGGTTCGGCCAAGGCTCGTCTGCGTGGATGTTTCACTGCCATAGGTTCTGGAATTAGAGAGGTTCGGCTAGGGTTCGTTCATCTAACACAGGTTAGCTGGAGGCAGAAGGGTTCGGGGCTGGTTCGTGGTAGGGAAGGTTCGTGGCCACCCCAAGGTTCGCAGCCCATCCGTTCCTTATACAACAGGTTCGGCAATGGTGGAGTTCGCTTGATCAAGTTCGACTAAGGTTCGTGCATGGGTTCGTAGCTTCGCAGGTTCATGTACTCTCTGAAGGGTTCGGCTGATGAGATTCGAATCCATAGGTTCGTGAATGAAGTTGCAGGTTCGGTGACCATGCAGAACAGGTTCGGCCATCTTGAGCTGAGAACCAAACCCTTTTCCACCATCATCTGAGCTGCTGCATCAGTTCCATGGCTTCCTTGCACTACTATTGGGTTGCCCTAGGCTGAATGATGTTCAAATGGAGTCCTAGGGTCGTGTTGGTTACGGTTTTAAGGGGGGTGAGCAAGGTTGTCTAACAAACACAACAAAAATAATGAAAACCCTAGGCTTTCAGCCTTTCGAAGCTTCATACCTCGAAATCGGCTGGACAAATTCGTAGAACCACTATACTTCTAGGTAGAGGGCATCAAGAGCTTCGTGTGGACACCAAGAACGCCCGATTTCGTCCACAAACGAGTGAGATATCACGATTTGAAGAGTGATTATTCTTAGAGAGAGAAAGTGACGGTTGGGAGAGTTTAGAGAGAGAGAGATGTTAGAAATGAGAAAAACACTCTTCATTTGGTCTTTTTATACCCCAGGGTGTTTGGGTTCGTTTCGGTTGCTCGTTCTTCGTTTCCGTTGCGTTTCCGGAACGTAATGCGTATTTTTACGCGTTTTAAATAGAAAGCTCCTTTAAATTATTTTTGATGAGTTTCAAAATTGTAAAATATAAAATATCATATTTTACTCATTTTTACTGTGTCGTTCGGGCTCAAACTGTTAAACTTCGTTATTCCGTTATTTATCGTAAATTTCGCGTAATTTATCAAAAATAGTTTAACTTAAATCTTTTTAAATGGGATTTACTAGTAAATATTATTTTTATTTTATTTTTATTATTTTAGCTTTCGTAATCATTTATTTTTGTC
This sequence comes from Mikania micrantha, assembly GCA_009363875.1. NCBI lineage: Eukaryota > Viridiplantae > Streptophyta > Magnoliopsida > Asterales > Asteraceae > Mikania > Mikania micrantha. Next base: position 30,610,262 of record CM018688.1, read on the forward strand.
ATTTCGTCAGAAAACGTCACTTACGCGCGTTTTCGTACAGAGCGCTAACTGTACGAACACGATCGTACGTTTCACTTTCTGATTTTGTTTTCTATTCCTCAGTCATCATTTCAGATCGTTAAACTTTCAGATCTATTCGTATAGATCGTCACCTATACGAATAATTCGTCGGTTTAACATTCTGTAACAACAACTATTATAGTTTTGTTCTGTTTATCCTCGCATATGGTTATACACAATAGCATTAATTCAAACACGTGTGTACCTGTCTGTGTTGTCTGATGTGTTTCTGACTGTTAAATCGTGAGGTTTAAGTTAGATTGCAGACCGTTAGCATAATAGTTTAGTGTTAAGCCTCAAGTGTAAATAACATCAACATAGTTTCACATAATGTGTACTTGAGTTACTGTGCACTTTACTGTACAAATTACTGTTCCGGTAATGATTCCGGCACAGATGTTACACTAACGGTGCGGTAAAGCGGGTCATGCAGCCAAAGACTGCCGTGGGGAACTGCAAACAAACCCCACCAACCAGAACAACACTCGGAAGCGATGATATGAGTGTGGCAAGCCTGGGCATTTCAAGAAGGATTGCCCACAACTCAAGAAAGGAGGGACTAATGATACAAACGACAATGGCACCAACAACAACAATAACAACAACACAAATGGTGATAAGGGCAAAGCGTGCATGATTAGAGGACATCAAGCACGGGAGGATCCCAACACCGTTACGGGTACGTTCCTCTTGAATAATCACTCCGCCTCTATGCTATTTGACACTTGTGCTGAACAGAGTTTTGTATCTAGTACATTTTGTAAATTGCTAAATGTTAGTCCTACTACTCTAGAAGACCCTTACACTGTAGAACTAGCTGATGGCAAGTTCATTGTAGTAGAATATATCCTTAAAGGATGTATCCATGACTTGATAGGTCAGACACTTCACATTGACCTTATGCCTATTGCCTTAGGCCGTTTTGATGTAGTCATTGGTATGGACTAGTTATCAAAACACCAGGCTGAAATTATATGTCATGAGAAGATTGTCTGTATTCCTCTTCTACATGGAGAGACACTTTATGTACAAGGAGAGAAGAGCAGTACGCCACTGCGACTCATATTTTGTATGAAGGCACACAAACGTATGCATAAAGGTCATACAACAATTATAGCACTTATAACTGAGAAGCCGGTAGGTGAGAAGAAGATCGAAGACATTCCAGTGGTACGTGATTTTCCTGAAGTATTTCCAGAAGACCTAACGTGATTACCTCCTACCAGACAGGTAGAGTTTCGAATCGACCTTACACCAGACACAACATCGATTGTTAGAGCGCCTTACCGACTTGCACCATCTGAAATGCAAGAGTTATCCACACAACTGCTAGAGCTGTTGGATAAAGGTTTTATATGACCTAGATTTTCACCGTAGGGAGCACCGGTCTTATTTGTTAAGAAAAAGGACAGGACTTTCCGCATGTGCATTGATTACCGTGAACTTAACAAAGTCACCATTAAGAATCGGTATCCACTACCCCGAATTGACGATCTTTTCGATCAATTACAAGGTTCGAGCTACTATTCGAAGATTGATCTCAGATCTGGTTATCATCAACTCAGAGTACAAGAGGCAGATATTCCAAAGACAGCGTTCAGGACACATTATGGCCATTATGAATTCTTGGTCATGCCATTTGGACTGACAAATGCTCCAGCAGTATTCATGGATCTAATGAATCAGGTTTGCAAACCCTATCTTGATAGATTTGCCATTGTTTTCATTGATGACATTCTCATCTATTCCCAGACTAAGGAGGATCATGTTGAACATCTTCGTCTGATGTTGGAATTACTTAAACAAGAACAACTGTAAGTAAAATTCTCGAAATGTGACTTCTGGATGCGAGAAATTCAATTCTTGGGTCATGTCAATGAATAGGGAATACATGTTGATCCAACAAAAATTGCAGCGATTAAGAGTTGGGAAGCACCAAAGACCCCTACCGAGGTACGAAAATTCCTAGGTTTGGCGGGTTATTACAGACGATTTATTGAAGGTTTTTCAAAAATCGCTCAACCACTTACAACTCTTACTCACAAAGGAACTAAGTATGACTGGACGAATAAACAGGAAGCTGCATTCCAGTTACTAAAACAACAACTCTGCAGTGCACCGATTCTATCCTTACTAGAAGGAACGGAGGACTTTGTGGTGTACTGTGATGCATCTGCCCAAGGTTTGGGATGTGTGTTTATGCAACGCAATAAAGTGATTGCTTACGCTTCACGAAAACTGAGACTACACGAAAAGAATTATACTACTCATGACTTGGAGTTAGGAGCAGTGGTATTTGCCTTGAAGATTTGGAGGCATTACTTATATGGAACAAGGTGTACCATTTACACTGAACATAAGAGTTTGCAACATATCTTTGATCAGAAGCAGCTCAATATGAGACAATGATGATGGGTCGAATTGTTGAATGATTACGAATGCGCAATCAAGTACCATCCGAGCAAAGCTAACGTGGTAGCTGACACTCTAAGCAGAAAGGACACGACACAAACAACACGACTTTGCACACTTCAGTTGACCATACATACTGAATTACCTGATAAGGTACGTAGTGCTCAACTCAAAGCCTTAGATAACGACAATCTGCAACAGGAATCCTTACGAGGAATGGAGAAACAATTGGAATCCATGACTGATGGAACTCGTTGTTTCATGAATCGACTTTGGATACCTTTGCATGATGGTCAGAGGGAACTCGTGACGGATGAAGCGCACAAATCTAGATATTCAGTCCATCCGGGGTCAGACAAGATGTATCATGACTTAAAGGCACTTTATTGGTGGCCTCACATGAAAGCCGACATAGCTAAGTACGTTAGCAAATGTTTGACCTGTTTGAACGTTAAAGTTGAATATCAAAAACCATCGGTTTATTGCAACAACCAGAAATACCTATGTGGAAATGGGAACAGATTTCGATGGATTTCATTACTAAGTTACCCCGTACACCAAGTGGTTGTGATACGATATGGGTAATTGTCGATCGATTAACGAAATCTGCACATTTCTTAGCAATTAAGGAAACCGAAAAAATGGAGAAATAGACTCGCATTTACATCAAAGAAGTGGTATCGCGACATGGAGTGCCAATCTCCATCATATCATGCTCGATTCACTTCAAACTTTTGGAAATATCTCCATAAGTCATTGGGAACTCGTTTAGACAAGAGTACTGCATATCATCCACAAACCGACGGTCAGAGTGAACGTACAATCCAAACGCTCGAGGATATGATACGAGCTTGTGTCATTGATTTTGATGACAGCTGCGAAACCCACTTACCGTTAGTGGAATTCTCTTACAACAATAGTTATTATACAAGTATTCAGGCGGCACAATTTGAAGCTTTATACGGTCGCAAATGTCGTTCACCGGTTTGTTGGGCTGAAATTGGTAACAGTTAGATAACAGGACCAGAATTAGTACATGAAACGACAGAGAAGATAGTTCAAATCCGGAATTGTATGGCAGCGGCTTGGGATCAACAAAAGAGTTACACTGAAAAACGTGGCAAGCCGTTAGAATTTCAAGTAGGAGACCAAGTTCTTCTGAAAGTAATCACCTTGGAAAGGTGTGATACGATTTGGTAAGCGCGGGAAGCTTAGCCCATGTACGTAGGGCCTTTTGAGATCCTGAAAAGGATTGGTCCAATAGTGTATCAACTCAAATTACCAGATGAACTTAGTGGAGTTCATGATGTGTTTCATGTTTCAAATTTAAAGAAATGTCTTTCTGATGAGACATTGGTTGTTCCACTTGAAGAAATACAGGTGGACGAACAATTACGGTTCATCGAGGAACCAGTAGAAATCATGGACCGAGAGGTCAAACAGCTCAAACAATGTAAGGCACGTTAAATTTGGGGAAAGAGAGGATCAAATGATGAAGAACTATCCCCATCTGTTCAAAACAACAACTACAAACACTCATAAGGCACGTTAAATTTCGGGACGAAATTTCCTTCAACAAAGAGATGATGTGATACTTCACACTTCAACACTTCATATTTCAAATTGTAAGCACAAACATTTTATACATGTGGTTTTGTTACAAACATTTGTGCTACGTTAAATTTTATGTGCTACATTTCATACGTTACATGGTATGGTAGTACAAACATGGTTAGTTATAAACAGTTTGCTATGTGCAAGATTACATAGTACAATATGATTATACATGAACATTCACAGTTAAGTGCACTAACTAGTGTACATACAAATAGTTACATGCAACGATCACACTTAGGTGTGATGTTACAAACATTGAACCTTGTGTGTGAGTACACACAAGTACACAGAATGATCAATTATCGCACTAACAAATACATTTTGAACTCACAAGTAGTGTATTAACTACTTCTAACATTTAACAATTTTCGGGACGAAAATTCTTTCAACAAGGGGATCATGTGACAATTCGGCAATTTCGGGTTAACACCGTTAACCGGAAACTAACAGAAACAATACGAGTTGTTTATAGAATGGAAATTCGAATTTATAAAACATTTAAATTATAAGAACAAACGTTAAAATTATATAGAAAATTCAATTTTGACTACTAAAGTCAAAATTCGAGTTGTTTATAGAATGGAAATTCGAATTTCATATTAAATAGCAGTTATGAATTGAATTAATCACTTAACTAACTCTCATTGATGATCATCAAACATTATTATCAGTTACTAACCTATTAATTATCGAATTGAATCCAATTGAAGTCCAAAAGTCGAAACCGTCTTTAATCATTATCAAATTCGTAAAACCCGACCATAATTCCCACAATTGAAGTCCCATAAACCTCAATCGGCACCCTTAGAGGCCATTTCATTCAACGATTTGATCCCAGAAGCTTCGCATTGAGGAAATAGATTAAGAGTCGGCCGAACTCAACCTTCAAGTTGAATCACTTCAATTGGACATCAAAATAGGTAACACTTGATCCCTACACAACCTAAAACACCCGACTAAGCATAGCCCTATGTTAATTTTCGTTTTTAATATCAAATTGTGTGATATCTAATTCTAGGGTTTATCACATAAACCGATTTGGGGGTTTTCATACAAACGAATTTACAAACTCAATTAAATTATATACACAGTTTCGTATTAACATGGTAAACGAAAGTCCTATGTCAATTTGATGTTAAAACAACGAATTTAATGACTTTGGTTTCTAGGGTTCATCATATGAACGAATTTGGGGGTTTTGATTCAAATGAATGCAAAAATAAAATTAAATGGTACCCTCAGTTTCAGAAGATCTCGATTAACATAAACCCTATGTTAATTTTAACAAACAACATCGAATTGGGTGTTAGCCGGTTTCAAGGGTTCACGTTAAGAACAAGTTAGCGTTCTTGGGTCAAACGAGTATAAAAATTCAATTAGTTAATACAAATAAGTTCGAAATCTAGTATCAAATGAAAACCGTATGGATTTAAAGGCTAACATTATCGAATTTAACGAATTTGAATCAATGGGAATGGGGTTAGGTTCAAAACCGGCTATAGTCACAAAACCGTATGAATTTGACAAAATAGTTGAATGAAAACCACCATTTGATGCGTTTGGATTCATGGAACAATAGCCCCATGGTTGCAGGCTTGATTGATTTCGAATCGGGGTTTAATTGGGGACCATTTGGTTCGGTTTGGGACACAAAGGGGAATCAGCCAACTGATGGTTAAAACAATTAATTCTAGAAAGCTATCGCGATACCCTAGCGGGCTGGAGTGGTAGCATGTGTGTGGTTGGAGTTGGAGTGTTTTTGAAATTAAAACCATTTTTGGTTTTTGAAACATAACTTCTTCATTCTAACTCTGATTTGTCCCGTTCAAGTTGTGTTCGAACCGAAATGGAATCCCGAACAAATTAGAATGATAAAATTTACATTTTGACTCGAAACCATAATCACGGATAATTATGTGTGTTTAAACGAAATCGTATATACTATATGATTTTAACAAACGAATTCGAAACCATGCGTACTTTCGTATGAACGTTTCAAACAACTTAATATACGTGTGTTGACACGTATGTAACCACAAACAAGACTTGGACATTACGAATAACACAATGTTATTACAATTATACAGATTCTTTGTAGAAGTTAATCTACGTGATTTCGCGAGCATTTGATCATTCGATTCACATTCACAGGTGCGTACACGACCCCTTTTTACTTTTACTGTTTTGGGGGAGAAAACATGTGCAAACAAACACTTTTAGATACATATCACTTGCATGAGATAGCTATTTACGATAAGTGCGAACATAGCATTACAAGTCCTTACATATCGAACCGTTTAGTTTGCCGTAGTGCAAAGCGTGGCAATTGAAGATAGATCTATTGGGTTTGACAAACCTCACTTGGTAGATTTTAGGTCTACGCAGGTGTTTAACTAGCCAATTCAAACATTTATATTGTTTGTGCTAGACAATAGTGGAAAGGCAATCAGCATTCTAACAGTCAGCTTCGGTGTCGACCGCTTATGTAAATAGTATAATGACTAGCTATCATGACTATGCAATGTGTGATTACGTTATCTGCAAACATTTCATTTCAAACAATGTTCAAACATTTGTGATTACATATTCAAACATGTGTATGCACCAACCTTTGTGTTGACTTTATTTGCATGTTTTCTCAGGACACTAAAGCACAAGTAAGGAAGAGCAGGGACTAGGGTGTTGAGTCTCATGCATACATTTCAATTCAAGTGTTTTGGATATGGTTATATAAGACAATGAACTTGTAATTTACATTTTCAAGCTGTTATATTTTGTTATTGGTTTTCAAACGCTTCCGCAAACGTTAAAACTTTGATATTACAATTTAGACCAAATTTATGTTTGAAAAGCATATAGAGGTCTTTTGTTATGTCTAATGCCTGAGATCATGGTTTGTGACGCCCTAAATGGTATGATTCCGTTAGTTGAAATTTGGGGTGTGACAAGTCTTCTTGATTCTACGATTAATCTAGATCATTATAGGGCGTTAATTGCAAATAAAACTCATATACGATCTTTTAGCGAGGAAATGTTGGTTTTAGGCAGATTAAGTAGTTAATGGGATAAACCGGACCGCATGCCATCGTTTACTCGGTGAGGCATTGGTATGTGTTATTTTGATATATACAAAATTTTGGGGTTATTTTATCTGTTTTGTTGATTAAGTGCTTCTCTGTTTTTGTTCATTTTATATTGCAGCCATGGGTTTGCTTGACTTGATGAAGTTAGATACTAATTCGGAAGTGGAGAGTTCATCTCAGTCGCTTCATGATGGAGAGGATAATGTGTTGAGTGGTCATCAGAAAGTTGCGTACGATGGTGGGGAGTATTCGATTATTCTTCCTGAGGGTGGCCCTACTCGTTGTGAATTACCCAAAGTCAATATTGGTAATATTGTCAGTTATAGCTCTCCAAAAAAAAGGAAGAAAAGCAAGGGGACAAAGAAACGTACGCAAGATGCCGCGGAGTCTAGTGTAACTAAACGTTTTCGATTTTCCAAACGTTTTCGATTTTCCAGAAGTGAATCAGCGATGGTCTTCTGCCTCGGCCATCCATGACAAGAATCGCACGAAGATGTCAATCCTGAATAACAAGTTGTCTTAGCTACAGCGTGAGTTTCAGTCCATGGAGAAGGACAGGGAGGAGGAAAAGATTCAATGACTAGAGATTAAAAGTTCGTACATTGAGAAGGAGATATTCCTTAACATGGAGATTTCTGAGGCCAAAGAAGGTCTTGAGCATGGCTTGGCGTTGTTGGAGGAGAGTAGGGCGACTTTGAATGAGGATGGCAAAAAGTTTGAGATTGAGAAGCAAAACCTTAATCAGTCCCTAGAAGAAATGCAGACATGCAACCAGGAGTTGCAACAGCAAAACGAATATATGGTTGCCGATTGAGAATGGTTGTTTTCTCATGGATTAGGTCAGATTGTAAGTTGTCTACATAATAGCCCGGAATACTTGGTTCCTTTGGTGGCCATTCAGAAGGCTGCGCATGAATACGGGGTTACTCTTGGATTGAAGTCTAGGTATTGGCATTCAGCTGCTGGTCGTGTTCTAGAGAACCTCCCGAATTACAAACCTCAAGCCAATGCGCGATTGTAGGAGGCTATTGCAGTTTTTAAGAGCATGACTTTCCCTTACCTAGGTGTTGCGGCCCAATGTGTAAAAGAACCGATGACTGTTCTGCAAGGTATGAGTGTTATCTTTGAAACTGTGTGAGTGTTGTTTATGTGTATGGACTAACTGTTGGTTTTGGCAGGGTTGTTTCCGGAGAATTTCGATGTTGCAGACCCCCTGACGTTTGCTGGTCAAGCTAGCCCAAGCACTACTAGTTTTGCCACTCCCTCAACTACCATGCATGTGGTGCCCGGGTTCCTGTTAATTTTCCCGGCTCGCGTGGTGCATCGGTGAAATCTTCCAAAGCCCCAGAAGGCAAATGAGGTGATGTTAGTTTTTTTCCTCAGGTGGTGGTCATTGTTACTCAGACAATTTGTTATGCTTGTGTGTTTTGGTATTTGAACAATGTTGACTTTGGATGTTGTTAGATTTAAGTTGGGTTTATGGTAAAGTGGTATTTTAGTATGTTTGTTTGTGTTTACGATGATGGCCATTGTATTTTGTAAATGCTTTACTATTTCAAGCATGTTTGTGATGATGGCCGTTGTATTTTGTGTAATGCTTTACTTTTTCAAGCATGTTTGTTTATGAAGCGTATTATGTGCACATAGTGGATGGGTAGGTCGTTTTCAGACCCATATTTTCAAACATTTTTGCATGGGTAAGTCAAGGCTGGATCCCATGGAGCGAGATTGTATCAGGGGCTCAACCTTTACAGTCAAGGCTGGATCCCGTGGAGCTTGTTTGTTAGGGTGCTCAATCCTATATGATCAATGTTCATAAGTTGACTTATGGTTTTGTTTGCGTATGTAACACAATATAAAAGAGAAGATTCTTGCCATTTAGAATTGCAACAAGGAATCATACATGTATAGCAAAATGCTTTAAGTAACGATTACAAAAACGGGCTATTCTAGGTCCCATGCTTCTTGGTAGCGGATTTTTCTTTAGACATAGAAATTTCGCAAGTTGCTTGCATTCCAATGACGTGGAATAGCCTTGCCTTGCATATCTTCAAGTTTGTAGGAGCCCTTTTGATGGCATTCTTTAACTTTGTATGGGCCCTCCCATTTGGGTCCTAACTTTCCAGTGTCTTCCTGCCTGCTTGCTTCATTTTTTCGAAGGACAAGATCACCGGGACGGAAACTGGCTTGTCTGACCTTCTTGTTATAGTACTGTTCCATCTTTTGCTTGTACTTTGTCTCTATGATTCTTGCCATATCCCTTTTCTTCTTCCAAGAGGTCTAAGTTGAGTTGCATTTCATTGTCATTGTCTTCTTGTGAGAATTGATATTGTCGTGGTGATTTTATGTCAATCTCTGCCGGGATTATGGCCTCTGCTCCGAAAGTTAAACTGAATGGCGTTTTGCCATGGCTCGTTTTTTCGGTGGTGCAGATTGCCCATAGAATGCTAAGTAGCTCATCTAGCCAATCCTTTCCCCTTATACCCAACCGCGCTTTGATTCCCTTAACGATACTCCGATTCATCCTTTCTACCTGCCCGTTCGATTGTGGGTGTGCCTCCGAACTGAAAACATGCTTGATTTGAAGTTCGACACACCATGACTTGAAACTTCTGTGAATTGTTTGCCGTTTTCGGTGACCATTTCGCAGGGTAACCTGAATCGACAAATGATTCTTACCCAGAAGAAATTGATGACTTGCTTTCCTATGATGGTGGCTAATGGCTTGACTTCCGGCTATTTTGTGAAGTAATATACCGCTACCAACAGGAATTTGACCCCTCCCCGAGTTATTGGAATGGTCCCACAATGTCCATTCCCCACTTGTAAAATGGCCAAGCGGGGGAAAAGGTGACCAGATCCTATTTCGGTCCCCTTTGAATAGGTGCGTGTAAATGGAACCTTCACACTTGCGAAGATCTTCGATCGTGTCTTTGTGCATTGTTGGCCAAAAGTATCCCACGTTCATCATTTTGGCCACGATTGTTCGCGGTCCTGCGTGTGTTCCACATATTCCCTCATGAATTTCTCTGATGAGAAAGTTTCTATCTTCGGGCCCAAGAAAACGCAGTAATGGGGCTAAGTAGGATTTTCTGAACAACACCTCGTCTTCCAACACATATTGCGTTGCTTTCAGCCGCAATCGTGCGGCTTCGTCCTTATCATCCAGCAGGAAACCATGTGACACTCGGCAATTTCAGGTAAATTGCGACTCTTACATTCTTTACATTTCACATTCATACTTGTTTCATTTCATTTAATTATGTTTAATTGGATGAGTTGAACACACACAACTGCGAAACGATAGTTCGAGGAATTATCAAATCGTACATTGCACATTGGTTTTGGAAACCAAGTGTGGCAAACACAAACACAACTGGATTGTGCAAATACATGTTGATTATGGTTAATCAAGCATGCAAACGGTTCGTAGCAACGACCACGAACTATCAAAGATAATTCGAGAAATTATCGAAACACACACGAGTCTCACGAACGTTGGTGATCAACCAAACCTATGTGCTATTATATGATTATGTGCTAAACATGCGTTAGATGTTTAGGATAAACGTTAGGAATCGATATTGAAATCGAAAAACAAGAAAAAGGACTCGTCGCGGTACGCGATAACCACATGGCGAAAGGCTTCGCGGTACGCGAAGCAAACCGGGAGTCGGGACTCCCGAATCCCATCGCGATACACGAAGATAAATTTTGATCGGCGTTCGCGGTACGCGAAGGCCATGCAGATCAAAATTCTTTTAAAAACCAACCCCCTTCATTCTCAATCGGTTTCTCTCCGATTTCTTCGAACTCTCTCGCCCATTCTCGACCAAAGCTCGCTGAAACAAGCCCCCAAACCTCTGGAATCACCATTGGGACCCCTTTGGAGCATCTTTGGACTATTGGAACTCGAAAGGAAGTCTTGAAAGCTAGACACAAGCAAGGATACTCATCATCAACCTTCATATAAGCATTCCAGGAGCTGTCCTAGTTGAATCCGTAACTCTAAGGTAGTTCCCTATGTTTATTTGTGGATAGATCGTACATGCAATGGGTGAAAACCCACATGCAACTCCATGTGACCATCGAGCACGAATTTGTTGATGATTTTGTGTGTTATTGTTATATATTTACTGATTTGATAGTTTAGTGATGCTAGATTTGAGTTTGGTTTAGTTATTGTTTGATTTGATAATGATTTTGGTACACTTGCCATTAAAGGAAACTTTTATGTGCTAGCCTTGGATTTGTGATGATCTAGACATGTTAGACATGTCTAGATGATGTCAAATGTGTATTGGAGTGTTTAGAAACACATTTGGATGTTTGATTTTGTCAAAAACTTGGTTTTGTATAAACTTGCTATTTATGGAAACTTTTGTAAATCAAAATAGGGCTTTTGATGTTTTAAAACGTTTTGATGAACTTTGAGCATTGGAATATGCTTAGAAATGATTTTAACATATTTGGAAACCTTGATTTGTGAAAACGAGTTTCAAAACGGATACTTTCCAAATAAGGAAACTTTATTTGGGCAAAACGGCATAAACGGTGATTTATGCGCAAACGACATGTTTTAAGTTTTTAAACGTATTTTACAAACACATTGGAAGTGTTAACTTTATAAAATGGGATTTCATAACCACACTTTCCTAAATTGGAAACTTTCTAAAAATGGTAACATGTACGATTAGGTTCATAGGATGCATGTAAGTGTCCTACTTGTACTTATGACACTTTGGGCGGTCATAACACAACAATCGTGTCACCAACGATTCGTCGAGTCAACACAAGTCAACACACACACTCGGTTGAGCACACCGACACTTGGAGTTGTATGGAATACAACGTACCACAAAACACATACTCACACCTATATGGTTATAGGTGCCTACTAGCAGGATTGCTAGCATTCGCAGACGCGAACACGTACACCGGGACTGCTGTAACAGGTGAGTTCACGGCCCCTTTTACTTTTCAAACCTTTGGGGGAGAAAACATTGCATCATAAACTGTTTTATGAACAACTCATTTTATTTGCATATGGACATGCTCTATCACTATATGTATATGTGTGGACCACATCACAACTAAAAGTCCTCGCGATACTCCACGGACCGTTAGTAGCGCGTAGCGCCTAGCGTGGTAATCTTGAATAGTACTATTTGGGCCTGACAAGCCCCACCCATCGCGCCTGGGAGGCCAGCCCGACTGTAGGTCGGAATGGGTGCAATATAATATAATTTGCCATTGTCTTGTGATGGACATGGCGGGAGGCACAACTGTCAGCTTCGGTACGACCCTGCATATAATATAATTGTATTGACTAGCTATCAATCGATACTGCATTGTAATGATATGTAAATCCCAACCGTTACTTTAAACATTGGATGTTTATTGCTTATGAAAAACCTGTGCTCTCACCAACCTTTGTGTTGACCTTTTACTCGCATGTTTTCTCAGGTAGCTACGGCACGCGCACAAGGATTAGGATGCTAGGCTGCAGTTGCATGCATCTGCTTATGTGTCTTAGACTATTAAACATTTGTTAACATTTTGCTATGTTACTTATTGTATTGTTAAACAACTGTAATCGCTTCCGCAAACTAATACTCTGTATCGTTTTGAAAACCGTATTAATCTTATGCTTTCGCAACCTATGAACTTAAACTGTTTTGATAATACTAAACTTCCGCAACTCTGATTTTACTAATCTGTTTTATCCAAGTTATTGGATGTACGTATGTAACCAGACATGTAGGTCTCGCAACGTTGTGTGACCGGAGACTGCGATCCTGACAGTCTGTTGCTCGCGCCCTGGATGGGACGGGATTTTTCGGGGTGCGACAGATTGGTATCAGAGCCTCCGGTTATTGCGAATTAGGTTTGCATTTAGTGAACTTAGTCTATAACCACTAGTCTCCACACAAAACTTAGTGCTTAGTATTGTGATACTGGCATACATGATTGTACACGCACGCTTATTACGCGCACTATAGCAAATGGCGTCATCATCGTCACCGCATGTGACTACACATGACGGTGCGAGCCAATCGCTCTGCATGTTTCTTACAAGTACCTACTACACACACTACATTAGTCATTAGACAAACACTAACACTTATTCTTGCTATGAAGATCATGGCTGGAAGACGTGGAGGACGCAGGAAAGCAGGAGGACGTGGAAACATCAACCTCACACAAGCTGAATTGAACGCACTCATCAACGAACGAGTTGAAGAGGTACTTGCTGCACGGGAAGCTGCCCACAAAACCTACTAAACCAAGGTGATGAGCCTTATTTCATATTCACCTTGCATCGCATTTATTCGATTCCAGTTCAACACGTTTGTCGATACTGAATTCAACTCTATTCTTGTGTATTTCAGGAGCAAACCCTAACCCTCCACTCTGCACATTCAAAATGTTTCTAGACTGCAAACCCCACTCTTTCAGCGGCATAGAGGGTGCCGTCGGACTGTTACGTTGGATAGAAAAGGCAGAATTGGCCTTTGCTATGAGTAACTGCAGGAACGAGGACCGGGTCAAGTTAGCTGCTAGAACTTTTGAGGGAGCTTCCCTCACTTGGTGGAACACCAATGTTTAAAACCTGGGGTTAGATGCAGCCAACGGCCTACCTTGGGATGACTTCAAGAGAATGTTGAACCGCGAATGCTGCCCTCGCGGTGAAGTGCAGAAGCTTGAGACTGAGTTCTGGAACCATAAGATGATGGGTTCCGAGGTTGAGGCATACACTGCCCGATCGTATGAGCTGGAGAACCTGTGCCCGGAAATGGCAACCCCACCCTTCAAACACATAGAGAAGTACATTGAGGGACTACCACCTCAAATTCAGGGCATGGTGCTCTCTGCTGACCCCATCACCATGCAACAAGCCGTTCGATTAACCCACAAACTCACATACTCGGCAGTTGCACAGGGACTCTTACCACCTCGTGGTGCTGTAACCAAACCTACTGACAACAAGCGAAAATGGGATAACACCCTAAGCAAGACTTCAACTCTCCAACCACCACCACAACAACGTAAGTTTGGGTCACCCCAAGCTTATGCACCACCCATCCCAACCACTCAAACCACAGGAACTTATGCCGGAAAACACCCCAAGTGCAACAAATGCAACTTACATCATGTCTTGGGATAGTGTGGCTCTATCCGATGCCAGCGGTGTGGCAAGGGGGGACATCTCGCCAAAGACTGCAGGGGTGAATTGCTGGTAAAGACCCCACAGCTGCAACAACAGCAACTTGAAGCACCGAAGGGCTGCTTCGAATGTGGAAAGCCAGGGCATTTCAAGAGAGATTGCCCGCATCTGAAAAACAACAATAACGGGAACAACGGTCCGAAGGGACAAGCCTTCGTGATCAGGGCTAAGGAGGCCCGGAACGATCCCAACCTTGCAACTGGTACGTATCTCTTAAACGATAATTATGCTTCTGTATTATTTGATACTAGAGCTGAGAAACGCTTTATATCTAAGGATTTTAGTGAGGTACTTGCCATTACCCCAATACCCTTAGAGGTTGAGTATACAGTAGAGCTAGCTGATGGTAAATTGATTGTGACTAAGCACATTCTTAAAGAATGCACTTTAGAACTAGCAGGCCATAAATTTAAGATTGACCTCATGCCGGTCACACTAGGCAGTTTTGATGTCGTAGTGGGCATGGATTGGTTGTCTGAAAACCAGGCTGAAATCATTTGCCATGACAAGGTTGTGTGCATACCTCTCCCTGGCGGAGAAACTATAGACATCAAGGGCGAAAGGAGTGACACTCCTCTGAACATCATCTCGTGCATGAAAGCTCACAAATGCTTACGAAAGGGATACACTGCCATTCTGGCACTTATCACCGACAAGACAGAAGAGGAGAAACGAATAGAAGACATCCCAGTCGTATGCGACTATCCCGATGTATTCCCTGAGGATCTACCAGGACTACCACCACCTCGACAAGTGGAGTTCCGCATAGATCTTACACCGGGAGCAGCACCAATCGCACGAGCACCTTATCGACCTGCACCTTCCGAGATGCAGGAACTGTCCAATCAACTGCAAGAGCTGTTGGACAAGGGTTTCATCAGACCAAGCTTCTCACCTTGGGGAGCTCCGGTCTTGTTTGTAAAGAAGAAGGATGGCACATTTCGTATATGCATTGACTACCGTGAGTTAAACAAAGTAACGATCAAGAACCGTTACCCCTTACCTCGCATCGACGATCTGTTCGATCAACTGCAAGGATCAAGCTACTACTCTAAGATCGATATGCGATCTGGGTATCATCAACTAAGGATTCAAGAGAAAGATATCCCAAAGACTGCTTTTCGCCCATGTATGGCCATTACGAGTTTTTGGTCATGGACCTCATGAATAGAGTGTGCAAACCGTACCTCGACAAGTTCATCATTGTCTTCATAGATGATATTCTCATCTACTCCAAAACCCAGGAAGAACACACAGAGCATCTTCAATAGGCTCTTGAACTGCTGCGACAAGAAAAGTTGTACGCGAAACTCTCCAAATGCGACTTCTGGATTCGAAAAGTCCAATTCTTGGGTCATGTTTTCTATGAACAAGGGATTCATGTGGATAAATCTAAGATAGAGGTGATCAAGAACTGGGAAGCACCAAAGACCCCAACTAAGGTGCGACAATTCCTAGGCTTGGCAGTCTATTATCGACGATTTATCGAAGGATTTTCAAAGATAGCCCAACCCCTTACAGCCTTAACCCATAAGGACAAGAAGTATCTCTGGACTGACAAATAGGAAGATGCATTCCAACTTCTCAAGCAGAAGCTCTGTAGTGCACCTATCGTGTCTCTCCCTGATGGAACGGATGACTCCGTAGTATATTGCGATGCTTCGATACAGGGACTCGGCTGTGTGCTAATGCAGCGGGAGAAGGTAATCGCATATGCTTCCCGAGAACTGAAAGTCCACGAGAAGAACTACACCACCCATGACTTGGAACTGGGAGCCGTGGTATTTGCACTCAAGATGTGGAGACACTACCTGTATGGTACAAAGTGTACCATATACACTGATCACAAGAGTCTCCAACACAAATTCGAGCAAAAGGAACTTAACATGCGACAACGTCGCTAGCTCGAACTCCTAAATGACTATGAGTGTGCTATCAAGTATCACCCGGGGAAGGCCAACGTTGTGGCCGATGCCCTAAGTCGGAAAAATACTTTGAAACCCAAGAGGGTACAAGCTTTACAGCTTACCATCCATCCCAATCTCCCTGAACAGATACGCAATGCCTAGGTGGAGGCACTTAAAGCAGAAAATCTAGCGGCAAAATCACTGAGGGGAATGGAGCAACAACTTGAAGTAAAAGCCGATGGATTACATTATTTCATGGAACGCGTCTGGGTTCCACGTCATGGAAACTTACGAGACCTTGTGACGGACGAGGCTCACAAATCCCGATATTCCATTCACCCTAAGTCTGATAAGATGTATCATGATCTGAAGGTACTTTACTGGTGGCCACACATGAAAGCCGACATTGCCACCTACGTAGGCAAATGCTTGACTTGTGCCAAAGTCAAGGTCGAGTACCAGAAACCTTCTAGATTACTCACACAACCTGAGATCCCCATGTGGAAGTGGGAACAAATATCCATGGATTTCATTACCAAATTACCACGTACTCCTAGTGGATGTGACACTATTTGGGTAATTGTGGACCGACTGACTAAGTCAGCACATTTCCTTGCGATCAAGGAAAATGACAAGATGGAAAAACTAGCCAGAATCTATGTTAAGGAAGTTGTCTCGCGTCACGGAGTGCCAATCTCCATCATTTCAGATCGGGACGCTGGATTCACTTCTAACTTCTGGAAATCATTGCAAAAGTCGCTTGGCACGCGGTTGGATATGAGTACAGCATACCACCCACAAACTGATGGCCAGAGCGAATGTACAATACAAACACTCGAAGACATGCTACGAACGTGCGTAGTAGACTTCGGCAACAGTTGGGAAACTCACCTACCGTTGGTGGAGTTCTCCTACAACAACAGCTATCACACCAGCATCAAGGCAGCGCCTTTTGAGGCACTCTATGGCAGGAAAAGCCGATCACCCCTCTGTTGGGAGGAAGTGGGAGACAGTCAACTCACTGGCCTGGAACTTGTACACGAAACTACGAAGAAAATCGTGCAAATCAGAGACCGCATGGCAGCAGCTCACGATCGTCAAAAGAGCTATGCCGACAAACGTCGAAAGCCTTTAGAATTTCAGGTAGGAGATAAAGTCCTTCTGAAAGTCTCACCCTGGAAAGGCGTCATACGTTTTGGCAAACGAGGCAAACTTAACCCACGGTATATTGGACCTTTCGAGATCCTGAAGAGGATTGGTCCAGTGGCATACCAACTCAACTTGCCAGCCGAACTCGACGGAGTTCACAACGTATTTCATATCTCGAACCTGAAGAAATGTTTATCAGATGAGACACTTATAGTTCCACTGGATGAGATCCAGGTGGATGAACGACTACGGTTAGTGGAAGAGCAGGTAGAAATCATGGACCGAGAAGTCAAACAACTCAAGCAAAGTAAGATTCCTATTGTTAAAGTCCGATGGAACTCGAAACGCGGACCTGAATTCACGTGGGAACGTGATGATCAGATGATGCGCAAATATCCCCATCTCTTCAAACATACAACGTCGAACGCCGACAACAACGAATAAATTTCGGGACGAAATTCCTTTCAACAAGGGGATGATGTGACAACCGGAAAATTTTGCTTCTCAAACACTTTTGCTTCTCAAACACTACCAACAACAACCAAATTTCGGGACGAAATTTCTTTCAACAAGGGATGATGTGACACTCGACAATTTCAGGTAAATTGCGACTCTTATATTCTTTACATTTCACATTCATACTTGTTGCATTTCATTTAATTATGTTTAATTGGATGAGTTGAACACACACAACTGCGAAACGATAGTTCGAGGAATTATCAAATCGTATATTGCACATTGGTTTTGGAAACCAAGTGTGGCAAACACAAACACAACTGGATTCTGCAAATACATGTTGATTATGGTTAATCAAGCATACAAACGGTTCGTAGCAACGACCACGAACTATCAAAGATAATTCGAGGAGTTATCGAAACACACACCAGTCTCACGAACATTGGTGATCAACCAAACCTATGTGCTATTATATGATTATGTGCAAAACATGCATTAGATGTTTAGGATAAACGTTAGGAATCGAGTACGAGCGAAATCGAATCATCGAAATCGAAAAACAAGAAAAAGGACTCCTCGCGGTACGCGATAACCACATGGCGAAAGGCTTCGCGGTACGCGAAGCAAACCGGGAGTCCGGACTCCCGAATCCCATCGCGATACACGAAGATAAATTTTGATCGGCCTTCGCGGTACGCGAAGGCCATGCAGATCAAAATTCTTTTAAAAACCAACCCCCTTCATTCTCAATCGGTTTCTCTCCGATTTCTTCGAACTCTCTCGCCCATTCTCGACTAAAGCTCGCTGAAACAAGCCCCCAAACCTCTGGAATCACCATTGGGACCACTTTGGAGCATCTTTGGACTATTGGAACTCGAAAGGAAGTCTTGGAAGCTAGCCACAAGCAAGGATACTCATCATCAACCTTCATATAAGCATTCCAGGAGTTGTCCTAGTTGAATCAGTAACTCTAAGGTAGTTCCCTATGTTTATTTGTGGATAGATCGTATATGCAATGGGTGAAAACCCACATGCAACTCCATGTGACCATCGAGCACGAATTTGTTGATGATTTTGTGTGTTATTGTTATAGATTTACTGATTTGATAGTTTAGTGATGCTAGATTTGAGTTTGGTTTAGTTATTGTTTGATTTGATAATGATTTTGGTACACTTGCCATAAAAGGAAACTTTTATGTGCAAGCCTTGGATTTGTGATGATCTAGACATGTTAGACATGTCTAGATGATGTCAAATGTGTATTGGAGTGTTTAGAAACACATTTGGATGTTTGATTTTGTCAAAAACTTGGTTTTGTATAAACTTGCTATTTATGGAAACTTTTGTAAATCAAAATAGGGCTTTTGATGTTTTAAAACGTTTTGATAAACTTTAAGCATTGGAATATGCTTAGAAATGATTTTTAACATATTTGGAAACCTTGATTTGTGAAAACGAGTTTCAAAACGGATACTTTCCAAATAAGGAAACTTTATTTGGGCAAAAAGACATAAACGGAGATTTATGCGCAAACGACATGTTTTAAGGTTTTAAACGTATTTTACAAACACATTGGAAGTGTTAACTTTATAAAATGGGATTTCATAACCGCACTTTCCTAAATTGGAAACTTTCTAAAAATGGTAACATGTACGATTAGGGTCATAGGATGCATGTAAGTGTCCTACTTGTACTTATGACACTTTGGGCGGTCATAACACAACAATCGTGTCACCAACGATTCGTCGAGTCAACACACACACACTCGGTTGAGCACACCGACACTTGGAGTTGTATGGAATACAACGTACCACAAAACACATACTCACACCTATATGGTTATAGGTGCCTACTAGCAGGATTGCTAGCATTCGCAGACGCGAACACGTACACCGGGACTGCTGTAACAGGTGAGTTCACGGCCCCTTTTACTTTTCAAACCTTTGGGGGAGAAAACATTGCATCATAAACTGTTTTATGAACAACTCATTTTATTTGCATATGGACATGCTCTATCACTATATGTATATGTGTGGACCACATCACAACTAAAAGTCCTCGCGATACTCCACGGACCGTTAGTAGCGCGTAGCGCCTAGCGTGGTAATCTTGAATAGTACTATTTGGGCCTGACAAGCCCCACCCATCGCGGCTGGGAGGCCAGCCCGACTGTAGGTCGGAATGGGTGCAATATTGACCAACACTTTTCCATTGTCTTGTGATGGACATGGCGGGAGGCACAACTGTCAGCTTCGGTACGACCCCGCATATAATATAATTGTATTGACTAGCTATCAATCGATACTGCATTGTAATGATATGTAAATCACAACTGTTACTTCAAACATTGGATGTTTATTGCTTATGAAAAACCTGTGCTCTCACCAACCTTTGTGTTGACCTTTTACTCGCATGTTTACTCAGGTAGCTAAGGCACACGCACAAGGATTAGGGTGCTAGGCTTGAGTTGCATGCATCTGCTTATGTGTCTTAGACTATTAAACATTTGTTAACATTTTGTTATGTTACTTATTGTATTGTTAAACAACTGTAATCGCTTCAGCAAACTAATACTCTGTATCGTTTTGAAAACCGTATTAATCTTATGCTTTCGCAACCTATGAACTTAAACTGTTTTGATAATACTAAACTTCGGCCACTCTGATTTTACTAATATGTTTTATCCAAGTTATTGGATGTACGTATGTAACCAGACATGTAGGTCTCGCAACGTTGTGTGACCGGAGACTGCGATCCTGACAGTCTGTTGCTCGCGCCCTGGATGGGACGGGATTTTTCGGGGTGCGACAAACCTGTTGAAAGATAATCTTGTATTGGAGTCAGCCAGCTTGTTTGTGCGACCTCAACAGATTGCTTTTCTTCACATCTTACCGCTCGTTCAGTTATGACTTCCACCAGAACCTGCTTGGTGAGATGGGCGAATTCTATAGAGGCTAGCTTGCTTGGTGCATCGGCTTTTTTGTTCTGGCTTCTGGCGATATGGCTGACTTGCCATTTTGGGATCAGTTTTAGCACGCTTTTGGTCTTCGCCAAGGAACTTTTTCATCCGATCTCCTTTGCTTCGTAATTGCCATTTACCTGGCTTGCCACTAGTAAAGAGTCAACATGGGCATGTAATTCTTGTAACTTCATCTTGACGGCGAGTTGTAACCCGGCGATGAGAGCCTCGTACTCGGCCTCATTGTTTGTGCTTAGGAAATTTAATCGTAGCGCATAAGTAAGCTCTACACCTTTTGGATCGATGAGAATCAAGCCTGCTCCTGAGCCTTCCGTGTTAGATGCTCCATCTGTGTATAGTTTCCATCTGCCCTCTTTTGACCCGGCATTGATTGTGAGCATCAAGGGGTCTTGTTGTTTTACCATTGTACCCTCCATGATAATATCGGCCAGCACCTGTCCTTTGACCGCCGTAGTGGGAGATGAGTAATGTCATGCTCTCCGAGCTCAACTACCCATTTGGCTAACCTTTCAGAGTTTTCTAGTTTCTGCATTACTTCTCTGATAGGTAAATTGGTTAGAATTGTAATATGGTGGGCTTGGAAATACCTGCGTAGCCTTCTTGTCGTATGAACAACTGTGAGTACGGCTTTTTCCACTTCTGGGTATCTTGTTTCGGCTTCTCGGAGGACCCTGCTAAGGAAATATACTTGTAACTGTGCCCCCGGTCGTTCTACCATCAGGATAGAATTAACAGCTTCCCGACCAAAGGCAATGTAATGGGACATTTGTTCAGTGACTTCCGGTGCTACAAGAGAAGGTATGATGGCGATGTATTTTTTCATGTCTTGAAATGCCTTCTTCGCTTCTTCTGTCCATTGGAAACTTGTACCCCAACTCTTGAGTGTCTGGAAAAATGGCAAGTATTTTTCTGCCAACTTAGAGAGGAACCTGTGTAAAGCTCCTATTTTTCCATTTAAGTTTTGTACTTCTTTCTTACTTCATGGTGATGCCAAACGTTGGACGGCTTGTACTTTATCAGGGTTGGATTTAATGTCTTGCCGACTGACCATTTGGTCTAAGAACTTACCTACTTCGAACCCGAAAGAACACTTTCCTGGATTCAGCTTCATGTTGATCTTCTTGAGATTGCCAAATGTTTCTTCGATATCACATAACATTTGTTCTTCGGTATTACTTTTTATTACCAAATCTTCGACATAGGCTTCCATGTTCTTCCCCACCTGGGTGTTAAACGTCGAATCCACCAACCTCTGGTATGTTGCCCCTGCATTTTTTAGGCGTGTCAAAAGCAGTCTTTTCTTCATCTGAACTTCGCATCTGTACTTGATGATACCCTTTATAGGTGTCCAAGAAACACTTGAATTTGTATCCTGCCACTGCATCTACTTTTGCATTGATTTCAGGGAGTGGGTAGCAATCTTTGGGACAAGCCTTGTTCAAATCTTTGAAGTCTATGCACATTTTCCAGGTATTGTCTTGCTTTCCGACCATAACAGGATTTGTGATCCACGTGTGGTAAAGTACTTCCCTCAGGATTCCTGCCGCCACCAACTTTTCTACTTATGCCATGACGGCCATGGCTTCATTCGAGGGCCATGCCTCTTTTCTTCTGTGTGATTGGCTTGCTACCTTCCCTTATTTCCAACTTGTGTTTGGCCATTTTTCTGGGAACTCCTGTCATGTCGGATGGGCTCCATGCAAAAACATTGACATTGTTATGTAGCAATTTCACCAGATGGCTTCTTCTTTCCAAGCTAAGTGTTGGACCAATATTAATCAGCTGGTCCGGATATTTTGTGTTTATACTTAGCCTGGTTTCATTTGCTTCTTCGGTTAGGTATGCTTCTTTGCCATTGCAAATGGTACAAATCCCCGCTTCTGCGGGGAATTTTACCATCTCATGGGCTATGGATACTATTGCTCCGAACGCACTAATTCTTGGCCGTCCAATGATAATATTATATCGTGACGGTGCTCGGACAACCAAGATTGTTAATTCTTCACTCCTTACAAATCTTCCTGTACCCATGGTAGCATTCAAAGTTAATTCACCTAAGGGATGTACCTTTTCTCCAGCAAACGCGACCAATGGGGTATATGACGTTCTTAACTTTTGCCTCGTACTTTCTTCCAACTGGTTAAAGCAGTGTTCATACATAATTTCGGAGGCGCTTCCACCATCCATATATACCTGGTGTATGTCTATATCTCCTATGGCTATTTTGATAACCATGGGTGATGGGTTCCACTGTTCTTTTCGCACAGGTGGGAATTTAAGTTTTCTAGACATCCACGTTTGGTGTTCTCTTTTCTCCTTGCCTTCCGGAGATGTTTCACCTGCCACCATTAGTATTTCTTTATTCTTCTTTTCCTTGTCATTCTGTGGTTTATCTGTGTTGCCTTTCTTTTCTTTGATATCTTTCACCAGGTGGGGCAGTTCACTAGACTTTACGGCGGCTTCTATTCTCTTCTTTAGCTGGAAACAATCGTTGGTATGATGTCCAGCATCCCCGTGAAAATCATAAAATTTATTTGAGTTTCTTTCTGTCATTTTGGGCATAGGCTTGGGAGGTCGAAACCCAAACCTTTCTTCCTTTGTGGCTAAAATCTCCTTTGGAGATTTTGTTAATGCCATGAATTGTACTTGCTTGCCTTTCTCATCTTCATTGTTTCTTGATCTATACCCAGGCTTGCTATACGGCCTGTATGTATCATTAGACCGATAGGAAGATCTTTTGTCCGCAAAGGAACCGTACCTAGATGATCTGCTTTGTTGCCAATGTGGGCATCTTTTCCAAGGCTGGCTTTATGGCCTTTTTCCTGCATCCAAGGCTTACGCTGCTTCTTTGCCTCTGACAAACGCTTCTGTTCTCTCCATCGCCTCTTCCATTGTTTTTGTTATCTTTCGGTTAAGTTCTTCGATTAGTTGTCTTGGCCGGACTCCATGGATATATCCAGAAACTCGCATTTGCTCTGTGGCTCCACCGATACTTAAACTTTCTGTTTTGTACCTTTCCATGAAGGCATGGAGATCTTTATCGTCTTTCTGCTTGATATTGTGGAGTTCTACCGGATCCCTGGTATACCTTTTTTGTTACATGAAATTAGCCAATAATTTTCCGCTTAGGTCTTCGAAAGTATTAATACTTCCGTTTGGTAGGCTATTAAACCAAAGCCTTGCTGGTCCGGCAAGTGTTTGAGCAAACATGTGACACCATAATGGTAAGCTCCATCGCTCTACCATTGTTGCTCTTGTAAACAGCTCTAGGTGATCATCAGGGTCACCAAGCCCGTCATATGCCTTTACGTTGGCTGGCATCTTAGTTTTAAGAGGAAACGGAAAGTTTCCTATCCGTTGTGAGAACTTTGTAAGGGTAGTGGGAACATATGGTCAGGATAGCTCATCGGTTGTTTTTGTGTTATGGGGAGTGTTTTCCAAATTAAGGTTTTGTACGAATGGCTTGGTATGATAAGTAGGAGTGACAAAGGGTTGGCTATTTGGCATGTGATTGAAGGGCATGAACAGATACACAGGAGGTGCGGGGTCGAAGTATTGGCTTACCATCGGGTTACTACTTCCCGATTGGGAGAGTAATGGGTTGGGACCAAGGTGGTGTGTGAACATTTGGTTATTGTAAGCATTTTGCCACGGAGGTAGGGTCATGGTATTTTGGTTACTAGAGGGGATATTTGGCCAGGTGACTCCACTACTTACCAACGATGCAGTGGTTTGGGTTTGGTTTAAAAGCAAGGTCGACATTTGGCTGGACAATGGGAATGACATACAGTATGGTATCGGTTCTGACCCTAGATTCATACCTCCCGATCCTAACATCGCCTCGGGTCTGTATATTTGGTATGTTATTAATGCTTCAGAGCCATATTGGACAAAAGATTGGGGTGTTTCGAATGGCCACGTTGGTGTTTCCATCGCGAGGTCTAAAGGATGGCTGGATATAGGGAGGATATTGTTATTTCAGCACTTGCTGACTGTACGGCCGGCGTTGCCGAATCTTCATCATATTCCAAACGGACACGCACTACTCTGAGGCGTTCCTCACGGACATATTCGGTCATTAGTTCTTGCAAACGGGGGAAATTATCCCAGACGCCTTCAGGCGTCAACTCGATCATATCGTTAATGATAGGCGACAAACTGGGAGAATGGCCAGGAGCCGTGGACCCTCCTGGGTTACTCGTCCCTTCCACGGGATATGAATGTTTTAGTACAAAGGTTTGGTATTTTACCGGAGTTACTGGGGACCATTCTGCTCAGCGTGTAATTTTGAGTTCACGGCCCCACGGTAGGCGCCAATGTTGAAATAATGGATCCCGGACTTCCTCCGATCTTATTTTCCGAAACTATCCTTGCGATCCTGCAACAACAAAATCCGTTAGCCTTACCGCAGGAGGGGGTCTCTTGCGATTGGACTCCGGCATGAGAATAAGCTCTTGATCGGAGAATGAAATCAGGGAACAAAAGTGTGAGTATGAGAGTGAGAGATGAGGTAACTGAAAGAGTTCCCCAAGTGCTCTATTTATACTACTCGAGCTCCTGGGGTTCTGGGTTCTCTGGAGTAGATGGTTTCCCTTTCTGGAGGTCAAGCCTCCTGCTTTCTAAACGTCTCCCTCGTGTATGCTTCTTCTTTCCAATTCTATATAAGAGTTGACTTATGTCACTTCTTGTACTCTGATGCCTTGACACCTACTTCTTATCCCTTGGTTAAAAGACATGGCTTTCATTAAATGTCCCCTCACATTTATCTTTATTGATATCTGGTGAGTTGACTTTGGTTTCGTCAGTCTTGCTATCTAGCCATCTTGTCATTTTGTTAAGTCGATCGTGCGATCTTGCCGTCTGGCTATTTTCGTGTCTTGCGGTTTTTCCCTACGTCATCAAGCATACTAAGAGCTTGTATTTATATTATTAGTTTTCTTGTGATGTTTAGACTTTGAATTTTGTATTTAGTATTTCCTTTTATGATCTAATGGATTATGAATGTTTGAGTTTTATTTGAATGTTAAGTTTAAATCTTTGTTAATGGAATGTTTGATATAGCTAGATTATAAACCCAGTGCTTTTAAGCAATCTACACTTCGTGAATACCCCGATGATACCGCCATTGGTTGGGGTGTTACAATCTAAGTCCAAGATAGCCTAAATGAGACTTCATCAAAACAATCTAACATGTTATGTGACAACTCGAAAAAAAATTTTCAATCATTACCAACATCAACCCAATTTCGAGACGAAATTTCTTTCAACAACGGGATGATGTGACACCCGACTATTTCAGGTAAATTGCGACACTCACAAACTCTTTAAACATATTCATGTTTCTTGCATTGCACTTAATTAGGATTACTTAGGTGAGTTGAGCACAAACATTTACGAGTTGGTAATTCGGGGAACTATCGTATCGTACATTACACATTGATTAAGGTTAATCAAGTGCGTCAAACCTTTCACAAACTCAAGCACAAACAATCATGAATCGGTAATTCTTTATCACACACGAGTCTTGTTACACGAACGTAGGTGAACTAACAAAAACAATAACTCGAACAAACAGATATGTCTTATATGTGCTTACGTGTTATTATGAAAGAAGCACTTAACGAATAAATGATACGAATCGAACACGAGAGAAACTGAACAAACGAAATTAGGAACATGGAAACCCTAGCCTTCGCGGTACGCCACCCCACCCTGCAAAACTCATCGCGGTGCGCGACGAGCCTAGCGGGACAATTTGAACTCAGCTGAATCACATGGCGGTATGTCATGACGGTTAGAATTCCTTGGCGGTACACGACGAACCTAGAACCCGGAACTCGACTATTTTGTTCGTCGCGGTACACCGGGAGGCCCGGAGCCTTTCTTGGCGGTATGTAACAAGTGCCAGACTGCAAAAAAATCTAAAAATACCACTTGTTTCCCCTCACTCGACTCTTTTACCCCAATACGCGATCTATCCGCAATTTCCCCATCTCAAACCTCCGCAAATCCATAACCACTGTTAATACTCCCACAACCCCTTCCCTTGCATTCTTGAAGTATTGGAGCTTCAAGAAGGTGTAGAAGGTCCATTGAAGCCACCAACTAGCTGGAATTCTGTCAGCCACCATCCAAACATCCTACCCACTTTTCATTTTCACATTTT
The DNA here is from genome assembly GCA_009363875.1 of Mikania micrantha. Classification (NCBI taxonomy): domain Eukaryota; kingdom Viridiplantae; phylum Streptophyta; class Magnoliopsida; order Asterales; family Asteraceae; genus Mikania; species Mikania micrantha. Next base: position 30,637,320 of record CM018688.1, read on the forward strand.
AAGCCCATCGTTTTCTTTTTGAATCCATAGCCCATTGTTTTTTTGTGTGTCCATACTCCATAGCCCATCGTTTTTTTTGAGTCCATACTCCATAGCCCATAAGAGCTCCAAACGGACCAAATCTAATATATACATAAGCCCAATTGGTATTTTTATGGGGCCCTAGACGGAGGCCTAGACTCTTAAGCCTATTGGGCCGGCCCTACCCATATGAATTAAATTATGCACGACCCTAATACCTACTATAAACAACAAGGCACAATGAGAAACAAAGCGATGGGTTAGATACACATGATAACAATACACAATAACAATAGTCGACCACAAACTTACAATAGACAACCCAAATCATTCGCACAAGAATCAAGATGACACCGTGACTCTATACATATGAGGACGTTAGGGGTTAAAAAGTATATACAAGTAAAACATAAAAATATGTATAAAATAAGCTAATTATGCATTTATGCTAGGAATGAAATAGTCGTTAGTATTTCAATGGTCCTAACAACTGGTATTTGTAACTTTTATGAATTTTGGCCGAGAAATCTAAAAATTCACATCCAATATCTTTTTTTTTTGCTCCTCTATAACTTCTACACTATTCAACCATAGAACCTTAGTTACAATGCTTCACTTGCCTTCCATTCAGGTCTGTTGTGTGACAGAAAAGAAGCATAAAAATACATCACTAAAGCTGGGAGAATCAAATTCAAGAACCCCTACGTACAGGAAAGGTAATCTTGATTTTAAAATTGAAATTTCCAAGACTGAGTATATTTATCTGATTCGTTTTCCTGTACCTTATGACTTAGGTTCTGTTCATCAAGAACGCAAAACCCAGAAGTTGAATCTTGAAATCTCACCTCACAGAGCTGGTAAAAACTTGTTCATGTTCCCAATTACTTTGTTGCTTGTTTTGTTCAACAGTTCAAGTAAAGTATGGGGCAATTTCTGCCCGCATACAGGTTGAATTGGGATAATCTTGTATCAGATCGGAAATTAAAACATTAATTTAGGAGGAAATTAGTCACACTGGTATAAGATTAACAACAAGAAGAAGATTACTTGGTAAATCCACTTAGTGAGGTGGGTGTCAGTGTCATCCATGAATGACACTGGTATAATCTTGTCCATGCAGGCGTCACTCCCCACTCATTTAAACGTCGTTCAAAGGTGGGAACGCTTCTCTTTCAAATGACTCCACTTAATTATTGATTATACCAATGTTTAAAGCACATTGTAGAATCAATCAGACTCATTCACGGCATCACCAGGGGTTGTTGTTCAGCTCATTCCTTGGCATGACCCGCCTGCCACATCACCTCCGCTTGCTGTCGTGTCCCATACCCTCTTCCTTTTGGGGAGGGTGGGATGGAGAGAGACCTTACCTCGATCCCTAGAGGAGGAAGACTGCCTTTAGAGAGACCCCTACCTCAAAACAAAGAGGCAAACATATATTTTTATAGTAATAAAAAAAATGTTATAATCTTTTGCAAATTCTATAAAGATTTTTTTTTTGTTTAAAAAAGAAAGAAATTGTTTGTGGGCTAAAAGTGGTCTGTTATGACTAAATTCTCATACAATTTCTATGTGATTACACAGTGTCTGCAGTGAGGTTGATGCGGATAGAGTTTGGTGGTGCTTTTGCTGATCTTTTAAATGAAAAGGGGAAGGGGTCAGGTGATAATGAGATGAAATATGTTGAAAGAACTCTTGGGTTTTGCACTCGAGATTTGGATGATAGAGATCTCAGATTGGTCTTTCTCTTAGCTTTTATATCTCCTTAATTTGTACTATATATGTATGCCAAAAGGTTCTTTCGGTCTTTGAATGATCTGTACCCCGTAAAGGAGTTGTAATTTGTAAGGATTCGGACCCATTTATGTATGAATGGGTGGGTCGGTTTGGGTTATATTCTATCCCTTGCAGGACAAACTGGTAAGAATAACATCCTCAGAAGAAAGGGACCAAATTGGTGGAACAGATTGAACGTGGGCCTAAATCATTTTTTAAACTATATTATTCTCTGTATAATTTACCATTGTTACAGCACTTGATTCGAATTTCTATTTACCAAATGTTTAAACATTCCATTTTTTGGGTAAAAGGAGTTGGGACCCCTAATACCGCTCATTTTGCTACCTCCATCAGGGATGGAACTTTAGAAATCTTGTAATCTCCTGATGATATTTATATAACATACAGGGGCAATAATTCTTGAAAAGTGAACAGTTTGAGCTGAAAATATGTATAATTTTGTGTAAGTTATAATTTTTCATTAAATCCTATCTTTGATTCTTTTCTGTGTGACCTTTAAATCTATTTGGAGTATAGGTAACAGACATTGTTGGGGGTACAATCCGTTGGAGAAAATATCTGGACTTCTTGATTTTGTCCTTGTGCCATGATCCAAATACATTTAGTCGTATGGAGCCTCTACTGTTACAGGTACAATGAGTGCATTTTTTTTTATTGGTTTCCCACTTTACGCTTTTATGTATAACATTTAGAGATTGAAAATAAAAACCGTTTTAGATAACTTTTTATAGATCTAAGATTGAAAACCATGCTAAGTGGTACATTCTAATGACTTAACTCCACAAGTTTACACTTTGATTATCCAACTACATATGGATCAACATGGTCTGTCAGTTGTAAAACCTTTGTTTAGAGGTAATGATTTTGACTCATTTATTTCAAATGGATCAATTTGGGATATATTTGATATCCAAATAGTCAAGTGAGTAAAATATCAAAAAAATTAGAATATTCTTCTGATACTAAAGTTTTTTTAGCTATAGTTGGTATAATACCTTTTATAAAGTTAAAAAAAGGACAACAGCTGTATTGGATATCCCCTGATCCGACATGTATAAAAAAAACTTACCATTTTTGATCTTTTACCCAACCAACCCATATCCTAAGGTTGTTTTTTGATTTCTTGAAACTTGAACATCTTTAAATTACATGGAAACTCAACTTACTCTAAAAAAGACCAAATTTTGTTTACTTTTAGATTCTACGGATTGGATTCTATGAGATTGTAAAGTTGGAGATCCCCTCATATGCTGTAGTAGACGAGGTAATATTAATTTTTGGCTTGTTTCATTGATTAGAAAATGGATGCAATATAACATCAACTAGTTTGGAAACAAGTGTTTATTGTTATTCTTGGTTAGAGGTGGCAATTTTTACCCATTTCAAAGTAAATGGGTTGGTTTGGGTAAACAATTGTAGTATAATTGGTTGAAATGGGTAACATTATAATATTGAATGAGTTGAGATGGGTAACATTTAAACACAATGCGGGTCAAGACGGGTAACCAAAAAAGTATGTAAATGCAATGGATTCAAACATTTAAGAAATGATTAATAACATATTTGATGAGAAAATCACTAAAAATTATCCAAATGGACTATTTGTTTACTTATAACACATCATAAGTTAAATTAAATTGATGTTTTTTAAGAACAATCCATTTAGACCCGAACTCATTTTGCTTAAAACCCGTTCTGACCCGCACCCATCCTGACCCGAACCCGTTCTGACCAGTTACCCAACCCGACCCATTCTGCCCATTTTGCAGGCATATTCTTGGTAATAAAATGGCTATTGATTTTATGGTTGCAAGTTCTTCATACATAATAAGAAAAAGGAGTCATTGCAGAATCAGTGAATTGAAAATGTGTTATCATATAACTTGACTTTTTGAATTGTCAAAGGCAAAAGATGAAAATTTAAAGGTTATTTTGGTAATTTCAGCCTAATTTAACAAAAAAGTTAACAGAAGTTAGCCCTATTATCCAAACTCGTTGCAAAACTGAAAGCGCAAAATCCAAACCTATCACCTCAAACCCTTAGTACCCTTTGTGTAATTAACACTCTGTTATTTCAACTGCAGAATGTGCAGCTTGCAAAAATTTCCCTAAGGCCGGGTGCTGGTAACATGGTCAATGGGATTCTGAGGAAGCTTGTTCTGCTTAAGGTTTAATCTTTCTCTTACATCACTCAAATCTTCTTATCTTAAATAAAATTCAACTTGTACTACAAGGACTTTTTATTTCATAATTATTACTTTTCTTGGTACAGTGTGATTTCAATGTTTGAATTAAGTTGTAACAGCAAAATTTGACTGATTGTGTAAAATTTACGCTTATGCAGGAAACCAACTCTCTTCCTTCACCTCAAGTGGAGGGTGATGATCGTGCACAAGCACGTGCTCTTGCCACCCTTCATTCTCACCCAGTTGTAAGTTTGGGTTGACACTCCGAACGCTTGATTTATCATTTTGTTTAAATAGTTAACATATTAAAAATAACCAAGAAAATTATTTTATAAAATGCTGATCCATTTTATTTGGAGCAATTTAATAGGTCATAAACACTTGTAATATTTTGGATGATTTTTAAACCGATCAACTTTTTCTATAAAGGACCCGTTAGCAATAAGCATATCCTGTGACTAGTTTACATGGGTTGAAAATGCCATATCTATCATTGATCTAAACCAACTAGTTTTTTTAGCAGTGGCAAAATGGTAAGTTTTTAGCTTGATCAAAACAAGTCAAATCAGGTTGGGCTGGCCTGCATTCCTGCAAACACCTTTTTAGCAGTCGATTTTTTTCTTTTTAATTTTCTAATTATCAAATGTGCTAAATATGATTACAAATTTGCTTCTAACAACTTTTGAATTTTCTGTAGTGGATGGTGAGGCGCTGGATGAAATACCTCGGACGAGAAGAAGCTATTAAGCTGATGATGTGGAATAACAGTGATCCTAGTTTTAGTTTAAGGTCTAGATTGAAACTTATATCTTTTTCTTAATTTAAATGACCATGTTTTCATTTTTTGTGAACTATTATTATCTTATTTTAAGGGCTAATAGAGGAAAAGGTTTTACACGATCAGAGCTTGTGTCACGACTTGAAAATTTGAAGGTGCTCTTGTATTTCTCAATAAATGTTATGTACTTTTGTTAATTATCAAACTTGGTAAGTACCCCATGTATTACACGAGTTGGATATAAAAATATAATAAATAGTCACTAATGAAAATTTAGACGATACATGACGATTTTTTAATATAAAATATGATTAAAATTTCGTATAATTTAATACTTTAAGTAATAAAATAATTATATTATTTCTTTAAACATTATTTTTTTTCAAAGTTTGCTATTTTAAACATATAGTTTTAAAAAATTGTTTTGAGAATTTTATATTTTATACTAATTTGATTTTTTTAAAGGTGTGTTTTTTAATATTAATGTATTAAAAAATTTATTTATAAATGTAAAAGTAGTATATTTAATTTTTAGTATTATTATTTAATATAAGATGTATTTAATGGGAGAGAGATGCGGGAAATTAATGTTGAGGACTTGAGGTGCTTTAGGAACATGCCATGTGTCCTTAGAAACTTCGATTTATTAGAATAAGTAGATTTTATTATTCTGGTCAACTTCACTTATTCAACATTTGTTAAACTTCAGGTGCCCTATGAGCTCTCTCCTTATCTGGATGATTTTGTTCGTATCAGCACAGGAATGCAGGTATCTCAATCGTTATGTTTGTGAAATGAATATGTTCTATAACTAATAACTGAAAGACTTCTGTACATATGAGATTTAGTTATCTGGCTTTTGTTCATGTGATAATATTTAGTAAATATTATTTACAGAGTGTTATACAAGATGGATTACTAAAAGAAGGTTTATGTTCTGTGCAAGATGAGAGTGCAGGTTGTTACTCACTATAATATCTCATCTGTTAGAGTACAAGATTGGAATATTATGTTTTGCACTATTCTATATATTTGTAGGGGAAAGTTCATAAGAAAACTCATTTAAGCGGGAAAACTAAAAAACTCAATCCACCATTGATCATAATTTGATTTCTGCTTCTTCTAGGGGTAAATTTGTAAGAGACATCATTGTCCCTCTTCTTTTTTTAAAACATTATTAATTTTTTATATGCTATTATTATTTTTTTAAAAAAATTGCACCATAAAATAGTGTGTTTTTTATCTTTAGTTTGAATATACTATTGTAATGTTAAAATAAATAAATAAATAAAGTGCTCAATCTAATTATTACATGTTATTATAAATATATAATTTTACATATATGAAATATGACGTATTACATTTCTGTAATATGGCATATTGCATATGTCTAATATGCGTAAAATTTTGTAATTTTAACGTAATGATATATGTATCAATGCATATTTATTATTACATACATGTAATATGTAAATACAGTATATTACATATATGTAATATCGGAGATCATGTGGTTTTGACATTAATGTATTCCTTTTTTAGTATAGAAAATACTATACTCAAATTAAAAGACAAAGAATGCTTGATTTTATGGTGATATTTTTTTTAATATAATGTCATTTGTAAAAAGTTGCCAACTTTTAAAAAATGGGGAATGAAGGTAAAAGTCAACAATAGTGGCTTTCCCAACTTTACCCATATTAATAAAAAATAGAAACGTATTGGTTAATGGGAGTTTGACGAGCCGGTTCTAGCGCCGCTGAAACGAGTTCAACTAGTTTGTTTGATTGACTTCTTGCAAAAAACAGGAGTTCTCTTTCGATCCTTACCCTATATAATACATATAGGCTATGATTAAAATTTAAAAGGCTATGGTGTCTGAAAAGTGCAGAAAGAATTTCGGACCTTTGATTAAGTGTAATCAACTGTTAAGATGAGTAGAGTGTCACATGGACACCACACTCACATTAGTTCCGGCAAGAAAGGGCAAAGGGTAATAGACATCATTGTTGACATTTTTATTGTTCCACCTTTTTAAATTGTAGCAACTTTTTTATGCGTCATTCTTTTCTAAAAATAATTACATCATAAATTATAGTATTTTATTATCTTTAGCTCAAGTATAGTATTGTTGTATCAATTTTTTTTATTTAAAATTGTCTTGAATTGGGTGCATACAGTGTGCCTAGATTTTTTAACGGTGTGTCAGGACTATACAATGGGGAGTCAAAACTAGACAACAGTGCGTCAGGAATTTCTGATTTGCCTAATTTTTTATTTTGTCAAAAAATTGAACGCTTTTACTCATCACTCCTTTAGGCACATGGTGGCTTCCTACACACAATCACCTTTTAAGCATAACTCCACCTTATATGCGCGCGTTTGTGTTGCTAATGATGATAAATTTGAGGTAGGTTTGGTAGTTTCTGTTGTTGACCCACAACCTGGAGAGATCATACTCGACTGTTGTGCTGCTCCTGGTGGGAAGACTCTTTTTATGGCAGCTTGTTTGAATGACCAAGGTACACACTCAACTTATCCAGACCATATGGAAAGCTGTTTCCTATGTTAAGAGCCAACAAAGTGCTAATTTTCTTTGTTTTCTTCATTGTATGGATGGTCATGATTTTTTTGAAATTCAATAGGTAATTTTTTTTGTGAGTGGCTAATAGATAAATTAATGATCAAAAAAGACATTTTATGGAAAATGAGGCTTTTGAAATGGAGGTAGAAGTCTTATAATTATGTTAAAAAGAAAGGGTAAAAAGATTATTCTAATTTACACTTAAATAATTAGCTTTGTTACAACTGGTATGAATATGATCATCCAAAAGCAAAATTTATGTGTCCAAAACTGATAATCAGTTCCCAAATCACATTTAAGGAGGTACATTTCTATGTATCAGGTTTCTAAGTTGTTAGAATAATTATATACATACTTTATGTCCCCTAGGCATGGTAACTGCACTTGACATAAACAAAGGGCGCTTAAGGATCCTCAAAGAGACTGCAAAACTGCAGAAACTTGATAACGTCATCACTACTGTGCATATTGATCTTCGTACTTTTCCTGTGAGCAATTCTTAACCCCTCTCTCTCTCTATACAGACACACACACATCTGTGTGTGTGTATACCACACATACACACACATATACACACACATACACACACATATACATACACACATACATGCATGCATGGGCTGTATTCTTCCGGAAAAACTAGCAAACTCATGCTACATATATGCAGTATGCAGCGGTATATTGTGCTATAAGTAGTATTAAATACCACCGTATACTGAATTATGTAGTACAATATACAATTGTATATGTAGTATGGAGTTTGCAAGTTTTCTCATGAAAGAGCATTTATAAATAATTATATATTTATAAGGGAAGGTTCATGAGAAATGAGAAACCTTCATTTTAGTGAAAATTAATCACAACCATTACCAATCAATTTTTTTTTTCCGTTTTTTGTTTTTCGTTTCTTTTTATTATAAGGTTAGAAATATAATAAAAATAAAAGATATATAGATCATGCTATTACATATATGTAACTTGTATGAGTTACATATACATAACTTCGTGAGCTATATAGCTTTATTTAATTTTTTTTGCTTATTACATCTATAACCTTTTTATTAAAAGTCATGAAAAGAAAATTAAAAATTGATTGATTTGAGAAGTTTTCTCATGATCCCTCCCTTATACACAATATATATATATATATATATATATATATATATATATATATATGTATGTATATATGTATATTGTGTATCTGTGAGTATATATAAATTTTAATTAAGATTTTCAAAGAGTTGAGCTCATCATGAGCTTAAAAACAACATGCAAGATTGAAAAGGTTACAAAGTTCATGGTAAATTAACAAGAATCAAACCAAGAATCCAACGCAGATGCAACAACAATAACATGTATCCAGTGAAATCCCACTTTGTGGGGTCAGGGGGATATATGAAGACAAACCTTACTCCAATGTGATAGAGAGACTACTTCATGTGAGACCCCCGACTCAAAAAAAAAATCAAAAAATATATATATTTTTTATTTTGATTCTTATTTATATATTTATATATATGTGTGTGTGTATGTTTTTGTTTTAATTTTATTTTATTTTAATATATATATATATATAGGGTTTGTATCATGTGAAAACCCGATCTTAATGAGAAAACCCTTAAACCCTATTTGGGCCGTCCATTTTGAATCTAGAAAATAAATATGGATTAATAAATAAAAAATGGGATTTGAATAAAAAAGTATGGTTTAATGTGGACCACATGTTAGATTAGATTACAAATGGAAGGCCCATATAGGGTATAAGGGTTTTCTCTCTAAGATCGGTTTTTCACATGATACAGTCCTAATATATATATATATATATATATATATATATATAGGGAAGGGATCATATAATAACCATCTCTAATTGAGTAAACTCAATAACTCAAATCCAATTGTTCAAATTTCTAAGATTAAATCTAATGGTGACATGTGTCACTAATTAATTTTTAATACAAAAGGGCATTATGGTCTTTTGTCTTAATTACAAAAATCAGATTTAATATAAGAGTGGACAAGTGTCACTCTTAAAAAACCATCTATTTTCCTATTTTTAAATTAAAGTTTCCCCCTTGATTTTTATACACTTATAACTTTTTTATACTATGTTATTTTTTTATAAAAATTACACCATTAAACTCGTCATATTTTTCTCGTTAATTTCATTATAGTCATGCCAAATTTTTTTCGGGCGTTCGTAATTACACTAACGTAAAAAACATAAGTACAATAATTTTTCTCTTTTTTCAAAAATTTTCCATCAAAATTTTTTTTCTCTCATCTTAAATATATGTTACAAACTTATTTTTTATTATAAAATTTAGTTAATTAGATAAATTTATATCAAATAAGATAGAAAGTTAGATAATTGTAACGTAAAAAAAATAATAAGTTACAGCTCGTTACATCAGTGTAACGACTCGTTACATCAGTGTAATTATGAACACTTTGAAAAAATTCAGCTCGTTACATCAGTGTAATTAGGAACACTTTGAAAAAATTCAGCTCGTTACATCAGTGTAATTTCGAAAACATTAAAAAATTTTGACAAAATTATACTTGAATTAAAGATAAAAATGTGACAAATTTAATGGTGTAATTTTTTTAAAAAAATAATAATGTATATAAAAGTTATAAAGGTTTAAAAAATTGGGGGGTAAACTTTTATTTTAAAAATCAAATCAAGTACACCTAATAAATCTCCAAAATACCCTTAAAGAAATCTCAACCACTCATTTTTCTCAGATTTAATATGGACCACACATTTCAAATTCATTAAATTAAACAACCAATCAAATTGGGTTAATAAGTTACCTCAATTACCATGGGTTGCCAATTACTCCTTACCCTATACATATATATATACAGAGAGAGAGAGAGGGAAGTGTTCAAATGAAAACCCTTGGATAGAGCTATAACCCAATAACTATTATCCAATTGTTAATCAAAATGTCAAATGCATAAGATCGTGACACGTGACACTTTTCTTTTTTTAATATGCAAGGGCATATTAGACATTTTGTTTTAATTAAAAAACTAGATTTAATTTGATCAAACAAATTCCGATTGAACTCATTCCAGTGGTGTTGGAACTGTCTCGTTGAACCCTAAATATATATGTTAGGGTTTAGCTTTTAAGGTTTAGTATGAGGTTTATGTTTTTTGCATTCTAGTCCAGGTTCAACGTGCCGACCACTTAAATGAATTCAATCAAATTTTGTTTGATTGAGTTCTCACAATTTTCTCGCACAAAACATGAGTTCTCATTTGAACCTTCCTCTATCATGCATCTATGGTTAAAAAATTGATTTTGCCTTATTAAAACCAAATGGTGTTTTGTATTTTTGGTTTGGTATTTTTGGTGCATTTTATTTTTGGTAATGGTGTCAAATCTAAAGGTAACAACACCTTGTTTAGAATGCAAAACACCATTTGGTTTTTACATTTTTAGGGAAAATATATTTTATAGTATATCCCATCACTATATATATATATGTATATATTAGTTTTCAATCTTATTAGTTGTGGGTGGGGATGGTGTTTAAGTTTGTTTCCTGATTTCAGGTGGAAAATTGTGTGCGCTATGATAAAGTGTTGTTGGATGCTCCTTGTTCTGGACTTGGTGTTCTTTCTAAGGTATTCCAGATAAACAACTTACTAAAAGTCTTTCATTTTGATTTTTTTCTGCATGCATAACATATATGAATTCGAGTATATTGCAGAGAGCAGACTTGCGCTGGAATAGGAAGTCAGAAGACATGGAAGAACTCAAAAGTTTGCAAGATGAACTTCTTGATGCTGCTTCCATGTGAGGCCAACACTTTTATGTGAAAACTGGTCAATTTGGTTAATCATTATTTTTTGATAGCCAATCAAATCAAATTATATTATATTCATGACGTAAATATTTTTAAAAAAAAAAAAAGATATCTAAAGAGGAAACAAGACGGGGTCTCCTCAGAAGCAACCTCTTTATCCCATTGAGATTGAGTAACCCAAACCCTACTAAATGGTGTGATTTTACGTTAGTTTATTATCTAAAGAGAACAAGAATGGGGTCAAAAGTTGAGCCTCCTAAAATTGTTTTGATAGAAGAATATTTTTGTAATGATAGTTAACATACATGTATAATATTTTTAATTATATATGTAACACACAAAAAAGTGAAGATTATTTGGATGGTTTTTGTAGGTTGGTAAAAGCTGGTGGAGTGCTAGTATACAGCACCTGTTCAATTGATCATGAAGAAAATGAAGAGAGGGTGGCTGCATTTCTTCTCAGGCATCAGGTACATGACTAATTGCTATTAAATACAACCACCACCACCATGCCCAGTAAAGCCCACTTGTAGCATGCCTATTTGTAGTTTGTAGGGTCCTCAGCTTTAATACAAACAAACATAATCAAGCAAAACATAGTCATATGGAGATAGAGAGCTACTAATTTAAGCGGGATTGTGGTACACTGAGCATATAGCACACATATGTATAAAGTAGAGGCAGAAACATGCAAAGTTCTCCTGAAAATGTGATAGAAATCTACATCCCTAAGACACTGCTACACTACATCTACATTATATCTTGAAACTCATTGACCTTGTATTCAAAAACTGTCCAAATCTAATTAAAACTTACATTCATAAAAACTTTCTTGTTTATAAACCAGGAATACATCATGGATTCTACAAAAAGATACATACCACCTGAATTCTTGACAGAACAAGGTTATTATTTTTCAAGCCCTGTGAACAATTCTCTGGATGGTGCATTTGCAGCACGTCTCATTCGTTGTTCTTAACCAATTAACTATTTTTGACAAGCGGCTCGCGGTGAATGAGGATCAAACATAAACAAATTACCAACATGAATGAGTTTTTCCCAAGGCTGAGTGAAAGTTGTTATGATTGTTGCACAAAAAACTAAATGCAACAAAGTAATATAGATGCGTTTTTATTCAATTATTAAGAAGTGGAAGAGCCAAAAAAAATAATTTTTGCTACGAGTATGGGAAAAAACCAAGTTAGGAAACTTATCAAAAGTATTTAGAAAAGCAATTGCTTAAATCATCACTTTTTAAGTTATATCACAATTTATTATTCGCATAAACCTTTATGAAAAGAATATAACTGTCATCAGCTAAGCAAGAAGTAATCAATTCACTTTTAATGCTAAAAATGTAAAAGTATCAAGTACGTATTCATTAAATTAGCCAATAATATGCAAATATAACAAAGTTATGCATAATTGTGTCTCTTTGAAATAAGATTTGTGTCATTCTGTTTTAAAATTAAGCAAAATAGTTTTGACCTTTCATTGTGGACCGATCTTTGTTGCAATGATTTCTATCATTAAATGGTGTGATTTGCTAAACACGTGAAACGTGATTTTAAATTTCAAGTGACCCGGAGTAAAATTGGGTTAATGAATTTGCAAATTATAGTTAAGATTTTTTTTTATTTTATTATTATTATAATTAAAAGCATGAGGAAATGCTTGAAATGCATGTAATCATGCTAGGATACAAGATGTTGGTCAATAATTATTATATATTATATATATTAAAATGTATGAAAAGGAATAGTAAAGATATAGATATTATATTGAATAGAATATTTAATACACACACACACACACATATATATATACTAGATTAATTACCCGCGTATTACACGGGATTATCTAATAGGAATTATATAAATTTTAAATATGTATTCGATTATAATACATAAATGTACATGTAATTATACAGATATATGTTTATAGTTGTTTTAAGATATAATTAGAGACAAAAACATAATTACTGATGGAAAAAGCTTACATGTCGTCTTCAAGGCTTATGATGGATGTGGCTTAAGCTTTGGATCTTCAAGGCACTCCTTTTGTAGATAAGTAATTAAATATCATGTCGTCTTATAGTTACTCATGAGAAGCGGGTCTAACATTATCCAAAATCTATGCAAAAATCGATTAAAAAATTATCACCAAACGACCATGAGTAAACAATGCTTATGAATAATTATACAGTTTTAAACAGTTAGTTTTCAATACAGTTTGAAAATTATGAACCCGACCAAGCAATGGTAAACGAAAAAACCCACCGCTAAACCAAATAGATGGTTTGTTTTACTGTTTTGATCAAAATCAAGAACACCCTTAATATCAACCACATAAACTTGCATAATATACATTACTACAAATACAAAACATTTTTTAAATTTAAAAATTTCGAATAATTCTTAAGCTCTATTTGTGTAATGATTTACAAACAAAGTCAAGTTAAAGGTTTAATAAACACCCAAAAAATGGATTAAAATTAGCAATTAGTAATGTAAAGACTTGTATAGTTAGAATAGGACAAAAATGCCCAAAAAAAACACACATAAATGAATTTTCACAAATAATTATAAACTCATATCATAATCTATGAGTTCATCTTGTCCAACCCAGCACATCAAAAATCAAATCTGAATTGTTAAAATATATGATCATCTACGCCTATAGTGAAAATCAAAGTAAAAAACAAAATCTAAAGTTGCTTCATATTACTAATGTAGTCTCTAATCAAAAATGTGAATCATGATTTGAGATCATTCAATCAAAAATTAACACATTAAAATGAAAAAAAAAGGTAAAAACGTACAAACATGTAGTTCGATCAAGTTCCATAGCGAATTAAAACTAATTATCAAAAACAATTTTTGAACATAAATAATGCAAAATTTAAACAATATAATCTCAATTAACCAAATCCGTACCTAGATAATCGGGTGAAAATACATGGGGAATTTCAATTTCACTACCGCTTTGAAGAGTGATTGGCTTAAAGAGAGGAAATCAAGGGTTTTAGAGTGAGAAACTAAACCTCTTTTTTCGTTTCTGATGATAAATTAATTTTGCATATACAATTTGGTGACTCAGAACCTACTCCTACACTCGCAATCTTTGCTTCAAAGTGAACTTTAAGTTCAACACGCTGATTATGATCCAAGATCTAAAAAAAATAGAGATGAAAACAAAAATTGAAAACATATATTTAATCAGATAAAGTGAACCCAGATTATGAAAGGATGAATCTTGATGATGGATCATAGAAAAAACGCACCTTGAAAAGCCTAAAAATAGAAGAAAGATTGGTGGTTGTGATCTTCTACAAGGCAGAGGAAATTTAGGGTTTGAGGTATATGACCAAAAAAATGACGGGAACTGAAAAATGAAGATGAGTGAAATATGGGTAGGTCGGTGGATCGATTTTAAGATCCGCGTATGTCTGTGTGTGCTCTCCCGTCTTTGTCTTTCACTCTTTCTCGTGAAATTTAGTTTGGGCGGGAAAATACATTGGAGAAGGCACCATGTGTTGACAAGTGGCAATCTATGTTAGTCATTTATTAAAGATATAGATAGATATATATATATATAAATTAATAGTAATGCATAATAAATAAATAATAATGCACATGTGTCTGATCCATGTAATGATGTTTTGAAAATTTAGGCTTGGACCACTATAAGTTTTTTTTTTTAACTTTGAAAACTAACAAAACAGATATTGGTGTATTAAATTTGAGATATTTGTTTAGAAATTTGAGTTTTTATTAAATTTGAGAGATTTACTTAGAGATTTGGATTTTTTTTGTTTAGGGTTCAGGTTCTTTTTTTTTATAACCATGGGACTCACTTGCGTGGTAATTAAACCCCCGAGTCCCCAATACCTGACTAATTAAGAGGAATAGGAAAGCGCGGCCGCAAGCAACTGGGTCGGTAACCTCTAAGGAAACTTACTCTAAGTAAGGATTGAACTTGAGATCTCTAGGTTGTCTATTCTCCACTCTAACCACTGCACCACTTCCTTGAAGTTTAAGGTTTAGTTCGTGATAAAAGATTTAATTTTGCTATGTAACTTATGTTTATGCAAATGATATATAATACACGTTTTCGGGAGTGTACTGTGATAACATGCCGCAAAGCGCGGGGGAATAAACCTAGTTAATATGAAAATGTGTGATCTTTACCGAAACGATTCACTTACATTTGTTAAAATTTAAATATATTAAAGTGCAGAAATAAGAAATAAAATTTAAATTAGTTAAAATTTAAACATATTTGATATAACTAGATTATAAATTTATGTATTATACGAATTAAATGACCCACTAAAATAAAACTATGACATTTTAACCTGATTAAATCAAGATTAGGTTATTTTGACTTGTTTAAACTAAACCTTTGATATTTCAACAATATTTATGCAAAATTGGGTTATTTTGACACATTTAAACTAAAACTTTATTATTTTAACTTTTTAAAAGCAAGATTGGATTATTTTAATCCATTTCAACAAAAATTTTGATACTATACAAAACTTTGACATTTCAACATTATTAAAGCAAAATTGGGTTTTTTTTTACCCATTTAAATTATAACTTTGAAAATTTTACATTATTATAGCAAGATTGGGTTATTTTGACCCATTTAAACAAAAACTTAGAGATGTTATCCTTATAAGGTCGTTTTTACTCATTTTAACTAAAACTTTGATATTTTAACCTTATTCAAACAAAATTGGGTTGTTTTGTCCAATTTGTACATGACTATGATATTTTAACCTTATTAAATCAATATTGGGTTATTTTGACCTATTAAAACTAAAATTTTGATATTTTAACCTTATTAATGGAAGAATGGGTTATTTTGACACATTTAAACTAAAACTTTGTTATTTTTTCTTTATTAAAGCAAGATTGGGTTGTTTTGAACCATTTAAACTAGAACTATTATATTTTAACCTTGTTCAAGCAAAATTGGGTTGTTTTGACCCATTCAAACATAACTATGATATTTTAACCTCATTTATTATTTGACCCATTTAAACAAAAACTTTGTTATTTTAACTTTCTTAATGCTAGATTGGGTAATTTTGACCCATTTAAACTAAAACTATGATATTTTAACCTTATTAAATAAGAAGGGGAAATTTTGACACACTAAAACTAAGAGATTTTAGCCTTATTAAAGCAAAATTGGGTTATTTTGACCAGTTTAAACTAAACCTTTGATACTTAAACCTTATTTATGCAAAATTTAGCTATTTTGACCCATTTAAAAAAAATTTGATATTTTAACCTTATTAAAGCAAGATTAAGGTTATTTTAATTTTGACCCATTTGAACTAAAACTTTGGTAATCTTACATTTTTTAAGTGAGATTGGGTAATTTTGTCCCATTTAAACAAAAACTTTGTTATTTTAACTTTCTTGATGCTAGATTGGGTAATTTTGACCCATTTAAACTAAAACTTTGATATTTTAACCTTATTAAATCAAGATTGGGCAATTTTGACCTACTAAAACTAAAACTTTGACTTTTAACCTTATTAAAGCAAGATTGAGTTATTTTGACCCGTTTAAACTAAACATTTGCTACTTAAAACTTATTTATGCAAAATTGTGCTATTTTAACACATTTAAACTGAAACTTTGTTATTTAAACCTTATTAAAGCAAGATTGGGTTATTTTGACCCATTTAAACAAAAACTTTGGTAATCTTACATTATTTGAGCGAGATTGGATAATTTTAACCCATTTAAACAAAAACTTTGCTATTTTAACTTTCTTGATGCTAGATTGGGTAATTTTGACCCATTACTTAAGCGGGATTTGTGACACCCGGCAATTTCAAGTAAATTGCGGCTCTTACATTCTTTACATTTCACATTCATACTTGTTGCATTTCATTTAATAATGTTTAATTAGATGAGTCAAACACACACAACTGTGAAACGATAGTTCAAGGAATTATCGAATCGTACATTGCACATTGGTTTTGGAAACCAAGTGTGGCAAACACAAACACATACACAATTGGATTGTGCAAATACATGTTGATTATGTTTAGTCAAGCATGCAAACGGTTCGTAGTAACGAACACAAACTATCGAAGATAATTCGAGGAATTATCGAAACACACACACGAGTCTCACGAACGTTGGTGATCAGTCAAACTATGTGTTATTATTGTATTATGTGCTAAACATGCATTAGATGTTTAGGATAAACGTTGGGAATCGAGTACGAGCGAAATCGAATCATCGAAATCGAAAAACATGAAAATGGACCCATCACTGTACGCAGAGGCCCCTTGGCAAAAGGCTTCGCGGTACGCGAAGCAAACCGGGAGTCTGGACTCCCGAATCTCATAGCGATACGCGAGGAAGATTTTGATCGGCCTTCACGGTACGCGAAGGCCATGCAGATCAAAATTTTCTATAAAATCAACCCCAAACGCATTTCAATCGGTTTCTTCACACTTCCTCCGACTTTCTACTCATACTCTCGACCAAAAACCCCTGAGATCAGCATTCAAACTCCATAGAATCACTATTGAGGCCATAAGGAAGCTTTGGAAGCCATCAAAACAACAAAAGATCCAATCTCAGCCACTTGAAGAACCTCCAGAAGCTGTTCTAGCACGAATCTTGTCATCTAAGGTAGTTTTACACGCTTATTAGTTGTTAGATCGTACATGCAATGTGTAAAAACCCACATGCAACTCCATATGATTATAGTACACGAATTTGTTGGTGATTTGATGTGTAGTTGTTATAGATTTACTGATTTTAAAGTCTAAGAATGTTAGATTTGAGTTTTGTTGAGTTGTTGGTTGATTTGGTGATGATTTAGACAAACTTGCCATAAAAGGAAACTTTTATGTGCATGTCTTAGATTTGTGATGATCTAGACATGTTAGACATGTCTAGATGTTGTCAAATACATATTGGAGTGTTTAGAAACACATATGGGCATTTGATTTTGTCAAAAACATGGTTTTGTAGAAACTTACTATTTATGGAAACTTTTGAAAATCAAAAGAGACTTTTGATGTTTTAAGATGTTTTGAGGATTTGTAGTCATTGAAATATGTTTAAAAATGATTTCTAAACATATTGGAAACTCGAATTTGTGAAAACAAGCTCTTAAATGAGAACTTGCTATTTTAAGAAACTTTAATTGGGCAAAACAGCATAAATGGTGATTTATGCGCAAATGACATGTTTTAAGGGTCTAAACATGATTTTATAAACATATTAATGGTATTAGTTTTATGAAATGGGATTTCATAGCCACACTTTCCTAAAATGGAAACTTTCGAAATATGGTAATCTATACGATTAGGGTCATAGGATGTATGTAAGTGTCCTACTTGTACTTATGACACATTGGACGGTCATAACACCACAAACGTGTCACCAACGATTCGTCGAGTCTCACTAGTCAACACACACACTCTGTTGAGCACACCGACACTTCGAGTTGTATGGGATACAACACACCACAAAACACATAATCACACCTATATGGTTATAGGTGATTACTAGCAGGACTGCTACCACTCGCAGACGCGAACACACGAAAACCGAAAACTGCACTATCAGGTGAGTTCACGGCCCCTTTTTTACATTTTCTACCTTTGGGGCAGAAAACATTGCATACAACTATTTTGAACAATGAACACACTTTTTGGTTACATTTGTACATGCTAATATCGTATATGCATATGTGTGGCATTCATCCACAAAACTGATAAGTCCTCATTAAACACACCTCGAACCGTTAATAGCACGTTGCGCTTAGCGTGGTAATTCTGAATAGTACTATTTGGGCCTGACAAGCCCCACTGTTGCGCGCCGTATGGCCACCCCGATTGGAGGTCGGAACAGTGCATAATTGACCAAACAACATTGCCATATCTTGGATGGATATGGCGGGAGGCAGCATGTTAGCTTCGGTTGCGAACCCACATATGGTATAACTCATATTGACTAGCTATCAATGGATATTGCATTGTATTGTAATGTAGACCTGCAAACATTTACTTTAAACATTTTGATGTTTACTGCTGACATAAAACCTGTGCTCTCACCAACCTTTGTGTTAACCTTTTACTCGCATGTTTTCTCAGGAAGCTAAGGCACGCACTCAAAGATAGGATGCTAGGATGGAGTCCCATGCATCGGCTTTAGTGTCTTAGGATGTTTTGAGAACATTTATAAACTTGTTATGTTATGTATTATTAAACATCTTTAACCGCTTCCGCACTAGTACTCTGTAATATTTTGGAAACTGTTTTAACAAACGCTTCCGCAACTCATGAATTATATCTTTTCTGATATTATTAAACTTCCGCAACTCTGATTTTTCTAAACTGTTTTATTCATAATACTGGATGTACGTATGCAACCAGACATGTAGGTCTCGCAACACAGTGTGACCGGAGACTGCGATCCTGCATGATCAGTCGAGTCGCGCCCCGTCTGGAAGGCCGGGGTGCGACAGGATTGGGCAATTTTGACCCACTAAAATAAAATTTCGACATTTTAGCCTTGTTTAAGCAAAATTGGGTTGTTTTTACCCATCTTAACTAAACCTTAATATTTTAATCTTATTCAAGAAAAATTGGGTTGTTTTGTCCAATTTGTATCTAACTATGACATTTTAACCTTATTAAAGAAAGATTGGGTTATTTTGGCTCATTGAAACCTAAACTTTGATATTTTAACCTTATTAATAAAAGAATGGGTTATTTTGACACATTTAAACTAAAACTTTGTTATTTTATCCTTATTAAAGCAAGATTGGGTTGTGTTTGAACTATTTAAACTAAAACTTATATTATAACCTTATTAAAGCAAAATTGGGTTGTTTTGACCCATTCAAACATAACTATGATATTTTAACCTTATTAATGCATGAATGGGTTATTTTGTCCCATTTAAACAAAAACTTTGTTATTTTAACTTTCTTAATGCTAGATTGGGTAATTTTGACCCATGTGAGCTAAAAATATGATATTTTTACCTTATTAAAGAAAGATTGAGCAATTTTGGTCCATTAAAACTAAAACTAAGACATTTTAACATTCTAAAAGCAAGATTGTGTTATTTTGGCTCGTTTAAACTAAACCTTTGGTATTTAAACCTTATTTATGCAAAATTGGGCTATTTTGACCAACTAAAACTAAAACTACGACATTTTAACCTCACTAAATCAAGATTGGGTTATTTTGACCCGTTGAAACTAAAACATTGGTATTTTATTTTGAGACACCTAAACGAAAACTTAGATATTTTATCCTCATTAAAGCAAGATTGGGTTATTTTGAACCATTTAGGTTAAAATTTTATATTTTAACCTTATTCAATCAAAATTGGGTTGTTTTGACCCATTCAAACTTAACTCTGATATTTTAACCTTATTTATGCAGGAATGAGTTATTTTGATCTATTTAAACAAAAACTTTGTTATTTTAACTTTCTTAATGCTAGATTGGGTAATTTTGACCCATTTAAACTTAAACTATGATATTTAACCTTATTAAATAAAGATTGTGCAATTTTGACCCACTAAACGGCTCAAATGAACTTCATAGAGCATTGTTTGCTGCTAATGAACCAAAAATGGTTCAAAGCAGCTTCAAAACTCCCTTATTGGCTTAATGCCATGTCACTTGAATTCAATGCTCTTCACAACAACAACACCTGAACTCTTGTCCCTCATCCTTCCCAACACATTGTGGTTGGCTCCAAATAGCTTTTTTCGAACAAAATATCAGGTTGATGGCTCAATTGAGAGATACGAAGCTCATCTAGTAGCTCAAGGGTTCAGTTAGATTCCCATTTTGGATTAATCCCTCATTTTAGCTCGATTGTCAAAGCTACTGCCATTCGTGTTGTGCTATCTCTTGCGGTTATCAACGATCGACCGCTACATTAGCTCGATGTAAACAATGCATTCTTGCATGGAAATATCAATGAAACCATCTGTATGGAGCTACCCCTAGTTCTGACCCTCGATTTCTAATCATGTCTGTCATTTAAATAAAGCTATCTACGGACTCAAAAATTTCAAGCTCCTTGATCTTCGTTACATCAGTTGCATATATTCCTCATTCTCAACGGATTTAATTGTAGTCAAGCTGACCCATCTCTATTCATCTTCACCCATAATTCATGCATTCTCTACCTCCTCGTT
Organism: Mikania micrantha; assembly: GCA_009363875.1. Lineage (NCBI taxonomy): Eukaryota > Viridiplantae > Streptophyta > Magnoliopsida > Asterales > Asteraceae > Mikania > Mikania micrantha. Next base: position 30,658,716 of record CM018688.1, read on the forward strand.
TATATTGATGACCTCATTCTCACCATCAACTGATATGACATCCTAACCTCATTTATCAAAACGTCTCAATGATGAATTTGCAATAAAATATTTGGGTTCCCTAAACTATTTTTTGGATCTTGATGTTACCAATACCTCTGAGGGTCTGTTCCTTAGCCAATTTAAATATGCTATGAAATCCTTGAGCATGCATCTCTTCTTCACTCCAAACTAGTTCATACCCCTTTACTTTCCCATGAATCCTTTAAATATGTTGGGAGCCATACTCTGATCCCAGTCATTATCGATCGTTGATTGGTGCACTTCAATATCTCATCATCACACGTCCTGACATCTCTTACGTTGTCAACCAAGTAAGTCAGTTTTTACAAGTTTTCACTATCACCCACTTTCAAAAGGTCAAACACATTCTTTGATACATCAAGGGAACTGTTAGTTTTGGACTCACTTTTTACAAGCCCTCTTGAACATCGGTCATTGGTTATTCTGATGTCGATTGGGCTCATTGTCTAGACATGCATCACTCTACCTATGGTTATTCTATTTTTCTAGGTGGCAACTTAGTATCTTTGAGTGCCAAGAAACAACCAAATGTTTGTTGCTTAAGTACTGAATCTGAATATCATGCCATGACACCGTGTAAAATCTGGGTCAGCAATGACTTTCGAATTTAATATTATTTCAATTATTATTCTTACGTGGCACTTTATTTAGGTTAATTTAATGTGACATTTGCAACATCTTAGGCAAATCTCACATCGTCTGTGAACAAGAGAGAATCCTATCTCATAAGTAACGATCCGCCTCTTATATCACCAACGCGTTTTCGGCTTAGCTGGCTGTGGAGCACATAAAAAACTCCACAGTTAATCGTGTTCGGGCTGCATCAATCCAGGTATGGGTGACCTCTCTGGGAAGTTTTCACCCAAGGAAACAGATTGCAAAACCGTGAGCTCCGAGTGGGCAAAGCAAACAATATTGGTGGTAGACGGGGCCGGATGTTACAGAATGGTATCAGAGACACTCTTGTTCTACACGGGATGATGGGGAAAACCTCATTGAGGACGATGTGTCCCTAAGGGGGGTGTATGTAACATCTTAGGCAAATCTCACATCGGCAGTGAACAAGAGAGATTCCTGTCTCATGAGTAACGATCTGTCTCTTATATCACCAACGCGTTTTCATCTTAGCTGGCTGTGGAGCACATGAAAAACTCCACAGTTAAGCGTGCTCAGGCTGTAGCAATCCAGGGACGGATGACCTCGTTGGGAAGTTTTCACCCGGCCAACCGAAGGCAAAACCGTGAGCTTCGAGTGGGCAAAGCGAACAATATTGGTGGTAGACGGGGCCAGATGTTACAACACGTGGGACATGAGTCCAAGCACAAACAATTTCAAAATGGTAATTGGGGAATTACCGAAATCACACACTCGAATTTGAATCACGGCATTGGTGAACTAACAAATTGATAATTCGAACAAAAAAAATAACATGTACGTGAATATGTGATGAAATGAATGGAAACGTCTATAAAAAATGATAACGAATCAAACGTAAAATAAAAAACAAAATAAGACAAACAAGGAATCAAAACCTAAAACCCTTCATGCTACAGGAAGGATTTCGCCGATGGTCTGCACGGTACGCGAGGAACAATTTTAAGAGTTGCGTCAACAAGTCAACGCGGTATGCTTGGTTTTAAATTGTGCGCATTTGCGCGCATGATGCGACGATGCGGTTGTAACCTCGCAACACAATCCTTGATGCGGTTGTGTTCCATGATGCAGCAGTGATGATGCGTCATTTTAGGGTTTAAGTAAAAATGGGCGGCAATTGAGAAACAAGGGGGGTCGTCTATTAACATGCAAGTTGTAAATGTGAATGTCACCTTGGAAATCAACGTATTTCTCTCCTTAAATATTTAATTTCTCTTCCAAATTCTTCAATTCTTCTGTAGTTCTGTGTTGATTTTCTTCAATTGATTTTCTCTTCGACTTTCGATTTATATTCTAGAACAGACAACCACCTGGTATGATTTAATTCCTTTAATTCATCTGCTGATTTCTTCAATTAGGCAATTCCTTGATTCAATCAGCAACTTATTCTAGTGCCTACTGCCAGGACACCATATCTTGGTTAGACATGGCTTCGTAAGCTTAATATTTCTTCAATTTAGCCTCTGATTTCTTCAATTAGGAACTCATTGATTCAATCAGCAACACATTGTTTTAATTTTTTCCTTGAAGATCTGTTTGTTAATTATTTGATGTTTGATAACTTTGATGTAATCACTAACGGTGTAATTTCACCCCTAATTTACTTAACATATTTCTCTAAATTGTTTGTTGTAAGCTTTATGATGTTTGATATTAGTTTCATTTATGGTTGATTTGGTTATTTTGTCTTATAGTTCACAGTTGATTTGATATTAGCTTATTAGACTATGATATTTGATATTAGGTTGATTTTTATTTTGATTTAGATTTGGCTAACAACTTTGATTTATACTTTACTATACCAAGTTTAGTACTTCCTACTTTTTATTTATATTTTATTTAAATGTCCAGCTTCCCAACAGCCTAAGTTCTTTTATATTTTGTCTCGTAAGTTGAAAGTTCCTAAATTCCTATTCCTACAATCCTATTTCCTACTGGTTCAAAATGCCTACAGTTTCTAGTGCTAACAGCCTTGATTTTGTTAAAATGCCTAGTAGCCCAGCAGTGTAACATGCTAACAACCTTGATTTACAATGGCTACACCTTCTTGTTCAAAAGCCCCAATATCGTCCGGTGACCCCGCTAGAAAATATGGAACCCAAGATCCTAAAGTTCGTAATAACATCACATGTAATTTTTGAGGAAAAGTTTGCAAGGAAAGGATTTCTAGACTGAAGCATCATTTAGTTAGAGGTTTCAAGGATGTATCTGATTGCCCGAAGTGTCCGTCGCATGTACGTGGGGAGATGTAGACATACATGAAAGCGAAAGAGCTATCGAAGGTAGAAAATATTATAAAATCAACAGTTCAACTTGATGATTATGATCTTGAGGACGGCAAAGTTTGTGAAGAAGTTGATGTTTCTAATGTTGCTTAACGAAAAAAGCAAGGTTAAAGGGTCCCATGGACATGTTTTTCTCACAAGGAAGGAGGCGAGTGGAAGTAGAAGACAACAAACTATAAATGAAGTGTGCAATAAGGAGATTTGAGACAAAGCGTGTAGAGACGTGGCAAGATTGTTTTATGATGTAGGAATACCATTTAATGCAGCCATGTATGATAGTTTCAAAGTTATGTTTGAATCTATTGGACAATTCGGTCCTGGTATGAAACCACCGAGTATGTATGAGTTGAGTGTGCCTTTGCTTACTAAGGAAATCAAAGATGTAAATGACCTAATTGAAGAACACAAGAAAGAGTGGGAAAGCAAAGGATGCTCAATTCTATTTGACGGATGGAGAGACTCGGTGCTCCAAAAGGATATACTAAATTTTATGGTCAACTCACCCAAGGGATCCGTGTTTATGAAATCTCTTGATGTTAGAAAGAAAGAGGAAGCATCTTTATTGGACTCCATGTGCAGCACATTGCATAGATCTTATGTTAGAGGATATCAAGAAAAAAATCCCAAGGGTCAAGAATTGTTTAAAGCATGCTACGTTTGCAAATGGATATATATATATATATATGTTGTTTTTGTAAAGTGGATGAGGAAGTTTACAAATCAAAGGCACTTGCATAAACCCGTAATTACCTGTTTTGCAACATCTTTTATTGTCACACCCCGAGCCGGCGGGTTGGATCGGTTTCCCCGCCGGGCAGAAGGTTCCCGGGGCGCGATATCGTGTGTGATAATCGTGATGATCAGATTGTTTACATTGCACATGATATAAATGAGAAATGCTAAATAAAATAGATTTACAAAGTTAAATTACATCAGTATCGTTCATAATTTAACAATGTAAATCTGCCATCAACATCATAAATTTTCTATCTTGCGTCTGCACAATATATACAAAATATATTGTATAATGATGTTCCAAAAGTATACAGGTCCAAAAATACTAGTTCCTCTATCTGAAGTCCTAGTCCAAAAGCAATAACTTCTTAATTGACATGTTCGTCACCTGAGAAGTCATGCAAAGAGATCAAGTCAACACATGGTTGGTGAGTTCATATAGTTTAGTATTTGAAAAATAGCTTTGTAACCCTTTTTCGGTAAAAACCCTAACCTCATTAACTTCACCTGTAATATCCAGTTCGGTATGCTTATATATAGGGCATACGAAAGGGTCGAGCCTACAACTCGCCCAAACGCCATCCCACTACATACTAAACCACATATGACATTGTTGTTAATGATAATTAAGCATTTTTACCTACCATTCAGTTCCATTCCACCATAGTTCTACATACACACCAAAACATTTGTTAAACTCTCGGGTAACAACCTTAATCTCATTAATCACCTGCAATATCCAATTCGGTATGCTTATATATAGGGCATATGTAGGGTCGAACTTACCGCCCGCCCAGCCAACATCCCACCACATACTAAATCACATATGGCATTGTTGTTAATGATAATTAAGCATTTTACCCCTATCATTAACTCACTAGTTCTTCACTTCTTTGTTCCTGTAATTACAACAATTTGGAATCTCTATTGATTCCTTAAGTTCATCACACAATTATGATCAACCACAACATTTGTAGAATCAATTAAATGAATGCTTAAATAAATAAATAAATAAACATTTAATAAAATCTAAGACCTAATGATTGGGCCTTGGTCAACTCGAGTAGACTAGTCTAGCAATCAAGGTTCTTAGTAGTAAAGGAGATATGTAAACCTCATCAAACATGCGACCTATAATCAATCAGTCTAGCTAGGAGATCTTTTGATATACAGGCGTTTATAGTTCTTTAGACCGTCCATAGTTCGTAAAGTTCTTTAGTTCTGACATATGTTATCTTTGAGCATTTCCCAGATGTTCCTCAAAACAGTTAGGGAATACTGTAAATATCATCAAACATGCGTCTCATATTCGATCAGTCTAGCTAGGACATCTTTCAAACATGAGATTGGCACATGCTATCTTTGATATTTCCCAGTCAGACCCTTGGAAAATAGTTCTTTGTACACAGTTCTTTGAAATAGATCGTTAGTTCTTTGACAACACAACACCAAAAATAGTACTTTGATTAGACCGTTAGTTCCTTGAAATTAGAGCTTTGAAATAGTTCTTTGTTTAAGATCTTTAGTCCTTTGAAAATAGATATTTGAAAATAGTTCTTTGACTTGAAATAGTTATTTACTCATAATGAATAAATAATTTATTTTGCATTCCTGTATATTGTATACCTAAACAGAATCTAGGATAACAATTATACAAACAAACATATGTTAAGTAAAAGCATTTAAGTAAATAAAATCTTGCGAAAATAATTTACGCATGCTTCTCAGCCCCGCGTTTGAAAACAAAACGTTTAGAAAAAGGGCAATGAACTCACCTGTGTTGCTCTGTACTATATTACCACAAAATGCGCGCTCTCTGTTTGTAGACTAAGTATCTTCAGTTCCTGAGTTGTTTTGAAAGAATTCGAATACGATAAGTGTACGTATTATATGCGCATCTAGAATTCGGTCTCGGTGTGCAACTAAGTGTCCTATGTGCTAATAGGTTTCTAAGATTCAATCTAACTAGTCTAACTTACATACCCATTTGCACCCGCATCCCATCAGTTAATTATAACAAGTTCTTTAGTTAATACGTTTTTAATTTAATTCACTTTAAACTAAATATTAATTCAAAATCATTTATTTTAATTCACTCAAGTCTAAAAATCATTTTCTTTTATTAAAACATCATTAACTTATTTGAAATAGCATGTAACATATGATGGGCTTAGGTTAGGCCCATTAGGCCTACCTCGACCCATTGCTAGTCTTTGTTTTCCCAAACCATCACAAGTCAAGATCTTTGAATAATTCAACATAGATAGTCAACTTAAGTCATCCACTTAAGTTATACATATTATCACTCTTCCTAAGGTTTAAGTGTTAGTAATTAAACCACACTCCAATCTTTAAGCCTTTGTTTTGATCTACATGGTTTCATAATAATTTTCTCAAGTGCCAAGCTAACTCAATAGATATTCACATCTTATAATGAATTGTTATGGCGTTTTAAAGAAAACCTTGTGTATTGGTAACCTAACCCATGATTACTTTAATCGTCCTTTATCATAAAAATGGTCTTAGTAGGCTTCCCATGCACATACACGTATGCAGCCCCTACCCTAGGTTCGTTGTCATCTAAAAAGGTTAAGGGGTCTAAGGTTCGTTGCCAATACCCAGTTCACAACCCTAGGTTCGCTGGTTCTTATGGTTAGACAGACAAGGTTCGGCTTGTAATAAGGTTCGGTTAGGTCAAGGGTTCGGCCAAGAGTTTGGTTCGTTGATCAGAGATTCGTCCCTTAGGGTTCGGCTGAGTTAGGGTTTTTCACCTCAGGGATCGGTGCTCATAAGGTTTGCCACCTTAAGGTTCGCACAGGGGAGGTTCGGTGAGCTTAGGTTCTGCTCTTAGGTTCGCAGTCATATCTGTAGGTTCGTGGAGTTCCCTAGGTTCGTGACACCTATCGTTCGGAAAAAGGGGAGGTTCGGCCAACAAAGGTTCAGCTGTGCATGCATGCAGGTTCGCTATGGAAGGGTCGTGTTTAATGCAGGTTCGTCTGACTTGAGTTCGACCCAATTGGTTCGTGGACCCAGGGTTCGTCACCTTAGTAGGTTGGGCCCCTGCACAGGGTTCGGCTAGCATGGAAAGGTTCGGCCCTGGCTAGCTGGTGGTTGGGAACAAGTTCGGCCACCTGTTCGCAAGTTTGGCCGATCAGTAGCTATCACGAACCTGCATCATCATCTTCCTCATCGCCTCCAACCTGTTACAATTCAGTTCTGATGCTTCCTAGTAGTTTTCTAGTTGTTTACCATAGCTTATTTCGAGATTTTTAAGTGTTTAAAACCGGTTATAACAACAATAACCCAAAGGGTTCGTGATACCTACTAGAACCGAAACAAAAACTAAGATTTACCTCAAAATCGATGGATGAAAGCTTAAATATCTTGTACTTACTTGATCTACGTGGTGTGGTGGTCGTTTTGACACCTAGAACTCGCGATTTCGTGAAGAAATGAGTGAGAAATCTTAGAGAGAAGGTAGAGGTTTTCTAGAGAGAGGAAGTGACGAAAATTTTGGGAAGAAGATGGGTTGGTGGTGGTTGGTGTGGTCCTTAAGAACATATTAAATGATTCACAATTACCCGGTAGGTTCAGTCTAGTTCGGTTTCGCATAATTTGTCGGTTCTTCATAAATTTTCATAACGAACGACTCGATTTATAAAATAAGATTTACAAAATTATTTTAGGTGGTTATTCCTAGTAAATTAACTAATATCTTTTGTTTATTTTAAATTTACAAAAATATTAGATTTACTTTTTAAAATCGAATCGTACAGTCGTCGCGCGTATTCGTTCGAATCGTCACCCGTACGAACACGACGATAACTATACTTTTCAATATTGTTTTCTAATTATCGGATATCATTCAGAACGTTAAACTTTCAGATTTATTCGTACAGATCGTCACCTATACGAATAATCCGTCGATTTAGCATTCACGTAACGACATTCGTGTTGTTTTGTTCTGTAAGGCCTCACATACGTTTATACATAATAATTCTTAACAAATAATCATATGATGGTTCTGTGTTGTCAGATAATTATCTGACTGATGAACCATGTTTTCTGAGTTTTGTTTCTCTGAAATGATTCTGAATTCGCTGTTTGATAACATGAAATGATAATGACATATGATATTGAACATGACATACAATGAAAAGCATATTGTTCGTACCTGATTACTGTTCATGTTACTGTTTGAGATCACTGTTCCGGTACGGTTACGGCACTGATATTACATTTATTACTCTTCTTCAATTCCATAAACAAAAAACTAATTTGTGAAAAATGATTATTTCTCAAGCATGGAAAGATTCCAAGTGGTCAACGGATGCAAGAGGTAAGAAAGTTGAAAGTATATTCTTACAAGATACATTTTGTCCCAATATCTCTATACTCTCAAGTTAACGGGACCTTTTGTTAGTGTCCAAAGACTAGTTGATGGTTAAAGAAAACCGGCAATGGGTTATATTTATGCGGCCATGGAAAGTGCAAAAAATACCATTAAAAATACTTTTAATGATAAGGAAGAGTTGTATGATAAAACTTTTGAGATTATAGATAAGAGATGGGATTGTCAACTTCACCAACCATTACATGTTGCGGGACACTACTTAAACCTGTCTATCTTCTACGATGATCCAAATGCTATTATTAAGGTTAAGGATGGTTTGTATCAATGCATTGAAAGATTGTGTCATGGAGGGGAAGAAGAACACCAAAAGATAACCTCATAACTTAACAAATATCAAAACGTCGAAGGTATTTTTGGTAGAAATTTGGCTATCAAACAAAGAAAGAACAGAGCTCCTGGTAATTTCAATTAATTTTTACTATATAATATTTATGTATTAGTTATAAATTATATACTTACTTTTTAAATAATCTTATTCTTAGAGGAGTTGTAGGCACTGTTTCGATTGTAGCTCCTAATTTACAACAATTTGCTATAAGAGTACTTAGTCTAACTTGTAGTGCTACAAGTTGTGAAAGAAACTGGGGCCTTTTCCAGCACCTTCACACAAAGAAGAGAAATCAATTGGCACAAGAAAAATTGAATAATATGGTGTATGTGAAATACAATCGTGCTTTGCATCGTCAACATAGAAAAGAGGGAACCGCTGATCCGATTGAGTTGGAAGACATTGATGAAAGTAATGAGTGGTTAATGGGTAAAATGGAAGATGATGAACAAAAAGATGATGATGACCTAGTTTTCATTAGGGATGATTTGGCATTTAATGTCGTGTGTAAAGCTTCGGGAGGAGATGAGCTGATACGTTTAACTAGAGCATTAAAGGCTAAAGTAACAACCGATGGTTCTTGGCCATCAAGAACTGATAAAGGAATTCAACATGCTCTTTATGATGAGGATGATGAGATTGAAGAAAATATTGGAGTACTAGATGGGGAAAGAGATCAACCCATGCTTGGAGATATTGATAAGATAGATTTAGATTTCTATTAGAGGAAATTTGCATGCTTTATAAATTTGGGTAATGTTACCTTAGAATGTTCAAATATTTACCTTTTTTGCAGTGTGTTGAAATTTAGTATTTTTATGATAATTAGCGCATTTCTTACGTGATGCGCTCGCATCACGCAACGCGCATCGCACAACGATTTTTTGAAGCATTCGCATCGACTCGCATCTCGCAATTTAAAACCAAGGCGGTATGCGTAGTCTATTCATATTCTCTTTGCGATACGCAACGAAGATCAGATGCAGGACACAGCTAATTTGTCCTTGGCAATACGCGATGGCCCCTAGAACTCTAAAACATTATAGGTACCACCTCATTTCGTCATATTCTTTCTTTTACACCATCACTAGAACTACCACTCTCCTTTCTAGCCAAAAATACTCTGCAACGACATCTTCAACCTCTGGAACCAAATCTCAATCTTATTCTTGAGCCACATTGAAGCTTTGGAGCTTGAAGGAAGGATTGAAGAATTTAGTTGCATCCATTCCGTGGCTGAACAAGTTAGAAACTTATCAATCTACACTCTCTCAGTCCTCTAATCCACTGTCCAAGGCCACATTAACAAGTCTTGAGCCGGAGGTAGTTATTATTCAGGATTTCTACTTAATCTTGCACATGCACATGCACCCACATATTGTCCAACATAACTCCAAATCTAAGTTAAACCACTATAGACACACTCTAATATGTCAAAAACAATGCGATTAAGGCTTCCACGTGTTGATTTGAAGTTTTTTTTTACCTAGGTGGGTATTAGTTTAGTGTATCGATTCTAGGTGGTTTGGAGTTTTTTGTGAGAACTAGGGGATCCACTACTTGGAGTAGAGGATGAGGGCTGAGTTGGCATCTTCTCTCCATGGTGGACGAAGGGGGTGCTGCCACACATGTGAGTTCTGCTACTTGGGGTAGCGGAAGCCATTAAAAGTTCAAATTAATCAAGTTAAACGATGATGTGCATGGATTAACTACATCTGAGGTAGCAGAACCCTCACAAAAACATAAATTCATTCAAAGACACAAGAGGGGGACCGATGCATGGGATGCCATCCAGCACTTATTTCTTCAACCCACGCGTATGTATATTCGAGCTTTTACTGTAACAATGACAAAAAAGGACAAATGTTATGAATGCATGTAGACAAAAAAAATATTATGAATGCATGCCATGCATCTCTTGCATGCCATCTCATCAAATCATCATACATTCTTACATCTATAAATTACAAAGGAAAGAAAATGTGTTCATACCAAGAAACTTGCATACATTCTCTGCACTGCATTTCATATAATCACAAACATTCACGCTCGTTCTTTTTGTTTCAAAGTTTTAATCAAATTACAATCCAGCAAAAATGAGTTATAATTTGCATCCTGGTCCAATCGTTGATGATGTTTTGTTTCTAAAAGATTCACACCGAGTGCATGATATATTTAATAATAACGAGCTTACAAAGTTGGTTTTTAGGCGTGCCGATCAAAAGTTTTTTTCGTTACTTAACACAAACCCTATCACAGACAATGTTAAATGTTATATTGACATTGCTGGTTTTAGTGGGTTGATTGATTCTGGCTACCGAAATCTTGATCCTGGCCTACTGGAAGCACTTATCGAAAGATGACGTTTTGAAACACACACGTTTCATTTGTCAATCGGTGAAGTGACGGTAACCCTGGAAGACGTTAAATGTTTTGTGGGGTTTACCTATGGAAGGCGAAGTTGTTTCTGGCCATGAACAACTATCTCAAGTATTTGATCCGTATTCTGAATTATTGTAATCTAATAACAATAATTAATCACCCAAAACTTTTACTAACTTTATGTACCAACAATCTCAGCCCCACAGTTATAAAACAAAAAGTTTAGAAAAAGGGTCAATGAAATCACCTATGTTGTTGTGTTTATAAGTCAACCAAGAAATGCGCACCCTCGTTTGTGGTAGACTACTTGACTTCAATACCTGATTTAATTTATTATGATTTTTATACTATTAAGTATTTATAGTTGTTTGATATAAGGGTTAGGCCTCGGTGTGCGACTAAGTGTCATATGCCTTTCCTATGTGTTACTATGATTTTATCTAGATGTTCTTATACACACCCTTCTTGATCACTTACCTATAACTAATTAAGACTTAACCTTATTTGCATAAGGTTCATGGTGTTTTCAAAGGCATGTTTTAAGTTATTACAAAATAGTTTATCACAAGTTAAATCTAATTATAAGATAGTTAACTTATTTTATAAAATCTCATTGTCTTAGTTACAACACTTTTGCAAAATAAGTTTATGTTTAAACTTTAGTTACATATCATTAGATAACATATTTTGATAAAATATAAGTTTAATCATGAAAGATGAAATTTGAGATATTAGAACTTGAATTAAACTTTATCAAGATCAACCCAAGTCCTTATATGACTTTCTTGATTCTTGTTACTTTAACAACTTGATTCACCCCTTTATTGTGTTTTATCCTTGATCTCATTCAATGTTTAAGTGTTCTAGTTTTATTGGAAAGTTTAGTATTGACAAAAGACTTGATCAAAGGTGAGGTCGATATTACAATATCAACCTATCCCATCCCAAGTCCATTCTTAAAATCATTCGATCCTAACCTCTATCATTTAACTCATGTTCTCTTTATATTTGTAAACATTTGACAAGAAATGGTTTAATTTATTTAAAACTTTTTGAAATCTTAGTATTGAGGGTTCTTAGATTCGACTAAGACTTGGTTATCCATTTTAAGACCTTGTCGATACTATCATAGCTAACCCAAGCTCCCATTGCCTCATATTCGATCCTTATTATCTGATTTTAAGTTCCATATCCTTGGATTGAGATAAGGCAGTAGTATCGATGGTTATGGCTTAGTATCGACGACCATCAATTTGTCTAGTTTCGAAGGATTCCCAGCCCAAGGCCTGTGGATACTATTAAGTTCGACATGGGGCTTCCCATCCATTCTATATCTTCAATATTGTCAATATCGACAAGTCCCTTTGCACATAGCCTTGAACCTCATTGTACTTACTAGTATCGACGAGTCCCTAATCGTGCCTGGTCCACCGAACTTAATATTATCAATGAATGTCACTAAGTCCTGTCGATACTATAGTGTCGACCAAACTTGAGTTTTCCCTGCCCAAGTCATTGATATTGTCAATGTCGACGGCCACCTGGGTTCAGCTCTATGGAGACCTTCAAACTTAGTATTCTCGAAGGGTTTTGGGTCAAAACCAGATGGTCGAACCTAGCAAATATGGAAAGGTGGTGGAGTTGTTCACCTTCAGCTAATCGATACTAGCAGTCCCTTGTTCTTGTGTCGAGACTAATTTCCAGTTGTTCCCAACCATTTTTAACCTCCCAAATCTTAAATCTAACATGTTCCAAGTATTTCAAATTCATTTTTGTGCCAATCCTAATTGATTTAAGGTGCTTAAATAGGTTTGCAAGTTCAAATAGCTGAAAATGAAGAAAACCCTATAAAACTGAACCTTCTTTCTAAAAATGCAGTCGTTCAAGCTCATTTCACCACGGATCCTTTGTACTTTCTTGTTCTCATTGTTCCAATGTTCGTTTGATTACTTGATCATAAAATTTGGTGGAGATATGCGTAGGTAGAATGTGTATTCAATATAGAGAGAGAGTAGAGAGGGAAACCAGGATTTGAGAGAGGGGAGAGAGAGAAAGCTTGGCTGGAAATGGAGGAAAGAGGGAGTATTTGGTGCTTTTATAGTTCGGGTGTGTTCAGTTTCGTTTTAACACGTCGTTTTCGTTACGCTACATAATATTACGTAAATTTATAAAAATAGAATTTTTCAAATGTTTTTAGGTTGTAATTCCTAATAAATATTCTAAATATCTTTTTATTATTTTTAAAATTTCGAGAATAAGAATGAAATTCAAAGTCTCTCTCTCTAAATTCAATGAAAATCTTATTGTTGTGAATGAAGCTCTACTTGTAAAAACAAACACATGCGTATATATAGGCGACTAGTATTGGTAGTATCGATATTAGTAATATTGGCAACTAATCATACCGATACTACTAGTATCGACAACACACATGTCGATACTACTAGTATCGATGGAACTCATATCGATACTATTAGTATCGGCAATCTATACTTAGCCAATACAAGATATTCAATGAAAAATACAAAATACAACTAAAATACATGATCTAGACTTAAAACAATGTCTTTAGTAATCATCGAAAGCTTTTATAAATCTGTGCACTAACACCAAGGATTCTACATTCATTTGATAACAGAAGACCATATGGAGCCATGTATGGTTTAAGAATTTTGTTATTTTTTGAAAAAAAATTTTATCATGTAACTTATAACAACTTGTTTTTAAATGTTTGAAGGTGGCGTGAAAAATTGACATATAAAGATGTTATTTCACATTCACTTAGTGTGTTGACATATAAAAATTGACATTGTTTACAGGAAGGGGAGGAAAATTGTTTTAATTTTTTTTTTTGGTAATTATTGTTTAGCGTTGAAGTTTAATTATATTTTAAAAACCAGTTCTAGTGGAGACCTTATGAGGTGGTCATTATGTTCCTACCAGAAACATGCATGAGTGATATTCGTAGTTGGCAGAGCGAGTGCTTTTTGAATATAATGGGATGTGGTGGAATTTCATGCACCACAAAAGGTTATGAGACAATTCGGAATGGTTCAACGCATTCCTAACCTTATCCCTTTATCTTTTAACGACCACATGAAGTTGCATTGTATAAGTCGCTCTGGCAAGCCAGAAAATAACTGGATAAATATTCACTCGAAATATGTGTCTTTGTGGAACCAATGGTGGTAGAATGTGATACAAGGGGTTCATTGTGCAACACCTACAATAGAACCAACCTATATGCAATGGTTCTGGTCACGTACGGTCTTGTATATCATGAATCAAAAGTCAAAAGAGGCTACTTTACCCGGGTTCCAAGCTCATGGGTCTAGATTGCAATTCTTGGTTTGTAATCATTTAAGTTATAATGTTTTCATCATTATTTATATCACTATATTACTGTTTTTTGAATTTTTTTGTTTTATTTTGGATAGACGGAAGGGATAAGTCAGACTTATCGGCAAGCAGGGGACTTTATGCACACGGAATCAACATCGAATTCCCAGAACTTTAAAACGTTGCAAAACACTACGAATCAAGTAATGGGAATGATTAATGAAGAAAGTCGTCTGAATTATCCATCACATCTTCAAATTGATCATGTTAATTTGTGTGGGAATGAGACAGTGCCACGTAGTTTGCAAAGGAAAGAAAGAAGACTTGGTCATGTCAGAAGTGGAGCCGGTACATCTAGTGTTCAACATGAAAACCAATGTTTTCAGAATCGAACCATACATTGAACCGGACGTCTTATTGGTCCACTGGTCTAAGAACTGGACCTAAGAGCCAAACCATATCATAATTAACTTAATAACTTAAAATCACCGAAAATTAAACAAATACTAGTTTTCTAAAAATACAGATGTATACACATAAATCTATATAAATTCAACAATAAATATTAATATTATAACAAAGAAACAAACAAACATACCCAGTGAAATCCCACTTAAAAGTAGGGTCTGGGGGGAGAAATGAAAACAAACCTTACCTCTACCCCAGAAGGGTAGAGATGCTACTTCAGAAGAGACCCCCGGCTTATGAAATACCCTTTTTTTAAATATATATATATATATATCCAGATATATTTTTTACTATTATTATTATTATTATTATTTTATTTTTACATCAAACACACCACAAGAAAAAAAAAGGCAAACGGATACACATAGGCACATGTAGACAAAGCAATAAAGCGGTAAAGCAATAAAACAACATAGCAGACTCAAGAAGTACCTAGTAAACCAACAAATCATAGCCATATACAAACTACCACATTCACCACTGAAACAGGCATAAAAGACATAAAGCAAACATACCAACATGAAAATCAGGCATTCCTCAAAACTATGGCTTCTAACCTGTATAGTAAGTACCTAATAATCTCTAACCTTTATGCTACGTCTCCAGAAAATCCTATCACTGATCATGTCCTCTGAGAGGTGCAATGCTAACAAATCCTAATGAATCTGCTCATCCCATGCCAACCTAGGTCGGCCCCTGCATCTCAATCTTCCTTCCCTTACTTTTTCTGAGATGCACGCCACCCCAGTCTTCCCCTGATGGTTTCGTTTCTTATTCGGTCAAGTCTTGTGTGCCCACACATCCATCTTAGCATCCTCATCTCTGATGTTTCTAGCTTCCTCTCTTGAATCTTTTTGATCGGCCAACAATCACTTCCATACATCATGGTCGGTCTAACTGCTACTCTATAGAATTTACCCTTTAGTTTGTCTGGGAACCTCTTGTCACATAATATGCTTTTAGCTGCTCTCCACTTGTTCCAACCTGCCTAAACACGATGAGCGGCGTCGCAATCAATGTCTCCATCACTCTGGACGAAAGATCCTAGGTATTTAAACTTTGTTGTCTGTGGCACCTCTTGCCCTCCAATCTTCACGTGATGCTCCTCTTCTTCCTCCTCGTTGGTCCCATTAAAGTTAGAGCAAAGATACTCCGTTTTGGACTACTGATGCATAGGCCTTTACTCTCCAAGGCTAATTACCATTCTTCTAACCTCGCATTTAGGTCCTTCTTTGTCTCTGCCACCAGCACAATGTCATCCGCAAACAACATGCACCATGGAATGTCTTCCTTAATAAACTTTGACAGCTCATCTAAGATAACTGCAAAAAGGGACGGGCTCAGTTCCGAACCTTGGTGTAGTCTCACCTCTACATGGAAGAAGTCTATATAGCCCACTGGAGCTCTAACACTCGTTTTAGCACTTTCATACGTATCCCTTATCATCTCTACATATCTCCAAGGGATACCTCTACGCTGTAGGCTATCCCAGATTAGTTGACGTGGTACTCTATCGTACGCCTTCTCCAGATCGATGATCATCATACGTAGATCTCATTTTTTTCTCTCTATATTTTTCCATGAGCCTCCTCAAAATGTGTATTGCTTCTATGGTCGATCTCCCTAGCATGAATCCAAATTGATTCTCAGTTACTTGGGTTTCTCTCCTCAGTCTTGTTTCGATCACTCTTTCCCAAAGTTTCATAGTATGACTCAAAAGTTTAATTCACCTATAATTTTCACAACGCTGACCATATCCTTTCTTCTTATATAAAGGAACTAAAACGTTACTTCTCCACTGGTACGGCATCTTTCCGGTTTTGAGTATCTTGTTGAACAACGATGTCAACCATGGAACCCCTTTGTAACATCTGTGCCGGAATCGTTACCGAAACAGTAATCTGTACAGTAACTGGCACAGTAACTTAGGCACAAACCACGTGAAACTATGTTCATACTGTTTACACTTGATGCTTAACACTAGACTATTATGCGATTGTCTGTAATCTGACTTAAACCTCATGGTTTAAACAGTCAGAAACACATCAGACAACAATGAACAGGTACATACATGCTTGAATTGATGCTATTATGTATAAACGTATGCGAGGATAAACAGAACAAAACCATAACAGTTGTTGTTATAGAATGCTAAACCGATGAACTAGTCGTATAGGTGACGATCTGTACGAATAAATCTGAGGGTTTAACAATCTGAAATGATGACTGAAAAGTAGAAAACAAAATCAGAAAGTGAAACGTACGATCGTGTTCATACAGTTAGCGCTCTGTACAAAAGCACGCGTAAGTGACGTTTTCTGACGAAACGAAAACGAAAACAATGCGAACGATAATAATTTAAGAAAATATAATATTTTAACATTTTACAATTTTGAAACTCATCTTTATATAGGTTAAATAAAGTCTTCTTATTTAAATTACGTAAAATACGCGCGTAATGTTCCGGAAACACAACGAGAACGCAAACTGAGCAACTAAAACGAACCGGAACATGCCTCGGGGTATAAATACCCTAAATGAGGGTTTTTCTCACATTTCCCTCTTCTCTACTCTCTCTCTAAAACTCAATCACTGGAACTTTCTCTCTCTAGAAGTTTTGAACTTCAAACCCTTGGATCTCTCTCATCTCTCGACGAAATCTTGCAATCTTGGTGTCCAAACGTAGCTACAATCACCCTCTACACGAAAGTACAACCGATCTAGAGTCAAATCCATCTTAAATCTAGGTATGGAGCTAGAAACAACTCGGAAATTAGGGTTTTCTAACCGTTGTCTCTACCCACCTGGTTAACCGGTTCTAACCACCCAAAACCTTAGGGACACATCACGAAATACACTAGAAGGAAGTAGGAACTTGTGTGGCTTCATGGCAATGGCATGAACCTCGGATTAGGGGGCTGCACATGTCAAACCTCGAACACCCGAATGAGTTTGTAACCAGCTCAGCGAATGAGCCTTCATTCGGCCGAAAGGCTAGCGAAGCAGCCACCTTCGGCCCAAGCCATTCGATCGGCACTTCCATTCGATAGCTACCCATTCGGCTCTAGCCATTCGCCTAGGCCTTCATTCTATCGGACCAACACCTTATTCGATCGAATCACCATCATTCGACCACCCTCAATCGGCCATGGTCCATTGGTCTACCTATTCGACTATTAACCTCATTCGGCCAAGAGCCAACCGATTGAATCATTTGTGGGCTATCTACATTCGACCACCTCAGTTCACTCGGCCCAAAGCAGCCTCATTCGGCTCAGGGTCTGATCCGACCCAATCCCATACACTTGAACTATGACAAACTATGTGGCCATGTATATGCTTTTGGGCCATGGGACTCCATTTAGCTCACATTAGACAATCGGCCCAAACCCCACCCTTCGGTCCACTTGATCTAATATGTAAACAAGTGTATCAACTAAATTTAAGGTTAACATTTCATGGGGATGGGATAATTACCCTATATTACTACAAGGGTGGCTTCATGCATGCATGGGTGTATGTGTGTGCATGGGGAATGTTAGGGTCTCCCTAATATGGAATTAACTTGTTTTTAAACAAAGATGATAAGCTTGTAAGCTCTTCATACTAAGGATTAAGACATTTATATGTTTATGCTAAACAAATACTCAACATGGGATTTGGGTAAGCAACGAATTATGCAACAATACTAAGTAAGGGCTTAAACAAGAAGCAATGAACACCATGAGGCAAGAACTTTAACTAAGTATAAGGGTAGTTGATAACCCCAATACTTAGTTAATTATTCTACTACTTACAACCAAATTAGATAGTTCTATGGGACTTCTAAGTAGGTTGTATCCACAAACGAAGCGGGAAAACAAAAGAAAGCAAAGATTAAATTTTAGACTTTGAGTTCATCAAAGTGGATTAACTTAAGGCTAAATTATGAACTTATGATTTTCTTAAAATACAATATGGTTTTATTAAATGATTTCTGACTTAAGATTTAATTAAAACAAATTCCCTTACAAATACTTAACCAAAACTTTATGGGATCCCAGGTTTCATTTATGGGTAATGGGTTAGACTAAGTAGAAAGAACACTTAGAAGCATAGGACACATAGTGCACACCGAAGCCAAGACCCTAGTCTGCGTCTATTATAACAACTTATCGTATTCAAATCTCTTAAAAATAACTCAGGTGTTGAAGATACTTAAACTACTATCAAAGAGCGCGCATTATCCGTGGTAACTAATACTTAGCAACACAGGTGAGTTCATTTGTCCCTTTTCTTAACTATTTTGATTTTACCTCGGGACTGAGAAGCATGATATACATTTTAAACAAATGATTTATAAAATGCTTTTACACTTATTCTTAATGATTAAGCTGTAAACTATATGCTTGAACCACAGCTACAATGCTAATGTTAAATGCTAACACTAAATGCTAACACTAAATGCTAATACCAAACGCTAATGCTAATGCTAAATGCTAACACTAAATGCTAATGCTAAATTCTAAACTAAACGCTAATACTAATGCTAAATGCTAACACTAAATACTAATGCTATATGCTAATATTAAACGCTAATGCTACGAGCTAATACTATACGCTAATGCTAATGCTAAATGCTAACACTAAATGCTAATACTATACGCTAAAGGCTAATGTTAAATGCTAATACTAAATACTAATGCTATATGCTAATATTAAACGCTAATGCTACTAGCTAATACTATACGCTAATGCTAATGCTAAATGCTAACACTAAATGCTAATGCTAAATGCTAATACTATATGCTAAAGGCTAATGTTAAATGCTAATACTAAATGCTAAATGCTAAATGCTAATACTAAACACTAATGCTAATGCTAAATGTTAATGCTAAATGCTAATACTAAACGCTAATGCTATATGCTAATAATAGATGCTAATGCTACAAGCTAATACTATAAGCTAATGCTATATGCGAATGCCAAGTGCTTATGCTACAATGCTAATACTAGAATGCTAATGCTAAATGCTAATGCTAATGCAAATTGCTAAATGTTAATGCTATATGCTAATACTAAATGCTAAAGCTAACACTATATGCTAAAGCTACGGATGCTATGAACAATTGTATGCTTATATGCTTGCCATGCTAAAACAACGGTTTGGCCTCTCAGTGCTTGCCTTACCGGTTGTGAAACTATTTGAATGCTAAAACTATCAACTATGGTAGAACATACCAAATTGGTCTCTCAGTGCTTGCCATGGGGTGTTCTTCATAGTTGGAACTTGAAGGAACAGACCGTCGGTCTCTTAGTGCTTGCCATAGGTTGACCTTCATAGTCCGGACTAGAGGAACAGACTGATGGCCTCGCAGTGTTTGCCATACAGTGATTCCTCAATGTTCACTCATGCTATAAACTTAAACTTAATGCTAAAGCTATTGGCTATTCAGAATGGACTAACTGGCCTCTCAGTGCTTGCCAGGGGGTGTTTTGGTAGCTATGACTATTGTAGATCAGGTCATTTGGTCTCTCAGTGCTTGCCAAACTAGTGCTCTACATAGTCGGGATTCTGAGGAGTAGACTGATGGCCTCTCAGTGCTTGCCATACAGTGATTCCTCATTTTCCACTCATGATATAAACTTAAACTTAATGCTAAAGCTATAAACGAAATGGATGGTAGGTAAGACGCTTAATTATCATTAACAGCAATGTCCTATGTGACTTAGTATGTGGTGGGACGACGTCTGGGCGGGTCGTAGGCTCGACTCAGGGGTATGCCCTATATATAAGCATACCGAGTTGGATGATACAGGTGGTGTTAATGAGATTAAGGTTGTTACCGAGGGGATGCATAAATGCTTTTGGGTCAATAACATAAACTTTTAAACACGATGCTTGTTATACTAATATTGAAATTACCGAAGAGGTTTGCAAAAGCTATTTTACAAATACTAAAACTATATGAACTCACCAACCATTGTGTTGACTTTGTTTTCTTACATGTTTTCTCAGGTGATGCACATGTATAGACTCAGACTTCAGGAATGCATACTAGGATACTCAGATAGAGGACCTAGTAGACTTTTGGAAAGCACAGATTTTGTTTCAGAAGCAAATCACTTTTGATATCTTGTACAAATACAAGATAGATACATTTGATCCTTTTGATAGGTTTACTTAGTTAAATTACTGAACATTGTCAAATGTAATTTAACTTTGTAATCATTAGTTTGATGCTATTGTTTGTTAGTTATTCTTAACTTTGATGCCATGTAAAACAATCTGATCATCACGATTATCACTCATGATATCGCGCCCCGACAACCTTCCGCCCGACGGGGAATCCGATCCAACCCCGCCGGCTCGGGGTCTGACAACCTTCGTCTTCTAAACACTTCCATGCTTCTATAGGGATATCATCAGGTCCCACTGCTTTCGCCTTTCCCATCCTCTTAATGGCTCTCTGCACCTCCTCCCACATAATGTGTCTACAGTAGCAGTTGTTTCTTGCTTCTCCTCTGATCGTAGAGTTATCAATGTCTTCTGTGTCATTGTTGTTGTTGAATAATTCACTAAAATAGGTTTGAGACCTTTTTCTTATGTCATTCTCCTTCACTAGGTTTTCGACCATCCTCACTCTTTATGAATTTCAGTACTCCTATGTCTTGCCTCCTCCGCTCCCTTGCATTGGCAATCATAAACATGCCATGCTCTCCATCTTTAGTTTTTCAAGGCGTTTATACATCTCCTTGCACGCTTTGTTTTTAGCTCCAGACACTGCTTTCCTTGCCTCTCGTTTAGCCTCCTTTTATTTGGTCCTTAAGCTTTCCTTTTGCACGTCCTCCGTGCATGTGACCAACTCCCTAAATCTCTCTTGTTTTGCTCAAACCTTGTGTTGCACTTCATCGTTCCACCACCATGACTCCCTCTGGCCGCCTAAGCTTCTGGTTGTCATCCCCAACGTCTCTCTTGCCACTCTTTTCACATTGTCAGCCATTGCCTCCCACATGGCGTTTGCGTCTTCGTACTGTACACCGTCTCTTCCAGCTATAACCTTGCCCCTAAACACTTGTATGTTATCTCCTTTTAGACTGCCCCATCTAATCCTAGGTTTAACCTTTCTCCTGTCCGTCAGCTTCTTTATCATGGCGATATCTGTGACTAAAAGTTTGTGTTGCGATGTCGTTGTCTCCCCCAGGAAGACTTTGCAATCCAACCACATGCTACGCTCACGTCGTCGCATCAAGAGGTAATAATTACATGCAATATTAATAAGTTAAAATCATCATCGTATTTGATTTAGGAAAAAAAAGATGAAACCTAAAGTAATAATTAAATATTGGACGAAATTTAAAATGTGATAATTACATCTAACTTTTTTAAATTATAAAGTTTACCCATGTTAAAGATTTCTTTATAGCTATTTATTACTTTAATAATTTAATATTATTGAAATATTCAATTTTATACCCTCAACCCTCACCTATTTACTGACACCACCTACTTTTTCAATCTCTCATTCCCTTCCGTAAAATCTGGTTTGCCCTCATTACGACGAAAGCCCCACCACTCCTTGATGTTCTCCGCTCCAAAAGTAACTCTCCTTGCTTTGATAATTGCTTTCCGCTACACCGAAGGTTGTTTCACTACAGTTCTAGTCACCATCTTTACTCATTTTTAAGATTTGGTCACCATTGTTACTTCTCTTTCAAATCTTGCCATCATTGTTGGTATTTTTTCTTCAGTCTTGGTCTGACCGCATATAACAATCTAACGGCTCAATCGGAAACTGCCCAACCGGCCAGTTAAAATAGCAGCGGTTAAAGAGTGGTCAACCGAACCGCCATAATACACGGTTCCCGGTCCGACCAGTTCAATCGACCGGTCCGGCTACAAAAACGTTGATGAAAACTATAAGTCAGGAACATCACGTGTTGAACATGAAAATTTTCACCCAATACATCATATGTTCAACATGAAAATTATGAAGCATGTGCTTCAGAGTTTTCTAGTGCCCCATCCCCGTCATTTTTTGCGGGGATACATTCTAACATGATGTTGGAACACAACAATCAACAAGAAGTGTACACCCCACAATCTACAATGTTATCGTTTTTCACTCAAACTCATTCTCAAGACTTTAATTATTATGCTCCTCAATTTAGTCCAAATGAAGAAAATAGGTTTACTAGTATATCACCACAACCTTCATTGGACTTAAATATGCAGATGAGTCTTGGAGTATGGGATGATGAAACGTTATTGGCTGACACCCTAATTCAAGGAGATGTTGATCAGAATGAAATTGTACCTAAACACAGGTATCCTTATCGACACAGAAGACGACCCGGTTGTGGCACATAATTATGTTTGTTTTTGTAGATATTGTTGTTTTACATGTTTATTTTAATTTGATGGTTTTATTCTATTTTAAAAAACACTTCAATTAAGTGGGTGGGTAGAGTGGGTGTACTAAGCTTTATTCATGTGAGTTAAATAGGACATGGTAAAAGTGAAACATGACATGGTAAAAGTTTATGCATGTGGGTTTGCAGTGTGGTCTTTCTGCATATAAGTGGGTGTACTCAGCTTTATTCACATGCATTAAAGTGGGTAGTTGAGTGATAAGAAATAAAGTTCAGTCATGTGGGTTTCCAGTGTGACACAGCTTTATTCATCTTCAAAATGGTAGCATTATCAACTTTTGGTTTACTGGAAAAACTTGACAACCATACAATGGCTAATGTAAGGGAACCATTTTCAGTACCTAAATTGCCACCAGTATTTGCAGCTGACGAGCAAACAAACCCAACGGAAATCCCTATGGAGCCAGTGTATCCCCTGGTTTTCTAACAAGAAACCCTCCTAAACCAGTGCATCCCCTGGTTGTCCAACCAGAAAACACCCCCGAACTAGTATAGCCTCCAATGTTTCAACAAGGTGTGACACCTAACGACACGATCAGCAAGGGAAGACGGTTTTACATGGCCAAAAACAACTCTTCCTTCAATAAGTAAACCCCACAAAACATTAACGTCTTCTAGGGTTACCTTCACTTCACCGATTGGCATATAAAACGTGTGTGTTTCAGAACACCATCTTTCAATGAGTGCTTCCAGTAGGCCATGATCAAGGTTCCGGTAGCCAAAATCAATCACCCCACCAAAACCAGCAATGTCAATATAACGTTAAACATTTTCTGTGATAGGGTTGTGTTAAGCAACAAAAAAAACTTTTGATCGGAACGCATAAAAAGCAACTTTGTAAGCTCCTATTATTAAATGTATCACGTGCCTGATGTGAATCTTTTAGAAACAAAACATCATCAGCAAATGGCAAATTATATCTCATTTTTGCAGGATTGTAATTTGATTAAAACTTTGAAACAATAAGAAAGAGTGTGATTGTTTGTGATTATATGAAATGCAATGTAGAGAATGTATGCAAGTTTCATGGAATGAACACGTTTGCTCTCCTTTGTAATTTATAGATGTAAAAAGATACGAAAATTGATGAGATGGAATGCAAGAGATGCATGGCATGCATTCATACTATTTTTTTGTATGTATGCATTCATAACATTTGTCCTTTTTTTGTCATTGTTACAGTAAAAGATGGAATCCACATACGCGTGGGTTGAAGAAATAAGTGTTGGATGTCATACCATGCACCGGTATCCCTCTTGTGTGTGTGCATGAATTTCTTTTTTGAGAGGGTTTCTGTAGAGCTGAAGATAATGATAAAGACTGATAAAGACAACCGAAGAAGATTTAATCCAGAATTTTGTTGATTTTCATGTACATAGATTTTCGGATACAGTAATTATATGCACTCGAACCATTTTCGAGTGTAGGGTTCGAGTACACCTAGATGTAGTATAAATAGACGTATTTTGTACTATTCTAGGTTGGAATCCTGAGACATTTGCTCTTTAGACGTATTGAGGCACTTGTATTCGAAGTTCAACACTTTATACAAAGCTATCATTTTTCTACTTGCCTTCTTGATTCTAACATGGATTCCGCACTTGTTAGAGTCGTTTAGTGTCGATCTGAGCAATAAAGCTACGTTCTTGATCTGGTTAGAGACCTACAAGTGGTATAAGAGCCTTAGTGCTCTTTTCTTCGTCAGGTATCGTCTTTTTAGTGCAAGTTTATTACTTTATCATTCTACTATAGTCTATCTAGCTGTTGTTTAAATTTGGGACTCTAGATCTTAAGAAATTTTTCTGTAAAATTTTCTTAAGTATTTTCGAGTTCAAAATTTTCTAGTTCAGCTTCTTCGAGTATAGTCAGAGTGTTCAAAGTACTGTTGTGATTTCGACTACAAGATCTGGTGTGTTCGAGCATTTGGATTTTCGACTACAAAGTTCATCGAGTACTTAGTTGGATTCGTGTACACAAGTGTTTCGAGTACAAAGGATTGTTCGAGTACACTGACATTTTGATTAGACAGCCATTGTTCGAGTATACTGAAGATTCGACTACCTTGGATTTCGAGTATGGTCTGATCTTCGGGGAGTGGTGCTATTTCGTGTAGTGCTTGGTGCTCAGTATAGTTGGGAGTTCGTAAATTGTACTTAGAAAATTTTCAGATCAATCATGGCATCTAAGAATCTAACAAATCTGTCCAATATGCTCAACTTAGACAATGAGATCGGCACAGGAACAAAGCCACCTAGGCTCATGTTGGGTGACAACTTTCAGGATTGGAAGTTCAGATTTCAATCATTTATCAAGTATACTGACCTGAA
The DNA here is from genome assembly GCA_009363875.1 of Mikania micrantha. Taxonomy (NCBI): domain Eukaryota; kingdom Viridiplantae; phylum Streptophyta; class Magnoliopsida; order Asterales; family Asteraceae; genus Mikania; species Mikania micrantha. The sequence continues at coordinate 30,684,123 of CM018688.1, forward strand.
AGTTTGGAGGTTGATTGAGGAAGGGCCTCATGTGCCCATGTACCAGAGCGAGCTCAATGGATTGATTCCCAAAGATCCTGAATTGTATACGGAAGCTGACATTCTTCTGGCAGAAAAAGATGACAAAGCATATGCATCAATCACCATGGCTCTATCCACTGATGTTGCCCACGGTTTCAAGGAACATAAAACAGCTAAGCAATTGTGGGATGCTTTGGTTGAAATTTTTGAAGGCAACGAAGATATGCGAGAGAGTCGCAAAGATATGCTAAGGCAAAGGTTCAATATGTTCAAACATATCAAGGGAGAATCTTTGGAGGCTCAACTGAATCATTTTACACATTTAATGACTGAGATGACCAGTGCTGGAATTGAGATGACCAAAGGAGAGGTCAACAAGAAGCTCTTGAATTCATTGCCTTACAATTAGAATTCCAACTGCACCACGATCAAGAGAACAAAAGATATGTACAAGACCTCCCTAAGCAAACTAATCTCAATTATCAATTCCTATGACATGGATGACAAGCAAAGAGCTCTCAATCATGCCAGTTCTATGGGCATTGCACAAGCATCAGAGAATGCTGCTCTTTTGTTGGCCATTAATTTCCAAGCATTAGGGTTGCAGCACTATCAGGCCCCTTCATTTCAGTCAATTCCATTTGAGACTGCATTCCTCCCATCTGGGCAAGCCAGTTCAGTGCCCAAGATCAGTCCTGAGAGCGAAGAGAATATGCTTCTGTTTAAGGGGTTTATGAACAGTTATAATGCATTCATTGCTGGAGAGTTGGCACCTGCCAATCTTACTCAGGATAATCTAGAGCAGATAAATCCAGCAGATGTTGTGGAGATGGACATTTCATGGCAAATGGCAATGGTTGTATTCCGTGCAAAGAAATTCATCAAAAAGTATGGAAGGAACAGCTTCGGAAACAACCCGGGAAAGAAACTGGGCTTTGATAAGTCAAAGCTACGATGCTACAATTGTGATCAACCGGGTCATTTTGCCAGAGAATGCAAACAGCCAAAGGTGGCTAAGGAAGGAGAGAAGAAGCCGGAAGAGAAGGTTGTGGCTGCTGCTGCTGGAGGAGGTGCTAGCTCGTCTAAAGCACTGGTGACTCAAGAAACTGACTCCTATGATTGGAGTGATCAAGTGCAAGAACTGGAGTTAACTCTGAGTCACACCTTCATGGCGGAGGTGGATGAAAAGCAGAATGAGGTAACCCAAAATCTTTGTTCCACTTCTTGCATTAATAAAGTGTTTAGATATCGTTCTCATAATGAGGACTTGATCAAAGAGGTCACCAAACTTAAGAACTTTAACTAGAGTTTTTAAAAAACGAGGCACTTTTCAAAAAGAAACTTGTTGCTGAAAGGCGTGATGTTTCACAATTGAAGGAATTATTAAGTGATAAAGAGTCCAACTATCGTGACGCAAGGCGTTGGATAGATGAACTCACTTTAGAGTTGGAGCATCTTAAGTCTCAATTGTCTAAATCTAAAATTCAAGCTGATAAGTATGAGTATGCTAGTACTGCAGTGGCCAATATGATCGATGTCCAATGTAGGAGAAAGTCAAAAATTTGGGATTGGTTTTACCGAGGTGAAACCTCCGTTTAACCACAACTACTCCATTATACCCACTATCAACACATCTGTTGATGATCTGATGTTGAAATCCTACCGAAGGTTTGATTTCGCCACTGGTTCTAGCAAACTAGTTCCTTTAACAACAGATCCTATAGAGACCAACCCCAATATTTCTAATGATTATGAGGTGTGTGCAGATAGATTAAATGAAACAGGTGTGAGGGGGAAGATTGAAGAAAGAAGTGCTGGGAGGAGCACAGATTGTTAAACATCTTTAGGAACATCACCGTTTATTTCAAACACTGATTTTGTTGGAAAATTTGATGAACTTAAAATTAAAACCAATGAGATGTCGAAAAACTTTAAGTCAACTTTTGTTAAGAATGATGTTATTTTGGAATCAATATCTTCTTGTTTGTATCATGAGTACAAGGGTCATTCCACAATCATCCAAGAGGCAGGTTCAAAGTTGAACACTAACTGTGAACCTTTTGTTCCAACTATGTCCTTGGAACAAGCCTCTACAAGTTCATCTTCTGGTCACAGTGATTGTGATGTAAAACCCTTTGACCCTAAGGAATTTCATAAGAAGGTATGTTGTTTTGTATGTGGTAGACCAGGCCATATTGCCAGAAATTGTCGGCACAGACCTACTGAATTCTTTTATGGTAAGAATCAGAAGGTCACACCCAAGGCCAAACCCTTTTTCAGATCAATGAGGACTGACCAATCCTCAAAGCGAAGAATGAGACCTCAGAATGTATCTCAGAAACCTTCCATTGCCAAGAAAACCAAATCATTTAAACAAAATTAATCTGTTTTTCAAAAACAAAATTCAAAGTTTTCTAAGGTCAAAAGCAGGTCACAGTGGAAAAATAATCCACCAATGAAAACCCCATTAAAACTAGTTGACTATGGTAGTGGTGCAAGGCCAAAAATTGTTAAGGGCAAACCAGTTAAACCTAAATGGATTCGCAAGAAAGAGCCTGTTATGTCTCCTGTGCTTAAACCTGTTATGGTTTGGGTACCCATCTCTCATTGATTGTGTGTAAAATGCAGGGACGACCAAATAAGCTCAAAAATGTTTGGTATATGTGGATAGTGGCTGCTCCCGGCATATGACTGGGGATTTCTCTCAGTTACATGAAGTTACACCGTTCAATGGAGGATATGTATCTTTCGCAGGAGACAAGGAAGGAAAGATAAGCATGAAAGGCACAGTTACAAATGGAACTCTTAGTTTCGAATATATGTATTATGTTGAAGAGCTCAATCACAGTTTATTGAGTGTTTCTCAGATTTGTGACAAGAGTTTTTCTACACACTTCACAAACAAGGAGTGTCTTATTTTGAAGCCTGGTTTTGTTGTACCTGAGAAGGGGATATTGATGAGGACCCCAAGAATCAATAACGCCTACGTTATCGATATGAATTCAGAATCATTCACAGAGAACACCTGCTTGTTCTCAAAGGCAATTGTCTACTATGGCATCGCCGACTGGGTCACGTCAATCTGTAGAATCTCAACAGACTTGCTAAGGGAGATCACGTCATCGGCCTGCCTTCTAAGGACTTCTCCACAATTGAGAAGTGCATTGCATGTGCCAAGGGGAAGCAGCATAAGAAACCCCACAAGCCTAAGCTATTCAATTCTATATTATCGATTTTGCAACTTCTACACATGGATCTCTTTGGACCAGTTAATGTTATGAGTATCGGGAAGAAATCATATTTTCTGGTGGTGACAGATGATTATTCCAGATTTACTTGGGTGTTCTTTCTGGCCAAGAAAGATGAGACACCAGAGATTATGAAGAAGTTTATCACCTTGATTGAAAATCAGAAGAACTTGAAGGTTAAAGTGATCAGAACCGATAATGGCACAGAATTTAGAAATCAGACTCTCATTGATTTCTGCGATGAGAAGGGGATTGCCCGGCAGTATAGTGCAGCACGTACACCTCAGCAAAATGGAGTTGCCGAGAGGAGAAACAGAAAACTCATTGAAGCTGCACGAACCATGCTGTCAGAATCCAAACTACCAATATTCTTCTGGGCCGAGGCTGTTAACACAGCTTGTTATGTTCAGAATCGAGCACTGCTGAACAAACGCCATCAGAAGACACCTTATGAGATCTTGTTCAACCAAAGTCCTAAAGTTGTTCATTTCAAGTCATTCGGTTGTCCGTGTACTCTCCTCCATAGTGAGCCGAATCACAAGTTTGATGACAAGGCTGATGAGTGCTACTTTGTGGGCAATTCATTCGAAAAGGCCGCCTATTGGGTGTACAACAAGAAGACTCAGATGATTGTGGAATCATATTATATCGATTGGCAAGAGATGAACTCCACAGACGCCGGTTCTTGTCCAAACTGGTTGTTTGAGTATGATTCTACTTTTAAGCCCTTTAACACTACATCAGAGAGTGCAGGATCATCTGAACAAACCGATGACTTCTACAAGGGTGATGAGGTGGACTATCGGGTTGACTACGTTCCATGTGATCCCAAGCTTCTGATAGTTGACCCTCTAGGCATGTACAATCGGGCCCCTCCAGTTCAGCCAACCCCGATTAATGAAGTCCCCCCATCAGATCCAGATACTTCTCATTCTGCTCAGCCACTTCCAGAGACCGATCAAGCTTCATCTTCCTCCCACCAAACTTTTGATAATCCACTATTCTCAGAACACATTCCTGAAGAACATTGTGTGGATCATGGAGTCGAAGTCAGTGAAACAGCTCTAATTGACAACATTTCTTCCTCCAGTGAAGATCAGATAAATCACATCAGTAATCTGCTTGACAATTTGGTAGTGGAGGAAGTATCGACTCTAAGCATCAACAAGAATCATCCTGTGGAAAACATTATTGGACCTCTTTCATAAGAAGTTCTCACACGAAGCCGATCCATTCCAGCTCAGAAAGCCTTGCCAAAAAGCAATCTCTCACGAAGTCAATCAGGTCCAATTAATTCTTGTATGTATTCCTGTTTTATTTCGCAGGTCGAGCCCAAGAATGTCAAGATGGTTTTTAAGGAGTCCAGCTGGGTTGAAGCAATGCAGGAAGAACTGATGTAGTTTCAGAAGCTCAAAGTATGGAATCTGGTTCCATTGCCCAAAGGGAGGCTACAATTGAAACCAGATGGGTTTTCAGAAACAAAAGGGACGATTCAGGGGTGATTATCAGAAACAAGGCGCGTTTGGTAGTACAGGGATTCTATCAACAAGAGGAGATCGACTATGAAGAAGTTTTTGCGCCCGTTGCAAGACTTGAGGCTATAAGGATCTTCTTGGCCTATGCTTCCTACATGAACTTCACAGTGTATCAAATGGATGTGAAGACTGCTTTCTTATATGGAAAGGTCAAGGAAGAAATTTATGTGTGCCAACCCCCAGGTTTTGAGGATTCGCAGCATCCTGACCGTGTCTACAAGTTAGACAAAGCCCTCTATGGTCTTCATCAAGCACCTCGAGCATGGTATGCTACGCTCACAGATCATTTACTTGCTCATGGATATACTCGTGGAGCCATTGATCAAACATTGTTCGTTCGCAAGGATAAGGACGATTTGATTCTAGTCCAATTCTACGTGGATGATATTATTTTCTGTTCCACGATCTCGGTGCTATGCAGGGAATTTGAAGCAGTGATGAAGAAATAGTTTGAGATGAGTGCAATGGGAGAAATGACCTTTTTCTTGGATCTTCAGGTAAAGCAAGATCAGAAAGGCGTGCTGATTCATCAAGACAAATATGTTACTGATATTCTGACAAAGTTCAAGATGTTGGAATCCAAGCCTGCATCGACCCCCATGGCAGCACGTCCAATTTTAACTTCGGATTCTGATGATGAAGATGTTGATCAACACCTCTATCTCTTGATTATTGGCTCATTGATGTACCTGACCGCCAGCCAACCTGACATCATGTTCTCTGTATGTCAATGTGCTACATATCAAGCCAATTCAAAGGCTTCTCACCTGATTGCTGTCAAGAGGATCTTTCGTTACCTTGTCGGGAAACCTCGTCTTGGTTTATGGTACCCTAAGAACTTTGAGTTTCGTTTACATGCTTACTCTGACAGTGATTTTGGTGGTTGTAATTTAGATAGGAAATCCACCATGGGAGGATGCCAATACTTAGGAGACCGCCTTGTCTCCTGGCAATGCAAGAAACAGACAACTGTATCCACATCCACTGCGGAAGCGGAGTATGTTGCTGCTTCCAGTTGCTGCTCTCAGGTTATATGGATGAAACATCAACTCCTCGATTACGGTTTGAATATTCTTAACTCTCCTATCTATTGTGGCAATGAAGCCGCCCTTCAGATCGTCAAAAATCCGGTACAACACTCCAAAACTAAACACATTAACATCCGGATTCACTTTATCCGCGACTGTTTCGAACGTAAACTGATTCAGCTTGAAAAGGTCCACATAGATGATAATCTAGCGGATCTTTTCACAAAACCGTTCCATATAGCTCGATTTGACCATCTCCTTGCATCTCTCAAACTAATCAGTTTTGACTAAACCATATTTGTAAATACTATAAAATTTGTGTTTTGTTTTTACTTTAATTTTTATTTATCACAAATTTAGGGGGAGAAAATTTACAAAAACTACAAAAAGATTTTCGGTTTTTTGAGTCAAAATCTATAAAACTACAAAAAGAATTTCGGTTTTTGAGTCAGCTTAGGTTAATCTATGGTTTAGGGGGAGTAAATTTTAAGAAAATTACAAAAAGATTTTATTTTTTTTTCTTAAAAGAAAACTACAAAAAGATTTTATTTTTTAAGAAAATACAAAAAGAGTTTGATTTGGATGATTAAAGTAAAGTGGTTCAAAAGGGAAGTGAAATAACTTCTGATAATCAGAATTTCACTGCCTTAACAAAATTTCTGAAAAATAACAACTTTGGATAAATATAATTCACTAAGAAGTTAAAACAATTTTTCATAATGAAAGAATCGGACATGATCAATCAAAATATAAATATGTAAATAAGTCTGAAGAATTGATAAATTGGATAACTAGAAATGTGTGACAACTATTTCACTTTTTGCATAAGTCTTTGAGTCAAAACAAGATTGTGTTTCGATAAACTTGAGATCGTGTTGAGAAAAATCGGATATTTTCTATGTTTTGTGTAAACAAAGAGCGGGAAATATCTACTGAAGCATCATATGTTTTGCGTAAGCAAAAACCTGGATGTGCGACGTTAACGCCAATGTGTGTGCAGATCAGTAAATAAAAGATGCCAATGAGCACAAAGATGATAGAACCCCTTCTTGTTCTTGATCTAATCTAATAGATCTGTTCTTTTCTTTTCTCACCTTTAACTCAGTCGAAACATTTATGTTAGTTGAAACACAATCAAAGTTTGAAACAAAAGATTTGTCAAAATTGATAGGTTGCATGTTAATCTGGTTCTACTGTCTCATTGTTCATAAACTTCTCAAAAGTAATTTTTTTGAAAAACCGTTAGAAAACTTTTGATCATAAGTCTTATTTTGAATTATGAATTAACGAGTGAAAATTATTGGTGGGGTATAATTATTCTAAGGATGGGATTCATAAGAAATTAATTTAAGGTGGTCGAATTTTTGACACAGATTTGATCCCACAAAATCGAATCAACTAAGCTTTTAATTCGTCCAAAATCTCTGATTTTATTTTATTTTCTTTTATTTTCTTTTATTTTATTTCATTTCATTCTATTTAATTTTAGTTTTAGTTTTAGTTTTAAATTTTGAATTTTAAATTTTAAGATAAGTTAAAGTGTTCTCGAAATGAATCGTATTCGAACAAGCATAGGAAATGCATTTCGAGTACACCTATACTCGAAATTCGCCTATAAATAGTCAAGCCTTGGCCAAATTTCGAGTACCATTGTTTCGACTGCAGTTTTTCTTATTCGAAGGCGATCTCATCTTTCAGACTTTCTTTCGAAAATCCACTCCGACTAAACTATAGATCATCATTAGGCATACATAGGTGTAGTTTTTCACTGATTTTTGACAGTGGATTCAAAAGTTATAGCCAAAAGATTAATTTCGAGTACTAAGTCCCGTTAACAGAAGGAATCTTCCAAAATTAACCTCGAAAAACTCAAAATTGAAAGGCGATTTTTCAGTATGATGAACGCCTCTTGATTCCGAGCATTTGAAGCCTAAATAGGAGTTCTAAGGAACTTGATAGAGGGAGATATGAAGTTTTAGGTGTACTCGAAATTTTGAATTTCGAATACTGCCAAAATTTCGACTATATCATATTTTCGAATACAGAAACCATTTCGATTACAAGCCTTCTTTGAATACAACTCAAATTTCATATACAGCCTGATTTTCGAATAGGATTCATTTTCGAGAACAAAAAAATTCCGAGAACACCTCTATGTTCATGTGTCCCTTGTCATGCCTTGAACTTTTTGTGAAATCCGGGATTTTGTCTAACTTCTTTGACCGATATTTGGACCTTAGGTATTGACCTTTAATTTTTGATTTCAATTTTGACTAACTTAACTTGTTTTGTTCTCAGATGAATGACTTAAGGTTTGTATCGGATCACAACATGTCAGCGTACGTCGGGGACCCACCAGAGAAGCACTCAGTATTCAAGAGTCTGGTTGACGGACTGATTTTGTCGCCTGTAAACTATGCTATCATGGAGCATCCTACAATCTATACTGATTTCATTCAAGGCTTCTGAATACGGATTCTGAACGCACTGACGCAAATGGGATTGTTAGCATCATTAGGAAGATTCAAGGCCAACCCGTCATCATTACAGAGCAGATTCTTAGGGAGTGCCTGCAATTTGGAGACAAAGCCATAGATCCTGTGGAGTTGGATCAGGATCTGGTCAACAGGACTGTTTATCAGATGGGACATGAAGGTGCATATCTTCCCACAGAAAAGAAGTTACTGCATCCATACTGGAGATATCTGGCACATGTTGTTTAACCAGTGCCTCTCAGGGAGGAAATGGGGTTATGATGTTCTTAATCAGACTCTCAGCTCATGTCTTGTGGCCTTGGCCTTAGGAGTTGACTTCAACTTCTCGAAGATGATCTTTCTAGATATGCACGTCAACATGGAAGGGTAAATGAAAGATTTTTGGCATTTCTTCGCTTTTTGCAGATTGTCATCAACAAAAGGCAACCTAATTTTGTTCCCACTCTTGGCACTTTGGGAATCAAGATGATGAGAGATGACATCTTTGGATACATGAATATGAATAAAAGAGGGAAGAAGCAGTACGTAGGGGAATGCCCTCTGATCAAGTTTAGAAGATTTACAGGTGATGATGCAGCTGAGGATGAGCCAGGAACTCCAGTTGCCTTTGTAGCTGAGGAACATGATATTCATCCTACCAGTACAAGCACACAGGCTGATGAAGCTGCAAAGGAACTCATTTCTAAGTATCTAGTGAGGATTTTATTGCAGACAAACCTCCTCTCTCTAGGGCAGAAAGGGAAGATGTTCAGGATGCTGATTATGCTCCGACTCCTGAATCTTCACCTAAGAAGAAGAGACTGAAGATGATGTCCAAGAGGAAAAAGGATCCCAGGTTGCAGAAGAAGACTGCAGGATCATCATCTTCTACCTATACTCAGCCACCTCCACCTCCACCTCCACCTCCGCCTCCACAACCCAATCTACCTACACAACCCAATCCACCTACACAACCTAAGCCGATTACACAACCCAAGTCATCATCACAACCACCGAAACCCACAACATCCACCCAAACACAACCACCAAAACCCACAGCATCCACCCAACCACCAATCCCTCGATATACTACCACCACCACAGAAACCATCCATACCACACCATCATCACATCCACATTCCCACACTGACAAAGGGAAGTCACCATTGCAAGCAGATTCACCTTATGAGCCCGAGAAAGTGCCCATCAACTTGGAATGGCTACATGATAGAGTGTTCGTGCTTGAGCAAGAATCAGCAGCCAAGGATGAGGTTATCAAGAAAATGCAAGATGGGATGCTTAAAGTATGTGATCAAATGGAGGTACATCAAAAATTCATAAAGTTTCTCACGGTGGAGAATGAAGTACTGCGTAAGGAGCTCAATGACCTTAAGGGAATTAAGCCCACAGAAACTGAAGAAAAGAATGATGCTGATGAGGAGGAATCAGACAAAGAAAAAGACACAGACAACAATGAAGAGAAGAAGGATGATGATGATGATGATGATGATCAGGGAAATGACAAAGACTCATCAGACAAGAAAGATAATGAGCCCTCCAATGATGATCATCAAGGGGGTGACACTGGGAATCCTTCCTCCTTGAGCAGACCCACTGGTGATTATGATGATCTTTTTGGAGATCTTCCTGATGACATTCTTTTCGGAGATAGTCTTCCAGGTGCTGACTCGGGGAATACAAGTCTTGATGACTTATTCCAGGATCTTCCAGTTGACTTTAAATTTGAGGGACTTGGCCAAGAGCTCGGTGGAGCAGGACTAGGGGATTTATTTCCAGATATCTCTATGGACTCAGTCATCGATGCTGTATGCGATCAAGAAAGGAAAGATGAAGCTGAGTCCTCCACAGATGCGTCTGAAAAGGAAGAGCCAGAAAATGTAGTAAATGGAGACGTGGCCAAGGATCCCTACGTTGACTTCCTGTATACTCATAAGTATATTAACCAAGACGGACAGGAGATTCCCCCATTAGGGACAGTCATCAATAGTTGGTTTGAGAAACAAAGGAATTGGACTCCGGCACCTCCTGAAGTTAAAACCACTTGGCTAGGAGAGATGAATGAAGAACATCCAGAGCACACCTTCATTTCTGACGACCGATCGTTGTTTGCTATACGAAACGATAGGTCAAACGTCTGCTGCTGGTTACACGACAAGGAAAGAGATCTCTGCCTGGTCAAGCAGATGAACGGAAAGATGGAATATTACAGGAAGCCGAGAGATTTTTGCACCAGGCCCAAATTTGACATCCGGAGCATTAACAATGCCATGTTCTTCAATCCTTCCAAGGTTAATCAGGCCTACCTATTTGCCAAGTTTATAAAAGATCAGTGTGAAAAGGATTTTCCTGTGATGCGTACTGCCAAGGGAAGGCGTTTTGTTTTGACATGCATTATAGATCCGAAATCGAAGAAGCCATGGGTATACTACAAGTATCCTCCTCCTCACACTTAAGAGGCTATTCCGGTGTCTCCCAGAGTTCCTGATAACTCACTGGTGAACTTCTTATCCTGGTATTTTGATGATAAGAATCTTGCAGCCATCATCCTAAGGAATAAGGATGATCTCAACGATGTGGACATGATTTTGGACCCTATGGGTCTTCTCAAGTATGGAAAAGAAGACATGATGAGGCTGCACAAATCTCCTATTAAAGTCTATGGCAGATGGGATGAGGAGGACAAGCCTTTTACTCGCACTGTTGCTTTTGCCATTAAGCTGAAGCTTTATGCTGGAGCTGGACCACACTCAGTCACTCTTCCTATCGGTTGACTTCACCGGTCTAGGGGAGTTTGTAGAGCCCAAGATAATGATGAAGACTGATAAAGACAACCGAAGAAGACTTAATCCAGAATTTTTTGATTTTCGTGTACATAGATTTTCGAATACATTAATTATATGTACTCGAACCATTTTTGAGTGTAGGGTTCAAGTACACCTAGATGTAGTATAAATAGACGTATTTTGTACTATTCTAGGTTGGAATCCCGAGACATTTGCTCTCTAGACGTATTGAGGCACTTGTATTCGAAGTTCAACACTTTATACAAAGCTATCATTTTTCTACTTGCATTCTTGATTCTAACATGGATTCCACACTTGTTAGAGTCGTTTAGCGTCGATCTGAGCAATAAAGCTACGTTCTTGATCCGATTAGAGACCTACAGTTTCGCTACCCCCATGTATAGGATGTAGTTAATTCATGTTGATCGTTGTTTAATTTGATTAATTTGAACTTTTAATGGCTTCCGATACCCAAAGTTGTGGACTCGCCTATGTGGCAATAGCCTCTTCGTCCACTATGGAGAGAAGATGCCAACTCAGCCCTCATATGCTACTCCAGGTAGCAGATCCCCTAGTCTCACACAAAACATCTAACCCACCTAGAGTCCATGCACTAAACTCACACCCACCTAGATAAAAAAAAAATTCTTGTGTTATATTTTGAAGCCTTGTGTTCACAAATTTCTAAAAATAGAAACATTTGTATCTAAAGAACATGCGTTGGATGTAGATTTTTGCTAGGTTAAGATGCTATAACACTATTTAAAGGTTATATTAACATGTTGGGGTAGTTTAAGAGTGGTAAAGTCGAGTTTTGTTCATGAATTTCCACTTAAGCAAACTTTAATTGGGCATTTTGTAAAATGAGGATGTGTAAACATATTTGATTATGAAAAATGATAGAATGGGTTATATTAGAAGGATATAAAAACTTTGATATGATTATTTTGGTAAAAACACGAACATTAGGCATACTTAGTATAAATAGCAAGTGTTGACTACTGAAACAATATAATTGATAACGTTTGATGGATTAGGAATTGACATAATGTAGGTCCCTAGCTGGTAAAGGCTCAAACTTTATCTACCAAATCAGCATCAAATCTCTCCTATAATGTGCAGAATCCAGAATAGAAGATAGAAAAGCGAATTTCTATTGATAAAAACGTGAACTTTACAAGGTAGATTCAATACGTCTAGAAGCGTTCTTACCTCGAGATTCTAACCTAGACCAGTACACTGTACGTCTATTTATACTTTTCTAGGAGTACACAAAATCCTATGTACACGAAATACAAAGTACACAAAAATACAAAGTACTCGAAAGTCAAAGTACACGAAAATAGTCAAAATTGATCTTCAGCTTTGTCCGGTGTTGATTTTGTTGGTCTTTATTGTCTGGATGGGTTCTACAAACTCCCCCTAGACTGATGAAATCAATTGATACTGAGTGTTGTCTTGTGAGGACCAGCTCCTGCATAAAGCTTATGAGTAATTGCCAATGCAACCACCTTGTGAATGGCTTTGCCTCTGGATCGTATCCACCAAACACACGAATTGGATTCTTGTGCAACACCATCATGTCATCCTTTCTGGTGCAACACCATCATGTCATCCTTTCCAAACGTTAGTACATCCATGGGGTCTAAGATAAAGAAATCATCTAAATCATGCACGATAACTACTCCATATGATATCTCATCAAAATACCAAAACTTGAAGTCCTTAAGCTAGTTATCCGCCACCCACATGTAAACTAGAACGGATTTCTCTATGTTTGGTGGTGGATACTTGGTTTAGACCCAAGGTTGCATTGTGATAGGATCCAGGACGTAATTTGAAGTGAATCTTCTCCCTTGTACTGTCTTCATAGTAGGAAAATCTTGGTCACACCGGTCCTTCAAAAATTTTGCGAACAAATCCGCTTCATTGTCTTTGGAGATGTTCTTGAATACTGCATTGTTTATGCTTCTCAGATCAATCTTAGGTAAGGAACAAAAATCTTGTGGACGCTTAAAATAGTCCAGCTTCCTGCTGAATCATTTCACTAGATACAACCGCTTTTGTTTGTCATACATCCAGCACACGACCCTGGATCTGTCGTTGCGGACAACAAGTAAATCTTTTGAGCTTGCAGTGTATGTGATCTCTGGATTCTCCACATCATCTTCAGGGTTAGGAGCAATCCAAGTCTTTTGAACAGCTGCAGGAGCAGGTTTCCAATCTTTCCGTTTATCAAACCAGCTTTCAATAACATTGTCGAGACCAGCCACTTCTTCTCCCAGTGCGTTAACATACTTGTGAGCATAAAAGTAGTCAATGTATGGATATGTAGAGATGTTTCTGAGCACAATATTCTCTGGTTCATCCTCCTTAGATGCTCCTAAGGAGGTGTTGGGTTGCTCTTCAAGCTTGCTTTCAACAATAGCCTCGAAAACATAATCCATGGAGATATTTTTAAACATATCATTGAAGCCCTCATTCTACATGTCTTCTCCAAGCCCTTCAAAATTCAGACTTTCAGGAAGGTCATCGAACAAGTAGTCATCAAATTCATCTGTAGGATTGCTTGAAGAAGGATTTCCTTGATCACATCCACCTTGATCTTTATCATCTGGTTTGTCATCTTTCTTTTCAGCTCCATCTTTATCATCACCCTTATCATCATCATCATCTTCATTTTTGTCTTTTGTTTCATCATCATCTTTCTTCTTTTAATCATCATCATGTACTTTTGTGTCTTTGGCCTTTTTTAGGTCATGCACCTCTTTCATCAAATATGAAATGTTTCTTTGTAAAGTCTTGATTTGACTGTCTTTTATCATACTGCCCATCCTCAGATTCTTGATTTCTTGATCCTTCTTCACGGAGTCTTGTTCGAGTTGGAATACTCTTGATTGAAGAAGATTGATGTCAATTGGCACATATTCTGGCTAATATGGGGCTGATGTTCCCATGGGAGCGCCTTCCCTTTATCACCATTGGTTTTTGGTGGGGATGGAGGGTGAGAGAAGTGAATAGGAGTGGGTGAATGTAAAGGTGAAGGTGGGTTAAAAGGTGGTGGTGATGGTGATGGTGGTAGATGTGATGGTGATGGTGATTTGAAGTGGTGGTGAGGGTGGTTTGAGGTGGTGGTAATGGTGGTGGTGATGGTGGTGGTGGTTTGGTGGTTTGAGGTTGTGGTGATGGTGGTTTGGTGGTTTGCGGTGGTGATGGTGGTACGCTGGTTGGAGGTGGTTGGTTTGTTTGGGCAGGTGATTGTGAAGATTGGGCAGGTGTGGCTTCATTGGTCTTTCTCCTCTTCAATCAAGGATCCCTGGTCCTCCTGGACACCATCTTCAACCTTTTCTTGGGAGCTGGCTTTGCGGATGGTACATAATCCTCATTTGTGTCCTTTGAGGAAAGCTTTGAAGCTTCAGCAGTTGTATTGCTACCCCACATCATCTCTCTTTCTCGCTCATTATCCAGCTATCTTTACCTCTTTTCAAATACAAACTATGTTTCAAGGTCAGAAGAGTCTGAGGATGTTGCGTTCTCTAATGCAGCAGCCAGTGATGATGTAGCACCTTGTACTTGATCATGTTCTTCGGCAACAAAGGCAGTAGAAATGGCATGCTCAGCTATCTCGTCTTCCAAGCTAGTAAATAGTCTCCCAAACTTCTCCAGATGCCTCACGCCTATGAATAACTTCTTTCCCTTCTAATTCATCACCATGTAAAAAAAGATGTCCTAGTTCATTCTCTTCTGCACTAACATGCCGACAATTGGGACGAGGTTCTGGTGGCGTTTGTTGATGATGATATGAATGAAGCAAGGGAATGCCAAGAACCTCTCCTTCCTATTGCCTTTAATGTTGTCGTACATGTCTCGAAATACCATCCTGGAGTAGTTGAAGTCAACACCGAGGGCGATGGCTACAGTGCATGAGCTCAAACTCTAATTCAACTCATTAAATCCTCTTTTCCTCCTTCAAAGGCCTGAATGACAACATGTGCCAAGTACCTCCAATAGGGGTGTATAAGCTTATTCTCAATAGGAGGGTAGAGACCCTCGTATCCCATCCTTAGCAAGGTAGTTTCAATGACCTGATTGTCAAGCTCGATTGGATCTGAATCTTTTTTTCCAAACAGTAACATTCACATATGATCTGCTCGGTAATCACCAATGGTTGTCCTTGCACTTATCCAATCAAGCAAACATTTCCATTTGCATATTTGTCCTTAGTGACTGTGTTCCAAAAATCCTTGTTGAAGCTGTATATAATGAATGGACACTCAATAATGGAAAAATTGACTAGAGACAAGATCAGTCCGTGAACCATAGACTTGAACATCTCATGCTTTTCAGCTGGATCACCAAGAAATGCAGTCATGTTGTGATCAGCGATGAAACGTAGTTCAGCCACTTGAAAACTAAGCAGACTAAGTTACTTAAAAATTTCAGAAAAACAAAATGCAAAATTAAATTCAAGATCACGAAAATAATCAAGTTCACGAACTAAGACAAATTCACGAAATTAATGAAATTCACGAAGTGGAGTAAGTTCACAAAGGAGAGACAGTTCACGAAGTTTTGTGAGTTCACGAAATCATAAGTTCACGAAACCAGAACTTCGTGTACTATTTTTTCCTTCATAACTTGTGCAATCTTCTCCATAAGTACTCATTGTGGTCTCAAAATGCTCGAAAACCAAAAACTAACAACATACTCAAAAATGAGGTTACAATTTTCAATATTTTATAAAGATTTGACCAATACAGTATAACTCACGGAAGAAAGTATACGAAGATAGAAAAGTTCGAATAACTTTTGTTATATTGGTCAAAATTTTGTAAAAATCTATACCTAGGCTCGTTTTAAGTAGGTCTACAAGATGGTCTGAACGAATTGGTCCAAAATTCAAGGGAAATTGAAATCGCCTAAGATGGGGTCTGGAAGTTCACGAAAGATGGTATTCGACATGAGAGGTTCCCGAAGTATATATAGGTGAAGGGGAAGTACACGAAGTTGTTCATGTACTTGACTTTCGCATACTTCTTTTTCGAATACTTCTCAATTTGGTGAACTATTTATTTTTTGAAATTTTCTAAGTTAAATAAAATAAAATAAAATAAAACGAACATGAACTTTGGATAAGTTCAATATTAAGTCGGGTCACTTTTGTGGGATCAAATCTTTTTCAGAAATTTGGCCATCTTATAATATTTTCCTATAAAAACCCAACTTTAAGATAATTATTATATCCCACCAATGATTCCGCTTGTTTATCCATATTGTAAAGATAAGATATATGATCAAAATTTTATAAGGGTTTTACTAAAAACTTTTTAGAAGTTTATAAGTAATCAAACATGTTATCTAGTTTTGTATGCAACCTATCAATTTTGTGAAATCTTTTGTTTCAAAATTTGATTTTGTTATAACAAACTTAAAATGTTTTTGACAGAGTTATAGATGAGAAAAGAGAGAACAGATCTATTACATTAGAATCAAGAACAAGAGGAGGTTCTTTCATCGTTGTGTAGATCTGCAGACACGTTGGACTCAATGTCACACATCTAGGTCTTTGCTTACGCAAAACAGAAGATGCTTCAGTAAGTATTTTCCGCTCTTGTTTTCACAAAACATAGAAAATACTCGATTTTGCTCAAAGCAATTTCAAGTTTATTAGAACGTAATTTCATTATGATTTAAAGATTTCTACAAAAAATCAAATAGTTATTGCATTTGTCTAGTTTATCTGATTTTACCAAAACTTCTCACTTATTCATTTTAATATTTTTGAGGGATCACATCTAATCTATTTAGTGGAAAAAATGCATTTATTCTTTAGTGATTTATATTCATCTAAAGTTGTTATTCTTAAGAAGTTATACTCAAATAATAAATTTCTCCGTATCAGAAATCATTTCACTTCCTGATGATCCACTTTACTTGACTATCCAATTAAATCTTTTTGTTGTGTTCTTAAACTTCTGAAAAACAAAATCTTTTTGTAATTTTCTTTTAATTGACTCAATACCAACCAAAAATCTTTTTGTATTTTTTTTTGTGTTTTTCTCCCCCTAAACATATAAAGAGACTCAAAAATTTGAAAATCATTTTGTAAATTTTCTCCTCCTAAATTTGTGACAAAAATAAAATAAAATAAAACAAAAACAAAAATTTTAATGTATTTATAAAAACTGTTTTAATCAAAACTTATTAGTTTGAGTGAGGCAAGCAAGTGGTGAAAGCGAGCTATGTCGAATAGTTAAGTGAACACATCCTCAAGATTGTCATATGTGTGGACCTTTTCAAGATGAATAAGCTTAGGATCTAAAGGGCTGCTTCATTATCACAATAAATAGGAGAGTCAATAAAATTCAAACCAAAGTCCAGAAGCTGATGTTGCATCCAAATGACCTGAGAAAAACAACTTGATGCAGCAACATACTCAACTTCAGCAGTAGAGGTAGATACTGTGGTTTGCTTCTTGCACTGCCATGACACAAGGCGATCTCCTAGATATTAACATCCACCTGTGGTCGACTTCCTATCTAGATTACATCCACCAAAATCACTGTCAAAGTAAGCAAATAGTTTAAATTCAGAGTTCTTAGGATACCACAAACCAAGTCGAGGTTTGTCAGTGTAACACCCCGACCGATGGCGGAAACGTCGGGATGCCACGAGGGATGTGTAGATTGTTCATAAGCACGTGGGAATCTAATTTAAATCATCACATATCAATTAATCAACGAAATGAATTACACAAAAATCATGTTCATCATGAATTAGTTACATCAAAATACACAAAAGATTTAGCTAACTAACTAAATTCTAATCTCCAGAATTTTAGTTATTATAGCTAAGTCCATGATCCTATGTGATCATGTCCAAAAGAATGTAGAGCTATCCTGCCCTACCTACTTCTCCTCGTTCCCTGAAACATGTAAAAATCAAGTGTCAACTACGAAGTAGTTGGTGAGTAATCATAAGTTTTATATTTAAAAATGTTTTACAAAATGTTTATAAATATTTAAATTTTCCTGAGAAAATCCACATGAGCACCTGCGAGATAATTCACCACATAACCCAAACACACAATCACAAACACATAATCACATATCTCAATTAATCATAGATAATCATAGATAATCAATCACATACATATTCAACCAGTCTCAATCATCCATATTCTCAGTTAGTATAAGTGACAATACATGGAATTCAATGTGATTAACCAAAGCTAAAGACAATAATCCATGGAGTGGTGGCAAACCACGTGACAATACATGAAATCAATGCGATTAACCGAAGTCAAAGACAATGATTCATGGAGTGGTTACAAACCACGTGACAATACATGCAATCGTTGCGGATGACCGAAGTCAACAGTAACGATTCATGGAGTTGTGATAATCCAAGTGGCAATACGTGTAATCTTTGTCGATGACCGAAGTCAACAACAATGTCACACAGAGTTATAATAATCAATGATAATCCATAAACAATGATAATCTCATAATATGAATATCATATTAATAAACAGGTATCACCCATGTGTTATCAAAATAATATTTAAAATTGGTATACATGTTCCACCTCCGGGTTTAAAACAAAGTAGTTTAAAAGGGAGGTTATGAGAACTCACCTGAGTCCTTAAAATCAATGCTTTCGTAAAATGTGCGCTCGCGTATACAAAGTCGGGTTTAGGTCAATGACCTGTAATTTTCATGTGTTTCATGTTCATAAGTATGTGCTTGTTATTACATAAATGTCTTCTTTAAATTATTAAGTGTTTAATTGACTTAGTTTATTTATCCTCATTTAGGATAGCTCCCTCATCATATAATAGTGTTAATCATCACGCTATAGTTTAGACTTGCAAATCTTTAATTATCTTATAATTATAACTTATTATGATATCATAAGTGTATTCTCATAGATATTCATAATATTAGGGGATGTACTTAATCATAAGCATAACCCTACATGCATGTTCAATTATGTTAACCACCATGGTTTATGTTAGTAAAAATTTAGGTTAAGTTCAAGATTAGATTTCTAATAGAAAGGTGGTGGTCATTATAATTCATCATGCATGCATGATTATCCATATACACCATCATATATAATTAGGAAAATCCACTTTAGGTGTAATGAAATCATATTTATTTAAGTTATTTACACCAAATTTTCCCATTATTCATATAACCTCATAATTTTCAAGAAAAAGGTGGTGCTTAATTTCTTATGCATGCATAGTTGTATATGGGTGTATATATATGTGATTATGTTTCCCCTCATTTATCTTTGATCCTAGTTCCAACAACATTTAGGTTTAACAATCCAATTGAGTCGGTGTTAGCCCTAGGTTCAGTGAACCTTTTTGGTTCAGCGGCCTAGGGTTCGTGGCCTCAAGGTTCGCCCCATCTCAACCTTAACCAGATAAGGTTCATGAAGTCTTCGTGATTGTATGGCCGAGGTTCGTCACACATACCAGTCCCTAGGTTCGTCCCATCTGACTAGATTGCAACTAGGGATCGCATGAATAAGAGTTCGCCACCTACTGTTAGTTGAGGGTCGCAGGTTCGCCAGGTAATGGAGGGTTCGTCTAACCCAATAGGTTCGGCCATAGCAATGAGGTTCGGCCCAAATGTGGGAAGCAAGGTTCGGCCAATGTGAGGAGCATGGTTCGGCTCAAGTTGATCCAGGGTTTGCCGGTCAGAAGGGTTCGTGACCCGCAGGTTCGGCCAGCCCCTTTCGAAGTTAGGTCGGCACAGGTTCGCCCAACCAAAAGGTTCGGCAGATCTGGGTTCCCAGCCCCTAATTCTTGTTCATCATCTCCATCCTCGCATCCTAGCTGTTGCAGGTTCGAACATCTCTAATTCTCGTGTTTATGAAGGTGCGGTTAAGGTCTAGACTTTAGCAAATCATACTATAACACCATGGTGATAACCGATTGCTTTTAGCAACGAAAACCGAAAGATAAAGTGTCTACATACCTCAAGATCTCGACCAAAAGCTCGAATTCTTTGTGGATTATTGATCTTCTCAGTTATGTGAACGATTTGGAGCAAAAATCACCAAAAATGGATGAGAAATGAGTGAAAAATATCAGAGAGAAGGTAGAGAGAATATGGGTGACGAATTTGGTGATTTTTAGAGAGAGAAAGGGTTTGTGAAATGAGGGGGAAGAAGATGTTCTTCCTTCTTTTATTTAGTTCCATCCCCGTGCGCCCGGTCTCGTCTTTATCGCGATAGAATAATTAATTGTTCGGTTTTCTCGTAAATATATATTTAAACATAAGACGTTTAAATAATTATATTTCATTTTAAATAAAATGATTTTTATTAATATTGTTTCATAAAACGATTTCGAATGAAATTGTTTCGTAAAACAGTTTCGTTTTATAAAAATGGTTTTATTTAACTATTGTTGTTTCGTAAATAATTTCATTACGTTATTTATTTAAATAAACAACTTATTCTCATTCGTTTTAGATTGTGATTCCTAATAAATATTTTTAGTTTTTATTTATTAAGTTAATATCGTTAGATATTATGTCGTTATCTCGTCGAAATGCGTTACTTACGTACGTATTTGTAAAGATCGTCACCTTTGCGAATCCAACGCTCGTATCGTATTTTGATTCGATTTACGATTTATGGAATATTGTTTCAGAATATTATTCTTAATAACTATATTCGTGTGAATCGTCAACCACGCGAATATATTATTAAGTTAATATTTCTAAAATAATATTCGCGTTTAAGTTATGTTCGTAACCTCACCATCGCGTAAATATTCTCAATACCATTTTTTATTATTTAATTATCTTTAATATTATAAATCCCAATCCAAATCCCGCTAAATCATACCACTGACACATCCATGATAGACCGAAATATGCATATGTATAGGGCATATGCAGGGGTAGATCGCAACCTCCCCAACACCGTCCCACCGCTATTTCGATAAACCATGACCATGTGTCCTTGACTATGTTTAGAAACCAAACCATAACCAAATCCTAATCCCTTTCCATTTCATATCAAAATCCATAATCATCTAAAATGTAACTACGATAAACCCTCTGGTTCTGTTTAGTTGAGTTTCAACTAATCTCCCCATGGTTATACGGTCATAACAGTACAATCGTACATGTACGGAACAACCTGAAATACAGTGATGTTACAGTCAGCAAGGTAGCGAAAGATTCTCTTGACAAATATTAAGTGAGATGCCTTCGGATTTGCTTGATATCTAGCACACTGACATACTGAGAACATGATGTCGGGTCGGCTATTTGTGAGGTACATCAGTGAGCCAATCATTGGTCTGTAAAGATCTTGATCAACATCTTTAACATCTAGATCTGAAGTTAAGACAGGTCGAGCAGCCATAAGAGTGGAGGTGGGGGTGACAACTAGTACCTGACCGGCCGGCAAGTCCGTACGGTATGTGTACTTTCAATAGTTACTATGTGTAAATACATGTTTGTGAACAGTACCTGTATTAACAGAATTCAAAATACAAGAAACAGTTGTACGTATTTATGTGTAAACTTGAATGCAGTAAGTACAACACTCATTATAAACAATAGTTGTTAGTATTTAGGTGAGAACCTAAGTACAGATAATACAATGAAACAAGAGAAACAACAGTGTTCAAGCAAATAACAAGAACAAGTCGGTTGCGATCTGATATCCATAGATGACAGGAATCAGATGACCGATAAATTAGTATGAAAACAATGTGATAACAGGACGTTTAGTTTAGTCCGACAGTGAGGAAATACAATTTAAAACAATATTACAGTGTTGTTTCAGAATAACGAACTGACAGTGTGTTTGCGTGGATGACGATTCACACAAACATATCTGTGAGTTTAACGTTATGAAATGATGACTGAAATGTAGAAAAAAAAGTCGGAAAGCAAAACCATTGTCGTGTTCGTATGGGTGACGATTCGAACGAATACACGCGATGGCGACGCGTTCTGATAAAACGAAAACGAAATATGGCTCGAACGACAAATAAATTAAGAAAATAAAATATTTTATATTTTTACAATTTTGAAACTCATAAAAAATAATTAAACAACTCTTCTATTTTAAAACCGCGTAAATTACGCGTTACGTTCTAGAAACGCGACGAAAACGCGAACCGAGCAACCGAAACAAACCCGAATACCCTCGGGGTATTTAAAGCCTAAAATGAGGCATTTCTTTCAATTCCACCATTCCCATTCTCTCTCTAACCCACAAAATCCGGCCATCTCTCTCTCACTACAAAACTCAACCTTCAAACTATCATATCTTGATCATTTCTCAACAAAATTGGGTGATTCTTGGACCTACATGAAGCTTGTTAGGTCCTCTACCTAGAAGTACAGCAGATCGGAGGAAAAAGCCACTAAAAATCGAGGTAATGGGCTTGGAAAGTCCAGAAATTTAGGGTTTTCATCTTGGGTTTTGTTGAACTCCCTCAAACCGGCTCTAGACTCAACTCAAACCTTGTACACTCTCGATAACCCCTAAACACACGCTAGTAACCAGAGCAAAACAAGTTGGACCAGATGCAGAGGTCGATGAGATGCAGGGTACGCGAAGACCATGCTGCGGCCGAACCTCGGTCTGGTTGGAAGGGAGGGTGGCCGAACCCTTGATAGCCGAACCATCTGCAGTGGGTCTTCCCTGTCGAACCTGCATGCCACGGACAAACCTACAGGGATCTGGGGCGAACCCTAGACGACCCGAACCTGTGTCCAACCGCCATGAACGAACCCTAATGTAGCAAACATCAGTCAAACCATGCAAACCTAGCGAACCCCCTGCTCAACGAACCTGTGACCTAGAGACTAACCTGTAATGGCCGGCGAACCTACCCTATTGCCGAACCCTTCCCAGCGCAACGAACCTTGACTGCCACACCAGGCGAACCTATCCCCGAAACCCTAGTAGACGAACTCTAGCCAAACCTAGCATCGTTGTCGAACCTGTGAGCATCACCCATGCAAGCGAACCTACATCTAAGCGAACCCTACAGTGCCAAACCCACAGGTTCATGGCCGAACCTTGCTGTCACAACTCATCAGCACCGGACCCATAAGGGACGAACCTAATCGTAGCCGAACCTGGGCAGGGACGAAACCTTGAACCATTAAACCATATGTTCAGCGAACCTCGGAGCTGAGAGAAGGTGGTGAAGCCCCACGAACCTATGAACTTGATTCGGCTATGCATCCCATTATTTGGAACACCTACATTCTGCCCAACAATTTTCATTTCGGCCCAGTAACAACCAACTAGCCCCAAAACCAGTTTGGTCGGCCCAAATTTTTATTGATTAAACTAACCCAAACCAAATTTCGTCCCACATCTATAACACCTTGGCCCATGGGTAAATCATGAGACCCACGATGATATCATTCGGCCCAAGTGATAAATGGATTTACATGGAAATAAGTGAGTGCATAATACATTCACAACACCTAGAAACATTAAGTTTTACAAGGAGAACATTATAGTTCTTTAATAACCATGAAACAAACCATTCAAGATTTTGCAAAGTGATAAGAAATTATCACCTTTAAACTAAAATCTAAACTTTATAGTTGTGAACTTTAAGAATTCAAGAATATACACTATGATAAGGTTCATGTCAAGTCAATCCATAAAACATGAGGAGTTAAGCTAAGCTCAATCTAAACAGATCGGAGTTAACATAACTTACAACAACAAAACTCAGGGCCGAATAAAGACCAAGACCCAGACCGAGACTCACAAGTGTTAGCCAACTTTAGGGCTAACACATACCCACATAAATCTCTACTACAAATACTTATGAAATACAACAAACATGAAATCAATACAGGATCGTGAATACATCAACAAGAACAATCAAGAGCGTGTGCATTCTTGTTTAAGCTAAGTCAACCACTTCAACACAAGGTGAGTTCAAATGCCCCTTTTCTTTAATCTTAACTGATTTTAAACTCACAGGGCAGAGAAACATGCTTACTTTTATTTATTTAAAAGTTTTGCTTAACATATTGCTTATACTTTGATTTATATAATACTGAATTGCTTATTATCGTTTATCGTTGTATGCATGCTTGTGTGATCATGATAAGACAGGAACAATTAGATGATTATGATAATATAATTTCATAACCCATCAACACAATAGAATAATATAGTTGCAAGATTATATCTTACAACACTTATTTATTCTTACAAGAACAAACATTGAGATAATCACAGGAGAACATGATGACAAGAACAAAACACAAGAATGATATGAAGATAACACATTTTCTTAACATCATTTAACAACAGAGTTAACTAAGTGTAATAAGACAAGTGCTTATAACACTTAGCTTACAACTCAACACATATTACTAGATAACATGGAATAACTATTGTCCACCACATGAGTCGATTAAGGGTAGTAAGACTAGTTCTTACCACGGCTTAATGACAACATGGTAACTATATGGAAAACAAGGAATGGTAATCATGATAACATACCTTCATGATAACAACACCATTCATACACAATTAACATAATCTAATAAGACAAGTTCTTATTTAACCTTGTTAATAACAATGAGAATATACAACCATGAGAACAAATAACACAGATGAACAAAATTACAATTAATTACTATTGAACTGTTGTATTATATCATTTCAATAATGTGCCATTATGCAAATTGATCATGTAAGCCCCTTTATAATCGCTGACCAGTTAGTTTGACGTGACTAAACCGACGATAGCATAGTGATACCATAGGTTTGACAAACCTCCGGCGAGTAGGTCGGTATATTACTCGTAATTTCATTGGTCGGTAACGTATGACCGGTAACAGGGCGACTTCAAGTCAGGGTCTGGGAAGTGTCACATGGTGGTATTAATCTGCAGGGATATTGTAATTAATCCAGCGGGATCCTATTGACTAGTAGGTTAAGAAATTGATCTTCTCTCATGTTCCACTACTGGTAATAGCTTTTGTTGAGGTCTATGGAATACAATGCGATAGAGGTAAATCGGATGCATTGTAACCTGATTACGTGAGGGTTGCAATGGATTCCTTTTAGGCTCTATGCATTTCAAGTTGAGAACAAAGAACAATTGGTTAACTTACACTCTTAATGTAACATCAGTGCCGGAACCGTCACCGGAACAGTGATCATATACAGTACATGAACAGTAATCAGGTACAAATTTCATGTAATTCAGTGTATTCCATAATCATGTTAAGTTTCATAATCATTTCATGCTATCAAAACAGTGAATTCACAGTCATTTCAGAGAAATCAAGTTTAGAACAATGGTTCTAGAGTCAGATAATGATCTGGCAACACAGAATCATCATGTGATTTATTTGTTAGGATTTTATTATGTATAAACGTATGTGAGGCTTTACAGAACAAAACAACACGAATGTCGTTACGTGAATGCTAAACCGACAGATTATTCGTATAGGTGACGATCTGTACGAATAAATCTGAAAGTTTAACGTTCTGAATGATATTCAATAATTAGAAAACAACATTGAAAAGTGTAGTTATCGTCGTGTTTGATCGGGTGACGATTCGAGCAAATACGCGCGATGACCGCGCGATTCGATTTAAACGTTAAATAAATATTTTGAAAGTTAAATAATTAAAAGATATTTAGTTAATTTATTAGGAATTACAACCTAAAATAATTTTATAACTTCTACTTTAAGATCGAGTCATTTCGTAACGAAAACGACGCGAAACCGACGTTTCTACGCGAAACCACGCGAAACCGAACGAACCCGAACGAACCCCAGTATTTTCCCCTACATTTAATGAGGCTTTTAATGCCACAACAACCCACCAACCAGCCATCACCTCCCCATTCACGTTCACCTCTTTCTCTCTCTAAACCTTCACAAAAATCCCACCTTCTCACTAAGATTTCTTGGTTGTTTCTTCACCAAATTTTGTGTTCTTGGTGTCAAAATCACCACCATCACTTGTAGAATTCGAAAGTACAACTGATCTAAGCTCATCATCAACTGATTTGAGGTAAATTAGTGAATTTTGTGCGGTTTAAGGGTTTTGAAAACCCTAGATCGAACTCATTCAAAAAAAAATCCGGCTAAACACCTTCAAAAACCTTAAGAAAACCACCTCACAACCACATAGAAAGTCATAGGAACAAGTAACAACTAGATCTTGGTCGTGCGGTGAAGTTTGTGGCCCATTATGGTGTTGAGGTTCGATGGCCGAAGGGGCTGCCCAGTGGGTCGAATGAACACAGGCCGAATGGCCTCATTCTAAGCTCATTCGCCGAATAGCCTAGTCGATCTAGCCCTCCTTTCGTCGAATGACTAATCCCTATTCGCCTAGCCTCATTCGACCGTGGTCTCATTCGATGATCCAACACCCCATTCGAGGGTTTCCATTCGAGCATGCCCATTCGCTGGTTCTCACTCGTGAGCCTTCATTCGACCATCACCTCCATTCGGACTAAGCTTATTCGCCATAGTCCCTTTCGGACCACACTTATACGGTCAGCCCTATGTCTGCCATGTCACTTGAATAGAATGTAGTGGGTTAGAACCGTAAAACATGGTCAAGTAACCTTAGTGGTTATGTGTTGCATGCATGGGATTTTACGTGGGGATGCATGAAAGTTATGTGGGTGTGTGTGTGCTTCAGGAATAACTTAGGGTTTACATGCAACCACTTTGGGTAAAATTACTTGACTAAAATTAGAGATTATCAAGGAAAAAGGAGCATGGGGTTTAATCTAGGAGTTTTGGGTGAACTATGATACTAGAAATTCTTTGAAGAGATCATAAAGAATCAAGGCAATAACTTAGGGTTGAAGTGTTAACTTCACCATCAACCCATAAGCTCTATAAAATCGATAATGAAATGTAAATGACTTAGGTGATTTATCTAAATCATCTAGGTTTAGATCATCAAGGTGCTAATAAGAAACCACTTGGAACTTAAAGTGGGATAAACGGGCCCGAGGTTGACCCAATGGGCTTAACTTAAGCCCATCATGTAAGAAACTTACTTTCTTTAAAAGCAATTATGTTTTAATAAAATAAATTAAATTGTAAACCTTGTTAAAACAAATTAAAATGATTTTTCCTAAATGAGTGTTTATCAAATAATGAATTAACTTAAAATAACCAATTAAAGACTTTAAAAGCTATTGTGGGATAAGGGTTATTACTGGGTAACAAGGTTAGTCTAGTTAGAGAAAATCTTAGAATCACATTAGTATCTAGGACACATAGTTGCACACCGAGACCAAACCCTAGATCCAACGTCTACTATATATACTCATCGTATTCGAAATCTCTTAAAACAACTCAGGTGCTAAAGACACATAAGCAACATTCAAGGAGCGCGCATTATCTTTTGTGATTCAATTCAAAGCAGCACAGGTGAGTTCATTGCCCCTTTTCTAAACATTTTTGTTTTTAAACGCGGGGCTGAGAAGCATGCGTAAACTGTTTTATTTAAACTGTTTATTTAAATGCTTTTATTTATTATATGTTTTACATATATACGTTTGTTGATACTCCTAGACTCCTGTCTAGGTAATTATTACACAGATCAAATGTCCAAATTAATTAAAGTACTCTTATGAGTAATACTTTAAATTCAAACTCCAAATCAACCCTTAGTCCATCAAGCTCAAATTCAAGAATCTAAATTCAAAGTGAAATCAAATGATCAAAACCAAAGGATCAAATTCAAAGGAATCATAACTCAGTGTGGGATCTGAGCACAAAGAATCATAATCAAATCAATTATCATTGTGAATCATGGGAATTCAAAAGATCAAGAGACTCAAGAAATCAGATATCATAAATGTGTGTGAATCATGTTAATAATGAAATCATTATGATCTAATGAAATCATTAATCTTCAACCTAAGGTGGATGTCAGTTGTATAAGAAATCAAGACCACGTGTAACACACATATAAAGTCCCACTCAGATGCAGAAGACCTTCAGGTCAGGCTGTAACGGGCAATAACATGAACGATCAAATGGAGCCAATATCAAAGTCAAAATCATGAGAATCAAGAGATCAAGAATCACAGGATATCCTTAAAGTCCCACTCAGATGCAGAAGACCATTGAGTCAGGCTGTAACGGGCAAAACATTAAAGTCCCACTCAGATGCAGAAGACCATTGGGTCAGGCTGTAACGGGCAAAATATTAAAATCCCGCTCAGTTCAGGTGCACTCCTTGTGAGTTATGCCTGACATGGGTCACGTGTGAGAGGTTACAACTTGGACAACCACCAACAACTAAGTCTAATTGATTGAGTCAAATAAGGCCCAATCATCATGTCTTAGTTGTAATTAAATGTTTTATTTATTTTATTAAATATTTAACATTTTATTTACTATCACTGATTTTTGAGAAATCATTTATCTATGATCAAAATCAAGGGAATCAAAGGTAAATCAAGTTTTGGAAATTATAATCTAAATCAGAGATGTGTTGGGTAAAAATGCTTAGCTATCATTAATATCAATGTCCTATGCGGATTAGTATGTGGTGGGACATCGTCTGGGCGGGGTTGTAGCCTTGACCCAGGGGTATGCCCTATATATAAGCATACCGATCTGGATGATACAGTTGAGGTTAATGAGGTTAGGGTCTTTACCGAAAGAGGTTTTCAACTCATTTTTATTTATTAAACTATATGAACTCACCAACCATGTGTTCACTTGATTTTTGCATGACTTCTCAGGTGACGAACAGGTCAACTAAGGAGTTATTCCTTTTGGACTAGGACTTACGATAGAAGGCTTAGTATTTTGGACCTGTATACTTTTGAAGACATCATACACAATTATTTTGTATATCTTGTGTAAATACAAGATAGAGATTTATGATGTTATAGTAGATTACATTGTTAAATTATAAACTTAACTGATATAATTTAACTTTGTAATTCTATTTTATTTTAGCAAGATTCTCATTTAGATATCATGTGCAATGTAAACAATCTGATCACTTTGATTATCACTCATGATATCGCGCCCCGGGAACCTTCCGCCCGACGGGACAACCGATCCTATCCCGCCGGCTCGGGGTGTGACACTTAATATTTAAAAGTGACTAACAGTTAACCCCACAAGTAAGAGAATAATACAAGGATCAGATTTGATAAATCTAATATCCTTAATACATAAAAAGGGTTATCAATACTTCGGTTTGAAAACTAAACCCTTATTATAATATTATTCTACACATGATTTGACAGGTGATTAACAAACGAGATGAACAGGTGAAATGGAAATGGATATCGATAGTTGTATTGCAAGTAGTGTTGAGTTCTAGTAGTTATGTGGTGGGATGTTGGCAGGGGCTTGGTTCCCCTACATATGCCCTATATATAAGCATAATTACTAGGATGAGATACTATTTGTAAATATAACTATTGAGAAGCCATTGGGTGAACGGGTGAAACAAACAACATACAAGTAACAGAAATTACATTGTGATTGTGCATGTGAACAAATCAAGGTTTTTCAATCACTATATTATGAACTCACCAACCTGGTGTTGACTTTGTTTAAATGCATGTTTTCTCAGGTGACGAACAGGTGTAGTTACACATATGCAAGGATTAAGCTAGCGGACTTTTAGAAGACCTAGCTTCATTTTGTGATGCATACTTTTGGGGATGACAAAACCATGAATCATCTTTTGTATATCTTGTACAGATACAAGATATGAACTCATTGATTCTTTTGATTAGATTTACTTAGTTAAATTATGATGAAATAATGTAATTTAACTTTGTAATTCTATTTCATTGTCATGTTAGCATTTCTCATTTATATTTCATGTGCTATATAAACAATCTGATCATTTCGATTATCAAACGATATCGCGCCCCGAGAACTTTCTGCCCGACGGGAAAGTCGATCCAGCCCGCCGGCTTGGGGTGTGACAGTGGGCTTAAATTCCAACATGTTGAACTTGGTAAGTATGTCATTCACATACTTTCCTTCATGAATCAGCACCTCCTTCTGATCTTGATTTACCCGAAGACCTAAGAAGAAGGTCATTTCTCTCATTGCGCTCATCTCAAACTTTTTCTTCATCACCGCCTCGAATTCTTTTCACAAATCCGAGCTTGTGGAACCAAAAATATATCATCCACATAGATATGGATGAGAATCAAATCATCCTTTTCTTTGCGAACGAACAATGTCTGATCAATTGCTCCACGGGTATATCCATTTTCCAGAAGGTGATCGGTGAGTGTAGCGTACCACGCGCAAGGGGCTTGATGAAGATCGTAAAGGGCTTTATCTAGCTTGTATAAATGGTCAGGATACTGCGAATCCTCAAAACCGGGAGGTTGGCATACATAGATTTCTTCTTTGACCTTGCCATATAAGAAAGTTGTCTTCACATCCATCTCATAGACAGTGAAGTTCATGTAAGATACATAGGGCAAGAAGATGCGAATCTCCTCAAGTCTTGCAACTGGTGCAAAGACCTCCTCGTAGTCAATCCCTTCCTATTGGTAGAATCCCTGAACTACCAATATTTCTTTGTTTCTAATGATAAAACCTAAATCATCCCGCTTGTTTCTCAAGACCTATATAGTTCCAATAAGTAGTTTTCCTTTCGGCAAAGGAACCAGATTCCACACCCGGAGCTTCTGAAATTGCATCAAATCTACTTGCATCGCCTAAATCTGGCTTGATTCCTTAAACTTCATCTTGATATTCTTTGGTTCTACCTCCGAAATGAAACAAGAATATAAACAAGAATTAATTGGACCTGATTGGCTACGCGTAAGAGTTCCCTCAGCTGAAGCAGTCTGAGCATGAATAGAACTGTTTCTGGTAAGAACTCCTTCAGAAAGCGGTCCAACTATGTTTTCCACTGGATAATATTTGTTGATGCTCGAAGTGGGTATGCCCTCCACAGCTAAGTTATCAAGTAGATTACTAACGTGGGTCAGTTGTTCTTCATTGGATGAGATGGTGTTATCTTCCAGAGCAATCTTGCTTGCTTCAGCATCATTATCCACACAATGTTCTAATGTCTGATTTGTTTGTGGAGTTGGTTGATCTGGTTGAGAAGTCTCCGGGTCCGGTGGAAGAACTTCATTGATAGGCTGGACTCTTTGGTACATATCGGGTGGATCAACACTCAGAAGCTTGGGGTCACATGGAACATAATCAACTCAGTAGTCTATGTCGTCACTTTTGTAGAAACTATCTTTGGGTTCGGTGCAGTCGGCACACTCAGAAGAAGTATTAAAAGGCTTAAAGGTAGATACATATTGGAATAGCCAGTTTGGACTTAAACCGGCATCCGTGTGATTCATCTTTTGCCAGTCAATGTAATATGATTCCATGATCTGTCGAATCTTCATGTTGTAGACACGATACACAACTTTCTCAGCAAAGTAGCCCACAAAGTAACACTTATCAGCTTTATCATCAAACTTGTGATTGGGCTCTATGTGGATAGAGTGCAAGGGCATCCAAAAAATTTGAAGTGACCGACCTTTGGCTTCTGATTGAAGAAAATCTCATATGGGGTCTTTCGGTGGCGTTTGTTCAACAAGGCTCGGTTCTGAACATAACATGTTGTGTTAACAGCTTCCGCCCAGAAGAAGATTAGCAATTTTGACTCAGACAGCGTGGTCATGGCAGCCTCGATAAGTTATCTGTTGCACCTCTCAGCTACTCCATTTTGCGGAGGTGTTCGAGCTATACTGTATGGCCGAGCTATCCCCTTATCATCGCAAAATTCAACAAGAGTTTGATTTTTGAACTCTTTGCCATTATCTAGTTTTGATCACCTTCACCTTTAGGTTTTTCTGGTTCTCGATTAAGGTGATAAGCTTCTTCAAGATCTCAATTGTTTCATCTTTCTTAGCATGGAAGAAAACCCAAGTGAATCTGGAGTAGTCATCTGTGATCATGAGGCAGTATGACTTCTTTCCTATGCCCATAACATTTAATGGTCCAAACAAATCCATATGAAGAAGTTGCAGAATGGAAGAAATTGAGTTGAAAAATTTTGGTTTGTGAGGTCTCTTATGTTGCTTCCCTTTGGCATATGCGATGCATTTCTCTATGGTAGAGAAGTCTTTTGAAAGAAGTCCAATCACATGGTCTCCTTTGGCCAATCTGTTGAGATTCTTCAATTTGACGTGTCCCAACCAGCGATGCCACAACAAAAAATTAGTCTTCGAGGCCTTTGAAAACAAACATGTGTTTTCAGTGAATGAATATGAATTCATGTTAATGATATAAGCATTGTTGATCCTTGGAGTCCTTATCAGAATCCACTTCTCGGGTATAACAAAACCAGGCTTCAAAATAAAACACTCCTTGTTTATGAAAGGTGTAGAGAATCTTTTATCTCAAATCTGGGAAACACACAACAAACTGTGGTTGAGTTCCTTCACGTAATACACATCTTCAAAGATTAAAGTTCCATTTGTCATCGTTCCCTTCATGCTTATTTTCCCACCTTTGTCTCCAGCAAATGAGACAACCTCCATTGAATGGTGTAACTTCATGTAACTGAGAAAAATCCCCAGTCATGTGCCTGGAAAAACCACTGTCAACATACCAAACATTTTTCAGCTTATTTGATCATCCCTACATGATACACAAACGTTTAATGAGAAACAGGGACCCAAATATTTACAGATTTAGGCACTGTTGAGTTATCTTTGCCTTGGCTCTTGGATTTGTTCACACAGCCAGAATCAATGGGTTTTACTGGAGGTTTACTTTCCTAATGTGTTTTGACTTCAAATTTAAAAATTCTTGTTTTCTTTTGTTTTTTAAAACCACTTTGATTCTGTTTTCCCCTTTTGTTATTTCTGGCAGAGTGATGATTCTAAGTTTTCTTTTGTTGTTTCACGTTAGGCTTGAAGGGTTGGTCAGTCCTCATGGGTTTATTAATTGGTTTGGACTTAGTGTTGACCTTCTAATTCTTCCCATAAAAGAACTCAGTGGGTCTGTGCAGACAATGTCTGGCAATGTGGCCTGGTCTCCCACATGCATAACAACATACCTTTTGATAGAATTCATTCTTTATTTCTTGTGTGATTCTCATTGAGCTTGCATGATTTAGTGCTCTCTGTTTGTCATCGATATCATAAGAGTTGATGATGGAGATAAGATCACTAGGGGTGGTCTTCTACATGTATTTAGTTCTATTGATGGTGGTACAATTGAATTCCGGTTATAAGGAAGAGAATTAAGCAGCGTTTTTTTGTCCTCACCCTTGTCATCTCAATTCTAGCACTGGTAAGCTCAGTCATCAGATGGGTGAATATGTTCAGTTGGGCCTCTAATGTCTCACCCATGATGTGGTTAAACATGTTAAAACTGATGTCTTAACATGGCTTTCCGGATTTAACACATGTCCTCATTTCCCTCAAATCATTCCACCAATGCATCCCACAACTCCTTGGCTGTTTTGTGCTCCTTGAAACCATGAGCAACTTCAGTGGATAGAGCCATGGTAAATGAGGATATGCCCTATCATCCTTCTCCCTTCGAAGAATGTCATTCTCAGTGAATAACTCTGGATCTTTCGGAATTAAGCCGTTGAGATCACTCTCATACATGGGCACATACGACCATTCCTCAATAGATCTCCACAACTTCGGGTTAGTGAATTTGATGAAAGATTGAAATGTGAATTACCAATCTTGAAAGTTGTCACCAGAAACAAGCCTAAGAGGCTTGGGGTCGTTCCGATCTCATTGTCTAAGTTGAGCATGTTGGACAAATTACTAAGGTTCTTAGCATCCGTATTCACTACAGTTCAAAAGTATTCATGTCCAAGTTCTCAAAATTTAGTCCAATACATGAAGTCACAGCAGTACTCGAAGTCCCAAAAGTATTCGAATCTCCCAAGTACTCGAAGTTACCCAAGTACACGAAGATGTAGTAATCGAAGATAGAAGTTCACGAACCCAGGTAATCGAAGCTGAAGTAAACAAATCTGATGTATACGAAGATTGAAGTACCCTAAGCCAGAAGTACACGATCTCAAAGTAACTGAAATCCAAGATCACGAAGCTAAAGTTCACGAATGTGAAGTACTCGAATATGAAGTTCTCGAAAAACACTTAAAAAAATCCAGATGAAATTTCTACAAGATCTAGAACCCTAAATTGCTAGAATAGCTTCCCAAGGTAGAAATAAACAATAAAGTCGTGAACTTGATGAAGAAATTTGTTACCTTTATTTATTACAACTAAATCACGCGTAAAATTCCGGATATGTGACAAAAACGCGAACCGAGCAACCAAAACGAACCCGAATACCCCCGGAGTATAAAAACACCAAATGAGGTGTTTTTCCTCATTTGCAATCAGCCCTTTCTCTCTCAAACTCACATTCACGAACCTTTCTCCTCAATAGGATAATCACCCTTCAAATCCTCATAACTTGCTCGTTTCTTGACGGATTTGGGCGTTTTTGGTGTCCACGCGTAGCTCTCGACTTCCTCTACCTAGAAGTACAGCGGATCGGAGATTTTATCCGGCCAAATTTGAGGTATGAAGCATTAAAGATCCAAAAATTAGGGTTTCTTGGTGTTTGGTTAGAGCATGAGTCCTAGCCGGATCTAAAACCATCTCCACGCCACCTTCGTCCTTGAATCCAACTCCCAGAGTAACCCTAGCAAGATAACCGTCGGCAAACACATCAGGTTCGAGGAGGATGAGGAGGTAATGCACAGGTTCGTGCGTGAGCTGCACCAACCGAACCTGTTGGGACCGATTTCTACTTGGCCGAACCTTGTTTCAGGTCCAGCGAACCCAATTGTGCAGGCTCACGAACCATTGTGACTAAACCACTCACCTGCCGAACCTCTGGTCATCAACGAGCCCTCATGGAGGCTACGAACCCACAGGATTCCCGAACCTATCTACAGTAGCCGAACCCTGCTGTTACAACTTCACCACCGAACCTTTCTAAGCCATCAACGAACCTTAGTGCACCGAACCTTTGTGAGGTTGCCAAACCCATGACCGCTGAAGGTTAGCCGAACCATCAACAGTTGCCGAACCATTCAGATTGCTGCGAACCTTTGCTGATTGAACCTAGCCGAACCATGGCCTCTGGCGAACCCATGCATACAGCCATGCACGAACCTAATTTAGATGTCACAAACCCTTGGAACCAAAACATGGCTGAACTATAGTCTCCCAAAGCCAAAAGGTTCGCTGGGGTAGTATTCGGACCAACTCTTTTCTCATGTCTCACAACCGGTCACTTCATTCAAACGGCCTAATTACCTACCCTCGACCCAACAAATGATGCTCGGCATAATCGGCTAGACATAGGCGGCCCATGATGTTTGCCTAGCCCATATTGTGTAATTAGACCAACGTTGGCCCGAACAACACTCATTCGATTCTTGAGAACTCACTGGGTCCATGGATAACTTAAGCGAATCACACATACATACCCGGCCCAATAGATTGGCCCACACACACATACCACCGACCCAATGTCATCTAGCATTCGGCCCATATGGGTTATTACATAACCTAACATACTAAATCAAAGAACATGAATAACACTAATGGGATTATACTTATACAAAGACATAAAGTTCGAGTTTTCGCAAAGTAACAAATACTAAACGAGTTGAACATGAAAACCATAATCCATAGTCAAGGGGCCGAATCACGACCAAGACTTGCGAGTGTTAGCCAAGTTATGACTAACACATACAAATATACAAGTCACACACAATTTATAATTTAGAGTTACATACAACGTGAAATCAATACAGGATCGTGAAAGCAACCTCAAGAACAATCAAGAGCGCGTGCACTTCTTGTTTTAAGCTAAGTCAACCACTTCTACAACAAGGTGAGTTCATATGCCCCTTTTCAAATCTTTACTGATTTCAAAGCTCGAGGCTGAGAAACATCCTAAACTTTTATTTACTTAAAAGTTTCTATTAACATATCGTTTATATTATGATTTAGATAATAATTGCTTATCTTTATTATCGTTTATCATTACATGCTTGCTTGTTTGATTTTATCATACCTGAAATAGCTAGGATACTACATGCTAACCTAGAATCATGACACATTAACACCATGGGATAATGTACATTGCTAAGAATATATCTTACAACTGTGCAATATTCTTACACGATAGAACAACGGGAAAACCAAGGGATAACATTCCAATATCAATTACAAATGACTAGAATGATAATCATGATAACATACTTTCATGATGATGGAATCATTCACCACATTCACTCAACATCGAGGTAACAGTTGAGACAACTACTTGTGATATCGAGGAGGATATCGCAAGCACACACTTTTGGGATGGCATTTCCCACACATACTATCGCTACCTAGTAAGACTCTATTTAGAGCACATCTTATAACCGTCAGAGGATGCCGGTTACACAACCATAGATCAGTTGGGTAAATCACGAACACTAATCACTAGGGCTTGGGGTAATCTAATGACATCACACCGGACACGAGAGGTGCTATCATTCTAATTAATAACATTCACAAAACCTAGGGAACGTATTCATTCCAATAGATATTGTGGGAGGATATCTTACACGTCGGGCTGGTCAGTAATGACAGCTACTGAGACTATTACGTCTCAAACTAGAAATCATGAGTAGGACATTTTACACACCGGGCTGGACAGGGGTGACAGCTACTGGGACTATTATGTCCCTACCTAGATATCGAGCATGATATCTTACACACCGGACTGGTTGGTACTGACAGTCACAGAGACTACTAGGTCTCGCTCTAGATATCGAGTATGATATCTTACACACCGGGCTAATCCGTAAGGAATAGCTAACAGAGGCAATTATGCCTCTTTATTCAATTGTTTGGGTATTTTACACGCCGGGCTAATCAGTAATGATTACTGATTAGCTACAGAAACTATAAAGTTTCGCTCACTGTAAGGAATAGCTAATAGAGATGATTATGTCTCTTACTTTATTTATTGGGTTATCATACATGCCGGGCTAATCCGTAAGAAATAGCTAACAGATATCATTAAGTCTCTGGATTCAATTATTGGTTTATCTTACATGCCGGGCTATTCCGTAAGTAACGGCTAATAGAGATAATTATGTCTCTTTCTTTTTCATTGTTGGGATAATCATATCGGGGAAATAATGGGTGAAATGAAATGGGTATCCATCGTTATATTATAGGTAGTGTTAAATTCAGTTGAGCATGTGGTGGGATGGCGTCTGGGCTTGACCCTTTCGTATGCCCTATATATAAACATGCTTGGCTGGATGAGACATTATCTGTAAATATAACCATGGAGAGGACATTGTGTGAAACATGGGAATCAATTATCAATACAACTTGTGTGAAACATTGTGAACATGGCTGATATAAATTCAATGGTTTTCAATTATTAAACTTATGAACTCACCAACTTAGTGTTGACTTTGCTTAAATGTATGTTTTCTCAGGTGACGAACAGGTTTAGTCACCAGATATCAGGGACATAGCTAGTGGACTTTTAGAAGACCAAGCTACAATTTGTGCCATGCATATTTTGGATTAACAAAACACTGAATCATCGTTTGTATATCTTGTACAGATACAAGATATAAACTCAATGATTCTTTCTGGATAGATTTACTTAGTTAAATTATGAACATAACATTGTAATTTAACTTTGTAATTCTATGTCATATGTTATGTTAGCATTTCTCATTATATATCATGTGTCATGAAAACAATCTGATCATTTCGATTATCAAACGATATCGCGCCTCGGGAACCTTCCGCCCAACGGGAAAGCCAATCCGTTCTCGCCGGCTCGGGGTGTGACAGATTAGTATCAGATCCATGGTTATAGAAAAATATAGGTCATATTACTTAAATGGTTTGACCTAGACTATAACCTAGGGACCCTCATGTAGAGATCATAATCCATAGGATTCTATTTGCATATGTCTTCTGCGTCTAATCACTGCACTAATTGATTTTCTTTCGGTTATGATCAGAATGCTGCCAAGAAGACAACCACCTATGTTGCCACCACCCCAAGACTAAGCTCCGCATTCATCAACACCATCACCATCTGACTCTCCTACACAACCACCTCCACCTCCTCCTCCACATGTTCCACCTCCACAGCCACCGCCTGTTCACGAGTTGGATCCGACTACTATTGCTTTAGCCATTCTACTGACAAGCCAACTAAGGGATGTGATCCCTGATATGATGAACAGGATCAACAGCCAGAACGGCAACAACACTGGCAACTCACCTGGGGAAGGCAGTGGTAACACCAGGAACCAACATGACTACTCCTACAAGAACTTTGTAGGTTGCAACCCACCGAGCTTTAGTGGCAGTGAGGGTGATGTCGGATTGATCCAATGGATCGAGAAGATGGAGACTACCCTAGAGATTAACAACTGTCCTGAACAGTATAGGGCGGAGTATGCTGCTGGTTCATTCCACAAACAAGCGTTAACTTGGTGGAACGCTCAAGTTCATACTAGAGGCAGGGATGAGGCTCTGTCAATGCCTTGGGATGACTTCAAAGCCATACTGCGGGCGGAGTTTTGCCCAAGAAATGAACTCAAGAAGGTTGATACTGAGTTACTCAATCTTGTTATGATTGGTGCTGGGCATCTGGCCTACACCACAAGATTTCACGAACTAGCATCATTGGCACCGGATACAGTGCCAACACTGGAGAAGAGAATTGAACGGTATATCGGGGGATTACCGGCTTGTATGCAAGATTTTATCCTTGCTGCTCATCCAACCACCCTGGAAATGGCTGTTACTTTGTCATCAACAATGACAGATGTGATGGTTGCCTCTGGGGCGCTCAAGAAAGAGTCTGAATCTACTGAAGAGCGACACCCCACCAAGAAACGAAAGGTTGCTAAAAATTTTGTAACGACTACCACTACCAAACAAGCAGTGCCCACACAACCACAACTGACCCACCAGTCTTACTCTGGCACGGCTCCATTCTGCAATAAGTGCAACTATCATCATCAACCTGACACAGGGTGCAGGCAATGCACTTATTGTGGAAAGATGGGCCATTGGGCCAAATTCTGCAAGAGTCAAGTAACACAATGCAGGGCAAACCAAACAGTGGCACAGACCGCTGTACAAAACGATGGCATTTCCTGTTACACCTGCGGGGAACCAGGACATTATGCGAAGGACTGCCCAAAGAGGGTGCTACCGAGAGGGCAAGCACCGAGGGGACGTGCATTCAGAATAGGAGCAGCAGCGGCTCGCCAGGACACTAACACCAACACAGGTACGCTTACTATTTACAATCTTTGCAATTGTATCACTTAATATTAGCATAGATTATCGCTTGCCTCTTTAAAGTTAGGTTGAAACTTACTCACATTTGGGGCAACACTAGCGTATCTCTTACACTAAATGACATGAACTTAAGGTTCACTTACATTTAGTGAATAAACACATACCATGGGATTCCAGTTAATGGACACAGGCAGTGTCAACACCATCAACAAAACGGATGCTTTACCCTTGATAAGGGTGAAGTCATCTGATCCAATAGAACTTCCTTCATGTCATTACCGTGCACAACAGAGATGTGTTTATAAATCTCATTATTGGGGTACGAACACTCACAATTAGATTCATCAATGTTGTCCTACCGGATGAGATATGGATCCATTTCAACAAGGGGAGGAATGAGGGATTCCTTCTGACAAGAAATAACGCGCGACTACAAGAAACATAGTGATTACGAAGAATCATGAAGTTGTTGTAACAACTCGAAATACCAAGATGCGAGTGTACACCAACAGCTATGGACTATAAGTTCCAAGCTACCTCACACTTCTAATAGACTTGATGTTCTTGAATTGACAGGAACAGTGAAATTGAGTCTACTCATTACATAACGACACACAAAAGCCTAGGCTCATTGAGAGGGACTAGGTCACACAATACATTTCTTCGAGAAACCTTGAACATTATGGATCATGCAGTCGGGAGACTGAAAACGAATCCGTATAATATCAAACAGACTTGATGAACCCTTAAGACACAAATCCATGTAAACTGGAGAACATGAGAACCACGCGATATCGAAACATCTTCTCCTATACAAAGAAAAAGTAGTACCCGAAAATGACGTTTAAATTTCAGGACAAAATTTCTTTAACAAGGGGAGACTGTGACATCCAGTACGTCATCGTCCGGCAAGTCCGTACGGTGTGTGTACTTTCACTATTTACTATGTGTAAATACAAGGCATGAACAGTGTTTGTGATAACAGAAGTCAGAATACAAGTAACAGTTGTACGTATTTAAGTGAAAACTTTAATACAGTAAGTACAACAACGCACGATAAACAATCGTTGTTTGTATTTAGGTGAAAACCTAAGTACAGTTAAAACAACGAATCAAGAGAAACAACAGTGTACAAGTGAACAACAAGAACAAGTCGGTTACGATCTGATATCCCTAAGATGACAGGAATTAGATGGCCGACAAATCCGTGTGAAAACAATGTGAAAACAAGATGTTTAGTTGAGTCCGTCAGTGAGGAAACACAATTCAAACATAATTGCGGTGTTATTTCAGAATAATAAACTGACAGTGTGTTTGCGTGGGTGACGATTCACACAAACATATCTGTGAGTTTAACATTCTGAAATAGTGAATGAAAAGTAGAAAACAAAAGTTGGAAAGCAAAACCATCATCATGTTCGTTCGAGTGACGATTCGAACGAATACGCGCGATGGTGACGTGATCTGACGAAACGAAAACGAAACACGACACGAACAAAAATAAAATTAATGATTTAAAATAACCTTTCTTTTATTTATTACAACTAAATCACGCGTAAAATTCCGGATACGCGACAAAAACGCGAACCGAGCAACCAAAACGAACCCGAATACCCCCGGAGTATAAAAACACCAAATGAGGTGATTTTCCTCATTTGCAATCAGCCCTTTCTCTCTCAAACTCACATTCACGAACCTTTCTCCTCAATAGGATAATCACCCTTCAAATCCTCATAACTTGCTCGTTTCTTGACGGATTTGGGCGTTTTTGGTGTCCACGCGTAGCTCTCGACTTCCTCTACCTAGAAGTACAGCGGATCGGAGCTTTTATCCGGCCAAATTTGAGGTATGAAGCATTAAAGATCGGAAAAACTAGGGTTTCTTGGTGTTTGGTTCGAGCATGAGTCCTAGCCGGATCTAAAACCATCTCCACGCCACCTTCGTCCTTGAATGCAACTCCTAGTGTAACCCTAGCAAAATAACCGTCGGCAAACACATCAAGTTCGAAGAGGATGAGGAGGTAATGCACAGGTTCCTGCGTGAGCTGCACCAACCGAACCTATTGGGGCCGATTTCTACTTGGCCGAACCTTGTTTCAGGTCCAGCGAACCCAAGTGTGCAGGCTCACGAACCATTGTGACTAAACCACTCACCTGCCGAACCTTTGGTGATCAACGAGCCCTCATGGAGGTTGCGAACCCACAGGATTCCCGAACCTATCTACAGTAGCCGAACCCTGCTGTTACAGCTTCACCACCGAACCTTTCTGAGCCATCAACGAACCCTAGTGCATCGAACCTTTGTGAGGTTGCCGAACCCATGACCACTGAAGGTTAGCCGAACCATCAACAGTTGCCGAACCATTCAGATTGATGCGAACCTTTGCTGATTGAACCTAGCCGAACCATGGCCTCTGGCGAACCCATGCATACAGCCATGCACGAACCTAATTTAGATGTCACGAACCCTTGGAACCAAAACATGGCTGAACAATAGTCTCCCAAAGCCAAAAGGTTCGCTGGGGTAGTATTCCGACCAAATCTTTTCTCATTTCTCACAACCGGTCACTTCATTCAAACGGCCCAATTACCTACCCTCGGCCCAACAAATGATGCTCGGCATAATTGGCTAGACATAGGCGGCCCATGATGTTTGCCAAGCCCATGTTGTGTAATTACACCAACGTTGGCCCGAACAACACTCATTCGATTCTTGAGAACTCACTGGGTCCATGGATAACTTAAGCGGATCACACATACATACCCGGCCCAATAGATTGGCCCACACACACATACCACCGACCCAATGTCATCTAGCATTCGGCCCATATGGGTTATTACATAACCTAACATACTAAATCAAAGAACATGAATAACACTAATGGGATTATACTTATACAAAGACATAAAGTTCGAGTTTTCGCAAAGTAACAAATACTAAACGAGTTGAACATGAAAACCATAATCCATAGTCAAGGGGCCGAATCACGACCAAGACTTGCGAGTGTTAGCCAAGTTATGACTAACACATACAAATATACAAGTCACACACAATTTATAATTTAGAGTTACATACAACGTGAAATCAATACAGGATCGTGAAAGCAACCTCAAGAACAATCAAGAGCGCGTGCACTTCTTGTTTTAAGCTAAGTCAACCACTTCTACAACAAGGTGAGTTCATATGCCCCTTTTCAATTCTTTACTGATTTCAAAGCTCGGGGCTGAGAAACATGCTAAACTTTTATTTACTTAAAAGTTTCTATTAACATATCATTTATATTATGATTTAGATAATAATTGATTATCTTTATTATCGTTTATCATTACATGCTTGCTTGTTTGATTTTATCATACCTGAAATAGCTAGGATACTACATGCTAACCTAGAATCATGACACATTAACACCATGGGATAATGTACGTTGC
Organism: Mikania micrantha; assembly: GCA_009363875.1. NCBI lineage: Eukaryota > Viridiplantae > Streptophyta > Magnoliopsida > Asterales > Asteraceae > Mikania > Mikania micrantha. The sequence goes on from CM018688.1 coordinate 30,727,000, forward strand.
TAAGAATATATCTTACAACTGTACAATATTCTTACACGATAGAACAACGGGAAAACCAAGGGATAACATTCCAATATCAATTACAAATGACTAGAATGATAATCATGATAACATACTTTCATGATGATGGAATCATTCACCACATTCACTCAACATCGAGGTAACAGTTGAGACAACTACTTGTGATATCGAGGAGGATATCGCAAGCACACACTTTTGGGATGGCATTTCCCACACATACTATCGCTACCTAGTAAGACTCTATTTTGAGCACATCTTATAACCGTCAGAGGATGCCGGTTACACAACCATAGATCAGTTGGGTAAATCATGAACACTAATCACTAGGGCTTGGGGTAATCTAATGACATCACACCGGACACGAGAGGTGCTATCATTCTAATTAATAACATTCACAAAACCTAGGGAACGTATTCATTCCAATAGATATTGTGGGAGGATATCTTACACGTCGGGCTGGTCAGTAATGACAGCTACTGAGACTATTACGTCTCAAACTAGAAATCATGAGTAGGACATTTTACACACCGGGCTAGACAGGGGTGACAGCTACTGGGACTATTATGTCCCTACCTAGATATCGAGCATGATATCTTACACACCGGACTGGTTGGTACTGACAGTCACAAAGACTACTAGGTCTCGCTCTAGATATCGAGTATGATATCTTACACGCCGGGCTAATCCGTAAGGAATAGCTAACAGAGGCAATTATGTCTCTTTATTCAATTGTTTGGGTATTTTACAAGCCGGGCTAATCAGTAATGATTAGCTACAGAAACTATTAAGTTTCGCTCTAGATATCGAGTATGATATCTTACACGCCAGGCTATTCCGTAAGGAATAGCTAACAGAGACGATTATGTCTCTTACTTTATTTATTGGGTTATCATACATGCCGGGCTAATCCGTAAGGAATAGCTAACAGAGATCATTAAGTCTCTGGATTAAATTATTGGTTTATCTTACATGTCGGGCTATTCCGTAAGGAATGGCTAATAGAGATAATTATGTCTCTTTCTTTTTCATTGTTGGGATTATCGTATCAGGGAAATAATGGGTGAAATGAAATGGGTATCCATCGTTGTATTACAGGTAGTGTTAAATTCGGTTGAGCATGTGGTGGGATGGTGTCTGGGCTTGACCCTTTCGTATGCCTTATATATAAGCATGCTTGGCTGGATGAGACATTATCTGTAAATATAACCATGGAGAGGACATTGTGTGAAACATGGGAATCAATTATCAATACAACTTGTGTGAAACATTGTGAACATGGCTGACATAAATTCAGTGGTTTTCAATTATTAAACTTATGAACTCACCAACTTAGTGTTGACTTTGCTTAAATGCATGTTTTCTCAGGTGACGAACAGGTTTAGTCACCAGACATCAGGGACATAGCTAGTGGACTTTTAGAAGACCTAGCTACATTTTATGCCGTGCATATTTTGGATTAACAAAACACTGAATCATCTTTTGTATATCTTGTACAGATACAAGATATAAACTCAATGATTCTTTTTGGATAGATTTACTTAGTTAAATTATGAACATAACATTGTAATTTAACTTTGTAATTCTATGTCATATGTCATGTTAGCATTTCTCATTATATATCATGTGTCATGTAAACAATCTGATCATTTCGATTATCAAACGATATCGCGCCCCGGGAACCTACCGCCCGACGGGAAAGCCGATCCGTTCCCGCCAGCTCGGGGTGTGACAATATGTATGTGCATGTGAGATGATTACATGCATGTATGTATATATGGGTGAGTGTGAGATCTTGCATGCATGAATATGTGTACATGTAATTTCCAGATACATGCATTTATACATGTATGACTATATATGGATATGTATGATTTTTTCATACATGCATGTATGTTTATGTACATGGTATATTTATATATGAATGCATGTAACTATTTATATAGTTATTGAATAATAATAATAATAATAATAATAATAATAATAATAATAATAATTAATATTTATGAAATATATTAGATCTGATCTAAAAGTTGTAATATACTTAAAAATACAAATATTTTGTTGTAAATGAATAGAGAATGGTTAGATAACTTAGCATATTTTTTTTTACTTTAAAATGGATGTTTTAATAAGATAAAGCCTATAAAAAATAGAGTTTTCTATAAAAAATAATTTGGAACAGGTTATCTAACTATAAAAATAAATTTTATAACATATTTAAAGTATAAACTCAAGTGGTTTTAGAAATGTAATGATATAACGCTTATTGAGGATCGAAAATACGTGTTTTCGACTATTTTAAACATATAAAAAGAATCATTTTATGAATCTGATTTTGATCAGAAATTTTATAAGTTTTTATGATAAAAATTTGTAATTTATAATGTATAAGTGTTGTAAGAAAACTATAACGCAAAATTTTGACATAATTTTGTGGCTGATTTTAATCAGCAAATTTGATCTAAAAATAAGTATAAAATACTTATTTTGAAATATTATAAGTCACTTAGGTCATAATGCATGTTGATGTGCTTGTGTGTTAAGTTGTCGATTTTGTTAGTAAAATACGGTGAACTTGTCAATTTATGACAAGTTGTTATAAATAAGTAAGTTTGGAGTTAAAACTAGAGTTCAACATAACTCACTTATTTGGAAATTACATGACTTAAAAATGTTAACTTATGATTTATGAGAAATAATTAAATTTGAGTCACCAACAGGTCGTTTGTGTGGAAATATGTTTCGCTTAGTGGAATGTGTTTAAGTCTTGTTAAGTTGGGTGAACAATTTACATGATGGGCTTATATTTAGACTGTTAATGTGTCCATTGGGTTTTAGGGAGCTATTGAGAACAGTCTGGTTATTTGGAAATCTTTGTTGCTAGCAGGAACGCATTGAGGTGAGTTTCACGGCCCCTTTTTAACTGTTTTGTTTTTATAAATCGGGAGAGAAATTGCCTATGTTTAGGAAAAGAATATTTGTAATATTTATGCTTGTGTGGTATGTAATGGTTGATAGCTCTAGAGTAAGTGCAGTTGGGCCTGGTTCTCATGGATTGTTCCTTAGTAGTTTTGCGCATTGATAAATTTTGTGTCCGCAGTCGTAATCATTAGTCTAGCGAGGGACCGCAGGATATATTGGTAGATCTATCGGGCTTTGTCATGGTCCTTGAGTAACGGGAGAATATATGTTGTAGGAAGTCTGCTCCTTGGTTTCAGTTTGATTATGAGACCACTCCCATCCACAACCAACCAACCAAAACTATTCCATAAAATATTAATTTCTCTCTCTTTCATATATACAACCAACCAAACTTAATTTTTTCACTCTGATTCACAACCAATCCAACCTAATTTTCACTAAATAAGATATTGTTTATTGATGAATTTTATTTCATTAAAAATAATTATTTTATTTAAAAACTATTTAAATTATTAAATTTAAAATAAAAATGAAAATAAAAAATATATATATATATATATATTAAATTCTTCATATTTATTTAATAAAATTGAAAAAAACGTGATAATCATAACATGAAAAGTACATATTTATTCGTCAACAGAAAATTTTTGCCATACATGCTCAATCAGATCGTATTTTAAGGCGTTATGAGCTTCTCTATTGCGAATTTGTGCCCTATTGGTCATATAGTTGGATAGGTCTGCAATTCGTTCCGTAGAGTATTGAAAAGATTGTTCATCATCTTCAATTGAGGTTCTTTGTTGTCGGTTTGAAGACATGTCATTTATAAATTCGGATGGATCATAATAGTTAAGATATGTGTCGCGTTCATCTTCAACAATCATATTGTGCATGATTATACTTCCAATCATAATTTTTCCCATCATATCTTTGTCCCACACAAGACATGGGTGTCGAAGAAATGCAAAACGAGCTTGCAGAACTCCAAATGCTCGTTTAACATCTTTCCTATTGGCCTCTAGATGTTGAGCAAACAATTTAGGCTTTCGAAGTTGTGGAGAAGTTATTGACTTGACAAAAGTTGCCCATGGAGGATATATACCATCAGTCAAATAATATGCCATGTTATATTCCCGACCATTCACCACGTAACTCACTTTTGGTGCTCGACCTGACAATACATCATCAAAAATAGGAGATCGGTGGAGCACATTAATGTCATTGCACGAACCAGGTGTTCCAAAGAATGCATGCCATATCCATAAGTCATATGATGCAACAGCTTCTAGAATGATTGTTGCTTTACCGCTTCTGCCTGCATATTGTCCTGCCCAAGCGGTTGGGCAATTTTTCCATTGCCAATGCATGCAATCTATGCTGCCTATCATTCCAGGGAATCCAAGTTCTTCCCCAACATGGAGGAGTCTTCTTAAATCATCTTCATTGGGCCTTCTCAGGTATTCTTGGCCAAAGCATGAAATCACACCTTCTACAAACCTTGTAAGAGAATCCCTTGTTACAGTTTCACTCATTCTCAAATATTCATCATGTGCATCAGCTAAAGTCCCATATACTAACACCTGCATAGCGCCGGTACACTTCTGTACGATGAAAGGCCTTGTCTACCCGTGCCATCACGTCTTTGTTGAAAGTAATTGTCATTACTTGTAACAGCAGCCACTAAACGGAGGAATAGTGGTTTTTGCATTCGAAATCTACGTCTAAAAGTTGCTTGATCATATGTTGGGTTGTCAACAAAGTAGTCTTGCATCAAACGTGCCTCACCCTGCTCTCGTTCTCGATCACAATGCCTTCTTCTTGCTCCATGAGGAAGATCTCTTATGAACATGACAGGCATATTTAAGAGTATTTCACTCATGATGTCATCAAGTTGTCGATTTTGTTCAAAAACCCGGGCTTCCCATTCATCGTACTCGTTCAAATTTGATGAATCAGAACCGTCTGATGAATTTTCATCCTGAGACATTTTCTAAGGATAATAGAAATGTAGAGGTGGTGTTGAATTGTCAATGTTGTACGCTTTTTAATACTATTTGTTAAAGATAATGTCAGATTGTGTAATCAGGAGAAAATCCAAGCATCGAGTAAAAAATTGCCACGTGGAAGATGACGATTTTTTAGATTTTCAAATAATATTCTTTAAAGATAATGTCAGATTGTGTTATCCGGAGAAAATCCAAGCATCGAGTAAAAAATTGCCACGTGGAAGATGACGATCTTTTAGATTTTCAAATAATATTCTTTGAAGATAATGTCGAATTGTGTTATCCGGAGAAAATCCAAGCATCGAGTAAAAAATTGCCACGTGGAAGATGACGAACTTTTAGATTTTCAAATAATATTCTTTAAAGATAATGTCAGATTGTGTTATCCGGAGAAAATCCAAGCATCGAGTAAAAAATTGCCACGTGGAAGATGACGATCTTTTAGATTTTCAAATAATATTCTTTAAAGATAATGTCAGATTGTGTTATCCGGAGAAAATCCAAGCATCGAGTAAAAAATTGCCACGTGGAAGATGACGATTTTTTAGATTTTTAAATAATATTCTTTAAAGATAATGACGAAATATATTACACAACTAGAAAATAGAATATCTTACAACTGCATTTAGTACAAACATGATAATGAAATATATTACAAACACACGGTAAAACACACACTAAACTCAATTTAGTTTCTAAACTTTGCCATTAGATAGCATTTCATGTCAACTTCTTCAGGTGACAAAGACTGCTTTGCTAACAGTGTGTTCAGATGAAGGAGTTGCATATTCTCCCGCTCGGTTTCTTGTTTTTTTTTGGTCTCTATCTTGCCTATATTGTACCCTCTGTTGCTCCAGCTCGACTCTTTTTCTCATGAGTTCAATTTCACTATCTCTCGTAACCCTCATTGCACAAAGTTCTTCTGCAAGTTCATTATAAGCTTTACCTTTACCCTTTTTCTTAGCCGAATCTCGCCCTGTTGGACGTTTAATTGTTCAAACACCACTAGTTGGTATTTCTGGGTTGGAATTGACACAATAGTCTCCTTCTTCAGTAGTTCTTGATTTTTTTGTGCTACCACCACTTTCTTCATTACCCACTTCACACTTAAGACGGGAACGTGTGGTGCCGTAGTTTAACTATAAATCCCACTTCTGATGTTTACACATAACTTCATAAAAAACAATAGAGTCGTTAAACTTGCACCCAGATTCTTGCTCATAAATTTTATGAGCATCATTCTCAACATCCTTCAAGCTCATTCCACTTTTTTTTTGTCGATATGCTTCTCGATATGCAGCAACCCACTTTTGGGCATTTTCATTAAGTCGTTTAAAACGACCTCTCATTTGATTTTCATTTCGTATCCCTATCTTTTGTGGATTTTCTTTTTCAGCTGCTTCATACAAATTCTTGACTTGTGACCATAACGCTTCTTTTTTTGGTTTTTGCCACGAATTTTATTTTCATTAGCAAAACACCATGCCGACATCAAAGCAATATCCTCAGAAGCATCCCATTTGGTGGCGAGTGATTATTTTCTGACATTTTGTGACGATTGAGGACTTTGTGTGACAAAATCTTCAACTGAGTTAGAAAATAACAAGGAAGGAGAATAATCATTTGGATCTCCAAGATTGAAATAATTATTTGGATATGAAGGATCCATGATAAAAGATAAGAAATCAGAAGAAGTTAGAAATAGAGTATTAAGAATGTTTGTGAAAAAAATTCTGGAATTTTGATATTTTTTAAATATTTTTTTGAAATAGATAATGTTAGATTTTTAAGAGATAAATTTTATCCAAAAAAAATATTTTTAACCAACCAAAAAATTACATGTGGCATATATATAAACTTTAATAATATTATATTGGGCAACCAATGTTTGGTGTGCCAACTTGATTCGGGTATTTTTATTGATTTTGATATTTTTTTTTTGGTTCTGCCGAACAACCAAGCCCCCAAGTCATGGATGGGGAAAGTCTGAGCTCATGGTGTCTATCGGTTCGTAGGACCTAGCTAGTCTACGAGATGTTCACTAGCACAACATTGAAATATTACCTTCTTTTCCATGATACACTGTTGAAATGTTTTATTATAAAAGTTGTGAACTCACCAACTCGTTTGGTTGACACTTGTTTTTAAATTGGTATGTTTCTCAGGTAAGTAGCATTGTTGTTTGGGGAAATGAAAAACCGGTTCTTAAAAGTGAGCGTACTTGTGATATTTATCTGGGACGGGTTATCGAATTTTTGAAACTGATGTTTCATAAATTGGATGTTGAACTTGTAATGTTTTAATAAATTTATCGATGACTTTTATAATTAAATATCCATGTTTTATTTAAATCGTTCGCTTAACTTATGCTTATGTTAATTACTGTTGACACCAAGACTCTGTTAAGTATTTCGCTGCGGGTCGGGATGTGACACTTTAAATGCGTACTTGCCAAAAATAGAAATTTACAAAATATATAAACTTGTTAAATATAGAAACTTACTAAATATGGAAACTTATTAATAGAGGAAAGTTTGTAAACCTTAAGATGAAACGAACGTTAACAAACTAAACGTGTCACCAACGGGCCGTCAAGTCGTATATGATCAAACTCAGTTAAACTTGTAGCAAAACACAAACTTCGATCAAACATGGTCAAACACTCAAACATTAGACAAACACAACAACTTGGAGTTGTTTGGACAAACACACTGGGTTTGATGGACCAACAAGAACACAAACGTATGCTATATATGTGATATAGGTTGTAGTTAACCGACTACAACACGCAAACAAAACAAAACTTAATCAAAGGTGAGTTTACAACCCCTTTTTATCTTAAACTATTTTACCTCAAAACAAGGGAGATTACATGCAAACATGTTTTGACAAACATTTTGATGTATTACTGGTTATATTGTGCAAACATTTTTTAGTGTGCTTTATTGTATCAAAGTTCTCGCAGAACCATACCATTAGTAACACAAACGAGGCGTTATTGGATAACACTGTTTGGTTTGACAAGCCCTGCTCGGAAGAAATACTGACTGGAAGTGTAGACGAGTGTGATTATGACCTAATTGTCATTGTTTTTATGATAGACATGGCGGAGGCATCAAACAGTCCAGTTTCGGTAGTGGTGCAACACCTACACTCGAGGCCTCGCGCCTAACAATCTTTAACATTCAAATATATGTCGTACAAACTATTTACTGTTTATTTATATCAAGCTGTGAACTCACCAACTTTATATTGACACACTTTAGCATACAATCCCCAGGTAGTTTTTTGAAGAATTATGCATGTTTTCAACCATTTGATTTATGTTATGCTACTACATTAATGTGTTTTAAGACAATTTTTTTTTCTTGTATGAGCTTTCGCAAAATAATATTTATTTCCGCTGTAAAACTATTTTTCTGTTGTATTATGATTTTAATTAAGTTATCTATTCGAATGATTTACACGTATTTTCAAACTCATATAGAGTCGTTCTATAGACCAACGTATCTGATCCTGCCACGTCACCCCTAGCAGTATGATTCCGCAAGTGGAAGTTTGAGGGTGTGGCATAATGCAGTGTAAATAATTATTTATGATTATAATCAAAATGGTTTTATTCAAACTGAAATCTTTATGATGCTTACTTTAAAACTATAATTGATCCTAGTATATAGTTTTGAGTAATTAAATGTTAACAAAGGTCACACACTCATATATATAATAGAAACTGGGTATTTACACTAATTTTTATTGTGATGTTTATATTAATTATCAAACTATTTTAGCTGTATCAGGAAATCTCAAATGTGATATTATTTTAGAAATGGTTTTAAGATAATACTTAAGGAGCATGAGAAAATGTTTTAAAAGTAAAAACACTCATGCTACAAGTGAGCTATAAGTGATTTTGGGTAAGAAAAAAATATTTTGACACATAATTTGGTTTTGAACACATCCAAGACATTAAATGTGACAACTAGTACCTGACCGGCCGGCAAGTCCGTACGGTACGTGTACTTTCAACATTAACTATGTGTAATTACATGTGTATGAACAGTACTTGTATTAACAGGATTCAAAATACAAGAAACAGTTGTATGTATTTTCGTGTAAACTTAAATACTACAAGTACAACATACATTTGAAACATTAGTTGTGTGTATTTAAGTGAAAGTACAGTTAACACAACAAATCATGAAAAACAACGGTGTTCAAACAAATAACAAGAACAAATCGGTTGCGATCTGATATCCATAGATGACAGGAATCAGATGGCCGACATTTCAATGTGAAAACAATGTGATAACAGGAGGTTTAGTTGAGTCCGACAGTGAGGAAACACAATTCAAACCATGTTGCAGTGTCGTTTCAGAATAATAAACTGACAGTGTGTTTGCGTGGGTGACGATTAACACAAACATATCTGTGAGTTTAACGTTCTGAAATGATGACTGGGAAGTAGAAAACCAAAGTCGGAAAGCAAGGCCATCGTCGTGTTCATTCGAATGACGATTCGAACGAATACGCGCGATGGTGACGCGATCCGACGAAACGAAAACGAAAACACGACACGAACGACATTGATTTAATAAAATAAAATAAATAACATTTTACAATTTTGAAACTCATCAAAATAATTAGAATAACTCTTCTTTTATTTATTACAACTAAATTATGCGTAAAATTCCGGATACGCAACGAAATCACGAACCGAGCAACCGAAACCAACCAAAACACCCCGGAGTATATAAACATCAAATGAAGCATTTTACTTCATTTTTCATCTTGATCTCTCTCTCTCTAAAACCCCATTTCCGGCTCTTTCTCTCTCTAGAACCAAAACCACCATTAATGACCTTCAAAGCTTCGTATCTCACTCGTTTGCGGACGAAATCGGGCGTTTTTGGTGTCCACGCGTAGCTCTTGATCTCCTCTACATGAAAGTACAATAGATCTGAAGATTGGTCAACTGAATCTCGAGGTATTTGAGCGTGAATAATCTGAAATATAGGGTTTTATCACATTTTTGCCAACCCAACCACTTAGTCGGATCTAGACCCACCCCCACGACCTCTACACTCTCGAGAATCTTCCTTCCATCAAATACATTCGTGAAAACAGCCTAGAAAAAGAATCAGATCTGGGTGATGCCGACTACACACAGGGTTCGGGGGTTCCTAGCCGAACTTGCACACTGGCTTGTTATCATGCGAACCCACAGGCCATGGCCGAACCTTCTATAGTCCCGAACCCTATGAGCCGAAGCTTTCCAAGTACACGAACCTCTGCATGCTGCCTTGGCCGAACTAGCATCCACCGAACCTGTATAGCAGCGAACCTACACATGGCGAACCCTTCACGAACCCATGCACGTCAGCCTTCAGCGGAACCCCCTAGGGCTAACGAACCATCACCGAACCCAGCCACCATGCACGATCCTCTGGTAGGTGCCGAACCCTATAACCTTCAGCCGAACCCTCCCTAAACTCACGAACCTTATAGGCATTCGAAATTCAGCCGAACCCTCTTGGACTTCACGAAACTAGAGATGACCGAACCTTTGAGGTGTGACAACTAGGTTCGCTGGTCTGAGATTTAGCCGGAGACTACTTACGCGAACCAGCTTACTTGCTTGAAAAACCGCAGCCCAACATATGTATTTTCGGCCCAATATTATCCTATTCAGACTACAACACTCAGCCTAAGCCCAAACAAAACCATCCGACCCAATTGAGTGGCCCAAATTCCATGATCTACTCGGCCCATAGCAATGGCTTGACCGGCCCAACTTTACCCTTGGCCCATTTCCTTATTTCGGTCCAATATGGGTATTCGGGCCCAATAACAACCCAACGACAATTATTTGGCCCATGAGATCCAATCGGCCCACTTTGGTTGATGGGCTCATATGCAAACACACTCGGTCCATGGGAAATATCATTCGGCCCACATAATTATATTCGGCCCAATCCCACAAGAAGGGTAAAAACAAACATATAAAAATAAGTCATGATGGAAAATGTTTGAGATTAGAAACTAAATACTACAAGGGTGGTGGACTTAAGTTCATAACACCTATGATAATGTATTGTTAATAGGTTAACAAATGAATTCAAGTGTTAGATCAAGGGGATTAAAGGAACATGTTAAACCATAACAAATAATCAGGGCCGAATGTCACGAGGGTTAGCCAACTCTAAGGCTAACACGTATACACGCACGCAAAACAATTACACTCAATACTTAAGTTATATACTACATGAAATTAATACAGGATCGTGAACACAACTACAAGAGCAATCAAGAGCGCGTGCATTCTAGTTTAAGCTAAGTCAACCACTACTACTACAAGGTGAGTTCATATGCCCCTTTTACTTTAATCTTAACTGATTTTAAACTCTCGGGGCTGAGAAACATGCTTACTTTTATCTATTTAAAAGTTTTGCTTAACATATTGCTAATACATTGATTTTTAGATAATACAAATTGCTTATTATCGCTTATCTTTGTATGCATGCTTGTATGATCATGATATGACAAGGGATAATCAGATGAACGAAATAATATATCTTATTAGTTCATCAACACATTAGGATAACATAGTTGTAAGATTTTATCTTATAACACTTCGTTATTCTTACATAAATAAACATTGGAACAATCACAGGCAAACATATGAATGATATAAAGATACTATGTATCTTTGTAATAACATTTGATACAAGAGTTAAGTAAGTGTATTAGGACAAGTATTTTAAATACTTAGCTTTACAACTCAACACATATTACAAGAGAACATGGAACAAAGAATGATAATCATGATAATGTAACTTCATGATAACAACATCATTCACTCAAATAATTAACATAATGTGAGAAGACAAGTTCTTATTTAACCTTGTTAATAATAACATGGAGAACATATGACATTGAGAACAATAACACAGATGAACGCAATTACAATTAGTTACTATTGACCTGTTGTATTATATCACTTCAATCATGTGCCATTAGTTCAAGTTGATCATGTAAGCCCCTATAATTCGCTGACCAGTTAGTTTGACGTGACTAAACCAACGATAGCATAGTGGTACCATAGGTTTGACAAACCTCTAGCTTGTAGGGCTAGTATGTTGATCGTATTGATTCATTGGCCGGTAACGTATGACCGGTGACAGGGCGACTTCAAGTCAGGTTCTGGAAAGCGACACATGGTGATATTAATCTGCAGTGATAAGTAATTAATCCATCGTTTCTTGTTGACTAGTAGACTGAGTAATGTATATTCTCATGTCATATTACTAGAAACTGTTTCGATGAGGTCTATGGGTACACAAAGTGGTAGAGGTAAATCGGATGCATTGAAATTTGATTACGTGAGGATTTCAATGGATTCCTTTTAGGCTCTATGCACTATCAGTTGAGAACAAAATACAATTGGTTAACTAACACTCTTAATCTTTAAAACTGAAACAACAGTTAACCCCACAATTATAGAATAATACAGGGAACAGATTTGATAAATCTAATATCCTTAACATATATAATGGTTATCTAAACTTCGGTTCGATAACTACAACTATATCATCATATTATTCTATACATGATATCACAGGTGATCAAGAATGAGATGAACATATGGATTTGGGAATGGAAATCAATAGTTGTATCGCAAGTAGTGTGGAGTTCTAGTAGTGATGTGGTGGGATGTTGGCTAGGGCTTAGTTCCCTTACATATGCCCTATATATAAGCATCACTACTAGGATGATATAATACTTGTAAATATAACTATTGAGAAGCCATTGGGTGAACAGGTGAACATACAACATACAAGTAACATAATATACATTGTGAATGTGCATGCGAATGAACCAAGGTTTTCAAGTTACATACTTATGAACTCACCAACCTCGTGTTGACTTTGTTTAAATGCATGTTTTCTTAGGTGATGAACAGGTGTAGCTACACATATGCATGGACTAACCTAGTGGACTTTTAGAAGACCTAGCTTTATTTTTGGATTGCATGCTTTTGGTGACAAGAACAATGAATCATCTTTTGTATATCTTGTACATATACAAGATATAGTTACATTGATTCTTTTGATAGATTTACTTGATTAAATTATGAACGATACATCGTAATTTAATCTTGTAATTCTATATCATGGATGTGTTAGCATTTCTCATTTATTTATCATGTGCTATGCAAACAATCTGATCATTTGATTATCACTCAAGATATCGCGCCCCGGGAACCTTCCGCCCGACGGGAAAACCCGATCCGTTCCCGTCGGCTCGGGGTGTGACATTAAACAATTATTGGTAGACAACCTTGGTCATAGGAATGTTTTGCGTGTATGAAGAGGGTAGTGGGTACGTCGTTGGTGCACGTTATATATAAACATTTTTGTTAAATCAGGATGATACTCTTGTCGTATAATAATAGTATGATATGTGTGGAAGTACATGGTCATGTTGGTTTGGGCTTGACATCATATATTTGTGAATATACATCTGCAACAATATTCGGATGCTATTAGTAAAATCATTTTGAATACATTTGGCGTTGTAAGTGAAACACGTATTGAAAAATAGAGTTTTGTTCAAATTGAATCTATATTGTTATAAGTTTCAAAGATTGGATGGAAATAATTTTGCACTTAGCATTAAATATCATGTTTTTTGTCTCTCAAATAGTAAATTTTTTGTAGTGTAAATACCACTTCAATGTAAAGAGAAAATTTCACTTCTTGTATGCATTATATGTTATACAATCTTCTTCTCTAATTCTCATTACTTACATTTATAATCCTCTCTAAAAGGTTGTTAACTTGTGCTTATTATAGTTATATTACATCAAATATATGTTTTTGAAAAACATTTTAATTAAGGGTTTGTTGTGGCGAATAGTGTCCTTGCAATTGTCAATTTCGAAAAAATAGACATGTCACTCACACTTTGTGTGCAAATACCTATTCCTTAGTAGGGAGTGACCCAAATGTATGTCAGGTGGGTTGATTGATCAGTTGACTTTATGAGAGGCTGGTGACAACCAAGTTAATGGCTAACTATTATGCTACAAGCCTTGGTTTATGTTTTAGCATGATTTCTTTTAACGATTTACTTTTTTTTTATATATAAAATTTTATTACTTCTTTAATTATTATTTTATTTATTGGTCACTTTTTATTTTAATTTAAAATTTGATGAAGTTAATGTTATTGTGCGCTCAATTTTATCAAGGTTTCAACATGATGTTTTTTAAACAATTATGTTTTTTACCATCTGGATGCATAATGCTATACTTAATGGATGTAGTTTATATTATCAACGATTATTTTAGTGTACATAACCACGTTGATGTCATTGCCACAAAACATGCGTAATATTATTCGTATAACCTTAATAGCAAGTGTTGTTGGTTCTCTATGCTCATAAAAACATACCAACTTTTTACTACTTAGTTAAGATTTTTGTATCAAATATTCCTAACAAATTTACTGGTAGTGGAGTTGGTTCGAGCTGTTTAAGCACATCATCCATGTTTAAGTGTTGCATGCTCCATGTTCTTTTATTTTAGTTTTCTTATATTTTTTTCATTTTAAATTACTATTTTTTAGTGTTTTTTAAATTATTAAGCCAAAACATACAAGACATAATTTTGTTTTTTATGTATGTTTCGATCACTAAAACCGGACCACCGGGACTTCTACGTTTTTAGTTATGTAGTTATTCAAGTTAAATATCGTTGACACAACGTATGTAAAAAAGTATGTAGACACATCACATCAAGTGATGTTGCTATTGATTTTTCTTAAACATTTTTCCAATTAAATTACGTTTTTAAACTTTTCTTATACCATAACTTAAGATTAGGTTCAACTAAAAAGTCTACTTATCCTAAAAAGGCTAAGAATGATTATTAACCATTAAATCATGAGATTAAATTGAAAAGGGAAAATTTAAAATTTTAGAGGGAAAAGTTGTTAAAGGGTAATTTAGTCATAACCACTTTCACCCCATATTTTTCACAGGTTAAATAACTTTTACATACGATATTATTTTTTTAAATAATGTTGCTATAAAAATCAAATTTTTTCAGCTCATTGTGTCTAATTATCGTCATTGTGTCTTTCTTAAACGTTTGTGTCTAATTATATTTTTGTGTTTTTCTTACAAATAATTGTGTCTTTTTTACATGTAATTGTGTCTTTTTTAATGATAATTGTGATATTCATGCCCATTATTGTGTCATCCTTGCTTAACATTATGTATTCTACAAAATCATTGTGCCTTAAATTGTTTAGAAAAACACAACATTAAGCATAAACACAAAAGACACAATGACCTCTACAAAAGACACAATGATTAATACAAAAGATACAATGACATGTACAGAAGACACAATGCTTATACAAAAGACACAATGACCGGTAGAAAATTGTTCATACTCGTCATTGTGTCTTTTTACAGGTAATTGTGTATTTTTTAAATATCATTGTGTTATTTATACTCGTCATTGTGTCATCATTGCTTGACATTATTTATTTTGCAACATTATTGTGTCTTAATTGTTCACGAAAACACAACATTGAGCAGAAACACAAAAGACACATTGAACTCAAAAAACAAATTTTTTTACAGCAACACTATACTAATTTTGAAGATAAAAAAATACTCGTTTTTAAGGTATATTTTTTTTTTCAAAAAATAATTTCATATGTAAAAGTTATGAACGTTTAAACAAGATGGAGAACTTAATAAAAAGTTAACAAAATTAGTCATTACTAAAATAACCTCCAACAACTTAATTAAAAATAGAGTTAATTACACGGATGGTCCCTGTGGTTTACGCAGATTGCACGGATGATCCCTAACTTCCAGAAATTACAATGGCGGCCGAATACTTTGCAAAACCGTAACACGGATGGTCCTCGGGTTGGATGTCTATTATCTTTTACTGTTAAGTGGGATGTAAAATTACCCAAATACCCTCCTTTATTATTGAAAATAAAAAAAACATATCCACCCCTGTTTCCTTCCCACTGGCCACCGCCACTCGATCTGCTCCAGCGGCCACACCACCACCATATCCGGCGGCCACACCACCACCACCATCGATCACCATTGGCAAGTCTAGAAAAACGGTCGTCGATTTCCCCGTCGGCAAGACAAGAAACTGGATCTAATACCTCCGATTGTCGATTTCCCCCGGTCACCGCACAATGATTCGTGGTGCATTTTGTTGTCATTAACCACCTCTGCCACCAGCGCCACCACCACCAGTCAACCGCCCCCTCCCCCGGCCGCTGTTTCCACTTAATCTTCTTCTTCACCGCCGCTGTCATAAAAGTGGTGGTGCATTTTGTTGCGATTTTTGCGTGGACAATCATAGGAGTCAACTGCAAAGCGCTACAGCCCCAATTTCAAAAGGTGGAGAAAAAGCAAGACGCTGATTACATCAAGAATCAAAACCCAAGCGATTTCGATTGCGATTTCGACAACACCCACTTGAAACTTGACTTGGTGGTGGTGGCGATGGCATAGATCGGCCCAGAGGTGACGTCATATTGTTTCTTAAAATGGGTGGCACCGATGGAGACGTTTGGTAAGGGGTGGTGGTTGACGGTGGATGTGGATGGCACCGATGGCGAAGAGGTTGACGAAGCTGTTGTGAAGAAACTCATGGTGGCGGTGAGGCAGTAGTGGAAATCACGATGGGGAGGCAATAATGGAAGGTAGGTTCAAGAGTTAACAGATAAGGGGTATAATGGTCATTTTAAAAAGTATAACCCCAAAAAACTAACGTCCATCCATCCCAAGGACCACCAATGTTACGGTTTTGCAAAGTATTCGGCCACCGTTGTAATTTCTGGAAGTTAGGGACCATCCGTGCAATCTGGGTAAACCACATAGACCATCCGTGTAATTAACTCTTAAAAATAATAGCCATTGATTAATTATCTACTGTCTCAATATCTTTTCTAGGCATTTTAGGTTAAGATGATTATTTAGTTTAACTTAACCCGTTTAACATAACAAGGTTTTGTATCCATATTTCAATCATCACACTATGAGATGAGTTTTAACAGTATAACTCCACGAGAATACACAGGGAACTTTTCTTGTTACTCGGAGCATAAAAACCCGAACCATTGGGCCCCCAACCCAATACCCGAATAGACCAGCTACCACAGCTCGTGAGTAGTGACTAGTAAGGATTGAGAGGATTTCTGGAAACTCGACCAATTACCACAAGTAGTTTTAAATAAACACCAAGAGTTGAAACAAACACCAGTAGTGATTTGCAGAGATCAGTGATCGTATGGGAGATGAATGAAACGGAATTAGAGGCAAGGGTGAAACCCCTAACTTATAAAGTTAAGGCCATTTCCAGAGAATCGCCATCGCAGAAGGCTTCAAATGTTCTAGACATTGACCTCCGTAATCATTGGTCAACTGCCACCAATACCAAAGAATGGATCTTGCTCCAGCTTGATGTACTTTCTTCTTTAGTTAATCGACTTACTTTTGGTTTTAATTTCAACTTGGTTCTGTTTGTTTGGTATTTGTTAGGTTACATTTGCAATCGCATAATTTTTTACTTGTGAAATCGAGTATCTATATGTGTTTAATTGAAAGTAGACAAATTTGAGCAGCAAGAAATGAACATCTATCTGCTGTGATCTTCACATGTTTCATATGTGTAGGAACCTTGCCTGCTATCACATATAAGGATTTACAATAAATCCATCTTGGAATGGGAAATTTCAGTTGGCTTGCGATACAAGGTAAGAGCTACTAAATCATGTTTGAAGTGTAACGACAATCATACCCGGTAAATCCCACTCGTAGCAAAGCGATTGGCAGGTCTGAGGTGGATGTGTTGCATGAAAACCTTACCTTGTTGCTAGTGGGTAGTAATCTACTAAAAAAACAATAAAAGGATAAGTATCAACATATGTAATATCATAGAGTACAATAAGACATGCATATTTCTCATAAAATGTAGGAAATAGTAATTTTCAACGAACATCACAAGCTCCTATCATGCTGGAAGTATGTTTGTTAAATGGCATTGTCTCATGAATTTATTTTCATCACTCTTTAATTTGCTGTTTTCTCTTTTGCAGCCAGAGACCTTTATAAAAGCCCGACCACGGTGTGAAGCACCTCGCCGCGATGTGATGTACCCCATGAACTATACTCCATGTCGTTATGTGAGAATATCTTGTTTGCGGGGCAATCCCATAGCTATTTTCTTCATTCAGGTAGCATGTTAGTTTATGATGTTTGTAGACAATTCATTTTGGTATTGTGCTTCTAAAAGTCTTCCTGCCTTGCAGTTGATTGGTGTACCAGTTATTGGTCTTGAACCAGAATTTCAGCCTGTTGTTAATCACCTGTTGCCTCACATTACTTCTCACAAACAAGATGCTGAGGACATTCATCTTCAGGTGGATGAATTACATACACACAAATGTTTATTCTATTTATGGATACGCTTTTTGTTATCTAACTCCACTAATATATAGCTTCTTCAAGACTTGACATACCGATTGATGACATTTCTTCCCCAACTTGAGGTATATTTAATTGTTATGCTATTTTTTTCTTTTGGAAAAAGTTGTCTTCATCGTTGTGTTTTATTATTCTCATACTTGATGACTTAATGAAATTACTTTTGTTCAGGCAGATCTTCACAGCTTTCCAGATGCTCCAGAACCTACTCTTAGGTTTCTTGCTATGCTTGCGGGACCTTTTTACCCAATTCTTCACATACTAAATAAAAGGTTAGTAACTAGTAAGTTTTTATATTCAAGTAATTAATGCTAGGTAGTTAAAGGCTCAATGCACACTCAAGGCACAAATGAGAGGTTAGTAGCTAGCTACTTTGGCCAGTTCAGACAGTTTTTTTTTTTTGGTTCAGGCTGGTTTTTATTTTAATGATTTAAATTTAATTTAATTTAATTTTTTATAGTTTTGCTAATGTTTTCTTGCTTTTGTTATCTTTCTAATATGTTTAACAGGGAAACTGCTAAATCACCTGGCAATGCTTTGGACATTGAAGCATCCAAGAATGGTCTTCAGTCACCAGCATTAACAGTTTCCTCCAATTTTGAGGTAAAGCCTGAAACTGCCACTTGTATTTGGATTTTGTGTTCAAGGCATACATATAGACAATGCTTACTTTCAGTTGACTAAATAACTTTCATTTTCTTTTTTCCCTTTTATTTTCAGCCAAGGAGATCTCGTAACACAATATCCACTTTCTCTCACACTACCACTCCAACTGTTTTCCGTCCTGATGCAGTCCTTCTGTTGCTAAGAAAGGCTTATAAAGATTCTCATCTGGGAATCATTTGTAGAACGGTAATAACTGACCGATGTTATAAAACTTATATGTGATAAAGTTGATAATATTGATAAAATGTAAACAAATATCACTTATTTATTTATTTTTATTGAAAACTCTTTTTCAGGTTTCTAGGGTTTTACTAAAACTTGAACACCCCAACATATATGAAGCAACAGTTAATGATAACGATACAAGTTCTGAGTCACTTAGTGCTCTTCAGTTTACTGACTATTCAAACTTGTTCGGGGAGGAGTTTAGGGTAATTGATGATCATTGGGATTTTAAATATCTCCAACTTTTAGATATCAAGGCTGTTGAAGAAGGGATATTACACGTTCTTTTTGCTTGTGCATCTCAGGTGGGTGATTTTTTTTTAGAAAACTTACTAAAAGCGAAGTACTATGATAAAAGTAGTGTGCCTATGACCGTATGAACTCACTCACATTACATCTTGATAAGTTTATTTATGTTTTCAGCCTCTACTTTGCAGCAAATTGGCTGGAAACTCTCTTGAATTTTGTACCACTTTGCCACTCATACAAGCTTTGTTGCCAGGTGTGCTAGCCAATTTCTTTTCAAGCTGTGGTGTTTTTTTTCTTTGTTTTTTTTTTTTTTTTTGGGGGGGGGGGGGGGGGAGGAGGAGGGGAATAAGTGAATAACCGAAGATTAAATCAGGCTTGATATTATCAGTCAATGGGTTATAATCCCTAATCACTGAGTTAATTGTTTAATTTATATATGTACTTTAATGACCTCTTTCAGCACTTCGTCCTAATCTTAGCAGTTCCGGTCAGGTTGATGATAGTTTCTCAGCATGGAGACAACCCTTTGTGCAGCATGCATTGTCTCAGGTTTTCGTCTTTTCTTAAGAATTTAATTTATGTCAATAAAAAACTCTAATTTTACTTTGTTTTTCTTATCAGGTTGTGGTGACATCAGTTTCTCCCTTGTATCGTCCACTTCTTCATGGATGTGCTGGCTACTTGTCATCTTTTTCACCACCACATGTTGGTTTTTTTCTTTCTAATTACCTGATGATTTGTTTAATTAGATATGCATTCTCGTTGAAAGCAAATGGCTATAATTTAACATGTCATGCAGGCAAGGGCTGCTTGTGTTCTCATTGATCTCTGTATGGGTGTGCTTGGACCCTGGATTGGTCATGTAATTGCGAAGGTTGTATAGGATTAATTTATTTAGCCCATAATTCAAAAGTTCACATTTTATTCAACTAAAAAGCTGATTAAAAAATTGCAGATAGACTTAGCTGTGGAGCTTATTGAGGACCTTTTGGGTGTAATTCATGTAAATTAGACTCAAAAAACCTTGCTTATATCCAAAATTGTTTCAGCTTGGTGAAATAAATTTTATATTTCTGGTTAATTTTTAGGGCACTAGTCATGCAACAGCTGATGCACGTGCTGCTCTAAAGTACATTATTTTGGCCTTATCTGGTCATATGGATGATGTAATGGCAAAATATAAGGTTCGTTTATATTTTTTGTCATTCATTTCTTTTGTAACAGCTTGCTCCTTGAATATGCAAATACGGTTGTGTTTTAGGATGTTAAGCACCAGATTCTGTTTCTTCTGGAAATACTGGACCCTTTTCTTGATCCAGCTTTAACCCCTTTAAAGAGCACGATAGCATTTGGAAACGTATCTCCAATATTTCATGATAATCAGGAACAAAATTGCACTGTTGCATTAAATGTTATCAAAACAGCAGTAACAAAATCTGCCATTCTTCCCTCTTTGGAATTTGAATGGAGGCGTGGTTCAATTGCTCCTATGTAAGCCTCACCATTTGCTTTAATTAATTTTTAAGATTTTCCTCTTTTAGATTTTTGTTATCCTTCTTTTATGTTTCAGGGTACTTCTCTTGATTTTAGAGCCTCACATGCAATTGCCATCCGATGTTGAACTTGGAAAACCTCTACAACATGATGCTTATCTTATTGAAGCTACCGTTTCAAAGATTATTGACCAAGATGATACTGATGATCTCAAGGTTGAAACTTTTGATGATGTAAGCGTTCTTTTTGCACCACCTGAAGTGCGGGACATGGTGCTTACAAACTCTTCTAATACTCCTGATCAAACCTCAGATCCAAGCAATGCAGAAGAAAAACAACTAGTGGAGAAAAAAGTGGCCAATATTGAGTACGCTGAGTTGCACACAGCATGTCTACATCTTATGAACTATGCAGACTGTGAGATGTGGGCCACTGAGTTTCGACAGGCGGCATTAGATTTACATTCACAAAGTGAGATTACACATGAGGGTCATAATGCTGCTATAGATGCTCTGTTATTGGCTGCAGAGTGTTATGTTAATCCCTTTTTTATGATGTCATTCAAAGAGAATCCTAAGCTAGTTAATGATAATAACTATGGCTTCACAGAAATCAGAAAAATTTTAGAAAAAAGTGACAGTAATTTGGAAACAATAATTAATGTCGAGAAACAACGGGACAAAATAGTTCTTGAAATTCTTCTTGAAGCTGCTGAATTGGATAGCAAGTATCAGAAAACAGGCCCAAATGATTATGAAAACGATGATGTCATGCATTTTTCTGAGCAAGATAAATCATCTATGGATGCCATCACTTTAATTCGACAAAACCAAGCGTTATTATGCAAATTTTTGATAAATTCTTTGCTTAAAGAACAGCACATAAAGCGTGAGATTCTGTTGCAGAGTTTGGTTTTTTTGTTACAATCAGCAACTAAACTTTATTGTTCTCCTGAACAAATAATTGAAATCATATTAAATTCTGCAGAATATTTGAATGATTTGCTTGTATCTTATTGCCAGCAAGGGGTTTTAAAATTGGATTTGATTAAGGTACATGAAATGGAACGACACTGGATTCTTCTTCAAAGATTGGTAGTAGCTTCAAGTGGAGTTGAAGAAGGGAGATTTTGTAATTTGGTCCCTCCTTCAGTTTGGCTGAAGAAAATGTTATCATTTTCCTGTTCATCATCTCCACTGGTTCGGTTTATTGGATGGATGGCAGTAAATCGTAATGCAAAACATTATGTAAAGGAAAGGCTCGTTCTTGCTTCTGATTTTTCTGAATTAACAACCTTGTTATCAATTTTCAATGATGAAATGGCCGTAGCCAATGAAATTGTTGCCCAGAAAGACGAATCATTTCGTGTGATTTACCCAGAAATTAACCAGTTTTTTCCAAATTTAATGAGACAATTTAGAACATTTGGGGAGGCTATATTGGAAGCTGTTGGATTGCAATTAAAAGTTCTTCCTTCTAGTGTTGTACCAGATTTATTATGCTGGCTTTCAGACTTATGCTCATGGCCATTTCTTCAAAAAGAAGAAGCTTCTAGAAGATCTTTTTTTATCAAAGGGTTTCTTGCAAAGAATGCAAAAGCAATCATCTTATACATGCTTGAAGCCATTGTTAGTGAGCATATGGAAGCAATGGTGCCCGAAATACCTAGAGTTATACAAGTGATACAGTCCCTATGTACTACCTCATATACAGATGTGGCATTTGTTGATTCGGTTTTGGGTTTGTTGAAACCACTCATTTCTTATTCGTTAAAGAAGGCATCTAATGAGGAAAATCTTGATTTTGAATCTTTGTGTTTTGATGAGCTTTTTAGTAACCTTAGCAACCATTCTGAAAATCAGGTTACATATTGCCGGGCCCCTACAATTCTTGTTTTAGCCTCGATTTTTCTTGATTTATCATTACAAAGAAAACAAAAAATATTACAATCACTTGTATTTTGGGCTGATTTTGCTACATTTGAACCAACAACTTCCTTCCTTGATTACCTTTCTGCATTTCAGGTAGTAATGGAAAGCAGTAAAATTTTGGTCATTGAAAGACTACAAGTATCAGGTATCATTCCAATTGATGGAAATTCTGAATCACATTCATTGTTTCTAATTGATGCTTTCCAAAGTCGCATCATGAATGAAAACCATCATCAGTTATCTGTTGAAGAAGTTATAGAACTCTCAAAAGATCTTGAAATTCTTATTTCCAAGCTTAATTCAACAATCGAGCTTTGCTGGAAGCTTCATTTTCAACCATCTAAAAAGCTCACTGCCACATCAGCACAGTGTTTTGTCTACTTGAGATGTTTATCATCCATGTTAGATAAAGATCCAGTTTCACACACATTTGTTGATGATTTTCATTGGAAAACGAGTCTTGAACAACTTGCTGAAAAAGTTCTTGAATTACAAGAAAACAGTTGTTGGGAGGTTGCTTCTACAATTATTGATTGCATACTTGATGGGTCTTGTTTTTTTGGGTTGGAAAAAGCAATTGGGCCTCTTTGTTCAGCAGTGAAGAAATTTTCGAGAAATGCACCAAAAGTTTCTTGGCGTTTACATACAAGCAAGTGGTTATCATCATTACTTAATGGAAACATGCAGAGCCTTCTAGAAAGTCAACTTCCATTAGTTGACCTTTTATCTTCAATGATGAATCATATCGAACCAGAACAACGTTTTACTGCAATTAAACATCTGGGGCAGCTGGTGAGTCAAGAAGCTGATAGTGAAACAATAATTGAACAAAATAATTCACGTGATGAGTCAACTTTATCTTATATTGTTTCAAATACATGGGATCGAGTTATTGTTCTGGCTTCATCTGACACGTCAGCATGCTTGAGGACGCACGCGCTGGCACTTTTAGTCAAATGTGTTCCATTTGCTGAGAGAACACAGCTACAATCTGTTCTTAGTGCAGCTGATAATTTCCTTCCTTGCTTAGTCAACCTTGGTCAACTTACATGTGATGGACCTTTTATGCAACTTTCATTAGCTCTGATTGCCACCATTTGTTTGTACTCTCCTGTTGAAGATGTTTCTCTAATTCCTCAAAATATTTGGAGAAACATTGAAACTTTGGGCCTATCAAAAACTGGTATATTTTGAAATGCTTAATGGGGTTGTTTATATTGTTTTATTGATCTTTTTTTGCTGATTGTTGTAACCGTTTAATATAGGAAAGCATGAAGATCTTATTCAAAGTGCTTGCAGGGCTTTGTGTATGCTTAAAAGTGAAGGGGATGAAGCCAAAGGGGTATCACCAAAATCATTATTTTCAAGGATTTGGATTATTATGGTTAATACTAAAAAAAATTCAATGAGATTTTCTAAAAATGTAATTTTGCATGATCAGATTCTCAAGGGCGCTCTCACATCAAATGTTCCAAAACAAGAACACTCCGATTTTGGAAGCACGCGTGAATCACTTCTTCAGGTAAGCAACACTTAGAAACTTATAATGTAATATGATTCATTGTTCACCAATATGATATTCTGGAGGCTATTTTTATGCTTATTATATTTAATGTATGTGATAGGTCCTTGCAAATTTGACTACTGTACAGTCTTACTTTGATTACTTCTCCAAGAAAACTGATGAAAAACTTATGGTAAGTTCTGTATTCACAAATCACTAGATTTCTGTTAATTTTTTTATGTAATACATATTATGTTGTATCACAGGAAATTCAGGAGGCTGAGATCGAAATGGATATAATACGAAAAGAGCAATTTGTTCATGAGTCGTCTAATGATTTCACAGATTGGAGAAAGCTTCCTTTTCTAGCAAGTAATCTTTCTTAAATCAACATTACAAATTAGCAATCTCTATTTTGCAATGTTTTTTATACTAATTTGTTTAATTCAGGTTATGAGAAGGAAGATAAACGTCTTAAAGAAATTAAGGATGAAATTGAGTCTTTGTATGTTGGAAATCATGTCAATTTCTTTAATATTCTTAACCCTAAGCTGGTTGATCAATCTAAATGATGGAAATCATTAATATATTTTCTATTGTGGATAGTGAAAAAACAAAGCTTAAAGAAGAAATTGTAGCTCGCAGACAGAAAAAAATGCTTGTAAGACGTGCACGTGAAAAATACTTGGAGGAAATTTCTCTGCATGAAACAGAGCTCCTTCAAGAACTTGACAGGTTAACCTTTTTATGTTATAGAAATTTAATTATGTTACAGAACATTTATATGAAACGATCTGAAAATTGATCTCCCATTTTGATAGAGAAAGGGCTGCAGAAATGGAAAACGAGATTGAGAGACAAAAATTGCTGGTTGCTGAACGTGCAAAAACTAGCGAGCTTCAGTATAATCTTGATATGGAAAAAGAAAAGAGAACACAAGTAATGATTTTTATTTCTCTCTAATATTTTTTTGTAAGGCTGTAAACAAACCGCACGTTGAGTGAATCATTCAGCGTGACGTTTGTTTACATTCTTTTGTTTGTTAAATGAACTAAAAGATACAATATTTATTATTAGTTTAGCTAAATTAAATGTTTTTTATTATATATTTACACTTAAATGAACGTTAACAATGTTATAAGAAAATGAATACCCAAGAGCAGTTGTCTCAGTGGTTCCAAGGTGTCTTGTTATGGTGTCCCTCCTCAAGAGGTTGATGGATCAAGTCCTGTGATGGACAAATGGTGTAGAGTTTAGTAGTAAGTTTAGAGGGTATATGCTTGCAATTCTAAAAAAAATATTAGAAAATGAATATTACATATATTTTAACTTTAATATTCTTTATTATAGTCTGTTTTTTTTATAAATTATACTATTTATGCATGTTCATCTATGTTCATTTGTTTTGAATGAACTAACACCCGCTCAACCTCTTTTTCCCAAAAATAAAAGCTCTGACAATTCCTCTCTCCCACCAACCCATGTCAACCTTTGGCGAATACCACAACCTCAACCTCATCCCAGAAATTCCATCACATCCATTGGCGACCTCTATCACATGGGTTCTAAGTGCGTTGGTGCTGGGTTTGGGTTTGTTTTTTTGGAACTTGTTGATCCGCTTGTTGGCCATCAGGATTTGTGAGATTTATCCTTCTAAAACAACAGTCACCTGAAGATGGGCGATCTCAAGCGAGTCTCAAATGCCTTAGATGTGTGGTCTCAAGCGAGAGTCTCAAATGCCTTAGATGTGTGGTCTCAAACGAGAGTCTCAAATTCC
This sequence comes from Mikania micrantha, assembly GCA_009363875.1. Lineage (NCBI taxonomy): Eukaryota > Viridiplantae > Streptophyta > Magnoliopsida > Asterales > Asteraceae > Mikania > Mikania micrantha. The sequence continues at coordinate 30,753,325 of CM018688.1, forward strand.
TAAGATGTGTTAAAGTAAGATTTATAGGGAAAGAGAGATAGGTGAAGAGAGAGGGGGAGATTGTTTAAGCTATCAACTGCTTAACGTCCTCATTTAACTATATATATACTCTACCGTTTAAATTGTTGGTTAAAACTATTACAAAAGTTGACGCAACTAATCCTTCTACAACCATTATTGACGATTCCAGAATTAAACCCAAGAATACCTCCATTCTATTTTTGTAAATCCTCCAGAAAGTCCCACAATGCTTCAGTAATGGTAGACCACGCCCAGTGTTGTAAAAATCGGCCTAGGCGGCCAGAAACCTTGTCGATTTTGCCCTAGGCGGGGCCTAGTCGGCCTAGGCGGCCTATTTTTTTTTTTTTGGTTTTTTTGGTTTTTTTGGCTTTTTTCGAGTAAAAAGGACCCATGAAGTGATTATTCGAGACATTTCTCAACCCCAAATACTTAATATGTCTCTAAAACATCAAATCCAACACCTGATACATTGAAACCTGCCACTAAACATTGAAATCCATCTATAAACTTTGAATTTTGTGTTTAAGTTTGTAATTTGAAGTACTTGTTCCTAGTTTTAGGGAGTCGGTATTTGATTCTGTTTAGTATTGCTTGGGAAGCAATCATAGAACTATTATAAATAGACGAGTATGGTAGTATGGTTATTCTTTTGTATGCACTTCTACTTTGAGACTAATAAAGAAAAGAAGTCATGGTGAGTTATACCATAAAATCTGATGTTTTCATGAAGAAATTTAACTGGGGCCTCACCAAATGATTAAGCACATGTTCATGCTTCTTAATCATCTTTTCCAACTCTTGGTTATGTGTCACTATACCGGAAAGCCAACGTTTTCTGGTAGCGATTCTCCAATCGCCGTTGTCATTGATGGTGAGCTTTTTTAAGGAATATATCTGATACCACTATTGAGGTTAAGTTAAGATTTGTAGATAGAGAAAAAAAGATAGATTGATAGGAGAGATAGAGAGCAAAAAATTGAAAAGCTTATTAACTGCATTAATATCCTCACACGTATATATACTCAACTAACATTTAAATTGTTAGTTTAAACTATTATAAAAGTCGACAACTAATCCTTCCACTATCATTACTGACAATTACAGTAATAAACCTAACAAGATGTGATTACAGCAACATCAAACTTTGTTACTACATCTAGTGAGCAAATGGTAGTTCTGTTTGGTTTGCACCCTCCACCAAAATCGATAGCCTTGGTTAAAGCTTAAAGAATAGACTATATCAAAACCAAAAGGGATTTTCGGTTGTAGTTAATCGGTTATAGCCTCGGCTAAGGTCCTGTTATGACCCGGTTTTGGTTAAACCACTATGTCATCGATGGAACCAAGGGGGTTGCAAGAGGCGGAAGATGGGTGGCGACAAGAAGCAAGCAAGCAAGCAAACAAACTTACCCAGTATATTCCCACTTTTCAGTAGGGTCTGGGGGGGAGGGGAATGATAGACACAAACCTTACCCCTATCCCAGTTGGGATAGAGAAGCTACTCCGAAGGAGTCTCCGGCTCAAAGATATCGTTTGAAGTTGATCATCCCAACATTTTTAACATTATTTTCACAAAATAAGTAAAATAACGTTAAAATTAGTACAATTTTACTTTGGCCCCTTGAGGGGCCATACATATATACATTATATGTGTGCACCACAAATGGGGCATAGGGTGGCGACAGGAAGAAAGATGGAATAAATGACTATCGGTCCTGCGAACAGCAGCGGTGGACAGTGGCAAGAGACAGAAGGTGCACGAAGACAGTAAGAAAGGTGAAGAACTAAGAAGAAAGTAGTGGTCTCTGCAATGGTGCCAAACAGTTTAAAGTTTAACTTGATTTAGTAATATCTAATATTTTTTATATTTCACTTTTATTCATGGAGTATCAATGTAAGGTCACTTTAACAGACTATACATAGACTACAGATACAGACTATCAATTATAATACATTGAATAATCCTTGCTCCAATTTTTTTTTTGTTAAAGTCCAAAACGTGTGATAGTAGACACACTAACCAGGCCACGCCAGACCACCTCAGGCCCAACACGTGGGAGGCAAATCAGACTCACCCAGTGGCATGGTGGAGGGTGCCTACCCCAAGGATCGAACACCGAACCTATATCTTGTTAAAGCCCAAGGTACTTCACTCTTAATCAGTTGAGTTGCTATGCGTGAGGCACATACTCCAAACTTGAATTACTCAAATTCAAACTACTCCATTTTTTATTTATATTTTTCTATATATATATATATATATATAGAGAGAGAGAGAGAGAGAGGATTGAATTCAAATGAGAACTAAAATGAATCATTTATAATCACATGATTTAAGGGGTATAAAAGTAATTTTCTTTTAAAATAAAATGAAGTTACTTAAATGCCCTTTAAACACATGGCTATAAATGGTTCTTTTAGTTCTGAACTAATATTAGTTCTTAATTGAATATCCTCCTATACACACATACACACACGATTGGCTCCTTACTTTAAAAACCTAAGCGAGCGTCTAGGTTCTCCAAATGTGTAAGGCCTCAATTCTAAGAAAAACATAAAAGTAATTGTATATATTTTTGTTTTATAATTCATACGGAATGATACCCTATATTAATTATTTAAATTTTTTTCTTTTCAACTCAAGATCTTGAGTTCAAAGATGATAACATGGGTCCCCATCTTTCATTCCTTTTACTTTTAGTTTTTTTTTTTTTTTTTTTTTTAACTTTCTAATATAAATAACGGAAAACTCACGATTTTAAAGAAATGTTTTTGTATTTGAGATTTGAGTAATTAGTTGATTATTTTATTATATGCATACGATTACTTTAGTAGTTGTTAGTCAATTATCTTATTACTAGTGTATTGGTATATTGATGCGAGTGTGAAAAAAAAAAAAAAAAAAAAAGAACTGAATTGTAATTCAGTTTACAGTTTGGTTAGCAGATATATTGTTTCATTAACATAATAATTGATTACTCTATACGTTGAATTCATTTTCTTAAGTTTGTTCGATTTATATATTATTTGGAATTTGGTTTATTTGGTTTGCTTAGATAAATCTAAAATATGAATCAGTTCAATGAATGGATATACCTAAAATAATTCTAAATAGGATAAACCGAACAAACCGAAAACTAAACCATTAAACCCCATAATTTATGCTTGTTTGTTTGTTCAAGTTTTTATTTTATATTTGTTTGTATATTATTTATTGTTTTATAATCTTTCTTGATTCAATATCATTTTTTTACATATATCCAAAGTATATTATGTAAATGCTAAATATTTTCTTTATTAAAATACCTTTTATTCTATTCTTAATACCAATTTACACAAATAGATGTGTAATATTTTCTTTGTATATTCAACCATGTGTTTATTACTTGTTTTAGATGGTTTGGTCTCGGTTAAAGTTTGGTTACGAGACACGTTTAACCATAACCATAAACGATTTATCGGTTATTTATAAACATTAACTATAAACATCGATTATATCGGTTTTTGGTTAAATTCCGTGCAGTTATGGTTTAGTTATCAGTTTTTATAAAGGTTTACTCACCTCTAACTAAAACTACAATTTCTCCCAGCCTTGCCAATCAGTGCACCAATCTCCTTTGGTACTTGGAAATCCCTACCGGTGTAAACAACCTCTGCTACCAGCATCGCCTGCCTCTTTGTTTATTATTTGAAATCAGAAAGAACTAATGGGTTTGGTTCGATATGCTTTGATCTATGTGTATATATGTTTGAATGAATCTATTGAGTTCACATATTGATTTGAAAGAATCTAATAGTCCAAATCCACTATCGGAGTTGAGTTTCTTACCCAAATTCTTTAATTCTTTATTTTCCTTGATGTTCTTTTATTTTGAACCTGTTCATGTTTAAGTTTTTTATTTGAACCAAAATTCTCTTTCAATTTGTTTAGGTTTCATGACTGCTACTTACAAACAACTTCTTCCAGTTATAATTATGGTTACAAGCCGCTCCACTGGTTGGGGGGTGGGGGTGGGGGGGGGGTGGTCTTCTTTTTTGTTAGTATTACTATTTTTCAACCTAAAAGTGTAAATTTGCCATTTTACACAACTTAACAGACTTTTTAACAGAAGTTACTAGAACCCAAACTTGTTACAGATGAAAATCACTTAATTTAAGCATGCAACTTTATAAACTTACCTCAAAGTTGTGGCTAGGTCAAATCATAAGGACCATTTGTTTAATTAACTTTCACTGATTTAAAGTAGGCATCTATATGCTGTATTCTTAATTCTTCTTATAATAATTTTTGTAGAGGGAACTCCAACGAGAACTAGAGCAGGCTGAGTCAGGGCTTCGGCCAGGGTCAAGAAGGGAATTTTCCACTAGTAGTAGGTATGATTTGGTGTTTCATGTTCGACCCATGTACTTTTAGTTTTTGTATTATTATTATTATATATTTTTTTTTATTTTGATTGTTTTGGCCACCTAGAGATGCAACATACCCAAATCCACAGCCATAACCAGTCTGGTTATGCCTATTTTGGCTGTTTCCATTTGAATTGCCTGAACCGGACTGGGTGGAATGGATTTTATTTTATTTTTTATTTTTAATTTTCTTCCAAAATTTCATTTTCTTATTAATTAGCATTCCGATATCCGTATTTTAGTTATGTAAGTATATATATATATATTTTTATAAGTGCAAAATCACACCTAAACAAATATTATTATATATTTTGTTGTAAATTAGATATTATAATTTTCTACTAATTGTGACGTCACCCGGTTCAAACAATCCAACCCAACTGTAAGACGACATGTTCGTTGTCTCGTTTGGTTTTGAAAAGGTCGAATTGTGACCTCTAATTTTCTTGCTTTCATATGCAGTCGACCTCGAGAGAGATATCGCGAAAGGGACAACGGAAGACCAACAAACGAAGGCAACTTGAGAACAAGTGGCAGTAGCGGTCCCGATTCAACAAACCCCAGTTCTTCAATATCAGTTACACCAACCATTGTTCTATCCGGGTCACGCCAGTTTTCTGGCCAACCACCAATGCAATCACGTGATGAAGGGGGCAGTAGTTATGAAGAAAACTTCGATGGTAGCAGAGATTCAGGCGATACAGGGAGCATTGGAGAACCGGATCTAGTAACGGCATTGGAGGGGCAATCTGGTAATTTTGGGTCTGGTCAACGACAGGTCTCGAGAGGGAATAAGTCAAGGCAGATGATGGATAGGAGAGAGAGGCGTGAAGGGAAATGGGAAAGAAGACATTAAGTGATGTTTATATGCATATATGTATTGGTTTTAGCTTGTTTGTTTGTATTATTATCACTTCTATTCAAGCCTATAGAGTGCAGTTATTTGTTATGTTCTCAACCCAGCCATTGTTAAAAACATCAATTTGAAAACCTGGTTTTGTTAGGGAGGCAGCTCAGTGTGTGAAGCTAAAAATTTTAGTTTAGTGTCATTTTGGTTTTTTACTTGTTAACATTTTAATTCAAAAGTTTAATTATTAGATGATTTTGTTCTTATTTTTGTCAATATAATTTAACTATAAAGACACAAATTAAGAGGCTTACAAGTTTTATATATAGATATACTAAATTATTACCCCGTGTATTACACGGGGTTTAATATAAAATAATTATTAATAAAAATTAATTATAAAACAATATTTTAAAATGAAATGAATAAATTAAGTATTATTAAGTATATTAAATGATGAAAAAATCAATTAAAAACTTTAATAATTAAAGAATTGATACTCGACTTTCTTAAATTGTAAGAGCTGAAAATTTTAAACTAATTAACGTTAAAAGCTATCAGTTTCAAAATCAAAAGGGTAAGGTACCCATTTTTTAATTATTAAAGCTAAGTGACCTAATTTAAAAATATCATTAAACAAAATGTCTAAAACTGCAATTTTCTCTATTATTTTTATAACTTTTAGTTTTTAAAGTAATTATTTTTTAAGCATTTCTTGTTAAAAATGTTATTTGTCTATAAAAATCATGTTTAAAATCTCTGTTTTATAGTTTATTTCATTTTTTTAAAATGTTTTTTTAGAAAACTTGTTTTGTAGAAAAAGAAAATTCTAAATACAGATGTAACATATATTTCTTGTCTTTAAAAATCTTTGATTTTTAGAAAAAATTAATACTTTAAAACTTTTTTAAAGTTTTTTTTTAGATTGATTTTTAATTTATTTAAAACCATTTTTAAAATTAAAAAAGTAAATATTATCATTAATATTTTAGCTATTTAATAAGAGAGTTAATAAAATTATTTAATATGAAAGAGAGTTGAGTTAGATGATAAAATGAAGACATGTGACAATATTGGTTTAAAAACATAACAAGTGTCAAAAATGATTTTTGTTTATTATAATAGTAAGATATATATACGAGATGGTTCAAATGTTAACCCTTTCTTATTACGTTAACCGAATAGCTACATATTATTATTACTTTGGGGCCCACATAAGTAGACACCTATCCAAGAAAGACAACCACTTTGAATACTCAACTCACTACTCGGTTTACAAACCTTAACATAGTGAGTTTTGTGCAAACCACTCCCTTCTTTGCAATGTTTTGGGATTTAATACATGCTACTAAAATTTTATGTGTACTAATGTTTGAGACTTGTTACTTCCCATATTGTAGTCCTCTTTTGGAGCGCATCATTAACCCTAGTTGAGGCCGTTAGTATTATGGGTAGTGCTATCAGAGAAACCCTCACACAGAGTGAAATCCCACTAAGATTGGCAAATCATTGTGACATAATTACTGACTATATTTTTAGTTCATGAATGAGAAATGAAATCTGCAGGGACGAAACATCGACATATGGTCATGTGAGATCATATGGGTGGTACAGGATTGACTGTGCGACTTGAGTATTGTACACAAACGAATGAACAAAATATTGTCATCTTTGTTTATTACAAAGACTACAAACTGTCTACTTATTAAATGTTTTTTATTACTCGAGCTCACCATCCCAAACTCTTTTAAGATTGTATTTCAGGACGAATAATTCATGAATTGTTTGACGGGTTGTTCATTTTTGTTCGTTCATTTAATAAATAAACGAACACAAACAAGAAAATTTATTCGTTTAGTCAAATGAAGAACATGAACAAAAGTTATGTTCGTTCATTCGTGTTCATAAACATTCAGTAATGTGTTCGTTTATGGTCGTAAACGCCCATGTATGTTCATTTCTTATGTTTATTTGTTAAATATGTTTTATATTCTTTACTTTTTATTTTTATTTCAATACCATAACATTTAAATTAAAAATCTAGTCATTTGAAATTGTAACTTGCTAAAAATATAGTAATTTGAATATCTTTTATTTTAAATATTAGCTTAAACTAATTTTTTTTACGATTGATATTTTAATTTTTGCTTTATTTTATGAAATTTATTTTTTATTTTTATATTCATTGTTTAATTTTAAGATAATTGTGTCTAGTATTTAAGGTTGAAAATGATGATTTTTTTTAAAATAATATGTGCTCATTTATGTACGTTAACAATTCGTAAATAAGTTTAACTCCTTAATGAAAAACACGAACAAGATTTTTTATTCGATAAGTGTTCATGAACGAACAAGAACAAATGCTATTTTGTGTTCATTCAATTCATTTACAGCCCTATATATATATATTAAAAATTTTGTATCCCTGGACGAAGGTCGGATTTGTCCCTTCCCCAGACCGCCCCCGCCTAGTATGATTTTAAATGGTACCCTTTATTCATTATAAGTTGTTAGTGGTCATTTGAGTATTGACGACAAAATTAGCAACGCTAAGAGAACAAGGTAACGTACCAATATCTATGTGGCAAGTATAGCGTAAATAGCTTTACATATCTGGTAGAAGATACGTCAACTAACACATTACATGGGTAAACAATACCACAAAAACTGTCTGTAGGTGTCACTTTTTCTATTAATTTTCTGGAGGTCTAGACTTGCAACAAGAAAGTTGACATACAATCAAAGTACAAAATGAGAATAGTGACACAACCACAATAACTACATGATAAGATTTCCATTAAAAGGCAACAAAAGCACTTGAAAAACTGATAAAACCTTCCTTCTTCCGTCAGCAGGCCACATAAGCAAACATTGTGCAAGAAAGAAAACCGACAACTCTAATATAGAGCACATTTTACATACAGCATTTACACGGGTTCCCTGCTGTAATGTGTGGCGGGTAAACCTGCCACACACGAAACAACGTTACTGTCATCGTAAGCCCCTACCACCACATGCGGGTAAATGAGCTTGTTATTATCATACACAAACTGCACATTATCACCTATAGATAGCTTATGATGGTTTCACCATAACAAGTTTCTTCTGGATTTGGGACGAAAATCCTTTTTGTTAATGCACCAAGAATTTGGGAAGGTGCTCAACTGCATTTAAAGGAATATGTGCAAGTGCGTCAAATTCACATCATTTTACCATTAACCTTACAATTTGTATCAACTCGTGTATTTAATTTAATTCCATTATATGCCATCTGACACAACCACAGAGGGTTAACAACTTACATTGCTAATAAGTTTCGCCCCATACCATGCAGCATCGGCACCATATGGAGGTGGAATCACTCGTATTCCATTTGATATGGACGGAGGAAGAAGAAGACGTAGCTCCTTATCTAATCTTTCTGCACCATGGAAATATAAGATAAAACTATATTAAAAATAATAATAATAAAAAAATAGATTAAAAAATCACTTTCAAGGACTTGCAATATTAGAAGAAATATGATTCATACCCACTAGTCCTGGTAAGCATGCGGTGCCCCCAGACAAGACAATGCTCGTAAACCAAGAATCATCACAGGCTAATCCTGCATCATGGCAATGTTCAACGCAAAGTGCAACGGCTTGATGCAAACCCTTTTCGATCCTGTTCCCAAAATTACATTTAAATATCATGTAAGTAGATAGATTAGTTCATAGAGTAGCAAGGTCACGCGAGTGGGATGATGGTTCAAGATGAAAAAGGTCCTTTCTCGCCTTAGTTTTCTATAATAAATGATCAATATGTTGCTTTCGTTTATAAAACAATCTTACTAAATATTTGAATTTAGGAGTTACCCCTAAAAATTTGCATGATACCTTATTTATAAAATTATATTCAAAACACTTAGAAATTTATATTTACTCGTGTCATTATATACAAAACACTTGGAAATATTTAATTTTATACTTCTGCCTTTTTAATTTGTGTTTTAAGCTTTTTTTTAATAATTACAGAGCTTAATTGGTCGTACATTAGGTTTGGTTGTATATAAACATTAAATTTTGTATAAATCTTTTTATTCTATTATTTTTTGCAAGATTAACAGATTAAATACTACATATAAATAACTTATAATATTATACAATATGAAGTTGTCTCCGTACGCCTAGCACCTCATGCCTCAACTTTTGAGACCTAAACGGCTCATAGTCTTTTGACAACCAAACAATGAACATTCTATTTGCACATTAAGCTCTCACAATAACCCAAATCCTTACATGAGGACTAAATGTGACAATGGGTATATTTAAGAAGGATACAAATAGTTCTTAAAAAGACGACTTTGAACCCCATTTCAGTTTAATCTATTTTTTATCAGTTTGCCATAAAACACAACTCAAATCAACCAATTTAGAAGGGATAAAGGCAACGAAAGGATTGAAGATACATGTACTTACAATCCTGCAATACGTGGCTGGAATAAAATCTCTCCTGTTCGAAAACGCTCCTGCTTGAGTGTAAACCAACCCTCAACAGGAACTTCATACGACGCTTCCCTATCCTTCCTCAGTTCTGCTTCGTAGTCGATAGCAACATAACAGAGGTTCTGCAAGTTAACTGTATATGTAATTACAAGAAAACTAAATCAAGTTTATCCTAATCAGTCATTTAAGATACACTTTATCACACCTTCTTATACATGTCACAATCCCAAAAACAGGTCACTGTGTGTGAGAGAGAGAGAGAGCGAGCGAGAGAGAGGGTAAAAAACATACATGAGCCTTTTAATGTTTGGGGTTGGAATATTAAGTTAATTATTTTCACATGACCAGCTTGATAGTTGGGCAGAATGTTATGTGAGTTGCATGCAATGTTTACCAGAAAGTTAGCTTGCCGTCAAAGTTTATGCATTTGGCAGTTGAGATAACAGAGTTACAAAGTACAAATCCTGTTACTTTTTTGGCATCATTTTTCATTTAAACTATAACAAACAAATAAGCATACCCAATAAAGTCCCTTAAAAAATAGTGTTTGGGAGGTGAGATAAAGACAAACCTTACCCTTATTCTCATGGAATAAAAAGTTTTGTTTCTTGAGATATCCCCATAATTTTCATTTAGATTTTGATTATACACATTCTTTGCAACTTCATATCTTGCTACTTGGAGCAAGATGTCTTCTGGTAATGATTGGAAAATAATGGCTTTAGTTGTGTAATTCTTTCGTGTTGTGTAATTTTTTCGTGTATCAACCGTTGCTCTTTTTACTAAATTTATTGCATCCCACAAGCTTTGTGCCTTCAAAATCGTTTCCATCATAATCCCCCATGATGTGTAATTGGTAGTCGTTATCATGGGCATAGTAATGAGACTTGATGTTGATCTCTTACTGACAGTCTGACACTATCGTACCACTTCCTTCTCGGCTTCAATTCGCCACGCTACCCTCTCGATTGTTTTTTTTGTAACTCTCGTGCAAACAAACGAGCATGCACTTCCCGATTGCACCTAAGAGTCACACAAGTTCTTCCTGATCTTGTTCCTTTCTCTCGATTCAATTCACACAAAATCTTTGTTCACCAAGAATTCCTTTGATCACACAGATTCACGCAAAACCTTTGTTCACCCATAACTCCTTTAGTCACACAGATCATTGATACGGGCCTTTTCCACATAAAAGGGGAATCTTTTGTTACAATAGAAGCAGAAGTGATGTGGATTATTCAAGAATCGAAGTTGATTTCCTTTATAAAAAGAAGATCTCAATGAACTTCTATGAAATGATTTCACGGGATTCAGCCAATTGTATTGATCGTGGAATATCATTGAGAAATAGGAATCCATGTTATCAAAGGATTTCCTGTGATTCTTTCTAGTATGGATTATCGAATGACGCCTTTTGATGAGAGATATGAACAAGAAGCTTCGAGAAAACTTGTGTTTTCTGAATTATATGAAGCCAATAAGCAAACAGCGAATCCATGGATATTTGAACCCGAATCTCCAGGAAAAAGCAGAATATTTGATGAAAGAACGGGGGATCCTTTTGAACAACCTGTTATAATAGGAAAGCCTTATATCTTGAAATTAATTCATCAGGTTGATGATAAAATACATCTTGAAACCAAGCCAGTTTTGGAGCAGCTTTATGATAATAAAACCAACCAGCAAAAAGCATTAGCGCTGCAAAGATCAATGCACCAATTGCGGTACAATAGAGTTGTAATTCGCTAGTTATTCCAAATGCTCGCCAAATCTGAAAAAAAACATAGGTTATTTGTATTCCTCGGAAGCCCCCGCCCACATCACCATTCAATATTTCTTGGCCCACTATCGGCCAAACATCACCTCCTATCGGCTCATTCAGAACCTGATCACATAGATCATCTCCTTTCTTTCCTCCACCGGCTAACGCAAAACAGTGTGTTCGGTTCACGCAGACCTTTCAGTTTCAACACATATACAGGGCTAAGTCTTCTTCTTCTTGGCTAATCGACACAACAAAGCAGGTATGTTGCTACTGCATTTTATCTTTTGGATCGAACCTTCAACAGGCTCTGATGCCAATTGAAGCTAGGGGTGTTCATCGGATCGGATAACGGTTTATTCGGATCGAGTTGTTCGGATTTGAAAATTTTAATACCTTATCCGAAACCCGACCTGAATTCGGAAATTTTTAATCCGATCCGAATCTATCCGAATAACCCGAAAAGCAGGGTTTATTTGGGTTATTCGGATTGAATTCGAATATCCGATCAGAATAAACAAGATTTTGTATATCCGATCCGATCCGAATTCGAAAAATGGATATCCGATCCGAATCTATCTGAATCTTAAATTCGGATCGGTTTTTTGGGTTTCGGATACGGTTCGGATTTCGGATTTTTTGAACACCCCTGATTGAAGCTCGTACTCAGAATTCTATAAATTGTCATTTTTCTAGTACAAATAGTAAAGACTCTCTAAGCCTATTTATTATAAAATTGAAACTTAATCCCCAAATAAACATAATCTAACCTAACTATAAACTAAATCAAATTCTATTTAATAACCCATTATAATATACTGACATAATATAACAATTAAATAAACTCTCTAATTTACTCTTCTGACTATTAAATAATTTACAAGATTAGTCCAATAATAACTAAGGTTCATACTTGGACACAAGTCCTCACAACTTGACTTGACAATCATCTGAATTTCTCCTCACCGGAAACCAAACCATCCTAGACCTTAACCACCTCTAAAATTATACAATGTTCTACATGTCCCCAATATTATCAAAAACTTTGTATTTATTTGACGGATAACTATTGACAACAATATTATAACTGAATTTGGTCCTTTAGGTTTTGATGTGAATTATTTCCCGACACGAATACCCGTCCGATGTAATAGTGCGGTGTTCAATCTTCTTACCACTCAGTCAGCTTCTCAACTTGCAAACCCAGCTGCGTTTGCCTCCATCACTCAAGACTTAAGGCACTATCGTGTTTATCACCCGAGAGCTTCCATTTTACAATCTTTAAAGAATTGTTTGTCTCATGGCTACCTAATTGGTGGTTCGCTTTGATTCTGGAACGAGGAGCAGGTTCGTGATTCACAAAAGATCACGAATCCGGTTCGCGGGGTAGGTTCATTCTAGTACGATCCGGTTCGGTTTACCCATACTTTTGGTTCGTTACACATGTATTCAAAATAACAAAACTATATATCTCAAAACATATATTCCAATTCAAAAAGATATTGTTTCAAAATAATCAAAATACATATTCCATAATAAATAAAACACAAAATAAAGGTGATCAAAATTGGATGATTTTGGGCCATTTTGAGTTATGTTCCAGTCTTTAATAGCTCACCAATGTGAAATAGAAGTTGGAAGTTGGAACTGCAGTACATCGAATGTGCTGTTGGAACAGGAATATGAGTTGCTGTTCAAAACTCAAAAGTTGTTCCAAGTCCAAAACTCCAAATCAATTGCGTGATTAGAAATTTTCCTCCAAAATCACCGAATAATATATGTTGTTGGAACAGGAATATGGGGTTCCGTTCAAAAGTCATTAGATGTCAAAAACTCCAAATCAATTGCATGGTTAGAAATTTTCCTCCAAAATCACGAATTGCTGGTCCCAATCACGAATTAAGGTTCAACAAATCACGAATCGTTGGTCCCAATCACAATTTAGGGTTCACAAAGGTTTGATTTTAATGCGAATTTCTTTCAATTTTAATGAGTATATGATTCGAGATTTTCTGCGAACCAACTAAGCGAACAATTCGCATATTTGTGGCAAGTATAGCGAATTATGTGAACAAGGGCTGCTGCATATATTCAGCATGTTCTGTTTCACTTTCAGCACTGTTACCTTCATCTGGTTGTTTAGAACGACTACATATAATATGCCATATGAACCTTTATTCTTACAGGTATAACACTTAAACATTAATCGTTTTCGTTCTTGTCACTCGATTTCCGACACTTTCCATCCCAGACGTTCTTCTTGAATAGTATATAGGTAGGTACTGAGTCTTTCTCATTTGTCTTCTTTTTTTATTTGCCAAGGCTTCTTAGTAAGTTATGAAACTTGATCAACAAAAGCTAATTTGGCCGGCCTTTAATAGATGTGACAAAACTCCGATCCGGTATTTTTCCATGGATAATGATCTTTGACAATTTTTTCACATTTCAAAAATATTGAGGAATTAACAGTTCTCATGCTCATCAACTCGCTTTCAAGAGGGGCATCATTTTTCACGCATAATGGTTTTGCAAATGTGTCCCAATCTACTATCATATACTTGGCTTCTTGAATGCGTTCCCCCAATTCCTCTTCTATAGTAGTCTTTATAACTTTCCACTTGCCAACAGCCCCGTTTGTATTGTTCTTATAGTTTTCACTGATTCAGTTTTCTAATCCATTGTATAACTTGGAATTCAACCATTGATGTGTTTGAATCATGGGTACAGAACAAGGTTTATGTGATCAGCTTATGATCGAAATCTGACATGTAGTGCCCATGAAAGAATTCCAAACCCCCCACGCGTTGATCTAAGCATGAACATAATTGAGCAATTGGACATCGATCCCTGCTGATTCTGACTTCACTGTCCTCCTCCCCTTGGATCAGAATTTCCACCTGCGGTGATAGGACATTGACCTGCCGCTGTTCATTGATCGAAATTATATCTATCTGCAATCAACAATTACAAAATGCAGTCACTGATCACTGCCCTTGCTTCATGGTCCCTCTTGATCGATGGACTCTGATACCAGTTAACAACTCGAGAGAGCCGATTACCACAAGAAGCGTAAACAGAACAAACTTTTTTTTTTTAATTTCTGGATATACACATACAACCTCTATTTATTTAGCGTTCACCCGTCCAATTATTAGTTAATAGTTATGTTATCCAACAATTTTGCATGCTCCTAGACCATCTCATCAGAATGCATTAAATACACATCCTTCAGTATATTCAACGTACCAACTCTCATGGATTACATCTCACCTAGTATCCATTCACTTCCCAAGTGTCCTACACGACGAGACACTCAATGTATTTATTAGGAGACAGCCTCTAAACACCTCATCTCCAAGTCTTTAAGACTCTCTCTCCTGTTCCTGTGTTGAGGTGGAATATAGAGGAGTCATTAATGTGGAGGTCTCCAAAACTTATAATTGGAACTCCACCACCCAGCATCTCATGCTACCTTGGTAGATAAAAAGTTGTTCAAGGTCAAGTCTAGGTTCTTCACGTACCATCTCGCTTTCAAATTCTCCATATCTTCACCAAATGATTGCTTCTATCGTCGTGTTCAATGACTTCCGAAACAACCTCCTGTTTTGGTTGTGGGGGTATATTAACTGAGATTTTGTGTGCACAGATGTAACATCGATATATATATATATGTATGTATGTATGTATGTATATAATTTAGATATTTATGAATGAGTTTGTATAAAATTGATTTAATGTAATCCTATCTATCAAAAAACATAGGTTCTGAATGTAATATTTATGTCGATTATTGTGACTGAGAAGAGCGTTCAATTTGATACAAATTAACAATACCCATTTAGATGTAGTGGCTTGCATAATTCAGGCATAAAAAAAGTCATTCAACTAATCTAGGTTTGTATGGAACCACATAGTTGTTTTGGTTATTAGTTTGATTTTGGTTTAGAGTAGTTTTTGGCTCACATGAAGTCATGAGTTTGAATCTCCGTTAAATATTTAAACTACAAATTCAAACAAACATTTAAACCAACGACGGAGCTTGAATTGTTTTAGAGGAGGGGCGAGAGGGGCAATAATTTTAAAGCGGGGGTGAAATCAATGCCTAAAAAAAATTTTAACCTGTCAACTAAAAAATTAACACCGCTGATGGAAAAAAAGAGGGGCAGTGGCCGCCTCCAGTCCCAATCAAGCTTCGCCCTTGTTCTGAGCTTTTTAATAATACTTTGAAACCCCAGATTTTCTGTAACTCAAACCCTTTTAGAGCTGGATGAGGTCTAGGAGCTTGAACAGCTTACGGAATTAGCACATTAAGGCCTACTCTCTTGAGTCTCTAGAAGTTCAGGCGGGATGATCAGGGCATATATGCCCGGAAAGCAAGAAATTGATAGTTTGCGTTATATGGTCTGCTTCGTTCTATTTGCCACTAAAAACATTTTGTCCTGATGGTTTTAAAACCTAAAAAGATGGCAGATATCACCTATTGACGAATTGGTGAGGTTTGCAGAGAAAGAGAAAAAATCTACTAGCTTCTAAAAGAAGAAATTCTCACGTCTTTAATTGAAAGTTTCGGATTCGATTTCAAGGCCTCTTTTCTAATTTAGTCAAATCTCATGATAAGCACAACAATATGGCCAAATCTCATGGTAAAACAGTGAAAATTTGGTCAAATTTCATGATAAAGTGAGAGTTTGGTGAAATGATGATAATAAAATGAAAAAATTTGGTCAAATCAAGTGAAAGAGAGAATGTAGTCAATAATTATTGAAAAAACATGAAGGCACTAGTCACTTCAGCAAAAATTAACAATGTAGATACCTCTTTCAATGTACGAACTGTGTATAATGAAGAGAAATTTAGATTTCTTTGATGCATTTGCTCCCTAAGGTATCCAGTAAGCTTCATAGCTCCAACTCCCACCACTTCCACACCTACTTGATGCATTATCTTACCATGTAATACTGAAAACATAAAATAAGAATTTATAAAGCAGAAAGGTTCAAATTGACTTCATACTTGCACAAAAACAACACTTTCATTTGATCTAACAAGACAACTATGAGCAAAGGCGGATATATATAGTGAGGAAATTTTCCCTAACATTTTGTCAACTTGAATGGATTAAGTGATCTCTGTTAGAGACTTCTCGACGCCCCATTTGTGGTGCACGCATATAATGTATATACGTGTGGGCCCTAAAGGGGCAAAAGTAAAAGTGCACTAATTTTAACGTTATTTCAATTATTTTGTGAAAATAGCATTAAAATCATTGGGATTGTCAACTTAAAACGATAACTTTGATCCGGGGACTCTTTCGGAGCAGCCTCTCTAT
Organism: Mikania micrantha; assembly: GCA_009363875.1. Taxonomy (NCBI): domain Eukaryota; kingdom Viridiplantae; phylum Streptophyta; class Magnoliopsida; order Asterales; family Asteraceae; genus Mikania; species Mikania micrantha. Next base: position 30,770,178 of record CM018688.1, read on the forward strand.
CCCAATTGGGATAGGGGTAAGGTTTGTATCTATCCTTCCCCCCCAGACCCTACTGAAAAGTGGGAATATACTGGGTAAGGTTGTTGTTGTTGTTGTTGTTGTTAGAGACTTCTCGATAATCAATGCTTGGATTTCTATAGGATCGTGTTAAACTCACTTTTCGAAATCAATATTTCTTCCCAAATTTCGTTTAGTTTTCGGGGCGTTGCCCCGAACCCCAGAAGGGGCCCTGCCCCCTTGACCCTGCTAGCAAGCCAGCAGGACCGCCACCAAGGGCTCTGTCCCTTGGACCCACTAAAATTTTAATTGAGTGTGCACTCTGTACCTCCAAACTCTTTAATGACAATGTTTTTTTTAATTATTAACTTAATATATCGCACAACTATTACGTGATGAACATTACAAGACTCGAACCGTCAAACCGACTCGGAAATTTTTATGTTCAGTTGTATCTAATTGAAGCGTCTGAAAAGAGTGAACTCACTAAAAACAATTCCTGGATCCGCCATTGACTATGAGGAACATATTACAAAAGTTGCAACATGATTATATGTATTAAATATCAACGCAATAGTAGAATGATAAAAAGAGCTAGAGATAGCATACTTGGTACAACAGATGTCTGACCAAAACCAATATTGACAAGAATTCCTGAAGTTTTTTTTGCAGCAAACAAAGCTAAAGTTCCCTTCATATCATGCAACAATAACATTAGGGGTACTTCTGTATATATACGATCTTGTTATAAAATCAAGGGATAATATCATATATCCCCTTATTAAACATCAAAATTACATATATCTCCAATGTTAAACTAAAATTACAAATAGCCCCATGTTTCAAAATTACCCCTTAGTAAGGAGATATATGTAAGTTGTTTTTAGTTAGTTCATTAAGTATAACATAGGAAATACATAATTTATTTTTTTAAGAAATAGATAAATATGTAATATATTTGGTTTAGAAAGGGGAAATATGTAATTTAGTTTTATGATTGGGTAAATATGTAATAAATGATTTTAGCAAGGGATATATGTAATTGACCCTAAAATCAAATAATGCACAAAAGTAGTGCAATTGTGCAAACCTGGCTGACTACACAGGCTGAAGGAACATTCATATCAAACAAAGCCGAGTTTATGGCTTCTTTAAGTTTCCGTCTAGCAGTTTTATCTACTCGTGTATCTAAAATGTATTTGGATTTTAGAAAATTACAATGGGGAAGTAGATTTTAATATTTGGGGCAATTACATACTTCCCTTAGCCAATATCATTTATTACATATATACCCAAGTAAAAAAGTCAATTACATATTTCCCTTTTTTAAAAGATATTTCCCGTTCCAAATAAGATAGTCAATTACATTATTCCCCCTCCCAAGGGGAAATATGTAATTGATTTTAAGGGTTGGGTAAATATGTAATAAAGGTTCTTACTAGGGGATATATGTAAAATTCCTTAATATTTTTAATCAAATGACAGGAAAAAAAGGTAATATGAATTGAACTACAAAACTATGTAAAATGGAATTAGGAAAAGGATAGAAGCAGACTTCCACAATGAGTGATTGGAAGTGAAACAACAGTTGGCTGTGTAGATGATTTCACCTGCATTCTGCAGATATAACATCCAGAAAAATTTCATTTTCAAATGAAATTAAATAAACTTTTTATGTGCCAAGAAACTGAAATTGTATGGAAATGTACTTAATGAAGAACACCTGCTATATATAGTTGCAAAAAAATGCCGAAACCTAGAGTATACTGGAGCCTCTATGTTACCAAATTCCTACACACAATAAAACTTTTTAGCATATCCTATAATAGCTTGTCGATTATGGTACCATGTAAGAACTAAGAAAATAGACTTCAATGGTTTATTCAAAAACACCAGATTTAGTGCAATTGCAGCATTGATTAAGCATAAATTACCAAAAATGTTGCAGCCCGTCCAGATGGAGAATCGTATTTGCTCCAACCAAATTTGCAATAGCCAGAACCACCTTTTGTGAGGATAAGATTAAAAAACTTAATACTTTAGGATGAACACAGTCAACTAACAAGTTCATAATAGTAAATGTACTTGAAGCATACACATCTTTTGAACTAATTTAATATTACGACACAGGATTGGGTTCACAAATTAAAGAACAGAATAAGAAAACAAAAAAGTGAAATGGTCACAAAAAAGATGGACAACCCCTCAAAGAAATGACAACATAAATACATACCATCTATGATAATAGCCCCTGGAACCTGTGCTCTTTGACCATAAATCTGCATAAATGATTGCATCTGAGAAGGATTTGTTCTGCAACCACAGATGAAGGATTGCAGGCTCATTAGGTTATTACTAAAACACAGTAATTGTCTTTTTTACATTTCATATAAAACATAGAACAAATAGTCAGTAATCAATTAGAATAGGGCTGTTAATTCTTGTTCTATATTCTTTAAAATCCCAAATTCTACATATGAATCTTTTTTCAGACCTAAAGAGATATAATATTTTGTTTTTTTTTTCGGTGATAAAAATTCATGTGAAATTCTTTAGCTTATCACATAAAAAGTTTAGCAATTGATGAACACATGAGATCTTAACAGACCGAAGAGGATAACCAGATCGTAAGCTAGTTTCAGCGAAGAACTTGGAATCCCATGGATCTTGCTGATTCTGGAGGTAAGATATCCATAGCATATTATCAGAAACTATTAGTTTCCATGATTTGCAAACAACAGTTAGCTTTGCGGCCTCTTTTGGTCCAAGTAATTTCAGGATTTGCATAAACACATCGAGAGGAATTCGATCAAATTCACCAGCCGATGACACCATAATCTGATCTGAATCGGATGATGATCCGGAGCTGGAATTCAACCGATTTGTGGAATCCAGAATCATCTTCAGCAAATACGCCATTATGAATCCGGCGGCGGCGTGTGGAACCACCTACCAACTCCAACTATTTCTAGCCATTGATGAATGTGTAGATATGAACTTAACCACCACTTTCATGTGCTGTATTTGGGAAATGGTTCAACCTAAGTTAGTTATGGAATTATGGAACCAAAAAAAAATTAAATTAAAAAACAAAAGAACTAAATTAACGAATTTGTTATAAGTTTTTTAAAAATAAAAGATTTACTTGGTTTTAGTTTTATCTAAAATAAGAATTGAAAAAACCGAAAAAAATAAAATATATGTTCCAAATTGATCGAATACATGATACCAAAATATAAAAACCACGTAAATTTTTTTAGGTGTATGATACAAAAGCTCAATTGGTTGAAACTAAGTTTATATATTTTTATTTTTATATTCTAAATATTAAATAATATTATAGTTCAAATATTTTTAATTCAGATACAATATTTTGTGTCACTTTTTTTTAAACTCAAATTTAAAAACACGATATTAAGTTCTTTATTCACCATATTAATTTTATCTAGACAGATTAGATATCCCGAGAACGTTTATGATATCGTTACCATAACCTTTCCGTCATAAAATAATAGACAATTTATCTTAACTTAAACTGATTTGTACACACAATAGAAAAATCTACCAATAAAAGGATGGATCCACTCCTTTTCTCGTATCCTTATTTAAGCTCCAAAACACACACACATACTTGCATATTCATTAACCTTCTGCCCACATATATTTGAAAGTTAGCAAGGATTTCTAAGATTTACTAGTATATAAGACATGCCAATGTGGGACTAGCTGTACATCTGTACATTTCCTCATCGTAATCAATAACATAACATAACAATGTGCATCATAGTCTGTGTATCATAGCCTCAATGTGAATCTTGTGAATTCGTGTGACATAGCATAGGAAACCATTTAGTTAGGAGTTAAGTATATACATATATATTTATGGTCATATATGCTTAGCAAGGACACAATCGTAACATATCGAAGCTGTGGTGGGTTGGCGGCTGAGTTGGCAGGTAGCTTGACTGTATGTATGCCCTATACATAAACTACATTCGATATATGGGGAAAGTGTTGGTGTGTAGTGTTATGGCACTAAGTATCACAATTTAAAAACCTTAAACAAAATCGTAACGTGTAAGCGAAACCTAGTATCTCTATGGGTGACGATCCATAAAGATATCAACGTTGAACTTATCGTTCCGATTAAACGTTATTAAGACTGTAAAATAATCAAAAACATACATAATTACGGGTATACACGTAAATATGTTCGTGGACGGTCTAAAAATGACGAATAGCTCAAAACGCGCAAAATATTATATTTTGTGTTTTCAATTTATGAAAATCGTCAAATAAAACGCAAAACGATTAAAACACGAACGTTAAACGTGGGAAAACATTCGAACTATAAAAGCCTTAATCCCCACCCACCTCCCATTTGCTCTTTTATCTCATCTCTCTCACTAGAAATAATTCTCTCATATGTCTCTCTAAAAACCCTCTTCTTAACTTCTACAATTCTTAACCAAATCTCAAGATCTTGGTGTCAAAAGCTTACACTCATCATCTACATTCAAGAAGTACAAAGGATCTGAGTGTAACATTCGTAACAATTCGATTACTGATTCATTGTTTAGTTTACTGAACAATCAAGTTTGCTAAAGTACAGTGATGATTCAGGCCCAGATGAGGCCCATTCTATGTAGCATAAGCCCAAATAAATTTAAAGACTTTGTTTAACAAGTCTTTACGTAATTTATTAGTGGTTGTAAAAGAATACGTACAACTTACCGATTAACACGTCAGATAATCCGTTATTAGCAGAAATGTGAAAAATAAGTATTTATGACAACATAATATTAATATATGATAAAAATGCCTATTCATATAGTTAAACGCAAAGTAAGTACGCGAAACTATAAAACTGCGTTAAACTAATGTTAATGGTTTAAAGGCACTGATGAACGAACTCAGGTAAATGTATCAGTAATATTCATTTATGAATATTAATAATATTTGAAAGATAGACATGACATTTGACATGCATAAACGTTAAAACAGTTAAACACGTCAAATACACAACTTTAACGCGTAACGAACAATTTATTCACTAGATCTATTATATCTGACAAAATAAATATTCTGAGAATGTTTATACTCCCTTTGATTTGTATTTGCGAGAAATAATAATCAAAGATGAAATACGCGACTGAGACGAGTTCGTTACGCGATTTAAGTTTGTTAAATATCAGACTATAAATACTAGAAGGCCAGCTACATTCTTCATTCTTGCATCAAAACACACACATAAAGGTGTGTTGGGAGTAAGCTCTCAAGAGAAAAAGAGCTCGTGACCGGAATACGGCCAGCCATGGCAATCCGGCGGCAATTCGCGGTGGTCCGGCGTTGGCCGAAGTCGGATCGCTACCCTCCTACCATTTCTCAACGCTACGAACGTCATGGTAAGCTCGGTTTCCCTTAAATCATCTCTTAAAGTCATCTTTTTGTTCAAAACCGTGACTGAAATGTTTTTGTAAAAAATGGGTTTTCGTTTTTGTTGACCCAGTCTCGAAGAATGAACGATCCCCGGAGATCTAACCGTTGAAAGGTGCTTATTTTTGGATATGTTCTTCTACACTTGCATATATTTAATGTGACATGAAGAAATTGAAATCGGAGTTGAATAGATATGTGATTTCAGGTCTCAAAGTCTATAGGTCGGAATTTAGTTTAGAAAACGCAGCCTCAAAGATCGGACGATCCCCGGAGATCTAACCGTTGGATCGCTACCAAATTTTGATAGAAGCTTCCTAATGCATAAACGAAGCTTTTCACCGTTGGGTTTTTATTATGAGGCCTGTAAGTTGAATTTTCGTACCCGCAAACTAAACAGTGGATCTGGAGATATTGCGGTGAACTGTTGGGTTTTCTGGCGACTGTAGCTGTGGCGACCGGCGGCGGCAACTGGTGCATAAGGTAGAGCTCGAATAGACGAATCCATGGACACCTAAATCACCTAGATCGGAGTTCGTTTGGTCTAGTTTCGAGCTACTCGTATGTTGTTGAGAAAAAACTCACCAATGAGTTGGGTTCCAAGCTGGTCAACAAGAGTCAAAGATGGTCCAACTTAGTCAACAGCGATTAAAGTCAGATTCGATGAGGACGGGAAGGTTCGAGATACGAAATCGAGTTGAAGAATCGATCGGTTATCTCAACCGGTGAAAACGAACGAGTTCGTGTACGTGAACCAAAAGGTATAATTTAGTTAGAATGTTAATTATTGTTTGTTTAATATATGTGCCATGTTTTGAGGATGAATAACAATTGTTTAAAGTTGATTATTTGGGATTTTGTTGTAAAATAGACAAATTGAGTTGTCTGGATTTAACGAAAAACAAAGAAACTCTGTCCGATTTTCGATAGAGTTAAACGTATGTTGTTATAACCTAAACATCCTCAAATAAGGCTTAAGCATAGTAAGATGGACGATTTCTTAAATCATTTAATAATTATAGGACATAACAAAGTATTGATCAAGCACGAATAAAATCAAAAGATCGATACAAAGGTGTACTTGATTAAGTTATTTGTTCTTAATCAAGTTTGTCTGTATGGATAGCAAAGACTCTAATTGAGTTCTAGACCCCACTTTTACTGGATTTTATAATTTTTGGAGCTAGTATACATATCAATTATTTTGTACCAACAAACACATGGTTCATATATTAAAACTTACAAATCTATGTTAATATTTTAAAACTGATAAATGAACTTTATTGTTAGAAAAATGTGTGTGTGTGTGTATATATACGATAAACATAAGATGTTAATATTAAAGTGGATGGAACTTAAATGAACAAAGGAAACAAGAATATAAATTATGGTCTTGAACCTTTTCCATGATTAATGATCCTAAAATGATTATTGGTTTAATTAATCATGTTTGACTAGTCGAGACTCCCTCGGTCTAGTACAAGCAATAATATATATATGTATATTTAAGGATAAAAAGGATTTTTTCAACTGATAGAAAGGACTCGTAAGAAAGGTTTTAAGGTTGAAAATATGATTAATTAACAAGTGTTCTAAAAATAATAAAAGCCTTCCCAGGCTACGACAATCACTATTACTAAGTTACTAAATTGATAATATGTCTTAAGGACCATGATTAAGGACTAGGTTGTGAGATCACTTCCTAAACTCACGTGTTGACTTAGAACATTTATATATAATAGGTTTGTACTTGTGTGACTAACTTTACTCACTAGGGCTTGGTGCACTTACTATTTCAAGATTATCTGCTCGGTCAAATAGCTCAGGTGAGTCTTGACCTCCTATTTTTACTTAAATGTTTTGGGATGTATCCGAGCTTTCTTTTAAAAGGATTTTTATTTAAAAGATTTTTATATGTGTTGCTGTAAGATAAAATGTACCTCTTAGCTAGCATTTTATAGACTTAGGTACGTCCAGTAATGGATGTTGGTCAGAGGAAAATCATCAAGGTAGGGGGAAGGGGTGGGCCGGTGTAACCGTAAGACCTACTTACAACTACCTCGGGGTATATACGTGTTCAAACGGATCCGTGCGAATTGGAGGTACCTTGTCTAGAAGCTAAGGATAAGGATTCAGGATGGAGTTGAATGTTCGGATCCGGCCTACGGGCCAGTCCCTACGGGGATAAGGGATTGCCGGGCGATTGTCACTACGATGGAGTTATGCGGTTGACGCCACATAAAGGGATTTGGTGTAACACTACAATGGACCCCATGTGTGTCATTCAACACTGTATCTGCACCAGTGGCTCTAGAGTGGTGTACATGTTATCAAACACTGCATTAGGATCGTCGACAGACGTGTACTTGGCGTTGTAAGACTTGATTTTTCAACCATTTTACTTGCACACACAAACTTGATTTGATTATTATTTTAATGTCATTGGCCATAACTCACCAACTACGTATGTAGTTGACATGTTTTAGCTCGTGATATAGGTAACACATGAACATGAAAGTCAAGGAAACATGAAGGATGCTAATTAGATATAGAAGACTGGATTATGAAACCACACTCGTGTGACATCCCAGTCACTTTCATGCCCCTTCCGGACATTTTCACCAATATTTAATAATTTAAGTTTAGGTCCCAGAAAAATAACAACTTTACTTTTGTGTTTACACACCTTTAAACATACTATTTACCAACACCAGTTAAAGCAAAATTTAAGTATGTTTACAAACTCCACCAAATCTTATTACACAAAAGTTTCACACAAGTCTGATTGTTTTAAGATTAAACCACCATACGAGCCTCCACGTTCGATTCTCGATCACCATCACCACCCACCCTACTCTTTTGTACCTGTAACACCACATTTAAATTCACCATTAGTTCGTTAGAACTAAGTAAGATTACCTCATCATTCACCCAGTGTATTCCATAACACCATATGGATACACTAATGAGGTTTCAAATAAAATGTTGATGACAACATTTGACCACATACAAAACGATTTACTAACGGTTCATTTTCAACCAAAATCTCATTATACCTCCCATACATGCACAATCATTATAATTTAATATAACACATATATATATAAACACACAAAACACCAATTGTGCATCATATTTCACAAAATTCACAATTTACAATTTGACACTTGAATTTCAAATGTCTACACCAAAACATGCCCATTTCCAATCTATCATTTGTTCACACACCTTGTGAATCTTTTATATTGGAATTGCAAGTTATACGTTCACACACCTTGTGAATCTAAACATGCACATTACCAATTTAATATCTACGCATTTGTAGATCACCACATGTTCACACACCTTGTGAATCTTTTACATTGGAATTGCAAGTTATACGTTCACACACCTTGTGAATCTAAACATGCACATTACAATTTCAACATCTACGCATTCGTAGATCACCACATGTTCACACACCTTGTGAATCATGCAAAAACAATAACCACAATCACGTATAACACAATCACTTGTAGAATGGACTCACCCAGTCCTTAACTACAAGTTCAATCAAATAGGTAACTTACCTTAATTTGAAGAGTTATCAACAGTTTCCAACTCTTTCCCAGGCCTTCTAGAACTAGATTCACCTCCTCTTCCTATTATATATTTACATATAACAGGATTTAACAACATGAACACACAACTTCTGTTATTTATATAATCTAATTCATTTGACCTGTTTCATTCTTTATTTTCAATCAAAACCTCGTTAAAGCTTTTATCAATAACCCATGTGTAGAAATTTATCTACACATGTTCTTTATCATATTTAAATTATCATAACATCATTTTACGCTGAAATCATTAACTTTCAACTTACACGTTAATTTATCATTCTAAAGAATGATCCAATACCATCACAACACTCTTAAATCACCCCTCTAATAATCATACTCAATAATATGAGTTTCATAACAAACGGGCATTATAACGGATCAAAATCAAGATTCCACCATTAAAACACCTAGTCCTTCGTTCCTAATCATCCCAGATCATTATACAAGACACAAAACTATATTTAATCCGTATATTATCAAAATAAATGAGATAAGATGAATCGTTACCCTTCAAACGGATTCCTGATTGAAAACAATGATCTGGACGCGTAGAAACTATCCACGGCTCAACCCGAACGTTCTGGTGGCTTCAAAATTGATGTTGGGAGCTTAAAATTCGTTTGTGTGTGTGTGTTTATGGTGCAAGAGATCGAGAAAAAAAGATAGATGAGTGTTTGTGGTTGAAATGCTTTGAAGATAAGCTTTCTGCCGCCTCTGCGCATCCCAGGCGCATCGCCCCACGAGAGACATTGGTCTCAGGCGTACCGCGCGGGGCGCGTGACTTCCTGATATTTTTCCCTCTCCCGCGCGCATCGCCTAGGGTGGGTGCGTGGCTCGAGGCGTACCGCCCCAGGCCATTTTCTTCCATTTTTCGATTTTATCTTCGTTTCGCGATTCCGGACAATCCGGAACTCCGTTTCGCACTCGGTTTTCTCCCACGTTCATCATTTCTCACATATTTTCAATTTGTAATAAAAATAATCATTTTATTAATGATTATTTCAAACGTATCCGTTTTATTAAAATTGGGTCGTTACAACTCGTATGCTAAGGCAATGGACCTTGTTAAAACACTGAATTAAGGTTTTATGATTATTTTGTAATTTCTTCACCTTAAGCACTATTCATTGTGCAACTATTACAATGTTTCAGAAAGTTCAAATTTATTCGCATTTCGTGGTCAACGTAAGTCTTCCGCTGTATATGATTGGCTAAGAATGATACGACACATCTCGCCCCTTGGCAAAGGTGTGACACCGAGCTCCAACCATCTCAAACGAAGCAGGTATGAGCTCAAACTTTTCGGTTTTTAGAGTTTTCAACACCCCGGAAACCTTTAAGTTTAAAACTAGTTTAACACCCTTCAAAACTCTAAAAAAACTAGTGTACCTCAGACCTTGGAAACCCTTGGGTGAGCTTAGATTAAGTTGGGTGAGGCTGGGAAGGGAGCTAGTCGTCGGGCTCATTAGTATTGATGCAAGAATGTCTAGGTGGAGTAGTATCGGCAAGCTGGAAGTGGTAGCTCCCTTGTCGACACTATTAGGATTGATGAGGCTTGAAATTTGCCAAGTCTTTGTCGATACTAGCAAGTTTGAAATTCTCCAAAGGGCTGAGAATTAACCTCCATCGATATTTCTAAGATCGAAGGCCACAGGGTCGATATTAAGGCACCATTGATACTATTAGTATCGATGGGCTACCATTGAGCCTGCTGAACTTGTTTTCGGTATTACTAGTCTCGACCTTTCCCTCATCAGCCCAAATCCATCGATACTACCACTTTGAATAATTCCAAGGAGTTTGAGACAAGAGATCATCGATATTAACATGTTCAAGGGCATTTAACAACAGTTCCAAGATGTTGTCGATACTAGTAGCTTCGAAGGGACTAAATGAACCAAGTGGACTGTCAATACTACTAGTATCGACACCACACTTAGTCTCAGCCCTTCCAATATAAAATTCCCCACCTAAACTTAAGTGATTTCAAACCCAAGTAGCAGTAAAGGGCAAGGGTTAGGCACAACAAGGACAAGGGTGAACACCATGGGTTCCAAAGGGCTCTAGTAGGGGTTATTGGAACTCTAAGTGTTTATAACTTGTGGACTTTGGGAGACCAAGTTATTAACTAGATTAGGACATGGATGCATAGTGTATAACTCAACAACAAATGTCAATTACGTAAAACCAACCCATGCCACTATTGAAATGGAAAATGTCGGTAGTTCATTAACATATTTAATCATATAACAGAGGTATTTAAGGAATCAAGTAACAAGCTTAAATCGATGTAAAACAAGAAAAAAAAAGTCAAGCAACATCAATGAATCTTATAAATGGATGATTATAATTATAGGATTAAACTAGAAGTCTCGTTGCCTAGCTGCATTTAGGATTTAGACTACTGTACCAGGTGAAAACATAGCCCTCTTTTACTTGTTTATTAAACATTTGGGGGTGATACATGTGATCAAAGATTTTCTGAAACCTTTACAAGTTCTAGTTTTACAAAGAATCTCTTACAAAGACTTTTCATTATTAACAAGTTTTATCAAGGGTATTTGCAAACATTGTTTATCAATCTTGGTGCAACATTGAATAAAATCATTCAAGTGAATCTTTGAAACGTTTGAACATTTGAAACATACTTTGGATACATACTTTGGATGTGAATCATTTACAATATCATTTTCAACATACATAACATGTAACATGGTGCTCAACATTGTAAACAAGCTTATACCCATCATATAATCATACATTCGTTCATTCATTCTTCATGATGTTAGTATTGGGTGCTCACAACAAGGGAAAACAAACACATTACGACAAGGCTGGAGTTAGCTTTAAATGCGTTTTAAATCTAATTACAGATTGGACGCATTTACGGCAACATGGGATTGGTGTTAGTTAATTTTAACATCAAGGTCCATGTTGGATGTACTCTTAGCAACATGGAGTTGGTGTTTATTAAGTTTAATAGCTTAGGTCATGTTGGACACATTTATGTCAACTAAAGATCTAACTCTAAATGAATTTTGGGACTTGATCACAAGTGGGACATGTTAACATGGATAGTCATAGACTGCTATTATTTTTTAGGTTACTTGGTGATAGCTTGGGTTACAATAATCAAATTACAATAAATGTTATGTTTGTATTCGTTATATCATATTCATGCTTAATATTTTAAAAACCTATGTTTCTCACCAACTATTCGCAGTTGACAGTTTTTCTCACATGTTTCAGGAAATCAGGAATATGAATCAACAAGGACAACTAAAGCGGCCTAGATAAGATAGAATAAGATCAAGAAACAACTAGGATGGATTAGAAACTCATTTAATCCCTTTTGTTTAATTATCTTGTCTGTTCTAATTTTGTAAACAATATTTTGAGGTCGATTAGTTGTGATTCTTTTGGTAGTTAGACATTCATTGTAATCAAACTACATTAAAAATTGTGCAATATAGTAAACATTGTGGTTGTTCTATTCAATACTTGGTCATGATTCAATCAATTAGTCGTCACCACACCGTGGATTACGCACGCAGCGCAGGGTGTGACACTAGCCTACTTGGTAGAGGCTTTGCCTCTTAGAATGGGAGGTCATATATTCAATCTCATGCAAAGGTGTAATTAATTTGGTGTAATTTAGGAGATAAGTAAGCTTAGCCGTTCAAAAAAAACTAGAATATAAGACACAATTGGCTAAATTATATTAAAACATACATTTCAAATCCCAAAATACTATAAATAAACATATATAAAGTTTAAAATACAAGCATATTCTCTTTTATCATATATGTAACTAAGGTTATACTCACACTTCATGGTAGTAATCGGGCCGATTTCTAATAAAGTTTAAACATAAATATTCATCATTGTAAAAATGAACAATAGAAACATGAAAAAAATTATTTTTAAATTTTTATAAATATTAAACAATAAAGACTGCAACCAGCTGGACAAGTTAATATTTAATACATGCTAACTTAAGTCGATTACATACTAACAAAAACATTGTTACATCAACCCTTTTTAACCTTTTAAAAATAGTTAAAAAAAACTCCACGATGCTATATTCAAACAAAAAGAAAATAGTTTAACATAAAAAATTAAACCAAATAGTAAAAAAAATATTAGAAAAAGAAAAACAACATACTTCAAGAAACAATAAAGAAATAAAACATTAAGTATCTAACTAAATAGTGAAAGGGGAAAAATGACCTTACATAAGATGAAATTCATTTCCAAAAAAATAATTATATAAAAGAAATGTTTGAAATATTAACATGCATTTATAAAGATCAAAACATATATAAAAACATATATATATATAAGAATAACGATGTCTTTAAGTTGGTTTTAAAGTAAAAAAAAATAAGAAGTAAAAAAAATGTATATTGTATATAATATGCATAGGTTATGTTGAAACCAATGTTTAGAAAACCAGACCGGCCGGTCCGACCGGTTGAACCCGAAACCGGTAGCTTGAGCGGTTTACAACGGACTAGAAAACCGGAACTATATGAACTTGCCAGTTATGAAATTAACCGGATCCGACCGGAAATCGGAACCGCTGATGGACAGGAAATGTGTTTGTCTTGGGGCTGAATGAGCTGATTTCTTTATATAGAGGCGTTGGGTTGGGGTTTTTTTTTGTGACTAGCGATGTGGGAGTTGGGATAGGCACAAAGCTTCCCATAATCTCATTCTTTCACCAAGATTTTGTATGGTAAGCAATGTGGGACAAAGACACAAAGCTTCTAATTGTTCACTAATTGATTATTTTGTATGGGTAAGCGATGTGGGATAAAGGTACACAACTTCTCATTGTTCACCAATTGATTCCTTTGTATGGGTAGAGATGTGAGACAAATCATAATTTTTTTTCCTGTCGGACAAACCAGATTGAGAGACATATTTTGTCTTTTTGATCCTTCTCCTGTTCACTCCGTCAATGTCTGGTGTCTAGGTTTTCAAAGTTTCTGATTGCCATAACCAAATCTATTATTGTATTTAATCACAAGAAAAGATTAACTTCTTTCAAATTAATTATGATATTTTCCAGTTCTTAAATCCGGTTGAACCGGTCCAACTGCTCCGACCAGTGACCAGTAAGACGTCCGGTCTGGTTATGAAAACATTGGTTGAAACATTAGAACCTAAATGGGTTAAAGTCAAAATATAGTAGAAAAAAATATCTATGTAGTGTTGGATTATTTATACCAAAAAATCATTTTTCAACCTGAAACTGTGTGACACCCCGTAATTTCCATGTCAACTTATTGATTATTTAAATGTTTATTTAAATGCTATGTGAACATGTGGCACTGGAATTAGTTTAATTTAGTGTGACACGTGGCACGACAGAACGAACACTGACACACAACGAGATAATTCGAGGAATTATCGAGAAACTGCACACACGTGTCAAAACACACGAACGTTGGTGAACGTTTAGCACATCGTGTAACACAACACTTGAAACCTCATGAAACGCTCAAACATTGAACTCGAAAGTTCAAACGAGGCCAAACGATAGTTCGTAAACATGAAAACGACGACGAATGGATCAAACCCATGAAACTAGGCTTATTGGGCTCTTCAGGGGCCCATCGCGATACGCGATGGCCCACAAGAGGCCCTATATCGGTACGCGACAGGCGGGCGGGGGATTTGAATCCCAAAATCCGTCACGGTACGCGAAGCATCTTCTTGCCTCTCTCCGTGGTACACGATGAAGCCAACACGCAAATATCTTTTAAAACCAAGACCCCATCATTGCTAGCCACCCTATACCACCATTTCTCGAGTTCTGGCTACTTCTACTTGACATTATCACTTCCTACAGCCATCATTACAAAGATACTATTTTTAGTAACTTTATTGTTAGAAAAACCGACTTATGAATGTTTTGTATGATTTGAACATGCTAAGTGGTTTATTATGTCCTAATATGATGAATGAATGTTAAGTTAGATGGTTTCCGATATCGCATATGCTAGAAATGGAAACTTTCAATTTTAGGAAACTTTTATGTGCCAACATGATATAAGTGACTTAGGTGATTTCATATGATGATGTGCTATGTGTTAACATGATTACGTAGGACTAACGAGCATGCTAGAACTTTAAAATCGTTATGCTTTGCGGAACTTGTCATAACTGGAAATTTACTATAAATAGTAAGTTGTCCATAGACGCGACTTGCGCGTTTTGCACATGACGAGCACTTACACGATTGCTACACGATTCACAAACGACACACGGTTCACCAACGGATCGTTGACTTGACACGGTCAACTTTGGTCAAACACGGTCAATATGGACCAACATGAGCAAACACGGTCATTGTGGACCGACACGGACAAACATGAACAACCGAGGGTTGTTGGGCACAAACACGAGCACTAACACGAACACGAGCATGGTCACTTACACAAACTCACGTATGGTATACGATATAGGTGGGGTGAACGACGCGCTTTCTACTCGAGGAGCTTACGCTTGTTTTATCACACGATCTCTAAGGTGAGTTTACGGCCCCTCTTTACTCTTTTCAAACGTTTTAAATAGGGGGAATACTAGTTGCATCGAGGGGGAGAGAGTACCTCCACCCCGACATCCCGGCGACACATCCACCGGCCATCGACTACCATCACTTGGAGTGCCGTTGGAGCGAGCCTTCGCAGTTCACGTGGTCTATACCAGGCGTGAGGCTAGGAGGAACCATGATCTGTCGGACGAGGTCCGAGTTCTTCATGAGAAGAACCAACGCCTTGAGAGGCGGAACGATAGCCTACACGAGCAGGTGGAGACACTATGCCTTCAGGTGGCACAACTGATGAGCCAGCACGGGCAGATTGTTGAGATCATGCAGGAGCATGATGGACGCATAGCTGCGAACGAGATCGCTACTAAGGAGAATCACGCGATGATTCAGGCTAGCGACGCCATGCTTAACGCGTGGGCGGAGCAGTTCATCATCGAGCCACCACCAGAGGATGGACCACAGTTTGAGGTCGAGGACCTCGAGGAGGGCGACTTCGACGAGGATCCCGAGGAGGACGAAGACGATGGGGAAGCCGAGAGTGACGTTTCACACGTTACCATAGACTCGGATTAGATAGTTTATTTTATTTTGTATTTCTTTTTGTATTGCCTAGACGAGCAGGATGTGTTCGTATGAACTCGTATTATTATCATTTGAAAAATTATTGTACTTCCAAAATCTTATATTAATGAGAATGATGTTTTGTTTTATTTATCGCATATCCTGACTATGATTGGTTGCTAACATAACATCTAACATGACCTCTGACATGACATCTGACTAACACTCTAACTTATGCCGACTAATATTCTATCTCTTCCATATAGAAACTATCTATGGATGGAAGAGGAACGTATGCGCGACATCCCAAGCGAACAATGGACGCGGCTGTCATTAAGATGACGGTTGACCGTCGAGTCAACAAGGCGCTTGCCGAATACGAAGCGAGCCGCCAGCACAGTGAAACTAGTGGGACAAACAATGGTACTAACACTCGCCTAACATGACTAACATAGAGTAGCTAACACGATTACTAACACGCGACATTGGTTTCTGACAAACAGGGTCACACTGCAGCAACGGTAAAGGGTGCTCGTTCAAATCGTTCCTGAACTGTCCCCGGAAACTTTCAAGGGAACAGAAGGAGCTGTGGGAATGCTCCGGTGGATTGAGAAGGTTGAATCTGTATTCGCCATGTGTGAATGTGCTAAGGAAAACCGGGTTAAGTTTGCAACTGGTACACTGGAGGGACCAGCCCTCACATGGTGGAACACACATGTTCAAATACTGGGGTTGGACGGTGCCAACTTAATGACATGGACTGCTTTCACCAGACTGCTGCAGGAGGAATACTGTCCTCGTGATGAGATCAGAAAGCTAGAGGCGGAGTTCTGGGTGCTGTAGATGGTGGGCTCTGAAATCGAGCAATACTGTACTCGGTTTCACGAGCTATGCAAATTATTCCCGGCTATGGTGACGCCAGAGTACAAAAAGGTCGAGCAGTTCATCAGTGGACTGCTTGAACATATTCAAAGCATGGTGACAACATCTGACCTCACCATCATCCAACCGTTGATCAGACTGGATCATAAACTGACAGATCAAGCTGTGGCTAAGGGCAAACTACCCAAACGAGGCGAGCATCTGAAGCCTCAGGAGAGCCACAAATGAAAGTGGGAGCCCAGTCACCACCAGTCTCACCCATCTCATGAACAACAACAAAGGTCTGCACCAGCCAGAGCTTTCACTGACACCCAACCCGATGACAAGGAGAAGGGTGTATATCAAGGGAAATACCCTCTGTGCAACTGGTGTTCATACCACCACTCCGGGCATTGTGAGCGGTACCGTTGCCTGAGGTGCGGAAGACATGGCCATATGGCCAAAGATTGCATAACTAAGCAACCCAACACCAACAACAACCCCAACTACAACCAGAACAACAACAACCAGAACACTCTTCGAGGGTGTTATGAAAATGGAAAACTAGGTCACATGAGGAGGGATTGCCCGCAGTTGAAGAAAGCCGGAGGTGGAGCGGCGAAAGACCAAGCGTTTGTGATTGGCTCTGGGGAAGCCAAGGATGATCCTAACATCATAACCGGTACGTTCCTTTTAAATAATGTATATGCAATCATATTATTTGATACCGATGCCGATAGGAGCTTTATATCTAGTGAGTTTAGCGAATTACTAGATATTACCCCAACACCATTAGACTATAAGTGCACCGTAGAGTTAGCCGACGGCAAATTGATTGAAACACAACACGTCTTTCGAGGATGAGTCATGGTTTTGGCGGATCACGAGCTCGAAATCGACTTGATGCCAGTGACTCTCGGGAGTTTTGATGTGGTCGTTGGAATGGACTGGTTATCCGCTAACCAAGCCGAGATCGTATGCAACGAGAAGATCGTGCGAGTGACGTGGCAAAACGGGGAACATATCTCAATTCAGGGAGAACGACGGGGGATACCACTAAACATTATGTCTTGCATGAAGGCGAACAAGTATATACAGAAGGGATACACCGCAATACTAGCCCTTATCACTGAGCAACCGAAGAAAGAAAAGAAAATCGAGGATATTGATGTAGTCCGAGATTTCACTGAAGTGTTTCCTGAGGATCTACCTGGACTACCTCCGAAACGACAAGTCGAGCTCCAGATAGACCTCACACCCGAAGCAGCACCGATTGCTAAGGCTCCATACCGACTAGCACCGACCAAAATGCAGGAACTGTCTAACCAGTTGCAGGAACTGTTAGACAAGGGATTTATCAGACCGAGCTTCTCGCCTTGGGGAGCACCGGTCTTATTCGTAAAGAAGAAAGACGGATCATTCCGTATGTGTATCGACTACAGAGAGCTGAACAAGGTGACGATCAAGAATCGATACCCTTTACCGCGAATAGACGATCTATTTGACCAATTGCAAGGGTCAAGCTACTATTCGAAGATCAATTTAAGATCGGGTTACCATCAACTGAGGATACAGGAAGATGATATTCCTAAGACTGCCTTTAGAACCCGATACGGACACTACAAATTTCTGGTTATGCCCTTTGGACTGACCAACGCACCGGCTGTATTCATGGACCTCATGAATAGAGTGTGCAAACCTTATCTCGATAAATTTGTAATAGTGTTCATTGACGACATCCTGATCTACTCTAAGAATCAGGAGGAACATGCTGACCATCTGAGGTTAGTTTTGGAATTATTGAGGAACGAGCAATTATACGCGAAGTTTTCAAAATGTGATTTTTGGATTCGCGAAGTCCAATTTCTTGGACATGTGGTTAATAGGAAGGGAATACACGTAGACCCAGCCAAGATTGAAGCCATCAAGAACTGGGAAGCACCCAAGACTCCAACCGAGGTGCGACAATTCCTAGGACTGGCCGGGTACTACCGAAGATTCATCGAAGGATTTTCAAAGATCGCTCAATCACTGAGATCCCTAAATCACAAAGACAAGAAGTTCGATTGGGGAGACAAACAGGAAGCTGCTTTCAACTTGTTGAAGCAGAAACTATGTACTGCACCAATTCTATCCTTGCCGGAAGGATGCGATGATTTCGTGGTGTACTGTGACACCTCAAAACAAGGACTCGGTTGCGTGTTGATGCAACGCGAGAAAGTGATAGCATATGCTTCACGACAGCTGAAGGTGCATGAGAAGAACTACACGACAAATGACCTCAAGTTGGGAGCCGTAGTGTTTGCCTTGAAGATCTGGCGACACTACCTATATGGCACGAAATGCACTATCTTGACCGACCATAAAAAAGCTTAGAACACATCTTCGATCAAAAGGAGCTGAACATGAGACAACGAAGATGGGTTGAACTTATTGGCGATTAAGATTGTGCTATCAAATACCATCCCGGTAAAGCGAGCGTAGTGGCCGACGCGTTGAGCCGGAAAGAAACAACAAAACGCGTACGTGCACCACAACTTACAATCCATTCGGAGTTGCCACAACAGATCCGGAACGCTCAACAGGAAGCTTTGAAGGTCGAGAACCTCACTCAGGAGTCCTTGCGAGGCATGGACAAGCACATGGAGGTGAAGGCCGACTGAGCATACTATGTTAAGGATCGAATCTGGATTCCACACCACGGAGGACTAAGGAATGTGGTGATTGATGAAGCACACAAAAGCCGGTACTCTGTGCATCCAGGTTCTGACAAAATGTACCACGATTTGAAGACGACCTACTGGTGGCCGAACATGAAAGCTGAAATAGAAACTTTTGTAGGTAAGTGTCTAACATGCAAGTGGTTGCGATACCATCTGGGTTATCGTAGACCGACTGATGAAGTCTGCACATTTTCTACCCATCAAGGAGACTGACAAGTTGGACAAACTCACTCAAATCTATCTAAAGGAAGTGGTTACTCGACATGGAGTACCAATCTCAATCATATCTGATCACGACAGTCGATTCACGTCACATTTCTGGAAGTCCTTGCATAAGGCATTGGGTACGAGATTGGATATGAGTACCGCTTACCACCCGCAGACTGATGGGCAGAGCGAGCGAACTATACAAACACTGGAAGACATGCTTCGCGCATGTGTTATTGATTTTGGCAGTAGCTGGGAGACTCACCTACCACTGGTTGAGTTTTCGTACAACAGCTACCACAAAATCATACAAGCTGCACCATTCGAGGCACTTTACAAACGTAAGTGCCGATCACCCATCTGCTGGGCAGAAGTTGGAGACAGCTAACTAACCGATCCTGAACTTGTGCACGAAACGACTGAGAAGATCGTGCAGATACGCAACGAAGTTGGCCAACATCAACTCACTGGCTTAACAATTGGCCCATTAGCTTTTAGACAAGCCCAACACTTTTGATTTGGCCCAAGGCCTGGTGTGACCCAATAACTTTGATTCAGTCCAGCGTATCTCTTTAGGCCCAATACTTGGCCCCAACCTCCTCATTTTGGTCAATTTGGCTTAGATTGGGCCACTTGGTCATTACAGTCCACCCTCTTGACCCATTTCAGTTTAAGGCCAACTCTACTTGTTTAGGCCATTTAATTAGCCACAGGTTCTTTTGACCCAATTAATCTTATTATGGCCCAATAACCCTGCACAGGCCCAACAACCATTACTCTTGGCCCATCTTTGATTTCGGCCCAACTGAACAAGGCCCAGTTTGGCCCCAGGGCTGCTTTTAAGAAGGCCCATGATGAAATCTGTTAGGCCCAGCAAATTCAGCCCGAGGCCCACAGAAATGGAACCCAAGGCCCACTTTTAAGGCCCTTGTTCTAACCTTGGGGCCACTATACAAATAACTTGGGCAATATCCTATTTCTGGCCCAATTATGACTCCTACAATCTATTATAACTTCAGGCCCAATCATTCTTGTCTGGGCCCACCTCTGGCCCAACAAGGCCCTCCTGGCCCAGTAGAGGCCCACAATGCCACTTGATTTCTAGGTTTTGCAACACTTGGCCGGGCCTTTGCATTTCAACAGCCCAAGTCTTGAATTATATGGTCAACTACATAGTACATTAGTAGGCCCATCTAGTTTTGGTCTATGGCCCATGAAAATTGGTTCATAAAATCATTCGGCCCATATGGTTCTAATTGAAACAAACACTTGATATATTTGGGAATAACGCAACATCATAACATGCATGGGAAAGGATTAATGAATTTAAAAGCATCAAGGACATTATAAATGAGGCAAAACTAAACACACAATGTAATAGACTATGATATCAAGAACCATAACAAGAGATTTGGGACCGAATGATGACCGAGACTTACGTGTGCTAGCCAAATCTAGGGCTAACACTTACACACACACAAATCCATTATGAACTTATACTTACAAATTCAAACAATTTGGAATCAATACAGGTTTGTGAAAACAATATCAATTACAACAAAGAGCGCGTGCATTCTTGTTTGAGACTAAGTCAACTACCACTACTGCTAGGTGAGTTCATTGTCCCTGTTCAAACTATTTTGGTTTTTAACTCGGGACTGAGAAGCATGTTATACATTTTTAAAACAAATGTTTTAAATTTAACAAAATGCTTTTATACTGATGGTTATGCCAAGTGCTAAAGGCATAAGAGACTATTCAAACTAAATGCTATTTGATTATGCCAAGTGCTAAAGGCATAAGAGACTATTCAAACTAAATGCTATTTGATTATGCCAAGTGCTAAAGGCATAAGCTACTTGTTAATACTAAAGCTATGTGTTAATACCAAGTGCTAAGGGTATTTACTATCTGATGATGCTATTGTGGATGCTAATGCTATGAGGTTATGCTACAAACTAATACTATGAGTCATGCTAAATTCTAAGGTTACAGGTTATGCTAATGCTATGGGTTTATGCTATAAACTAACACTACGAGTTATGCTTAATACTAATGCTATGAAACTATTCTACTTGATAATGCTATGGGTTTTTATACTAAAGACTAATGTAAACTCTAAATGCTAATGATTCTATAAGACTATGGGGATACTAAATGCAAACATACATACACATTGGATACTTGAACCTATGGATACTATAAACTCTTGAATGCTATGTGATTGCCATGCTCAAACAACGGTTTGGCCTCTCAGTGCTTGCCTTACCGGTTGTAAAGCTAGTTCTTGTGCACAAGTTACGTAAATGCTGGACTCTTTGTATGCTAAAACTATTGGCTATGGAAGAACAATAGTTGGTCTCTCAGTGCTTGCCTTCATGTGTTCTTCCTAGTCGGGACTGTAAGAACAATAGTTGGTCTCTCAGTGCTTGCCTTCATGTGTTCTTCACAGTCGGGACTAGAAGGCATCGACTATGGTCTCTCAGTGCTTGCCATAGGGTGTCCTTCATGGTCTCAATCGAGGAAATGGACTGATGGCCTCTCAGTGCTTGCCATGCAGTGTTTCCCACAACTATTTACCTGGGTGATCAGTAACTAGGACGATTTGGTGATCCTTAGTTGACTTTGTGTCGACCTGGAAATCCTCTATCTCCCCCTGAGTTGCTAATTATACCTGGGGCTGGTCTGGATTGCTACTGGATTCCTTCGGGCATTCGGTTATCCATACCGG
This sequence comes from Mikania micrantha, assembly GCA_009363875.1. NCBI lineage: Eukaryota > Viridiplantae > Streptophyta > Magnoliopsida > Asterales > Asteraceae > Mikania > Mikania micrantha. Next base: position 30,792,855 of record CM018688.1, read on the forward strand.
TAACTATCGGGCTAAACTCACGGATACTATTGGTGCATGGGGTAAACTTACATACAAACTGCTCAAACTATAACGGGAACGGGATTGGATGGTAGATAAAATGCTTAATTATCATTAGCATCAATGTCCTATGTGACTTAGTATGTGGTGGGACGGCGTCTGGGCGGGTCGTAGGCTCGACTCAGGGGTATGCCCTATATATAAGCATACCGAGTTAGATGATACAGGTGATGTTAATGAGGTTAAGGTTTTATCGAAGGAGGTTGTTAAAGCTATTTTAAACTTACAAACTACATGAACTCACCAACCATTGTGTTGACTTTGTTTTCTTACATGCTTTCTCAGGTGATGCACAGGTATAAGCTAAGGCTCAGGATTTTGCATGCTAGGCAGCCCAACTAGAGGACCTAGCAGACTTTTGGATAGCACATCTTTTGTTGTTAATACGAATCTCTTTTGATATCTTGTACAGATACAAGATAGAAACATTTGATTCTTTTGGATAGGTTTACTTAGTTAAATTATCAAACAATGACATTGTAATTTAACTTTGTAATCCTAGTTTAATACTTTATTGTGCTTTAGATATTCCTAACATTGATGCTATGTAAACAATCTGATCAACCCGATTATCATCCACGATATCGCGCCCCGGGAACCTTCCGCCCGACGGGGACATCCGATCCTACCCCGCCGGCCCGGGGTGTGACAATTTGATCGTGATATTAATGATTAAAATGTGGCTATTTGCTAAACTTTCTATTTTTAGTAACTTTTTAGTTACAAGATGATGATTTGGTGATAGGAATGAGCATGCATGTACATTGATATGATGTTTGATGAATAATATGATGATATTAAAGTTTAGAATGTAGTTTTGATGTTGATTGTGGTTATTTGGGCATAGTTACTATATATAGTAACTTTTATGAACCAAGTGATTGATTGATGATGATTTTAATTAAATGAGCATTGTTAAATGATAATAAATGGCATGTTATAACGATTTGTGATGTAAAAATGGATTAGGATTGTTAGAGTAGTCATTTTTATGCAAAATTACAAAGTTACTATTTTTAGCAACTTTATTATTAGAAAACCGACTTATGAATGTTTTGTATGATTTGAGCATGCTAAGTGGTTTATTATGTCCTTATATGATGAATGAATGTTAAGTTAGATGGTTTCCGATATCGCATATGCTAGAAATGGAAACTTTCCATTTTAGAAAACTTTTATGTGCCAACATGATATAAGTGACTTAGATGATTTCGTATGATGATGTGCTATGTGTTAACATGATCACGTAGGACTAACGAGGATGCTAGAACTTTAAAATCCTTATGCTTTGTGGAACTTGTCATAAATGGAAACTTACTATAAATAGTAAGTTGTCCATAGACGCGACTTGCGCGTTTTGCACACGACGAGCATTTACACGATTGCTACACGATTCACAAACGACACACGGTTCACCAACGGGTCGTTGACTTGACACGGTAAACTTTGGTTAAACACGGTCAATATGGACCAACATGAGCAAACACGGTCATTGTGGACCGACATGGACAAACATGAACAACCGAGGGTTGTTGGGCACAAACACGAGCACTAACACGAGCACGAGCACGGTCACTTACACAAACTCACGTATGGTATACGATATAGGTAGCCGGTGACCGACGCGCTTTCTACTCGAGGAGCTTACGCTTGTTTTATCACACGATCGCTAAGGTGAGTTTACGGCCCCTCTTTACTCTTTTCAAACGTTTTAACTTTTAAATAGAGGGAGAATACTAGTTGCACCGAGTCAAACATCTATTACTGTACAAACATTTTACTGTGTATGCTGGTTTATTAGACAAACATTAAGTGTTGAACTCGTAACAAGCCCTCACAAAGTCTTACCTTTAATGTACGAACAACGTGGTAGGTTTGAATGGATCCGTTTGGGTGTGACTTGTAACAGCAAGTACCAGATCGTCCGGCAAGTCCGTACGGTACGTGTACTTTATACAGTAACTATGTGTATTTATACGATTGTAAACAGTACTTGAATTAACAGGATCTTAAATTACAAGAAATCGTTGTATGTATTTTCGTATAAACTTAAATACATTAAGTACAACGTACATTTGAAACATTAGTTGCGTTTATTAAGTGAAAACTTAATTACAGTTAACAGAACAAATCACGAGAAACAATGGTACTCAAACAATATTCAGAATACATATCGGTTGCGATCTGATGTCCACAATTGACAGGAATCAGATGACCGACAAGTCAGTACAAGAACAATGTGAAAACAGGAAGTTTAGTTGAGTCCGACAGTGAGGAAACACAATCCAAACACAATTACAGTGTTATTTCAGAATAACGAACTGACAGTGTGTTTGCGTGGGTGACGATTCACACAAACATATCTGTGAGTTTAGAGTTCTGAAATAATGACTGAAAAGTAGAAAACAAAATTCAGAAAGCAAAACCATCGTCGTATTCGTTCGGGTGACGATTCGAACGAATTACGCGCGAAGGTGACGCGATCTGACGAAACGAAAACGAAAACACGACACGAACGAAAGTAATTTAATAAAATAAAATAAATAATATTTACAATTTTGAAACTCATCAAAATAATGAAATTAAACTCTTTTATTTATAACATTTAAAATACGCGTAGTTTTCCGGATACGCGACCGAATTACGAACCGAGCAACCGAAACGGACCCGGACACCACACGGGGTATAAAACCCTAAAATGAGAGTGTTTTCTCATTGATGTCATCCCCAACCTCTCTCCTCTCTCTCTTTTCCGGCCAAGAACACCCATCTCCATTGGAGACCTTCAAAGCACCATATCTTTCTCGTTTCTTAACCAATTTCAGTGATTCTTGCGCCCACGCGAAGCTCTCGTCGTCCTCTACATGAAAGTACAACGGATCTGGGCTAAAATCCACTGATAACTGAGGTATTAAGCTGTGAAAGTAGCGATTTCTAGGGTTTTCACCCACCTAGTTCGACCTCTACCCAAAACCGGTTCTAGACTCTACAGGTTCGAACCATGTGACCACCAGAACCACCCCCAGCCTATCCCAACTCCAACCACACACCAGAACACAAGATGGAGATGGTGCCATGTGAAGCCTTGTTAAGGCCGAATGACACACTCAGATGGCCGAAGGGCCACATCTTCGGCACTTGTTCTTTCGGCAAAACCACCTCCTCATTCGATCATCTCACATTCGCTGGGTTAGAGCCATGGTTCATTCGACCCTCATACTCCCACCATCTCATTTGGCCAGGCAACTCACTCAGTCGCCAATCTTTATTCGCCAAAGCTCATGCGGCCAACCTAGTCGGGCCTAAGCCATTCGCCGGCCAACACCCTTATTCGACCACCCCCACACTTATTCGACCATTACCCAGGTTATTCGACCAAAGAGCCCAACCGGTTATTGACTTGGCCCAACAACAAGTCCATGATCTCCTGTTGAGGCCCAATTTACTCTCACTCGACCCAGTAGAAATCCTTGGCCCAACGGCATGTCTTTGGTTCACTGTATATCCAGACCCAATAACGTGGCCCATGAAGAACTATCTCGGCCCAGTAACCTTAAACAGGCCCAACCTTATTAGATAGGAGCCCAACCAAAATACCATGGTTTATACGTTCTAGATCCAGTCCAATACTATTAGTTCGGCCCAAAGCACCAAGGTCACCGGGTGGCACAAGGCCAGATCTGTTGGCCCAATATTGGCCCAGGGTAGGCCCAACAGCCTACTGCCTAGGCCCAAGTGTATCTTAGCCCAAATAAACTGTTTCAGCCCAGTAGCCCTAGTAGGCCCCAAATAATTAACCAAAAACCTAGTTGTGGCCCATATTCATTAGGTAACCAAGGACAAAATGGGCCCACGGTCGATTTCAGCCCAAAGGAACCAGGCCCAGGTTGCCCATGACCTATTTTACTACAGGCCTTGATGGGATCCAAGGGGCCCAGTAAAATCATCTCCTGGCCCACTGTTTTTGGCCCAAGGCCACAATTCTGGCCAACAGTCCAATTTTTAGGCCCACAGTTGTTTCAGCCCATGTAAGCAAGGCCCAGCTTGGCTTATGAACTATGTTAGTGAAGGCCTGAGACAAAACTCAATGGGCCCAACAAAATCAGCCCGAGGCCCACAGAAACTGATTCAAGGCCTATTTTGAGGCCCATGTCCTCATTTTGGAGCCACTTTGCTAATAACTTGGCCAACAGCCCATTCCTGGCCCACTTTTGAATCCTACAGCCCACTCTAACTATAGGCCCAACAAATCTTTATTGGGCCCACCTTTGGCCCAACAATTTCCCTTGTGACCCAATAAAGGCCCATAAAGACACTTGAATTCTAGTCCTTGTAACATTTGGTCGGGCCTTTGTATTCCATTAGTCCAAATCATTGTCCCACACATTCCAATAAGCCTCATAACCCTCAATTGTTCAAGAACTATTCCAAGGCCCATGGATTTGGGCCCAAGGCCCAACTTGTCACATAAAGGCCCAACAAGTAACTTGGTCACATTGTTCGGTCCATATGCCATGATTAGGCCCACATGGGTTCACTACATTTCATAAGATCAAATAAGATATGTCAAAAGAATGTTTGCTTAATTAATTCATAATTATGCAATAAATGTTCAAAACGTACAAGATCAACAAAGATGAGTTGGAAACTAAGCACTAAGTCTTCCATCAAAACAAATGACTTATAACTAATGACAAGATGATAACTTATAAGGTCATTGACTTGAATCAAACATATGGGACCGAACAGGGATCATGACCAAGTCTTACGCGTGTTAGCCAACTTTAGGGCTAACACATATATCTACACACACAAAATCCTACAAATTTATACTTACAAGTCTTAACAACGTGAAATCAATACAGGGACGTGAAAAACAAACTAAATTACAATACAGAGCACGTGCAGTCTTTCGTTTAAGCTAAGTCAACTCAACAGCTACAAGGTGAGTTCATTGCCCCTTTTCTAACATTTTGTTTTAAAACGCGGGGCTGAGAAGCATGCGTAAACTGTTTTATGTAAATTGTTTACTTGAATGTTTTTATATGTTTACATGTATAACTGTTATCTTAGACTCCTGTTTAGGTAACTGTTATGTATCAAAGAACTAATTCAAAGAACTACTTTCAAAGAACTAAAGACCTTAAACAAAGAACTATTTTCAAAGATCTATTTTCAAAGAACTAACGATCTATTTTTAACGAACTATTTCAAGAGTGTGTTGTCAAAGAACTAACGATCTATTTTCAAAGAACTATTTCAAGAGTGTGTTGTCCAAGAACTAACGATCTATTTTCAAAGAACTATTTCAAGAAGGTGTTGTCAAAGAACTAACGATCTATTTCAAAGAACTAAGTACAAAGAACTATTTTGAGGAACATCTGGGAAATGCTCAAAGATAACATGTGCCAAAGAACTAAAGAACTATACGAACTATGGACGGTCTAAAGAACTATAAAAGCCTATATATCAAAAGATGTCCTAGCTAGACTGATTGATTATAGGTCACATGTTTGATGAGGTTTACAGATCTCCTCTACTACTAAGTACCTTGATTGACAGACTAGTCTACTCGAGTTGACCAAAGGCCCCAATCGATAGGACTTAGATTTTATTGAATGTTTATTTATTTATTTAAATTAAGCATTTATAACAAATTCCACAATTGCTGCTTTAATCATATTTGTATGATGAACATATGAAATCAAGAGAGATTTCAAATGATTGCAATTACAGGAACAGAGAACAGAGGAATCATGGGTGTTTAAAGGTGTATGGTAGGTGAAAACGCCTAATTATCATTAACAACAATGTCCTATGTGGATTAGTATGTGGTGGGACGTCGTCTGGGCGGGGTTGTAGCCTTGACCCAGGGGTATGCCCTATATATAAGCATACCGATCTGGATGATACGTGTGGTGTTAATGAGGTTAGGGTCTTTACCGAAAGAAGGGTTCAAAACATTTTCAAATTTACAAAACTATATGAACTCACCAACCATGTGTTGACTTGATCTTTTTGCATGACTTCTCAGGTGATGAACAGGTCAATTAGGAAGTCATTACTTCTGGGCTAGGACTTCAATTAGAAGACTTAGTATTTTGGACCTGCATGTAGAGAACATAGGAATTAGGAATTTATGTGCATGGTGTCTTCTGCATTCGATCATTGCACTAACCAATGTTCTATTGGTTATGATTAGAATGTCACCAAGAAGACAACCATCACCGCCTCTACCATCGCAGGAGACGGACTCAGCAGTCGAGGCACTTGCAACTTTGATCACTGAACAGTTGGTGGCGGTTCTCCCTAGAATCATCGCCCGGATCAGGAATAGTGAGGAGTTTGCTAAAATCTTCCCACTACTTTCTACAGAGCAGAAGAAATCGGAAACAGGAGAGTCAAGCAAGAAGCGAAAAAGGTGTCATCCTGAAAAATCAAGAGACCTTGTAATCTACACTGAGGCCATTCCTCTTCGTCAGATGGCAGTTGCTCCGGAGTCGGAGGGTCATAAGTGTTATGCTGGCAAATTCCCTTTATGTGCCACGTGCGGTCTTCACCATGCTAAGGGTAAACTGTGCAAACATTGTCTGAACTGTGGGGAAAAGGGACACTGGAGTCGTGATTGTAATAATCCCCCGACTCATAACTAGAATCCTGGAAACACTACCTATCCTCTTCCTCGATACAGAAAGGATTGCTATGTGTGCGGATTATCCGAACACATTTCACGAGACTGCCCCGTGAGGATATCTTCCACAAGTCCTGCACATTCTAAGGGAAAAACTCCCCTCTGTTCAGTTTGTCACCACCATCATCGAGCTGAACTCTCATGTGTATCATGTACGCTTTGTGGAAGATACGGACACTGGATCCAAAAGTGTCGGTTAAATTCGACCAGGAAACAGAAACAAAAAGCGAACACCTCTACTTCCTCTCAACACAACAACAACTGCTACACGTGCGGAATGCATGGACATTTCGCAAGGGACTGCCCTAGGAAAATGCCTCCAGCAGACCCAGCAGTCACTGAGGAACTACTCGCTTTACCAGCTCCTGGGGAACACTCGGAGCCCGATGACTCCATAGGTATGCAAATTTCATCTTAGTGCATTAAGTTATTTATTGGTGTATTAATTAGAACTGCATGGTCTGTTGTAATTTTAGAAACAATAAATTTATGATAGCCGTAAACAAAGTTAGTGTCAAAAGATAGTCGTAATAATAACTTAAGGAACCTTTAGGTTAAGTAAGCATTAAAAGATTAAATAAAGATAGAGAAATCCATAATTACATTTTAAATACAGTATTTAAGAAGAGAACCTCGGTTAAATAGAACACAAAAACTCATAGGAGTTCAAAATGTCAAAGTTAATGTATGAGCTTCCACCTTTCCCCTAGACCTCTTAAAATTTTGAGTTACTTTAAATAGAGAACTCTGGTTCAATGATGTTAGGAAAGGATGAATGTTAGAACAATGTTGAGTTTTTATTTAAACAAGATAAGTGGATCAGGAGAAATCAGTTGTGAGTGCAAGATGAAGATATGACAAGAGACAACATTCCGAATGAAATATGGGCATTTCAAGTTACAATAATGCCTTTCGGATAGAAGAATGCACATATGATTTTCATGGGCTTCATGAACCGAGTATGCAAACCGTATCTGGATTAGTTTATCATTATCGTTAGGGATGACATACTGAATTATTTTAATAGAAAGACAGAACGCGAAAGACATCTCAGGTATATTCTGGAGCTGTTAAAGGAATAACAACTCTATCCTGATTTCTTTCATTTGGAAATTAGGATGAGAATAAGTAACAGTTGGAACAACAGTTACAATGAGTTCCGAAAGACACACGACTTTCGGGTAAAAGTAAGGTAAATATACATCACCTCACAGTGAATATAGGATTACTTAGAAGGGATAAACCATCACCTTTATTCCAATAGTAATCCCATATCTTAAATAGACCTTCCCGACATATAAGACCACTTTCAAAGTTGAGAACAGATTAAATAGATGGTGAAGTATGTATACGGTTATATCAAATAACCTAAGAATTCACCATGTGACGTGAGAATCTTAACCAGACGATCAAGATTCAGAGTTGTCAGAGTCACCTATAAAAGCTTTAAGGAGTGTGTCAGGTGATAGAACAGAAAGACAATTTGAGATAAACTGGATGAAATGCCTACCACCAAAATGGTGGATTTCGGTGATAGGTCAATCCAGAAGACTTACTCTTGAGAAGGCACACGAACCAGATAATCAGTACATTCGGGCGCCGATAAAATAAACTGAGACTTACAGAGATTTTATTGGTGGCCGGGAATGAAGGAAGACATAGCCGAATACGTCGGCAGATGTTTTGCGTGTGCAAGAGTAAAGGCGGAACACCAGAAACCGTCTGGTTTACTGGAACAGCCTGAGATTCCGCTCTGGAAGTGGGAACAAATAGCTATGGATTTCATTACCAAGCTACCCCGCACTTCCAGTGGTCACGATACAATTTGGGTGATCATAGATCGTTTAACAAAATATGCTCACTTCTTGCCGATGCGTGAGACTTTCACAATGGATAAACTGGCAAGATTGTACATCAATGAGATAGTGGTATGCCATGGTGTGCCATTGTCAATTATTTCGGATAGGGACAGCAGATTTACTTCAAGGTTCTGACAATCACTGCAGAAATCTCTAGGGACACAGTTAAATCTGAGTACAGCTTACCATCCACAAACGGACGGCCAAAGCGAACGTACAATTCAAACCCTAGAGGACATGTTAAGAACTTGTGTTCTAGATTTCGGTGGTAATTGGGATTCTCATTTGCCACTAATTGAGTTCTCCTACAACAACAGTTATCACAGCAGCATCGGTTGTGCCCATTCGAGGCTCTTTATGGACGAAAATGTCGGTCACCGATCTGTTGGTCAGAAGTAGGAGATAACCGTATAACTGGACCAGAACTGATTCAGGAAAAAAAAAAACCACTGACAAGATTGCTCAGATTCAGAGAAGATTGCAAGCTACAAGGAGCAGACAAAAGAGTTATGCCGACAAACGGCGCAAACCGTTGAAGTGGGAGACCGTGTCATGTTGAAGGTATCCCCATGGAAAGGCGTTGTACGTTTTGGAACAAAAGGCAAACTAGCACCACGATACGTAGGACCGTTCGAAATCATCGAACGTATTGGTCCTGTGGCTTATAGACTGAGATTACCGGCTGAACTCAGTGGTGTGCATGACGTGTTTCACGTCTCGAACTTAAAGAAATGCCTTGCTGACGAATCACTCGTCATTCCACTTGAAGAGATTCAAGTTGATGAACAGTTGCACTTTATCGAAGAACCTTTAGAGATTATGGATCGCAAGGTTAAACAACTGAGGCGAAGCCGTATCCCCATTGTAAAGGTTCGTTGGAACTCAAGACGCGGACCCGAGTTTACTTGGGAACGTGAAGATCACATGAAGTTAAAGTATCCCCAACTGTTTGAAGAGGAAGCCGTACCCGATATCAACTCTTAAATTTCGGGACGAAATTTCTTTAACAAGGGGAGACTGTAACAGCAAGTACCAGATCGTCCGGCAAGTCCGTACGGTACGTGTACTTTATACAGTAACTATGTGTATTTATACGATTGTAAACAGTACTTGAATTAACAGGATCTTGAATTACAAGAAATCGTTGTATGTATTTTCGTATAAACTTAAATACATTAAGTACAACGTACATTTGAAACATTAGTTGCGTTTATTAAGTGAAAACTTAATTACAGTTAACACAACAAATCACGAGAAACAATGGTACTCAAACAATATTCAGAATACATATCGGTTGCGATCTGATGTCCACAATTGACAGGAATCAGATGACCGACAAGTCAGTACAAGAACAATGTGAAAACAGGAAGTTTAGTTGAGTCCGATAGTGAGGAAACACAATCCAAACACAATTACAATGTTATTTCAGAATAACGAACTGACAGTGTGTTTGCGTGGGTGACGATTCACACAAACATATCTGTGAGTTTAGAGTTCTGAAATAATGACTGAAAAGTAGAAAACAAAATTCAGAAAGCAAAACATCGTCGTATTCGTTCGGGTGACGATTCGAACGAATTACGCGCGAAGGTGACGCGATCTGACGAAACGAAAACGAAAACACGACACGAACGAAAGTAATTTAATAAAATAAAATAAATAATATTTTACAATTTTGAAACTCATCAAAATAATTAAATTAAACTCTTTTATTTATAACATTTAAAATACGCGTAGTTTTCCGGATACGCGACCGAATTACGAACCGAGCAACCGAAACGGACCCGGACACCACACGGGGTATAAAACCCTAAAATGAGAGTGTTTTCTCATTGATGTCATCCCCAACCTCTCTCCTCTCTCTCTTTTCCGGCCAAGAACACCCATCTCCATTGGAGACCTTCAAAGCACCATATCTTTCTCGTTTCTTAACCAATTTCAGTGATTCTTGCGCCCACGCGAAGCTCTCGTCGTCCTCTACATGAAAGTACAACGGATCTGGGCTAAAATCCACTGATAACTGAGGTATTAAGCTGTGAAAGTAGCGATTTCTAGGGTTTTCACCCACCTAGTTCGACCTCTACCCAAAACCGGTTCTAGACTCTACAGGTTCGAACCATGTGACCACCAGAACCACCCCCAGCCTATCCCAACTCCAACCACACACCAGAACACAAGATGGAGATGGTGCCATGTGAAGCCTTGTTAAGGCCGAATGACACACTCAGATGGCCGAAGGGCCACCATCTTCGGCACTTGTTCTTTCGGCAAAACCACCTCCTCATTCGATCATCTCACATTCGCTGGGTTAGAGCCATGGTTCATTCGACCCTCATACTCCCACCATCTCATTTGGCCAGGCAACTCACTCAGTCGCCAATCTTTATTCGCCAAAGCTCATGCGGCCAACCTAGTCGGGCCTAAGCCATTCGCCGGCCAACACCCTTATTCGACCACCCCCACACTTATTCGACCATTACCCAGGTTATTCGACCAAAGAGCCCAACCGGTTATTGACTTGGCCCAACAACAAGTCCATGATCTCCTGTTGAGGCCCAATTTACTCTCACTCGACCCAGTAGAAATCCTTGGCCCAACGGCATGTCTTTGGTTCACTGTATATCCAGACCCAATAACGTGGCCCATGAAGAACTATCTCGGCCCAGTAACCTTAAACAGGCCCAACCTTATTAGATAGGAGCCCAACCAAAATACCATGGTTTATACGTTCTAGATCCAGTCCAATACTATTAGTTCGGCCCAAAGCACCAAGGTCACCGGGTGGCACAAGGCCAGATCTGTTGGCCCAATATTGGCCCAGGGTAGGCCCAACAGCCTACTGCCTAGGCCCAAGTGTATCTTAGCCCAAATAAACTGTTTCAGCCCAGTAGCCCTAGTAGGCCCCAAATAATTAACCAAAAACCTAGTTGTGGCCCATATTCATTAGGTAACCAAGGACAAAATGGGCCCACGGTCGATTTCAGCCCAAAGGAACCAGGCCCAGGTTGGCCCATGACCTATTTTACTACAGGCCTTGATGGGATCCAAGGGGCCCAGTAAAATCATCTCCTGGCCCACTGTTTTTGGCCCAAGGCCACAATTCTGGCCAACAGTCCAATTTTTAGGCCCACAGTTGTTTCAGCCCATGTAAGCAAGGCCCAGCTTGGCTTATGAACTATGTTAGTGAAGGCCTGAGACAAAACTCAATGGGCCCAACAAAATCAGCCCGAGGCCCACAGAAACTGATTCAAGGCCTATTTTGAGGCCCATGTCCTCATTTTGGAGCCACTTTGCTAATAACTTGGCCAACAGCCCATTCCTGGCCCACTTTTGAATCCTACAGCCCACTCTAACTATAGGCCCAACAAATCTTTATTGGGCCCACCTTTGGCCCAACAATTTCCCTTGTGACCCAATAAAGGCCCATAAAGACACTTGAATTCTAGTCCTTGTAACATTTGGTCGGGCCTTTGTATTCCATTAGTCCAAATCATTGTCCCACACATTCCAATAAGCCTCATAACCCTCAATTGTTCAAGAACTATTCCAAGGCCCATGGATTTGGGCCCAAGGCCCAACTTGTCACAAAAAGGCCCAACAAGTAACTTGGTCACATTGTTCGGTCCATATGCCATGATTAGGCCCACATGGGTTCACTACATTTCATAAGATCAAATAAGATATGTCAAAAGAATGTTTGCTTAATTAATTCATAATTATGCAATAAATGTTCAAAACGTACAAGATCAACAAAGATGAGTTGGAAACTAAGCACTAAGTCTTCCATCAAAACAAATGACTTATAACTAATGACAAGATGATAACTTATAAGGTCATTGACTTGAATCAAACATATGGGACCGAACAGGGATCATGACCAAGTCTTACGCGTGTTAGCCAACTTTAGGGCTAACACATATATCTACACACACAAAATCCTACAAATTTATACTTACAAGTCTTAACAACGTGAAATCAATACAGGGACGTGAAAAACAAACTAAATTACAATACAGAGCACGTGCAGTCTTTCGTTTAAGCTAAGTCAACTCAACAGCTACAAGGTGAGTTCATTGCCCCTTTTCTAACATTTTGTTTTAAAACGCGGGGCTGAGAAGCATGCGTAAACTGTTTTATGTAAATTGTTTACTTGAATGTTTTTATATGTTTACATGTATAACTGTTATCTTAGACTCCTGTTTAGGTAACTGTTATGTATCAAAGAACTAATTCAAAGAACTACTTTCAAAGAACTAAAGACCTTAAACAAAGAACTATTTTCAAAGATCTATTTTCAAAGAACTAACGATCTATTTTTAACGAACTATTTCAAGAGTGTGTTGTCAAAGAACTAACGATCTATTTTCAAAGAACTATTTCAAGAGTGTGTTGTCCAAGAACTAACGATCTATTTTCAAAGAACTATTTCAAGAAGGTGTTGTCAAAGAACTAACGATCTATTTCAAAGAACTAAGTACAAAGAACTATTTTGAGGAACATCTGGGAAATGCTCAAAGATAACATGTGCCAAAGAACTAAAGAACTATACGAACTATGGACGGTCTAAAGAACTATAAAAGCCTATATATCAAAAGATGTCCTAGCTAGACTGATTGATTATAGGTCACATGTTTGATGAGGTTTACAGATCTCCTCTACTACTAAGTACCTTGATTGACAGACTAGTCTACTCGAGTTGACCAAAGGCCCCAATCGATAGGACTTAGATTTTATTGAATGTTTATTTATTTATTTAAATTAAGCATTTATAACAAATTCCACAATTGCTGCTTTAATCATATTTGTATGATGAACATATGAAATCAAGAGAGATTTCAAATGATTGCAATTACAGGAACAGAGAACAGAGGAATCATGGGTGTTTAAAGGTGTATGGTAGGTGAAAACGCCTAATTATCATTAACAACAATGTCCTATGTGGATTAGTATGTGGTGGGACGTCGTCTGGGCGGGGTTGTAGCCTTGACCCAGGGGTATGCCCTATATATAAGCATACCGATCTGGATGATACGTGTGGTGTTAATGAGGTTAGGGTCTTTACCGAAAGAAGGGTTCAAAACATTTTCAAATTTACAAAACTATATGAACTCACCAACCATGTGTTGACTTGATCTTTTTGCATGACTTCTCAGGTGATGAACAGGTCAATTAGGAAGTCATTACTTCTGGGCTAGGACTTCAATTAGAAGACTTAGTATTTTGGACCTGCATGTAGAGAACATAGGAATTAGGAATTTATGTGCATGGTGTCTTCTGCATTCGATCATTGCACTAACCAATGTTCTATTGGTTATGATTAGAATGTCACCAAGAAGACAACCATCACCGCCTCTACCATCGCAGGAGACGGACTCAGCAGTCGAGGCACTTGCAACTTTGATCACTGAACAGTTGGTGGCGGTTCTCCCTAGAATCATCGCCCGGATCAGGAATAGTGAGGAGTTTGCTAAAATCTTCCCACTACTTTCTACAGAGCAGAAGAAATCGGAAACAGGAGAGTCAAGCAAGAAGCGAAAAAGGTGTCATCCTGAAAAATCAAGAGACCTTGTAATCTACACTGAGGCCATTCCTCTTCGTCAGATGGCAGTTGCTCCGGAGTCGGAGGGTCATAAGTGTTATGCTGGCAAATTCCCTTTATGTGCCACGTGCGGTCTTCACCATGCTAAGGGTAAACTGTGCAAACATTGTCTGAACTGTGGGGAAAAGGGACACTGGAGTCGTGATTGTAATAATCCCCCGACTCATAACTAGAATCCTGGAAACACTACCTATCCTCTTCCTCGATACAGAAAGGATTGCTATGTGTGCGGATTATCCGAACACATTTCACGAGACTGCCCCGTGAGGATATCTTCCACAAGTCCTGCACATTCTAAGGGAAAAACTCCCCTCTGTTCAGTTTGTCACCACCATCATCGAGCTGAACTCTCATGTGTATCATGTACGCTTTGTGGAAGATACGGACACTGGATCCAAAAGTGTCGGTTAAATTCGACCAGGAAACAGAAACAAAAAGCGAACACCTCTACTTCCTCTCAACACAACAACAACTGCTACACGTGCGGAATGCATGGACATTTCGCAAGGGACTGCCCTAGGAAAATGCCTCCAGCAGACCCAGCAGTCACTGAGGAACTACTCGCTTTACCAGCTCCTGGGGAACACTCGGAGTCCGATGACTCCATAGGTATGCAAATTTCATCTTAGTGCATTAAGTTATTTATTGGTGTATTAATTAGAACTGCATGGTCTGTTGTAATTTTAGAAACAATAAATTTATGATAGCCGTAAACAAAGTTAGTGTCAAAAGATAGTCGTAATAATAACTTAAGGAACCTTTAGGTTAAGTAAGCATTAAAAGATTAAATAAAGATAGAGAAATCCATAATTACATTTTAAATACAGTATTTAAGAAGAGAACCTCGGTTAAATAGAACACAAAAACTCATAGGAGTTCAAAATGTCAAAGTTAATGTATGAGCTTCCACCTTTCCCCTAGACCTCTTAAAATTTTGAGTTACTTTAAATAGAGAACTCTGGTTCAATGATGTTAGGAAAGGATGAATGTTAGAACAATGTTGAGTTTTTATTTAAACAAGATAAGTGGATCAGGAGAAATCAGTTGTGAGTGCAAGATGAAGATATGACAAGAGACAACATTCCGAATGAAATATGGGCATTTCAAGTTACAATAATGCCTTTCGGATAGAAGAATGCACATATGATTTTCATGGGCTTCATGAACCGAGTATGCAAACCGTATCTGGATTAGTTTATCATTATCGTTAGGGATGACATACTGAATTATTTTAATAGAAAGACAGAACGCGAAAGACATCTCAGGTATATTCTGGAGCTGTTAAAGGAATAACAACTCTATCCTGATTTCTTTCATTTGGAAATTAGGATGAGAATAAGTAACAGTTGGAACAACAGTTACAATGAGTTCCGAAAGACACACGACTTTCGGGTAAAAGTAAGGTAAATATACATCACCTCACAGTGAATATAGGATTACTTAGAAGGGATAAACCATCACCTTTATTCCAATAGTAATCTCATATCTTAAATAGACCTTCCCGACATATAAGACCACTTTCAAAGTTGAGAACAGATTAAATAGATGGTGAAGTATGTATACGGTTATATCAAATAACCTAAGAATTCACCATGTGACGTGAGAATCTTAACCAGACGATCAAGATTCAGAGTTGTCAGAGTCACCTATAAAAGCTTTAAGGAGTGTGTCAGGTGATAGAACAGAAAGACAATTTGAGATAAACTGGATGAAATGCCTACCACCAAAATGGTGGATTTCGGTGATAGGTCAATCCAGAAGACTTACTCTTGAGAAGGCACACGAACCAGATAATCAGTACATTCGGGCGCCGATAAAATAAACTGAGACTTACAGAGATTTTATTGGTGGCCGGGAATGAAGGAAGACATAGCCGAATACGTCGGCAGATGTTTTGCGTGTGCAAGAGTAAAGGCGGAACACCAGAAACCGTCTGGTTTACTGGAACAGCCTGAGATTCCGCTCTGGAAGTGGGAACAAATAGCTATGGATTTCATTACCAAGCTACCCCGCACTTCCAGTGGTCACGATACAATTTGGGTGATCATAGATCGTTTAACAAAATATGCTCACTTCTTGCCGATGCGTGAGACTTTCACAATGGATAAACTGGCAAGATTGTACATCAATGAGATAGTGGTATGCCATGGTGTGCCATTGTCAATTATTTCGGATAGGGACAGCAGATTTACTTCAAGGTTCTGACAATCACTGCAGAAATCTCTAGGGACACAGTTAAATCTGAGTACAGCTTACCATCCACAAACGGACGGCCAAAGCGAACGTACAATTCAAACCCTAGAGGACATGTTAAGAACTTGTGTTCTAGATTTCGGTGGTAATTGGGATTCTCATTTGCCACTAATTGAGTTCTCCTACAACAACAGTTATCACAGCAGCATCGGTTGTGCCCATTCGAGGCTCTTTATGGACGAAAATGTCGGTCACCGATCTGTTGGTCAGAAGTAGGAGATAACCGTATAACTGGACCAGAACTGATTCAGGAAAAAAAAAAAACCACTGACAAGATTGCTCAGATTCAGAGAAGATTGCAAGCTACAAGGAGCAGACAAAAGAGTTATGCCGACAAACGGCGCAAACCGTTGAAGTGGGAGACCGTGTCATGTTGAAGGTATCCCCATGGAAAGGCGTTGTACGTTTTGGAACAAAAGGCAAACTAGCACCACGATACGTAGGACCGTTCGAAATCATCGAACGTATTGGTCCTGTGGCTTATAGACTGAGATTACCGGCTGAACTCAGTGGTGTGCATGACGTGTTTCACGTCTCGAACTTAAAGAAATGCCTTGCTGACAAATCACTCGTCATTCCACTTGAAGAGATTCAAGTTGATGAACAGTTGCACTTTATCGAAGAACCTTTAGAGATTATGGATCGCAAGGTTAAACAACTGAGGCGAAGCCGTATCCCCATTGTAAAGGTCCGTTGGAACTCAAGACGCGGACCCGAGTTTACTTGGGAACGTGAAGATCACATGAAGTTAAAGTATCCCCAACTGTTTGAAGAGGAAGCCGTACCCGATATCAACTCTTAAATTTCGGGACGAAATTTCTTTAACAAGGGGAGACTGTAACAGCAAGTACCTGATCGTCCGGCAAGTCCGTACGGTACGTGTACTTTATACAGTAACTATGTGTATTTATACGATTGTAAACAGTACTTGAATTAACAGGATCTTAAATTACAAGAAATCGTTGTATGTATTTTCGTATAAACTTAAATACATTAAGTACAACGTACATTTGAAACATTAGTTGCGTTTATTAAGTGAAAACTTAATTACAGTTAACAGAACAAATCACGAGAAACAATGGTACTCAAACAATATTCAGAATACATATCGGTTGCGATCTGATGTCCACAATTGACAGGAATCAGATGACCGACAAGTCAGTACAAGAACAATGTGAAAACAGGAAGTTTAGTTGAGTCCGACAGTGAGGAAACACAATCCAAACACAATTACAGTGTTATTTCAGAATAACGAACTGACAGTGTGTTTGCGTGGGTGACGATTCACACAAACATATCTGTGAGTTTAGAGTTCTGAAATAATGACTGAAAAGTAGAAAACAAAATTCAGAAAGCAAAACCATCGTCGTATTCGTTCGGGTGACGATTCGAACGAATTACGCGCGAAGGTGACGCGATCTGACGAAACGAAAACGAAAACACGACACGAACGAAAGTAATTTAATAAAATAAAATAAATAATATTTTACAATTTTGAAACTCATCAAAATAATGAAATTAAACTCTTTTATTTATAACATTTAAAATACGCGTAGTTTTCCGGATACGCGACCGAATTACGAACCGAGCAACCGAAACGGACCCGGACACCACACGGGGTATAAAACCCTAAAATGAGAGTGTTTTCTCATTGATGTCATCCCCAACCTCTCTCCTCTCTCTCTTTTCCGGCCAAGAACACCCATCTCCATTGGAGACCTTCAAAGCACCATATCTTTCTCGTTTCTTAACCAATTTCAGTGATTCTTGCGCCCACGCGAAGCTCTCGTCGTCCTCTACATGAAAGTACAACGGATCTGGGCTAAAATCCACTGATAACTGAGGTATTAAGCTGTGAAAGTAGCGATTTCTAGGGTTTTCACCCACCTAGTTCGACCTCTACCCAAAACCGGTTCTAGACTCTACAGGTTCGAACCATGTGACCACCAGAACCACCCCCAGCCTATCCCAACTCCAACCACACACCAGAACACAAGATGGAGATGGTGCCATGTGAAGCCTTGTTAAGGCCGAATGACACACTCAGATGGCCGAAGGGCCACCATCTTCGGCACTTGTTCTTTCGGCAAAACCACCTCCTCATTCGATCATCTCACATTCGCTGGGTTAGAGCCATGGTTCATTCGACCCTCATACTCCCACCATCTCATTTGGCCAGGCAACTCACTCAGTCGCCAATCTTTATTCGCCAAAGCTCATGCGGCCAACCTAGTCGGGCCTAAGCCATTCGCCGGCCAACACCCTTATTCGACCACCCCCACACTTATTCGACCATTACCCAGGTTATTCGACCAAAGAGCCCAACCGGTTATTGACTTGGCCCAACAACAAGTCCATGATCTCCTGTTGAGGCCCAATTTACTCTCACTCGACCCAGTAGAAATCCTTGGCCCAACGGCATGTCTTTGGTTCACTGTATATCCAGACCCAATAACGTGGCCCATGAAGAACTATCTCGGCCCAGTAACCTTAAACAGGCCCAACCTTATTAGATAGGAGCCCAACCAAAATACCATGGTTTATACGTTCTAGATCCAGTCCAATACTATTAGTTCGGCCCAAAGCACCAAGGTCACCGGGTGGCACAAGGCCAGATCTGTTGGCCCAATATTGGCCCAGGGTAGGCCCAACAGCCTACTGCCTAGGCCCAAGTGTATCTTAGCCCAAATAAACTGTTTCAGCCCAGTAGCCCTAGTAGGCCCCAAATAATTAACCAAAAACCTAGTTGTGGCCCATATTCATTAGGTAACCAAGGACAAAATGGGCCCACGGTCGATTTCAGCCCAAAGGAACCAGGCCCAGGACCTATTTTACTACAGGCCTTGATGGGATCCAAGGGGCCCAGTAAAATCATCTCCTGGCCCACTGTTTTTGGCCCAAGGCCACAATTCTGGCCAACAGTCCAATTTTTAGGCCCACAGTTGTTTCAGCTCATGTAAGCAAGGCCCAGCTTGGCTTATGAACTATGTTAGTGAAGGCCTGAGACAAAACTCAATGGGCCCAACAAAATCAGCCCGAGGCCCACAGAAACTGATTCAAGGCCTATTTTGAGGCCCATGTCCTCATTTTGGAGCCACTTTGCTAATAACTTGGCCAACAGCCCATTCCTGGCCCACTTTTGAATCCTACAGCCCACTCTAACTATAGGCCCAACAAATCTTTATTGGGCCCACCTTTGGCCCAACAATTTCCCTTGTGACCCAATAAAGGCCCATAAAGACACTTGAATTCTAGTCCTTGTAACATTTGGTCGGGCCTTTGTATTCCATTAGTCCAAATCATTGTCCCACACATTCCAATAAGCCTCATAACCCTCAATTGTTCAAGAACTATTCCAAGGCCCATGGATTTGGGCCCAAGGCCCAACTTGTCACATAAAGGCCCAACAAGTAACTTGGTCACATTGTTCGGTCCATATGCCATGATTAGGCCCACATGGGTTCACTACATTTCATAAGATCAAATAAGATATGTCAAAAGAATGTTTGCTTAATTAATTCATAATTATGCAATAAATGTTCAAAACGTACAAAATCAACAAAGATGAGTTGGAAACTAAGCACTAAGTCTTCCATCAAAACAAATGACTTATAACTAATGACAAGATGATAACTTATAAGGTCATTGACTTGAATCAAACATATGGGACCGAACAGGGATCATGACCAAGTCTTACGCGTGTTAGCCAACTTTAGGGCTAACACATATATCTACACACAAAATCCTACAAATTTATACTTACAAGTCTTAACAACGTGAAATCAATACAGGGACGTGAAAAACAAACTAAATTACAATACAGAGCGCGTGCAGTCTTTCGTTTAAGCTAAGTCAACTCAACAGCTACAAGGTGAGTTCATTGCCCCTTTTCTAACATTTTGTTTTAAAACGCGGGGCTGAGAAGCATGCGTAAACTGTTTTATGTAAATTGTTTACTTGAATGTTTTTATATGTTTACATGTATAACTGTTATCTTAGACTCCTGTTTAGGTAACTGTTATGTATCAAAGAACTAATTCAAAGAACTACTTTCAAAGAACTAAAGACCTTAAACAAAGAACTATTTTCAAAGATCTATTTTCAAAGAACTAACGATCTATTTTTAACGAACTATTTCAAGAGTGTGTTGTCAAAGAACTAACCATCTATTTTCAAAGAACTATTTCAAGGGTGTGTTGTCCAAGAACTAACGATCTATTTTCAAAGAACTATTTCAAGAAGGTGTTGTCAAAGAACTAACGATCTATTTCAAAGAACTAAGTACAAAGAACTATTTTGAGGAACATCTGGGAAATGCTCAAAGATAACATGTGCCAAAGAACTAAAGAACTATACGAACTATGGACGGTCTAAAGAACTATAAAAGCCTATATATCAAAAGATGTCCTAGCTAGACTGATTGATTATAGGTCACATGTTTGATGAGGTTTACAGATCTCCTCTACTACTAAGTACCTTGATTGACAGACTAGTCTACTCGAGTTGACCAAAGGCCCCAATCGATAGGACTTAGATTTTATTGAATGTTTATTTATTTATTTAAATTAAGCATTTATAACAAATTCCACAATTGCTGCTTTAATCATATTTGTATGATGAACATATGAAATCAAGAGAGATTTCAAATGATTGCAATTACAGGAACAGAGAACAGAGGAATCATGGGTGTTTAAAGGTGTATGGTAGGTGAAAACGCCTAATTATCATTAACAACAATGTCCTATGTGGATTAGTATGTGGTGGGACGTCGTCTGGGCGGGGTTGTAGCCTTGACCCAGGGGTATGCCCTATATATAAGCATACCGATCTGGATGATACGTGTGGTGTTAATGAGGTTAGGGTCTTTACCGAAAGAAGGGTTCAAAACATTTTCAAATTTACAAAACTATATGAACTCACCAACCATGTGTTGACTTGATCTTTTTGCATGACTTCTCAGGTGATGAACAGGTCAATTAGGAAGTCATTACTTCTGGGCTAGGACTTCAATTAGAAGACTTAGTATTTTGGACCTGCATGTAGAGAACATAGGAATTAGGAATTTATGTGCATGGTGTCTTCTGCATTCGATCATTGCACTAACCAATGTTCTATTGGTTATGATTAGAATGTCACCAAGAAGACAACCATCACCGCCTCTACCATCGCAGGAGACGGACTCAGCAGTCGAGGCACTTGCAACTTTGATCACTGAACAGTTGGTGGCGGTTCTCCCTAGAATCATCGCCCGGATCAGGAATAGTGAGGAGTTTGCTAAAATCTTCCCACTACTTTCTACAGAGCAGAAGAAATCGGAAACAGGAGAGTCAAGCAAGAAGCGAAAAAGGTGTCATCCTGAAAAATCAAGAGACCTTGTAATCTACACTGAGGCCATTCCTCTTCGTCAGATGGCAGTTGCTCCGGAGTCGGAGGGTCATAAGTGTTATGCTGGCAAATTCCCTTTATGTGCCACGTGCGGTCTTCACCATGCTAAGGGTAAACTGTGCAAACATTGTCTGAACTGTGGGGAAAAGGGACACTGGAGTCGTGATTGTAATAATCCCCCGACTCATAACTAGAATCCTGGAAACACTACCTATCCTCTTCCTCGATACAGAAAGGATTGCTATGTGTGCGGATTATCCGAACACATTTCACGAGACTGCCCCGTGAGGATATCTTCCACAAGTCCTGCACATTCTAAGGGAAAAACTCCCCTCTGTTCAGTTTGTCACCACCATCATCGAGCTGAACTCTCATGTGTATCATGTACGCTTTGTGGAAGATACGGACACTGGATCCAAAAGTGTCGGTTAAATTCGACCAGGAAACAGAAACAAAAAGCGAACACCTCTACTTCCTCTCAACACAACAACAACTGCTACACGTGCGGAATGCATGGACATTTCGCAAGGGACTGCCCTAGGAAAATGCCTCCAGCAGACCCAGCAGTCACTGAGGAACTACTCGCTTTACCAGCTCCTGGGGAACACTCGGAGCCCGATGACTCCATAGGTATGCAAATTTCATCTTAGTGCATTAAGTTATTTATTGGTGTATTAATTAGAACTGCATGGTCTGTTGTAATTTTAGAAACAATAAATTTATGATAGCCGTAAACAAAGTTAGTGTCAAAAGATAGTCGTAATAATAACTTAAGGAACCTTTAGGTTAAGTAAGCATTAAAAGATTAAATAAAGATAGAGAAATCCATAATTACATTTTAAATACAGTATTTAAGAAGAGAACCTCGGTTAAATAGAACACAAAAACTCATAGGAGTTCAAAATGTCAAAGTTAATGTATGAGCTTCCACCTTTCCCCTAGACCTCTTAAAATTTTGAGTTACTTTAAATAGAGAACTCTGGTTCAATGATGTTAGGAAAGGATGAATGTTAGAACAATGTTGAGTTTTTATTTAAACAAGATAAGTGGATCAGGAGAAATCAGTTGTGAGTGCAAGATGAAGATATGACAAGAGACAACATTCCGAATGAAATATGGGCATTTCAAGTTACAATAATGCCTTTCGGATAGAAGAATGCACATATGATTTTCATGGGCTTCATGAACCGAGTATGCAAACCGTATCTGGATTAGTTTATCATTATCGTTAGGGATGACATACTGAATTATTTTAATAGAAAGACAGAACGCGAAAGACATCTCAGGTATATTCTGGAGCTGTTAAAGGAATAACAACTCTATCCTGATTTCTTTCATTTGGAAATTAGGATGAGAATAAGTAACAGTTGGAACAACAGTTACAATGAGTTCCGAAAGACACACGACTTTCGGGTAAAAGTAAGGTAAATATACATCACCTCACAGTGAATATAGGATTACTTAGAAGGGATAAACCATCACCTTTATTCCAATAGTAATCCCATATCTTAAATAGACCTTCCCGACATATAAGACCACTTTCAAAGTTGAGAACAGATTAAATAGATGGTGAAGTATGTATACGGTTATATCAAATAACCTAAGAATTCACCATGTGACGTGAGAATCTTAACCAGACGATCAAGATTCAGAGTTGTCAGAGTCACCTATAAAAGCTTTAAGGAGTGTGTCAGGTGATAGAACAGAAAGACAATTTGAGATAAACTGGATGAAATGCCTACCACCAAAATGGTGGATTTCGGTGATAGGTCAATCCAGAAGACTTACTCTTGAGAAGGCACACGAACCAGATAATCAGTACATTCGGGCGCCGATAAAATAAACTGAGACTTACAGAGATTTTATTGGTGGCCGGGAATGAAGGAAGACATAGCCGAATACGTCGGCAGATGTTTTGCGTGTGCAAGAGTAAAGGCGGAACACCAGAAACCGTCTGGTTTACTGGAACAGCCTGAGATTCCGCTCTGGAAGTGGGAACAAATAGCTATGGATTTCATTACCAAGCTACCCCGCACTTCCAGTGGTCACGATACAATTTGGGTGATCATAGATCGTTTAACAAAATATGCTCACTTCTTGCCGATGCGTGAGACTTTCACAATGGATAAACTGGCAAGATTGTACATCAATGAGATAGTGGTATGCCATGGTGTGCCATTGTCAATTATTTCGGATAGGGACAGCAGATTTACTTCAAGGTTCTGACAATCACTGCAGAAATCTCTAGGGACACAGTTAAATCTGAGTACAGCTTACCATCCACAAACGGACGGCCAAAGCGAACGTACAATTCAAACCCTAGAGGACATGTTAAGAACTTGTGTTCTAGATTTCGGTGGTAATTGGGATTCTCATTTGCCACTAATTGAGTTCTCCTACAACAACAGTTATCACAGCAGCATCGGTTGTGCCCATTCGAGGCTCTTTATGGACGAAAATGTCGGTCACCGATCTGTTGGTCAGAAGTAGGAGATAACCGTATAACTGGACCAGAACTGATTCAGGAAAAAAAAAACCACTGACAAGATTGCTCAGATTCAGAGAAGATTGCAAGCTACAAGGAGCAGACAAAAGAGTTATGCCGACAAACGGCGCAAACCGTTGAAGTGGGAGACCGTGTCATGTTGAAGGTATCCCCATGGAAAGGCGTTGTACGTTTTGGAACAAAAGGCAAACTAGCACCACGATACGTAGGACCGTTCGAAATCATCGAACGTATTGGTCCTGTGGCTTATAGACTGAGATTACCGGCTGAACTCAGTGGTGTGCATGACGTGTTTCACGTCTCGAACTTAAAGAAATGCCTTGCTGACGAATCACTCGTCATTCCACTTGAAGAGATTCAAGTTGATGAACAGTTGCACTTTATCGAAGAACCTTTAGAGATTATGGATCGCAAGGTTAAACAACTGAGGCGAAGCCGTATCCCCATTGTAAAGGTTCGTTGGAACTCAAGACGCGGACCCGAGTTTACTTGGGAACGTGAAGATCACATGAAGTTAAAGTATCCCCAACTGTTTGAAGAGGAAGCCGTACCCGATATCAACTCTTAAATTTCGGGACGAAATTTCTTTAACAAGGGGAGACTGTAACAGCAAGTACCAGATCGTCCGGCAAGTCCGTACGGTACGTGTACTTTATACAGTAACTATGTGTATTTATACGATTGTAAACAGTACTTGAATTAACAGGATCTTGAATTACAAGAAATCGTTGTATGTATTTTCGTATAAACTTAAATACATTAAGTACAACGTACATTTGAAACATTAGTTGCGTTTATTAAGTGAAAACTTAATTACAGTTAACACAACAAATCACGAGAAACAATGGTACTCAAACAATATTCAGAATACATATCGGTTGCGATCTGATGTCCACAATTGACAGGAATCAGATGACCGACAAGTCAGTACAAGAACAATGTGAAAACAGGAAGTTTAGTTGAGTCCGATAGTGAGGAAACACAATCCAAACACAATTACAATGTTATTTCAGAATAACGAACTGACAGTGTGTTTGCGTGGGTGACGATTCACACAAACATATCTGTGAGTTTAGAGTTCTGAAATAATGACTGAAAAGTAGAAAACAAAAGTCAGAAAGCAAAACCATCGTCGTATTCGTTCGGGTGACGATTCGAACGAATTACGCGCGAAGGTGACGCGATCTGACGAAACGAAAACGAAAACACGACACGAACGAAAGTAATTTAATAAAATAAAATAAATAATATTTTACAATTTTGAAACTCATCAAAATAATTAAATTAAACTCTTTTATTTATAACATTTAAAATACGCGTAATTTTCCGGATACGCGACCGAATTACGAACCGAGCAACCGAAACGGACCCGGACACCACACGGGGTATAAAACCCTAAAATGAGAGTGTTTTCTCATTGATGTCATCCCCAACCTCTCTCCTCTCTCTCTTTTTCGGCCAAGAACACCCATCTCCATTGGAGACCTTCAAAGCACCATATCTTTCTCGTTTCTTAACCAATTTCAGTGATTCTTGCGCCCACGCGAAGCTCTCGTCGTCCTCTACATGAAAGTACAACGGATCTGGGCTAAAATCCACTGATAACTGAGGTATTAAGCTGTGAAAGTAGCGATTTCTAGGGTTTTCACCCACCTAGTTCGACCTCTACCCAAAACCGGTTCTAGACTCTACAGGTTCGAACCATGTGACCACCAGAACCACCCCCAGCCTATCCCAACTCCAACCACACACCAGAACACAAGATGGAGATGGTGCCATGTGAAGCCTTGTTAAGGCCGAATGACACACTCAGATGGCCGAAGGGCCACCATCTTCGGCACTTGTTCTTTCGGCAAAACCACCTCCTCATTCGATCATCTCACATTCGCTGGGTTAGAGCCATGGTTCATTCGACCCTCATACTCCCACCATCTCATTTGGCCAGGAAACTCACTCAGTCGCCAATCTTTATTCGCCAAAGCTCATGCGGCCAACCTAGTCGGGCCTAAGCCATTCGCCGGCCAACACCCTTATTCGACCACCCCCACACTTATTCGACCATTACCCAGGTTATTCGACCAAAGAGCCCAACCGGTTATTGACTTGGCCCAACAACAAGTCTATGATCTCCTGTTGAGGCCCAATTTACTCTCACTCGACCCAGTAGAAATCCTTGGCCCAACGGCATGTCTTTGGTTCACTGTATATCCAGACCCAATAACGTGGCCCATGAAGAACTATCTCGGCCCAGTAACCTTAAACAGGCCCAACCTTATTAGATAGGAGCCCAACCAAAATACCATGGTTTATACGTTCTAGATCCAGTCCAATACTATTAGTTCGGCCCAAAGCACCAAGGTCACCGGGTGGCACAAGGCCAGATCTGTTGGCCCAATATTGGCCCAGGGTAGGCCCAACAGCCTACTGCCTAGGCCCAAGTGTATCTTAGCCCAAATAAACTGTTTCAGCCCAGTAGCCCTAGTAGGCCCCAAATAATTAACCAAAAACCTAGTTGTGGCCCATATTCATTAGGTAACCAAGGACAAAATGGGCCCACGGTCGATTTCAGCCCAAAGGAACCAGGCCCAGGTTGGCCCATGACCTATTTTACTACAGGCCTTGATGGGATCCAAGGGGCCCAGTAAAATCATCTCCTGGCCCACTGTTTTTGGCCCAAGGCCACAATTCTGGCCAACAGTCCAATTTTTAGGCCCACAGTTGTTTCAGCCCATGTAAGCAAGGCCCAGCTTGGCTTATGAACTATGTTAGTGAAGGCCTGAGACAAAACTCAATGGGCCCAACAAAATCAGCCCGAGGCCCACAGAAACTGATTCAAGGCCTATTTTGAGGCCCATGTCCTCATTTTGGAGCCACTTTGCTAATAACTTGGCCAACAGCCCATTCCTGGCCCACTTTTGAATCCTACAGCCCACTCTAACTATAGGCCCAACAAATCTTTATTGGGCCCACCTTTGGCCCAACAATTTCCCTTGTGACCC
Source organism: Mikania micrantha (assembly GCA_009363875.1). Classification (NCBI taxonomy): domain Eukaryota; kingdom Viridiplantae; phylum Streptophyta; class Magnoliopsida; order Asterales; family Asteraceae; genus Mikania; species Mikania micrantha. The sequence continues at coordinate 30,820,207 of CM018688.1, forward strand.
AATAAAGGCCCATAAAGACACTTGAATTCTAGTCCTTGTAACATTTGGTCGGGCCTTTGTATTCCATTAGTCCAAATCATTGTCCCACACATTCCAATAAGCCTCATAACCCTCAATTGTTCAAGAACTATTCCAAGGCCCATGGATTTGGGCCCAAGGCCCAACTTGTCACAAAAAGGCCCAACAAGTAACTTGGTCACATTGTTCGGTCCATATGCCATGATTAGGCCCACATGGGTTCACTACATTTCATAAGATCAAATAAGATATGTCAAAAGAATGTTTGCTTAATTAATTCATAATTATGCAATAAATGTTCAAAACGTACAAAATCAACAAAGATGAGTTGGAAACTAAGCACTAAGTCTTCCATCAAAACAAATGACTTATAACTAATGACAAGATGATAACTTATAAGGTCATTGACTTGAATCAAACATATGGGACCGAACAGGGATCATGACCAAGTCTTACGCGTGTTAGCCAACTTTAGGGCTAACACATATATCTACACACAAAATCCTACAAATTTATACTTACAAGTCTTAACAACGTGAAATCAATACAGGGACGTGAAAAACAAACTAAATTACAATACAGAGCGCGTGCAGTCTTTCGTTTAAGCTAAGTCAACTCAACAGCTACAAGGTGAGTTCATTGCCCCTTTTCTAACATTTTGTTTTAAAACGCGGGGCTGAGAAGCATGCGTAAACTGTTTTATGTAAATTGTTTACTTGAATGTTTTTATATGTTTACATGTATAACTGTTATCTTAGACTCCTGTTTAGGTAACTGTTATGTATCAAAGAACTAATTCAAAGAACTACTTTCAAAGAACTAAAGACCTTAAACAAAGAACTATTTTCAAAGATCTATTTTCAAAGAACTAACGATCTATTTTTAACGAACTATTTCAAGAGTGTGTTGTCAAAGAACTAACCATCTATTTTCAAAGAACTATTTCAAGAGTGTGTTGTCCAAGAACTAACGATCTATTTTCAAAGAACTATTTCAAGAAGGTGTTGTCAAAGAACTAACGATCTATTTCAAAGAACTAAGTACAAAGAACTATTTTGAGGAACATCTGGGAAATGCTCAAAGATAACATGTGCCAAAGAACTAAAGAACTATACGAACTATGGACGGTCTAAAGAACTATAAAAGCCTATATATCAAAAGATGTCCTAGCTAGACTGATTGATTATAGGTCACATGTTTGATGAGGTTTACAGATCTCCTCTACTACTAAGTACCTTGATTGACAGACTAGTCTACTCGAGTTGACCAAAGGCCCCAATCGATAGGACTTAGATTTTATTGAATGTTTATTTATTTATTTAAATTAAGCATTTATAACAAATTCCACAATTGCTGCTTTAATCATATTTGTATGATGAACATATGAAATCAAGAGAGATTTCAAATGATTGCAATTACAGGAACAGAGAACAGAGGAATCATGGGTGTTTAAAGGTGTATGGTAGGTGAAAACGCCTAATTATCATTAACAACAATGTCCTATGTGGATTAGTATGTGGTGGGACGTCGTCTGGGCGGGGTTGTAGCCTTGACCCAGGGGTATGCCCTATATATAAGCATACCGATCTAGATGATACATGTGGTGTTAATGAGGTTAGGGTCTTTACCGAAAGAAGGGTTCAAAACATTTTCAAATTTACAAAACTATATGAACTCACCAACCATGTGTTGACTTGATCTTTTTGCATGACTTCTCAGGTGATGAACAGGTCAATTAGGAAGTCATTACTTCTGGGCTAGGACTTCAATTAGAAGACTTAGTATTTTGGACCTGCATACTTTTGAAGACATCATACACATACCATTTTGTATATCTTGTGTAAATACAAGATAGAAACTTATGATGTTAATAGTAGATTTACATTGTTAAATTATAAACAATACTGATGTAATTTAACTTTGTAATTCTATCATGTTTAGCATTTCTCATTTATGTATCATGTGCAATATAACAATCTGATCAATCCGATTATCACTCACGATATCGCGCCCCGGGAACCTTCCGCCCGACGGGACAACCGATCCTATTCCGCCGGCTCGGGGCGTGACATGACTAACCCCACGGGGCACAATATTGACTGGATGTCATAACCCGTGAAACTCTGACCTAACTTGCTGTGTATACGAGACACAGCGGAGGCAAGAGCAAACAAGTCTAGTTCGGTAGTGACGCACTGATAAACAAAATGACACACGTTTTCTTATTATATGTATATATCAAAACATGTGAACTCATCAACCATTGTGTTGACACTTTTTTTAAACTTGTATTCTCAGGTAACTGACGGGGTCTTGGATATCAGGAATGCACGTTAAGGGATGAGCTCTAGGAAACCCCATGCATTTCTGTTAATCTTTGAAAACAATTTCATTCGGTTTATGTATTAAACAATGTTTTGTCTAACAATTTAGTTTCTGCCGTTTAAACAATTATATTTCCGCTGCTTGTATTAAACTTATTATTTCCGCTGCAATACTATTTAATTTCCGCTGCAAACTATTTTATTACTTTATGTCAAACAGTGTATTTGAAAACACATATAGAGTTGTTCTATATGACCTTGAGCTGTGATTTTGGCCACATCACACCCACGTGAACTGACACCATGAGTGAAAATTTGAGGGTGTGACAAACTGTTTATAAAAAAAGTTAGGTTTTGACTGTTGGTCAAAACTGGATTCAATCTAAATTTGATTGGGGTAAAAAATTGATTGTACACCTCTAGGCTTAGGCATTATATAAATAACAGGATCTAGCATCATCTGCATGAGTTCATGGCATGGAAACTATTCAATATGATTTTGGGTCTATTTGACAATATGATTGTAACAAGACTCATAAAAACAAGTTTTTTTGGGCCTAAGGCCATGGTAACATACCCATCACTCCACATAGGCGCCACATAAACAACCAACGTCATCACACCCTCATCACTCCCCATCATCGTCACATGTGTTTTCATCATTCCACGTCATCACCCTCTTTTTTCCCCTTTCTTCTTCCTTCACCCCGTGATGCTCCTCATGCCTGTGCCGGTAGCGCCCTGGTCACGCCCCTGTGTAGTGGGGGAGGGCGCCAAGGGGGCGTAACCGACCCCTCTCATGCCCACTTCACTTATCACCACACATGGTCTAATATTGGATTCGACAAGATGTCAACTACATATTGCTACTGTAAGCGCAACAAACAATTTGCAATATAGGAGAAAAAATATATACATGTGCATGTTGGGAATATAATCCCAATGAATGACACTCATTACTGGTGGGTTTCTTGCCGATGACAACATATTCGACTGTTAGTAAACACCCCAGCAATATCCTCTCATCGCTTACTTTCACCCAGCATCATCACGTACAACCTCAAATATGTTCTGCAAGAGGTGAGTTATGATTAAAAAACCGATAACCAACAAGAAATGTGTTTGAATCATGAGATCTTACCATTTAAATTGTAGAAAAAGTCGATTGGTTTTTAGGTCTAACTTTTGAGGTCCATGGCTATTCCTCGCAGGAAGACAACCCCACCACCATCGTTATTGCAAGTGATGGTCTTCGATATCGAAAAAGCGGTCATGACAAGGTCGTTGCGTAATCACCAAATCCTTGTTGCCAATAATGGATAACAACCGACTATCTCATGCATTTTTTATTATCACAATTTATTTGATGCGTTAATCGATAATCAAATTGTCATAAATCTTATGTATATTTATCTATTTAAAATAAAAAATAAATAAATACTTACTTTCCAGTAAACCCTTAAATCTAGTTTTATGTCCATCTAGTAGCTAGATACTTTATTGTTGCAATCTCGTCATTCTATTTAATTATATTCTAAACAAAAACAATTTTATTTTAATTAACTGAAGGATATCACAAGGTGTAAACAAAAATCATTTCCACTAAAAAATCACAAGGCAAATAAAATCAACAAATGCAAAAAAAAAAAAGAAAAACACACGCTAGAAACCGTCATGTAACTGTTGAAAGTTGCCATAACTTCGTAAGTTGTAACCATTGGAAACCACTATAATCGTAAAACACCACTGTGTAACCGCTGTAACATAAGAAACTGTCATTTAACCACTGAAACCGTCATAAACAACGAATATCGTCATTTTAAATGATATATCATTTCAAGATGAATCTGACGGTAGAAATTGATCATGATGATAACATTAATACATATATAAATCCAATCATTTCGGGTTACCCGTCACCCCATGCAAACCATACAGTTATTAATTATGAATTTTGCTTGCAATTAGTTAAGGTGGAAAATCGGTTTATTGTTTTTGAGGAAAAGAGACATACCTTGAAGACTTTTACGGTCTTAGGCAATGTTTTCAAACTCGGACCGGACCGGCCGGTCGGACCGGCCGGACCGGGAATCGGTATACCTGACGGTCCGGTTATATGCTCAGAATCGTTTAAGAAGGAATCGGGCGGTTCAACCAGAAGCCGCCGGGCCGACCGGAAAACCGGCGTTTCGACCGGGATTTGTTACAAAATCATGAAACACACTAGAAGATCGGGCAACGAACAGATCCGCTGGTGCGGCGGTCGGCGACGGGACGGAAACAGTTCCGTTTGGGGGCGGCGGCAAGCGTGGGAGCAAGCTCTGATCTGATTAGCGCAGCGACGGTGGCTGGTGCGGTCGGAGACTTGCGACGGGTGGCTTGTGACGGAAAAAGCGACTTGCGACGGTGGCTTGTGACGGAAAAAGCTCAGATCCGATTGACGCGATGACCAGTGCGGCAGGTAGACTGGTGCGAGAGGTAGGGTTTTTAAGTTTTACAGAGAAATGGTCTTGAGAGAGAGAACACGCTTGGGCCTTGGAGAGTTGAAGAAATGCAGAAACTCAAAAAGAGTGAAAGACATCTGACATAGACACGTTGTGGGCCTAGTGGTTATCTATAAATAAATATTGGATATATATAATATATGAATGTATGCCGTTCAACAAAAATCTACATATATATATATATATATAAATATATTATAAATATATATTATGTATATTTATTAAATATTTAAAACGTCATCCGGTTTTTAAATCCGGTCCAACCGGTTCGACCGGTCCGACCGCTGACCAGTTAAGAGACCGGTTCGACGTCCGGTCCGGTTTTAAAAACATTGGTACTCTTAGGTTTTAATTCGATTAAAAAAACAACAGCTGAGGTGGGAAAATCAAAAGGGAAAGTAGCCAAAATTTTCTGTCCCGAAAGTACTTGTTTAATCCTATGGAAGCCTGTTGATCACAGAGAATCAACTGATCAGACAACAACAAAAGGTCTTCTTTGTTTTAAGCTTACCATCGACTATTTTATGTGTTGTTTTCAGATTCATAATCACAAACCTTGATCAGTTTCATCAATTTTTGAGTTTAGTTTTCAATTACTTTTCTTCTTTGTTTTAAACCCATTTCGGATTTACTTTCATTCAAACGTCCGTATGAAGAAAGTAGAAACCATGGATTTTTCACCCTTTCGTTTGCATTTCCAGTTCAGATCTTTAAGTTTAATAAACCCCCTTCAGCTATCAGATTTTGATTTTTATCTACGATTGCAAATTTGGGCGTAATCCATGAGAAAGTGTGAAAATGAATTGTCTGAAAGACATTAATTTTCGCTTCTATTTTTAGAATAACTAGAATTTTCCTCTATTGTTGTTCTTCTAGAACTAGAACTAGAAGTGTGGTGTACCCACTTCATTTGGGTGACGATTTTAGGTTATTATGCATCTAAAGGGTTCTTTTTGTATGCCTAAAAATTGTGCTGCATTTTTACTGTATCTATAACTGAACAGATATGGTGTATTTTTAGTTGGAAGTCTTGTTAGCTGATATCCAAAAGTGGAGCCTTAGATTTGATGGGTGGTTTTGATGACCATGGTGGGATAACTGGAGATTGGATGCTGCCTAGCCCGAGCCCGCAATCTTTTTTCGCGACAATGCTGGCTGATGAAACGGGCTCACAGTCGGTGCCTGAGCCTGCAAATCATGATAACAGTAGTGATGGAGGGTTCACCTTTCTTGGACCAGATAGATCCATCAGGTTGGAAAACAGTGATGTTAATCATACAGTGAGGAAAGCAGGTGAATTTGTAGACCAGAAAACGGGCCCAAGGGCTGGTCTTGTTGAAAGAATGGCAGCAAGAACTGGTCATAATGCTCCTAAGTTGAATACTGATGTTATTAAACCAGTGTTTTGTGCACAAAACCAGCAAACTCAGTCACCATACTTGACATTATCACCTAGTATCAGCCCAACTTCTTTTCTGGATTCACCTGTTTTTCTAGCAAACTCATTGGTAAGCTCATTAGAACCTTTTATTTTAACATTTCGAATAAATATATGATGTATGGTGTTTCGATGTGTGCTTTGAAGCTGATTGTGTGATATTGAATTATTGGTGATTGACTGGTGTTTATTTGTTTTTTATTTTTGTTGTATGTTTCTTTGATTGGTTATATGTGGTTGTTTGTTGTCCAAGTCGAGGCCTAGGGTCTATCTGGAAGCAACATCTCTATCTCTAGAATTACACATAAGCTTTGCTTAGCTTTGCTTACATCTCAACTTGCTCAGACCCTACAAATAGTTCCGCCATAAATGGATTTACCGGGTATGGTAGTTATTATTGTTGTTTAGATATACTTAGTGAATTTAGTTATTGTTGTAAAAATTGTTATTAGGTGCCGATTAATTGGTATTTGGTGGGCTATCAATACGATTTCACAAAATTGGCCGGAAAAATCGATAATAAGCCAAATCTGTCGAAATTGTTCTGATCGGTCAGGCTGATGTTTTTTAGGTTTTAACGACAATTTAGAGTATCTAACCCAACTGGGATAGGGTAAGGTTTGTCTTCATCCTTCCCCCCCATAGCTTACTAAAGAGTGGGAATATACTGGGTATGTTTGTTTTATGACAGTTTAGAGCCTCCTTGATCAAAATTTGTTAAAATCTTTAAAGTATTTGAAAATTTGTATATAATTTTTTTATGTGTACATATATGTATTTTTGAAAAATTACATATAAAATTACAATTTGATTAATCCTGAGTAGGTACCCCCACACCCTAACTTGCGCATAGAAATTTCTATAACACTTTATATGGTAATACATAATTAGACAAGTCATAGGAAGCATGCTAACCAAACACTCTCTAATGTTATGTTCATGTTCATATAATACTTTTTTGTTATTGTTTCAGGTTTCTCATTTATTTATAGAAATGGATTTTTTGGGTATATTTCGTGCCCTATTATTCGTGTCAAATGGTCTTTGATAGAATTGGCTGCATGCCTCTCTCTTCTCATTCTTTGTTGTCTTATATATACAATAATTTTACAATTGAGTACCTGAGCTATACTATATTGACATTGATTACATAAATAAATTGCTAGTCTAATATACCCCTTCAGTCTAAGGAGGAGGATGTCGAATGCTTAGTAAACCCTTAGTAAAAATATCAGCCAACTAGTAGCAGGATGGTACATGCAAGACCCAGATTTGACCTAGTTGAACCTTCTCTCGGACAAAATGAATATCAATCTCAATATGTTTAGTGCGTTGGTGCTAAATAGGATTCCTCGTCATATAAATAGCACTAATATTGTCACAATAAACCAAGGAAGTGCGATGAGGTGGGCGACCTAATTCGAGCAAAAGATTGCGTAGCCAACAGATTTCGGCAACTACATTGGCGACTCCCAGGTATTTGACTTCGGCGCTAGATCAGGAGATAGTGGTTTGCCTCTTAGAAGACCAAGAAATCACATTGTCACCCAAATAAGTGCAATAGCCCGATGTGGAACGACGAGTGTCTGTGCATCTAACCCTATCAACATCTGTGTAGGAGATAAGGGTAGCAGGTGAATATAAATACATGTAAAGTCTCATCTGAAGGGTCCCTTTGAGGTAACGTAAAATGTGTTTAGATGCCCGGTTGTTGGTGCATGCATGTGTATGCAAACCTGTTGGACGACATAAGATATGTCAGGACAAGTAAAAGTCAAATAATTTAAAGACCGGCCAAGGAGATCCTCGTCAGTAGTATTCAACTTGCCTGCTGTGTTAACTGGAGTGTGGAAGGGATTGTAGTCGAACATTTTAGCTCGTGAAAGAATATCCGATGCATATTTTTCCTGTGATAAAAACAACTCATGGTGATTCCGTTTGACTGAAATGTTCAAAAAATAGCTCAAGGGACCAAGTTCCTTCATTGCAAATTCTAAAAAGAGTCGAGAGAGTAGGTGTTGTTTCAGAGCTGGAGACGAGGTGGTTAGGATAATATCGTCAACATACAGAAGATAAGCAGTATATTGACTATGCCTATATATGAAGAGTAATCACAAGAGCTATGCGGAAACCCAATGCGGAAACCCATAGAGAGACTTTTTCAAATGACACACATGATGTGGAAGTGAAGGATCCCTAAACCCAAAAGGGTGATGCATGTATACTGTCTTAGATAGATGCCCATGTAGAAAGGTATTCTTGACATCTAGTTGGTTTATCTCCCACCTGTTAAATAAAACGATACTCAAAATAGTTTGAATTGTGGCCGGTTGGACCATTGGACTAAAAATTTCCTCACAGTTCATTCCCACCTGCTAAAAATTGCCATCACATACTAAGTGCGCTTTATAGCGGTCAAGTGAACCATCATATTTAGTCTTATGCTTAATAATCCACAATCCACATACAACGTGGTACTAAATCCCAAGTATTATTATCGATAAGAGCATGAAACTCATCTGTCATGGCACGGTTCCACACGAATGTGGCTAAGGCATCAGTGGGTTTACGAGGTAGTGGTGGTGTGAAATGTGAGGGGTATCATGGTTTGGTGATACGGAACATATTTCTGGTATTTATAGTTCTGACAACAGGGGGTGGTGGTGGAATAGGGATTGGAGAAACCAAATATGATGGTGGGAACGTGGGTTGGGCTGGAGCAGTCTAGTCAGTAGCTTTGGCTCATTGGCTATATGTTTTTAAGATAGGTGGGGTAGGGTTGCGTGGTAGATGAGAGGACAAATGAAGGTGGGTTGGCACCCGAGGAAGGTGTTTGTGGGAAAATGAGGGAGATGGGCGAGTTGGGGGTTGTTAGGAGATGTGTTGGTAGGATAAGAAATGGAGTCCCATAGTGAAGGATGAAGATCAATAGATAGATGTGAGTGTAGGAACTCGTAAGATGGAGGTGATGAGTGACGATTGGCAAATGGGAAAAAATGTTCGTCAAACACCACATGACGAGAAATAATGATTTTGATCGTAGCATTTGTACACCCATGATTCGAGGGGTAATCGAGGAAAACCCAAGGAAACAAATGATTTTCTAATTTGTGAACAAACATTTAGGTAGGGTCTTTGTGGTAGAGAAGAGAGGTGGGCATGGATTGTTGTTTCATTTTTATGGGTAGAATGTTAAGGAGATATGTGGCCATTTTAAGTACATGATGCCAAAAAGTGGGAGGAAGAGAGGCATGGGTGAGAAGATTTTTGACTATATTGTTAACTTACCATATTTTTTTGTTCGGCCTTGTCGTTTTGTGAAGAGGTATGATGGCAAGAAAAACAAAAAAAAATCATCTTTGTTGAGTGCAAAAGTCATGAAAAAACTTATTATTGTACTCGGTGCCATTGTTGCATTGGAAACACTTGAGTTCACATTATAATCGATTATGAATATATTTATGAAATTTAAAAAAAATGGCGAACAAAGGTGATTTGTTTGTTAAGGGAAAAGTCAACAAATAATTGGTATAATCATCTAGAAATAACACATAATAGCAATGGCCTCCTGAGCTATGAATAGGGGATGTCCATAAGTCGCTATGAATTAATATCAAAAGGTAAATGGGTATAAGATATTGAGTAATAAAAAAGGTAATCTAATAAGTAATATGTTTGCCAAATACACAAGATTGACACAAATGTTTGCGGAAAACTTGGAAATAGAAATAAAATTGTTCTTATTTTAAAACACGTAATTAAAACGATCCTGGGTGACCCAAACATTGGTTCCAAAGATCTTGAGACAAAACAACAAAAGTAGATGGACTAAAACTTGCGCATTCAGCAAAGACAAAGGATAGAGATCCCTGGTGTAAGGCGATGAATAGACAAAAAGGTTTTTAATAAGTTTAGTTGCATGAAGAATATTATTGATTGTTAGGGGTGGATAGGGTGGTTTATGTGTTGTGTGACCGGTGCTGTGAGCAGGTATGTGAAAACCATTACCAACAGCAATATGGTTCGGCATGCTTATATCATAATGTGAGATGTTACCTGTCGAATTTGGCATGTGATAAGTAGTGCCGGTGTCAAGATGCCAGTTCTAGTCCGGGTTGATAGTAACCATGTGCATAGCTTGCTCGATATTGGTAGCTGTCTAAGAGTATTCTGAGGCTGTATATGCCTGTGAAGGAGCATGTGAGGGGGCTGGACCCAAAAAGACCTGCTGAGGAGCCTGGTGGTTGAATTGAAAACCTGTTAGATGGGAACTGTTGGGGAAGGAACTGATGGTATATTCCAAGTGGGTGCATTTTAGGATGTGTTCCAATTCATCCAGGGCTGCTGAGTGTATGAAACTATGAATTGTTTATGGATAGTTCCCGTGTCAGCGACCATGACCTCGACCTTTTCCACCCGTCCCTACCACGAAAGCATCCGTCAGGCTGTCCCCAACCTGTGTGGCGGTGCTGCTGGGATTCAGAATGGTCAAGCTTGTCAATGCCGACTTGCTGATGGGGTGAAGAAGCAGGTGAATTCGGATAGGGCTGTTGGGAGGCAATTAATGCTGTGTTAGATGGAGCTTGATGTGCTTTGTTGGTTTCTTTGAGACATAGCTTGGAGCAAGCTGTATAAAAATCGGGAAGAGGAGTAGATTGCCGGAGCAGGGTGGACATATCTTCATATTGATCACCTAGGCGTGTGATGAGTTGAAGAACTAACCGTTCATTGTTGACAGGTGCATCAACGTTTGTTAATTGATCAGTAATGTTCTTGATCTCGCCAATAAGCAGTAAAGCAGCCATGTTGAGAAAATTCTCAAGTCTGGTATTTGCAAGTTTGTGTTCGAGATAGATGGCCCGAGATGGCTTGCTGTTGATGAAGATGTGCTCCAAGGATTTCCAAACTGCTGCTGTGGTGTTTGGGGTCAGAATGGTGATGCGGATGCCCTTTGAAATAGTACCATAAATCCATTGTAAGACAATGGGACCCAGCAGAATCCACTGCTCTTTGTTTTTGTCTGTGGTGCCTGCTTTGCCTTATTTAGCCTTAGAAGAAGGTGATTCCGAAGGGAGCATGTGATCGATAACCCTCAATGCACGACAGTGTATTATAAACAACTCTACCCTTGAAGTGTATTGGCCATTTTCAGCCTCCAGAATCATGGGAATGTAGTTTCGAATATTCGTAACGGTGACTGCTGGGTGTAGAGAGGTAGCCCATTTGGGAGTAGGGGAAGACAGACTTTAGGTTATATGTAGAGAAAGCTGGAGATCGGTGGAGAGGACAGAAGGGGAAAGGTAGGACCGGCTGATGTTGGCTTCATGCCTCTCTCTTTTCATTCCTTCTTGACTTATAGATACAATAATTTTACAATTATCTGAGCTATACAAGATTGACATTAATTACATAAATATATTGCTAGTCTAATAGTTTCAATTTCTTTTTTATGTAGGTTCAACCATCGCCAACAACTGGGAAATTCCAATTAACTCCAAATGGGAACAATATTGGTAATAAGAGTAAAGATAGTTTCTTTGAGGAGTCCGATAGCATATCCTTTGCATTTAAACCTTTCGTAGATTCAGCTCCATTACCCTGTGACAATGTAAGCTAAGTAACATACATTTAATATTTGTATCTTATGTTTGTGTAGAGGTAGCATTTCAACACATTTGCTTGTGAATGAGTCAATCTGGGTTGCGTTTTGTTATTTTTTATCAAAAATATGGCAATTAATAAACTAGCTGAAAAGGTTAGAATGAAATGGGTTGAAAGTCACCCGGAGTTTTTATCTTATGCTTACATGATATGATTCCCCTACACCTTTCTATTCTAAATTTTATATTATTATTCTAGTAATGATTTTCAGTTATAGTTAACTCACTAATTGATAGTGATGTGATAACGGATGAAATGTGTTTATGGCTCAACCTGTGCTGTTTGACCTGTATTAAGGATGTCCTGCTTCATACCGAACTCGTTTGATCGTTACCTATATTTATGTATTGAGTTTGCTGGACTCATTATCCACTTTAAAGTCTTTGAATGCTGATGGTTTTTTCTCTGCTGATCAATTAGGTAAATCCGTCTTTTATGTCTGCACAATCTATTCAAACTAATGAAGCCTTAATCCAATATGGGAAACAATTTCAGCCTCAAAAGATGAACTTTTCTTTGCAAATGACTACATTTGAAGCTCTTAATGGCAATTCAGATCAAACTCCACAGCATTATGAAGAACATCTTGATGACATCGATGCAGATCATAAGATAAATGGAGATATTACTAATGCTATCAGTGCTTCATCTGATGATGGATATAATTGGAGAAAATATGGACAGAAACAAGTAAAAGGAAGTGAGTATCCTAGAAGCTATTATAAGTGCACTCACCCAAATTGTCCTGTGAAAAAGAAAGTTGAGCGATCTTTTGAGGGTCATATTACTGAGATTATCTACAAAGGGGCACACAACCACCCGAAGCTTGATCCCAACTGTAGATCAGGAGTTGACTCCTCAAGTGATATGCAAGGTGATACAAGTGAACATGCTGCAGATATGCAACATAAGGGTGGTGGTCATTGGGGGCGAGAAAGTAATTTCGAGGTGACATCATCGGCGATGGTTATGCGGGGTCAAAACAGTCATTTTGAATCCAGTGATGCTGTTGATGGGTCATCCACTTTCTCAAATGAGGAAGAAGATGATCATGCAACACATGGCAGTGTATCACTTGATTATGATGGTGAAGGAGATGAATCTGAGTCAAAAAGGAGGTTTGGCTATCTTTTTTGTGCGTTTGTTTTTTAAAAGTGATTATGATAATTGTCGAATACTGGTGTTTGAGTAAGCTGCCCCTGCTAATGATTATATAATTATATAAGGTTGTGGATAATCATATTGATTTTAATTGTGCAACAAAATTAATTAGATACAGTTGTGTTAATAATGTTTAAGTTGTCTTTATAAATAATCAGTGTCAAATATATTATTACAAAAATTGTGCTTTGATCAAATGACTAGAGATTTATGCATTATACACTTTGGGCAACTTTTGAGCCATTTCCTTTATAGCTTTTCTTTATTTTACATATTTGACATAAAAATGACTTGATTGACCCATTTATGGGTAATTGGGTCGAAATTGTCACATCTAATTTGAAATCTCAAGTAGAATTACTTACAATTCTTATTTTAGTTGTTACTAAAATAATCTTATTTGTTAAACACTCAACACCTTGGCTGTCATTATTTATACAACTTTATGATTCACATCCAAACCCTATTGCATATTTCCATCCATCATATTCTTGTTACTGCTTATGATTTCGTTGTGATTATTCAATTTCTTATAATCATTTTCAAGATGCATAACCAAGCATTCCTAATTCTTATTTGTTTGATATTCTAGAAAAGTTGAAGCATATGCAGCAGATGTAAGTGGTGCAACCAGAGCCATCAGGGAACCTAGAGTAGTTGTCCAAACGACAAGTGAGGTGGACATTTTGGATGACGGGTATCGCTGGCGCAAGTATGGACAGAAGGTTGTGAAAGGAAACCCAAACCCAAGGTTATCATTTTGTGCTGTTTTATGTATCTACTATTTTTATTTTTTCTTTTTTTTTAATATGAATTGATTATGACTATAAAGGTTAATCATTACAAGAGTAAGAGTTAGTTACATGGATGGTCCCTTTGGTTTGCGGAAAATGGAAGGTTTGGGTACTATGGGTTTAAAGTAACATGTTTGGGTTTCATACTTTCAATTTTGTAACGAGATTTGGTATCAAGGCTAACTTTTGTTATCGCTGACAAAAATGCCTTTTAATTTTTACTATTCAATAAGTTGAAGGCTATTTTGGTCATTTCACCCTAATTATGCAAAAGTTTCCTAAATACCCAATTTCATCACAAAATTGAAAGCTACCTTTTACTTTAAATCCTTAGTACTTAAGCCTGTTATTTTCTGCAAACTACAACACAACAACCTTACAACAACCTTACCCAGTATATTCCCACTTTTCAGTAGGGTCTGGGGGGAGGATAGATACAAACCTTACCCCTATCCCAATTGGGATAGAGAGGCTGCTCCGAAAGAGTCCCCGGCTCAAAGTTATCGTTTGAAGTTAATCATCCCAATGATTTTAACGTTATTTACACAAAATAATTAAAATAACGTTAAAATTAGTGCACTTTTACTTTTGCCCTTAAGGGCCCACACATATATACATTATATGCGTGCACCGCAAATGGGCGTCCGCAAACTACAACACCATTTGCGTAATTAAGTAGTTTAACCTATTGATAAAATTATTTATCATATCATCAAAGTCAATATTTTTTTAGCACAGTCCCATATAGCTAAGTTTTTAAACTATGCTCATTTGACCTGTTTGGATAAATTTATAGCCGAGTTTGACTTAAATGTAGGTAAATGTGTTGTGAAATAATGATAATCTTTTGGCACAGGAGTTACTACAAGTGCACAAGCACAGGCTGCACGGTGAGAAAACATGTGGAACGAGCATCACATGACCTAAGATCTGTTATAACAACATACGAAGGGAAGCACAACCATGATGTCCCAGCTGCCCGTAACAGCAGCCATAATAACACCATGGTTGCTGCACAACATGCGCTATCAATTCAGCCTCAAGTTCAAATGCACGTGCCATCTCGTGTTCAAAACACCATGCCTAGGTTTGAAAAGCCTCCCTATGGTCAGCAGCTGGATTCCGCCTCAACCCATGGCTATAGTTACAACCCAATGAGCCAACAAGGCCCAGGAGGGCTAGCTCATATGAGTATGCCTGCTATTCCTCTTCATCATTATTTGAATTAGCCACGACAAACAAATGAAATGGGATTGATGGTGCCAAAAGGTGAGGCGAACGTGGAGCCCATGTTTGATCGTGGTCTGAACCTAGCTGGTGGTGCGCCAATTTATCATCAGATGATGAAGCAGTTACCGCTTGGGTATCAGTTGTAAAATTTGATCAAAATGTGCACTCTCTTTAAGTTTTTCTTTTTTGGGTGAAGGGTAGAATTATTTAAACTTGATATCACATCATATATTTTTTTTTTGTTGGTTACTACTTTTAGGTGTTACTTTTTTAAAAGTATTTATTTAAAAAATATGAAGTTACATTGAGAGAAGCTTGTTATCATTGATACAACAATTTAATTTTATTGACAATTAGATGACAGTTTTAATGACATGCGTCTGCTTGATAGATGCAATTAATTGGTTATTGGTTTTGCTCTTTTCTTCTTCCCTTATCTGTTGTTATTGTTATAATGGTCTATAAAGTTGTGAATCCACATATTTAATAAAATATATTAAATGATAAATTTTTTTAGAACATCACTTGGTGCAACAGTCAAATGACCGTTGCACTTGGAGATGCAAGGACCGAGAACGAAACCCCGCCTCTAACACCCAGTGGTGTTTTTCGTCGGCATTGGGGCTCTCCCTATTGCCGCTAACGCAGCGGGGCTCACCACAACCCTCCAATTTGGGCCAAGTTGATCGGAGTCGAAACTCGTCAACCAACTGTTCCAAGGAAAAACCGGGCAGGAACCTTTAACTTTGTCACGTAATTACAAAAATATTATTTAGGTTTAATAAAATTACAGGTTTCATCCTTTATTTTTGAAAAGAGATGATTTCGTCTTTTAATTAATCAAATTGTTGCTTTCATATCTTCAATTGTATTTGATGACTTAATTCTAGGCTTATTTTTCTCATTAACAGTTAATTTTCCAAGAGGTACCCCAAACACATCTTTAACTGTAGTATATGTAATCTTTATAATATGATGTCAATTCAACTCATCTCTATCACTGTCATAATTAGAGACTAACCATGTGCAAGTCTTGTTGAAATTGTATCCACATCCAAGGATTAAACTGGTTTGAAATCCATGTCGATAAATGCCTTTCTTTGTTGTTTTGATAAACCCTTCACACTTTTTTTTTTTAATTCAACACTCCAACTCTTGTTTTCAATTTTTTATCCTTATACTAAACAAATGGTTTATAAGGAGGCCCATCGGTTTTTTTAACTGATAAGGTTGGTTGTTTTTGACGTTTAGGAGGAGACATAAAATCATCATCATCATCATCACTTTGAATTGCTACTGGAGTTCTATTAACTAAAGAGGAAAAAAATCCAACAAGACCACATATATATAGTGGTTGGAGTACTTACAAGGCACAGTAGTCCCTAGATAGCAGTGATTTTTCAACGTATATGAACATTTATGAACGGTGATTTCAAGTGAGATCATCGATTTTTTTATCTATGACAACATTTGGTTATCAAATATATATACAACTCATTAGCCAAATAAATACCTATACCTAGATGTAACAACCACCAATAAAACATGTATTTAATTCCTTAGTGTTAATTTATATTTGGTGAACAAGGGTTACTGAAACAAAACCTGAAAATTCTACTAAGATAAACCAACATATTTACATATACATACAAAGTCTCCATATAACGACTTAAGTAATTTTTAGACAAAGAGTCATGAACTTACCATATACAAAGAGAAAAAAAACAAAAAAGTATGTTTTCCTTCCTTCTATTTTCGACAATAATGCAATAAAACCAAAACTAAACCAAACCACTCAATTTCTAGTTATTACCTAAGTAAATTATCAAAGATAATCACCCTTGGAATTTTCTTGCTTAGCCAAACCAAACATCCCCAAAAGTATATGAAGAAAGCCTTCATATTAATCCAAGATGATCTATGACAACTGGTTCACTTCAACCAATTGATAAGATATAATTCCAAACACTTAATTCTTTAATTTAAATTACAACCTACCAATGGTATATTATAAAAAAAAAGAGTATTAATAAGAAGCCCAAGATAATATACCATACCTAATCATCTAACCATTAACATGCCAGCAATTATCCACACAATTCAGTCCAAGGACAGCCTCATATCTCACTTTTCTGACAGAAAATCCTTCCCTTTTTCTTCCTGTTAGCCGAGAGCCATGCTGCCACAACAAGGCAGCTATAACAGCCCTTATACTCCCCTATAATGAGCTGCAAATTAAGGAGACTATGACATCTATCAACCACTTTGATTTAAGGGAAAACCACCTAAATAATCAATTGACTCACTCTCTTTTCCAAAATAGCCATTGACAACAAAATTTACGAAAATAGCCTTTGACCACAAAAATATCGTCCGGTCAGCGATATTATTACATAATATATCGCTGACGTGGCTATATTTAAAAAAAGATTATACGCGTGGACGCTGACGTCAGCGATATTACTTGATGAGTCGGAGATATATTAAAGGATTCAGAGATATTTTGGGTACTATATATCGCTACGTCAGCGATATTACACGTGATAATATCGCCCCTTCAACATTAATATCGTCTCATTATTAAAAAATAATAAAAATGGCAATTTTATAAAAACAAACAAAATTATTTATAAGAAAAATATATAAAAAAATGTAATTGACAAATTTTATAATACTTAAAATACTTAAATAAAACGTATTATTTTTTTGTATTAAAAATGTAATTAACGAGATGGTGCTTGGCGCGCGTTGCCACTCAAATTTAACATATTCGTTTTGACTCGGGAACAAACTCAAAAGAAAAAAAAACCATTAACGGGTAAAGAGTCGTGACTATAAAACAAACCTATTATGAGCCAAGAAGTAAAACTAAAGAAAAATAAAACTAAAATAGAACATTTGGGAAAACAACATCTCAACTCTCATGTTATGAGAAATTGTAATGACTTATCAAAAAGAATTTCTCATGTAAAATGAATTTCTCACGAAAAAAGATTTTCTCACGTAAAAATAAAGAAAGAAAACAAAAGAAAAATAAAACTAAAATAGAACATTTGGGAAAACATCTCAACTCTCATGTTATGAGAAATTGTAATGACTTATCAAAAAGAATTTCTCACGTAAAATGAATTTCTCACGAAAAAAGATTTACGCACGTAAAAATAAAGAAAGAAATGAATTTCTCACGAAAAATATGACGAAAAATAAATTTCTCACGAAAAATGAATTTATCTCGCGGGGAAATGAATATCTCGTGAGAAAATGAATTTCTCGCGATAAATCAATATGTCATGAGAAACACTATTCATAATTCATTTTTGTTTATATAGATAATATTACAAAAGAAAATGCATAGGAATAAAATTACAAACAAAAAAAATAAACATAAGAGAAAACTTTAATTTACTTACTTTGTCTATCAAATTTAACAATTTAAGTTTTTGTATTTTTCTTTCAAAATTTTTTTTTTACTAAACTATAATCTATATTTCATGTTGTATTTACGTGTGAATTTTTTTTAAAAACATTGGAAACTAATATTATGTTTTACAAGAGATATGTTATTTTCTACACAATTATTAATTTTATTGAATAAAATAAAAAAATAGAAAAGGTCATTATCACCTTTTTGGTACACATGAATTGACGGCTCAATGGCAGTGATTTGACTTATCACTGCTTTTTCCTTCCCAAGTTAATTATCTGGTCCCGAGGCGATGTTAAAGATACGGAGGAGATACGATTTAACCATTATATCGTGAGTCAGTGTAATCATGTTCCCAAGGCGATATATACGACAAACGAGGTGATATTCGGCGGTAGTCGGCGGCGCGTGTTCTCGAGGCGATATGTTGTTGTCCGGAGGCGATATTATGTGACTGAAATCTCGTCTGACGATATAATGGTGTTATCGAGGCTATATTTCAATTTTTTAAAGAGATACGACGAGATATTGATACGACCGTACGAGATATCTTATAGATTTACGAGATTCACAATTTTCCATAAATTTTTTACGTTTTTGCCTATATATTACGAGATTTTGTCATCCAAGTATCGCACATTTCTCCTTGTTTTTCTTGGCTGACATGGCAAACTTTGTAAAAAGAATTATTTTATTTTTTGAATTAATTATTTTATTTTTATATTATATCTTCTGATGCTTTCGTATACTAAATGTTTTTTACTCGTTTTATTTTGTAGGAATTTTACCCTGCTCATGTAATAGTAAGATGTAATATGAAGGTTGTACAATGGATATCAGATAAGTTAACTAAAAATTCGGATAGATATTTGATTTTTAGCGAAACGTGTTTTGGAGATTGGCTCAAATGTCAATGTACTAGTAGCGAGCCAACACTTTATACATATGATGCTACAAACACAAATTTTTAGTCCAGCTTCCGAATTTGGCATTAACTTTTCTGTTAGTGGTCGTAATTTAACGTTTGGAGCACAAGAATTTTGTTGATAAGAAAGATCATAATTTAACGATAGATGACTTGTTGATAAGAAAGATCATAATTTAACGATAGATGACTTGTTGTATCTTTTTAGAAATCATCTTGATATGTTGGATGATGTAGATGCTATTAGGATATGTTTATTGTTACTAGTTGAACACGGTTTTAAAGGAGGTGAAGGAAAAAATTTTGTTGATAAAACGATGTTATATCTTGTTAATGATCTGGGAGCTTGGAATACATTTCCATGGGGTTCTTATCTATGGAGAAATACTTATCCATACATTCATGACGCCCTACAAAAGAATTCTAGGCAAAATCGCAAACCTATGTTAAACTACAACCTTAAAGGATTCACCTGGGCATTTAAGGTTAATTTTTACAGTTATTATATGTGAATATATATTTGATTATTTTGCATTGTTAGTTAATAATTATTATTATTTTTAGATGTGGATACATGAGATTTTCCCAGAAATCGAAATTTTTGTTGGACGGGTTGGTTCATTTCCGAGATGTTTTGGGTGGAGAAAATCACCTAGAATTACTTGGGAAAAAGCCCAATCAATTTATCATAATAGTTTCATGGTTAGTTTTTATTAATTATGTTAAATTTTTGTAATTTTTTTAATATACATTTTTGTTTTAAAAAAGTTTACATCACTTATATTTTAGGAAGGTTACATTCCATCATATATTTGCTCTACGTTACATGAGATTAATCTGCCTTATTATAGGGCCAACTGTTATTTTTGGGGTGAGACTTCATCAGTTGACAACAATGGAAAAGAAATGCCTAAAGGGAATATTATTCCTCAATTCACGACCCATGACTATGGGCATGATAATAATGATCGTTTAAACGGTATAAATAATAAAATGAATTATATGAGGCATGAAAATATCACAACCGATGAAGTTCTTCAACAACTTTGTGATCTTGCCAAGGTAGGATTTGTCAAATTATATACTCCTTTATTATTCAAAATATTTTTATTTATTTTTATTAATTTTTCATTATGTTTTATTTTGGAAACAGAAAGTGAAGACATTTACTGATCAAAGTCGCTTGGAGGAAATAATTAATCAATTAATTGTAATACTTAACGATATTATATATTTATTTTTTTTAATAGAAATTAAATACAAATATTTTTTTAGGAAAAATATTTAAACAAGATGAATCAGGCAACAACTAGTAACTATAATGTTGTAAAGTCTCCTCAAGATTTATTCACTCCACTGAACAAGACGAATGACTTTAAAGATTTATTAACTCCACTGAACGAGATGAATGACTTTAAAGATCCGTTCACTCCTCTTGGTGGAAATCAATTTATATATCAGAATACTAATATAGCAACTCCATCTGTTGTGGAAATGAATTTTGAGGTAAATATTTTATAATCGTGTTTTTATTTTTTAATATATTTGGTACTCCATACCTATTAGTTTTTATATTCGAACCATTTTTTACGTATTTTAATTAAAATTTTTAACACAACTCTTAAAAGTATTTAAAAACATTTGTATCTAATTTAAAATTTATAAACGTTTTTTTCTAAAATTTTTAAAACATATTTAAAAATATTGGGCCTAAAAAATTAAAATAATCCTTAAAAAAATTTTAAACATTTGTATTTAAAAACGTTTGTACTTAATTAAAATTTTTAAAACAATTCTTAAAAGTATTTAAAAACATCTATATCTAATTTAAAATTTATAAACGTTTTTTCCTAAAATTTTTAAAACATATTTAAAAATGTTTGATCTAAAATTTTTTAAAATAATCCTTAAAAAAATTTGAAAACATTTGTATCTAAATTAATATTTATAAACGTTTGTTCATAAGATTGTAAAAAGATTTCTTAAAAATATTGAAAAAGGTTTTTATCTAATTTAATTTTTAAAAACGTTTGTTACTAAAATTTTTAAAACAAGTCATAAAAAGTATTAAAAAACTTTTGTTCATAAATTTGTTTAAAAAAATTCTTAAAAATATTTAAAAATGTTTGTATCTAATTTAATATTTAAAACATTTGTTACTAAAATTTTTAAAACAATTCTTAAAAGTATTTAAAAACATTTGTATCTTATTTAATTTTTATAAGCGTTTGTTCTTAAGATTGTTAAAACAATCCTTAAAAATATTGAAAAACGTTTGTATCTAATTTAGTTATTTTTACAAATATTTGTTTATAAACGTTTGTATGTAATTTAATTTTTTATAAAAGTTTTGTTATAAAATTATTTCATGAATATTTGTTTAAAGCAATTTTTGTTTGAACATATTTTTATAAACATTTTTCAAAATTATTAAATTTTATTCATTTTTAAAAATCATTTAAAAATAAAAAAATGACTTTTGGCAATATTTTAACATATTATATCGCTGACGTGTAAAGTGAATATCGCTGAGGTGGAGAGCTGACGTGTAATTTATTTGTTTTTTTTTCGGGCGATATTATTACATATAATATCTCTGAGTGAACGATATTTTGACAGGTCAGCGATATTATATGGAAAAATATCGCTGAGTGGGCGATGGATGGTACACCTCGGCAATGTTAACCCATATAATATCGCCGTCAGCGATATTTTGCCAAATGACGCTTCCTGATTGGTCGAAAATTGCAGAAAATTCGAAATTTGTAGTCAAAGTGGCTATTTTGGTGATTTTCCATTAATTTAACCTTTCAAAAACCTGCAGCAAGGAAGGTGATGGTGCTAGGATTGGTTTTCTTTTTAAGACAAAACATCATATCACAAAGTAAACTATGGAGTAAGGATCCATTCAATCTTAACCAAGTTGTTTCCCCCCAATTTCTAGCTCAAAGTCCCACTCCAACATCTTATAAATACCCTCACTTGGCTGCCATTCAACCCACACCACTTCCTTTCATTTGCTTCAGACGATCAGCCCTTAATTACCTTGCTGAACAGCCCTCGATCGAACCTTCACCACCTATCCGGCCAGCTTCTCTCGGCTGAAGCAACTCAGCCCCAAAGCCTTTCCCTTTCTCACAAAACTTCTAGGTCGAGAACAACTCTAGGAGGAACCGGAAGTGCATCCACCAGCAAAGAAGGATCTGACCAGCTTTAATTTCTCTCAGTCGTTGGCATTCCAAGAACTCGTGATCTTATCCTAACCTCGCTTGCTGAAGGTAAGAATTCAGAAAACTATAAACTCTTAAACACAAAAGCAAGACCATAACTAACAAATCACTCTTTAAAACTCACTGTTCTGAAAGAAACAAAAGAGTGAATAGCATAACCATGGAATGAACTCTTTTGAAACCACATCAAGACTTGTTAAAGTTATGTAAGAAACTAAGGCAGAAAGCTTCGGCATATGCATGTAAAGGGTGGGGATTCAGATTCGTGCTACCTAAGATGCACACATAACAATCTTACCCAGTATATTCTCACTTTTCAGTAGGGTCTGGGGGAAGGATAGATACAAACCTTACTCCTATCCCAATTGGGATAGAGAGGCTGCTCCGAAAGAGTCCCCGGCTCAAAGTTATCGTTTGAAGTTGATCATTCCAATGATTTTAACGTTATTTTCACAAATAACTAAAATAACGTTAAAATTAGTGCACTTTTACTTTTGCCTCTTAAGGGCCCACACATATATACATTATATACGTGCACCCTAAATGGGGCGTTAAGAAATAAACCCATGCATATGATCATAAGAATAACATTTCATGATCATATATACGAATACATGCACGGTCACCCACATAAATTTAGAACCACATTATCAGAATAATAAGGGAGCTGGTCATATATATATATATATATATATATATATATATATATATATATAGGATTCACATCTTTTGTTAACCCTTGCTAATTGACTTAACCGTTTAACCCAATAGCAACCCTTGATATAATATAAAATAATCAAGATTCCAAATTGAAGGCTAGGATGAGATTAAGGGCATTTTAGTCAAAATAAATGATAATACTTTTGTCAGATCTTCATGTTGACTATATCTTTCTCTCTCTCTCCCATTTCTTCAAAAATCACCACCATTTCAAACCACCACAACGAAGATCTGCACCACCGCACCACCATGAAGTTCTAGCACAAACACCAGCACCAAGATCACCACAAAATTATTAGTGCTTACTTCTCCCTTCTCTTACCCTCAACAATGGCTGAATCAACTGACGAATTGTAGCTGAATCGACCAGTTAGCTTCTCCCTTTCAGGTGAAGTTCGCCATGGTGGTCTGGCGTATAGGAAGCAACTTGTAAATCACGCACAAACTTCCGATATCAATCTCAACTTCAAGTTTTAAATTAAAATCCCTTTTTTTTCTTCTTTCTGTTCTTTATGATGTTAAGAAACCCTCAAAACCTTTTGAAAATGGACTACAAATCACCTCAAAGATGGTGTTATATGGGTTAAATTTATACTTTATCATCTACATTGGGTTGATGCTTGCTGGGTTTTGTTCTGCTGGTGACCCGTTTGCGAATTTTGAACTCGAGTTTCCCTGTGTGACTGCTTCTCCACTTGGGTTCCACAACAGGTCGATTTCATCTCTATACATGTGCTCTGTTTTGGGTTTTGTATGGGTTTTGATTGATTAGTGATGGTTGTAGAGTATGGTTGCTTTTTAAGTGTTCGATGAAATGCCTGAATGATTTTTGTATGTTCTTTTTGGTTGTATGCATTGTATTAGAACAGATTTTTAAGTGTCATTGTCTTCAAAAAGGGTAAATATCTATTCTATGTATTTTCGTTTGGAAATCATGGTCGTATTTGTTTATTTGCGTGGATAAGTTTCTTTGAAGTGGATGGTTATAACTTCTCAAGGTGTTATTCAACGAATTCAGAACCATTAACTTTACACAAAAAAGTTACAAATGTAATGAAAACAACCATTACAAATGTTTTCCAGCAGACAAAGATCTTCATCAATTGAAACTAGTAACAACATGAATTGAAATATCCACCCAATTTGTTTTCCTGCATGTTTAACACTTGTTGTCTGTTTTTTTTCTTGAACTCAAAATACATGTAATTGCAGTGAATGGAAAGTTTCCTGGTCCAACACTACAATGTACTTATTAATGTCAGGAACAAATTAGATGAAAGCCTTCTTGTTACTTGGTATTGTTTAAGTATGAATATTTATGTTGATATAAGTATGAACATTTATAAAAAATGAAGTATCAGAATGTTTGCGACATTGGTATTTATGTCTGTATTTTTGTTTGTTACATTGATGTAAACAATAAAAAAAATTGGTTCTAAAGTGTTAATTAAGCATATGATTGTTGTTTTGTATCAATTTCTTTTTATAATTTATTTAATTCCTTATTAATTCAATGTCATGAACATGTTACATTAATGCAATACTTTCTTACATTAATGCATATCATGTTATACAACTAATTTAATTTACATGTTACATTTTATATAACATTGCTTTATTACATTAATGTAATTACGTTAATACATGGTTCTATATTACTTATTATATGTTAATTATTGTAACACTCTCTTACAATACTGTAATACAATGTTCTGTCAATGTAATCATCTTAAACCAACTAATTTACAATAATGTAACATGTATATTATATCAAGGTAAAAATATATTTTGAATTCTTTTTTCATTTACAACAATGTAACATGTATATTACATCAATGTAATATTTAGTTTTATGTATTTTTTTTATTTACTGTAATGTAAAAGTCTCTTATATTAGTGTAATTGGTGTTACATTAGTGAACATGCTAATAAATAAGTGTTTACAGCAATGTAACTGTTTATTACTTGTACGTAATTGTTCGTGATATTGTTGTAACAAACTAATAAACAAGTGCTTATTTAATACGTTACTACTTCAATGTAATGCTCATATTACATTAATGCAACACTTTCTTACATTGGTGTAATATCATGTTCTACAACTAATTTCGTTTACATATTATATTTAATATAATATTAGTTTCTTACATTGATGTAATTTTTGATTGGCTTAGATTTCATTTTGATCAACTGTTGAAATGTAATTTCTTTTTTTCATTTACAGTATCGAAAATGCATATTACATCAACTTAATACTTAGTTTGAGATAATTGTTTAGTTAAGCATATGAATATCAGTTCATCTCTTTTTCTTTTTATAGTTTATATTTAATATGTTACTACTTCAATGTAATGCTCATATTACCTTAATGCAACACTTTCTTGTTTATTTAAGTAGATAAATGTTAACCTGCATCTATTATTTCTTTTTAAAGTTTTTATTTAATACGTTACAACTTCAATGTAATGCTCATATTACATTAATGAAACACTTTCTTACATTGGTGTAATATCATGTTCCACAACTAATTTCGTTTACATATTATATTTAATATAGTATTAGTTTCTTACATTGATGTAATTTTTGATTCGCTTGAATTTCATTTTGATCAACTGTTTAATTTTTTTTGTTACGTTGATGTAAACATCATAAGAAACTAATGCCAAACACTAAATTTCTTGTTAATACAATTACATGATCAAGTACATTAATGTAACAAATGTTATGTAACAAATTCAATTTACATATTTTATTTTATGTAATATCACTTTCTTACATTAGTGTAATCTGAATTACGAAAATAAAAGACGAGATTATACTTAAATTAAAGAGAAAAATAAGATGAGTTTAATGAGAGATTTTTTAGAAAAAAATAACAATTTATTAAAAAGTTATAAATGTTTAAATATGAAAGGATAAACTTAAAAAAGAAAAATGAAAATAAAGGTGATGACATCACCCTATTGAATCTGACTTTTGGAGGAAATAGTCAAAAGACAAAAATACCCTTTTCAATTAAAAAAGCATCTTGACACATGGCATCATCATATTCAATCTCATTTTAATCCACCGTTCAGATTGAGTTATTCGGTTATGACCCAAATAGTGGGTTAACAATGGATCTTTACCCTATATATATATATAGGAAGGTTCACAAGAAAACTATCACTTTTTAAGAAAACCAAGAAAACTCCAATTGACCAATCACAAAATTTTGACTTTTTATTTTTTTTATTTATTCAAAAGGGTGTTAAGGTAATTGTATACCAAATCTAATATAGGTAAGTATCTTATTTCTTTTTAAATCCCATGTTTATCTCCTTAAAAATTCAAAAGCTTATTTGAAATTCTAGAAGATGCAAACTGCCGACTCCATTCTTCATTCTAAATCACACACACATTCTTTTCATTATCAAATACTCGCCACATCATCGATTCAATCCATGTGCAGCCTCAATAACTAGAGGATGACAATCGGCCAACAGATCCGGCAAACCATCCTCGAGTTCGGTCTTCAAAACTGAAACGCCATAGCAGGAAAATTCAAAGGCAGATCAGTCGACCAAAAGATCTGGTGAATCATTTGATTACCACCATCGCATACCACCTCCGACCACCATTACATCTCGCGAAGAGGTTTTTGATCACTGGAATGTAAACGGAAGTTTAAGGCCTTCGTGATTTGTGGCCAAACGATGATGATAAAGTTCCGGAGAAGACGAAGGCTTTTGGCGACCGAGTTCGTAATGAGATGGTTTATTTTGTCAAAGTTTTATTTGTTCTGTATTTAATTTGTTACGCGTCTCCTTGAGGAATAATACGTCTCTGAGATTTATAGCATTTTGTTAGTTTTTCTATATTAGTCTATGGATCAGATTTTTTTGTAAAAATTCTTGATATTGTGCACCTTGTAATGGTTGATTTGTCTCGAAATTGTTTGAGAAATTTGGATGAAAATGTTGGAGACAGTGATCCGTCTTTTGTTGATTACATATATGTAATCAGATGATGTATGCTTTCATATGTGCTTATATTTGTTTTATTTGGTTGATTATGTATATGAAATCAGTTATATATATATGAAACCATGTATATGATTACACATATGTAATCATAAAATCAAGTATAATCAAATAGATTATTACAGATACAGAATGCACTTTTATTATAAATTGATTACATATATGTAATCAGATACGGGTGTAATTAGATAGATGATTACATATATGTAATCAAGTATGTAAATGTAACCAAATATATGATTACATGTATGTAATCATAAAATGTAGATTTGGTTGAAAAGAATTAGATTTTTTAATGAAATAATCCAGATTCTTTGCATTTAATTTTTGAAGTAAAAAATATAATTTTTTAAATTTAATTTATTAACATAAATAAAGAAAGCAAAAAAGAGGAGAGAGGAGCATTATTTTAGGGATTTATTAAATACGAGAGAGAGAGAGAGAGAGAAATTCGTTTTTGTCTATTCTACCCTTATATAATTATAATTAAATCATTTAATTATTGTCTATTTACAATTTTGCCCTAAATGATCTCAACCATTGATCATATTAATTAACGATGAATTAGTGGTTTTCTTAGTTTTCTTCAAATGGAGGGTTTTCTGTGGAACCCTCCCCTATATATATATATATAATATTTCAATGAAAACTTGAGTGGTAAATCCGGTTCTGAGGATCTATCAGGTCATATAAGCAATTAGATAACATGTATGAAAATATATGGATGTCCAGGACCTGTTTTAACTCAACATACCTTTTTTTTTTTGTTGCTCATGCATGGTATAATAACCAGCCATGCATACGTAAAACTAACATAATTTGGTGTGAACTAAGTCGGGATAAGGGAATGCCTTAAGAGCAAGAAGAATCACGTAGCAAAACCCATAAAAGTTGTAACATAATCAACCAGATGATAACCAAAGAAACAAGAGAAATTTCTATGAAAAGCTTAATAAAAATATCTAACCAAACAAGAATTTTTTTTAAAAATGGGGTCCATTTTAAGAAATTGGTTACAAATGGGGTTGAAATTTTTTTTTACACAAATGGGGTTATCTCTATTTGTAGTGGCGAAATTGAGGAGAGAGAAAATGGGGTTGTAGGGGTGTAAGACGACAATACCTTTGTCAGATATTAAAAAATCATGAGAGGGCATTTTCGCCACTGCTAGTGGCGAAATCAGGAAAAGGACCGTACCACACATGTTTTCGCCACTACTAGTGGCTACATGTTTTTACCACTGCTAGTGGCTAAATCAGTAAAAGCTGATGACCATGTTCTTTTCGCCACTGCTAGTGGCCAAAATCAGTAAAAGTTTGTAGTTTTCGCCACTGCTAGTGGCTAAATAAATAGAATTGTCTTGTCTACCTTTAAATACAACCAACCACTTATTTCCTCACAACTACACGGCAACTTTTAACCCACCATTTAACATATTTAAACCACCTACCACCTCTCATTCCAAAAACGTTTAAAAACAAGCTATACCCATCCATACATTTCTCATACACGTTTGAAATTTATATCTTTCAACATTTGATTTTTCACGAATTATCATCGTTTTTCTCATTTAAAATGTTTTCTCCTATTTTTATTCAACTTTACTGGGGTGGTGTTGTATCTTACGAAAATCGAAGAATTTCGTGTGATAGTAACACTATAAATACTACACTTATCATCCAACAGAAAATGTCGTACGAAGAATTTCTCAATATGATATGTCTTCATATTCAAGTTGACAAAGACTTGTATCGGCTAACTTTAAAGTTATATTACACTTTTCAAGGCACTTATCAATCCTCCGAAATATTTAACGACTCTAGTCTCGAAGTGTTGTATTATCTTGCTGCCAATGTTGTTAATTTTAACGGTAATGTTCATGTTATTATCGATCCAAGAATATCTGTCGGTCAATCAAGTTGTATGGATCTGCTACGAGGTTTTTCTTCTGTCAACGAGTCTCCGTTAGGAACCATGGTTCCTTATCAAGGATTTACAGACTCACACGTATTTGAAGCTGGCCCTTCTATGAATACGAGCTATCAACATTTGAATAGTAATGTTGATGGTTCTGATTCTGATTTAGAAGCTGAACCACCAAGTAGTGACGAATCTGAAGCGGTTCCTTCATCTGTTGAAACTACCGACGTTCATACTGATGAACCTAAAATTGAACCTCGGTTTGACTCAACAAATATAAGTCAACCTGCAAATATTGACTTAAATTATTCAAATGATCCTAAGGAACTAAAAGCGTATGCGACTAGTGATTCCGACGATGATGATGATATGGAGATATGGGATGAAAATTATCAGGTAAGGGTGGGCCTTGGAATGTTTTTTCGTAATAAGAATGATGTTATGTTAGGTGTGCGGTCGTGGAATATTAATTGCGGCAAGGAGCTTTATGTCGTTGAAAGCAAAAGTGCCAAATGGCGGGCAAAATGTTACTCGGAGAATCCCAACTGCAACACAGATTTTACCACTGGTCCGCCATGTAACTGGTATGTTTATGTTGTTAAAAGAAGAAATGATCATATGTGGCAGATAATCAGATGGGTTGATTCACACAACTGCTACGGCACAATTGTTGGAAACGAAAACAGAAGTTTGAAGTCTAAAGATGTTGCAACACGTATACTCCATAACATGCAAGAAGACTTGGCATATCCTGTAAAATAAATTCGATCGTTTATAAAAGATCAACTGAATGTTGATATTTCTTATAGCAAAGCGTGGCAAGCTCGCAAAGAGACTATTGAAAGAATTTTGGTTCTTGGGAGTCTAATTTTGAAGAGTTACCAAGGTACATTGCAGCGTTACAGGATTCTAATCCGGGTGCCATTGTTGAGTGGTTCTATGCTCCAACGGGATCTTCTGAGTGTTATACTTTTAAATATGTTTTTTGGGCTTTTGGACCTGCAATAAAAGCATTTCTAAATTGTCAGCCAATTCTATCGGTTGATGGTACTCACCTAAAGGGATCTTACCGTGGCAAGATGTTAATTGCAGTAACAAAAAATGCTAACAAATACATTGTGCCTATTGCTTACGCAGTTGTTGATGAAGAAACGGTGGAAAGTTTGACGTGGTTCTTCAACCAACTTTGGGTCCACATTGCTGCCTATACGGGGAAGAGGTTGTGTGTTATATCTGACCGTCATAAAGGTATAATTAATGCTCTTAAAAACCTTCAAGTATGGAGAGAAAACGCAGTACATCGATTTTGTCTTAGACATGTTAGAAGTAACTTAATGCAAAAGTTTAAGGTGTCTAGACTCAAACTTCTTACTTGGGCTATCGAAAGCACAACCCAACTTAGGAAGTACAATCATTCCAAATGGCATGTGAAAGGTATGTGTCTCCGGACGCCACCTTTCAACAAGTGCAGAAATAAGTGCACTATCAAGCCTTCGGTATTCACACTCGATGACACCAGAAAACCTGCCAAACGTATATATTGTAATACGTTTTCAGTTATAGGATTTTGACGAAGGTAACGCCACAATTTTTCGTCTCCCCTTCGTATTTTGAGTAAACCACCATCCCTTATTTCCTCAGGTCGTTGGAAAACATAATCTGATATGTGTGAACCAGGAAGAAACAACAAATCATTTATCAATAGACCTGAGTTGTAATTTGTTGCCATTTCTAAGTTGAAAAATATTTGTGTGAAGGCTTGTATGTTAGTAAGTTGATAAAAGTGCAAATAATTTTTGAAGGCTTGTTTTCTATTTGTAGTGGAGAGATACGTATTTTATGATATTTAATAGGTAGGTTGGTTCTTTCAAAAAAAAATTTATTAGGTGGTTGGGGGGCCGGTCTTGGTTTAATGGACAAGACATGAGCTTTTAATTTGCCACTTGGAGTGGCGAAATGTAGCAATTTTGCAGGCCTTACATGTATTCGCCATTAGGAGTAGAGAGATTAGGATTTTCGCCACTAGGAGTGGCAAGATAGTACTTCTTGAGCTGTTTTCGCCACTAGGAGTAGAGAAATTGACTATTTTCGCCACTAGGAGTGACAAGATAGTACACTAGTACGGTCCTTTTCCTGATTTCTCCACTAGCGGTGGCGAAAATGCCCTCTCATGATTTTTTAATACCTGACAAAGATATTGTCGTCTTACACCCCTACAACCCCATTTTCTCTCTCCTCAATTTCGCCACTACAAATGGAGATAACCATATTTGTGAAAAAAAAATTTCAACCCCATTTGTAACCAATTTCTTAAAATGGACCCCATTTTTAAAAAAAAATTCAACCAAACAAATAGGGTAGACAACCACAACCCATATACATATGATATTACAAGAAAGAAATAAACAAGAATGGATACTACACGATTAAAGTTAGACAAAGAATAATACTAGAAGTCGGAACTCACCGACAACTTTACTAGAATATGGATGATCCGTTGACCCTATCAACCTACTATATTGTAGGGCCTACATAGGGTGGTATCCAACAACTCAAGAAATTCAAGAATCCTTCTTGCCACTATTACAATGAGTTTGTAGCTTCTTTTTACTATTTTTGTTTGCAAATATTGGGGGTTATACATGCTATTATACTATATTTGATTCTAGAAGTTGTTCACTTGATATTGCACATTATGATGAAGTATATTACATGAGACTAGAATATATCACATTTAAATCCCTGATCCTTACACAACCATTTAACTCATTTCTATGAGCCGATGGATTAATATAAGCTAGTACTAGCGGGGTATGACAAACCTCCATTCATGGTTTGGTCGCGCCAACCATAACTGTTATGTTAAATGAATGGTATATTTCCACCTAGAAGTAGTGTTCGTGATATGACATTACACTCAGGGTATTTCAAGAAGTCACATAGGTATGGTTGTGGACTTGGTTAATTACTTCAAAACCTTGTGTTTATATTGTGAATAACACCTATTTCACTATTTTATCGAGTCGTAAAACCTACGAACTCACCAACAATTATGTTGACCTTTCAACTTAACACGCATTTCAGGAAACTAGAAGTTAAGCAAGTTGCTGACAGAAAAGTAAGCAGGCCCTTTTGATACAACTGAAGATTTATTTATAATATCTAGATGAAATTAGGCTTTATGATTTGAATCCTCAGTCTTGTATAAATACTATTTTATTTTGGGGACATGATTTAGTCTAGTAATGAATGATTAGAATTCTCTTTATATACCATGTGTTCGAGATACTCAGTTTCGTTACATCCTTGCAATTCCGTCGTTGGCGAGGGTGTGACACTAGAGGTGCACAAAAAAACTAGGAATGGACCGGACTCAGTCCACTACCCGAACCTGGATCCAACTTGGAAAAAACCGGAGGGCTCTACCCAGTTCCTATATATTTTTGAAGACCGGATCCTACCCGACCAGGAAAAACCTGACTCGGACTAGTTTTTACAGTTTTTTTCCGAAAATGACCGTTGAATCGAAAAACTATCCGTTTGGACCGTTTTTTCGAATTTTATGAACCATTTTACCCTTCTAAGTTTAGTATATATTGGTTTTTGATAAATTGGTTGATTACAACTCTCAGACACAAACTCAAACGCAATATAAAGATGAAAACCCCATTTTAGTGTGAAAACCATGAAAACTAGACAAAAATCATGTTAAAAAACGTATTTTTTTTACAGGTTTGTAACACTATTGGGCACATTTTTATAAAAAAATCAAAAAAGCGCCGGCCAGATATTTTTAAAAATAATATTTTATAAACCCATGTAAAACATACGTAACACTGCGTCAAATCTGACGAAATTTTTTTACGTTTTGTTACATATGTTTTACATGGTTTTATAAAATATATCTGGTCGGCGCTTTTTTTATTTGTTTTTATAAAAATGTGCCAATAGTGTTACAAACCTGTAAAAAAAATTCAAATAAAAACATTTTTTACATGATTTTTGCCTATTTTCACGGTTTTCACACAAAGAAATGGTTTTCAAATTATCTTTTCCCTAGATGTATATATGTCATATATACATGTATACTATAGATATATATGTATACATACATACATACATACATACATACATACATACATACATACATACATACATACATACATACATACATACATACATACATACATATATATACATACATAGGGGATTGTTCCATTGTTAACCCACCTTAATTGCGGTAACCCAATAACTTCGACAAAAAATGCCCGAATCTTTGTTTTTTTCATGGTCTTTATTATACATATTTAGAGGGGTTTCTTTTTTGTGTTTTTGCTAATTCACACACACACACACATATCTATAGTATACACGTATATATGACATATATGCATGTATACTATAGATTTATATGTATATGTATAGATGTGTATGTACATGTGTACATGTATATATGTTAGCATCCTCACGTGGGTTCGAGTTTACGGCGGTGCCGGAGCTTGAGTGTTATGGAAGAGGGAACACAAATTTATGAGACACATAATACATGTTAATTTATTGAAACGAGAGAACAAAACCTTTATTTTTAACTAAAAATATTTTTTTTGCCGAAAAATTAACATTAAGGACCGAAAATGAGAATTTTCGCAAACTTATAAAAGAAGAAATTGTTGTATATGTGTTATAATGATGTTAAAAAAATCTAAGATTTTGCTTCATTTTGGCAAAATTATTTGGATTAATACTTTAAAAGTGGGTTATTATTTGTTCACAATCATATATGTGTGTGTGTGTATAATGTTTCTATCATGTGAAAACTCGATCTTAGAGAGAAAATTTTTAAATCTTTATTTGGGCTGTTCATTTGGAATTTTAAAAATAAACATGTGGTTTATATTAAGCCACATTAAACTTGATTTGTTTATTTAAACTCAATTTTTTATTCAGCTTTAATGTAAACCACATGTTTATTTTCAAGGTTTTAAATATACGACCCAGATATGGTTTAAAGGTTTTATCTCTAAGATTCGGTTTTCATAGAATACAATATGTGTGTGTAGATTTTAGAAAATGAAAATTTACAAATCAAACTGGTTTCTTGATGATTATATACTTGAGATCCAATGTTTTTAAAATCAAACCAAATAACGAACCACATGTTGTTAAACCGTAATTAAAAACCAACATGTATAATTAATATAAAATATATAAAGCATATATAAATATATAAAAATGATATACTATTTTAATATGAATATATAATTTTATTTTAAGAATATGCGTGTATACTAAATTTATATTTTAGTAAAAAAATGGATCAATGTTTTGATAATATAATTAATTTAGAAACAAAATAATTATTATTAATTTAAAATCAAATAAACTATTAAAATATCAACTTGGTATACAACTATATGTTTCAGTCGTTAAAGAAAAGGGCTGTGTTATTTGCACAACCAACATTTTTTTTTAATTTTAACACACTATCAAACATATATGTTTTTTATAAACTTATACAAGACATGTGAAGGGTATGAATAATATGAAAGAATGTATGATATGATCGTGAGAATATCAAGACAAAAAAATATGTCTAAGAAAGATACAATAAATTTAAAAGCAGAAATTATTTCAATAGTCTTTTGTTCAAAACAATTCACTACTTAATTTTTCTTTAAAAAAAGAGTTAACTAACGAGATGGTGTATTTGGTTTGCTAATATTTCACTTTTGGTTTCTAGATTTTATAAATTATCCATATGATCCCAAACTTTAAACATTATATGAAGGTAATTTAATAACATAACAACTATATTTGTTACAAATGTTCATACGAATAATTTATTAACTTTAGAAACCAAAAACAAAATAACAGCAAACAAACAAGCTACATGGGTAATTTACTTTTAAAAAAAGTATGCAAGGTTGTATAGGAAATGATGCTCAACAGGTTTGAAAACAGGGTATCTCGTTATGGTGAAACCCCACTCAGACAATTCGACGATGTCGTCTCCAACGCCGGCCGCCACCACCACCTACACCACCATTCCGATCTCTGGAACCGACGTCATTTTCCGATCCTGTCAAAACCTATCGTCCTTCTTATCGCTCCTCCGACCCTGGCCGGAGTTCATCTCCAACGCCGCCTGGCCGGACTCACTCAACCTCGCCGCCACCAGAATCCGCGTCAACACCAAATACTTCCACGTAAACTACGGCATTATCACCACCGTCTGCACCGCCCTATCCTTAATCGGAGACCCTACGGCGTTAGTAGTCTCCGCTTCGGTGTTCACCTTATGGCTTCTGCTTTACTTTTTCCGTGAAGATCCGATGGTTATGTGGGGACACCACGTTCATGATCACGTCGTGACCGTCTGTCTAGTCTTCGTCACCGGAATGGCGATTTGGAGTTTGGATCTTGTTAGCAATCTGTTAATCGGCGTGACCGTTGGGATTTTGATATCTGTCATTCATGGCGTTTTTAGAAACCCTCAGGGGATTTACCTTGATGAGATTGATGCTGCCTCTGATGGATTGATCTCATCTCCATCGGTTACGTTGTGATTCGTGTGAATTGGTTGTTGTCAGGTTTGTTAATCATTATATTTGTAATCTTGTGGTGTTATATGTTATCAATTTGATCATATTTCTGGTTTGTTTTTAGTGAAGTTGGTCTTTGTTCATATGATCATACCATTTTCTTATCTTTTATTATTTCAACTAATATGAAATGAAATCTTGCATATCTAAGGTTGACTTTGAATCATAAGCTCTGTTGTCAAAAGCCCACAACCTTGTCGCTTCGCTTCAAATGCCTCGTTTTTAGACGCATTGAGATTTGAGCCCAAACTTGTTTGAAACAATTACACTAACCCTGAACAAACCTGGAATCGATCTAAAAGAACCTTAAAACACGGCTAAAACCTTTAAAAATGGTATATAAGCTCACTCTATTCTCTTTGTGTGCATGGTGTGCCTTTGACAACTTATGCTCACTCTAAACGCCTTGGCCTATTTTACTGACCCAGTAGGTGGAACCAGTTATGTTGATTACAGCTGCAGCTAGTAAATTTGCTGATATGGGCAATGGAGCAAACAAGTCCCCAACTTTTTTTTTTTGAACGGCAATACTATCCTACACCTAAATTACACCAAATTTCCCCCTTGCTTGGATTTGAACTCAAGACCTCCTTTCTAAGAGGCAATGCCTCTACCAAGTGGGCTAGTCCCACATTGGCAAACAAGTCCCCAACTAAAGCATCTTTGAGGTGCAAATCATTTCTAGCCACATTGTCGTCGTGCAAAATAGTTACGCAGAAGGTCAAAACTTTGAGTGAAAACACTACTGTTTACCCAAAATTATTCATCAAAAGGAGATGAAATTTCCTCTAATTGTATATGATTTATGGCATGCGATTACAAGTTCAAATGGTAATGACCTGATTAGTGATTACTGATAACCCAAGGCTTGATCTCCCCCTGTTCTCATCAAATTTGACTAAATTATCAATTTCTTGAGCTGGGTATTCTTTCTTTTATCTTCCGTTCATTAATAGGTAGGGGTGCAAACGAGCCAAGCCGAACCCTAGCTTGCTAAGGCTTGAGCTCGACTGGTTATGATTTAACAAAGCTCGAGCTCAAGCTTGGTTCGTTTGAATTTTAATTTCTCAAAGTCGGGCTTGGCTCATTTAGAAAATTTACTAGCTTGAGCTCGACTAGCTGATTAATTATTTTAATTTTATTCTTAATTTTAAATATATTTGTTGGATATTGTATGTCTGATTATCGATAAATTCAACGTTACTATTGAAGTATGATCCAAAGTGTTACACTTTATTTTTAATTGTTAAACGAACATACGATCACGAATCATTGGTTTTAAGGAATTGACTATTATTATTATTATTATTATTTATGAAATAATAATTTGGTGGAAATTAATTATTAAGATAATTGAATTAATAAACAAATAAAGTTTTGAACTTTATTAATAAGGATTATTAATTAAATGTTGATTAATAAAAGAGAGGATCGATCGATTGATTAAATATTAACTAGTTAATTATTAATTAGTTAAAAGGAGTATAGTATTTAAATAAGTTAATTACCATAGGGTTTATTCTATAAATGTTAGGAATGGATGAAAGTGTAAATACTTTTTTTTAACTAAAACTATTTGCCTCATAATTAAGATCTCTAAAGGGTCGTTTGGTAGCATCTGAACCATTAAGTGTTGAATGGTTAAGATGTCTGAATGGTTAGGAGGGTCTGAACCATTAAGTGCTGAACCAGTTAAGACTGTTTGGTTGAATATCTGAACGGATTTGCAGAATGACTATATTACTTCTCTGATTCTAGAAATGTTCTCTCAAACTAGGAAAAAATATTCAGAGCAAATACTCATGGCGGGGAAATTGAAACACAAATCTTGCAAATGCCATAAAAGTCAAATACTCACACACAAATCTTGTAAATGCCATAAAACTTGATAATGGCTGTGAAATCGAAACAAACAGAGCAAATACTCACACACAAATCTTGTTATTGCCACAAATCTAACAATCCATAGGCATATATCTATATATATAGAGTATACCAGTGGGTTTCCGGCGAGCTAATCGTCAGACGGGATGGAGTTGATCGGGAGGCTGGTCTGTGTGTAGTCGATCGGGAGGCTGGGACGGCAGACAGGATGATGGCGACGGCTGACGGGAGGGTGGCGACGGACATTAGAGGTAAGCGAACGGGAGGTGGCGGTGGACTGGAGGAGAGCGAACGGGAGGTGACGGTGGAAAGGAGTCTGGATCCGTGGGTTAAAGAGAGGGTATAAATGACCACTTAGTCTTTTTTTTCCATTCAGACCCTCATCCAGACCTTCTATCTCATTCAGATGTGATTTTTTTACGTGAAACAAACGGTCTGAATCTGAACCATTCAGATTCAGACCTATTCAGACATAAACAAACAGCCCCTAAGTGAGATTCTAAACAAACCCTAATCCTCTTTTCTCTTTGGTGTGGCTGTCGACCACCACCCCTTGTGGGTTCACATTGCCGCTGCAAACCACCACCATCGGGGCTGTCCACCCGTGCCGTGCCTGAGCCGCACCCAAGCCGCACCTAGGCCGCACCCGAGCAGTAAACCGGGCCGCACCTAGGTCGCACCAGGCTGCCGACCAAGGCTGCCCTGCTCGAGCCGAGCCGAGCCGTGGCAGTTTCGAGCACCGAGCCGAATCGTGTGTTGAGTTGAGAGTTGAGCCAATCCAGATTCAGATTCGGATTCATTTTGTGATTCGTGGGACGGGATCAGGAATCCGGGTGATCGTACTGAGTCATCTAGTGTGACACCTCGTAAATTTCAAGTCAGCATTTACTTTATTTTAATAATAATGTTTATTATTATTTCACGCGTGGCACTAGAATTGTTAATATTTAGGGTGACACGTGGCACGACAGTCCAAACACACAGAGAATTCGAGGAATTGTCGTATAACGCACGCACGTGTCTTGAATAACGAACGTTGGTGAATTAAACGAACCACAGTCCACTTGCACTACACTTAGGTTCTAGGGAACCTAAAATAGGTGAAACGATGATTACAAGTCTCAAAACGATGTCCGTAATTGAGAAATACGCGAGGAACGGGCCAAAACATGACAATTGGGCCTATTGGGCTTGCTTAGCAGCCCAGGCGCTACGCCTAGACCCAACCACTAGACCTAGGCGGTACGCGCGAGATGGAAATGGTGCTTCGGTTGTCCGGTCTTTCGCGCGCTACGCCTGGCTTCAGTGCCTCTCAATAGGCGGTACGCCAGGCACCCAGAATCGTAGAAAAATACTTTTTATCCACCCAAGACCATCATTACCCCTACACCATCATTTCTTTAGACTCCAGACGCAAACCCTCGGCAATTTCTCTGGAAAACCACCTGCAACACACCTCTAAATTCTCTTGGAAGCCATTGTTACACTTTGGAAGCTTTGGATTGAAGAAAACGAAGTCTTGGAGCTTAAAGAAGCCATTGTAGGTGCTTACCATCATCATCAACTCCTTCTAGCTGCTGATATCCTCTCATCAACCGTTTCCAGAAGTCTCACAACCAGTCTCAGACCGTATCTCATCGATTTGAAGCTTTGTGAGGTAGTAACTATACTCATTATGGCCTAAAATCACTTCTAAACCCACATGCAAGGCAATCCACCCACATGCAAGCACCACACTAACACATGCACGAATTTCTAGCACTTTGAATATGAGTTTGTTGATTTGAGCATGAATATTGATGATCTATGATGATTGGGTGATGTATTTTTACATTCCATGATGATGGGTGTATACATGATGCATGACTTGTTCTTGGATGATCAAAATATCAACATGCATGCATGATCTAGGGCTTGTTAGATGGGTTTGGATGATAATAAATGATTCTTGATGATATTCGAGATTATTTACAAGATCTATGATGATTGTTGTGATCAAAATGATGATTTGGAGCTTATTTCTATATTTAGAAACTTTGATGATATGAGATGGTGATTCTTGATGAAATAATAACATGCATGTGTTTAGGACTGTAGTTTATGATGATTAGGAACCAATAGGATGATTATTGGTGTACTTGGGTTATTAGATCTATCAAAAATAGTGATTAACACCATTATTTCTAAAAATAGTAACTTTTTAGGTTACAAATGCGCAAGGATGATGAACTTGATGTTGTTGGTACGTTTAACAAGCTTATTTGAGTTGATATGATGATAATATGAGTTATGGATGCTTTAAAATCATTAAATTTTAAGGTTTAACATAGGTTACTATAAATAGTAACTTTATTTTACAAAATCGGTAAATGGCAATGTGTTAGTTGTAACGAGTATGATTAAACGACTATTTGAAACTAGGATATTGATATTATGATGAGATTGGTTATTAGACTTGGTGAAATATGCTTATTTCTACAACTTTCTAAAAACAGTAACTTTTATGCGCGAAACGTGCTTAATCGTCTAAGTGTGACTATGTGCTATGTGATAACATGCTCATTTAGGTTAACTATGCATATTAGAATAAACAAAAAGTGATTTCTTGCATGACTTGCTTAAAATAGAAACATTCCTAAGATAGGAACTTACTATAAATAGTAAGTTACCCCACGGATGTGATTTTTTTGATCACACATATCACACGACACAAATCGCACGTTACACGGGCACTTGAACTAAAAACATCACCAACGGCTCGTTAGGTCAAACACGGTCAACACGACCCACTTAATAACTTAGAGTTGTTTGGATACGAACACGGTCTTGTGAGACCAACACAAATGTGAATGCAAACTCATGACACCTATGTGATATAGGTAACCGTTGAAAGAGGCGCACTATTCCGTTCTTGTACGAACGCTCTACTAAAACTCAGGTGAGTTTACAGCCCCACTTTTACTCTTTAACTGCTTTTGCTAAACTTTTGGGGTGAGAATACAATGCAATTGTTTTAGATATATGACTGGTATGTTGTCAAACTATTTTGAGTGTAACTATTATCGCATTAAGCCCTCACGTACCCTTACCGTTAGTTGTGTAACAAACGAGTCGTTATTACGTAGTACTACTGGGTTTAACTAGGCCCACTCGGCACCAATGTTGACTGGATGTCATAACAAGTGTAATATCGATACTGATTGCCGGGTTCAGCGATGACCCGGGGAGGCAAAGGAAACAGTCGAGTTTCGGTAAGATGAACTGACACACTCACGGATCGTAGATCCACAACAACTTAACATACCCAGTATATGTCTGTTTACTAATTTATGTCTGTCCAAACCTGTGAACTCACCAACTTTATAGTTGACACTTTTTCGCATGTATTCTCAGGTAACTAATGGATCACAAGCTAGGACACACCGGAGGTTGTACAAGAGAGTCACATGCATTAGACTCTAGTCATAGGCTTGTATTGATGTGTTGTGTTTCTTTTAAAACAATTTAAACATGTAGTGTCTGATACAATTTCTATTTCCGCTGCAACTTTTACTTTGTTATGCTACTTTAAACATTTTCCGCTGCGTATTATTGAAACTTGTGTTATTTACGAAACGACATGTTTGTTAACCCGTATAGAGTCATTCTATATGACCAAGAGTTGTGATCCTGGCCACATCACACCCGCACGGTCTAACACCGCACTTGGGAATTTGGGGGTGTGACAGACTGGTATCAGAGCCTTGGTTATAGAGAACTAGGTTTGCATGTAGTAAACTTAGACTATAGCCACTGCTCTACTAGACACGGCACAGTGATATAATCTAATGTTGTATATTGTTACTTATTTAACTGAGAATGCAGGAATGGACAACAACGACGCAGGAAGGAACCCGGGGAAACGCCCCGTCGAGCACGAGCTGACGGAGGAGGACCGTCAGAGGGTACGGGACATAGTGTCTCAAGTTGATGCTGAGGGGTCTGAGAGAGTGCGTCTAGCGAAACACGCTAGAGCGTGGGGTTGTGTCACACCCTCAATTTTCAACTAACGGAATCATACCGTTTGGGACGTGACAAACCAGGATCTCAGATCATTAGACATAACGAAGACCTCTATATGATATTCAAACATACTTTGGTCTAAAACTGTAATATCAAAGTTTCAATGTTTGCGGAAGCGTTTTAAAAACCAATAACAAAACGTAACGGTTTGAAAATGTAAAGTACAATTCCAATAACATTCAATGACTTAATTGATCAAAGCTAAAACACTTGAACTGAAATGTATGCATGAGACTCAACATCCTAGTCCCTGCTTGTCCTTGCTTGTGCCTTAGTGTCCTGAGAAAACATGTAAATCAAGTCAACACAAAGGTTGGTGCATACACAGGTTTGTATGAGTAATCACAAATATTTGAACCAACTGTTTGAACAAGCTGTTTGTAAGAATTGTTTGTTGATCACATAATCACACATTGCATAGTTATGATAGCTAGTCATTGTACTATTTACATAAGTGGTCGACACCGAAGCTGACGATTGCCATGCTATAGCATGTTTTTGCCTTGCCACTATTGTCTAGCACAAACAATAGTAATGTGTGTTTGGTTAGTCAAACACCTGCGTAGATCCCATCTACCAAGTGAGGTTTGTCAAACCTGACAGATCTATTTCCAACTACCACGCTTTGCGCTACGGCAAACTAAACGGTTCGAAATGTAAGGTTTGTAATGCTATGTTTGCACTTAATATAAACAGTTAACTCATGCAAGTGATATGTATCTAAAAGTGTTTGTTGCACATGTTTTCTCCCCCAAAACAGTTAAAATACGAAAGGGGCCGTGTACGCACCTTTGATAGCAAACAGAATGATCACCGTACGTGCAGTCGCGTAGATAATCCTCTACGAATAATCTGTGTTTTAACATTAACTTAGTGTTATTCGAATTATCGTTTTGTGTTTGAACTCACATACGTGTCAACACACGTATGTTAGATTGTTAGAATCGTGCGTACGTAAGTACGCGTGACTTTGTGTTCGGTGGTTTAAACCGTCTAAGTATATACGATTCTTTTAAACACGCGTAATTATACCCGATCATGATTTCATGCCAAAAATATATATTTTATCGTTTCATTAGATTCGGAATTCAATTCTGGTTCCAACGCAATTGAAACGGATTAAATCGGAATTAAAACGAACTAGTTATGACGGAAATAATGAAAATGGTTTAAAACCCAAAAACCGGTAAAGGCCGGGTTCGAACCCGCGACCTCTACCTCCTAACAAACCATCCTTACCATCTCAGCCCGCTAGGGATTCGCATTAGGAGTTAGAAACTAATTGTTTTAACCTTTAGGTGCTTGGTTTCACTTTGT
Source organism: Mikania micrantha (assembly GCA_009363875.1). Classification (NCBI taxonomy): domain Eukaryota; kingdom Viridiplantae; phylum Streptophyta; class Magnoliopsida; order Asterales; family Asteraceae; genus Mikania; species Mikania micrantha. Next base: position 30,863,443 of record CM018688.1, read on the forward strand.
TAACTTCAACCGAACCCACATGCGTTCGATTGACCCACGATTCGACCCAGATCGCACCTAGTACCATGGGGCTATTGTTCCATAGATCAAAATGAGTCAAAGGGTAGTTTTAATTCAATTAATTTGTCAAAATCGTAGGGTTTTTGTGACCATCATAGGTTCGAACCTTAACTCTATTCTCCTTGATTCGATTTCAACAAATTTGATTTTGTTATAGTTTAAATCCATATGGTTTTCATTTGATACAGAATTTCGAACCATTATGTGTTAAATAATTCGAGAAACAAGTTCAATAACCTCAAAACCCCCAATTCGTTTTAACCCATGAACCCTAGAAATTGAAATCCATTAATTCGATATTGTTTGATGCAATTGACTTATGATTTTCATTACACACATGTTTCCGAAACTTTCTGTGTGATCTACTCTAATTTTTAAACACGTTTGGATCGAAACCCCCAAATGGTTTTTCATCAAGAACCCTAGAAATGGACTTCATTCAATTCATAGTTATTACATCAAATTGACATATGAATTTCAGTACACAGAGGATTTCGAAGCTCTCTGTAACATTTAATTCGATTTTTAAACTTGATAGAACAAAGACCCCCAATTCTCATTCTAGGATGAACCCTAGAATCCGAAATCATATAATTCGATGTTATTAGTCGAAATTTATTTAGGATCAATCTTAGTCGGCATGTTTAGGTAGTGTAGGGATCGATTCTTACCTGATTGAATGTCCGATTGGTGTATTTCGACTAAAGACTTGAGGTTCGGCCGCACCACGTTCAAATTCTTCGATTCACAGCTTCTAAAATCAAATTGTGAAATGCAAAAGACCCTAAAGGGGCCGACTAAGAATCTTTTATACACAATTCGGGTAATTAAAGTCGAATTGAATGATTGCCATGATTATACGTAACGGTTTTAAGCTTTTGGTTTACCAACACCTTTAATTCGATTTTATGGTTGAAATTAACCATTGAATTAATGATAATGATCATCAATATGATGATTAATGACAATTTACACTGATTAAAACTTGTATAAATGCTAATTTCGGTTTCAATTGATTTCTAGGTCGAATTTTGACTTCCCAAAGTCAAAATTGAACCTTTAATGTCTTTACAAGTTTAATCCTTGTAGTTTGGATGTTTGTAAACTCGTTTTGTTCAATTATAACCCTTCTAGTTTGATTTCATATGATTTCGTATCATTTCCGATAATTTTTGCTAACCGGGTTAACCCGAAAATGTCGAATTGTCACATCATCCCCTTGTTAAAGGAATTTTCGTCCCGAAAATTGTTAAATGTTGGAAGTAGTTAGGAAACTACTTGTGAGTTCAGATTGTACGTGTTGGTGTGATGTCTGATCATTCTGTGTGCTTGTGTGTACTCACACACAAAATTCGATGTTTGCAACATCAGAACTAAGTGTGATCGTTCCATGTAATTGTTTGCGTGCACACTAGTTAGTACACCTAACTATGACTGGTTGTGTTTGATCACACTGTGTTGTGTAACCTTGCACATAGTGAGTGTTTGTAACTGTTTGTACTATGTAACCTCGCACATAGCAAGTGTTTGAATGTAGTCGACAAAATAGAAACTTCCAAAATTCATGCGTACCTGTAAATTCACGAGTACATGGGCCCCTGTATTCGTCAATTTACCTTACACAATTATTTTGGTTCCTTCTATATGTAACTCCACCATTGTTTAACCGTTCATGATTGTACCATCATGAAATGTAGTACATCAAATGTAATGTTTGAAATGTAGTACATTGTTTGAAATCAATCATGTATGTACTATTATGAAATGTTTATGGTTGCATTCTGCAAGGCTGGTGTTCCACCCAGTTGTCTATACTAAAATCAATAGTATAAGGTGTTTGTGCTTACAGTTAGAGTGTGAAATATCACGTCATCCCCTTGTTGAAGGAAATTTCGTCCCGAAATTTAACGTGCCTTCATAATGTTTGTTGTTGTTTTGAATAAGTGGGGATACTTTTTCATCATTTGGTCTTCCCTTTCCCATGTGAATTCAGGACCACGTCTTGAATTCCACCTAACTTTGACTATCGAAATCTTGCTTTGTTTGAGTTGTTTGACCTCTCGGTCAGAAAGACATTTAACTGGTTCCTCGATGAATCTTAACTGTTCGTCCCCTTGTATTTCTTCAAGTGGTACTACCAATGTCTCATCAGAAAGTCATTTTTTTCAAATTCGAAACATGAAATCCATCATGAACTCCGCTGAGTTCATCCGGTAATTTAAGTTGATACGCTACCGGACCAATCCTTTTTAGGATCTCAAAAGGTCCTACGTATCGTGGGCTAAGCTTCCCGCGTTTGCCGAATTGTGTCACACCTTTCCAAGGTGACACCTTTAGAAGAATCATGTCTCCTACTTGAAATTCCAACGGTTTGTGGCGTTTGTCAGCGTAACTCTTTTGTCGATCCCGAGCCGCTGCCATACGGTTCTGGATTTGTAAAAGGATTCCACCAACGGTAAGTGGTTTTCCCAGCTATCATTAAAGTCAATTACACATGCTCGTAACATATCCTCGAGCGTTTGGATTGTGCGTTCACTCTGACCGTCAGTTTGCGGATGATAGGCGGTACTCATGTCTATGGAGAGATTTCCAAAAGTTTAGTAATGAATTCCATCGAAATCTGTTCCCATTTCCACATCAGTATTTCTGGTTGTTGCAGTAAACCAGATGGTTTTTGATATTCTACTTTGACTTTCGAACAAGTCAAACATTTGCTAATGTACCTTGCAATGTCAGCTTTCATGTGAGGCCACCAATACAGTGCCTTCAAATCATGATACATCTTCTCTGATCCCGGATGGACTGAATATCTAGACTTATGTGCTTCATCCATCACAAGTTCCCTTAAACCACCATACAAAGGTATCCACATTCGGTTAATGAAATAACGGATTCCATCAGGTTTAATATCCAATTGTTCCTCCATCCCCCGTAAGGATTCCTGTACCAGATTATCCTTTCCTAAGGCTCTCAACTGAGCACTGCGTACCTTCTCAGGTAATTTAGTATGTATCGTCATCATAAGTGCGCGAACCCGTCTTGTTGAAGTGTCTTGTCTGCTTAAAGCATCAGCTACCACATTAGCTTTTCCCGAGTGATACTTAATCGCGCATTCGTAGTCGTTCAACAATTCAACCCACTGTCGCTATCTCATATTAAGCTCCTTCTGATCAAAGATATGTTGCAAACTCTTATGATCAGTGTAAATGGTATACTTGGTTCCATATAAATAATGCCTCCAAATTTTCAAAGCAAAGACCACTGCTCCTAACTCCAAATCATGAGTAGTGTAATTCTTTTCATGTGGTCGTAGTTGCCTTGAAGCATAAGCAATCGCTTTATCACGCTGCATCAACACACATCTCAAACCCTGTGCAGATGCGTCACAATACACCACAAAGTCTTCTGTTCCTTCCGGTAAGGACATAATTGGTGTACTGTAGAGTTTCTGTTTCAATAGCTGGAATGCAGCTTCCTGTTTATCCGTCCATTTATACTTCGTTCCCTTGTGCGTAAGAGCTGTAAGTGGTTGAGCGATCTTTGAGAAACCCTCAATGAATCGTCGGTAATACCTCGCCAAACCAAGGAATGGTCGTACCTCGGTAGGGGTCTTTGGAGCTTCCCAATTCTTAATCGCTTCAATCTTCGCTGAATCAACATGTATGCCCTTTTCATTGACTATATGACCCAAGAATTGAACTTCTAGCATCTAGAAGTCACATTTCGAGAACTTAGCGTACAGTTGCTCTTGTTTCAGTAATTCTAACAGCAATCGAAGATGTTCAGCGTGCTCCTCCTTAGCCTGAGAACAGATGAGAATGTCATCATTGAAAAAAAATGACAAACTTATCAAGATAAGGTTTACAAACACGATTCATGAGATCCATGAATACTGCTGGAGCATTTGTCAACCCAATTGGCATGACCAAAAACTCATAATGGCCAAAGCGCGTTCTGAATGCTGTCTTTGGAATATCTTTTTCTTGAACTCTGAGTTGATGATAACCCGATCTGAGATCAATCTTTGAGTGGTAACTCGAACCTTGCAACTGATCGAATAGATCGTCAATTCTAGGTAACAGATACCGGTTTTTGATGGTAACTTTGTTAAGTTCCCGGTAATCGATACACATACGGAAAGTCCCATCCTTTTTCTTAACAAATAAGACTGGGGCTCCCCACGGTGAAAAACTAGGTCGTATAAAGCCCTTATCCAACAACTCTTGCAGTTGTGTAGATAGCTCTTGCATCTCAGATGGTGCAAGTCGATAAGGCGTCCTAGCTATCGGTGCTGCGTCTGGTGTAAGATCGATTCGAAACTCCACCTGTCTGATAGGCGGTAATCCCGGTAGGTCTTCTGGAAATACTTCAGGGAATTCTCAAACTACTGGGATGTCTTCTATCTTCTTCTCAACTACCGGCTTCTCAGTTATAAGTGCTATAACTGCCGTATGACCTTTACGCAGACATTTGTGCGCTTTCATCCAAGCTATGAGATGCAGTGGCGTACTGCTCTTGTCATCTTGTGCATACAGTGTTCCTCCATGTAAACGCGGTATACGAACGATCTTTTGATGGCATACTATTTCAGCCTGGTGTTTGAACAACCAGTCCATGTCAATGACTACATCAAAACTGCCTAAAGAGGTAGGCATAAAGTCAATGTCATGTTTTTTGACCCAGCAAGTCAAGAACACACCCTTTAGGAATATGGTTTACAACAACTAACTTATCATCAGCTAGTTCTATAGTGTATGGGTTTTCTAAAGCAGTAGGACTAATACTTAGCAATTCACAAGATTTGCTAGATACCAAAACCCCGATCTGCACCGGTGGCAAATAACATAGAGGCAGAGTGATAATTCAAGAGAAACGTACCCGTAACGACGTTGGGATCTTCCCGTGCCTGGCGTCCTCCAATCACAAAAGCCCTGTTCTAGTAGCATTTGTGTTGTTGTTGCTGTTTCCTTTTGTAGTCATGTCATTAGCCCTTCTTTTCTTGAGTTGTGGGCACTTCTTTTTGAAATGTCCAGGTATGCCACACTCAAAACATCCTTTCTGTGTGTTGCTCCGGTTGAGTGAGCTTGCATGTAATTTCCCTCGACAGTCTCTTGCTACGTGACCCATCTTTCTACATCGCTGACATCGGTACTTGTCACATTGATTCCCAAAGTGATGGAATCCACATTTGTTGCACTTTGGGTTTTTACCATTATACCCTCCCGATGACTGTTGGTTATTGTTTGGATTGTGATGAGTCGTGTTGGATTCCTGTTTGCGGTTCTGCTGAAATGACTGCTGAGTGAAATTCTTGGAATCAATGCTATCCCATTTTCTTTCGTGGTCTCCTGCCTTAGCTGTTACTGTTCGTTTGGGTAATGTTCCCCGTTGCATCGTTTGATCAGTCAGTTGGTGTGCCAGTCGAACAGCTTGCTGTATGGTAGTAGGATTTGCAGATTTGATCAATTTTCGAACCTGAGATACCAGCCCTCCAATGTATCTCTTGATCCACTTGCTAGATGGGGTTGCCCTGTGTGGTAAAAGTCTTGCTAATTGCTGGAATCGAGTAGTATATTCCTCAATATTAGAACCTTTCATCTTGAGTTGCCCGTATTCATCCTCAAGTTTTTGCATTTCATTACGGGAACAATACTCCTCCTGCAACAGGATTTTGAATCCATTCCAAGTAAGGGCATTGGCTGTATTCAAGTCGAGTGTCTGTACGATAGAGTTCCACCATGCCAAGGCTGAACCCTCCAAAGTACCATTAGCGTATCTGACCTTGTTTTCTTCCGGACAATTGCACATCTCAAACACCGATTCTAACTGTTCAATCCATCGAAGAAGTCCAACGGCTCCTTCCGATCCTTTGAAATTACGTGGTTTGCAGTCCAAGAATGTCTTGAACGTGCATATTTGTGGTTTTACCAGTTTCCCCGGTGGACCGTGTGATCCTGTTTGGTGTGTTTGCGTATAGTTTGCAATTGTCTCGGTGATTCGAGTGTTAATAAGTGCCTCAAGTTCCGTTGCGTTCATGTTAATGTTATCTCCAACCATGATCTTCATATTTACAAATATACAAAATGAGACTACACCCATCGCATAATCATCATTCATGCATAAAGTAAATGTAACACACTACCATAATCATTAAGGTAACAATTCTTAATCATTTATGATAAACTACTGCTTACAATTGTTTGTCAAAGAGATTCAAAACAACTAAACACGAAATCTACTTTTATGAGTACAACCCACTCATATAAGTTTGTTAATTAGAAAGTGAATGAAATGACTAGATTCCATCGTTTGGTGGACCAATAGTTGATGATGAATCTTCCCGTTCCACTGGACCAGTCACTGCACCATGCTGGTAACGCATATGCCCAGTGATGAGGGTCATGGCCTCCCCAGCCAAATTTCTCACCATATTGGCTTCAATCGCCGCTGCACCAGCCCGTGCATTGGCTTCCTCAGCCCTTGCCTCGGCTACAGCTACACGTAACTCAGTAGTTTCTAGTCGTGCAGTGAGTTCGAGGATCTTCCCTCGCATCATCCAGATCGTTTCCACCAAATTTTCCTGTTCTTCATTAGTCCTAACCAACTCCTCAGTGAGGTTATCCCACATTTGTGTCAGCCAGTTGTTATTCTCAAGCAATTCTGTGATCATCCCTGCTACTTCCCGCATGTTGCGGATTTCACGCTCCATGCGTGCAACAAAAGCAGCAAATGCCTGTTCTAGTGGATATCCAAAAGCAGGTAACGTCCAAAGGCTATTAGCAGTGTTGGCAGTTGGTGGTGGTGGCACTCGTTCTTCCCGCACCCAGCTGCGTATGAGATCAGGAAACCATTGCCAATATTGGTTGTTCCCCCTTTGTTGAACATGTGTTTCCTCCCCATAGTGGATCGTATCATCCACTGGTTCGATCCTCCTTGTCATGATGTCTGACAATGCTACTACTTGTTCCTTAGCGTGAGTAGGTGTAGATGATGATGCCATGTCTGTTACAAAATGCCATATGTAAATGCATATAAACTATCGTGTAAGTAAGTATCTAATGTCTAACAGTTATAGTCTAAGTCTACAATTGCAAACCTAGTTCGCTATAACCAATGTCTCTGATACCAATCTGTCACACCCCCAATTTTCAACAAACGGAATCATACCGTTTGGGACGTGACAAACCAGGATCTCAGATCATTAGACATAACGAAGACCTCTATATGATATTCAAAATACTTTGGTCTAAAACTGTAATATCAAAGTTTCAATGTTTGCGGAAGCGTTTTAAAAACCAATAACAAAACGTAACGGTTTGAAAATGTAAAGTACAATTCCAATAACATTCAATGACTTAATTGATCAAAGCTAAAACACTTGAACTGAAATGTATGCATGAGACTCAACATCCTAGTCCCTGCTTGTCCTTGCTTGTACCTTAGTGTCCTGAGAAAACATGTAAATCAAGTCAACACAAAGGTTGGTGCATACACAGGTTTGTATGAGTAATCACAAATATTTGAACCAACTGTTTGAACAAGCTGTTTGTAAGAATTGTTTGTTGATCACATAATCACACATTGCATAGTTATGATAGCTAGTCATTGTACTATTTACATAAGTGGTCGACACCGAAGCTGACGATTGCCATGCTATAGCATGTTTTTGCCTTGCCACTATTGTCTAGCACAAACAATAGTAATGTGTGTTTGGTTAGTCAAACACCTGCGTAGATCTCATCTACCAAGTGAGGTTTGTCAAACCTAATAGATCTGTTTCCAACTACCACGCTTTGCGCTACGGCAAACTAAACGGTTCGAAATGTAAGGCTTTGTAATGCTATGTTTGCACTTAATATAAACAGTTTATCTAAAAGTGTTTGTTGCACATGTTTTCTCCCCCAAAACAGTTAAAATACGAAAGGGGCCGTGTACGCACCTTTGATAGCAAACAGAATGATCACCGTACGTGCAGTCGCGTAGATAATCCTCTACGAAGAATCTGTGTTTTAACATTAACTTAGTGTTATTCGAATTATCGTTTTGTGTTTGAACTCACATACGTGTCAACACACGTATGTTAGATTGTTAGAATCGTGCGTACGTAAGTACGCGTGACTTTGTGTTTGGTGGTTTAAACCGTCTAAGTATATACGATTCTTTTAAACACGCGTAATTATACCCGATCATGATTTCATGCCAAAAATATATATTTTATCGTTTCATTAGATTCGGAATTCAATTCTGGTTCCAACGCAATTGAAACGGATTAAATCGGAATTAAAACGAACTAGTTATGACGGAAATAATGAAAATGGTTTAAAACCCAAAAACCGGTAAAGGCCGGGTTCGAACCCGCGACCTCTACCTCCTAACAAACCATCCTTACCATCTCAGCCCGCTAGGGATTCGCATTAGGAGTTAGAAACTAATTGTTTTAACCTTTAGGTGCTTGGTTTCACTTTGTTAACTTCAACCGAACCCACATGCGTTCGATTGACCCACGATTCGACCCAGATCGCACCTAGTACCATGGGGCTATTGTTCCATAGATCAAAATGAGTCAAAGGGTAGTTTTAATTCAATTAATTTGTCAAAATCGTAGGGTTTTTGTGACCATCATAGGTTCGAACCTTAACTCTATTCTCCTTGATTCGATTTCAACAAATTTGATTTTGTTATAGTTTAAATCCATATGGTTTTCATTTGATACAGAATTTCGAACCATTATGTGTTAAATAATTCGAGAAACAAGTTCAATAACCTCAAAACCCCCAATTCGTTTTAACCCATGAACCCTAGAAATTGAAATCCATTAATTCGATATTGTTTGATGCAATTGACTTATGATTTTCATTACACACATGTTTCCGAAACTTTCTGTGTGATCTACTCTAATTTTTAAACACGTTTGGATCGAAACCCCCAAATGGTTTTTCATCAAGAACCCTAGAAATGGACTTCATTCAATTCATAGTTATTACATCAAATTGACATATGAATTTCAGTACACAGAGGATTTCGAAGCTCTCTGTAACATTTAATTCGATTTTTAAACTTGATAGAACAAAGACCCCCAATTCTCATTCTAGGATGAACCCTAGAATCCGAAATCATATAATTCGATGTTATTAGTCGAAATTTATTTAGGATCAATCTTAGTCGGCATGTTTAGGTAGTGTAGGGATCGATTCTTACCTGATTGAATGTCCGATTGGTGTATTTTGACTAAAGACTTGAGGTTCGGCCGCACCACGTTCAAATTCTTCGATTCACAGCTTCTAAAATCAAATTGTGAAATGCAAAAGACCCTAAAGGGGCCGACTAAGAATCTTTTATACACAATTCGGGTAATTAAAGTCGAATTGAATGATTGCCATGATTATACGTAACGGTTTTAAGCTTTTGGTTTACCAACACCTTTAATTCGATTTTATGGTTGAAATTAACCATTGAATTAATGATAATGATCATCAATATGATGATTAATGACAATTTACACTGATTAAAACTTGTATAAATGCTAATTTCGGTTTCAATTGAGTTCTAGGTCGAATTTTGACTTCCCAAAGTCAAAATTGAACCTTTAATGTCTTTACAAGTTTAATCCTTGTAGTTTGGATGTTTGTAAACTCGTTTTGTTCAATTATAACCCTTCTAGTTTGATTTCATATGATTTCGTATCATTTCCGATAATTTTTGCTAACCGGGTTAACCCGAAAATGTCGAATTGTCACATCATCCCCTTGTTAAAGGAATTTTCGTCCCGAAAATTGGTAAATGTTGGAAGTAGTTAGGAAACTACTTGTGAGTTCAGATTGTACGTGTTGGTGTGATGTCTGATCATTCTGTGTGCTTGTGTGTACTCACACACAAAATTCGATGTTTGCAACATCAGAACTAAGTGTGATCGTTCCATGTAATTGTTTGCGTGCACACTAGTTAGTACACCTAACTATGACTGGTTGTGTTTGATCACACTGTGTTGTGTAACCTTGCACATAGTGAGTGTTTGTAACTGTTTGTACTATGTAACCTCGCACATAGCAAGTGTTTGAATGTAGTCGACAAAATAGAAACTTCCAAAATTCATGCGTACCTGTAAATTCACGAGTACATGGGCCCCTGTATTCGTCAATTTACCTTACACAATTATTTTGGTTCCTTCTATATGTAACTCCACCATTGTTTAACCGTTCATGATTGTACCATCATGAAATGTAGTACATCAAATGTAATGTTTGAAATGTAGTACATTGTTTGAAATCAATCATGTATGTACTATTATGAAATGTTTATGGTTGCATTCTGCAAGGCTGGTGTTCCACCCAGTTGTCTATACTAAAATCAATAGTATAAGGTGTTTGTGCTTACAGTTAGAGTGTGAAATATCACGTCATCCCCTTGTTGAAGGAAATTTCGTCCCGAAATTTAACGTGCCTTCATAATGTTTGTTGTTGTTTTGAATAAGTGGGGATACTTTTTCATCATTTGGTCTTCCCTTTCCCATGTGAATTCAGGACCACGTCTTGAATTCCACCTAACTTTGACTATCGAAATCTTGCTTTGTTTGAGTTGTTTGACCTCTCGGTCAGAAAGACATTTAACTGGTTCCTCGATGAATCTTAACTGTTCGTCCCCTTGTATTTCTTCAAGTGGTACTACCAATGTCTCATCAGAAAGTCATTTTTTTCAAATTCGAAACATGAAATCCATCATGAACTCCGCTGAGTTCATCCGGTAATTTAAGTTGATACGCTACCGGACCAATCCTTTTTAGGATCTCAAAAGGTCCTACGTATCGTGGGCTAAGCTTCCCGCGTTTGCCGAATTGTGTCACACCTTTCCAAGGTGACACCTTTAGAAGAATCATGTCTCCTACTTGAAATTCCAACGGTTTGTGGCGTTTGTCAGCGTAACTCTTTTGTCGATCCCGAGCCGCTGCCATACGGTTCTGGATTTGTAAAAGGATTCCACCAACGGTAAGTGGTTTTCCCAGCTATCATTAAAGTCAATTACACATGCTCGTAACATATCCTCGAGCGTTTGGATTGTGCGTTCACTCTGACCGTCAGTTTGCGGATGATAGGCGGTACTCATGTCTATGGAGAGATTTCCAAAAGTTTAGTAATGAATTCCATCGAAATCTGTTCCCATTTCCACATCAGTATTTCTGGTTGTTGCAGTAAACCAGATGGTTTTTGATATTCTACTTTGACTTTCGAACAAGTCAAACATTTGCTAATGTACCTTGCAATGTCAGCTTTCATGTGAGGCCACCAATACAGTGCCTTCAAATCATGATACATCTTCTCTGATCCCGGATGGACTGAATATCTAGACTTATGTGCTTCATCCATCACAAGTTCCCTTAAACCACCATACAAAGGTATCCACATTCGGTTAATGAAATAACGGATTCCATCAGGTTTAATATCCAATTGTTCCTCCATCCCCCGTAAGGATTCCTGTACCAGATTATCCTTTCCTAAGGCTCTCAACTGAGCACTGCGTACCTTCTCAGGTAATTTAGTATGTATCGTCATCATAAGTGCGCGAACCCGTCTTGTTGAAGTGTCTTGTCTGCTTAAAGCATCAGCTACCACATTAGCTTTTCCCGAGTGATACTTAATCGCGCATTCGTAGTCGTTCAACAATTCAACCCACTGTCGCTATCTCATATTAAGCTCCTTCTGATCAAAGATATGTTGCAAACTCTTATGATCAGTGTAAATGGTATACTTGGTTCCATATAAATAATGCCTCCAAATTTTCAAAGCAAAGACCACTGCTCCTAACTCCAAATCATGAGTAGTGTAATTCTTTTCATGTGGTCGTAGTTGCCTTGAAGCATAAGCAATCGCTTTATCACGCTGCATCAACACACATCTCAAACCCTGTGCAGATGCGTCACAATACACCACAAAGTCTTCTGTTCCTTCCGGTAAGGACATAATTGGTGTACTGTAGAGTTTCTGTTTCAATAGCTGGAATGCAGCTTCCTGTTTATCCGTCCATTTATACTTCGTTCCCTTGTGCGTAAGAGCTGTAAGTGGTTGAGCGATCTTTGAGAAACCCTCAATGAATCGTCGGTAATACCTCGCCAAACCAAGGAATGGTCGTACCTCGGTAGGGGTCTTTGGAGCTTCCCAATTCTTAATCGCTTCAATCTTCGCTGAATCAACATGTATGCCCTTTTCATTGACTATATGACCCAAGAATTGAACTTCTAGCATCTAGAAGTCACATTTCGAGAACTTAGCGTACAGTTGCTCTTGTTTCAGTAATTCTAACAGCAATCGAAGATGTTCAGCGTGCTCCTCCTTAGCCTGAGAACAGATGAGAATGTCATCATTGAAAAAAAAATGACAAACTTATCAAGATAAGGTTTACAAACACGATTCATGAGATCCATGAATACTGCTGGAGCATTTGTCAACCCAATTGGCATGACCAAAAACTCATAATGGCCAAAGCGCGTTCTGAATGCTGTCTTTGGAATATCTTTTTCTTGAACTCTGAGTTGATGATAACCCGATCTGAGATCAATCTTTGAGTGGTAACTCGAACCTTGCAACTGATCGAATAGATCGTCAATTCTAGGTAACAGATACCGGTTTTTGATGGTAACTTTGTTAAGTTCCCGGTAATCGATACACATACGGAAAGTCCCATCCTTTTTCTTAACAAATAAGACTGGGGCTCCCCACGGTGAAAAACTAGGTCGTATAAAGCCCTTATCCAACAACTCTTGCAGTTGTGTAGATAGCTCTTGCATCTCAGATGGTGCAAGTCGATAAGGCGTCCTAGCTATCGGTGCTGCGTCTGGTGTAAGATCGATTCGAAACTCCACCTGTCTGATAGGCGGTAATCCCGGTAGGTCTTCTGGAAATACTTCAGGGAATTCTCAAACTACTGGGATGTCTTCTATCTTCTTCTCAACTACCGGCTTCTCAGTTATAAGTGCTATAACTGCCGTATGACCTTTACGCAGACATTTGTGCGCTTTCATCCAAGCTATGAGATGCAGTGGCGTACTGCTCTTGTCATCTTGTGCATACAGTGTTCCTCCATGTAAACGCGGTATACGAACGATCTTTTGATGGCATACTATTTCAGCCTGGTGTTTGAACAACCAGTCCATGTCAATGACTACATCAAAACTGCCTAAAGAGGTAGGCATAAAGTCAATGTCATGTTTTTTGACCCAGCAAGTCAAGAACACACCCTTTAGGAATATGGTTTACAACAACTAACTTATCATCAGCTAGTTCTATAGTGTATGGGTTTTCTAAAGCAGTAGGACTAATACTTAGCAATTCACAAGATTTGCTAGATACCAAAACCCCGATCTGCACCGGTGGCAAATAACATAGAGGCAGAGTGATAATTCAAGAGAAACGTACCCGTAACGACGTTGGGATCTTCCCGTGCCTGGCGTCCTCCAATCACAAAAGCCCTGTTCTAGTAGCATTTGTGTTGTTGTTGCTGTTTCCTTTTGTAGTCATGTCATTAGCCCTTCTTTTCTTGAGTTGTGGGCACTTCTTTTTGAAATGTCCAGGTATGCCACACTCAAAACATCCTTTCTGTGTGTTGCTCCGGTTGAGTGAGCTTGCATGTAATTTCCCTCGACAGTCTCTTGCTACGTGACCCATCTTTCTACATCGCTGACATCGGTACTTGTCACATTGATTCCCAAAGTGATGGAATCCACATTTGTTGCACTTTGGGTTTTTACCATTATACCCTCCCGATGACTGTTGGTTATTGTTTGGATTGTGATGAGTCGTGTTGGATTCCTGTTTGCGGTTCTGCTGAAATGACTGCTGAGTGAAATTCTTGGAATCAATGCTATCCCATTTTCTTTCGTGGTCTCCTGCCTTAGCTGTTACTGTTCGTTTGGGTAATGTTCCCCGTTGCATCGTTTGATCAGTCAGTTGGTGTGCCAGTCGAACAGCTTGCTGTATGGTAGTAGGATTTGCAGATTTGATCAATTTTCGAACCTGAGATACCAGCCCTCCAATGTATCTCTTGATCCACTTGCTAGATGGGGTTGCCCTGTGTGGTAAAAGTCTTGCTAATTGCTGGAATCGAGTAGTATATTCCTCAATATTAGAACCTTTCATCTTGAGTTGCCCGTATTCATCCTCAAGTTTTTGCATTTCATTACGGGAACAATACTCCTCCTGCAACAGGATTTTGAATCCGTTCCAAGTAAGGGCATTGGCTGTATTCAAGTCGAGTGTCTGTACGATAGAGTTCCACCATGCCAAGGCTGAACCCTCCAAAGTACCATTAGCGTATCTGACCTTGTTTTCTTCCGGACAATTGCACATCTCAAACACCGATTCTAACTGTTCAATCCATCGAAGAAGTCCAACGGCTCCTTCCGATCCTTTGAAATTACGTGGTTTGCAGTCCAAGAATGTCTTGAACGTGCATATTTGTGGTTTTACCAGTTTCCCCGGTGGACCGTGTGATCCTGTTTGGTGTGTTTGCGTATAGTTTGCAATTGTCTCGGTGATTCGAGTGTTAATAAGTGCCTCAAGTTCCGTTGCGTTCATGTTAATGTTCTCTCCAACCATGATCTTCATATTTACAAATATACAAAATGAGACTACACCCATCGCATAATCATCATTCATGCATAAAGTAAATGTAACACACTACCATAATCATTAAGGTAACAATTCTTAATCATTTATGATAAACTACTGCTTACAATTGTTTGTCAAAGAGATTCAAAACAACTAAACACGAAATCTACTTTTATGAGTACAACCCACTCATATAAGTTTGTTAATTAGAAAGTGAATGAAATGACTAGATTCCATCGTTTGGTGGACCAATAGTTGATGATGAATCTTCCCGTTCCACTGGACCAGTCACTGCACCATGCTGGTAACGCATATGCCCAGTGATGAGGGTCATGGCCTCCCCAGCCAAATTTCTCACCATATTGGCTTCAATCGCCGCTGCACCAGCCCGTGCATTGGCTTCCTCAGCCCTTGCCTCGGCTACAGCTACACGTAACTCAGTAGTTTCTAGTCGTGCAGTGAGTTCGAGGATCTTCCCTCGCATCATCCAGATCGTTTCCACCAAATTTTCCTGTTCTTCATTAGTCCTAACCAACTCCTCAGTGAGGTTATCCCACATTTGTGTCAGCCAGTTGTTATTCTCAAGCAATTCTGTGATCATCCCTGCTACTTCCCGCATGTTGCGGATTTCACGCTCCATGCGTGCAACAAAAGCAGCAAATGCCTGTTCTAGTGGATATCCAAAAGCAGGTAACGTCCAAAGGCTATTAGCAGTGTTGGCAGTTGGTGGTGGTGGCACTCGGTCTTCCCGCACCCAGCTGCGTATGAGATCAGGAAACCATTGCCAATATTGGTTGTTCCCCCTTTGTTGAACATGTGTTTCCTCCCCATAGTGGATCGTATCATCCACTGGTTCGATCCTCCTTGTCATGATGTCTGACAATGCTACTACTTGTTCCTTAGCGTGAGTAGGTGTAGATGATGATGCCATGTCTGTTACAAAATGCCATATGTAAATGCATATAAACTATCGTGTAAGTAAGTGTCTAATGTCTAACAGTTATAGTCTAAGTCTACAATTGCAAACCTAGTTCGCTATAACCAATGTCTCTGATACCAATCTGTCACACCCCCAATTTTCAACTAACGGAATCATACCGTTTGGGACGTGACAAACCAGGATCTCAGATCATTAGACATAACGAAGACCTCTATATGATATTCAAACATACTTTGGTCTAAAACTGTAATATCAAAGTTTCAATGTTTGCGGAAGCGTTTTAAAAACCAATAACAAAACGTAACGGTTTGAAAATGTAAAGTACAATTCCAATAACATTCAATGACTTAATTGATCAAAGCTAAAACACTTGAACTGAAATGTATGCACGAGACTCAACATCCTAGTCCCTCCTTGTCCTTGCTTGTGCCTTAGTGTCCTGAGAAAACATGTAAATCAAGTCAACACAAAGGTTGGTGCATACACAGGTTTGTATGAGTAATCACAAATATTTGAACCAACTGTTTGAACAAGCTGTTTGTAAGAATTGTTTGTTGATAACATAATCACACATTGCATAGTTATGATAGCTAGTCATTGTACTATTTACATAAGTGGTCGACACCGAAGCTGACGATTGCCATGCTATAACATGTTTTTGCCTTGCCACTATTGTCTAGCACAAACAATAGTAATGTGTGTTTGGTCAGTCAAACACCTGCGTAGATCCCATCTACCAAGTGAGGTTTGTCAAACCTAATAGATCTGTTTCCAACTACCACGCTTTGCGCTACGGCAAACTAAACGGTTCGAAATGTAAGGCTTTGTAATGCTATGTTTGCACTTAATATAAACAGTTAACTCTTGCAAGTGATATGTATCTAAAAGTGTTTGTTGCACATGTTTTCTCCCCCAAAACAGTTAAA
The DNA here is from genome assembly GCA_009363875.1 of Mikania micrantha. Lineage (NCBI taxonomy): Eukaryota > Viridiplantae > Streptophyta > Magnoliopsida > Asterales > Asteraceae > Mikania > Mikania micrantha. The sequence continues at coordinate 30,879,966 of CM018688.1, forward strand.
ATACGAAAGGGGCCGTGTACGCACCTTTGATAGCAAACAGAATGATCACCGTACGTGCAGTCGCGTAGATAATCCTCTACGAAGAATCTGTGTTTTAACATTAACTTAGTGTTATTCGAATTATCGTTTTGTGTTTGAACTCACATACGTGTCAACACACGTATGTTAGATTGTTAGAATCGTGCGTACGTAAGTACGCGTGACTTTGTGTTCGGTGGTTTAAACCGTCTAAGTATATACGATTCTTTTAAACACGCGTAATTATACCCGATCATGATTTCATGCCAAAAATATATATTTTATCGTTTCATTAGATTCGGAATTCAATTCTGGTTCCAACGCAATTGAAACGGATTAAATCGGAATTAAAACGAACTAGTTATGACGGAAATAATGAAAATGGTTTAAAACCCAAAAACCGGTAAAGGCCGGGTTCGAACCCGCGACCTCTACCTCCTAACAAACCATCCTTACCATCTCAGCCCGCTAGGGATTCGCATTAGGAGTTAGAAACTAATTGTTTTAACCTTTAGGTGCTTGGTTTCCCTTTGTTAACTTCAACCGAACCCACATGCGTTCGATTGACCCACGATTCGACCCAGATCGCACCTAGAACCATGGGGCTATTGTTCCATAGATCAAAATGAGTCAAAGGGTAGTTTTAATTCAATTAATTTGTCAAAATCGTCGGGTTTTTGTGACCATCATAGGTTCGAACCTTAACTCTATTCTCCTTGATTCGATTTCAACAAATTTGATTTTGTTATAGTTTAAATCCATATGGTTTTCATTTGATACAGAATTTCGAACCATTATGTGTTAAATAATTCGAGAAACAAGTTCAATAACCTCAAAACCCCCAATTCGTTTTAACCCATGAACCCTAGAAATTGAAATCCATTAATTCGATATTGTTTGATGCAATTGACTTATGATTTTCATTACACACATGTTTCCGAAACTTTCTGTGTGATCTACTCTAATTTTTAAACACGTTTGGATCGAAACCCCCAAATGGTTTTTCATCAAGAACCCTAGAAATGGACTTCATTCAATTCATAGTTATTACATCAAATTGACATATGAATTTCAGTACACAGAGGATTTCGAAGCTCTCTGTAACATTTAATTCGATTTTTAAACTTGATAGAACAAAGACCCCCAATTCTCATTCTAGGATGAACCCTAGAATCCGAAATCATATAATTCGATGTTATTAGTCGAAATTTATTTAGGATCAATCTTAGTCGGCATGTTTAGGTAGTGTAGGGATCGATTCTTACCTGATTGAATGTCCGATTGGTGTATTTTGACTAAAGACTTGAGGTTCGGCCGCACCACGTTCAAATTCTTCGATTCACAGCTTCTAAAATCAAATTGTGAAATGCAAAAGACCCTAAAGGGGCCGACTAAGAATCTTTTATACACAATTCGGGTAATTAAAGTCGAATTGAATGATTGCCATGATTATACGTAACGGTTTTAAGCTTTTGGTTTACCAACACCTTTAATTCGATTTTATGGTTGAAATTAACCATTGAATTAATGATAATGATCATCAATATGATGATTAATGACAATTTACACTGATTAAAACTTGTATAAATGCTAATTTCGGTTTCAATTGAGTTCTAGGTCGAATTTTGACTTCCCAAAGTCAAAATTGAACCTTTAATGTCTTTACAAGTTTAATCCTTGTAGTTTGGATGTTTGTAAACTCGTTTTGTTCAATTATAACCCTTCTAGTTTGATTTCATATGATTTCGTATCATTTCCGATAATTTTTGCTAACCGGGTTAACCCGAAAATGTCGAATTGTCACAGGTTGGTACCCACTGACCGTATGGGATTGGATAGTGGAGGAGAGGGTACCTCTCCCTCGACTACGGACTGATGACCCGAGCGCACATCGACTTCCGAAACTTGGTGTGCTACTTGAGCGGGCTTTCACGACCCACGTTGCTCGAACAGCTCGGGAGGCCCGTAAGTCGCGTGAGCGGGTTGAAGAGGTCAGAGCTCTCCGAGAGGAGAACCAGCACCTCCGAGGACAGGTGAACTACCTACAGGAGCAGGCAGTGGATGATATTGCAGCGCTTCGGAACAGGACATCGCAACTGGAGGATAGACAAGGGGAGGTCGCTGCGGTGATTCAGGATCAGGGTGAGCGACTAGCTGCGGTAGAGGTCGCGAACAAATGGGTATGATAATAACATGTGATCCACGCGTGTTTCATGTATAATTCATGTAATTTTTTTCCTAACATGTAAATGTAATTTAAAACGCAGTTGGAATACTATTTTTTTTTTACTTTTTTTAACTCGTTCTTTGTAACACTCCAAATTTTCTAAATACAAGTTATTTGAATTTACGAATGGGTAACGGATAATTAACTTGTCAGAAAATAAACGAAAAATACCCTAAGTAAAGTTCACGAAATTAGGTGTACTCGAAATGAATTTTGAGTACCTAAGTTTTCGAAATTTAGACCTGATTTCGAATACCCAATTCGAGAACCCTGCCTATATATATGAGTGCCTTGAGAAACGTGCACACCTTTGGCTGGAAACACAGTTTCTCTCAAGTACTCGAATTTCAGTTCGAAGAACCTCAAGAATCGGCTGTAAATTGATCATGGAGAAGAAGGAACACAAGAGAAGCGACCAGTGGGATCATCTAACGACAAGTAAGTGTTTCATTCTTAAAAGTTAGGATTTTTATACGAAAATGAACTTAAGCAAAAAGCTCACACCTTTATGCATAAAGTTCGAGACTTTGCGATTCCAGTGTGTTGGTAATGCCCTAAGGAACCTTGAAGTAGCTCCCCAAAAGCCTAGTACGGATTTCTGATATGTTTATGCAGAAAAGACGCGTACTCGAAAATATACACGAAGGGGTGTACTAGAAACCATGCTTGGTTCGAGTACACCAGTTTCGAGTACACTAGCTTTTAGTACTCATGTGTTCGTGTAGTCCATGGGTTTCGAGTACTTAAGTCCTTCGGAAACTTCATGGATTTCGTGTACTACTTAATGAACTTCAAGTGTTTCGAATACTTAGCTAAGTTTCGAGAACTTGTAGTTATAATGGGGAACTAGTAGGCTATGAGGACTAGAATAAATTTTAAGTCTAAGAATGGAATGTAATGAGACAATGTACTGATGTAGGTTCTTAAGTCTTAGTTAAGGAGTTCGGCTAAGAAGACAAGGAGCTACTATCAGGTTAGTTCTAGATGCACTATTTCAACACTTTACGTGTACTTATGTTTTGGGTTGACATACATGCTGTTAATTTGTTTGTGATGCGTTATGATGCTATGTGCCTATGCTATGATGATAAATGTTTGATGTATGATGAAATATGCATGAGAATATTCTAAGTATGATGAATGCATGATAAATGAGTTATGATGATGAATAGTATAATGATATGATATGATGATGAATGTATGATAACATGCATTATGATGATAGTTATAGAATGTTATGATAAGGTCCTAGGTTGCTAGGATGGAAGTATAATTTTATGACTATGATGCTATCATGATATGTATACATGATGCCATGATGTTATGATCTGATGATGATGCTAGCATGACATGTGTATGATGCTAGAAGGTTATGATGATATGATGAAATGATGCTAGTATGACATGTTTATGATGCCATGATGGCTACAATGAATGATGTTATGATGCTAGCATGAAATCTTATGATGATTATGATGAATGATGATATAATGCTAGTATATCATGTATGATGAATGGACGATGTTCTCATTCTTGTTATGGGATATGTATGAATGATGCTCCAATACTTGTGCTGGGTAGGTATGAGAGTTAACCTGACTATAACAGGGTATGAAAGTAAACCTGACTATAACAGGGTATGAGAGTAAACCTGACTATAACAGGGTATGAGAGTCAACCTGACTATAACAGGGTATTTGAGTCAACCTGACTATAAGAGGGTATGAGAGTCAACCTGACTATAACATGGTATGGAGCCTTGTGCCAGCATAAGCCCACTTTTCATATTGGTGACAGTGGATATATGATGATGATGTTTAAGGTGTTATGTGATAAGGTTATGGATTATGTGAACGTAATGATGTTTTATGTTAAGTATGTTTTAACTTACCAAAACGGTTATAATGTTTTATGAAAACTAGAACTCACCAGCGTAAGCTAACATTTTAGCATGTATGTCTGTTAAAGCTAAAGTAAGAGGAAGTATGGAGCTCGGCCATCAAGATAGAGAATCCGATGGTGTTGGCAATCGTCTATGTTTTAATTCAGACATTAACTCGTGTTTGGCAAACTATGTTATAAATTCCACTGCATATTTTTGAAAGTTTTTAGTTTAAGAGCTATGTGTTATGATGAAAACCAACCTCTGGGAGGCAGCCGGGAATCGGGGCCTCACATTCTTTCTTTATATTTTCTTTAGTTTTATCTTTATCTTTGTCTTTGTCTTTTACTTTAACTTTTGTGTTTAACTTTAAGTGTGACTTCATATATAGCTTTACTTTCGTTGGTTTGTACAAGTACAAACCTGAGTACTTCATGTCTTTAAACATGTTCTCTTTAACCGTAGTAGAATTTGAATATATACTTCAAGAATTATACTAGGTAATACTTTCCATACGATCAACATACTAATGCAATTCATACTTTGTGATCTACAATAAAATGCAACACCGTGCTATTTCGAGATCTACAACGAATGCAATCGCTTACTTTGTTGCTTGCAAGATATTTTTTTATATATACGACGAATGCAATCACTTGCTATGTTTGCTTGCAAGATATTTTTTTACATGGTTTTTTTCATTGTTAAAGGTTTTCACACACGGACACAGACAAACACATACATACTGCTTTTATTAACCGCATGTTTAGATTTAATACGAAGTGTAAAACTATATATATTTAGTAATTTAACAAGAAAGATAAAATTTTATCATAATTAAACCTTACATATAATTAAAGATAGGATTATAATTCAATTTGTTTTAAAATTTTTTCTTTATAAAACCTAAGAGTATCATATAATCATAAATATTTCAATATTAAAAATATAAAGGGTCCAACATGTTTTCGTACCTTTCTTCCGTTTTGACCGTAATATTACCGGTTATACTAGGAGTCTATTTAGTAGGTTACTTCACACCAAACCTAAGAGAATCTTAAGTAACTCATCTCTGGCTCCTTCAATAATTTCCAACACAGCTAAGCTTTGTTTCCTACTTCTTAGCGTAGGGTAAAAAGATATGGTATGTTGTTGGAGATTTTTTCATTTTAATGAGGAAATATAAAGGATTAAAACCTAACACTCAGAGAATTTATAAGGAAAAAGAAAGGTTTTTATTTCATCATATCTATTTACAAGACTCTTGGAAAAGAAATTATACTACAAGACTTATACAAGACTTGATTTATTTTTCAACAAAATTCCCCTTTCTCCCCTTTCTTCCTCTATTTATCTTCCTACATTCAAGATAAACTCCAGTCTTTTTCATTGTCTTTTTCATACATGTGTCTTCTTTTCATGCTCTTACTATCCTTGTCATTTGTTTGGTGGCCCATATCTTCATGTGATTAGCTATAAGACATCATTTTTTGAAACTTGGTCGTTCTTGTCTTGTCTCTAATCTATTGCCAAGTTTTTGGTCTATCCTTCAGGCCACATAACTTGTTTTTTTATTATATTTTTGGAATTATTACATAAAAGTTATCGATTTTGTAGGCTAGTTTCCAAGGTTTTTGATTTTATTTTAAAATCATATTTTTTATTTTATGACAATCAAATTTTTAGTAGGTTATAATCAGATACCTTTTTAGGCAATTATAGCCTTAATCACTTGAGTTTTGACTATCTTTTGAAGAGTCAACACTCATTTAATTGTTTTGTCGAGAACAAGCAGGACATGTTTCTTCTTAGTGTTCTTGGTATTTGTATATTTTGCTTTGAGCTATAGGGCTAGATCTAATTTTACCGTTTTCTAATAAACTAATCTTGCTTTCCATATATTTAATTGCAGATGGTGGAGAAGTCTTAGCAGGTCCTATCATTATAGAAGATAGTTTACTTTTGCCTCCATATGTTCCAAATGGTTCTTTCATGCTAGCCTCCAATCCTTACATGAATGTCTTTCTTTCAAGTGCTCTTCTATAATGAATCTCATTTTCATTATAACTAATGAAATTTTTTGTTATTATTTCCACACCATAACGATATGAATTAATCTTTTCTAACAGGATAAAATGAAAAGTTGGGTAGAAGTATTCTACATAGAAATCTGGACCAGCGGATAAAAGTTTTAAGATCAAAATATCTTGAGGAGTTATGGTTGGATTATTTAAATAACAATCCTTTACTCCATTTTTTATCCAAAGCGGTAACTTTAATATTTCTAGAAAATCTTGTAATGTAAGATAAATTGAATTGATTCGTCCAAAATCATACCAATATCTAATTTTCTTTAGGAGAACTAACTTGGATATGTCCCAGTGAAATCAATATATCTTATATCTGTTTGAGGGAGTTGGTACAATTCCATCATTTTAGATCTTTGGATTTCAATGGGATTCTATTCACAAGAAATCTTTTGAATTTTACTTTCAAAGCTCGTTGTTTTGTCAGAAAATGGTTTAAAAGAAAAACAACTTTTGTCTTTTGGATCTATACGATCTTTTGTAAGATCTATCAACGGTTTTTCATTTGAAGTAGTTGGCTTATCTATTTTTACTTGCATGAGATTTTTTTATTAAAAGTTCCATTTTTATGCTATAATCTTTATAATTTGCCAGCTTGGTTTTTATGACTAGACATTGTCTTTTGACCAAATCTTTCATTCTTGGGATATCTTCTGGAAGACTTCCAATTACATTTATTAAATCTCCCATATCGGATACTATTTTCTTGATATCTTCCATCATTCTATTCATGATTATATGATGGTTATCTAGTTTTTGAGTAATTTCCTCCATCTCTTTTTAAGAAATCTGCAAGGACATTTTTGTCCGATTAAATTATTTTAATATCAAAATTATATATTGATAGAAGTGTTTAACATCTTATTAGTCTTTTATATTATGGTTTAGAAGGAAAATTATTTTTTATAAGTGCTTTTACCTGGGTGTTATCTGTCCTTAATAAAAATCTTGTAGGTAATAAAAAAGAATAGAGTTTTTGGCAACTCTTTATTACCGTCAGTAAGTCTTTTTTATTTATATGATATATAGTCTCGGTATCACTAAATGTTCCGGAGCAATATCTACAGACACTATCACCATTTTCTTCTTGTTTTACATTATAGTCTATCTTTTTAAGGACTCCGTTCCAATAGTATTTAGAAACATCTATTTTTAAAATCAAATCATCTTTTTCTTTAGGCAATTGTATTTTTGACAAATTTTGACAATATTTTCTAATCTTTTTAACTTGTTCTTCTAAATTTTTATCAAAGCTAAAAATTATATCTTTTTAAGCAAACTTTTAAATGGTTTTCCTAATACTGCTAAATTTTTTTAATAAATTATGATGCATAGTTTAATATACCAAGAAACTTTGTACCTATTTTTTATCTATTAGTTTATCATGAAAAACATTTATTTTTTCAAGGATATGGCTACGAAGTTTTATTCCTTTGTCATCTATTTTCATTCTTAAACATTCTATTTGTTCTTACAATTAATTGGTTTTCTTTTCAGACAAGGTTAAACCATGTTTTATACATAAATTTATAAATATATCAAGATGCGGAATATGTGAATTAACATCGTTTGATAATATTAAAACATCATCTATATATACGAAAATAAAATCATAATCTTTAAATATAAAATCCATTTTCTTTGGAATATTTGTGGAGCACTTTTTAATCCAAAAGGCATATCAAGCCATTCATACTGCCCTTAAGGGGTCGAAATAGCAGTATTGCAATACTATCTGGATGCATTTTTATTTGTCAAAATCCACTTTTGCAATCGAATTTAGAAAATATTTTCTTATTTCTTGTCCAATTTATTAAGCTTTGTATATGAGTATAAAATATCCATCAAATATATTATTATCATTTAATTTGTAATAATTTATTACCATTTTAGCCTTACCTCTTGTTATTTCTGCATGTTTTCTAACTAGAAAGGCACACAAGCATGCATGCATACAGGAGAGTTCAAAAGAAAATTAAGAAAATTCCAACTAACCAATAAATTTTTAAAATTTGTTTTCATGATTATTATAAGGTTAAAATGTTAAAAGTAAAAATATAATTTTAGTAAATATATGTACCTCACGAAGTTACGTATATGTAACTCACGAAATTTATATACACATAAAATACTCACGAGACGAGCTGTTTAAACAAAACAAAATGATGCCAAAATTAATCAAGAAGGAAACCAAATCTCTTCTAATTTTTTCATTTAAACAAATAAAAAAACCTTTACAAGAAACCATCTCTGGGAATCGAATATAACCAAAATTTACACATATAAACAGCATTTTACCTTCAAATCCTCACCCCATCCAACAAAACTTCAAGTTTTCAGGAAAAATGAAAAATTATGAGATTTATGCATCAATTATTTCGATCACATGCTTCTGTAAAGGTCATGGTGGATTGTGATGTTGTGTTGGATGACAACAGTGAATGTTCTGCATTATCAAAACCTGAGAAGGTAGTAGCAGATGTGTTCTTTTGATCAAGACTAGCACGACCACTTTTATCAGGATTGCTTCTAATCTTGAGATCCATGAAATCTGAAATGAGGCCTGGTTTTGTGACCTTGCTGTCATCGATTCGTCTCTCACCGGACAACATCTTGACCACAGTTGACATTGAAGGTCGAAGCTTCGGGTTATCTTGGGTGCATAAAAGACCGATTTTTAAGTACTTACAAGCCTCTTCTGCATCAAAATCCCCATTCATTGCGGTGTCTACAAGCTCTACTAATACATTTCTTTCATAAAGATTCCATGCCTGTTGCATACAACACACAATCAAATAAGATCACCCATGTGACTTGTACATGAAGGGTATTATATCCTTTAGTCCAAATAAGGAATTTTTGCAACTCTGGGTGGGTTAGAGCATAGGTTTAGTGTGACTAGTATAACAAATATGATAAGGGAACTAGGGGTGTTCATGAGCCGAACCGAGCCGAGCCAGGGGTTTGCTCGGACTCGGCTCGGATTTAAACCGAGCCTGGCTCGGCTCGGATTGTAAACGAGCCTGAAATCTTGGCTCGGACTCGGCTCGTTTTTAACCGAGTTGGCTCGGCTCGTTTTTGGCCCGGTTTTTACATAAAAATTTAATATTTGAATTGCGTTCACCTCAGCCCGGCTCGGTTCCTTTTTGCCTCGTTTTTGGCTTAGTTTTTACATAATAAATTTAATATTTGAATTGCATTCACCTCAACTCGACTCGGTTTTTTTCAGCCCGGTTTTACACAAGAGAAGAGGTGTGAATATATGAAACTAGGAATTAAGAATATGATTTAGGAATTAGTGAAGCATGTGAGGATTAAGATTTATTTCGTATTTCCATCCTCTTTTCTTTTATTATTTTATTATTTTTATTTTTGTAACATAATTATAATATAACACATAGTCACAGAAATCGCTAGATAGGCCGCGATTTTCGTATTGGTACGTACTGTACCCAATCGGAAATCGTTAGCGATTTGGTTTGCAGTGGTACGACGAATTTCAATTACAGGGTTCGTCGACTGCAATCAACATGGATCGCGACTTCAATCAAAGGAATTTTCGACTTTCCGTCACCTAGAACATCGAATTTCATTGATATGGTACACCGATTTTGTGTCTATTGGAACCAATTTTTGTCGATTTAATTTTGTGGGCGATCAAATTCGCCGGATCCACCGCCACCGTCGTCTGCACGTTCTTCTCAGCATGCGCTGCTTGGTAGAACCCCGTACAACTCCTCAACCCACCGATACCCCGCGGTACATGATGCTTAAATTCGAATCGTTGTACTTGATTCCGGTGATGTTGTCATTTTTAGAGGTGAAGAGCATGCGAATTACGAGGGAATTGGCGGTGGCGAGGTTTAAGGATTTGATGGTGCTGGAGGTTTTGAGATGTCTGAAGGACCCACTGATTACTTTCGACTTTTGTAAAAGATATAAGAGGAGTATGAGACTTGGGGATTTTCATATTTTGAGTCGAGTTTAATCAGAATTATTTAATATATGTAAAAATCATCCATATTTAACATTTAACATTTCTAATCTCACATTTAACTATTTTTAATGTGATGCAACGAATTGGACTATATGGTACACCGTACCGGAGCGTACCGAAATGAACCTACCCCCCTTCATACCGAATTCGTTAACCCTAGCGAACCGTGTACCCGAACCTCGTTTTCGTACCGAAGCGAACCGCGATTTATGTGACTATGATATAACACCAAAGTATATTTATTATTGAAAGTAACCCTATAGTTTTATATTTTAGTATAGCATGTTGTACAAACGAGCCGAGCAACGAGCGAGCTATGAGCCGAGCCAGCCCTTGCTCGGACTCGGCTCGGTTTCAAAAAGAGCTGGCTCGGTTCGGCTCGGTTACAAACGAGCTTTATCCGAGCTGAGCTTTATCCGAGCTTTTTCCGAACGAGCTACGAGCCAAATCCGAGCTTCGAGCTTTTTGGACAGCCCTAAAGGGAACTGAGATTGGGATGGTTTAGGCATGTGAAGAAGAGGCAAGCGAAGAAGCTGATTAAAGTAATAGAAACACTCGTTGTAGAAGGGAGGAGTAAAGGCTGACCCAAACTGAATTTGGATGAATGGATTTTGCGGGATTTGTTAGAGTTGCACCTCAGAAGACATGGTCCAAAACAGGAGGACATGGCAATGTAGAAGTAAAGCTTAGCTGCATCTTAGGGCTTAGAGTCTCCTACACTTTAAAAAGATATTTTTGTATTTTATGTTTGTGTTGTTCATGGTAATCTATTTGTTGCCACACAGCCATTTGCATTCCTTTCATTATTAATAGTTTTTTTTTAGACCGTGTATTTGTATATTCTTTTGTTTGTAGTAGGCGTGTTTTTTTTTTTTTTGTTTTGTTTTGTTTTGTTTTGTTTTTTTAAATTGTTGGTGTTTCTAGGTAAGTCGCAACACCGGCTGCGAGCTTGGACTAGTCAGCGTAATAGGGGTTGTGAGTTGGAACTCGCTCTACCCTTTGCAAGTGTGATGCTAACCAGTCCAAAGTTGTTGGCACTATTGCGACTTACCTGGAAACATTACCGATAAAGAAAAACACCTGCAAGCCCTTAGAGCTGCTCCAACCCACCCAGTCTTACAAAAGATTCTCCAAAAAAGTCAGCATTTTTGGAGTTCCCATTGAAAACAATTCTTGAATAATCACACTATTGTAAAAATCAGCTTAATCGGCTAGGCGCCAATTAATATTTGGCTAGTCGGTCAAAAAATTAGTAATCGGTCAAAATGGGGTCCAGTTGGAAAAAATCGGGTCTAGTCGGACATAAATCGGCCGGAATTCAATGAAATTCCCGCAACTTTTGAAATTCCCGACTTTTTCTAGACGACTCTTGAAATTCTGGAAAGATTTCCGGCGGCTATTGATATTCCCCAAAAACTCCCACAATTTTTTAAAATTTCGCCTATTTTTTGGTAAAATTCTGTACATATGTGTGTGTGTGTATATATATATATATATAGGATTTGAATCCAATGAAAACCCGATCTTATTGAGAAAACCCTTAAACCCTGTGTGGACCGTTAAATCAAACTTATTTACTTTTTGATTAATTTAAATCTAATGGGTATTTTGGTCTTTTCTCCTATCCATATATATTAACATTTTTTCTCACTTTCTCATTCAACAAATACTCTCTCTCTCTCTAAAAGTTTGCATTCTCCCAACTCTCTCACTAGAAATGGAGAGGATGGAGGTGGTGGCCGGCAGATGCTGGTGGTTACCGACAGAAGGTGGTGATGATGACTGATGCTCTCACCAGAAAAATGGAAGGGGTGGGTGGTGGTTACTGGCGACGACAACACCGGTGGAGGAGGTGGGGTTTAGGCGGCGGAGGCTTGACGGTTGTCATGGTGGTTCTCGTTCGAAGATGGACAAGGCGACGGTGGTAGTTTGACGGTTATCATGGTGGTTCAATGGTGGTAGTGGGTTTCTCTCTCTACTTTCTCTTTCTAAAGATGGTGGTGGTGGTGGTGGTCCGATGGTGGTGGTTCAAATACATGCTTGACCAGGTGTACATTGTGCTGAAAAACTTGTACATTTTTATCTATACACATGTGTAGTTTTCAGATGTTTTAGGTATTTTTTGACCATGTGTACTTTATGCAGTAAAACATGTACATTTTTATTACTACACATGTGTAGTTTTTCAGATTTTATACGTGTTGCTTGTCCAGGTGCATTTTATGCAGTAAAAGTTGTACATTTATATTACTACACATGTGTACTTTTTTAGATTTTATAGGTGTTTGACCAGGTGTACTTTGTGTAATATAACTTGTACATTTTTATTTCTACATATGTGTAGTTTTCAGATCTTATAGTTGTTAGACCATGTGTACTTTGTGTAGTAAAACTTGTACATGTTTATTTCTACACATGTGTAGTTTTTCAGATGTTATACTTGTTGCTTGACCAGATGCACTTTGTGTAGTAAAACTTGTACATTTTTGTGTTCAACACATATGTAGTTTTTGTTGTTTTGGTTAATTTGATGTTATTTGTATAAAATTACATAAAATATTATGGTTCATAAAATGTAATATTGTGTTTGTGTAGTGAAAATTGTGTTTGATATACATTGTGTAGTTTTTGATACACATGTGCATATTTTTTTTGTTTCTTAAAAAAAATATGACTTTTTTATTTTTGCTGTTGACGTAATATTTAAAAAATATTTTTTTAACTTAAAAAGAACACTACACATGTGTAATATTTGGGCAATCAAAGTATATAAAGCAAAGGGATAGAGTCTGATGGAGAGAGAGGTGAGAGACAGGAGAGAGGAGAAATAGTGAGAAAAATACTCTTTTATATCTTAAAGGGTAAAAGAGGTATTTTCTTCTCAAAAACCTCATTAAAATATTTAACTTTAATTGTAGACCACATGTTTTTTCTGTTAAATTAATTAAAATCTAAAATAAGTTTGATCTAACAGTCCACGTAGGGTTTAAGGGTTTTTTCTTTAAGATCAGGTTTTCAAAGGATTCAAACCCTATATATACACATATATATATAGAGGAAGGTTAATGAGAAAACTCCCCATTTTGAAGAAAACAAAGAAAACTCCTACTAACCAATAAATTTAAAAAAAACCTCCCCATTAAAATAATTTTTTTTTTTTGAAAAAAATAAGTAGATTACGAAGTTACATATATGTAACTCAAAAAGTTTCGCATGTAGCTTACAAAGTTACATATATTCAATTAGTATGTGTAGCATACAAGTTACATATATGTAGGAACCTAAAATACATATTTTTTTCTTCTTTTTTTACATTTTTATCTTATAATAAAAGGAGATAAAAAAGAAAAAATGAAGAAAAAATTAATTGGTAATGATTATGACTAGTTTTCTTCAAAATGATGGTTTTCTTAGGAACCCTCCCCCACACACAGACACACACACACACACAGACACACACACACACACACACACATATATATATATAATTTAACATTTTTATAAAAATTATATAGAAAATTTGGATGCGTATATATAATTTTGAAAAATTATATATAAATTTTCAAATCCGATTGATTCCGATTAATTCCGAGTCCCTACCCCATTGCCCGACTAGCGACCAACGATTTCTACAACACTGAAGAATTATACTCATAATCGAATTGATGTTCTACTTTTTACGCTCAGTTTTGCTCATAACTAACATGATTATCAAAAGCAGAATCAAGCAAAGATAGATGATAACTACTTACCCTCTCAAGAATATATTGTTCTTCTAACGGCAACAATGAGTTCGTGTTGCATCTCCCACTGACAATTTCCACAAGAAGAACACCAAAACTATACACATCAGCTCTACGCGTCAGTTGCCCTCCAATTGCATATTCAGGTGCCAAATAGCCACTGGTACAATGAAACAAAACATATTTAGCGAGTTCCAATGATGAAAGATGAAACTAAAGACGTAAGACTTACATTGTCCCAGCCACTCGCGTGCTGACATGGGTCATATTCGCAGGTATTAACTTTGCTAGACCAAAATCCGAAATCTTTGGAGTTAAATCTTTATCAAGAAGAATATTACTTGCTTTAATGTCCCTATGAACTATATGTGGGTGCACTTCCTCATGAAGATAAGCAAGCCCTCTTGCAATTCCAATGCAAATCTTACTTCTTGTTCTCCAACTAAAGTGGATAGAATTATGGCCTCCACCTTCAACAAAAATCCAATTTTTAGCAAATTTGAACATGAAAAACAACACAGTTTCAGAAGAAAGTAACTGCAATTGTGAAATTACCAAGAAGGGTATGAGCCAAGCTGTTATTCTCAAAATAATCATATACCAAAATCCTGTGATTTCCTTCAACACAACACCCACAAAGCTTTGCTAAGTTTTCGTGCTCGATATCGTAAATCACTTTGATTTCAGTCAAAAACTCTCTTGCTCCTTGTTGTGATTCAGCAGAAAGGACCTTAATAGCAGCATCTTCCCCATGTCTTAGTCTTCCCTAAAGATTACAATTAAAATGAAAATGAAAATGAAAATGATAATAATTAGTCATTATATGTGGTTGCAGATCAAAATTATATACACTTACTCTGTAAACCGGACCAAATCCACCCTCCCCTATTTTGTTGGCTAGACTGAAATCATTTGTAGCAGATCTTAGATCCTTGTAGGAGTAAAGTCTGAGATTTTGAACCTCTGATAACTCTGTTTGTAATTAAGGAATTAAAAAAGATAGCAATGAAACATAAAGATGAATGATTATTTTAGGGTTTACCATCTTCAAATTCAAGAAACCCTTTTGGTGGTTCTGTTCCCCAACGAGAGAAGAAGGAGAAACAACCCATTACCAGATTTTGGTTGAATCTTCAAGAATCAGTATCTGTCGTATAGAAACAAGTAGCATTTCAAATAAATCAGCTTCTCAGGTGAAATTGAGATGATTTCAATCCCAATTTCCATGTAAACCAACGTTGACTAAAACCCCACAAAACAGTTTTTAAATTCGATTAAAATAACGTAAATTACCTATCGATCTGCGATCGCTTTAGGTGATTTGATTTTGGAGAGATTGTAATTTGTAATAGAATTGGATCTTGGTTTGGTAGCAACTTAAATGCTTAAACAAAAGTCAATGAATTTGTCTTGAATCTTCCTGGAACAAGCAACTGTCCTTCCCTCGTATGTAGTACGGAGTATGAACACAACACAATCTTATGCTATTCACCATTCAAGGTTTCAAAAGTCAACGCGTGACTTGAATTGAATATTTTTTTTTTGAACGGCAAATTTTATTTCAGACTTCCGACCAAGCAAGATGCTCAGCATAGAACAAAAGCCACCAAGCATAATAGTTTAACATACATCCACTCAACTAGAACTAATAAATTACAATTGAAAATTACACCAATCCTCCTAACTTAAATCCCTCAATCTAGCTCGATTCTTCACCCATAAAAAGCTTAATGGCTTAATCTCTTTCTTGAGGCTTGAAATTGATACTCTTCTTCCTTTGAAAATCCTCTCGTTTCTTGATCTCCACATACACCATATTGCAGTCAATATCACCACATGAATTGCCTTCCTTTTAAGACGTTCTCCATTTGCGAATCGATGAATTTCTAAAAGACCTTGAATCGAGAAGACGAAAATAGGTTGCATTTTACACTAAGAGCTTACAAATTGCCATACAATATTAGCCACATAACAAGAGGTAAAAAGATGTATGGTTGTTTCTGGGCAATCTTCACATAATCTGCATAGACCTGGATTATTGATTATCCCTCTTTTAACTAAAGCCTCCACCGTCGGGATCCGATTCCTATGGGCTCTCCGCACAAAAATGTTCACCTTGATCGGTACCCCTTTTCTCCAATGAAAAATGAAAGATCCTTGTTGGGTATTGTTTCTGGAACACATGTTTCTAAGTGATTTGACATTAAAAACTCCATCTTTTCCTCCAACCCAAATCCATTTATCTTTTTCCTCTTTTAATTGAACCTCATCAAGTAATTTTTGGCACTCTTCCAGCTCCTTTGTTTCGGCTGCATTAGATGGCAACCTTAACCAATTCCATTCATACTCTAATCTCCCCTTTTTGCTAATCAACCTGTCCTTGATAGAACACGCCTTAGACCTCTCAAGTTTAAAAATATTAGAAAAAACACATGTTTAGTGGTTGGTCCGAACACCACGTATCTAGCCAGAATTTTAGTATTTTCCCATTTTCAATAACACCTTTGATCATATTTTGAAGTTGGACATTCTGCTTTAATAAATTTGCTTCAATTTTAACAATGTTCTTCCATGTACCAGAAATAATTGACTTGCAAGGAATGTAGGATGGTAGCCTGTTAGACGAGTGAAGGGCTTCAACCACTCTCCTCCAAAGTTTATCTGGTTCGGTTTGCAAGCAAACAAGAGTCCATATCTTTAAGAATTCCAACCCCCAAACCCCTATTTTCCTTGCTATTTGTTACTGTTTCCCACTTGTCCCAATGAATTTTTCTTTTTTGGTCCGATCCTCCCCAAAAAAAATTACATCTTATTTTCTCCAGCTTTTTGAGAACACTGACCAGGGCCCTGTAGAGAGAAAAATAGTACAAAGGTAGGCTATTTAAAACTGAATTAATTAACACTAACCTTCCTCCCATTGATAAAGAATTTGCTTTCCATATTGATAGTCTTCTTTCGAATGCATCAATAACCAGCTTCCATGATAGAACTCTATTCATATTCCCCCCAACTGGGACTCCTAAATATATAAAAGGGAGCTGCCCTGTTTGGCAATGTAATATTCTTGCCATGTCCAACGCTTCCTCATCCTTTACATTTAAACCAAAAAGATTACATTTTCCCAAGTTCACCTTGAGACCCAGCACCAAATAGAAAATTCGAATAATCCGCGCTAAATTTGAGACATTGAGCCTTGACCATTCACCCATCACTAATAAATCATCCGCATACATCAAATGTGAAACAAGGGGACCACCATTAGGTAATTGCAGTCCAATAAAGGCCTCCACATCAACCGCTTTGTTTAAGATGCAATTGAAGGCTTCCATTGCAATAATGAAAAGAAATGGGGAGAGTGAATTACCCTGCCTAACTCCTCGATGGCATTGGAACTCCCAAGTAGGGGCTCCGTTAATGAGAACTGAGGCACGTGAGGAATTCAAACATCCTTTAACCCACATTCTCCACTTTGGTGAAAAAATCATTTGAATAAGAATTAAATCTATAAAATCCCATGAAATAGTATCAAAAGCTTTTTCAAAATCTATTTTAAAAAACATCACCTGTTTCTTCACTTTCTTAGACCACGTGATCACCTCATTCATAATAAGTGGTCCATCAAGTATATTTCTACCAGATAAGAATGCCATTTGACAATATGAGATAATCGAACCCATTACAGTCCTAATCCGGTTAGATTAAACTTTAGAAATTACCTTAAGGATGCATCCAAGTAAACTGATAGGTCGGAAGTCATTAAATGATTGGGGGTCTTTATTTTTAATTTTTTAGGGATCAAATGGATGAATGCAGAACCACAACCCTTGCTGATTGTACCATTTTCAAAGAAGTGTTGAAGAATTTTCAGAAAATCACCTTGAAATGTTTCCCAATTGAATTATGGATCCTTGTATACCAATATCACCTTTCAAACAAAAATAGTTTCTGACACTTGTTAAATTCTCATGTGTTTATTGCCACTTGTCATTTTTCTATCAAATAATTTAATTTCCTATTCTATTAATTAATTAATTACATTCTCTCCTAATAAATACTTATAATATTAATGGGCAATAATATTATTTGTTTTTTTATGCAAGAAAATAATTTTTAAAAATAAACTAAAAGTCGAATATTTTTATTAAAAAACACACTTAAAAAAGTTTATATAATATGAAATTTTCAAAAAAAAAAATTTTAAGTAAGAAAAATATTTTGAGGTGGTATTTTTAGAAAATAAAATTTTAATAATTTAAAAAAAAATAAAGTAAACCATAAATCATAGTTTTCAAATAATGGAATTTTAATAAACAAATAATGTTTCTTAAAACAAAATGCCTAAAAAAATTATTTTAAACCAAAAGTTATAAGAACGTTAGGAAAAATTAAACTTTAGTTATTTATGTTTAATGATATTTTCAAATTAAGTCATCTAACTTTAATAATTATATAAATTATAAATTATCTCCTTGATTTGTAACAATTTGTTTTTTGAGAGAAAAGTAAATGAACTTTTAGCATCAATTAGTTTAAGAAAATTTATTCTTACAAAACAAGTAGGTCACGTATTATTTCTTTAGTTATTGAAAATCTTAATTATTATTTTATTAGTTAAAACAATCATTAATATGTACTTTAATTAATTTATATCAAAATATTGTATAATTTTTAAATTTTTATTACTAATTAATTAATATTTTATATTCAATCCGTGTAATACACGGGGTGATAATCTAGTATAATATAAATATTAATCGTTTCTTTGGAGAAATTACTAAAACCAAATCATTCATTACACAATAATTCAAAAACAAACATCCAAACACTACAACATGAATTCAAATACAATAACTTTGATTTTAAACTAGTTCTCAAGTTCCTATATGATCTTCATCCAAAGCTTTCCAACTTTTTACACACGTAAAATAAGATTTGATCAACTATTTGTATAGTTGGTTAGAATCTTATACAATTTGATATATAGATATGTAAAATAAGATGCAACAATAGTATAATAAGAATTGATCTAAATATATATGTACTCCACAATGTTTGATGATATGATTTTGGCAATTTAACATTTCTAACATAATGACACAAAGTCACTAAAGAAAGGCTACTAGTAATACTAAATGGTTTTGGCAATTTCACCTTTAATATAAACAATGACATAAGTCATGTTAATCAAAGGCTATTAGTACTAATGTATTGTATATGATTATTCCAATAGTAATAACACATAGATATACAAACAAGTAGGCAACACATTACATCCAAATCTAATTCTATCTTAAACTAAGTGTTGCATCCTTGTATTTGTTTATGACTCAAAAATAACATGTTTGATAAGACATGTGTAACATCCCAAAAATTACAAAAATGTAAAGAGGGAGTATAAGAAACTCACACGTCTTAGTTATTCCAATGTCACACCCCGAGCCGCCGGGCCGGATCGAATCTCCCGTCTGGCGGAAAGGTCCCGGGGCATGATATCGGGGTGATAATCGTGATGATCAGATTTTTTACAATGCACATGTTATATAATGAGAAACTGCTAATGAAAATAGAATTACAAAGTTAAATTACATTAGTTTTGTTTATAATTTAACAATGCTAATCTATTATCAACATCATATTTCTTCTATCTTATATCTGCAATAGATATACAAAATAATTTGTCAAATGATGTTTCAAAAATATGCAAGTACAAAATACTAGGTCCTCTATTTGGTATCCTAGTCCAAAAGCATAACTTCTTAGTTTAACTTGTTCGTCACCTGAGAAGTCATGCAAAAAGATCAAGTCAACACATGGTTGGTGAGTTGATATAGTTTTATTTGAAAATGAATTTGATAACCTGTCCGAATGACAACCTTAACCTCACTAACAACCACCTATACTATCCAGTCAAATATGCTTATATATAGCGCATATGTAGGGGAACAAGCCCTAGCCAACATCCCACCACATATCGAACCACATAATACATTGTTGTTAATGATAATTAAGCATTTCATCCCATATATTGAATCACATACTTGAACCGTTTGAAAATGATAACACTTGAATCATCTGAAAATGATAACCCTTGAACACTCAAAATGACAACCTTAACCTCACTAACAACCACCTATACTATCCAGTCAAATATGCTTATATATAGGGGAAAAAGCCCCAGCCAACATCCCACCACATATCGAACCACATAGTATATTGTTGTCAATGATAATTAAGCATTTCATTCCACACAATTGACACATTAGTTCTTCTGTTCTTAGTTCTTGTAGTTCCACAAATAGAATTTCTATTGATTTCTTAAGTCTATCACGCAATCATGATCAACCAATACATTTGTAGAAACACTACAATAAATACTTAAATAAATAAATAAATAAGCATTTGATAAAATCTAAGGCCTAACGATTGGGCCTTGGTCAACTCGAGTAGACTAGTCTAGCAATCATGGTTCTTAGTAGTAAAGGAGATCTGTAAATCTCATCAAACATGTGACCTATAATCAATCAGTCTAGCTAGGACATCTCTTGATATACAGGCTTTTATAGTTCTTTAGACCGTCCGTGGTTCGTATAGTTTTTTAGTTCTTTGGCACATGTTATCTTTAAGTATTTCCCAGATGTTCCTCAAAACTGGTTAGGGAATACTGTAAATATCATCAAACATGTGTCTCATATTCGATCAGTCTAGCCAGGACATCTTTCAAACCTGAGATTGGCACATGCTATCTTTGATATTTCCCAGACAGACCCTTGTAAATAGTTCTTTGTTCATAGTCCTTTGAAATAGATCATTAGTTCTTTGACAACCCACCACCGAAATAGTAATTTGGTTTGACCGTTAGTTCTTTGAAATTAGATCTTTGAAAATAGTTCTTGAAAAATAGTTCTTTGTCTTTAAAATTTTTAACTATTCATAATGAATAGATAACTCATTCTGAAATTCTGAAATTAGTTTACCTAGATAAGATCTAGGATAACCATTTTACATATAAAACATATATTAAGTAAAAGCATTTAGGTAAATATAATCCACAGAAAATAATTTACGCATGCTTCTCAGCCCCGTGTTTGTAAAACAAAAATGTTTAGAAAGGGGGAAATGAACTCACCTGTGTTGCTAATAATTGAATCACAACAGATAATGCGCGCTCGTGAATTGTGGCTTATGTATCTTCAGCACCTGAGTTGTTTTTAGAAGATTCGAATACTATAAGCATCTATAATAGACGTATCTAGGGTTTTGGTCTCGGTGTGCAACTAAGTGTCCTATGTTACTAATGTGTTTCTAGGATTCCCTCTAACTAGTCCAAACGTATTACCTGTTTATAAACCCTTATCCCATGAATTATCTCTATTAAACCTTAGCTAGGTAAGGTTTATGTCAATTACATTCAAAGTCTTTTAATTAAAACGTTTTAAATAATTCACTTTAAGTTAAACCATTAAGTTAGAAATCATTCATTTTAATTTAAAGAATATGTTAAATAAGAACTTATAAATTATTTTAAGAAAATATAATTAAACATGTTAGGCTTAGTTTAATCCCATTCGATTAACCTTAAGCCCGTTACTAGATCTTTGTTTCCCATGGTCTCTTGTTCTTCTTCACATATATAACTCGCTTTAGAAAGTTCATTTGAACTATCTAACTAGGTCATATATTTTTATAGAATGTACTAAGTGTTGGATGCTTTCAATGTAGTTCATACCTACACTTAGTTTGTTTCCTCGATTCCAAATGAATTCTCAACTGTGTTGAACCCAATGAGGTCTAAACCCGTGTCTATATGTCATTATGATTTAAGAAAACCGTAGTCCTAAAACTCTATTCAAGTTTCCTTTAAATAAATCCATGTGTTTCAACCCAACTTGTATCAACTAATTCATAATCACAACTCATTATCATTTGGAAAACCTTGGTATTAACCCTAATAGGTTTCCATTCCCATGCATTCATACACGTACCCCATCACATGCATACACCCTACGCTTCCAATTTCCTTAACTGGCCGAATAAGGGTTGCTTGCTAATGAGACTCGGACCGTAAGTGTTGATGCTAATGAGGCTTGGCCGAATAAAGTTCATGCGAAGGGATAACCGACCGAATACGTCTGGGCCGAAGGAGGGGTGGCCGAGTGAATGAAGCATGGGCCGACTAGGGGAGGCAGCCGAATAAGGAGTTGGCAGACCGACCCAAACTCGTGCGAATGGGAGTATTCCGACCGAAGGTGTCCTAGACCGACCAAATGAGGGGTTTCTCTCGGCTTTGAGGCCATTCGACCGAAAGACAGCTCATGCGGCCTGGGGCCTTTCGGCCTATCTGCGGCTAGGGCCATTCGGCCGGTAAAGCTTCCATGGTGCAGCCCTCAAATCTCGAACCTCATGCCACACCTCGACTTCCCACAAGTTCCTACACTATTCTAAGGTGTTAATGTGTGAATCCTAGGGGTTGAAATAGGGTAGAACCGGCTTGGACCTAGTTCGAACATAAGGGTTTTGAAAACCCTAAAATCGTGATAGAAAACTCGAATCTACCTCAAATTAGCTGGTTCAAAGCTTAGATCGGTTGTACTTTAGTGATCTACAGGTTGTAGTGATCGTTTTGACACTAAGATGGCTTGATTTGGTTGAGAAATGAAGAAGATAGAGTTGTAGCTTCTAGAGAGAGAAAGTAGAGAGAAAGGAACGATTTTTGGTGATGGTGGCTGGTAGGTGGAGCTTGAACATGGCATTTAATGCCATATTAATGGCTTCAAAGTATCCGGGTGTGTTCGGTCTCGTTCGGTTTCGCGTAGAAACGTCGATTTTGTTTCGTTTTCGTAACGAACGTCTCGGTTTTAAAACTACGGTTTGTAAATTTATTTTAGGTGGTAATTCTTAGTAAATTAACCAAAATATCTTCCGTTTATTTTAATTTTCTGAAAATATTTAAATTACAGTTTAAATCGAATCGTACAGTCGTCGCGCGTATTCGTTCGAATCGTCACTCGTACGAATACAACGATAACTACAGTTTTCAATATGGTTTTCTAATTATTGGAAATCATTCAGAACGTTAAACTTTCAGATATATTCGTACAGATCGTCACCTATACGAATAATCCGTCGCTTTAGCATTCACGTAATGACATCCGTTGTTGTTTCGTTCTGTACATCCTCACATACGTTTATACATAAAAGAATCCTAACAAGTATTAGAGTCCCAATTTCCACCGAAATCTAGAACACATGTTCTCAACATGTCCTCTAGGGTCTGTATCGTACGTTCGCTTTGACCGTCTGTTTGTGGATGGTAAGCTGTATTCAGATTTAAGTGCGTCCCTAAATATTTCTGCAATGATTGCCAGAACCTTGATGTGAATTTGCTGTCTCGATCAAAAATTATAGACAGCGGTACACCGTGACGTACCACCATCTCATTGATGTACAGTCTCGCCAGTTTATCCATCGTGAATGTCTTACGCATTGGCAAGAAGTGAGCATATTTGGTTAATCGATCAATGAAAACCCAAATAGTATCATGACCACTAGAAGTGCGGGGTAGCTTGGTAATGAAATCCATAGCTATTTGTTCCCACTTCCAGAGTGGAATTTCAGGCTGTTCCAGTAAACCTGACGGCTTCTGGTGTTCCTCCTTTACTTTTACATACGTAAGGCATCGACCGACATACTCGGCTATGCCTTTCTTCATTCCCGGCCACCAATAAAATCTCCGTAAGTCTTGGTACATCTTATCGGCGCCTGGATGTGTCACACCCCCACCTCTCGTCACCTGAGATGATGTCATTCGTCACTCTGAGATGGTTGCAGAAGCATAGTGGTGATGTCTTAGAGATGAGGTGTGACTTACTTGATCTGATATCATAGCACACAGATTAACTTAAAGTAAATATATTACATGGGTGTTGTAATCACAACCAACATTTCATTATTTGTTTTATTTAATTACAAGCGATTAGAGTGCTGCCTCACCCGGTGGGTCACTGTCTTCCTGCAAAAATGTTTAAGTTTAAAACGTCAGCACAAAGCTGGTGAGTTCGTAAAGTTCATGATCAACAATATGATATGCAATACAAGTTCTCAAAATGTTCATTTCTAGATAACCATGGGACCCGTATCTAGTTCCTTTCGGACGTGATTCTACGTACTTCGAAGACATTACTCACTGGTAATATCTTATGCCTCATTGTCTTAATGCCTATCACAACATTAAGAAGTCTAAAAACAGGTAACAAACGTTCACAGCAAGGGGAGTTGCAGCTCCTAGCAAAGGGGTTGTCAACCGATAGTACTATCATTGTTCCCCGTTCGGCCCCACATGGGTTCACTAGATACAGTTCAAAAATGAGGACTTTTGATACTGTGATAGAGTTCTATTCTCCAGTCAAAATCCCATGAAATTCACAAGTTCTCAATAAATCACATGAAATCATGCAGATGACAATGATACATCTCATATGTTTAATAAAAGTTCCACAGTAATACCCCGATGTTTGTAAAGCATTAAAAAAAGGGGTTGTACGAAACTCACCTGAAGTATCGAGATAGCAAGATCACTCGCAGACAGGTGATAATAGTGTAATTCTGCATTAGTTTATGTTTAATAAATTATTTATGTTTTAACTTACTGATTAGATCTTTCTGAACGTTCAATGTCAAAGACATTGCCTTGAAAGTCGTCAAACCGTTATTAGGTTTATAATTAGTTAATTTAACGTTATATCATACAATGTATGATAATGTAGGAACCTACGTTGAATTAAGTTCCTAATACAAGGTTGATGACACTCTTGATTAATCCGAATAATCTTGGATTAACCAAATAGTTAATGTTGTTGATTATAGTGCTATAACTGTTTCTAGATAGTTTAATGGCTTAGGAATGATCAATCCTTGTTATTGATTACCCAAATTTCATGAAATATCACAATGTAGCATTAGAGTAGGTTTAATAACCATGTTTAACATACTAATATGACTGTTATCATAAACATCAAATAATCGTTCCAATGAGTATGTTAATGATTGTGATTAGTTTGAAACACTTGGATTTAACCTTGCATTTCAAAGATTAACAAAACTAATCACCTACATTGTCATAATCAAATGGTTTAAACCATTATAATCATGGGTATGATTTCATGCAAACCGGGCATTACAACGGATCAAAACAAGGATTTACCAGTTAAAACATCGTGTTCTTTTTTTATAATCAATCCTAGCCATCATCTAGACAATAATCAACAATCCTAACTATATCATTACATTCAAATGTTTGATTCTTTGAATTTGATTACCCTGTAATTGTTTACCTTGATTCCCCAAATGACAACCTTAACCTCACTAACAACCACCTATGCTATCCAACCAAGTATGCTTATATATAGGGCATATGTAGGGGACAAGCCCCAGCCACCGTCCCACCACATACCGGGCTGCTTAACATATTGTTGTTAATGATAATAAAGCATTTCATTCCACTACTTTGATTTCATGACATATGATTCTTAGCATTTGTTTTCCCTGCCCATGTTTACTTTGTTTCCCCCGAAATGACAACCTTAACCTCACTAACAACCACCTATGCTATCCAACCAAGTATGATTATATATAGGGCATATGTAGGGGACAAGCCCCAGCCACGTCCCACCACATACCGGGCTGCTTAACATATTGTTGTTAATGATAATTAAGCGTTTCACTCCACACTATTGATTCCACAACGTATGAGTATTAAGTTTAAGAGGCACCATTATGGACAGTTGAAACGTTAAGGAATTCAACATCCATCCATAATTATCCTAAATATGACTTGTGACATGTTCTGATAGAGGAACCTTCAAGTTAACACAAAGTCAACTAGAAGAACCCAATCATTCTAGTCACTTGTCATAACCATGGATGAATCAAGAAGAACACTGAATGACTAGTAGGGGTTGACACACAGGTCAACACGCCGCGGCCAATCCGTCTGTCTTACATGACTCTGACAAAGAAGAACACTGATGACTAGTAAGGGTTGACACACAGGTCAACACGCGGCGGCCAACAGTCTGTGTTACAATGTCCAATATTTTACGCATACAAGTCTCAAGCATTCACATAGTTTCACTGATGACTAGTAGGGGTTGACACACAGGTCAACACGCGGTGGTCAATCAGTCCTTTGTTTAAGCATCCAATGTTTCAAGCATTCAAGTGTTCAAGCATCCAAATGTATCAAGCATTCCAAGTGTTCATGTATCCCAAGTATATCGTGCATTCAAGTATTCAAGTATCTCAAATGTATCAAGCATTCACGTGTTTTCAAGTATCTTAAAGTGTAACAAGTATTCACGTGTTTTCAAGTATTTCAAGTGTAATAAGCATTCAAGTGTTTCAAGCATCTCACGTATATAAGTATTTCTAAACATATATGTTTTCAAATAAAGTTTAAGCAAATCGTTGTAAGTGTAAAGTAATTTAATACTTTACTAAAGGTGTAGAACATTAACTTTCTAAAATAATTGTATAAAGAATTAGTGTTTAGTTTAAGTATTTTCAAAGCCTTAAGATTTTATATATAGTTAAACATAGAGTTTATAAGTTGAACCCCCATTGTATAGTTTAAACACATAGCTTATAACATAAGTATCTAGCTCAAAGTTTAAGTATTAAGTTTATAGTTTCTCAAAGTATACTAGTTTTCAGTTTGATCACAAAGTGTTTGTATAATGTAAATAAGTATAAAGTAAATAGCATTTGCTATTTACACTATAGCCTTAGTCTTTGGTTTCCCACCCAAGCAATTCAAATTCACGCATTTGTATAAGCATTCTGAATATGTGTAAAGGCATTTAATAAACATTTCAATAATTGTTTAACATGCTTCTCAGTCCCGAAGTAAAACAAAAGGTTTGAAAAGGGACAATGAACTCACCTGGTATTGGAAGTGGTTGACTATGTAAATACAATGATGCACGCGCTCGTTGTAGTATTTGTCGTTGTATTCACGATCCTGTATTGATTTTATGTTGTTGTAAGTTATACATATGAATCTTTGCGTATGTCTTCATGTGTGAGATCATGGTAGTCTTAGTTTGGCTAGCACCCAGTGGTTTCGTTCATTATCCGGCCCGGAATTCAATAACTTATATAATGAAATATGGAATTTCTTTTTAATTGTTTACCCATTCTCAACTTAAAGTTTAGTTTAGAAGTTATAAACTTCTAATTAGAACCTTAAGTCTTTGCATGCTTTGCCAAATCAATTTATCATCATCTTGGTGATAACTAAAGCAATAATTTACGTACACGTTTTATCACTGATTTTAAGCGTTCGATCGTGTTTTCGTTAACCACTTGAATTCATTGGGCCGGATAATCCTCTGGGCCAACCTAGGTGTAAATGGGTCGTGTAAGTGCGTGGGCCAATTAAGTGTAACATGATATGTGGGCCAAGCGATTTGGGCTAGTGTTCAACCCAAGATGAGTTGGGCCAACTTCCACTTGGGCCGAAAGATTAAATGGGCTAAATCGACCACATGAATCGATCAAACAACTTGGGCTGACACATCACCATGGTTCGGGTAACACCGTTTGGCCCTACAGAACTGGGCCGATCACTACGCATGGCGCAAAAGAAGTGACATGGGCTGTTTGTATGCATGGCTAGATCGTAGAATGGGTGTTGACCCTCCCCCGTTCCCAGCAAACCTTCAACGAATGTCTCCCAGGTTCGGCTGGAACCTTAACTCGCAGGGTTCGGCTGCCTGTTTTGAGAAGGTTCGTAGGGTTTAGGCTTCAGCCAAAGTCGAGGGTTCGCCACAAGGTTCGGCCAACAAATGGCTAACAGGTTCGGCTGGTCGCTGAGCTTTAGGCGAACCTAATGGTTCGTTCCACCGAGGGTTCGGCAGTCCTCACACGGTTCACATCTTTGTGCTAGGTTCGCAGCTGGTTCGTGATGGTAGGGTTCGTTCCTTGCGCAGAAGGTTCGCCGGTGGTGATAGTTTTGAAGTAACAAGGTTCGGCCACACTTCTTCCTACCATAAAGGTTCGCTCGTGTCTTGCACCACCCGAACCTATAGATCATCATCATCATCGTTGCTCCATAGTTGTTGCAGGGCTGCTCCCATTTCGTGTGTGTACCAGGAAGAAGGTCGGAGATGTATGGTTCGAAGGTAAGGATGAAAACCGGTTAAGTGTGTGGGTGTTTCAAAACCAAAGAAAACCCTATATTTTCTAACATTCATTTGATCATACCTCGAGAATTGCTGGTTGAAACCCCAGATCGGTTGTACTTCCTTGTAGAGGGAGTCGAGGGCTTCGCGTGGACACCAAGAACACCAATTTTCGTTGAGATTTGAGCTCGATCTTGAAGCTTGAAGGTGAGAAATTCTAGTGAGAGAGAGGTGACGGGAGAGAGTGCTAGAGAGAGAGAGAAATGTGTAAAAAGGAAAGAAAAGTGTTTTTTCAACGTTTATATACCCCGAGGGTATTCGGGTTCGTTTCGATTGCTCGGTTTTCGTCTCCGTTGCGTTGCCGGATCGTAACGCGTGTAATTTCGTAATTTAAATAAAAGACTTATTTTGAAATGTTTTGAAGTTGTTTATTTTTAATAATGTGTTTAAATATTATTTTCTTGAATTAACTGTCGTAAATTATTATTTTTACGCGTTTCATTATTTATTCGCGTGTTTTGCTTTACGCGCCTTAAATTAAAATAGTTTCGTTTTAATTTCTTTCTGATGAGTTTCAAAATTGTAAAATAGGAAATATTATATTTCCTTAAATTTATTTTCGTTCGAAACGTCTTCGTTTTCGTTTCTGTGCGAACACGATCGTACGTTTCACTTTCTGATTTTGTTTTCTACTTTTCAGTCATCGTTTCAGATCGTTAGACTATCAGATTTATTCGTACAGATCGTCACCTATTCGAATAACTCGTCGGTTTAGCATTTTGTAGCAACAACTATTATAGCTTGTTCTGTTTATCCTCACATACGTTTATACATAATAATAATAATACAAACATGTATGCATCTGTTCATTGCTGTCTGATGTGTTTCTGGCTGTTTAAACCATAAGGTTTAAAACAGAATTTCAGAAACACCGTGTAATAGTTTATGTTTAGCATAGAATGTTAGTAGCTTCTAAGTATTTCTCCTCGATTGTATCTGAGTTACTGTACAAGTTACTGTACAGATTACTGTTCCGGTAACGATTCTGGCACAGATGTTACAGTCTCCCCTTGTTAAAGAAATTTTCTTCCCGAAATTTAAAAGTTATTATCGGGTACAACTTTCTTTGTAACAAATGGGAAGCCTTTGTTTGAAGTGATGTCCCTACGCTCCCAAATAAACTCTGGGTCGCGTTTGGGATTCTTATGTATGTCCTCAAAGTTCTGCTAATCTTGTTGTTCATAGTTGTCCTACTGTTACGACTTACTAAGTCTTTGCATGATTCTAACACCTTGTTGTTCAGACGAACTGATGCTATGAGCATCAATTGTTGCACAACCTTAGTGTTAGTGGTGGTTTCTTGTGTATGTTCTATGCATTAACTAAGGATTCTTTCATTGTTTCTACACAATAGAAGAGTTCCTAAGTTCCATAGAATATGTATGTGGTTATACTTAATAGGAATAAGATAAATTTCTTATTCATACTAGTATCAAAATAAAATGAAGTCTTATGAGTTAAAGGGTGTCACATACCAGTACCCGTTTTTGGGTCTTGGTGTGCAACATGAGCTTCTATTATGAAAGCTCTTCCCCTCGGTACTTGATCTCCCGGTTGTGCCCTCTTTGGGCAGTTCCTGGAGAAATGACCTTGTTCTCCACAGTTAAAGCATCCCCGATTGTTGTTGTTGTAGTTGCCATGGTTTTGCGGTGGTGTCATTGCCATGGCAGCATTGTTTACAACCGATGCCGGTGTAGTTCGACAGTGTTGAGCCAGATGGCCTTTTCGGCCACAGTTGGTACACTGCCTACACTGCATGGTGGTAGCATGATGAAACTGACATTGTGCACATTGAGGATGTACACCAGTGTAAGGTTTGCGTGCTGATTTAGCAGGTACTGCAGCAACTTGATTAAGTGGTGTGGGCATCTCATATTGTTGGATGCCTTTTTGCTTCTTCTTTGGTTGTTCCTCTTTAGTCTTTCCCGAATCGTATTTCAATTCTCCTGACTTCACCATCACGTCCGTAAGTTTAGCGGATAGAGAAATGGCGGACTCTAAAGTTGCAGGGTTTGCAGCAAGTACTATGCCCTGAATGCAGGATGGTAATCCTCCTACATATCGATCAATTCGCTTTTCCCGTGTTGGCACCATCTCAGGCACCAATGCTACCAATTCGTGATAGCGAATAGTGAAGGCCATGTGATCCACTCCTTTCATCACATGATTTGACAGTTCCACCTCTAGTTTCTGAAGTTCATGCTTGGGGGAAAATTCATTCCTCAACAGAGTTTTGAAATCTACCCATGACGTCGCTTGTGCTTCTTCTCTGCCTTGAGCTTTTATCTGAGAGTTCCACTAGGTTAGTGCATGCTTACTGAAAGATCCAGCAGCATAACGAATCTTTTGATGTTCTGGACAACCGCTGATGTCCAATGTATTCTTCATATTTTCTAGCCATTGGATCAGTCCAACGG
Source organism: Mikania micrantha (assembly GCA_009363875.1). NCBI lineage: Eukaryota > Viridiplantae > Streptophyta > Magnoliopsida > Asterales > Asteraceae > Mikania > Mikania micrantha. Next base: position 30,910,574 of record CM018688.1, read on the forward strand.
CTCCTTCAACACCGCTAAAGCTTGGCGGCTTGCATCCTACGAATGATTTGTACGAACAATCCGATTTGGTGCCGATTTTTCCACTAGTTTCTCCCGCCGTATGTCCGGAGTCGGTACGGTAGCCTTGAATTTTGTTGATCATCTCCGGGATGATATCCTTCATCTGGTTGGTCAGTTGGCTGCTCAGTAATGTTGTCAAGGCAACAGTAGCAGGATCCAGAACTAGAGTTGCAATCGGATTCGGAGGAGGACTATGTGGAGGAGGAGGCGGCGGCGGTGAATCTGGTGGTGATGGCGTCGATGAATGAGGTGCAGAAGTCTGGGGTGTAGGTACCGGAGTCGATTGTTTTTTGGGCGGCATTCTGATCATAACCAAAAGATATTGGTTAGTGCAGTGATCGAATGCAGAAGACACAATGCAACTTAAGTCTTTTGTTCTCTACATGAGGGTCCCTAAGTTATAGTCTAGGCCAAACCGTTTTAAGTAAATGACCTATTATTCTCTATAACCTTGAGCTCTGATACCAATCTGTCACACCCCAAGCCGGCGGGGTTGGATCGAAGTCCCCGTCGGGCGGAAGGTTCTCGGGGCGCGATATCGTGAATGATAATCATGATGATCAGATTGTTTACATAGCATCAATGTTAAGAATAAGTAAGCACAATAAGACATTAATTAGGATTACAAAGTTAAATTACAAATGTCAGTGTTTAGTAATTTAACTAAGTAAACCTATCCAAAAGAATCGAATATATTTATCTTGTATCTGTACAAGATATCAAAAGAGACTCGTATTAATCTCAAAAGATGTGCTTCTTCAAAAGTCAACTAGGATCTATGTCTGGGCATCCTAGTATGCAAATCCCGAATCTTAGCTTAATCCTGTGCGTCACCTGAGAAAGCATGTAAGAAAAATAAAGTCAACACAATGGTTAACGTAGTTTTTATGTAAAAATAGTTTGAAAACTCCTTTGAATGACAACCTTAACCTCACCATTAACCACCTATACCATCTGTGTCAGTATGCTTATATATAGGGCATATGTAGGGGACAAGCCCCAGCCACCGTCCCACCACATACCGAACCACATGATATATTGTTCCTGATGATAATTAAGCGTCTCATCCTACCTGTTTGATTTCCAAAATGTTTGATTCCAAATGTTTGATTTCAAAGGTTTGATTCCAAATGTTTGATTCTTTGAATTTGATTACCCTGTAATTGTTTACCTTGATTCCCCAAATGACAACCTTAACCTCACTAACAACCACCTATGCTATCCAACCAAGTATGCTTATATATAGGGCATATGTAGGGGACAAGCCCCAGCCACCGTCCCACCACATACCGGGCTGCTTAACATATTGTTGTTAATGATAATTAAGCATTTCATTCCACTACTTTGATTACATGACATATGATTCTTAGCATTTGCTTTCCCTGCCCATGTTTTCTTTGTTTCCCCCGAAATGACAACCTTAACCTCACTAACAACCACCTATGCTATCCAACCAAGTATGCTTATATATAGGGCATATGTAAGGGACAAGCCCCAGCCACCGTCCCACCACATACCGGGCTGCTTAACATATTGTTGTTAATTGGTAATTAAGCGTTTCACTCCACACTATTGATTCCACAACGTATGAGTATTAAGTTTAAGAGGCACCATTATGGACAGTTGAAACGTTAAGGAATTCAACATCCATCCATAATGATCCTAAATATGATTTGTGACATGTTCTGATAGAGGAACCTTCAAGTTAACACAAAGTCAACTAGAAGAATCCAATCATTCTAGTCACTTGTCATAACCATGGATGAATCAAGAAGAACACTAAATGACTAGTAGGGGTTGACACACAGGTCAACACGCCGCGGCCAATCCGTCTGTCTTACATGACTCTGACAAAGAAGAACACTGATGACTAGTAAGGGTTGACACACAGGTCAACACGCGGCGGCCAACAGTCTGTGTTACAATGTCCAATAGTTTACGCATACAAGTCTTAAGCATTTACATAGTTTCACTGATGACTAGTAGGGGTTGACACACAGGTCAACACGCGGTGGTCAATCAGTCCTTTGTTTAAGCATCCAATGTTTCAAGCATTCAAGTGTTCAAGCATCCAAGTGTATCAAGCATTCCAAGTGTTCATGTATCCCAAGTATATCGTGCATTCAAGTATTCAAGTATCTCAAATGTATCAAGCATTCACGTGTTTTCAAGTATCTTAAAGTGTAACAAGTATTCACGTGTTTTCAAGTATTTCAAGCGTAATAAGCATTCAAGTGTTTCAAGCATCTCACGTATATAAGTATTTCTAAACATATATGTTTTCAAGTTAAGTTTAAGCAAATCGTTGTAAGTGTAAAGTAATTTAATACTTTACTAAAGGTGTAGAACATTAACTTTCTGAAATAATTGTATAAAGAATTAGTGTTTAGTTTAAGTATTTTCAAAGCCATAAGATTTTATATATAGTTAAACATAGAGTTTATAAGTTAAACCCCCATTGTATAGTTTAAACACATAGCTTATAACATAAGTATCTAGCTCAAAGTTTAAGTATTAAGTTTATAGTTTCTCAAAGTATACTAGTTTCCAGTTTGATCACAAAGTGTTTGTATAGTGTAAATAAGTATAAAGTAAATAGCATTTGCTATTTACACTATAGCCTTAGTCTTTGGTTTCCCACCCAAGCAATTCAAATTCATGCATTTGTATAAGCATTCTGAATATGTGTAAAGGCATTTAATAAACATTTCAACAATTGTTTAACATGCTTCTCAGTCCCGAAGTAAAACAAAAGGTTTGAAATGGGACAATGAACTCACCTGGTATTGGAAGTGGTTGACTATGTAAATACAATGATGCACGTGCTCGTTGTAGTATTTGTCGTTGTATTCACGATCCTGTATTGATTTTATGTTGTTGTAAGTTATACATATGAATCTTTGCGTATGTTTTCATGTGTGAGATCATGGTAGTCTTAGTTTGGCTAGCACCCGGTGGTTTCGTTCATTATCCGGCCCGGAATTCAATAACTTATATAATGAAATATGGAATTTCTTTTTAATTGTTTACCCATTCTCAACTTAAAGTTTAGTTTAGAAGTTATAAACTTCTAATTAGAACCTTAAGTCTTTGCATGCTTTGCCAAATCAATTTATCATCATCTTGGTGATAACTAATGCAATAATTTACGTACACGTTTTATCACTGATTTTAAGCGTTCGATCGTGTTTTCGTTAACCACTTGAATTCATTGGGCCGGATAATCCTCTGGGCCAACCTAGGTGCAAATGGGTCATGTAAGTGCGTGGGCCAATTAAGTGTAACATGATGTGTGGGCCAAGCGATTTGGGGTAGTGTTCAACCCAAGATGAGTTGGGCCAACTTCCACTTGGGCCGAAAGATTAAATGGGCTAAATCGACCACATGGATCGATCAAACAACTTGGGCCGACACATCACCATGGTTCGGGTAACACCATTTGGGCCTTCAGAATTTGGCCGATCACTACGCATGGCGCAAAAGAAGTGACATGGGCCGTTTGTATGCATGGCTAGATCGTAGAATGGGTGTTGACCCTCCCCCCGTTCACAGCGAACCTTCAACGAATGTCTCCTAGGTTCGGCTGGAACCTTAACTCACAGGGTTCGGCTGCCTCTTATGAGAAGGTTCGTAGGGTTTAGGCTTCAGCCAAAGTCGAGGGTTCGTCATGCACGCACAAGGTTCGGCCAACAAATGGCTAACAGGTGCGACTGGTCGCTGAGCTTTAGGCGAACCTAATGGTTCGTTCCACCGAGGGTTCGGCGGTCCTCACACGGTTCACATCTTTGTGCCAGGTTCGCAGCTGGTTCGTGATGGTAGGGTTCGTTCCTTGCGCAGAAGGTTCGCCGGTGGTGATAGTTTTGAAGGAACAAGGTTCGGCCACACTTCTTCCTACCATAAAGGTTCGCTCGTGTCTTGCACCACCCGAACCTATAGATCATCATCATCATCGTTGCTCCATAGTTGTTGCAGGGCTGCTCCCATTTCGTGTGTGTACCGGGAAGAAGGTCGGAGATGTATGGTTCGAAGGTAAGGATGAAAACCGGTTAAGTGTGTGGGTGTTTCAAAACCAAAGAAAACCCTATATTTTCTAACATTCATTTGATCATACCTCAAGAATGGCTGGATGAAACCCCAGATCGGTTGTACTTCCTTGTAGAGGGAGTCGAGGGCTTCGCGTGGACACCAAGAACACCAATTTTCGTTGAGATTTGAGCTCGATCTTGAAGCTTGAAGGTGAGAAATTCTAGTGAGAGAGAGGTGAAGGGAGAGAGTGCTAGAGAGAGAGAGAAATGTGTAAAAATGAAAGAAAAGTGTTCTTTCAACGTTTATATACCCCGAGGGTATTCGGGTTCGTTTCGGTTGCTCGGTTTTCGTCTCCGTTGCCTTGCCGGATCGTAACGCGTGTAATTTCGTAATTTAAATAAAAGACTTATTTTGAAATTTTTTGAAGTTGTTTATTTTTAATAATGTGTTTAAATATTATTTTCTTGAATTACTGTCGTAAATTATTATTTTTACGCGTTTCATTATTTATTCGCCTATTTTGCTTTACGCGCCTTAAATTAAAATAGTTTCGTTTTAATTTCTTTCTGATGAGTTTCAAAATTGTAAAACAGGAAATATTATATTTCCTTAAATTTATTTTCGTTCGAAACGTCTTCGTTTTCGTTTCGTCAGAAAACGTCACTTACGCGCGTTTTCGTACAGAGCGCTAACTGTGCGAACACGATCATCCGTTTCACTTTCTGATTTTGTTTTCTACTTTTCAGTCATCGTTTCAGATCGTTAGACTATCAGATTTATTCGTACAGATCGTCACCTATTCGAATAACTCGTCGGTTTAGCATTTTGTAACAACAACTGTTATAGCTTGTTCTGTTTATCCTCACATACGTTTATACATAATAATAATAATACAAACATGTATGCATCTGTTCATTGCTGTCTGATGTGTTTCTGGCTGTTTAAACCATAAGGTTTAGAACAGAATTTCAGAAACACCGTGTAATAGTTTATGTTTAGCATCGAATGTTAGTAGCTTCTAAGTATTTCTCCTCGATTGTATCTGAGTTACTGTACAAGTTACTGTACAGATTACTATTCCGGTAACGATTCTGGCACAGATGTTACAGTCTCCCCTTGTTAAAGAAATTTCGTCCCGAAATTTAAAAGTTATTATCGGGTACAACTTTCTTTGTAACAAATGGGAAGCCTTTGTTTGAAGTGATGTCCCTACGCTCCCAAATAAACTCTGGGTCGCGTTTGGGATTCTTATGTATGTCCTCAAAGTTCTGCTAATCTTGTTGTTCATAGTTGTCCTACTGTTACGACTTACTAAGTCTTTGCATGATTCTAACACCTTGTTGTTCAGACGAACTGATGCTATGAGCATCAATTGTTGCACAACCTTAGTGTTAGTGGTGGTTTCTTGTGTATGTTCTATGCATTAACTAAGGATTCTTTCATTGTTTCTACACAATAGAAGAGTTCCTAAGTTCCATAGAATATGTATGTGGTTATACTTAATAGGAATAAGATAAATTTCTTATTCATACTAGTATCAAAATAAAATGAAGTCTTATGAGTTAAAGGGTGTCACATACCAGTACCCGTTTTTGGGTCTTGGTGTGCAACAGGAGCTTCTATTATGAAAGCTCTTCCCCTCGGTACTTGATCTCCCGGTTGTGCCCTCTTTGGGCAGTTCCTGGAGAAATGACCTTGTTCTCCACAGTTAAAGCATCCCCGATTGTTGTTGTTGTAGTTGCCATGGTTTTGCGGTGGTGGCATTGCCATGGCAGCATTGTTTACAACCGATGCCGGTGTAGTTCGACAGTGTTGAGCCAGATGGCCTTTTCGGCCACAGTTGGTACACTGCCTACACTGCATGGTGGTAGCATGATGAAACTGACATTGTGCACATTGAGGATGTACACCAGTGTAAGGTTTGCGTGCAGATTTAGCAGGTACTGCAGCAACTTGATTAAGTGGTGTGGGCATCTCATATTGTTGGATGCCTTTTTGCTTCTTCTTTGGTTGTTCCTCTTTAGTCTTTCCCGAATCGTATTTCAATTCTTCTGACTTCACCATCACGTCCGTAAGTTTAGAGGATAGAGAAACGGCGAACTCTAAAGTTGCAGGGTTTGCAGCAAGTACTATGCCCTGAATGCAGGATGGTAATCCTCCTACATATCGATCAATTCGCTTTTCCCGTGTTGGCACCATCTCAGGCACCAATGCTACCAATTCGTGATAGCGAATAGTGAAGTCCATGTGATCCACTCCTTTCATCACATGATTTGACAGTTCCACCTCTAGTTTCTGAAGTTCATGCTTGGGGGAAAATTCATTCCTCAACAGAGTTTTGAAATCTGCCCATGACGTTGCTTGTGCTTCTTCTCTCCCATTTCGTGTGTCTACCGGGAAGAAGGTCGGAGATGTATGGTTTGAAGGTAAGGATGAAAACCGGTTAAGTGTGTGGGTGTTTCAAAACCAAAGAAAACCCTATATTTTCGAACATTCATTTGATCATACCTCGAGAATGGCTGGATGAAACCCCAGATCGGTTGTACTTCCTTGTAGAGGGAGTCGAGGGCTTCGCGTGGACACCAAGAACACCAATTTTCGTTGAGATTTGAGCTCGATCTTGAAGCTTGAAGGTGAGAAATTCTAGTGAGAGAGAGGTGACGGGAGAGAGTGCTAGAGAGAGAGAGAAATGTGTAAAAATGAAAGAAAAGTGTTCTTTCAACGTTTATATACCCCGAGGGTATTAGGGTTTGTTTCGGTTGCTCGGTTTTCGTCTCCGTTGCGTTGCCGAATCGTAACGCGTGTAATTTCGTAATTTAAATAAAGACTTATTTTGAAATGTTTTGAAGTTGTTTATTTTTAATAATGTGTTTAAATATTATTTTCTTGAATTAACTGTCGTAAATTATTATTTTTACGTGTTTCATTATTTATTCGCGTATTTTGCTTTACGCGCCTTAAATTAAAATAGTTTCGTTTTAATTTCTTTCTGATGAGTTTCAAAATTGTAAAACAGGAAATATTATATTTCCTTAAATTTATTTTCGTTCGAAACGTCTTCGTTTCGTCAGAAAACGTCGTACAGAGCGCTAACTGTGCGAACACGATCGTACGTTTCACTTTCTGATTTTGTTTTCTACTTTTCAGTCATCGTTTCAGATCGTTAAACTATCAGATTTATTCTTACAGATCGTCACCTATTCGAATAACTCGTCGATTTAGCATTTTGTAACAACAACTGTTATAGCTTGTTCTGTTTATCCTCATATACGTTTATACATAATAATAATACAAACATGTATGCATCTGTTCGTTGCTGTCTGATGTGTTTCTGGCTGTTTAAACCATAAGGTTTTAAACAGAATTTCAGAAACATCGTGTAATAGTTTATGTTTAGCATCGAATGTTAGTAGCTTCTAAGTATTTCTCCTCGATTGTATCTGAGTTACTGTACAAGTTACTGTACAGATTACTGTTTCGGTAACGATTCCGGCACAGATGTTACAAATACCAACTTGATGAAAACTCTAAGTGTTGGGTGTTGACATCTTAATGTCAATGTCCCATAGTTGTTTTTTCTTGAGTTCCGATAGTTCTCAACTTGTTCTTTTTGTTCGTTTGTACCCATAGCCACTTAACATACATTTAACTTGTTTTGATTTTGGTAAATAAACTTAGTTTATTTGTTTAGAAAACTTTAAGTTAATATTGGTCTCATTAGGGTTTTCGATTAACACATAATTAACCACCCTTGCACCATTTCTATATTAACATTTTATCCTATGGTTTCATTTGACAAAACCCAAGTGCTTTAAGCCCAAATGATTGTTCAAGCATAGATTAATATGTAATAAGGGTTGTGAAGTCTATGGTTTTCAAGAAAACTCAATATCGATGGAACCAAAATCGGTCAACACCTTCACAAACCCTACTTAGTTCTTTTTCCGGCACCCGCATGTTTAATTGACTCCTAAGCATTCATTTCCAGTTGTTTGTGGTTAATTCTAGGCTCAAATTACTTGGAATACACTTTAACATTAATATCAAAGGTGGCCTGTTAATATCAATGGCTATCAGGTGCTTAATATCGATGAGTAGCCAATTAAAGGCTTGCCGATACTACCAATATCGACCGGCTACTAATATCGACACACATCCATCGATTTTGTTAATATCGACAGGGAATTAGCTTAACCTCCTTGGACTTCATCAAATATAGTAGTGTCGATGAGCTCTTGGTCGAACATAGCCCATCGATCTTGATAGTATCAATGGAAGTCGGCTGTTCCAACCCCAGATCCGTCGATACTACTCTTGAAGGTTGTTCTTGTGTCGATATTGTTCCCAATGATTTTCCAGCCCACTTCATCCATCCTAGAACTTAGTACAACATGTTCCTATTGATTATAATCCATTTTCGTTCAACTCCTAGGGTTTTGAAGCCGAACACCGGCTGAAAAATTCAGGTAGCCGGAAAGGAGAAAACCCTGAAAAACAGGTCGTTTAATCTCGTATTTACCTTGATTTTGATGATCCACAACTCGGTTTCTTCGTATTTTCACGATCTACACATTGTGGTCGTTTTGACACCAAAATCACTTGATTTGGTGTGAATTGAGCGAGAAAAGTGGGTTTTCTAGTGATAGAAATGGTAGAGAGGGAAAGCTCTGTATTCTAATGAGAAAAAGTGGGTTGGTGGGGAAGATGAATGGCATTTAATGTCATTTAATTGTTTTTAACGTTCGGGTGCGTTCGGGTTCGTTCGGTTTCGCGTAAACGGTCGGTTTCGGATTTCTCGTAAAGAAAAGTTACGCTATTTAAAAATAGCCATTTCTAGTTAATTTTAGGTGGTAATTCCTAGTAAATTAACTAAATATATTTTGTTAATTTTTAAACTTTCTAAACATTTAATTTAACTGTTTTGTTGATTCGTAGTGCTTTCCCGCGAATTCGTACAGATTGTCACCTATACGAACACGACGACAACTGTACTTTCCGATTTGATTTACTAATTATTAGACATCATCCAGAGCGTTAAACTCGCAGATATATTCTTGCGAATCGTCACGCACACGAATATTCCGACAGTCTAATATTCACATAACGATGTCCGTTATTGTTTTGTTATATAAATTATCACATATCCTAGTGATTGTATTTATATGCTTAGTCCTGAACTTATATTAAATGCGGTTAATCTCAATTTTGTAACATTTTCTGATTTTTTTGATAGTCGTCAATTAAAAGGAGCCATGGGTATACATAATAAAATCCTAACGAGCATGCGCATAGTAGATTCGTGTTGTCAGACATAACTTTGACTGTTAAGCCATGGTTTCACAACATGTTTTCTGAAACAGATTCGTAATAGTTTCATATTGAACACCACATAACAAGTAATACACATAGTTTCGTACCAAATCTACTTTACAAGCTACTGTTTCGAATTACGGTTCTGGCACTGATGTTACAGTCTCCTTGTCAGAGAAATTTCGTCCTGAAATTTAAGAATCTTTATCAGTTATGGCTTCCTCTGTAAACACATGGGGATATTTGGACTTTATGTGATCCTCACGCTCCCAAGTAAACTCAGGACCGCGTTTGGAATTCCATCGAACCTTAATAATCGAAATACGGCTTTGTTTCAGTTGTTTAACTACACGTTCCATATTTTCCAAAGTTTCTTCAATGAAATGTAGTTGTTCGTCCACTTGAATTTCTGATGTGTTAGTTCAACACATCACTTTTTGTACATATTCGAGTCCATTTTCGTTAGTTTCGTATATATTTTGAGTCGTTTTCAGTTCCTTTTTACATTTTAGTGTTTTTGTGCAGGAATGGGTCCCAAGGGAGCGGAAACGAGGGAAAACGGGCATCGGAATCAGGTGCGGTTGATAAGGCGAAGAAAACGAAGAATTTAACCCTAGGCTGTACGCCTAGCGTGGCCACTTTGTGCCAGGCGTTGCACCTAGCATCATCAGCCACCTGAATTCATGACATCCGCGCGCATCTCCTAGCCTCGTGCACGCCCGCTAGGCGATGCGCCCCAGATGAATTTTCAGCCTAAACCCTAATTTCAAGCCCTCTATAAATTGATCGCATTCCAGCCGTTTTGGGGGTCTTCTTCTGCGTCTTTGGAACCCTAATCGAACCTAGGAGCTGCTGGAACTTAACCATGGAGTATTTGGCTTGATTAGGATTTGTTGAAGTGAAGAAGGAGCTTGCTTTTGAGTATTTTCTTTATCTTTTCATGTTCTTAGTTTAAATCAGTAGATTATGATGTATTTAGACTATTATCAGACCTGTTTTGTTACTGTTGAGATGATTTTTGGCTAGATCTAGGGTTATATCTAGGTTTGGGATGATAAAGTTTTGATCTTTGATGATTTTGGACATAATTTATGCTTGTGGATGATATATGCATTGTTATCAGCTGTAAATTTTGAATCTTTGATGGTTTTTACATATGTTGAATGATTATATTTGGTGAATGTTTGATCTACATGTGTCTAGGAAGGTCTTTCCACACATAGATACATGTTAGGCATATTACTTTGTGTTTTAGGTTAGTTTATGGGTTGTTGATCACATTCCATAGGATTAGTTCATTAAGTATTGTTATTTGCATGTGTGACCTAACCTATAAATCCGGGAGGTGATAGGCTAGATGGTTGGTCTCTTACACTTGGGATATTTGAGTTAAACGACCCGGGAGGGCGTTGTCTTAGATCTACTTGGTGATAGTGTCAATCCATGTCAAAGTTGTAAACTTTATAGCTCTCTAGTGTCTTAGGATACAAACGGGTGGAGAAATCAGGGAGGTGATTCATCCGTTTGAGTGCAATTGCATATCGGGAAAATCCGGAAGGTGACCCGATAGAAGAGTGCATACATTACAGCCTTAGGATTCTCATTGGAGTTGCCTGGTATCTGATCTGGGTCCCATTAGGTATTCCTTAGTCTGTTCCTTAAGATCCTAGTCTTCATCCTTCATAAATCAGTCCAAGTCAGCATCTGTCATACTTTTGACTCTCAGCCTAGATATACCAGTTTTCCTCACTGTAGTTAGATTTCAGTTATAGTGCCGGTTTTAGTTACTGTTTTAGTGTAGTTGTTAGTTTAGTGTTTCAGTCAGATCAGTCTGATTAGGTTATCAGTTTGCACCAAAACCCCCTCTTTTACTTTAGTTAGTTCACAGTCTAGGTTTAGTTTGTTATACTAGTGTCCATTGGTTCGATATCCGAACTTCCACCAGCTATTCTGCCACCGACAGGTACACTTGCCTTAGGAGCGGTCTAGTTTAGGATTTCCGATTATTACTAGGTGTTTAGGTTAAGTATAGGTCTAGGATTAGATATTGTGTCTTTAGCTTAGGTTAAATAGATTAAATTTAGTCTTGTTTTTAGTATACTGACCGCTCTCATCAATTTCCTCAACCGGTATGACTAATGATTTGTCCGCTAGGCATTTTCTTAAGGTTTGAGACGGGAAACACGTCATGCACACCGTTGAGTTCATCTGGTAATCTCAGCCTATACGCCACAGGAGCAATCCATTGAATGATTTTGAACGTTCCCATGTATCGTGGGGCTAGTTTTCCTTTCTTTCCAAAACGGACTATGCCCTTCCATGGGGATACCTTCAAATAACTCGATCTCCCACTTGGAATTCCAACGGCTTTCGCCGTTTATCGGCGTAGCTCTTTTTTCTACTTCTGGCTGCTTGTAAATTTTGTTTTATATGGGCGATCTTATCAGTGGTAACCTGTATAAGCTCAGGCCCAGTTATTTGGTTATCTCCTACCTCGGTCCAACAAATCGGTGACCGACATTTCCTATAGTACAGTGCCTCGAATGGTGCACATCCAATGCTACTGTGGTAACTTTTATTATGGGATAATTCTATCAGTGGCAAATTAGAGTCCCAATTCCCACCGAAATCCAAAACGCATGTTCGCAACATCTCCTTTAGGGTTTGTATAGTACGTTCGCTTTGACCGTCCATTTGTGGATGGTAAGCTATACTCAAGTTTAAGTGTGTCTCTTGAGATTTCTGCAACAATTGCCAAAATATCGACATGAATCTGCTATCTCGATCAGATATGATAGAAAATGGTACACAGTGGCGCACCACTATCTAATTGATGTACAATCTCGCAAGTTTATCCATCATGAAAGTTTCACACATTGGCAAGAAACGAGCAGATTTGGTTAATCAATCAATGATAACCCAAATTGTATCATGACCATTGGGATTACACTTACACCTACTCGTCACCTGAGAAAGATGTTGAAATATAGTCAACACTACGTTGGTGAGTTCACGTGAATTTTTAAACAATCAAATTTTTGTAAAAGACATGACACATTTGAACAAACTCACTCCCTCTAACTTCATTACAAGTATTTTCCCAAAATATCGAAGTAAGCTTACATATAGGGCTTCCATAGAGTCGAAACTCAAACGTCGGTCCATCACTCATTCGACATTCCGCGATAAAATCACACAAGTTACACTCCTCTTACCTCTTCACCGACGTCATCTTGTCAGGTCAAGTTATGGTTATGTATAGGGCATATGTACCATCAAGTGGAACCACCAACCCACCACACACTTGACAAGGCATGACTATGCCTTGATAGTAAAAGAAGATTTCTCCCAACTCTCTCCTTGTTGCAACCTCACACTGTTTGTCTTGAACCAATTTTAAACTCGTTTAGACTCAATTTTGAAAAACATTTATGTCGCAACTTGAATGAAGCTTTTGATTCGGTTTATCAACGAAATATGTCCATAATAGCACAGATGTAATCATTTACCAAATGTAGCTTGAATTTACCTTTTTTATTAGGTCACATGGTTCCGATGCAAGATTTGACGTTTGTATGCATTTGCTCGCGTAACCTAGCATCCTTAGCGCTGAAAGTTTGTTAAACTAATGGTACCATCTACGTTACCGTCGGTTAACCCTTGTCAACTAATGGTATATGACTCTTGAAAAGGGGCTTACGTATGATAATTCTTACACGGATTCTTGATGTCTATGTTGTTGGGCACATGTCCTTTTGAAGTATGCTAGACATATACCCTACTAAACACGTTATTTGATTGATGATGGCTCATATGAAAATGCAGTTTTTTTAATTTGCAAATTAACACAATTTCTCAGATTGTGTCCGTTCACCTCTGGCTAGGCTTAAAGACTAAGAAATTTCCACTTTTTTATGAACAATTTCCTTGTTTAATTTTGATTAAAATTAGGACGATTGTTATTAGGAAATTGGACAGTTGATTTTTATAAAAGTTTCAAAATTTTATTCGAATAACATTCGAATAAGAGGTTCTGAAAATAAGCATTTTTGAAAAAGAATTTTGAAAATCTTATTCGAATAACATTTAAATAAGAGGTTACATGTTCTCAACCCCGATGATTTGAAAGGAAAAAATTTAAAGAAAAAGGGGCCCATGAACTCATTTGTGGTTATGGGTCAAGGTCGTCAGAACACACATTTTATTGTATTCACTCAATTTGATTCATGTGGTTTCATGTATTACGTGATTAGGTGATGTTGGATTTCAAGTTCATTAATCCTTGTGTAATACTGAGAGAGTGGTTTTAAGTGTCATTTGTTATGATTAATTTTGAAAATTAAGCTAAGGATCAATCCTGCCGATATTTGTAGTATCGTCAAAGCTGTGAACACTTATCCATTTTTGATCTCCTCTTTGTACGAATGGTATATTCGTACGAATGACCTTCATTCGGACGAATGGGGTCTTGTGAATGTCCACTTCTGGTGATCAATTCATGCGAATAGGTTCTCACTCGTATGGTTGCTCTTACGAATGAGTTCGTTATGTTCGTATATGTGTTCATTTGTTCACATATTCATTCTGGTGAGTTCCTTAGGCAAATGGTGTATCTCATTCATATGAATGAGTCCTCTGTATGGCTCATTCGCCTGCAGATACACCAACAACGCCATTTTTTAAATCGTGAGTTATTTGTGGTGTTTTTACGGACAAAAATGATGCCAAATGTTTTAGAGTGTTTTAGTTAGTTGATCAGTTTTAATACTCACTTTGCAGCTCACCTTTGACAGAAAAAGGCTTGGAAATGGTAGAAATCTTGAAATGTGGATGATGGGGATGAAATACACACGGTTTGGAATCTAAAATGGCCTGATCTCGTGAGGAAATAACTGAAAATACGAAATGGTGTATGGAGAGGGTTTTTCTTGGTGAATGGGGTGAAAAATGAGAAGAAAATTTTAAGCGTTGCTTATAAACTTGTGTTGTCGCACGAATGGATGAAGGTGTATCAAAATTTTTTTATTCTAAATTCCTTTTAATCTTGATCTTCATTTAAGTTTGTTTTATAAAGTTGTTTAAAACAATTATTAAATTTTATCATAATGTGTTTGTATGAATCGTCACCCACACAAATACAACGTTCATCCAATCATCTGACTGGGTTTTTTAAGGTAGATATATCTCCTGTAATATCAAATCTGACAACATATCCATGTAGAGCGTCACTTATATGAATATCCCCTTAGTTTGATATCCTAAGAATGCTATACATTTAAGTTTGATTTCTTGTTTTCCTCTTCTGGTGTTTATATTTTTGTTGCTTCATGTTTGTGTGATTCTTAAGATACCTATTTTGGTATAGGATATCCATCGTATCGAATTGTGTATTTGTTATCGTTCTCGTAGCTCTCGTGCTATAGTATTCTTTGCTGTTGGTGTTTACACCCTAGGATTTCATAACTAATTCCAGCATGTATAGCAGTTTCACATTCAGCTCCTCCCTTGCATCGTTAGCCTTTTTGAAATCTCTAGATTGTTGAAACAAGGATTTTTCCTCTCCTTTTTTTGTCTTCAGTAGCTTTAGGGAATAGGGAGCAAGAGGAGCTACACTAGTTAGATTTGTAAGTTAAACTCTTAATTCAAATAGCTGCCGGTGAACCTCCAAAAACCTATGTTAAATTGCATTTAGGAACATGGCATGCTATTTTTGATGTTAAAAATCAAGGTAGGCAGTGAAATTCTTGAAATGGTAAGTTATAAGAGTGTGCACCATTGTGTAAATTGGACCCTGAGAATCACAAAGTTTGCTAAGATCTGTGTTTCCAGAAATTGTATTGGCGAGTGGTTGTTTGAAAGTAGATTTAGTGTTTATGGGATCCTCTAGAGTTGAAGAGGTTGAAACCATTGAGTTGAATTTAATTTGGAGGTCTTTTTCCTTGGTCATTTTGTTGATATGCTCATGGAGCATGATGACCTCAAACTCAAGGGATTTAATCTTGTTTGTCAATCCCAAATATTTTTAATCATCATCTAAGTGTATAGAATCATTTGATTCCCTTATTGTATCAAATGCATGATGATGGTCCAGTATTACATGATCATGTGTCCCTTTGTCTTAGTACCGGGGACTTCCTACCTTAGATGTAGCACCTTCATAAGTAGATGTCATATTCATGGTCTTGCTTATGTGACTAGTAGATGCCTTGGATATTGTACTAATTTCCATAACTGGACTATGAATATTAGCACCATCCTTATAATGTCCATCCAAATTGTAATATCAAACTATTGTGATATCTAATGAAACTTATTTCGAAGAGTCATAGTTACGAACCTATTTATGTTTATTCACAATTACAGAACTCGCCTATAATTTATAAAAGACAAAATGATAAAATGTTATTTTAACGCAAATGATGTGAAAAAAAAAATAATATAATTTTAAAGAAAAAATTTCAAACTTTAAAGAACTGATTTATAAAATGAGCATTATAAAACAAAATATACGAAAACAATAAGAACTAGAAATGCCAAAAACCAATTATATAATTATTTTGAATTTAAATCAATTATACAATTTTATAAAATATTAATATGATTTTGAAAGAACAATAAAAACATTAAAGAACTAGAAATGCCAAAAACCAAACTACAATTTGCTCCACAAACACCAGAGGGACTAATTTCACCAAATACTCATAGTTGCCTTCCTCTCCTACTCGTTTTTCCAACCCATATCCGACCCAAAATCCATGCTTGGCACGTTTTCATTCTGATCAATTCTATACGGTTACATCTTTATTAGAATCATTTCTGGGAAACTTTTTGATCGCACAAATGATTTCAATTGCAAAATTAGCCATTAACAATATGTTAAACACGTGATTCGTTTCTAAAAGTTATGAACGTTAAACTAGAGATGTGAAATCATGCCTGACATGCATAAAATTCAAATAAATCGATCATTTGTTGTTCCTTTACCCTCTCCATTCATGTATGTGCCATCCAATTTCACTCACGAACTCACCAAATCGCAAATCTAGTCTACAACCTACTGTCGTTCGTCTCGGGTTCGTAATCAAAGAAACTCTTGAATCCAAACAACTATAAGTGATTTCTGTACTATTTTACTCGTTTTTAAACCACAAGTAAAAGCCCATGGTTTTGTAAACGATTAGGCTTAATCGAGTGACTGTGATCGAACTTTGAGTTAGGGTTCGCTCGCTTATAGCCTGCTTTGCGCGGGGTTTGGTAACTCATGTTAATATTTATTAAGTGTTGAAGACTGATTCAACTCTCAAAAGCATAGATTATTTTTGCTACTTTAAGGGGTCACGTGAAGAAGACTTTTTCATCTTTTTTAAATTTGAATAAAAGCCTACTGGCTAGTTTGTTC
This sequence comes from Mikania micrantha, assembly GCA_009363875.1. Lineage (NCBI taxonomy): Eukaryota > Viridiplantae > Streptophyta > Magnoliopsida > Asterales > Asteraceae > Mikania > Mikania micrantha. The sequence continues at coordinate 30,927,369 of CM018688.1, forward strand.
AGATCCTACTTTTTTTCTACTTTTCAGTTGTATTATTTTACTACGTAAGAAGCCTTGTTATTCAGTAGTAATCATCACTTTCAATTCAATAAAAGATCCAAAACCTTTATTGATATTCTGCCATCTTGTTCTTTATTTGTATTTTATAATTTTGCTCTTATACTAACAGTGGTATGAAAGCAAGGTTTGAAAAAATCCAAATAAGAAAGCTCATTTTTTTTCCATGGCAGAACAAATGAGTATGTTGCCAACTGCACCTACTCCGATCCATATCTTCAAGGGAGATGGGTATGATCTTGGAGTGTTCGCATGAAAACTATTCTACGATCAAGAGATGCTCATTCAACTGCTATTATTCAACAATGAATTCATGATCAACTCTTTTCACGTATAGTTGCGGCTAATACGGCTAAGGACACTTAGGAGATCTTGAGACTTGAATTCAAACGTGACACAGAAGTAAAAGAAGTCAAGTTGCAAGGTCTACGATGTGATTTTGAAAATCTTGTTTTGCTAGATGGAGAAATGGTTGGTGACTATTTCTCAAGAGTCATGACCATAGTGAGTCAAAAGAGATCATATGGTGAAAAAAATCTCTGATCATGTTATTGTAGAAAAGATCCTAAGAAGTCGGACTCCCAATTAGTGGTGCACAAAAAAACCGGTTACCCGAACCGAACCGGTTTTGGAACTGGTATTTTGGACCGGTTTTTGTTACCGGTTTGGGCCAATTCGAAAAACCGCCGGTTTTAAACCAGTTGGGAGATTTTGAGGAGAAACCGGTTAAAACAAAACCGGTTTTTTAGACCGGTTAGGAGTTCAAAAAACTAGCCGTTGCTAGCCGTTAGAGCCAAATTATAGCCGTTGAAACCGGTTAACCGATCGTGTGAAAAAAAAGAGTCGTTTATAGCTGTTTTAAATAATTTTTTGGACCATTTTGCCCCTAAACGTTAGTATAAATAGATGGGGATTGTTTTGGTTTGATCACACAACATCTTACAACATCTCTTCTTCTTAAACGCTCTCAAACGATCAAAAACGCTCAAAAAACGATCCCCTACTTCTCAAATTCAATCTCGATTCAATCTCTTCTTCTATTACGTTTGTAAATCTTAATTCAATCTTGTAAGCCCCAAAATTCCCACACGCATTACACGTGTTAAAAACATTCTCAGAGTTAGGTCCCAGATTTTTAAAAATAAAACATCCATTTTATCATACCAAAATAACCCAATATTTCACCAAAACATATACACTTAGGTTAATTCTTCATTTGAAAACCCATTTACAACATTAACCACAATATACAAAAGTTATTGGGTTTCAATCAAAACATGTTCAGTCCGATCCTACATGAGATACCCGATCACGTGCGCCATCACCCTTTACATTCACCTACAAAACACCACATTAAAACCACCATTAGTTCGTTAGAACTAAGTAAGAACACCTATGTATACTTTTGGGTTCATAACGGAAGGTATATAGCTCATAAAACGCGAGAAAACGACCAAAACAGACAAAACTGGACATCCCCAGCCATAGCCTTACGGCCTGGTCGTAGGCTAATGCCTCCTTAACAGAAACCTTCTGCCGTAGGCCTACTCCCAAGGCATAGGCTTATGGTTCCTATAGCAGCAGTTTGTTTCTCAGTTTTTTTCGCGTTTTACACCCCTGTGACAACCCAGAATCGTTTTAACCCTTTCGTTACCTCCAAATACATCCCATAACACCTTAGGAACTTAAAAACCAAGTTGCAAACATAATATGTTGAATTTCATTAAGAATTAACACCGAATGATTTGTTAAACGGGTCATTACATCTAAACCCATAACAACACCAAATTTTCACCCAAACAAAATGGAACTTCCTTTCCACCCAAGGATTTCCATTTGTCACAATAAAACAACAATTTCAACACATGAAATTCAAATTTAAAAACACTTTAAAACACATCAAAAGTGTTAAACTCTACAACCACCAATATTTAAGTTTTGGTTCACACCACTTCCTTGAGACTTCCTTTTTCACCAAGGATTCTCAAGGTAAGCAATCACACCACTTGTGATTTACTTAAACACCATAAATTGTTTGACCAATCTCAGTCAAACTTCAAATAAGAAGTTCACACCACTTGTGAATCATTCTTATTTCTCTACACCAATGGAAAACACACAAATTTACAATAACGAAGCAATTGTAACACCTATTGCACGTTATTGACAAACAACGTATACACAAACACCAATTCAAATTGTTTGACCATTTAGGTCAAACTTCTAATAAGAAGTTCACCCCCTCTTATGAATCATTCTTATTTCA